>OZ005740.1:325245863-326573754 GCA_963930735.1 Dioctria linearis | reverse complement strand
ACGGAATGACATATAGCCAGAGCTGGGCAAGTACCAAAGAAAAAGTACTTAACTCCCGAAGGCATGAGTACTTCATATATACTTTTTGAAGAAGTACTTTTTAAAGTACTTTTTTAGAATCTTTGTACGTTGACAGTAATATAATAAAGTTTATCGAGTTTAGTTAATATATATTATTAAATAAATACCTTTTGAAAACTATAATATGTATAGTAACCAGTGGCTATCATTTATAGTTCTTTATAGTTTTTGGCGCTGCAGGAAGAGTAAAACTTTCACCTCTCATTGCTACAGTCATAAAAACTATTAGAGGTCCGCCCAAGCACCTACTGTCCTCCAATAATCCATAACAATTCTAAGGAAAAAATTTCCAGTAAATTTTTAACAAAAAATTGTCTTGCCTACATGAGGTCGAGGCATCGTTGATTTTATATTGGATCGAGGCATTGCTTGCTTACCCTTGGTTATGTCCACTGACGAATATTATATGGACTGATTACTTCTCCATTTCACGTGGGCACAATTGCTTGTGTCATCAAAAAGAGTTTTTACGTCGGTGCCAACATTGAAAAAATCATTGGCGGGAAGTTGAAAAAGTGAGCACGCAGCTTAAAATGTGATTTTAATAAAACATATAGAATTTCTTCTGTGTATCCACTAATTTATTTGTTGTTTTCAGTTCTCTCTTGGTGCTTAGACCAAAAGTCAGCAATATACAAATGAGCCTACTTTCTGCAGTGTATTTCTATGAATGCAGTCAGTCCATATTATACATGTCTGTGGTTATGTCATCAAGTCGAGGCATCGTCAATTTTATATTCGACGTTACTGGTCTTTGTTCTACTTGCCCAGTCTTATTTGTATGTTATTAGTTTGTCTAAGGCTCTGCCTTGATGCGTGAGTGCGGCACATGCTTTGACAGTTCTTTACTTTACTTTACTTACTTTAAAATTCAACAAAAAAGCAGTTTCGCTAGAAATTATTGTAGGTACTTAATAGACTGAGAAATACTTAAGTTAAAATCTTGGTACTTAAGTACAAAACTAAGTCTTAAGTGCAAGTAAATAGGCGTTTGTACTTATGTTCAAGTACTAAGTAGGGACATTTCAAAAGTATTGTAAGTAACGAAAATGTACTTTAAGTAGTACTTAGTCTTTTTTTACTTTGCCCAGCTCTGCATATACCCTATGATTTCATCTAAGGTATAAAAATGATATCGAATCGGTATATTGCTATTATAGCTAGCTATATATGTGCAAGTTGTCAGATAAAGTTCGTATCATTCTGAGCGATTTTTTGAATAAAAATATCTTAAATCATTGACACGTTAACAGTCGTAACTATATTAAAATATAATGAAATATTTATAGAGCAATGAAAGCCATTAAATATAACATTTCTGTATATTGGTTTGTTGTGTAAAGTCAGAATGGGCTTAGAATTGCTTTTATTTTAAAGATAAAATATTAAATTTTCTGAAATCACAAATCTTCAAATTGATAACTCATTAAAACTATTTCATAACCATTAATGAACATCTGAGAAGAAAACGAATTTTGTATCGCAGACAAAAAGTGCATAGATTAGCTCTTTTATAAACATATTTCGTTTATAAAATATAAATGGTTTTGAACTATGGGCAATGATAAATGCTTCAATTTAAACAATTTTCTTTAGACTGTGATCAGTCTGGAGAAGTTTGAAGCGGAGCGGTTGCGTGCATAACCGCTTTATAACTTTAGAAACAGAAAGTATGAAAACGTAGAAGTGGTAATGCGCTGATTTCTGTTCAATTCGAAGTTGTTTCGAGCGCTTCATATTTGAGCGTTCAACATGTCCACGTTAAGTTCAATTCGAGTTTTTCTATATGAAAATTCATATTTCAAATTAAAAAAGTTTTTAAAAAGATAAAAGAAAATTGCAGTGCATCCAGAGAGGGGTTTTATGCGTATTTTCGGATGACAAATGCTACTTTTGAGTATATTTCACTTCTAATGCAACTTCATCCCATAATTTTCTAATTAGATCTAGCTCAGAATAACTACTACTTTTCATATCCCATACAGCCGGGCTGTTACAAATACTCTCAATCAGTTTACCAGTAACATTTTATTATCAAATATTTCCGCAAATGAGGACACACAATATTTCACTCTCCCAATGCACAAGCAGGGTTTCACCTGACTAAAATCAAAAATGTTGATCTTTCATTTAACCGCCTCTAAACGCCTTGGATTGGAACGATTCGCAACCTGCTCTCTTTAATCACATCAACATGCACATTTGCATTGTTTACCATAGCTGTGACTTTTTCAGGTGGATGCACGCATAACTGCACCACTTCAAACCTCTTCAGGCTGAACACCCTCCAATGATCACTTCTATAGTATCGAACGAGTAAGTTTTGGAAAGAAGATGTGCCAAAGTTCAGTGAAAGTATAAAATCAAAGAGATTTCCATATTAGCAAATCGTCATTTAAATGGTTGGTTGAAAAATTTAGTAGCATGCTTTATTTTTTAGTAGCTTTTCTTTCTTTATTTCCATTTTTTGAACCAAAAGAGATTTCCATATTAGCAAATCGTCATTTAAATGGTTGGTTGAAAAATTTAGTAGCATGCTTTATTTTTTAGTAGCTTTTCTTTCTTTATTTCCATTTTGATCTCATCTTAACTTATTAACATCTGTTAAATATTTCATAGCTACTTACATAATTAAAACTGTAACAATATTTCTAATCTGAAACATTTACGACATTGATATGTAGATGACGCGTTTACCTCGTTAAAATTTAATTAAGCATGAAATATGTAGTTAAGTAATGAGGTAAACTTTCATAATTAGCGGCATATAATGAGAAAAGTGTTTTTAATGGGCTTATGAGCTTATATACCTACATATATATATAGTTGGGACTCCGTCAGAATCGCTCAATAAGGTAAACAAATTTAGAACCCTTTCAATAAACTTGTTGTAGGTAGGTGGTAATGCTATATTCCAGTAGGGAATGAAAGATATTTTATACGCGTTGTCGCGCAACTGAGTTAATAACTTCAAGTAACGCATCTTTGATCTTTTCGAAGTATTCTGTTAATTGAAGACTTTCGCAATTCAACATATCCAGCTGTTCGTGTTTATACGAAGGCAACATTTATAGGCATGAGATTATAGCTTGTAAATGCTTTGCCCTTTGAGAATATATTTTAGCTCATAAAATTTGACGTTAATAGTACCCAAAGATGCTTTTGTTCACTACAGTACCATCGAAATCATGACAAATACATTGCAGATTCTTCTGGAGGCCATAATTTCATAACACCCATTCAAATCTACAATGGCTTTATCAATATTTTCATGATCTATGAGAAATATAATCCTCTGGATTTGTCTACATGATAATTGAATTTTTCTTCCATAACATCTTATATTTCTGTTTCACTTTTCTTTTGCTTACCAGACTTGGCGGTGTCGTTTTTCTTTTTAGGTGCGGGTGGAATTTTTCCAATTTATATTTTTTCTTCAGAGAGAATGAAGTTCTCTTGGAATGATGATGCATTGGAGAAATGTAAGAATTCGAAATCAATCCAATTTTCATTTGGGAATCGTTTTTATTTTTTTCCTGGTTTCTCTAAAATAAAATAGCTTAAGCATACAATATGGCGCAGTTGCTAGCTACATTAAGAACTTAGGAAACATGTGGAATTGTTGACAATCCTCTTGAACTTATTCAATTTCACAAATTTTGTGAATGAATCTTGTAAGACTGCCATGAAATTTACCTGAAGAAATTTATGTTATCAATTTTCACATTATATAACAAATAATATTATGTGCCTTTTCATACTTTGAAGATGGCTGTCAATATTTTCAGCAGGAGAGAATAAATGGAATATAGTGTTGCATCGCACAAAATTTGTCTTACATCAAGATGATATAGCAAATCCAAATCGCGCAGTTCATTTTATACATGTCAGTGGGTCCTATGGGTAAATGTGGGTATATGTGTCAATAATGTTACTCAGTCGGACTTTTTAGGTACAATAATGCCTTCTTTAATCACTTCTAAGGTAGCCGGTAGTAATTCTTGTCTTAATAAAAGCCCGACGGGACTGGAGGTCAAGTATATATGTATTTCCCATCTCGCTTGTCACAGGTGTGTTTTTCTTTTTCTTTATAGAAACTGGCAGAAGAAATTATTTTATAAGAGATAAAATTTCTAATAAAAGAAGACAAAAGGGAAATAATGTTTTTAACAATTTTTAAAATTCAGATTTTATAAAATAATTATGTACATTTTAATCTTCATGAATTACAATTATAAAAATAAAAATTACATTTTAAAGAAATACTTTAATTTAAACAAATACAATCACCAATTCAATAAGCACTTGCGCCAACTTGCTTTCACTCAAAATTAAAACTCAAATGGTTCAGAATAGCTCAACTAAATAAAAATATTATGAAAAAAATAATCAAATAATCAAAATAAAATATAATGACAAAAACTCAGAGAAGTGGTTGTTGAATAAGGCGTGTACAGTGAAGGCAAGCTGGAATGTATTTTGAAGTATTTTCAATTAATGAAACAATCATTTCTCACAAGAAGTACAGCTAAAAATTCCGACTGGGTAAATCTCCAAAAATTAAAGAATAAATTTACAAAATTTATTTTAAATTGTTGGAGGAGAAATTAATTAATTGAATTCTCTTCCAATTATTACACTGCCTCGAGCTGTAAAAAGTGAAAGCATCTTAAAATGATTGAAAAAATGTTTCCAAATTGTGTTTCAACGATTTAATATCATTTTGCGTCACGTCCGATTTTTGAAGCCAGGACCTTTCCTTTTCGGGGGACAGCCCATATCACTGAACTAACGAGACAAACGTGTTTACCACTTGTATTTCTTAATTTTTCTAGCCTATTAAGGTACATTTGCTTTCAGCTCCAATTAACCAGTAATGATGAAAGCGCACAAATAAATTGTCAACTTTTGCAATTTTATTTTTATAATTCCACAAACGGGGTTCGAAGTAACAATTTTTAGAATCGTTCATAGATGGAATCAGGGTACGTAAATGCTCGCGAGCGGATCCTGAAATGTTCGAGAATCAGAGCCACTTTTTTCGAAGTGACTCTCGCTCGCGAGCCCAACCCGTTAAATAGCTCTCGCTCGCGAGTCGGAGCCAAAAGAATTTTCTTAAACGCTCTCGCTCGCGAACTGGAGCCGCTATAGCTCCGGCCATTATACAGCTCCGCCTCCTTTATTATTCAAACTCTGAACAGAAAATGCAATTTCACAAAATTTTCCATAAATTTTATAGCAACTCAGGAAAGTATTTTGGGCAAATTTAAGGAATGTTTTAATTTCTTAACCCGTAGAATACTAGTTTTTCTAAATCATTGGAAGGCCTTCCCACTTTTCCCACTGGGTAATAAATCTGTATATCGTGGATAGTAATGATTAACGCACCACCAGTGACGATGATAGAGCGAATATTCCTTGTTATAATTGAAGTTGAGAGGATACCCTCTGGTAATTATGTCTTTGGGAGTCCAGCTAACAATGTTATATTATGTATAATCTACATTTCACGCGGTATAAACATGAAGCCCACCCATATACAGAAATAAACCAAATGATGTAGTCCATGAAGCTTAGCAAGCAGTCGATACTCAGATACGACAGATATTCGACTTTTCTTCGCTTAATCTAGATTCCGTTGAGATTTATCCTACGCAACCACATGATGATTCCATATGATATTTTTGATTTAATGACGACGTGTATTTTATTAAGATATGATCATATACGTTGGCGTTGTAATCCCATATTTTCGATTAAATTACAAAAATTCTTCTTAAACCATAATTATTGCAAAATTCTATAATCTATATTAAATATGTATTTTTGCCACACAGAAGCTGTTTTTATATATTTTTTTACTTCATAACCGACGACCAGCAGCTGCTACTATTATGAATAAACATAAATTCTATGATAAACATGAGCCTTCAGAAAATTGGAAATTGATAAATTGAACAATCCCATTCCTATAATTTCGTTGAAATGCGTTCCGTAATCTAAGCTCAGGTATTCAATAAACCTAGAGAAATTATTGAAGTCAACCAGATAAAATTTGGCATGGTTATGACTCAGCTTATGGCTCAGATAGCAATAAAAAATTTAAAAAAAAAAAAAAGAAAAAAAATCAATGAAACCACAGACTTAAGGAAACTTTGCCAAGCTAAAATGAAATAACAGAGAAACACCAAGAAGATAAAAAAAACGTAGAAATGGAATGAACTCGTAAATAAAATTAAACTTCCGCTGACCTTCGTTACACCTCAGATTCAGCACAGACGTCCGAACAGCAACAGCACGGGATCGTTTGCGGTTTTCATGCCAAGCTCTCTTGGGTATTATTCAGGTGTAATGTAAATGCGTTTTCTATCCCACCCTATAGATATTTTTGCATCATAAAAATGTTTTCTTTATAGAATTCTCTTGGGATTACATAAGTTACGCAATCTGCAGAATCATAGTCTCTCTTCTTTCAGGTGTGCTGCTGCTGCCAGGTTAAATGAAATAATAATGTATAGAGTACATGTAAAGCGTGTAATGAGTGAGGACAAATTGCGATTCAAGTTTTACTCGAATGGGTCAAAGTCATTTGTAATAAATACAAAAATTCTAAGACATTCTCGCACGTGCATTGCGATCCACACTAACGAACATCAATACATATTTTATCACTGTTATACTTGCTGGCATGGGAATTGTCTTGTTCATATGCCAGCGTAAATTGGGTTTAATTAGCGATCAAGAGTTATCGCAATTGAGCTAAATGGCCAAGAACTGTGTTAAATCACAAGTCGTTCATGTTGTAGGAAGTATTATAAATTGGAAATTATTTGAAACCTTGAGACAAGAAGAAAAGCGCCGCAAATTAAAAATTACTTGTTGTAAGACTTACGATTAAACATATACTTTACACACATTGAAGGTCATGTGCGGCGTAGTCTCCGATTAATTTTTGTTGTTAAAAGGAACAACTTTCTGATATACATTATTATCTGTAGGGTTTGGACATCGAAAACTAGTTCGGCTCACATTTTGATATATTTTTTTTAATGTGCATTCATTGCATGATGTCAAAAGAACATTATTGAATCTTGCTATTGTCTTTCGTATCTTTTCTACTCCACTGCGGAGAAACCCTCGGAATCATACAGCAACAGCATTACTGAAAGAGCGTTGAAAAATTCCAAATTTGTTGTAGTTTGGATTAAATGCATACATCCGGGATAGATAATAAAATACATTTATTGACTGGTTGATCGGATATTGATGTCTTTTTATTTCGCCGGCTTCGATAATTCGACAGTCTTTAGCTATTTCATGTTTGAATGTTTATTCGACGGTATCAGATCTAGCATAAAATAAGTTTGAAGTATTGAGCTTGAGAAATAGTCAAGATGAGTATATTTGCTTTTCCTAGTATACTTTTAAAAAATAATTTTTCGTATGGCATCCTACGGAAGGGCTAATTGATTCTGTCGATTTCCAAATTTATATCAACAATCTTTATGAAATAGCCAATGAGTTTTTAAGCTGTGTCTTGTGTCTAGATAGTAGTGAAAAATTAGAATATTGTATGACAAACCTACGAAGGTGTTGCATGATTTCGCCTATTTCCGAACGTAGATTTCCAAGTTCTGTAAGCATATATGTATATCCACGACTTGTACCCAGCGCAGCAGGTATTGACAATTACTATGTGATGACGTCTTGCTTTGATCTCTGTCAACGAAGGGTATAAAACTAATAACAGGGACCGAAAATAACTGTTATTATTTTTTTGTGAGCGAAAAAACTTTTTCATAAAATTTTCTAGGAAGTAGCGTAGTACAAAAGGGGTCTATGTACAGTACTTAGACTAGCTGACTACGTTGAAATCAAGAAAGTTTCGATTTTAATATATAAATCCAATCCTAACTGTTATTGTAAGACATATTTTTTATATTTCAATTTTAACTGTTAAAAAAAATACTTATATTATTTTACAGCGATATAAAACTCTTTGCCAGAGTCAAAAACTAAAACTCATAATTCTAGTTTTATATTTTCCTCGTCTTATAACTGTTAAAAATGAGTTTTATTTTTTTCCTCAGGAAATAAAACTCATAATCAGAGTTTTTTATTTTCCTCAGGAAATAAAATTTATCAATGGACGTTCTCTATTTTTGTTGTCATATATTTGTTAGAAGATACAATGTGTCAATTTTTTTAATCAATTATGTATAGCAACCGTACGAAACAGTTGCCCGATTGGTCCTATTTTTGAACTTAAATGTACATTTTTTTTAAAACGGCCGTTTACAGTGAAAAACCAAAGCTATATATAGCAACAACAAGAAGGGGTTGCCGATTCCAATTTTTCTTTCCCTAAGGACCTTACTCGGACAGGTTTATTTCTAGAGGGAAAAAATAAAACTCATTTTTAACTGTTAAATGCTGAGAAAAATGATAAACTCAATGAAGGAGTTTTATTTCTTGAGGAAAAAAAAATAAAACTCATTTTTAACTGTTAAAAGCTGAGAAAAATGAAAAACTCGAATTTTGAGTTTTATTTTTTGAGAGAAAAAATAAAACTCATTTTTAAATGTTAAACCGAGAGAGAAATATAAAACTTAAGATAAGAAGAAAATAAAATTCTCTTTTTAACTATTTCATTAGAAGATAAAATATAAACTATCAATAACAAAGTGTTAAAACCAGACTTTTAAAATATTTATTATAACTCTTTCGGTCCCTGACTAATAATATCTTACTTATACAATTTCCAAATCATGTATCGTGCAGAATCTACCCCTGCTGGGCTCTCTTAGCATGATGTATCGATCATGTGGTGTTGTTGCTACGTTTCTCATAAAATATGTGCACGACTTTTAATCGTACGCAAAACATAAAGCTGCTTACAAGCAAATATCATAATATTATGCGTGTCCAATCGAATTTGCAGTACCGTCATTATTTCTAAGCAAAACATTCTAAGGATCCAAAATCGTACTGATCGAACAAAGTAAGCAAATATGCTAGTATGGAATTTATTGATTTGAGTTGAAATCATAAGCTGAAACATAATCCGTAAATAAGATGTCTGCGAGGTGCTGACAAGTTTGTAGGGGAAAAATAACACACTTTGTTTGAAATATGTACCTAACAAACATCGAAGTATAACAAGACTTTTTTTTAAATACAAAACAAAATATTTATATACTATAGAAGAAAGAAGATGGGCGATGGTATAACCGAGCATCGAGGTGACGTTTTTAACCGTTCAGTAAATATTTCTTTCCTCTGAAATTACCTTGTCTGAAATCCACTTGTTTGACGACAGTGATTCATTGGGGTTAGTCTGTAATAAAATTTAAAGGAACGCATGATCGAAACTCTTCCTGTTATCAGTTTAAATGCAGTTGTGTATCCTTGAATGATTCATTCCTTAGTTAAAGAGTAAATAAAACAAGGTACATATGTATAGGTGAACCACTCCTCTGAACAGTGTTAATGTACGGTCTCGTTTAAGCGTCTGGCAGCTGCATCAGGTATCTTCCGACTGCTTTAATATGATGTCCCATTGGTGCATCCCAAATACTAGACGTCGCATTTGGATGCAAGCGTCCTTGTTTCAATAGCTCAGTCTGACGTAGATTTCAGCAATTTGTACTGATTTTTGTGCTAGCGGTTAAGTCCAGACAGATGTGTGAAGAAGATAAAAAAAAGAAGAAAGTGAAGTGCGTCAAGTTTTCTTTTGAAGTGATATAATAAATACATTTTTTTTATCATGTGACTCGAGGGTTGCCTGTATCTTAACATTAAATGTAGTCATTTTTCCCTCTCTTCGTATAATGTGTAATATCATTAAATTAATTATGCTGTCCATATTATTAAACAGCTTCATTCAAATGAGCCCAATTGTAATTCTTGCGAACTTTGGCTACCAGAGGCCAGAAGCAGACAACTTGGACTTTCGAGACGCCCAATCTGGTTGTAGTATCCGGACGTGTTTGCCAGACGCTCTAACGAGACCCCGTATTTAAATCCACTCAATACAGTCCGCCGCAGA
Organism: Dioctria linearis; assembly: GCA_963930735.1. NCBI lineage: Eukaryota > Metazoa > Arthropoda > Insecta > Diptera > Asilidae > Dioctria > Dioctria linearis. The sequence continues at coordinate 326,563,625 of OZ005740.1, read as the reverse complement.
CTAATTTGAGCAATGTCGGGATATCACAAACAAGCAGTACGTTTACATGAATACTTGAACTGAATGCTTGAAGTAATCAAAATATCATGAAAACGCTCCTTCAACGCGTAAATTTCAACTTAAGTAATTGGAAAATTAAATTCAAGAAAAATGTAAGTCAAGTAATTGGAATTAATTCAACCAACCGCCCCCTGAGCTTCAAGTGGATTTCAAGTTCAGAACTCAAGTATTCATGTAAACGTACTGCATGCTCTTGTTTGGTAGCAGAAACCACTACTAATGAACTACACCGTAAGGAGAAAACCATCCGTTTGCCCTCATAAACGTTAGAACAAAATTATCCTCAGCATGTGTGTGATAGAAGAATATGTGAACATTACCTATGCATTTTTATTGAAACAGAATTTTATTTTTAATAATGTTAAACAATTACTTACAGGTACACAACTGAATTTATTACATAAAATGCCAAAACACTACAGAAAAGAATACTCAATGAAAAATATCCGCATTATCTATTTATCAATGCTGTCTGGTGTACTACATAAATTCTTGCAACTCTTACAATCTTTCAATGCAAGATGATCTCCAAAATTGACCCTGAACGAAAACGATTCAGTTTATCTACTCCTCTTTATGCATTCTGAGTAAAGGGCTAACCACAATGTGCATATGCAAAACCGCGAGCAAGTGCTTTGCATATTGGCAACCTACAATAGGAATAAGAAGCCGTTCGTCAAGTTTTAATTCCTTTCGTCAACTTCTGTCTACGCTCATGATCGTGAAGCCTAGCATATGCAAGCTTATGCTCATTGTGGTTAGGCCTTAAGGTGGTTTGACAGCGTCGCTTCTTTGTGATTTTTCTTGAAAGGGAATCGTGGGATGAGGGAAGTGCCTTATCGAATCTTCCCCGGTCCGCTATAAATATTTTTACCGACGGCTCCCTCACTAATGAGGCCGGTATTGGTATTTACTCTCTTGATTCTGATATTGGGTTGGAGTATTCATTTGGAAGGCACACTGTCTTCCAGGCTGAAATCTTCGCCATTTAAATGGCAGCGAAGATAACTTTTGATATGGAAATCAAGGGAAAGGACATTGGTATTTTCTCGAATAGTCAGGCAGCTTTGATGGCTCTGAGTGGCCCCGAATAACATCTAAGTTACTGGGGAGTTGCATGGCGTCTGTGGATGATAAGCTGTGTATCAACAACAAGGTGCCCCTTCAGTGGGTTTCTGGGCAAATGAGGAACATGAAGATTGAAAGGGCTGACTTTCTAGCCAGGTCTGGCCAGGTCTCCCCTCTTTGGACCGAAACCCGCTGTAGGCGTTGCCGCCTCGGGGATGAGATCTCTCATCAAAGCGGATGTTCGCATGAAACATAAGCAGCGATGGTTGAACCTGCATACTTGCAAGAGTACAAAACTTTTTCTTGATGGACCTAATAGGAATTTCTGTGACTTTCTCTTGGGGCTCAGAAGAAAACAATGGTTCACGCTTATCTAATAAGGATGGGAGTTGTTGACATTTCTCGTCCCCTTACCTTACCTTTAAAAAAAAAAAAGATGAATTGAAATTAGTAGATCCATCTAACATCTGTACCTATAATAACAGATGTAATTAAAACATACCGAAGTAGAGGAAAATGTCATATTTCGTTAGGATGATTATGAATAAGCACTTATTTTCTTGTTTTAAGTAAAATCATTTGTTTTATGTTCGGTATGCTTTTTAAATCTTTCAGATGTAATAAGAAGTACTTCTAGAAGGATTCTCAAGATATCTCAATTGTCCTCCTAAAAATGTAATGTCTGCAATGATGCGATATTCAGAAATTCCTCGAGATTTTTCATCAGATAGTTTAAGATTCGTAGAGGTAAGTCAGTTGTGATGTATAGTAGTTATAACAATTACGTATTACACATTTTCGTTTTTTCTCTTTAGTATGGAGAAGAGTATATTTATCAGAATCTCCGTGACGAATCTCCACCTAGCGATGTATCAACGCACAGCGGACCTTTGATACGAAATGCAAGCAGTCACATGCAATCCGGAATGACATCTGCAAAGCAAAAACAAAAAGAAGATACTAAATGTAATGGAAGTAGTACCACCACCGATCATTCGAATCGTAATAAATACTGTGATACTAATTCTAAGAGCGCCATCATCAACATCAAATCATCTCGGCGAAAAAATTCAATTGGTTCAGCATGTTTGAATACAATGTCATCATCGCCTGGTTCAGGTTGTTATATGTATGCATCAACACCACCAGGAAAAACTCAAAGTCTACCTCCAAATGCATCGATCAAAGACTATGATAAAGTTATTTTGAATGCACTAAGGGTTCCAGCTGAAGAACTTGCCAATCAATTGACCCTTCTTGATTTTCCCATATTTACGGATATACAACCAGATGAGCTAACAAGCTGTGCATGGACAAAGAAGGATAAAAATATTGTCACACCGAATATTGTTGCATTTACTAAGCGATTTAATCATACAAGTTTTTGGACTGTTCAGGAAATTTTAACCGGTGAAACGGCAAAAGCTCGAGCCGAAATCATGGTGCATTTCATTAAAGTAAGTTGGATTGATGGAATCGTATATGCGCTCTTTAAATTGTGTTGGTATAATAAATAATCTAAATTTTCAGGTTGCCAAAAAGTTATTTGATCTAAACAACCTTCATTCCTTATTTGCCATAATTTCCGGACTGCAAAGTGCTAGCATCTATAGACTTAAGAAAACATGGGCATGTCTATCGAAAAAAGATAAGCAATCCTTTGAGAGGCTCTCAGATGTCTTTAGTGATCAGAATAACTGGGAAAATTTGAGAGAATATCTAGAAAGTTTAAGATTGCCTTGCATTCCCTATCTTGGATTATTTCTAACTGATTTAGTTTACATTGATTTGGCTCATCCACATTCCGGAGGTTTGGAGTCAGAACAACGTCGAAATAAGATGAATAATATTCTTAGGGTGATATCAAATTACCAACAATCTGATTATAGATATATTCAACCGATTGAAAAGACTCAAAGATACTTGCGATCGATCCGATATATTGAAGAACTTCAGAATATTTTTGAAGAAGACCAGTACAAGTAAGATTTGCTTTGATTATCTTGTGTTTGATTGTAGAATTTTATTATTTACAGAAAATCATGCAGTTTAGAACCGCCATCATCTGTTCCAAGCTCATCGTCGTGTAGTTCAAAGGAGTCATTTAATGTGGACTCTCCGGCGATAGCGTCATTAAATCTATCACCGGCTAAAACAGTCAATACAATGCGTATTTCATCTTCGGCTGGAAATAAGTTCATCCCAACTCATCGAAAATGTCGAAGTCTTGGCTCAAAGTGAGTATCCTCCTCCTTAGTACATGTAAAGTGTTTTTGGAAATGTTTTAACGTGCTCATAATATGTCTTTCTACTAAAAAATCACGTTTTCATGCTTACGAAAAACTTCTTCCACACATTTTGATACAAAATTTTTTTGTGAATCATTTATGAAGGTTTCGTAGCACAAGTTTGCCACGAAATTTTTATCAAAAATGTCATTGTCCGATCATGATGATTGCACCTGGAATCGCCACCATCTCAAACAAACGATGTAAATGTCGGTGAGTTTGAATAATAAATTCCTAATTTGTTGCCAGTGCGCGACGTCATTAATTTTTTTGTTTTCTGTTATTTTGGTTTTTTTTTGTTGTTGAATTTATTTAATATTTTTTCGATATATTTTGCTTTTCTAATGAGAGAAGCGTCTATGAATGTGAGTGACAACCTCTTCGTCTCTTCCCCGACGACTAATTGTTGGCTTTTTGGAGATTCAATTAGAATGATTCGTGCAGTGAAGTCTTATCTTCACAGAAAAATCTCTTATGTCAGGGCTGGCTTATGTTAATCCCAAGCTCTTGTTGAAGAGCCTCTTTGATATCTTAAATTCCCTGTTGCGTTAAAGTTTGAATCGCGTTTAACAAGGTAGTTTTGCTAATAAGAGATAATAAAGCTGTGCAGTTGAGATGATATCAGATCTATAGCAGCACAAGACAATGAGCGGTGGAAGTCATATCTCCTCTCTTTGCCTTAATATGGAATTTGATGTGGCAATACTAGTATTACTAATATTTTGGTCTGTATTGTCTTTTGAAAAGTTTTTCTGTCTACAGGGAAGTTGACCGAAATAATCACCTTCCACTGTTTGTTTGTGGGAGAGAGATTTTGGAGCCGTCTTTTCTCTTAAAATTTTTCTACGTCTTTACATCTCATCCTCTTCGCTTTTATTGTCTTAGATGTTGAGTCTGAATTTTTTTGTCACCTTGATTGCTTTTTGGACACTTCTCTTAGCTTCCTAGTTTTGTCCGATGGGTCCTTATCTGTACCTTTTCAGTCCATATCGTAGCCACTGTGGTTTTTATTGTTTTCGAATAGCTTTACATGCTTATATTTAAGGAGCATTTAGCCTATCTATTATGAAACAGAGAAAAGAAGTGTTGTGAGTAACACATAAATTTAATTTAATACTGCTTGATAAATTTCAGAGACGTTCACGGTAAAAACATGACCAGATAAAATATTGTGAATATGCATTTTTTACATCTGAACGTTGCTTTATTCAAGTGAATGACCGCGCTAGACAACGCAAGTGTATGATGGGGTCAATTTTTTAATAACAGGAAGCTCATAATCTAATGCTGAGCTTTCTCTGAGCGGGAAATGGACAAGTCGCTGTAAACAATTTATAACGTACTTAGTACTCGAGTTATCAGGATTTGTATTGACAGCTAAGCTGTAATCAAATCTCTGTACAACGTAACAAACAACATTAGATCGCGCCTAGTTCAGTGTTGTCGCAGTGAGCTCGGGAAAGTTGGAGCCAGTCAAGTGATGCCGTGATACACGATTTCAAGAAATCTATGCTCACAGATATGTCCCAGGTAGATAGAAATTCTACTAAGGAGAACCGTAATGATGTGCGGAATCTTATTGCAGGTATGACGGGACACTGTCTGTTTGGCACACATGCAGAGCATGACTTCTGCAGAAGCTGTATGGACGAGGAAGAGGTTGAGAGCGTTCAACGTGAATGCCCCAACCTTGCCAAGCTTAGCAGGAATACGCTTAGTAGCTACTTTTTTTCAAATTGTAGGAACTAGCAGACGAGGAGTTGGGGATCTTTTGAGGTTCATTAACTTTTACGGTTGGTTTCAGCGCATCTATTAAATTAAAGGTCTCAATAAGGTGACATCACTATGGACCATCGATGGTCTTAAGCGTGGCCGCCACTCTAACCTAATCTACGTATATGATTTTATATTTAGAAGAATTTTCAGTTAGAAATACCTGCAGGGTTAGCGCATTAAACAATGTATTTGCACCGTTTTCGTGTAAGCAACGATAAGACGATAATATATATGAATATATGAATGGTTGGATTTGCTGCTAATTTGGACTACGTCCATAGAAAGCTATTTGATATTATAGATAGGCGTGGTGTTTCTGTCCATTTTGTTCCAAATTAATCGATATTTGTCTCGAGGACATACCCTCCAATTAGTAATCTTCAGCATTCAAAGATCTCTCTTCATATTTTTCAGTCTCCTAGGCTTTATTATTTCTGGACTATGCGCCATAGTTCAAGCGGTTCTAGAATCATCGGTATACCAAATTAAGGCTCCTTTTATTTAATATTAACCCTGATTCTTTACATAAAGCCAAGAGTACAAGAAATTGTTCAACCCTTGCAAACAATCGCAACTAAAAATAAAGAGTTCCAAGGAGACGAGATTAGGCGTATGAAGGTATGGAGGTAAAAGAGTGTGGTTTAATTGAAGACTGCAAAGATTAAATAGTAGAAATTTTCGTTGAATTTGGTTGATGCTCGTTACATTTTATATAGAAAGGAGACCAAACAGGAATTGCATATTCTAAAATTGGTCTGAGGAAAGTAAAATATAGAAGAGCTGCAATGTAAACAAAAAAAAAATCCAAAGGTGCAGTAGTGCTGTTCACATTGACGTCGATATACTCTACGAAGGAAAACCGGGTGTTACGTCGATGCCTAAGCCTTAATTTTTATCGATTGGTACAAAAAAAATCCACCAAGATATAATCAAAGTGAGAAAATTTCTGATATTTATAGAAAGCTGATTAGCGAGGCACAGTCTATGAAAGAGGCTGGTAAGTGTGAGTTAAACAGCATGTAGCCATTTTCGTTTGAATTAACATAGAAAAAGTTGTATAATCAATGTACCAAGTTTGTAAAAATAAAATTAAATTACTGATGAAAAGCAATGAAGAAGAGTGATTCAACTTAGCTACTTTGAGGCACATAGGATGCATGTGTTATGCTTAAAAGGATTCCAAAAAAGAATACAATTAGATAATTATGAATATAACCAAGTTACAAAAAGAAAGTATGAAACCTAAGAAGACATCACTTGTGAAAAGAGTTTTTCTTTACCATATTGAACTTGGTAAAAATACATTCAACTTGCTTTACACTGTCAATATCAGATATTAGAAATTGAATAAATACAATAGATTTGTTGTAGTCGATTTACTCTTTATAAAGACATGCTTGAAAGAGTATAAGAATGATTTGGAGTGGCAGTATAAGTCGTCGTGGGCCGAGAATTTCGAAATCTTGGAAAAACATCACAAGCAATGGGTCTGTAATTCTGTGAAAACGTCACAATGAATAAAGAATAATAATAATAAAAAAAAAACACAAAAACAGAAACAAAGCAAGGTGACTCACATCTTTTCATAAAAGAGGCGGGAATACCATCAGCACCCGTTTAGTAATTATCATCCAGCTTCCAGATCTGTTTTATGACCATAACGTCTTCAAAATTAAGGGTATTAGATTGGAGAGGTGTTACAGGAGCCTCGTCAAGTCGATTAAGTCTTTAAAGCTTTAATATTACAGGTATAATTCAAAATATAGTTTTAACAAAATGTTTCAATGGGTGTGGTAATCATCAGGATCACTACTCTCCTTTTCACCCACTTTGATTAATTAGTGGGAACTGATCAACTTTTATTCCATGACGTAGGATGTTTTGTGTTGGTTATCTCTAGATGTTGGATTCATTCTGTAGCTTCATCTTTCATACTACATTGATGATATTGAATTTTTATTGGCTGGGGAAAGCTGATTGGTACCATGGATTAGCCTGTCAAAAATTCGTGAAATGTTGTCTAGTACATGCAGTTTTTGTATATTTTACCTTGATACAGTCCGTGATATTAGGATATTAGGCCCTGACTTGATTTCCAAGTAATTATTTCTTGACGTTTTTGTTTTGTGTACAATACATTCGGGAAGTGTGTCTGGTACTTTTCGTATTCTTCTTCACTGAAACATACATATGCTTATCAGTGAAGTTTTTTACATTTAACCGACATTTTTTCGTGTAAACTTGAAACGATATTCATTCATTCTTTTTAGAATGAGGCCAACATTATTGTCTTTTTGTGTCATCTAAAGGCATGTATTCACCGGAAAGTTTCTGATACGCAACCCGCGCACTAAGTGGAAACTAAGTATTTATATCAAGAGAAGCATCACGATAGTGCATGTGCGCCGTTCGTTCAATTTGAATTTGAAGTGTATCCACTGAGCATGTTAATTTTCAGCTCGCGAGCTAGGAAGCCAGATGTTGCCCGCAATCTACTTGGACGCAGATAAACTTGGAGGATATATGCAAAGGTTTCCAGGATAAGAGTAGTGAATGCGTGCAGTTTTTATGTCTCTCATTTGAAATGGAAAACAAATACACATTCCGAATGCTTTTCAGACGTTTCTCGTGTTTTTTTTTCTTAGTTTCCTATTCATGTAGTCAGCGCATATTTGGAAACTCGATGAGATTGAGATCGACTGTAGATAGCTATATAGACGAGAGAAAGTGAAACAAAATTTCATGAAATCTGACAGTAATCATCCAGAGAAGAAGTGAGCTAAGCAGACGACTCTTTCGGAAATTTTACCGACAATTAGGTCAGTGATATCGAGCGTACTGCGTGATGCATCATGCGATTTGGTCTCTGTGGTATGCCCACCAAAATGTTAGTTCGGCAGTTGCGTGGGTATTGCATTTAATAAATAACTAATAACGAAACGGCATATGGGTGAAAACCTAAGGCACTCGGCGAAATCTATTAGTGTGCTGTGTTTGTATTCGTTTCGTCATGGCAGTAATTAAATCCTGACATTTTGAAGGGGGACATTTTTTATAATCCAAATTGCTATGTAAAATAAACAAATTTTTAGCGCCCCCTTATTTTCAGATAATATTTCTTGGCGTTGCCTTTGTTTGACTGACATAATTTAGGCAGCAATTACAATTTCATAAAATATGAAATGTCAGAAATGTTGAACTGACGCATAATAGGCAGTAGGCCTCTTGTCATTACCCCCCCTGATCATAGGTCATACTGTCATTGAATTGCTTAAACACGTACACTGTATTCGCACGGTACCCCGCTTCCTTATTATGTAGTTATTTATTCAATGGTGTATTGCGTTCCGATTTTGTCTTTTCCCTCTTTCGATGGATACAATTAATACGCAACGTTTGTTCAAAGCTTCCGAGAAGCTGAATTCGTAGGAGTTAACCTTTAATATTTGTCTTCACAGGCGCAAAATTTATTCACTATGACTAGAGGGGCTAGGCAACGTAAATTCTTCAGTACATTTTAGTACAATTTTACAATGAGGCTGACCTTATTAACTTTGATTGCCTACCACAGAAGTTCGATGATAGACGTCACCGAATTACCCCATCAATTGAAATAGTTTTGGTTATTGTTCCGTTGTTGTCCTATTGTCTGTTTCGGTTTGTTATATTTACATCCTCTTTTGGCTGAGATCGTGGTCTGGTTTTCTGCAATAAATGATTGTTTTTGGTTTCCTTTATCTTGCTTAGATTCATTAAGGTACTCTAGGAGCTGAATATCTCTTCGTAGATCCCCTGGTGGATGCAAATGTTGCATTTCGATTGTACTGGTTCAAGTTTGAGCTCAAGAAGAACCAATATTATATATATAACACCTCATCACTGGTGGGGGCAAATGGAGAACAAAAGAAAATAGCTTTAAATTACTTCTTTTTATCTCATTCATTCTCAGTATTCCAGAACTAAAACTTCGGCCGCTAAATATTGTCATTTGTAACCATTTTGCTTGTAATTAAGTTAAGAGTTAATGTGCAATATTACTTTTATTTCACATCTTTGCCTCACTATGTCATTTATTTCTGCACGAATATATAGATAACAATTTGATATATTAAAATTTTCTGTGGTAATCGTCAAACGAGTAAAGTTGTTTTTGTTGTTAAACACTTATATAAGGTGTGAGATGTTAGCATTCGAAAATCTACCTAACTATTGAAGCTAACGTGAATGAAATAGATCCATTACACACTAACGCTTGGATCATGTTGTTAGCAATGTGTTTGTGTACTAAATAAGCTACTCAATAACTTTTTTCTTGATTTCTTTTCATTATTAATTTCTCTGCCTCACAGACTTTGAATTTTTCACATTATCATTTCATTTCTATTCGGATTTTCACTATCGATTAGGTAGTAATATTCCATTTTATTATCATTATTGGCTTATTACATTTAATTTCATACTTTTATGACAGTTCTACCTAGTATTTATTATTCGTGTTCCATTTAAACAGCTCAGAATTAATGTGCAATTAACTGAAATATTTCTTACAGCATTTTTGGAAAATCGAATACACATCAAATAACGTCATCACATCATCAACAGCAAGAAACACCAGAAATTGTTCCACCGCGACATCTATTAGATGATTCTGTTTTAGAAGATAATACACAAACAGCAGATGCAATTTCAACAGAAAGCTCTGAAGGTGTACTTCATTTGGACGGTGGTGAAGGAGAAATATCTTTTGATATGCTCAGCTTTCAGGGTTGTGTTCGTCGAAAAACTGTACTCAAAGAGGGTAGAAAGCCAGCTGTTGCATCTTGGCAAAGATATTGGCTTCAAATTTGGGCAAATTCTCTAGTATACTTTCCACCAAAATCATTTAAAGGCTCAGAAAGGAGTGACTATAAGCGAGAGCCATGTAAAGTGTGCCCGCTTGACGGTTGGTCCGCACAAATATTGGACAACCCAAAACATAAAAATTCATTTGAATTGTTTAATCCTGCAATTGGTACCGTCTATAAGTTCAGAACAGATTGCCCACGCATGACAAATATTTGGGCTGAATCGATTCGAAAGGCAGCTAAACGGAACATCGAAAAACCACTTCCAGCTAATTTAATGTCTTTCGAATAAGTTTTAAAACTGCATAAAGATTTTGCTTTCCATCTGTTCTGCATCGACTCGAAAAGACTGACAGACTAAGTTATAATTTCTTACGTACGATAGCAATATTAATAAGAGCAAACTCTTTGTACCGACTTTATAGATGATTAAACAATATTGCAGTGGAGAAAGCTCCCTCTATTTCTCTTTTTGTTTCTTTTTAATTTTTTTATATAAGAACTCTCGAATAAGCGCTCTCTGTAAATCTAGTGATTTTGTATTATACATATAATTAACTTATTTCTACCCAACCTTTGTACTTTTAAATTCCACTTGTAACTCTTTAGGCTAAGATTTAGGCTTATACAATATTAGATTCGAAATTTTGTGTCGGCTTTTCATTAAATGAAAATCATTTAGTTAATGTCAGCCTTGTTTTACTATTTGCACTGATTTGCGACTGATAGTGTATATTTTTGTTGAGAATAAATTCTATGTTGTACAATTTATATGCTTTGCTTGTATTTTAACTAACAATATTTTTAACATTTTTTTTCACTTCCAGGAACGAATCGGGAAACTAATTTTGAAGGTCTATTTACGAATATCTCCAGATATTCGATTCTGGACTCAATTTTTAGGAATACTACAAAAAGCTTGGCTACGGCATTAGGCCGGGCATGGATATTCCTCTTCTGACCATCTTGGATTTTTCGTTTCCTACATTTCTCGATTGTCTCAGAACTAACTGGAGTGTTAGTAGGTTCTTTACGCCAAGAACTACTAATGCTTGGAGTGAAACTTGTTAGTTACCTTTCTTCAGAGACCATGCCTAATATTGAATTTGAATGTATTTTTCTTGTATGTATGTATGCTTTTTGAGTTCAAATTTCTATAACTACCCAGCGGAAAATGGAATCATACTATCATTCATTTCTAAAATTATGTTGAAAAGCGACAGCTTCAATATTATTTCTAAAGCGAGGTTAGACGTTCTGCTCATTGCCCCAGCTGCAATTCTACATGTCTGTCAATCTCTGGAGTTTGGTTAGACTATTTTGGAATTGCAATTATTGTGCAAATGGAGGGATTTCGAGATCTAGTCTAGGGAAGCGCCGGTACACAGGCCAAAATCATCACCAATGGTGTGTACTCATAATCCAATGAGATGACGACAATACTGCTGCTCAGAGGAGTAAAGCAATAGATGTGAGAAGATGTTAAACAAGCATTTCAAACCAATTTGCGTGGAATAGTAGTGTAATTCATTTTATGACATCAAGAGATATAATGACTATCAGAACCAGCTTAACACAAGCTCGCTGTATGGGCACGTTTAATAAATAAACGGTCAACAATACATGCGTTTCATCACTTAGCCGGATGAAATGATATGCAATGCGACATAGAAACAGAACTAAGTATTATATAGACGTTTTTTTAGTACATGTTTAGAAACGTCAAAGACAAAATGCTCACCCTTAGTATTAACAGCAAATCACATGCGATTAATGGGTTCGTACATGCAAAAGTTGGATCTTGCGGAGTTAACATGCAACATAGGTAGTCCTCTCAAATTGTGTCCACAATCGCGGAAAGAGATTTTTCTAAGTAACAGCGAAGAATCAACATTTGCGTTTATTAGTTGCTGCACAAACGTTACATCGGCAACCATGCGACTTTTTTGAAGCGAGTGCATATTCAAAAGCTTCAAACGATCCTCATAAGGTGGAAGAATTAATGAATTATTCCAGGGTAGGTGTCTGAGAGGAAATCGTAAAAAGTTTCTCTGAACAGACTCGATGCGGTCGATGTGTGTACCGTAAAATGGAGACCAGACCTGGCTAGCGTGGTCTCACAAAGCAAGTGTACAAACGCAATGTTATGGTATGATTTGAAAACTCGGGACCAACGTTTTATAAAACCCAGCATAGAACTACTCTTTGATACCATATAGTTTATATGGGAGATAAAATTCAATCTGTGGTCACATTTGACACCCAAGTCACAGACAGAGTCCACACGGTGTCTGATTCCTATGGAAAGTCATAACCTCACATTTGGCGATATTGAGTACCAAATTATTGCTCTCGCACCAATTGTAAATTTTTTGAAGGTCACCCTGTACCTGTTCACAATCGTGAACAGATTTAATCTGAGCGAAAGGCTTAACATCTCAGCATAAATCAAGACCTTACAGTACCTCACCACAGAGACAATGTCGTCAATAGACAGAATAAAGAACAACGGCCCAAGTGACCTTGAGGTACGCCAGACGAAGCCTTCAAGACGAGATGGAATGGCGGAATAAGATTTGATATGTTCTGTTATCTAAATAAGACTGTCCATTTTGTAAATGTTGGGGGAAACCCATACTTTTCCATTTTAAAGAGTATCACGGAGTCTGGTAGCCTTTTGAAAATCCGCGAATGGTATCCGAGGCAAATTCCAACAAGTTATGGTTGTAGATCTGCCCGAAATAAACCCATGTTGGTTTGAAGAGAGCAAATTCTTACATGAAACCGATAGCTGAGAGCAAATGATAGATTCGAATAATTTGGGCACACAAGATAATTTTGCAATACTCTTATAGTGAGAAATTTCATTTTTACTACCTTTTTTGTGAATAGGTATGACGAAAGAGTTTTTCCATAGCTGAGGGAAGCAACCACTATCGAGTGATTTTTGAAATATTATTTTAAGCGGCGTTGCCAGGGCAAGGCAGCACGACTTAATGAAGGCTGGAGGGATCCCATCAGGACCCGTTGTAGAGTCATTTGAAAGCCCATTAATATGATCGAGTATATCCTCTTGTGTAATTGTAGGAATAGTGAATGAAACGTTATGAGAATCGTTTATATGACTAAAATTGTTATGTCGAGGATGGAAATTTGACGAAGAAAAAGCATTGTCGAAAAAAGAAGCAAACATATTGCAAATTTCAGACGAATCATCGCTAGCACAATCCTTATACCTCATGATATTGGGATAGTTGTAAGTTTTTTTCTTCATATTAATAAACTTGAAAAAGATAAGTGGGTCACTAAATAATTTCGCACGCATATTTCGGATATACTCATCATAAAGTGAAGAGGAAAGTTGTTTGAACTCATTATAGGATGTGAGGAAGTTGTTATGACTTATAATGTCTTTGTCCCTTTTCCACAATTTATTCTTTCAGTTCTTTATTGAACCATGGCGGAGATGTTTTAGAGAACCGCTGACGCTCGCGGGGAACATGAGATGAAAATAAATCGAAAAGAATTTTGTAAAATTTAGAGACGTCTTCGTCAACACTATTGCTAGACAGTAATGTGTTGAAATCAATAGAGGTAAGGCTACTGGAGAGTTCCGAAAAGTTAGCCTTTCTAAAATTGAAGAAGTATTGCGTTTCGTCACAATTTGTAATGTTTTCGGTTTCAAAGCAGTATGTAATTAGTAGTGGGGTGATATTTGTCAATATTAGACATTAAAACTGAGCTAGGTTCGATTAACAAGTTACCCGTGTCAGTAGAGAAAACCAGGTCCAACTGCCTACCCATGTCATTCTTTACATAAGAGATGAGATAGTGTCTAGGAATAGTGATTCCCTTGTTGATAAGTTATTAAGAGGAAGATAGTCATCGTCATCTTCATTTAGTACCCAATGAATATTGGGTAAGTTTAAATCACCAATAAGTAGAAATTGGTCAAGAGGTTGCATCATACCATGAATAAAATTAGATGTTGAAGTTAGTAGGTCGTGAATATTTTGACTTTTGGCATCAACAATAGCAACATAGTATGTATAAGTCGTGTTTTAAAAGAGACAGCTTAAGAACTATACGTTCAGTGTCAAAAGTGTTGGAAAAACTGGGAACCTCAATTTGGCTGCAATTAAAATGGTTTTTACTTGCGAGGAGTACGCCACCGCCACGAGCTTCAAAATGAGTATGTCTGTTTTTTCTAAAAACCAGGTAAGAATTGTCTAAGATTTCGGCATCGCGAAAGCCATGGTGCAGTCAAGTTTCAGTGAAAGCAACAATATCAAAACAAGTTGCAACAGAGGATTTGAAGATATGAACAGTTTTTGTCCGAATTCCCCTTACATTTTGATAGTAAAGGGAAAACGACTTCAGTTTTTTGGAATAATATTTTAGGCTGGCGCCCAGAAGGTACAAATAATTTAGATAATGAATGAAATTGTTTTGTTATAAACCTCGACGGTAAATATACATAATGGCTACAAATTGTGTACTGAGCTCAATCGTAAGTACATAAATATACATCTACCATAAGAAGGACCCATTTTCGAAATCAAGAGGACACCAAGCCATCTATCCAGCTAGGGAATGGCCGAAATACAATGAGGTGATGCAATCCCGAGCACTGAAATCTCTCCCGCTCACCCACGGAATCTTTCAAATCAGGAATCACACTCATTCTTTGTCAGTGGAGTCAAACAACAGTCTGCCAACAGTTTTTGTTTCTCATTAAGAAAAGTCGAAGTCAGGGCGCGCACTGAAGTAGTATGGTAGTGACGTAGTTTTGGACTGGCAACAGGCAATAGGAGAGGAAGACGCATGGTGTGACAATGAAGTGGCGGTAGAGTGGTTTCAAAGTCGTTTAACACTGAAATTGCAATCAATGCTATCGCACCATTTGTTTACTACGTGAAGTGATCAGTCGAAATTTCGCCGTTAGAGGATGAGGATACGCATTTATCCAAATTGCTAATCTCAACAATAGCTATCCAACAGAACATCATTGGATTAATTTTGAAAAGGTAGAAGTCCTGGCTCGTGAGCCTTATTGAACTCCCATTTCGTTCGTGAAGCGATTGAAATAAAACGTCTACTTCATTCGGTTCATCCACTCAGTTTGCTCAATCAGTTAATGTTCTCATTCTATCTAAATGTCAAAAATAAGGGGTAATTTGACTTTTAGGCACACCGGATTTATTGTTATTTTCCCTATAAACAGGACTTTTTCTTGAGTACGATGTCGTAGCAGTCGCTGCTCCGCCTATACATACATATATTACTTCTACATTGACTGGCTATTTTGAAATTGAGATAGAATAAGAACATAACCTGATTAAGTAAAATCAGTTATTTTTTGAATTCAGCATGCAAAAGCTATAAAAGAACAGCAAAGATAACATTGTCAAATATGACGCAGCTCAGTTGGAGTGGCGGATAATACGACGCTTGTCACTCAAGATTAAACATGTCGGATATCAGTGGCGTTATACTGACCCCACACCACTTCCGAAACATCACACCATCTCCAGTCCACTTCGAAACATGCTCTCGCATTTGTTTCCATGGGTTAGAACTATTCCACTTGTCTAAGAGCCCACAGTAAGTTTTGAATGTGAAATATAATCAAAAAATATATGGATAAGTATTAAGTTACGGGAAAAGCAATGTCAAAAGGAATCGTCTGGGAGGAAATTGGAATACTTATTATAAAAACTTAATGGGCGTCTTAAAAACCAGAGAGGTTTTCCCTCTGCACAAAAATACAGTTCCAAGAGGTTTTGCGCGCGACTAACGTCTATCTAGATGAAGCTCTTTTTCCAATCAACAAGACTAGATATTTCTTCAGTTGTTATTTTCTGTAGATCTGTAAAACAAGAACACCTACTATTTAAAAAGTGTTTTTGTTGCCACCTCGTTAAATTTTTATACCCTAGATGATGAAATCATAGGGTAAACTAAATTTGTCATTCCGTTTGCAACGCATAAAATATTTAATATTCTTGTATTTCGGTTAGACATTTGCTTTGATTTGCAGATTAAACTACTCATACGGAATGGAAAAGCTGTTTTTTGGCTTAATTATTAGCCAAGCTCAGGGGTATTCTCTGATGTAAAGCACAGCATGGCAGGAATAAGGTAAGGAATGATCGTAATCTTTTATGAATATGGAGGAGAGTGGCGTAAGTGCTGATGTATGTATGTCACTCTTGAATCTTCGCAGATTATAAGCCCAAGGAAAGAAAGAAGAGACTATTCCGCATTCGCACAGTTCGAGATAAAAGAGAATCACGAAATTTTACTGTACGGCCGAAAGTATTTCGAAGGGTGAAAAAATGTGCGCCAGTATTGCGTGCAGGAATCAATCTACAAGGGATCATACTAGATATATCATCAGAACATTGATCATGCATATAGCGATAAACGAGCATAACGCCATTCGAAATTGTGATGGTGCTCGATCTAGCCGATATGACATCGCCAATAAACTTGAAGGTTCCCTTTTGGACAATATCTAATAAATCTAAGACTTTGCGACCAGAGGAGTTGAGTGCGTGGAGTCAGCTGGAGCAGACGTTCCATCGTGCGTGTTACTGGTGTCAAAGTGATAAATAGCGATCAATCTGTAGTGCAGTGTAGTGAAATTTTTTAAATATAATAATAATAACTAAAATCCGCCGCGCCGTTTTTTATTACATAAAAAATAAACAATACCAGCCGAGTCCAAGGCTTTTCTATGCCCTGCCGGCATTCCACAAGCCAGCAGCACAGTACGGTGGCGTTTAACAAATCTCCCATGTACATCAGTGATCAGTGCAAGGTCATTAGCCCTTGTCACTGATCAGCAATACGGGTGTCCCCAGCTGTGGTCATTGAACTGCACGGTCTGAGGTACTGAAAGCAGCAAATAGGCATAACACTATTGCTGTTTTTTTTACCTCGTTGTGTCGTTGACTGCAGCTGGGTGCCCCTAAATAAATATTTGTGTTGTTGTGTGTCGCTCTTTCTTCTGCTTTTTTGTTTTGCTTTGGAATATGCAGAATTTTAATTTAAAATTTTGCAACATTCGCGGATTGGGGGCAAATCGTTTTTCGGTGTACTGCCACCTTCTATCAAAAAATCCGGCAATTCTTGCGCTAAGTGAAACCAAGGTCGTTTCTGATGCTGATTCTAATCAATATCACGTCCCTGGTTATAGCTTAGTGCCTCTTTTTTCTCCACATAGGGGGATCGCAATATATATTCGGAATGATGTGGCCTTTACCATTCTAAAAGACTTTCCACCTTCTGCCAATCCTGAGTTTAATTACATCTGGATTAGGTTCAAACTTCACAGGCACATCATCTACTTTTGCTTCCTTTATCGCAGCCCAAATATGTCTGATGACGACACGGTATCCGCATTGACAATATCTCCAACAATATTGATCATTTGCTTTCTGTCTACCCCTCTTCCGAAATCGTCCTGGCAGGCGATTTTAATGTCCATAACATACCGTGGCTCAGACATTATTCTACCACAAGTCCTGCGGGCCGATTCGTTGAACTATTTTGTGAATCTTTCAATGTGCATCAGCTAGTGGATGCACCGACGAGAATCCCTGATGCAGCTGGAGATAGGGCCAATTTACTAGATTTGTTTCTGTCATCTCACCCTGACAAATATTCTATCTCAGTCGGCTCCCCTCTTGGTAATTCAGACCACTGTCTAATCACGGCTCAATTTATCACCTCATCTCTGCGCCGCCCCACTTCTCCACCTACAAGTAGGCTTCTCTGGCACTATAAGAACGCTGATTGGGAAAGTCTCAATCAGTATCTTAGAGATATAGATTGGTCGGTCTGTTTTGCTTCGAGGGATGCTGATGAATGCACATTAGAACTTAGTAACTTACTAAGTCTAGGCATGCGTGAATATATTCCGTATTCTTACAGCAGATCTCAACAACAGCAAAATCGCTCTTGGTTTAACGATAAGTGCAACCAAGCTATAAAAGCGAAAGAGTCTGCTTTTCGCGCCTATCAAGTGCATCCTTGTCCAGAACTGAAAGAAATCTACAAGACTGCACGGAACACCTGCAAGTCCATTATCCAGAGAGAAAAATAAATTTCTTTTTGACCAGAATGTTAGACAAAGAATCTTGGCAAGCCGCAAAGGTAGTAAAGGTTTCTGGTCCCTGGTCAAAACCATCAGGAACAACTTCAGCAGTTCCTCTATACCTTCACTACTTAATAATGGTGAAGAGGTTGTAGACTCCCAGGATAAAGCTAATATTTTGGCTGCTAGATTCGCATCAAATTCTTTTCTTCCACCCACTTCACAGGCACCTGTTGTGCATCCCCCGTGCGGATGTGTACAAGAGCCAATACACATCCGTACGAGAGATGTGTTCAAGGTCCTTAATGGTATCAACGTCTCTAAAGCCGCAGGACCTGATGGTTTCTCGCCCCTATTAATTAAAAGCTGTGCCTCATCCTTGGCTAAACCTCTGCGCAAACTATTCTACTTGTCCTATTCGACAGGAAAATTTCCAACTGCTTGGAAACTAGCTCACGTTCAGCCTATTCCCAAGAAAGGAGAGGGTAGCGATCCCTCAGATTATCGACCAATTGCAATCACTTCGATTCTTTCAAAGGTTTTTGGATCTATCATTAACTCCAAATTAATGAAGTATCTGGAAACCAATCAGCTCATCAACGATCGCCAATACGGCTTCCGGCACGGTCGCTCATCTGGAGACTTGCTGACGTTTCTTACGGAACGTTGGAATCGTAGTCTTCACAATTTTGGTGAGTCCAAAATCGTTGCTCTAGATATTTCAAAGGCCTTTGATAGAGTCTGGCATCCAGCCCTTTTAGCCAAACTCAAAGCACTCTTCTATTATGGATTGAAAGTTTTTTATCTAGTCGCCAAATACGTGTTGTATTAGATGGCGTTATATCTGAACCTCACCCTATTAATGCCAGTGTCCCCCAGGGCTCTGTTATTTCTCCGACTCTATTTCTAATCTTCATTAATGATCTGCTTTCCCTTACTTTTAATCTTATCCATAGCTTTGCTGATGACAGTACCCTTGATTTCGCATACTCCTTTGACACCTTTGCGGATTCCAGAGGGAACGCCACATGTGTTAAACGAGACTGCATGATTAGATAATTGAATAACGATCTTGACAATATTCTCGCTTGGGGCAAAGTGAATCGCGTCGAATTCAATGCATCTAAGACCCAAACCTGTCTCATCTCATTAAAACAAGACCATCACTTAACCACTCCCGTTTCGTTTGATGGAGCATTAATTTCTGATTCACCGTCACTAAGAATTCTTGGCATTAATATTTCCAGTAAGTTAAGCTGGACAGATCACATCTTCTCGGTTGCCAAAGAAGCATCAAAATGTCTTGGTTTTTTGAAAAGGTGTAAGAAATATTTCAGCCCATCAAATATAGCGCTCCTCTACAAGTCCTACATCAGACCTAGAATGGAATACAATTCCCATATCTGGGCCGGGGCTGGTCGCACAGCGTTAGCTTCATTGGATATTGTCCAAAAGAGAGCTTGCAAGCTCATTGGCGATGTGGCAATTACTCGTCATATCGACTCGCTCGAGCACCGTCGCAATGTTGGATGCCTTTCGCTCCTTTATCGCTATATGCATGGTCAATGTTCTGATGAAATATCTAGTCTGATCCCTTGTAGAATAGTTCCTGCACGCAATACTCGCGCTGCATCCCGCGCTCATCCTTTTACCCTTCAAATTACCTTCGGCCGTACACTAAAATTCCGTGATGCTTTCTTATCCCGAACTGTGCGAATGTGGAACAGTCTACCATCCTCTGTCTTTCCTCCGGCATACAACCTGCGAAAGTTTAAGGGCGACATACATCGGCACCTCCGCCGCTCTCCTCATATCCCTTAATCCTTTCCCTATCTCTTTCCTGCCACGCTGTGCTTTGCATCATAGGGTATCCCCTGAGCTTGGCTTAATAATATAAAAAAAAAAAGTCACGGCCCAGCCAGATGTGGGAATTGTATTTTATTCTAGGTCTGCTATAAGACTTGGGGCGCTAGATTTGACGGGATGAAATATTTCTTACACCTCTTCAGATATCCAAGATATTTTGATGCTTCTTTAGGAACAGAGAAGATATGATGTGTTCAGCAAATATCTGGAAATAGTAATGCTAAGAATTCTTAAGCCCGTTGTATGGGAAATTAATGCCGCATCAAAAGAGACGGGAGTGGTAAAATGATCTTGTTTTAAAGAGATCAGACAGCTATGGGGTTTGGACGAATTAATTCGCTGCGATTCTCTCTGCCCCAAGCGAGGATATTGTCAAGGTCATTATGCCATGATCTAATCATACAATCTCGTTTGACACATGTGGTATTCCCTCTGGATTCTGCGAGAGTGTTAAGGGAGTAAGTGAAATCAAGGGTACTACTATCAGTAAAATTATGGATGGGATTAAAAGCAAGATCGACATTTTATTCAACCTGTATTAGGTAACCAGAACCTTCAATTCAAAATTAAAGAGGGAGGGAGATACCAAGTGTTAAGTTTGACCAAAAGGGCACAATGCCACATCTTATCCAAGGCCCTTGAAATGTTTAGGGCAACGATTTTAGATTCACCAAAATTGTGGTAACTACGATTCCAACACACCATAAGAAAAGTCAGCAAGTCACCAGATTAACATTTGGAGGCCATATTGGCGATCTTTGATAAGTTGACTGGTCTCTAAATATTTCATTAATTTACAATTAATGATTGATTCAAAACCTTCGAAAGAATCGAAGTGATTGCAATTTGTCGATAATTTGAAGGATCGCTACCCTCTCATATTTGAAGGTGTACTAGCTTCCAAGCAGTTGGAACGTTTCCTGTCGAAAAAAACAAGTAGAATAACTTGTGCAAAGCTATAGACAAGGATTAGGCACAGGTTTTAATTAATAGTGGCGAGACACCATTATGATCTGCGACTTTGCAAACGTTGAGCTCCTTAAGGACGTACTTATTTGTATTGGATCTTGTACTCACGAGAGATGCAAAGTAGTTGGAAGCCGAGAATTTGAAGTGAATATGAAGCCAAAATATTATTAGTGTCAGAAAAAATGTTATTTTTACCGCTAATTCCAGTTAAATATTGTAAGTAAAGAAAAAACACTAACCTTAGGGTACCTTAAAGTATCGTTGGGTTTACAGTGCATGAATTGAAGTAAAACATTATGATATATACTTGTAAATGCCAGTCTCATGAAGCACAATTGGTCCTCCTGGAGTTAAGTCGCCTTCTTTCTCAAGAGATATTATCTTAGTAACATTTTATTGACGGACGTGAGATGTCTATATCCACAGTAGTCTCTCAGGTACATAGACACACGTCGAGTATTCTTCACGTCCAAAATTATTTGCTGTGGATTTCTTTAAAATTGTGGAATCATATAAATTCAAAGCACGTTGAATTCATTTTGTTTTTATTTTCAATTTTTCAGTGTAACTTCCGATGGAAACTCTGCGGAATTGGCATTATGTGCACAAAACTGCCATATCTAAAGACGGCGCTCGCTATGAATATTAATGATCATTGACCAAGTCAAATGTGATGGAAGCCTGGACGGTACGATCTGCAATGGAAGGTAAGATCGTAGTGGAAATGAACCAATAAATACACTTTCTGATCGCGACACTTTGTTAAGTTTGAAAGAAATACTCAATTCGATCGGTTTTGTATATATAAAAAAAAAAACCAAAAACAAAAAATAGGAAATTCATCATCAAAACAATGAGGATTACTGTGAGTGAAATTATTATTTGCGATCAGTGATAAGGACTATTTCAATTTAGTTCCTTTTTGTTTTTTTAGGCTCTCATCATTATCATCTTGGCTACGTTCAGATTTATCTTAGGATACAGCGTGTCAACTAAGTAAGTGAATTTACAGTTTTAGTTAGTGAAGTGCAAGTTTCTATCTGATAAAAGGTGTTACTTAGTTAGTTGAGCGTCTAAAATAATATCAAGGTTCTAATCGTTATATAAAGAAGGTGTTGAGTTTGTTGACAAGTAGGCTATTGAAGATTTTCTTTATAAACAGCATTCAAGCAATTATGGTCTTACGGATAGAGGTGTATTATCTAACGCCTGTCTGTGTTGCATATTATTATTGTATTTGTTGTTGGAGTTGAAAGAATCTCCACTGAGCCTGTGACCTACAATGCCTTTTGCTTTATTCCCCTTCGTTATAAAAACGACAGTTCTTCTTATCTACGATTTTCACAATATTTTTAGCATGTAGTCAATTTATGTCAGTATGTAAATAATTTAATCTAAGGTTTTCCACTGTTGATGATAGATCTGGAATTTTTACATAAGTAGCTGATGATTTCTTAGTGTGGCTTTGAGCCAAAGGCTTTTTCAGTGTAATTTATGACTTTTTAGTCAACACGCAGAAAGTTTTTGGGTCTGATTAATGAGGATTCTGTGACGTTTTTGACCACACAGTCAGAGTAATCTCATTATCATCATGCATTGAGATGGTGCACCTAATTTACTTACTTGGAATGCAAATACCATTGCCTGCCATGATGAGCTGCTTTTCACTATTATAATGACAACGAAACAAAATTTTGAGATGAGTATCAAGGAGAAAAATATCATTATTCTCTCCGATAGTTAGATCTAGATCGCTTTTAAGGTTTTTGTCTTTTTTCACTCCTCTTGGAAGCATAGCCTAGACCTAATCTCTTCACCTGAGACTCTGTTATCCTTATGCCCGGCTTCAGATACTTGAACCATTTTTGTTCACGATGAGCCAGTTTAAATGGGTCAGTAAAGTCTGCGAAATTTGTTGGTAGGATGATGGCTGGTGGGAGGAATGAAGAGCAGCTTAAAATTCGAAGGCAGTACAGGCCTTAAAAACATATATCAAACAGAAATCTGGGTATCGTATAAAAATCGTATCGAGGGTTACGTCTTAACGAAGGACTGAATATGTAGAGCAAATGAGATGCAAGTACAAAAAAAAGTATACAACTATAAGTAACAAGTGAGACCATCGATGGTAAATCAATGGAAGAGTGTAGAAATGGCAACAACTTTGCGCTCTTTTAGAATAACTTGACTGCTCCTTCATGAGTTCTGCTAGCTATTTTACCACTGTGCTTCCACACTAGAAAACTTAAGTTCAACATAAACATTGGCAAGCTTCACTTAATTTGGCTTATAAGCATTTCTGTTTGTTATATGAGTTAAGGTACAGGCAGTTCTTGTGAAATATTTATTCTTTTCTTCAACTGACAAGGGCAGCAAGTTGACTGATGTAATCATGAAAGACATTTAGAGGAACCTCAAAGCGCACCTCATACTTACCCGTGCAATCAGGGTCTATCCTTAGTGATGTAGCGATCTAATTCTGGAGCTGTCATCTGTTGCTTATTAGTTGTCATTATTATAAAAGGAAAAGCGTAGGATGGTGTTGACGTGTACTTGCCAACTGAGCCTCTGAGGTTACCATCTATCAAGATTATTCAATTGATAATTTGAGAGCGTTTGAATTTTAGTTTATTCATCATCCAGAATAAGGATTACGTTTTTCTCCAAAAGATATTTTTACGGCTATTCTGAGGTGCTTTCAAAATATCCATCCAGGTTAATGAATATATACTTTATTCCCGATTAATTTTAATCTATAAATATTGCTCTAAGTGACCTTAGGATAGGCTGAAAGTTATTACAGCAGCATAAGTAATTGTATCTACTCGCAGGCGTTCCTGCGAATTTAAAATATTTGATGAGGTGCATAGCCGTCGATATAATTTCAATTGGACCCAGTTTCCTTTTAAGTTGGAAAAGGCTTTATTTAAATTCGGTCCGTTGGAGTCCTAGTAGATAAAGATTTTTGCGGTCTAGCTGTTGATGGAAAACTCTGTATTCTTTCACAATTCTTGATTTTTTTCCCATACACTAGAGTTCTTATTAACTTTCAGTTAACTCTTTTCTTTGCCTTTATTTTCGGTCAACATTTTGACGGATTCGTTCTTCGTATTAACTTTCAGTCTGGTTCCAGAGCATGTAGAGATTTGAAACTCGACAAGCAAGTTCAAGTTAAAGTCGACATTAAGATAATGCTCATTCATAGACGAATTTGAGGTGTGTTTTAACTAAAGTATACTTTAAAATACACATATGATAACAAATTGGGGGAAATAAAAATTTCTCAAGTAAAATATCAATGTTTCTTCTTTCCAATTTTGTTTTTAATGTACAAGAATTGATCGATTGTACCTCGACGCATTCATGAAATTTTATGAATTGTAGTAAAAGTATAGTGCAACTGCTAGACTTACACATTTGATTATTCTACTAATTGTGGCCTGAGATTCCGTGAAGAGTTGCTATTAAATGAAGCACGTAACTATTGTAATAAAATAAAAACCATGAAAGAACAGGTAATCCTCTGTTATTCATTCTTTTTGGTAGATTGTTTTTTTACCAAGTTTATTATATAACAGACAGATCCCGTGAGAAAAATCCATTTCAAAAGGATCTTGTCGAGAATTATATATTTTTTGACGTCGAAGATTGTTTACATCATTAATAAAAGCTGAATCTTCTTCGATTCATTCATAAATATCGATTTCCATCATTTCTTCAATTTTGTAACACCCTATTTTTTTTTTTAATAAAAACTTTTTAAAAATGAAGAAATTTACACAAAACTCTGAAGTTAAAGTATACTTAAAGATGGCAAAAGTCTGTTTTAAATTTAAAGGCAACTTTTACTACTAGAGTAAACTTTAAGTGCTTCTAAAATCAATTTTAAGATAAAGTCGATTTAAAGTTGATTTTAAATTGTCTATAAAAAGCGCCCACATAATCGCGTAAGGGTACGTAAACAACGAGGAGTGGCGAGGTGAGCCGAGGCTAGGCTAGGCACCTAAACGGAGTGAGGAGAAGATACACCTCGAGTTGTAGTGTTCACAACAAGGCGTTCAGTTTCTTGGTAAATCGCGAAGTGAGAGCATAAGTTATGTCATCAGATTCTGAAGAAGAAATTTTGTGTTTGTCAAGTAATGGAACTATATTGCATTTATCACATAAGTGTACTGTTCGCTGTTCTACTTGACTTGCCACCCGATAAATACGAAACGCTTTTAGGATTAGCATGCTGCACCTCGCGAAAAAATGAAAATTTTTATTCTCGAGCGAGATACCTCGAGGTGTCTCGCCATATCGCGCGCTGACACAGCGTCGTTATGAACACTAGTATAGTATAGCGTACAATAATCATTTTATTTCAACTCTTGCCTCGTTGTGAACGAATCTAAGGCCTTCGCTGCACGATTTAGAGTGAATTCAGCTTGCGCTACATTAGGTCTGTTCGCGTACTCAGTTTTGGGCAATACATTGCAATGAATTTGCACGAACTTACACATTTTCCGTTCCCTTACATTCTCGTGCACACAAAATTACACGAGTTTTGTATACGTCACAGCTTCCTCTTTTACATGAATTGAAGTTTTTAGTTACTGCAATCAATTGTTGCAAGGAAAATTAACAGCTGTCGTACGAAAAGTGTAATTCGTAACTTTAAAAATTGTTAAATTTTCAAAAAGTTTTTAAAATATTAAAAATGTCAAATGATGGATTACTATTCAATGTACCCCTGGGACTTTTGCCAGGGCGCAGCAAGGGAAATAAAACCACAGAACGGAGATTCTTTTATTCAAGTTCTTGTTTATTTTGATCCAAATTTTCTTGCTGAACTTGTTAGTTAGGTTCAATCGGGTCAGACGACTGTTGACCGGGAAACTCCACTCATTTCGGCTGAAGTATTAGATAATATTATTGAGGGAGAAAACGATTTATTTCAACAATATTTCAATTCTTAACTGCAATAGAAAACTAAAACAATCAAAAATTCTAAATGACATGTCACTCTTCTTCTTGTTTTTCATGAAGTTGCATGAAAAGCGTTCCCTTAAAGGTCTGTTCTCGTACTCAGTTTTGGGACAATGCATTGCAATGAATTTGCATGAACTTACACATTTTCCGTTCGTTTACTTTCTCGTGCACACAAAATTACACGAGTTTTGCATATGTCTCGCATGAATTTACCCGAAGTTTTTAGGTACTGCACATTTCTTGCAAGGAAAATTGACAGCTGTCATAGGAAAAGTTCATTTTTGTAATTTTCTGAAAAGTTTTTAAAGCGCAATCAAAATGTCCAATGAAGATAGTTTAAGTATTAATGCTCTCAGGGACTTTTCAAGACTGCAACAAGTTAAAAAAAATAAAACAATACTCATTCGCAAATGTTATTCCACACTTCTTCTTCTTGTTCTTCACGAAGTTTCATGAAAAGCGTTCGTTTACTTTTTCATGCATTTTACATTCTTTCCCACCACACGAGTAAGTTTTTGCACGAGAAGTACGCGAACAGACCTATTGTTTTCTTACTTCTACAGTTTCTTCACTAAAATCTAAATCAGATTCTCCAATTTCACCAAAATTATGAATAATCAAAATTCAAATTTAAATTTGCAGGGAAACACTTTTTCAGGTTTTTCCATATTTTTCACATATAGGTATCCCTCACGAAGACGAATAATATTTCCCCACCGAAAATTCGTCTGTGCTATATAAAAACGAACGAATAAAAGTTGGGTTAAGTTTGTATCAAATGTCAGCAATCGAAAATGAGGTTATGTAAAACCGAAAAGAATTTTTGTTCGTATGTGGAACTGGAACATGAAGTGTAGAGTAAAAATTTCTTTCTGGCACGAAGACACATAATTGAAATAAAACTTTAAATATGGATATTTTTTTATTGAAGCTGTAATTAGAATAAATATCCAATATTTTCAGTGTTTTCGTTTTCGTTTCTTGATGTGCAAACGGCCTAGAGAGCGTTGATAGACTCAGACTCTCAAATGTCCTTGTTTTTAACTCAGAGGGTTTATGCACGAGAAGTACGCTACGCGAACAGTCGACCTATCAATAAAAGAAAACATTTAAATCGATCCTTTCGAAATGTACTAAAATGAAAAGGAAAAACTTCGTAGGTAGTTGCGGCAACTTCATATTATAATTGCTTTATTTTTTGGCATTTCGGACCGTCGTGTCGGACCGTCGAACCCGTCGAACGCATTAAGTTTATTTATGGCACCTTCCATGCATATACATACCTACATATGTATATTTTCGTTAAATCGTGCCTATAATTTTAAATCGCATAGTTTTAATACTTTAATGGGTATTTTTTCATTTTTTTGTGACCGTCTCACGGTTTCAACTGTTATGCTTGTAGGATAGGTTTGCGTGCTTAACATAATTCCGATAATAATTTTTCCAGAAATTAAGCAGCAAATTAACATTGAATTGCACCTGCGCTTGCTCAATTAGGTACCTAATTATAAGAACGCACCTCATTTATTCATGAAACTGCAGAAAATTAAGCATTTAATGGCGCTTTCTTCATATTATTTCAAGTAGAATACAATCGTAGGCGGAGGGACAGGAATTATGTTGTATGTAGGTACATATAAACAAAAAATTCATAAATTACCTTCCTACAGATAACATCTATCAAAAGGTGGGTCTTTAAATAAGTTTTAAGTAATAGTAGGTATGTAATATGGTGCGAATAAAAATAATGTTGAGTTTGTCAGGCATGTGGATTCCATTCATCGGATGAGGTTGTATTACACGTAGATAACCCATTAGTCATCAATGAAAGACGTGTCTTCGGAACAGTATAGGGCAAATAAACAACTTAAAATTTTGCTATGGATTTAAAGAAATATACATGATAATTTAAGGGAACTGGAAATACTTTAGATTTATTTTGCAAGGCATACAACCAAATGAAGCTCAAGGCAAAGAATAGAAATCACTCTAAACCTAATAAAAAAGTTAATTTGGAATTAAGTATAAATAGATTCTGGATTAGATTAAACAATGAGTGCAGGATGCGATCTAAAGGCACTTTCACATCAAAAACAAGAACAAAAAAATGTAAACCGAAAAACTCAATTTATTCCATTTTAAAACAAGATTTCTGTTCCAATGATTAATAAAATCCAGAGAAATAGGATAAACTAAGAATTTTACTGAGAAAATAGTTATATGTATTTCAGATTTTGAAGAAAAACACAACTTTTTTGATTTATCGGCCGAAAAACCTTTTCGGCGGAAAAATTCGTCCGATAAATCATATAAATTGTGTTTTCTTAAAAATTCTAAGATAAATATACTATTTTATTAATAAAATTATTAGTTTATCCTATTTCCCATGATTTTTTTAATCATTGGAGCACAAAATCTTCTTTTAAAGTGGAATAACTTGAGTTTTTCGGTTTACATTTTTTCGATTCTTGTGTTTGATGTGAAAGTGCCTTAACACAAGAATCGAAAAAATGTAAATCGAAAAACACAATTTATTCCACTTTAAAACAAGATTTTTGCTCCAATGATTAATAAAATCATGGGAAATAGGATAAACTAATAATTTTACTAATAAAATAGTATAATTATCTTAGAATTTTTAAGAAAACACAACTTTTATGATTTATCGGACGAATTTTTCCGCCGAAAAAGTTTTTCGCCCGATAAAACATAAAATTTGTGTTTTTCTTCAAAATCTGAAATAATTATAACTATTTTCTCATTTTTGTGGCTCGTGGCCCCAGTACTACCAACATTGAAATATAAAAATGATAAAAATGGTAGGTTATTCAATATGGCAGGGTGCAAATCCCCTAAACGGAAGTTTGTTTATCTTTGAGGAAAGTTGTTTACGTGTGTGAACTAATTCATATTGTATTGTAATAATTCTGCAAAAAAATTAAATAAAAGGAAAACTGATTAATTACATACAAATACATACAGTTGTGCATATTCAGAAGCATGGCTTCTTGTGGCCAGTGGCCGTGAATGTAACTTAGTTGGTTTCAGCAGCAGTCTGCCATAAGCCTCTAGTGGCTTGTGCCCCGTTGCCTGAGGCCGTGAATGTATTTTGGGCCTCACGCTATAGGCCACAATGTGGCCGTAGACAAATTTGACCAAATTTTGGCAAGTTTTTTGAGGATGGAGGGAGATTTGTTATTATTCTGAATTTTTCTTACAAGTGTAAAAGTTGTTTACCTCTCAGCAGTATTTCATTTTGGACTGTCATAATTCTGCAAAAATGTTATTACAGTGTAAGTCAGTGCCACTGACATATATAAAATGGACTTCTGACACTACTGAAATTGTTTGCATTATTTGACATAATTATGTGGTCACTTTCCTATTGTTGTCTCTTTTTGGTTTAACTACTTTATTCCGCTGAACTACAAAAAATGAGTTCTATACAAAATTCCACCATAGTCCAGTTTCAGTTCAGTGGTTTTCAAAATGAGTATATAGATTAGAAATAGATCGCAATACAATATTTGTTATCCTTTCTCTGTCCTCCATACCTACTTTTAGGGACAGGCAGACACATTGTCTAATTTGATGTTATAGGATATAAGCTTCCAAGAATAGAAATAATTTCGAATGCATCTGTAATTTGTTGAACTTTTAAAGCGAAAGTAAAACTTGAAATTAAGATAATTGTCACAGCCCTGCCAACAAAAGTTAACCAATGTCAAAGAACATCTAACAGAGAGAATACGAATCTCGTATGTTGAAAAGTTTTATATGGCGGGTCGTATTGTTACCACCCACTCACAAATTTTACGAAAACTCTCAGCTTTTTGACGACCCGCCACTCAGCATGGTGGATTAAGATAAATTTTCTTTGCCAATATGAAATAGAAAATCAGGCAATCTGTGTTATACATATATGGTGGTCAGGGCCATCTTCAATCGAAGCTACTGAGAAAATTAACTGAAATGAAGCAATGAAGGGATAGGGAAATTAAATATGCGTGTTGGGGTGGAGCGTCCGTTGTTGATATAAAAATTCCAAAGTAGGATCTTATCGTTGACAGGATATCATAACTTGTAAAGTGAGCCAAGCAGAGTTCATGTGAATTGAAATATAAATATATATTAGCCATTTTGAATATTTGAAGAGGGCGTTATTACCTTTTAGACTAAAAAAAGAAAAAAACAGGAAGTGTTGATAAAAGCATTTTCGGTGAGAGTTAGCACAATATTTTCAAATATGCCTTGTTGGTCCGGTCTCTATGTTGATTCATACTACATGGTTGTACTGAGCTTTCACTACAGCTACAACAGATTCTACCACAATCAGAATTTGACTACTAAGCTAAATTTGGTTTATCACATTTCCTGTTCTCTCTAAATTCTAAGGTTATTACGGTGAGCTAACTACATAGTTTTGACATTTAACTCGTAATGTCACTTTCAGCTAATTTTACATGGAAGCTTATGGGAGTAACAAATATCACAGGAATCGCATACAAAGTTAATTAGCCGAGGTAACATACAGGGTGATTTTGAATTGGTGGTGGTGGTGGTAATACATGAAACAGGAGATAGGTTGAAAGGTTCGAAACAAGAAATTGTGTGACCGTGGTCAGCGGGCGGGGAATCTCAATCAAAACCCCGTAAATTCCTTGTTGCACAACCTGTTTTTTATTACGGGCAGGGTTCAGGACAGGGCGACGAAAGATCCCAAGCCATTCTGTTAACCTGCTAAAAGTACCACGAACCAAAACTTACCAGTACTCTTAATGAAGTGCATTAGGTCTAGATAAGGTAAGTTTTTTAGTTCCATTTTTTGATTTTCATGTATTAATGAGGGGGTGCAGTGATGGTTCGATATTCGTTGGTAAGTTTAGAGAGGGTTTACTATCATCAGCTGCTAGGTTGTATACAACAAGAAATTTGCGGAATGTTTTGTGAAAAACTAGCATACTATTTTAATCACCCTGTAACTCCGATACGGTTGAGATTCGTCCTTAATATCCATTTACCACAGTTTAAAATGTTTTGTTAGAACCTCGGGAACAGTGTCATGTTTGTCGTACTTATTGGCATATATGTATTCTGTCGTTTATTCACTGCAAACTCATCTTAATTTATTTTGTAGTAACTGAAAAGAAAAATCAAAATGACAAAATTATGGTGAAATGTCAAAATACGTGAGAAAAATATACGACCAAACGGTCCAACTGTTTTGGACTACATAGTGGTTTCGTCCTATCATATTTCATACAAATTCTGAAGTTTTTGGATTGCTGTTGGAGCGACCATCTTCGCTTTATCCTCTTTCACGAAATTTATTAATAATATAGAAATAAAAATACATTTCATTTCGATTGGGCTTTACTCATGTGAAAGTTCACTAAATTATTCACTGGACTGAAATTTCAGACGTGGTAAAATAATCACTTGGACTATTTCGAATTTCCGTGTTCGGGAATTAAATTGAAACGTGAGAAAACTGTGCGAAAAAATTTAATAGGTGACAGAAAGATATCATCAAAATGAAATGCACATAAATTATGACACTTTTAGAATATTTAGAAGGCAATAGGACCTTACGATATTTGATGATCATTAACGATTTCCAAATCTCCAATAAATCCACCGCAAAACTAAAGGATTTTTATGGAGTGGTCGATCAATTTTAAATGCCAATTCAAAACGTAAACAGCGGAAAATTGTTAATGATTATTCTATAAAATGTGGTAACTTTTACTTTCTTATCAGCAGGTAGGTAGAGCAGTAGAAGTAGACATCGCAAATTGCGAATACGACGTGACTAAATTTTTCTATAGGTTGGCTCTATCCACTGACCGAAGACGTACGCGACGATAATATTATGCAGTTGATGCGTTTCGTTATTTAATACGATCAGCAATCTACTTCGTATTTCATTTCACTTTCGATATTTAACGATCGCTACCGTTTGAAGTTTGTCGCACTTAAGTAAAAGTTTTCTATTATAATTGCAGGGTGGCACATTTACAGGCCGATAGCTCATGGTCTAAAGGAATCTGGCAGAAGAAAAAGGTTTGGAAGCCACGATGGGTCAAAACTTGGCAGGAACGAAAATACTATGTGGCGACATGGAAAAAAGTGTGGGGACCTGTTGAAATAAACGAATGAATCCCATTACCGAAACCTCCACCTGGATGGTCTAAACTCCCACATAGTTAACATTTGGGAACTATGGGTGGTGTTTTTTTTTTATATATTTATTTTAGAAAACTAAATGTGATTTAATTAGTTATAAATAAAATGTTTCTGAAAATTGTTTGTAAGATAGATTAAAAAAAAAATATGGTCGTGCATGACGTGACTGTAGTAAATGTTGAGAAGGTATTTTTTTTTTATTAATCTGAATATACTTTTTATGTGCGTGTGTCACCTACGTCACTCTAGTAATTTTTGACAGATTTATTAAATAAATTTCAAGAGGGAACATATTATTCTTCGTATATATCTCTGATAAGTAATAAAATATGTTTGCTTGCAAAAATTCAGATGCAAAATTAAAAGCGCTTACGGAAAAAGCATAGTTGAAAGTCATTTAATGATCGCATTGTACGAATGTCATATGGAATTGTATTTCGGAATGACTCATCTCATGAATGTCACAAGAACTAAATATCGCATGGTATACCACAGCAGAGTATACAGATTATTAAATGGATGGGGCATTCCGAAATTGACAACAGCATGCTGAGAGAAAATGTTGCGTTTTGTATTCATTTGATCGACGAAATCGAGGAAATATTAATCACTTGACGTATCCATTATTTCAAATGTTGTGGTCCATTCCGGAATGTTCCACCAGCCATATAAAATTTGTAGAAAGCGACATCTAGTTCCTGTGCCATATAGCTCATATGCAGATGCATCGGGATCGGGAGCCCGCTAAGCAACCTAGGTACGGACACATCAGTCGTTGCTCGTTCCTTGTTTACGCTGCATTTCCGTGTATGTCATATTGATTTCGAATTCCTGACACCGGGTTGTTTATGTACTCCTGTTATCACTTTTCTACAAATTGTTTTGATTAAAGGTGCATTTCATAATGGCAAGGCAATGGAACCAAACAATTGTGTGATGTCTCCGCCTTCTGTTTTGCGGCAACGGAGACATGTTTTAGAAGACAGCCTTCTCTTTTTATTTTGGACATGGGTTTTGGAGATAACATAGAAAATCTTGAATCCCTGGGCAATGAGGTATGCATGCAGGCCAGAGCTAGAACCAAATTAAAGGTAGGGCATCAGAAATTTGAAGAAGTGCGCAAATTTTCGGTGCATTTGGGATACATTTGTTCCGGTGAAGGGACATCTTTTTGAAAAACTAAGCTTCTAGAACCCTCATGACATCCTTCAATCCCGTGTTTCGACCCTGTAAAGCCTGTAAAGCCGCATCAGCCGGTTGCAGAACACATAATATTTTTTTTTTTTTGCTATCTTTGACAGTCGGATTACCACGTTTAACATAACCCCTTTGATGACAATACTTTTTGCAATATCATCACCATTGAATTTTCCATTTTTAATTTTATTTGGAGTCTTCAAAATCAGAGAATAATTTTCATGTACAGCTCTTGTAACAGCTATACATCCTGACCAAAGCTGTTCGAGTAGTTGACCAATCGTCTTATTTTCATATGTGGCAGGAAGAGGTGGGAAGTAAGCAACGCAAATATGGTCGATAACTTTTATGACGTCACCGTAGCATACGGAATAAGTTGGCAATTTTTAAGGTGCGGCATTGTCATTTTAAGGCATTGCTCCTCTATTCCCTCCCCTAACTACGGCCCTGTACGCATGCCAACCGCTAAGGACAGAAATTAAACGCACTCATTCCTCGCTGGAATAGGAAAACCGTCTGGACCGCTTGCCATTTGATGCAATGGTATCGGAACTTCGATTCGGCAGCCAGATCTCTATGGGAGAGTCGTACGGAGTCTTCTTCCGCTCTAAAACGAGGTGCCGGTGTCTACTTTTTCGAACCTGACATTGGGTTGGAGTTCTCACTTGGTAGGTTGACGATTGTCTTGCTGAAGTTTTGGTCATCGAAAAGGTAGCAAAGCTAACCTTTGACGTGGAAATCAAGGGAAAAGCATTGATATCCTTTCAGACAGTCAGGCAGCCTTGATGGCTCTGAGTGGCCCTCGGATAATATCTAAGTTACTCGGAGACTGCATGACGCTTCTGGATAACCTATTTATCCACAGTATAGTGTCCTTGCAGTGTCTCTGGCTTACGGGAATCATGATGAATGAGACGGTGGACTTGATAGCCAGGTACGGCTCGAGTTCTCCATTTCTTGGACGAGAACCTGCTGTTGGTATTGCAACCTAAGTGATAAGATCTCTGATCAAATCGGATGTCTGTTGGAGCTCGGAAGGAACAATGCAGTACTGTAATTGGCATCATCATTGGCCACATTTCACTTCACGATCATCTAACATAGATAAGTGCTGTTGAGAATCCCGAGTATCTGTCCTATCTGGATCGAGAGCATAACACAATCGAACACTTTCTGTGTACTTGTTCGGCATTTGCTCGGCGCAGGCTGGGTAGTTATGTGTTGTGTGCTCCTATCTGCAGATGAGCGCGAAAGCTTGTCACACCTGGGCTTGATGTGCTTCGATGTGCTTCGTTAAGGGGACATGAAAGGTTCGGTGAAAGGTGTTTCTTTTTCTTGTTAGCAGGTCAGCACAATGGGACGCCCTGATCTCCGTGTTTAGGATCTTTCAACCCGATGCCTGAAGAAACATTTTCAGTAAGATATTTTACATTATGTGCGACGCATCTTCTTCAATAACTAATTTTTTTGATTGTTACGTTTTATGATTTGAACCCCAGACATTGTTTTGTTTATCGACTTGGACTCTTCTTGGTGTCGCTCCTCTGGACTTTTTGTGCATACCGAATTAGATTTGTTTCTGTGGTGATACTCTACAGGATTTGCTGTTTATCAACATGGTAGACAATTCTGAGTTTACTGCTCATGAATATGCTGAAATGAACATAAAAAAAAACAAAAACAACCAGTGCATCGCTAGAAGAGCTGTTCAGCATTTTGCGTTACCCAATTCATATAGACATGCTATTTTTGGGGTGGTTCTTACCGCGCATAACTCCTATGCTGAGGATGAAGTCCAAGAAGAAATCATGCAAGATCCTTCTTTATCTATGCGTATGAAGCCATCTCTAGATCAATCATGCAGAGTGGTTTTTACGTTTGACGTCCAATGAACGAAATCAGACATAAAATTATCATCGAATTGTTTTGATGCAAATTTTATTCAATCTAATTCTTAACGTTTTCATCGAGGTGCATACTAGACAAGATAATAAGTAATAAATGATTCAATATCTGTGGGCGTGTATCTTTATTCTGCTCAGAGCACTCCGAGCGCTCTGAACACCGATTTCTTGTATCTTTATTTACTTTCAGAGTACTCTGAGCGCTCTGAACGTGTATCTTTATTATTGCTCAGAGTGCTCTAACTGATCGTAGATAAACCTCGGAGCATTTGGAGCAATCCGCCAGTAATACCAATAGAGCGCAAAAAACTCCTATTGAAAATGTGAATACTTTTTTAAATTCTATATTTCCCTCCGTTCCTTCAACCCTTACTTATTTTTACAACTTTATTATTATTATTTATTTATTTTTATAAAGAATTTTGTATTATCAATAGATATTTCACAAATCATAAGTATTGCCAATATAAAAAAAACTACCAGAACACTCAGAGCACTCCGGATTTGTATCTTTTTTCCAGGGTGCTCTGAGCGTTCTAAAAAATCTGTTCGATCTACGGAGCAGAAAAAAGATACACGCCCTGTCTGATTCTTGTCTTAAACTGTAGTCAAAAGTTGTTTACCGAATCTATAAAGTTTTCCGAGGCGATTAGTTAATTAAATTGGACTATTACTTCGTTAATAAGAAAAATCAATAAAAAAAATGTATTCATTCTTTTCGGACATCTTTTAATATCTCGTATAAAATCACGAACATTATTTAAAAATATAACAAAAAATATTTAACAACAAAATAGGAGCAATATGATGCGCAGCTCACGTTAAAGTAGGACTAAAACTAACTTAACTAGCGACTGATATGTATGTACAGAGATGGGATAAATTACAATAATTAATGACGAATGGCGAAAGCCTTGTTCTAATCGACGTAATATAAGTTAAATTTATTAGCTACGTATAATTTTATAATTACGTTGGAATTTTTGGAAATTTCCATGGCGATTCACTAATCTGCTTCGTTCCTACCTGGGATGCTTGAGAAATATTGCCTAAGTATTGAAATGAGGGAATAGCGCTACTGGAATCATTGGTACTTTTTGTAATAATTTGATTTTCATTTGCCGCAACATCCGTATCTTTCCTATCCCAGCCATGATGGTGATCATGATGATGATCATGATGATGATCATGATGATGGTCAGGTGTTGGGAACCATTCGGATATTACAACAGGCCTCCATATTTTCTTCCATGCTGGCACCCAGATTTCTTTCCAATCTGGAATCCAAATTTGTTTCCAAGCTTCCTTCCACGTTAATTTCTTATCTTCTACCCAAACAAGTTTTTTACTTGGCTTCCAAATCTGTTTCCATGCTTCCTTCCATTCAAGTTTCTTGTCTGGAACCCATGTTAGTTTTTTATCTGGACGCCATATTTGTTTCCAGGCTTCTTTCCATGCCAATTTTTTATGATCCACCCAAACTTGTTTCTTATCTGTGCGCCAAATTTGCTTCCATTCTTCTTTCCATGTTAACTTTTTACTAGGAACCCAAATTTGTTTTTTGCCTGGCTTCCATATTTTCTTCCAGTGCGACTTCCATACTAATTTCTTTTTCCATAAATCATGACTAGTGTACTCCCAACCTTCGTGATCTTTACCTAAAAATTTCTCACCCGGTATTCCAACTTTAACCCATTCAGGCACCCAGACTTGTTTCCATGCTGGGACTTGAATTTCTTTCCATGCTGGTACTTGAATCTCCTTCCATACTGGTACCCAATTTTTTTTCCAGTCAGGTACTTGAATCTCTTTCCATGCGGGAATTTTTGTTGGCACCCATACTGGCTTGTACACTTTTTTCCAATCAGGCACTTGAATTTCTTTCCATGCTGGAACTTGAATCTCCTTCCAAACTGGTTTCCATATTTGTTTCCATGCTGGTACTTGAGTATCCTTCCAGACTGGTAATTTTGTTGGTACCCAAATCGGTTTCCAAATTTGCTTCCATGAAGGCTTCCAAATTTGCTTTTTAGCTGGTTTCCAAATTTTTTTCCATCCCTCTTTCCAAATCAGCTTCTTTTTCCAATAGCCCGGGTCATAGCTTTCGTGATGATGATCATGATGATGGTGATGATCGTCAGCGATATCATATCTCTGTTGGGCAACATTCGTATTGTCTGCTTGAGACTCCTCTGCTTGCTGGTCGATAATCGCTTTACTGGATACAAGCGCCGCAAAATAAAGAATGCTGCACAAAGCGACCTGAAAATAAACAATGCGTGAGAAAGTAAATCTTACGGTATTGCACTGTCTGTCAACAGTTAAATGGTAAAATAAAAGACAACTTCCGCCTGGTTGATTCATCCGATAAATTTGCGTTTACTTAAGTTATGGCTCGTGCGTGTTACAAGTTGTCACAATTGATTTAATTGAAAAGGAAAAATACAAAAAAAGTGATTTAAACCGGTTGTTGGATTGCGGCGGCGCGGCGTGGTGGTACATATGTACATAGTTGAGTGCAGAAGAAGAAAATGAAAGTTCGGAAGGTCTGGTAGTAATAAATCTTGTCCAGGTCGTAGATATGTACCTACTTGTTTTGCATTCTATGTTTTGTATAAAGTTATAATACTTTCAATCACCAGGTAGAAATGCTTTTACTTTTCTCATCAGGTTTTCCCTTTCACTGATCGTGTTGTATATTTGATGGGTTGACTAGACTAAAGAGAACAAAATCTTCAATAAGGAAATCATCTCCCGTGCTGCATACCAATATTTTCTTATGTTCGTAGGTACAATAATTCGCTGGTAGAGGTTTATTGGACTATCAAACCAAAGATGTACTAATTTGAGATATTTTGAGTGACTTCACTAAGATGTTAAAGTTTAGTCTATATCTTTTTTCTTATATATACAGTGCAAAACCAAATGGTTCTTATGAGAGGCAAATTCAATTACTATCGAATTGACCTTCAATAGATGAATTTTATGTCTATTTTCGGTTCACACAGTTATTGTTTTTTAGTTTGAAAAGCTACCAGAGTTTAGCTACCAGGCATAGCAAGATGCAGGATTCAAGAAACTGAAGAATAACGTCTGGGACAGCCTATATGGGTCCCTATGCTCAAAAGGAGAGTGAAAACTTTTTTATTAATGAAAGTCACTAGCTTAGCTAAACGTTTTCTTGGAGAACTACATTTTGCCCAATTTTAGGATCTGGTATCAGCAGATAAATGGCGAAAACTTGATGAACTCAGCAACAGTTCCGACAATAGGATAGTTCCCTTTAAGTAAGTACCCGATTAGTTCTTATTGTGGTAAGTAAGTTAGAGCTGTTAGGTTGCATATTTCGCAATTTTGGAGATTATTATAAAATAGATGTTCGTCCTTTTTAGGAAGGAAGATTAATACCTTATTAGAGTTAGTTTTCCCGACGTCTGATGGGGTTAAAAAGCCCTTGCCCAGACATTTGGCTCCGCATTCGCATAGCATAGCATGTACTCTTCAGATTCTATCGCTTCTTTGAAGAACCGGCAATTATCATCTGTGGTCTTGTTCATTTTCTTAAGCATGTACCCAAGTGGGTAATGGTAAGTCATATTGCCTGTGACTAGCCTAATCTGGTGCGTGCAACAGTCGGTGACTTTGTTTAAGTCTTTATAAGGGAAGTTATTTAGAACTTCTTTCGGTTGCTTACTCCCAAAAGGTTCTGTCATTTTGAGCTTTTTCTATTTTGGACATTATTTCTACTGCAAGGTATTTTTTTTGTAAGCCGGCAGAAGGATAACTGAAGATTCCGCTCCTTTTCTAGCGGATACAGGGCAATAAAAATTTATTATTTATGAATTACCCTTTAATTTCATTTCTGAGTGGCACATCTTTCCTCTCTTCCCGTTCTCCGTTTTGAAATTGGGGCACACCTAAGTCGAAATTTTTGAGCTGTTTTCATTTATCTAACATAAACCATATCAGAATTAAGACCTCTAAAAGCTTCGCTCTAAAATTACCTATCTTTACCAAAAATATACCACTGTTACATAGTGTTTTTAGCAACTTGTCTTCATCTAAACCCAGCAAAAATGCCAAAAAATACATAATGTTCGTCTGTAAAATGAGTTTTTGAAGCTTTTTCGCAGAATATGATAAACCATCATCATAGGATGGATCATTCAGAGGTTATAGGGTGTTTTCTAAAATAATATTAGGGAATAATATTTAGCCTTTCCTATGTTCGAAACGGCTCATTTGTCCCTGCCCCTACCGCCAACTCTTCAAATTTTGTGTGTTTATATTGACTTCTGGTATCATCCTATGAGAGATTAGCGTCGATATCTAAGTCACCATTCACATATAAATTATAGCAATATTACATGCATGTTGACCTAGGCTTACTAATATGTAGTAGTAGTCTTGCATTTGTCGAGTCTAGATAAGAAGCTTCTATCACAGGTATGCATTTGTTGATATCCAAGGGAAGACGACTACTCCAGAATCATTTATGATAAATTTTTAAGCTACAGTTTAAAAGAGTGCAATCGACACTATTTGTTACAACACGAACAATATTATTATCACTTGCATAACAAAGAACTTTTGAATCGATTAAAAGTAGCGAGAAGTCGTCGGAAGTAGAAAAAGAAATGGGACAGGTCAAGAATACTACCCTGAGGTACCCTTCACATTTTTTTTTATATTATTATAAAAGCAAGAAGATAGTAAATACTTGAAAAGTATATAGGGAATTTAAGAATGGAGAGATTAAAAAACAGGAATTCTATGGTGAATTTCGTCGAAAACTTTGCAAAAATCACTGAAAATGCCGTGAACTTGCATAATCGATTCACCAATGGGAGGTAGACAAAAATTGGGTCATTTTCATATTTGTTAAGTTTCTTTTAAAGTGAATTTTGCTTAAAATACTTATATGTACATAAAATATAAAATTTATTATTAACACTTTTGACACCCTAGTTTGGCTCGAAAATTGGAATTTCATTATTTATTTCGGAAACCTACAACACAATTTTAAATGTCAAATTTTAAATTCTAATGTCGATTGCGATGGGACCTCGGTGTAACACCAGTATTGCACTTTTTCTAGTAGTGCAAAACTGAAAATGTTCGATGGGACAACTTTTATAGCAGAAGTGCAACACTGACTTCCCCTACTTTGCACCGGATATTTTGTCGGTGTTACAAATACATATTCAAGTTGAATTGTCATCTGCTCTGTCAAAGTGTACTGTCGCGATTATTTGTGAGATATTGGAGTTAAATGAATTAAACATTTTTATTTGGGTAATTGGCTTTAAGTTAAAAAAAAATTTGTTTCTATATATCAATAACCAACATTTATTACGTTTGACAGTTCCGTGTATATAATACGTGTGCCCACAAATACAAGGAATATGACAAAAATATGTTCGATAGACTTCAGTTCTCCCAGTTCTCAGCTGCCAGAAAAAGTGCAAAACTGAAATGGTCTCATCGAAATCGACATAAGACTATCGGGGAAATTGTTGAAGCTGTTTGCAAATCAAGCGTCTCAAAGATCATTGCTTTCTACCATCCATTACAATACGACGCAAAGGACATTGTAGCAAAAAACGAAAAACTACGGCGAAGAATGATAAGATTTTGCTGCGAAATAGTTTCATGACTCCTGGGAAGAATAGTTATGATCTTTAAGGGGACGCTGGTGTTCAGGTAGATGCGTCAATTGACTGCGTCTATTAGAAGTGTGGCACAAGGCAATAACACCATTAAAAATCCAAAAAATCCACTTGTTATTAAGGCCATGAAGAAGAAAGAAAAGGTCACAATGGGCCAAGAAGCATTAAGATTGGACATCTGAAGACTGGAAAAAAGTAATGTTTTCGGATGAAAGTCACTTTGAAGTACATGGTTACCAAATAAGTGTTGTAAGAAGAAGTCCAAATGAGACGCTGCGTCCTGAACATATTGTTCAAGCTCATCTAAAGTTATGTTTTGGGGATGTTTCACTTCTGCTAATCCTATCAGATTAAAGCCAATTGAAGGCATGATGAACTGCACCAAATATGTAGAAATTTTATGTGAAATCCTCCTGCTTAGAAAGAGTGTTCCCGGACAGAATTGGAATTTTTCAACAAGATTCTGGCTCGTGCCATACATCAGGTACTTAAATATTCTGGAAATTCGCTCAGAACTCAATCCGATTCAGAATCTATGGGCGATTGTCAAAATCAGGCCCAGGAAGAAGAATTGAATCATGAAAATCAAGCTTATTTCAGATATAAATGAATTATGGTTCCACAATTTAGAAATAATAGATTTACGTTGAAACTTAGTTTTATGGATGCTAAAATGCATTAAGAATATTATCAGTTACAATGCCAATGGTGTTATACTTAATAATTCTTATGTTCTTACAACCTTTATTTTGGTCTAGAGAAATATTAGATTATATACACTACAGATAAAAATAAAGTGAGCAGATGCAGTTTTTTCGAAATTTGAATGTGGATCAGGGCGTTAAAATAAATGCTGATAATTCTATCATCATTTTTGGAAGAAGGTTTGATAACAGCTTTGGAAGTTATTTATTTTGAATAGAAATGAATATATATTTCAACAGGATAATGCACCATGTCATACGGCCCGGAAGACTAAAATTTGGTTTCAAGAACACAACAATTTTCAACAACTGGCCCAGTTAAATTCCGGATTTGAACCCTTTCGAAAATCTCTGGGATCACATCAATAGGAAAGAAAATTCATGTTAGCAGTATACACGAACTTTGAACAGCTGTTTAAAAGGCTTGGAATGAAATTGCATAACAATTAATTGAAAATTTAGTATCGTCTATTCCAAGATGACTGGAGGACATAATAAATAATAAAGGAGGATATATAAAAATCAAGATAATATACATTTTTTTGTTTTAATTCAAAATTTTAAGTGAACTATTTCCTTATATTAAAATTTAGTGCCATTTGTAATTAAATAATTTTTGAAATAATTTCCTCTGCTCACTTTTTTTGGTCAGTGGTGTATATTTGTGGTTTATTTCCGGCTGTTATCTAATAACTTTCTTATTCTTTTAAAATCCTTTTCTTTTCGTTTTTACACAACAAAAAAAAAAGTCATATTTGAATGGTGTAATCACTTGCTTAAGTTCTTCATTGTTTTAAATTATTTATGAAAAAATAATTTGAATTTTTCCCATAAATTTCAAATGTTAGATATTATTCCGACGCACAGTTAACTTTCGCCGTTATCTTCCTACATCTTTCTCTCTTCTTAAATTTTCATTCTGATTTGATAATATAAAAGTGCGTATGATAAAAATCCTACATATTAGCGAAATATAAATGTTTATTAGATATTAAAAGTAAGAGCAATAACCTAATAATATAAAAATAATTGCCATATAAATTCACACATGGAAAGCTACATAACTTGTGTCTCAATCATCCAGATGAGGATGGAGGCAATGCATATAGTTTTATTATTTCCTCAAAATTATCTTTAAAGTGAAAGTTAGTTGCAGATGGTAGCTAACTTGGTTATCCATTTCCTTTCATCTTTACCTACATAAATAATGCTAGCGGTTACCGGTTGTATATTTACGATTGAAAAAGTTACCGGCATAATTGTGCACGAAGTGTTAATGATCTTGACACTGGATGCACGGAAGGCATTTTCCGGAGAATAGTTGAGTCACGGCAATATAAACTCAACGTTATGTTTTATGGTCATTCGTTATGTTTATTTGTATTTTATATCTTCACGCAGCTATAAATATAAATTTTCAGATAGGCATAAAATTGTTAGCTCTATACCATATAGAAGCAAGTAGATATGTCAATTGTTCTATAGCCGTCAGTCATTTAATTGCGTGTATTCGAGACGAAATAATTAATAAGTTCAAAGCAATATGACCTTTGAAATGAGGTTTCATTCTGAATTAGTTTTTTATGAAGAAATGAATAAATGAAAATTAAGTATTCTTTGCAGTAATACCTAGATAATTCCCATACTTACAATTTATTGTTTCTGTTAAGTTGGTTCAAATTATATCTACTCAAATTTGCTTTATGAAGTTTTATCTATTTAATTTATCTAAATAACAGTAAGACTTGATAGTTGCTTAAATAAGGTCTACAGAAATCCAACGTTCAAAGAAATATGTAAACGTAATTAAAGAATAATTTAAAAATAAAAAAAGGAAACAACAAATAAAATCAAATGAAAATTGAAATTTTGAAACCGGCTCGAAGGACCAAGCAAGTTAAATATCGCTTGTTTAGAAAGTTTTCATATAACTAAGACTTGGTTGTTGCTTTCACGAGGTTTACAGAAGTCCAAAGTTCGAAGAAATATGTAAACGTAACTAAAAATAATTTAAAATTTATAAGCGAAAAAAGGAAAGAACAAATAAAATGAAATGAAAATTGAAATATTTGAAACCGGTTCGAAGGACCAAGGAAGTTAAGTATCGGTTGTTTCGAAAGTTTTCATATTACTAAGACTTGGTTTTTGCTT
This sequence comes from Dioctria linearis, assembly GCA_963930735.1. Classification (NCBI taxonomy): domain Eukaryota; kingdom Metazoa; phylum Arthropoda; class Insecta; order Diptera; family Asilidae; genus Dioctria; species Dioctria linearis. The sequence continues at coordinate 326,519,868 of OZ005740.1, read as the reverse complement.
TCACGAGAGGGGCTTTCGGCAAGCACTGTCTCAGTGAGACAACTGAGGCAAAACTTTGAGTAACCGTCTCAGTTGTCTCAGTTCAAAGCAATCAGCTGATTTGCCAATTTTAACATTTAAATAATTTTGACCACAGAAAATGGATAGTAATAAATTGAACAAAGTTTTGGTAGTTTATTCAAATAGCTCACAAAACTTTAATTAGCAATTAAAATCACAAAATAACGAAACTGAGACATCTGAGACAGCAAATTCAGTTTCACTTGTCTCAGTTGCTCAGTGGTTGCGTTTGAATTTTGTAGCTCAATATGGAACTAAGACTGTTCACCCAAAGTGCAGTCTCAGTGAACCAACTGAGAATATCTCACTTGCCTCACTGAGAATGTGCTTGCCGAAAGCGCCAAAGGTCTACAGAAGTCCAAAGTTCGAAGAAATATTTAAACGTAATTAAAAAATAATTTAAAAATTTACAAGCGAAAAAAGGAAAGAACAAGTAAAATCAGATGGAAATTGAAATTTTTGAAACCGGCTCGAAGGACCAAGGAAGTTAAATATTGCTTATTTAAAAAGTTTTTATATCACTAAGTCTTGGTAGTTGCTTAAATAAGGTGTACAGAAGTCCAAAGTTCGAAGAAATATGTAAACTTAATTAAGGAATAATTTAAAAATAAAAAAAAGGAAACAAAAAATCAAATCAAATGGAAATTGAAAATTTTGAAACCGGCTCGAAGGACCAAGGAAGTTACATATCGTTTCTTTAGAAAGTTTTCATATCACTAAGACTTGGTAGTTACTTACACAAGGTCTTTACAAAAGACCAAAGTTCGAAGAAATATTTAAACGTAATTAAAAAAATAATTTAAAATTAAAAAAAAGGAAAGAACAAATAGAATGAAAATTAAAATTTTTGAAAACCAGCTCGCAGAACCAAGGAAGTTAAATATTGCATGTTTAGAAAGTTTTCTTATTACAACATACATATTGCACTTAAAAGCACTGATGAAAATTGAATACGCAAAAAAATTAAAAAAAAAAACAAAAACGCTTTGTCGGTATCGAAGTTCATTTAATACCTTGCGAAGCACTTCTGATTTTAACACCTTTATAATTTATACATTCGCCAATGAACAAAGATTATTCAAATATGCAAACTACTTTGTTACTGAATACCGATTATTTCCTATTCATCTCCACCCACATAAATTCGTCACCATGTAAATGTTATGGCATTTAATGGATTTCGCTATGTATGTAAAATTTCTAGCGCCTCTGTCTACATGATTTGATGACTTCATACCTATAGCACAAATATGGGCTTTTCTCTATCATTTCGATATATGGAGGATATATGTATGTACATAATATATATCAGAGGAACCCACAGCTTATATAATTTTTTGTATTATTTAGTCGACAATAAACCCATTAAAGACTCTCTTCACCCTGCTGATCGCTCACGTTTAATACAATATTGAATAAATTTCATGCGAACCGCTCATTATTACAGATCTCCACTGGATTCGGTGCATAAAAATTGTTAATTGACAATGCACGTAGTTTCCGTAAAGTGAAAGTAAAAGGTGAGACTTTGGATGATATAATTATCGTGGTGATACAAATTAGGTTGGGTTTAATCTTCTTCTGCCTGCTGTTTTTTTCATGTGCTCATGCGCAATTCTGTTACAAGCAAAGTTTTAATTTTGGGCGTTGTTGACTTTGTTTTTTTCAGTTTTATTTTAATATTTGGCGTTTTCTGTTGATTAAATGTATTTTTAGATGATGTTTTGTTAAGGAGCTGATATTATTGGATGTTACCTGTAGAAAGTAAAAGAGTCTACAATGAAATTAATGGAAATGAGATAACGGATGAACAACTGGGTAAGTTTTTGGAATTTTGTTATTATTTATTTTTCTTGTTGATTATGGAAAGCTGCAAGGTGCATGTGACTAAGATAAATATATTATGTATAATTTCGTAATAAATAATGGGTGAAAAGTTATTTTCGAAATAGTTTTTTTTTCAGTTAAAAACGAAATAATAAAAATTAAATTTTTTTTAAAAGAAATATTAAATAAAATATAAAAAATAAAAAAATAAAAAAAATAGAGGTGAGATATTATAAGTCCTATATCCTATCGGAAGAATTGTATAGCATAAAATTATTGCAAGACTGTTTTTGAAATTATTGAATTTTGTAATTTTATGGCAATATGAGATGAGGAAACTTTTATATTCAATTCGATTGAGCAATTGGATTAAATCATAGTACGTTTCTCATTACATTTATAACACATAGATATAATTATGGTACAGAAAACTGGATTAAACACAAATGTATAATATTTAAATGCATTTTGATTTTGAGTCTGCAAGATAAATACGTACCAAAAAAGTATACAAAATTTATATGGCTGGATGGTCCATTCTAGAAAGAACCACAACGTTTGAAATGATGTATACGTTGATTGATTCATATTTTTTCGTATTGAGGAAGTCGTTCAAATGTATACAAAACTGCTATTATAAAACATTTGCTTTCGGCCCGCTCTAAAACATGTTATGGTCCATTCCAGAATGCACTACCCATTTCACAATCTGTATATACTCTGCTCTAGAATGCCATGCGACATCTAGTTCTTGTGGTATCTATGATAATAGTGATAAGGTCGTTGACCTAGAGAACTGAAATTTTGTATACCACGTATCGTAAATTTTATTTGAAAATAGGCAAAGCTCAACAAATTCTGTGGTGTGTTGCCATTCAAGAATCTCACTTTACAGGAACTTATATAAAGGTAAGGAAAGGTAAATAAAGTTAAATAAAGACAGAAAACGGAAAATAAATTTCCCCAGTGGGAGACTAATTTGCGTAAACCATTTTGGAATTGTGGTAAGATATAATGTTTGCGAAAAAGAACAGAAATTTCAGAAAAAATTGCAATTACATAGGAAATTCTAAAAAACGTGTTTTTTCTTTCATTAATCTCTTTAATGTTTTCTACTTTTTGTAAGAATTTTTCCCACTACAAGAATTTTAGTGTTCTCGAAATGAGTCAGTTCGAGTTAGTGTTACAAAATAAATTATGTTGATCAATTAAAATTTCTAGCTAGAAGATGAGTTCCAGAGATCAACTTGTTATTATGTAACAAATTGTCTGAAATATGAAATTGGAAAATGTTTTCCGATGTGTCATCAAATCTGTCATACAGGAAGAATATACGTATTGATTTCCAAATTAAAATCAGTGCAAAATATTACCGATAAGCGAACGGACCGCAATAATTGGCCACATAAGATTATGGACTAACAAGAGAAGTCTATATTATGGAATGGAATGGGTATATTGAAAGTTTTGCCTCGTAGGATGGCTATTACTGCATGAATACATTTACGAAAATCTGTCTAGTCTAGCCAAGACTTGAATGTGCAAGAAATGTTTGATTTATACTATACAAGAAAATGTATCCAAATACCGTCATTGGCTACAACACATACAGATCCATTTTTAACTAAAGCTGACTTTAATTTATGATTCGGAGTACGCGGGATCAGATACCTGCAAAATGTGTGATAGGTTTTCGAGTCAATTTCCATTGAATATGCCTTCGCATTTACTTAGATTGCTGAAATTGCACACGGGTTTAAAAAAAAAAAGTAATTTTGAGTTCGAAAATAGGACCAATCGGATGACTGCTTCGTAGGGTTGCCATACAAAAATTTCGTTTTTCACTATATATTTGGGCACTGCCTGCGAACACGTCCACGTAGAGAGCTGAAATTTGGTACACGCAGCGTTTTCATAAAAAATAGTAAAAAAAATAAAATTTTTAAAAATGAACTAAATCTGACAACCCCTTCTTGGTGCTGCCATACGAAACTTTTGATTTTCACTTTATTTAACTTTTAGTTTCATCTAGGTTATAATATCATTCGTCTTAGACCAATTATAATTTTTCCTCTTGTTTGAATATAAAAAAAAAGTTAGTTAGCAGTGTTGACTAGGACTCCTATCATAATTGTATATATACACCAGCCTTGGGTGCATTTATTTAAATTGAAAGAATCCCAAAAAGAATTTTGTATTGGTAAATATTATCCATTGTTGGAGAGAAACGTTCTCATACACTAGGTTTATCATGAAGTTAATGAAAAAAGGCGATTAAATTAAAATTGGAAAATATTTAATATCTAAAATTTTATTTTATTTTTTTTTTATAACAGAAAATATGGATATCTTTCAAAAAGTTTTATTTGAAACAATTTTTTGTCACTGTTCCTAAAATAAAAGATATTAAGATCAACATTTTGGTAAAAGATTTCATCATCAGGTTACATTGCAGTAGCAGAATTATTCGTAAATAGCAGATACGACGTGAGGCGATTTATAATTTGGGTGGTAGGTTTGAAAACCCAAAGCAGCAATCTTTTGACTATGTTTTGACACATTGAGCTGAATAAGTTACTTACTCGCCGACCTCATTGATGTCACCAAGATGCGTTCTGCTTATTCTTCTTTTTTCAATTATCTCTTACTTTTTTTCATAGTGTTACCACATTCTGAAAATTACCACATTCGGAAATTTACTACATTCGGAAATTTAAGTAAATTTATGAGATCTCTCTATTCCTTGCTTATCTTGATTATAGAAAGGTGATAACTTCCAGAAACTTGAAACGTTTGTCTTCCCTGCAAAATCAAGAAAGATTGTTACACTGTTTTCATAAGCTCTGAATGGAGATAGTTCAGATTACTGCCATCTTTTTTTGGTGAAGTTATCTACTACTATCTCCCAATAATATTCGTATGGGTCCTTCATTCACAAGTAGCAAAATTGCTTTAAATAATAATAAAGTTTCCAGTAAATATTCATTCTATCGTTGCCTGATGTAGTGCTTTCGAGTTAATAAGGTTTATTTTTAGCTTTATGATAACCACAACGAAGGTGTGTTCCTCTGAAGCTTCTAAAGTCTTCTAAACATTTTCCTCGCTTGCAGCTAGCTTCTAGGTCTCGTGTGTTATGCATTTATTAGCTTAACTTGCTCGTTCTTAGAACGGGATTCTCTTTTAAGTTTATAAAATGTTTTTGTTTTATTTTTATTTATTTTTAATTTATTTTATTTTGTTTTTTAAAAAACGCATGCTGGGATTCGAACACGTTACGGACAGAGTCTGGGCTTTTCCTAAGTTTATGATTAAAGCAAATACCAATCTGTCTTTTCTGATATAACTTTCAAGGCGATCTTTGCCGGTGCCGATTTTAGAATTTTTATTAATCATTATCTAAGCGCAAATCTTAACTGTCTTAGAATTACATTACAGGGTGACCAAGAATTTTTGGTTTCAACAGATTTTTGATTCATATCGAACCCTGAATATGCAATGTTTGCCTCACCTTCTATTAATCACATATTTGCTACTAAGAGGCTTCATAACGTTTTAATACAAATATTACCTATTTGTCGTGCGTTGTTTTGAAGTTGTTTTATAAAAAAAAACAATAAAGCAACAAATCTTTAACAACTCGTAACATTTATGGGAGTGGGTGACCTCTCACCCCACCTCACTCTTTTATTCATTACGAATCAGAATCACCCATTATCCGGGTGGTGAACTTATACAAAACGCAATATGGTACCGATTGCTTTTTAGCATGGCATACATGTTTTATTAATATGCACCTAGTGCTGGATGTTCGCCATATGTTTTCTATATTTAAATCAATCAGGTGAAACACGACTATAACCTGAACCTATGTTTTGTTATCAGAAATCATAAACCGTAAACAAGAAGAGAAGTACTGCCGCGATTTCAGTACAACAGAGAAGAGTGGCATTAATTACGGGCATCGAAATTAATAAAAAAAACTGTCGCAAATAAGACACATATTCGCCCTCGACATCTCTAACCTATTGAATATCAAATTCGGAAAGTTTGTGTATATATACGACTAAGTTTTCGTCATCCAATATCAATGCATTGGAGCTTCTGAAGAAATCCTCACCAATGATCTTGTAATGCACAGCCACTTTTTTCGACAATGGTGACTCAACAAAATCGCGCCCACAAAGCTCTTCGTTTTTGTCAAAAATCTGTTTCTCCATTTTAATTTAACTGCCAAATATTTAGGAATATTTCTGAGCATACTGTCGTATCTCCAACATTCAACGAATATAGAAGCACAGAACCTGAAACACCTTGGGAAGCTTTGGTTGGGCCAGTCTCCTTTAACATATTTCAGAACTCGTAGAGTAGTCTATCCACCAATCCGCTAGACTCCAACTATGGTTTACCAAAGGCTTTCGCGGGGTATTTACACAAGGCATGAAAAGTAGTCTCATCATTATCCGGGCACATTCTGCAGGTAGGATCAGAGTCTATGCCAATAGTTGCAAGGTGCTTCCATAATAACCAATGGCCGGTAATCAGACCAGTTCAGAGTCTAACATCCGTCCTGCTGTAACTGAGAAGCTTCCCCGTTTTTAGACAGAGTCGCAATGAAACGTTTGGAATGGTTCTGTTCCACCATACCCCTCCAATACATCCTATGGCTCTGTGATGCGTGCGCTTTTGCGGCAAATGTACTAAGGTTTACTGTAGTTGGTCTGGTTTTTTATACCACTGGGTATTGCACGCCAGATGAGTTTCGCCGTCATCTAACGGCTGTGATTATTGCCAATATTTCTGCAGATTACCCCCTCTTTTATTGCCAGATCTCTGTTTCAGATTTGGTGACTACACGAGATTCTTTGTTCGATTGGTTAGTAAACTTAGATGTAATATTATATCCTTACAACTGTAATAAATTTTGTAATATGTAGCAATGTTTGAGCTCATATGCTAAGTAAAACCAACTGCCCCTACCTGCCTCTGTATACCATCGACCATTTAAGGAGGCGTGTTTAATTCAGAAAGTAAGCTTCTTCGAGACTTATCTTTGACTTTAAGCTTGCTTTTTATTCTAACAGCTTTAATACAAAATTGTGGCTTTTAATTGAAACATTTGTAAAAACTTTTCGTTTTCATTCAAAGTCAAGTCAACAAGGTTTCAACAGAATAGTGTTCCATGGTGGAACCTCTTAACTTAAACCTTTAACATATAGCATGTGTCATACCATGCGATTGGTATCTCAAATTTGAGTTGGAGTTGTTCTGACAAAATCTTTGGCTAGATTCCTTGCAGAACACTTTGAACGCATGTCCCAAGGATGAAGGATATAAGCCCGATCCGAGCTTATTCTCACAATTGATGATGTGCAATTTGGCCACAGCGCAAAATTTCGTGAGTCCTCTATAACTAGAATATTGGATAAGGAACAGTTTACTAAATTTTTTCTCTTCAGCCATGATCCGTATGAGTTCAAACAAGGCATACATCGCCATTTGCCGATATTGTCGTATTTGCTATCCTGTTTTTTATTTCTTGCAAGGCTGTGCTAGACTTCATCATATAAAGTACGAATAACGATTTTTCAAAATCTCTTCAAAGTTACCAAATGGCGCCGTAACATCAAGCTGTTCATAATTAAAAAAAATATATATATATGTAACTGTGAGCTGACCACTTTCATTTCCATATTAAGCCAATAGTCGTCCGACAGTTTCGCGAGCCACAGAAAGCTTTAGTCGCATTTCTTCTTTTGTCACGCGCCTCCGTGTGAAATGAATTATTTAAATGTATATAATTCTGAAGTCTCCCGAACTGCGTGAATTCAACCGCGCAACAACTGTCGCTCGGTTGAAACAGCACTAAAGCGGTCCCACACAATGTGTGCATTTGTCAAATATTTGTCAATGCATCTCATTTGACAAGGTGTGCGTAAACGAGACGCATTGCCAAATATTTGATAAATGTACACATTGGGTGGACCGGCTTAAGAGTTAAAACTGACATCTCTTAATTTTTCTGAAAACATTTGAAATCTTTTCTTCTAAGTAGATTTGATTATTAGAACAGAGTCCGCTATTGTGTAGCAATACTGATGATATATTTTATCTCAGTTACGTAACGAAATGTAGCGTTTCATGAAATTTCTACACATTTCATAAACTGTGAAATGTTGTTGTAATGCACAATGTATGCAAGGGCACAAAAGCAAAAAAATAATTCTATTTTTACCAAACGTACGATTTATGTTGAAGGTTTCTAGGCAATTCAATTAATGATAGATAGACTAATATGAATTTTTTATTGTAGCATCCTTTGATCATGAAATGCCCTAACGTTTCATGAAACATTAAGTTTCAAGATCGCAATGGTATTATAATTGATTGATTCTGTGATCGAAATTCCTCGACATAATTTATGAACGTCAGAGGAATTTGAATTCATGACGCTTGAATCACATTAGGATGTGTTTACCAGTAGAATAGATCACCAGCACCACTTTTAAGTTCTTTAGTCATTGAGAGACTAATTCAAAAACTGAAACCTTAAAAATTATTATTTTTGGAGGTTCACTTTGAAAGAAAGATCTTAAGTTAAATGGAAACGGATAGTAGTTGCTGGTGTATTAAAGGGTCCCGTGGTCTTATCTGTATTAAGTTGGGCGTAACACTTGAAGTTTCTAAGTTTCTTGAAGATAGAACTTGACATTTTCACAAATTTGATTACTAATAAATTTAAAAAATAAAAACATAATTCACTTGTGAAATGTTCTAAAAACACATTTCACTCGCACACCATTTATTTAAGCTTTCGAAATAGTCTTCAAATTTTCCAACACCATAAGTTCATATCAACTCCAGATCTTTAAGGAAACTTAAATATTATTCTTATCAATATATTATTATCTCACTGATACAACTCTATAGACACATTTCTGTCAAAACACTTATCCGATGGAACAAAATCACAAAAAAAAAGAAAATATTAAGAAAATATTTTACCACAAGACTGCTTCGGGTCCTCATGGTTCCCGGTATTGGACGCTTGATACTAAATTTTAGTCACACACTAATTTCGTTACTCCCAATCGATCCTCGTCGAGGAAAAAACTGGCCCGATAATTTCTCAGCGTGGAGTTAAATACTTTCCTAAAGATTCCCTAAAAGACTGCACTATGGTAGTTTAGGTGCTGCGCGCTACACTCAACCTTGGTCTTGGAAGTATATTCGCATCTGAAATTGTAGTAGGGTCATACATAATATCAAAAATGTATCACCGTTCACTCGCTAGCTGTTTTGGAGAAGGTGGAGAAATTATTTTTCTTCGTGAAGGTAGCCCCAATCTGTTTTGTATGGCGAAATTTCCTCCATGGTTATTACAGAGACTAGTGACTATTAGTGAGGTAAGCCTCAAATGTTGCAGCCGTAAAAATAAACTTGTGAATCTATATACAACTATTATCTACAACTTGCAGGTTGATTCTCGTATGATTCCGCTTTATACATAAAATTCCTAATAGATTTTTAGTGGTAAGGCGAGGCGGCCTTCCTCAATGGTATCGAATTGAGTCAGGTGCCTACATTGGGTTGAAAGTTTTTTTTTTTTTTTTTTTTTGCGTAAACACTAGTAAAAGAAATTTCTCCAGGTCCAGTGGCACTGGCATGCCGCAATCTCTGTTGCTGCTTTGCTGCTACTAAAAGCAGTATTTTGTAGTCGATCAACAGCTTTTTTTCAATGGCGCATGCGCAAAAGACTTTATCTATGTACTATGTATACGTGAAAAAGTTTCGGTTGCTTTTGTTTACATTTGTTTTTTTGTTTTGTAGCAGCAGTGCGAATGGAACCTGATCCATGGCATTTATTATTTTATTGAATAACAGTTATCACGCACAAGGTCGTTTTTAGGATCAGCGAAACGATTTTCGTGTTATATGGCTTTGTCGTCGTTCGCGCCACTCCCAGCTTTGTATCTTTAGTTGCAAACTAATTGTGTGTTATTTTTTTTTTAGTATTGGTACATATCAAAGTTGAGATCTGAATCTCGATTAGATATTTTAGTTTAAGTTTGCTGGGTAAGTACCATTAATGGGAAAGTAACTATTATATATATATAGCTTGTTACAATTTTCATAAAAAAAAAAACAAAAAAAACAAAAACCACCAAGAATTTTGATTTGAAGCCGTTATACATATATTAAAGCCGCATACGGAAGTGAGTCTTATCTTTTATCACAGGTGAACTGGTATTTCTATTCCGAGCATGGACTAGTAATTAACTGGAAGTTTTCACTGATAGTCGATGAAATTTAATGAAAATTCTCAATTACCTTGCCCAAGACTATGTTCGTATGTATTTTGGTTTGCATAACATTTGCGGTAAAGAAATTATAAAACATTGCTGAAAAAAAGCAGAAACTCTAATTTTTAAGGTTATGGTTTTTTTCTTTTTAGTAATTCAGTAAGGGTCAACTATAGTGCAACATAAAATCGTCCTGAAGGACATACAAAAATATTGTTGATTGGATGATTAAACAAGTAAAAAAGCTAGAGTTGGTCTAAGACCAATTCTTAAGATACCCTAGATGAATGCCCGTATGTAATTTCGTATATTCACCACCTCTTTGTGCAAGTTTAATTTTTGAAGTGGTTTTGAAAAAACATATATCTAGAACGGTTGTCGGACAGTAAAAATGATTATGAACAATTTCATAGGATTTCATATTTTGAAGAACTTTTCAGTACAATAGAAACGTGTACGACTAATGGTTTTCACAGTATACGTAAAATCCTTAATTTTTATATGGCAACACCAAAAGGGATTGCCCTATATAGCACATTTTCAAAATTATATTTACTATTTCTATGAAAATGCCGTGTACAAAATTTCAGCACTCTACGTTAACGCGTTCTCAGGCAGTGTCCAAATATGTAGTGAAAGACGAAATTTTTGTATGGCAATCCCGCGAAGAAGTTGCATGAAGTGTATTATTTTCTGACATAATTTTACTTTTTTTTTTTAAAAGCCCACGTGCAAAATTTCATCTCCCTAAGTGAACGCGTTCTCGAGTAATCATGCGGACGGACGGACGGACGGATAGACGGACATGCAAAAATCAAAATCTGTTTTAATTCTATGCATGGGTATCCAATTCATTCTGCTCTACAATCATTCTTTCTACGCATTACAAACGGAATGACAAGCTTAGTATACCCTATGACTTCATCATCTAGGATATAAAAATATTTGAAATATATGATTGAAATTTAAAGTTATGTATATGAACGTATAGGATGATAAGAAAGGACATTTTGAAATTTGAATCATATTCGCAAACGATATAAATTCGACCAAGCTGAAGATTATCATTAATATTAATATTGACGAACATCAACTCGTTGATGAGGCCAATGATTTTTTGATGAATTGAGGATCATTAGAAATCAAGTATTTTCCAGTGGGAAGTTGAAGATTGTACAGAATTATCTTAAGTATTCACAGTGTGCTTCTATACATACAAATTGTTGATTTTCCTAAGAGAGGAAATAATTGATAGTGGTCCTCATTCAGTATTTACTAGGAAAGCGACTGGAAGACTACGAACGAGATTCTGATATAATTTCGCTCACTTAACTCTAATTGTAGATGTTGTATCGATTTCTAACAGAATTAGTTTTGTTCGTATGCGCCAAAAAATTGTTTTGGTTATAAAAAATATTTGCATACCTACTAAAGAGTTTTTGAAGCTTCTGCGCATCTTCTATACACATTGTGAAATACAATCTCAAAATTTCTACCACAATTTGAAATTTGAGTTGATAAGTTATTTCAAGATTATATTTTTACTAATATTAGTGTAATTTTATGAAATAAAATTGCAAGGTTTACGGTTACATTAAAGTTTGAAATCGGATCTATTATGTTACATGTAATCCTTGCATTCCGATTTAGAAGATATAAAAAATTTGGATTCCAGAAGACGTAGCTTTGTCATCAAGCTCAGTTCAGTATGTAAACGCGTTTACTACTATCCCAAGGGTCATAGTTTCGAGTCCTGTCTCTATACGGTCTTTATACATATATAAAAAATCCCTCACCTATCTCTTCCAGTATCACCACAATATACATACATGCTTAGATATATAGTTCAGGAAGAGGAAAAACAATTGTAGGGATTTCATAGTGAGCAGAGGCATCGACCCAAAAGGGAATTCTATGACTATAATCAAATCTATCCCTCAATATGGTGTGCTTTTCCTTATAAGCGACAAATGGCAGTTCCATCATAAGATTGATATTTCAGACTAATCACCAAGTATAGAGAAAAAAAAACATGATTCAAGAAACTGAAGCAGAGCTTGGGATAACAGAGTCAAATGGAGAGGATATAAGGTAGCCCTATGCTTCCAAGAAATGAATGAAGAACGAAAAAAGAAACTTTTAAAACATTTACATACCTACATCCGCTAGTACTTGATATGATTGGTGTTTGGTGGAAAAGCTTAAAAGAATTACAATTTACAGGGTGTTTCCCACTAGGAGGTCAATAGAGCAGGAGGTGATAGTACTCCCCTAGACGAACCAAAAATTGTATGCCAGGGGAGGGGCGGGGGGCATATCAACCGTTTAGAAGTTACAGGGTGATTAAGAAAAAATGCTAGTTTTCACAAAATACCCTGAATCTTAAAAACTATAGGGCGTACAGTCGCAGTTAAATGCTGATTGTATGTTGCAGAGCTTCATGGTCTTTTCAACGACTGCTCAATCAGCCCCACACCTCTTATCAAGAATCATGGTTGTGTAAACTAAAAATTTCGGATTTTCTTACATTTTTTTTCAATTCAACCTCTGTTATATTTGCAAAAAGGTCATTAACATAACCTTTTTTTATAAAAACTATAAACTTAGACTCTGCTCTTTGATGTGACCTATTTCACCCAGTTATCGATTATAAAATATGTGATGTGATAAGGTTTTCACATAATGCTACGAATAAAAATACGAAAATGAAATAGCTTTCACGATGTTCTCATCTATGCTTCTACAGACAGACGGATAGAAAAAATGGTTATAACCAATTTTATAAGATTTCGTATTCTGAAGAAGTTTTTAGTACAATAAAAATGTCTTGGACTGATCGTTTTCACCGTATATGTAAAAAATCTAAATTTTTGTGTGGCATCCCCACGAAGGAGTTGCCCGATTTGTCTCATTTTCAAACTTAATTTTACTTTTCTTTTTAAAGTCCGTGTACGAAATTTCAGCTCTCTAAGTATACGCATTCTCGACAGACGGACGGATGGACGGACAGCCGGACGGACAGACGGACGGACATGCAAAAATCAAAATAACTTTTAATATTATGCGTGGATGTCCAATCCATTTTGCTCTACCATCATTATTTCGAGGTGTTACAAACGGAATGACAAACTTAGTATAACCTATAGATTTCATCTAGGGTATAAAAAGGAATCTTTCCCAAAAATGCATGGATTTCGGTTTCTCGACTGGACTGTTACGATCTTAACTATGTTGAAGCTACTTCGCTGGTTAGATTAAGATTAAAATATTTTGTATTCTTTATAACATCAACAGTTAATGCGGAAAAATCTCTTCTGTTTAATTTTCTAATTAAAAATAATGTAAGTTCGTATTAAGAGGAGTCAGTACTCAGCAAATGTTTCAATTTAGATACCAGCGAGCCTGTAGGCAATAAAATTTACTATACTTAGGTTTGTGTCCTGAAAGTGAGAAAATTCATAAAAAATTAGCCTAGACCTAGACCACAAGTCACATTCGAGACATCTACCGCAAAAGACAGAAACCTAACATGCGACAATTTCACACGAAAATGAAATTTGCAGTTCAAAGAAAATTTTTAACGAGTATTAACTCTCCTGAATTTTTTTTCATATAATTGATAAATATGCTATTTTGATTTTATTGCTATTTATTTCTACAACTTTCAACGAAATATTGCAATTTCTCGTCGGTGAAATATCGGGAGAAAAATCTAGACTATTAGAGTCAACTAATTAAAAAAAGCGCCACTAAAAATGAAAAAAACTCGACGTTATTTGCTAGATCTAGGCTTTATCTTTCTAAAATAGTCACAATCTAAAGAAACGAGATTACCTGCTAACAGGAATTTGATTTAAAAAACTTCCATTTTTACCATTTTTTACAAATTTCCGAGCTAATATCACCATTCCAGTACTTTTTTTTTATTTTTCTTGACGTTATTTACTAGACCTCTTCGTTACCTTTAATTTGAGATGCTGGAAATAGTTTGCCAGAGATTCGCATTGAAAAATGTATGAAACTTGCAAATCTTGATTTAATATTTTCGAACCTATTTATTTGAAAAAACACAAATTTTTTTTCTGTGCTCAGTAAAGTCTTCATAAAGGGCAAGAGAACTCATCTTGACTTCGATTTTCGCAAGAAAAAGGGCACACCCGATATTTGCTGAAGTTTTCTTTGATGACGACCATGACATATGCATAGACAAATAAAATCACTTTCTTCTTCCATGTTTACTTGGAGCTTTCTGCTCGAGTTGCGAGAGGAGATGCAAGAATTCACTATTCATTCTATGACTGCATAAGTAATGTGACGAAAGGCATAAATTATCGTCAGAATTCGTTGTGTTACCATATTCAAATGTAAAACGCCCTTTGTTTTTACTTTCGGGTTTTTCAATAACTACCATTTTTGAATAGTTCAGGGCATATTTGAAATTTTTTTGAATCATGTAATTTCACTAGTTATATCTTTTTTTTTATTGCCACTAACTCCTCGGAATATTTCTATGAATTCAAGTGGTTTTTTTTTTTTTTTTACATTTATCAAATTTAAAAAAAGAGAAAGTTTTATCTAAGTTGAAAGAGAAAAAAATATCTTTTCATTTTCAAACTATAGTTATAGAAATATATAACTATTTGGTTATTTTTGTCCTTTTTTTTTAATATTAATCAATTTTATATTAAGAAAAATTTGCTTTCAGTTTTTACGCTAATAACAACAAAATTTAAAAAGTTAGTGTTGTCTTAGAACAATGTTGTAACTAGAATGCATCTGCGATTGGAGTAATTAAAGATTTAAAGATGATATTAACTCAAAAATAACAAAAAGGTTATTGTAGGTATTATAAAAGAATAAAGTTTATATGATTAATTTCCCTGCGAGGTTTTTTTATAGATTAGGTAAGTAAACTCAGAATACAAATTAGAAGCTTGTTCTACAGGCCTTGAGGTTCTTCAGAATCATCTTGGTTGGAGGTTTATGGTTGATCTTCCTCTGCTGCCTTTGTTTTGATAATTAGCAAATTTGGCGGATGGGGCAAAACAATATTGGGGCGAAATAATATTCGGGCGGTGATATGTAGATTGTGCTTCACAAAGCTGTTGGATCATTGTCTCGTTAAAGTAGTTAAAAGTGTGTGCAGATTGTTGGAGAGTTGGGAAGTTTGGGAGATGAGGATTATCGTTTTTCCCGATTAAAACATATTGAGTTAGGGAGAACGTGTGAAGTGTCGAAATATTGAAGGATGGTTAACTCTGTTTGGGGATCGTAGACCATTGGGTTTTTCTTATGGATTTAGGGTATAGAGTACAAAAATATAGGTAAACAATTTCCGAGGGCCGGGTTTTTGCGGATGAGAGGGAGGGGGCACACCAGCCTTCATTGGGTTGTCCAAATTACGTCATGTTTGGTATCAAATTAAAGAAGGAGGAGCGGGTAATCGAGTGATGTAGAATTTTTTGATCATTTTAACGTCATAATTAAATTTTACCGTCAAAAGACGAATTTTTTGAACTTGGGTCAGTTCCTATATTTTGTATATATTTTTTCCGTTCTTTGCTTCACAACTATCTGTTGTGAACATTTTTCTCATTTGAAGTCAATTTCTCTCTTCGCAATGATGAGTTAAAAACGTCTCCATTTTTGTACCAAAAAGCGGCCATTTTTCCACCCTAAAAAGGACTGATTCACTTCTTTGCAGTTATTTATCGGAATCAAAATTCATATTACATATCTAATTGGGTGCAAAATGTAGATGCGATAACATCCTACATACAAGCTTCAACGTGGATATTTAAATTTTTTATAGCATCTCTTCTGTACTGGAAGACGACAAAATTGATCATTTTCGCGTGATTTAAAATTTTTATCGGGTACCTTGAGACACAAAAATCCTTATTTCTCTGTAAGTATTGCAAGGATTTCCATAAATTGTTTTTGTAAGCATAGCCAGGATATGCAGTGAATACATAAATCAATCTGATAATCCTAGGTACATTGGTACCTTCACAAACGACAGTAAAAGCAGACAATACTGTCAGTTGAGAAATATTTTTCTTACTTCTCCACAACTAACACAGCCGAGAGTTTTGCCGAGTTGAATAGAGAGTTTGGTAAATCTCAATACAAATTCCACGAGTTACAGAATTCCGAGTGGAGAGTTAAGTGGCAAAAGAACTCTCACCTCCACCACTCCACAACTCTCCGAGTTAGTGAAACCGGCCCCAGGTGAGAGTTCATGTCCTCCCTTGTATTTTTAATCACTTGCGCCTCAACGGAAATGCACTACATGGTCTGATCCTTTTGCATAGGCAAAGAGAGCACTGTTTTTGCAATGGCGTTGTAGTAATAAGAAAAATAAAAAAAATTATGGTCCTCTACAGAAGTAACCGGCCTTATTAATACCTGTTACTCGAAGCCACTATAACTGCACATATGAACTTTTCGAGTTCTAAGAAACTAAGATTGTTTATTTTGCCTTTCTATCTATGTGAAAAGTGTCAAGTATCAAGAATTTCTACAAGCCAAGCTCCTGCCGTATCTTTTCCGTAGGAATGTTACTGGCAATAATTCCAAATAAGTATTTAATAATTTAAAAACAAAAAATATTAAAAAGCAATCTCTAAAAATTAAAATTCGAAATAAACATTGCACCGAGCTCCCCGTAAATTACGTTGAACTACGACTGGTCGATTTAGAATCTTCGAATCAAGTTCGTTGATCTACTTCATGTAGGGGATTTAAAAATAATCCGCAGTGTTACAGTATTTTATTCATTTTATTATTTTTTGTATTTTTAATAGTCGATATTCTACAATATTTCTACTCCAGCCGATCGCGAAACAAAGGCTCGGAACTGGACTAATTCTTCAATGACGAATACCAGGAATGTGAGAACACACAACCTCACAAGCCGTTCTCAACGGGTAAACGTTAATGGTATTCTTGTCTCCGTCTTACCTTTGTTTCAGGGAGTCACGCAAAGATCGGTATTAGGACCGTTCCTCTTTAGTGCGTATATTAATGATATCGGTGATATCGTACATATGTACAGTTACATATACATATATGTTTGTTGATGAAGTTCAATTGTACTTAAGCAGATCTCTTAGGTTGATTGTATGTGAAGAATCAATGATGATTTTATGATGTTATGTTGAATAACGTCATGTTACTTTTTGTTGACTCGGTATCTAATCTGGGAGTGAAGTTCAACTGACACCTGAAGTGTTGTGATCATGTGAAGGGTATGTTGGGTAAAATGTATGGTGTCTTGCGAAGACTTTGACTATTTGCTAATATACCATTTTTAATTTTAATTCAACTTTGGACCAATTGAATTAAACCTTGCGTCAAATAAATTAAACTTTAAGCCAATACAATTCAATTTTAAACCAAAAAAATTCAACCTTAAGCCAAAGAAATTCAACTTTACTTCAAATAAAATAGACTTTTAGTAAATTAAATTAAACTGTAATTCATTTCAAATAAACTCTATGTAGTGCAACTAAAATAACAATTTCTAAAATATATACAGATTATAATATATTGGAACTTGCAACGGTGTTTTAAAATTAAAATGTTCCATAATTTCTCATTCAATGAATGTGATCTCTTGCTGTAGCTGGTCCAAGTTTCATCAACATATCCATAATATAGTTTGTGCAGTCTTCCTGGGAAATTGAAGTCAAGTCTTCGCTAATTACCTCAGAGAGATTTTGATTAATATTAGAATAGTTAAGAATTTTACTTCCTGAAATTTTAACTTTGGAAAACACTTTCTCGATTGGATTCAATATTGGCGAGTATGGTCGTAAATATTTCAATGTTATACTGGGAAAGGCCTTTCTCTTACTTGTAAGGTTTTGTGTATGGCTGTATTGCCCATAATAAGCCAAGTACCATCTCGATCATTAATTTTATCAATAAGTTCGTTTGAAAATTCACAAAACTTATCTGAATTGCATGTTCCTCTTGTGATAATATTGTGGTGAATAACGTCTTGGTTGTTCATAGCAGCAACTAATGTTGTGTTTCTACCCCGCATTAGGTACAATAACACGTGTGATCGCTCTAGAACATCGTGTTCTTAAATGTAAATTAAATCCGCTCTCGTCTATGAGACTTGGACCAGCTAGACTAGAGTTTATTTGAACTGAATTACAGTTTAATTTACTAAAAATCTGTTTTATTTGAAGTAAGGTTGAATTCTGAATTTCTTTGACTTAAGGTTGATTTTTTTTTGGTTTAGAGTTGCATTTTATTGGCTTAAAGTTTAATTTATTTGACGCAAGGTTTAATTTAATTGGTCAAAAGTTGAGAAAAATCGTGTATCTTCCTACGAACTCACATTTTATATTGGTTTAGACTCTTTTGTTGCCCTATTTTATTTACGGCTGTCTAATTTACCCAAAGCTTGACTCCCTTTGAAAACGTTAGGTTGCTTTTACTGATTGTTTGTGATTCATTTTTAACGTGCGCAGATCTGCCCATCTTACTCCTGTTAGGCTCTCTTTACTGGGATGCTCAAATCAATCTTATTTAAAATGCAAGACATTAGTCTTCCTATTCAATTTAACACAGACTAGGAGATACATGTATCTTTATGAAAATATAGAATTTTTGCATTCTAATCTTACTGACTTACTTTGTCCAAATTGCTCGCCTATTGAATTCACTCTATCTTAGGTTGTGTTCAACTTTTGGCTAGAGCAGGCTATAGCTGGCTATAGCCAGAATGAGATCGTTCAGTTGTTGGCTATAGCCGATATTGAGCCAAAAATAAGATCCATAAATGATGAAAAATCATATCTGTATATGATAGCTCAATTGTCAGAATTTATTGTTTAACTTTTGGCTGTAGCCGGCTATAGCCAAATTGGTTAGTGCTCCGGAGGTGAAGCCAAAGTAGCTTGACGTTTGTTTGTTTAGTTTTTGATGTCAAGTAATCAAAAAAATGTCTCAATTTTATTACTGTGTGGATAGTAAAGGTGAAATTATTTACGAAAATAATGTGCGATTGTTAACAGGACAAGGACGATAATGTTGAACATTTGCGCTTTAATTAAATTATTTATTAATATAAGTTTCACTTATTTTCAAGGGAACCAATCCATTCCTTTATTATAGTTGCTATTGCAACTAATTTACTTTAATTACTTATAAGAGTTATTATAATGAAATTGAAACAATTTATGGAATGACGTAAGTTTGACATTTACTCACACAAATAAGAATTCTGGCTATAGCCAGATATAGCTGGGTCTAGCCAAGAGTTAAACACAGCCTTAGTGTGCCAAATTCAAATTTATCAATCTTGGAACAGATTCTAGTTTTACTATAAGTCCGAAAATTTTTTTTAACCTACAAGCCGAAGACCAAAAATTGCATAAAGAAATTTTTGGGAGTATAGGTCCTGTGTGTAAAGTATTTCGATCAGCAGTAACAGGGCGATCTCATCAGGCAGTTACACGACAGTGAACTCAGATGCCAATAAGTTTCTGATCGATACAGTTTACACACAGTGCCTATACTCCCAAAAATTTCTTTATTGAATTTTTGGTCTTCGGCTTTTAAGCCAGAAACTGACAGTACATCGGTACTTGTTTTTTAATTTTCTCTGCTCATATGCAGTAAGTTGAGAATTGCCTGTAGACTCGTATTTTGTACGACGGGTCTCGAAAGCGTAAAAAACTCATTACCACTTTCCACGATTTTTTTTTTAAATTCAGATAATAATGGTGGATGGCATGCTTTTCGTTTAGTTAAAGGACGAGGCAGGTGCGGATAAAATTTTGTTTGTGTGTCTAAAATAAAAACGTACTTTAGCCGTAGAAGAAAACTAATAAAACTGTTTTTCTCTGTGGGTATCTTGACAGTTTTATGAGATAAGGAGTAAATGCATATTCATAGTTAATGGGTAGAAAGGTTGAAAATGCTCGCCATTCACTCAGCTACAAATAAATTTCCTAGAATTGCACTGTTACTAAGCTGTGAAATCCTGTTTCAAACATACCAACTCGTGATAGTTATAAAGTATATACATCCAGTTAAAAATTTTTTGTTTATATGTTTTTCCAATATATCAAAAACTGTATTTATCTTAGCTTTTATAACCTTGTTGAAAAGAAGTTTTGATCAAATAAATATATAATTGCAAGTAATAATTAAAGATTTATAAATAACGGAGTCGACTTACAGATGAGCACTGTAATTAAATCGCTTCATAATCATGTTACCAAGTAACAAAGTGACAATTTGCAGAGATAAACAAACATTTAACTGCAAACTCTACCTATAAAACCTGATCATCATGATTGTCGTCATCGTCATCGTCTTCATATATGTAATCATCATCGGATATTCAAGTAAGCAAAGCAAGCATGCGTCCATCCGATCGTGTTCCTTTCCTTGACTTTCGCTTTCTTCGATCTTCGGATTGATACCACAACTACTAACAACCACAGTACCATGTCATTGCTCTTGGCAATCAAAAATGCAACTCACTTCTCGCTTTGGCTTTTAACGCGAAATTGCTAAATTCAGCTTTTTCTACCTTTTTTGTCCATTTGCGAGTACCTTAATGCATTCACCCGCCTAGTATCAGAGAGGGTACTAATAAGGAAGGAATATAAACAAAAACTAGTGAGCGCATAGCGGACAACTATGGTATCTCCTTAGGCTGTTGTCTTCAAGACGACTGGTCTTACCACTTTTACTTTCCTTTCGATTTCAGTTAAGGAGAGTTTTGGACACTATAAATTCAAACTTGGAGGAATTTTGTTTGGTTCTGCATAGTTGTTGTGGAGCAAGGTGAACTTTGTCATAGATGGAATGCTGATTTGATGTTTTCATCTATTGTAAAAAATTGATTTTTCCCTGAAGTTTATGCCAAATATTCTATGCAGTACGATGCAACAGTTCATATGTTCCGAAATAATAATGGTACGAAAAAATTAACTAAGAGAGCCGTGGCTGGTTTTTTAAAGGTTTGACGAAGGCAATAATTACTTGCTTTAATTCGTAAGTGAAATAAATAAAATTTAGCCTAGTAAAATTCTGGTTGTCTTAGAATTTGTTGCCGCCCAGCGGGAAATATGTCAAACGTTTGTAAAGGGAAGTAGATTTCTTCTCTGAGTTTAGGCTTATCGTTTTTTCTTTTGAAAAGATGACTCATATGCATCTGAAAGCGCAGCAGATGTTTCAATCTTTTCCGAAGAGCTCTCTTACCATAGCTAAAAGAAGCTGTGCGGAAGCAGATCTCTTTTGTGAGCTTAGGCTTATTCTTTACCTATCTGTCTTTTGTTGTGAAAAATTGACTTATATGCATCTAAAAGTACAGCAGAATTATCATTTGCTAGTAGTCAGTTGAAGTGTGTGGTTAATTAAAGTTTAATTTAGTTTATAATAGCATGGAGTGCATTCAGAATAAAACTGAAGTTATTCATAAAGCCCTTAACCTGATTCCTTCTATATTCAAGCGCTGCAAGTGTGCCTCCCAAGAATCTACAACTGAGCACTTCCCTCTGCGGGCATGCTCACGTTAAAAAGATATGAATAAGGATACGGCGAAGCGCTGTAAGCTTCCAAAGAAGCGCTCTTGCATTCGCGTTTCAGCGCTTCAATTTCTTTCTGGGCACTGTAGTGAGAGCTCAGCATAGGCGTGTAGTAGAATCAACATAGAGAGCGGGGTAAACTCTCTTAACTTCGTTGATAACTTATTCGGAAGTCTGCCTGGCTTTCAGTGGTGTTGGGCGCTGCGGAATGGCCTCGAAGACCTAAAAAAAACCGGCTACCTTACGTGATTTCATAAAGGCTGATTTTCGGTGTGACAATGGAGAATTATATTTGATGATAATTGGTAAAATTGGCAGACAGATTGGATGGTGGGAAATGGTGGCAGACGGCAAAAAAGACACCGAAAAATGTGTATAACTAATGTCATACCACGATAAAGTGCCAAACACAATTCCGCCGTTCCGATTCAATTCGATTCGATTCAATTCGATCCGTTACGTGCATCAGTTTTAATTTTCTCAGTGAAATTTTTCCAGATTTTGTCTTTTCTTTTGACATCCTTCTAAAATTTGTTGCCTTTGTCATAAAGCTCTTCATATTTTTTAATTTCTTCCATAAAAACTTCTTCATCCATCTTGAGTTATACACAAACATTGTACAGGTAATTTTTCTAGGTTATGTCATCCGTAAAAGTTGAAATTTGCTCAACTTCTCCCTTTCGATTCGATCCGTTTCGATCCATTTCGGTGTAATGTGTCCAATTGCACTTACGTCTCATATAAGCAAATTTGACATTTGTACGTATCGGATCGAAACGGTGCAATTGTGTTTTCCACTTAATTCGAAAACGCTTTCACTTATGTCGATTTCGATGGGACCTCGGTGCAACACCAGTATTGCACTTTTTCTAGTAGTGCAAAACAGAAAATGTTCGATGGGACAGCTCTTATAGCAGAAGTGCAACAGTGACTTCCCTTACTTTGCATCGGATATTTTGTCGGTGTTACAAATACATATTCAAGTTGAATTGTCATCTGCTCTGTTAAAGTGTACTGTCGCGATTATTTGTGAAATATTGGAGTTAAATGAATTAAACATTTTTATTTGGGTAATTGGCTGTAAGTTAAAACAAAATTTGTTTCTATATATCAATAACCAACATTTATTACGTTTGACAGTTCCGTGTATATAATACGTGTGCCCACAAATACAAGGAATATGACAAAAATATGTTCGATGGACTTCAGTTCTCCCAGTTCTCCGCTACCAGAAAAAGTGCAAAACTGAAATGGTCCCATCGAAATCGACATTAGAGTGCTGAAATTTTACAGACGGGCCTTTTTAAAGAAAAGTAAATTACGTAGGGTTGCTATATACAAAAATTTTGTTTTTCAGGCAGTGTTCAAATATATAGTGAAAAACCAAAGTTTTGTATGGCAGCACCAAGAAGTGGTTCCTCTATTTAGTCTATTTTTGAACTAGTAGTTATTATTGCTATGAAAACACCACGCATAAAATTTCAGCTCTCTGAGTTGACGCGTTTCAGGCAATGATCAATGATCCCCCGTCTTTGTTGCGGTCTGCCACCACTTTCCTACCATCCAATCTATATGCCATTTTTACCAATGATCATGATATATTTATAATTCTCTGTTGCCACACCAAATCTCAACTTTATGAAATTTAGGCCTTCATGGCCATTCCGCAGCGCCCTCCACTACTGGAAGCCAGGCACACTTTCGAATAAGTTATCAACGATGTTAAGAGGATATGATAAGATGGAAAATTTTGTTTATGAAATGACGTAAGTATTTTGATCATCAGCTCTTAGTCTAATGTAAACGAAAGCTTTACAAACATGGATAATTTATTTTCTATTTTTTGAGAATCATGTATCTGTTAAAAGTTGCAGATATCTGTACAGCAACAGTCTTGAAACTACTGTGCACAAATAATTTTGCAAATGATTGTACATCACAAAATAATTTCCCAGCATACAAATTTTCAATGTTGAGGGTATTTTAGTCTTAAGGTGCTTCTACATGATTTGGCAGAATGACAGATATCTGTCCATTTTTGTGGGTAGATACGTGTAATCACGGTGGTAGATATAGACAGATATCTGAGGACAACATCTGGCAATAAAAAATGTCCAGACGTTTGCCGCACGACTTATATAATTCGCTTAGCGATGGAGAAAAAAAAAACAATCCGTTGGAGAAAATCACTCAATCAAATAAAACACTGTATATATATATGTCGTAGACATTTGACGTAACTCAGCATTTCACGAAAAGTCTAGACACTTCATGAAAAGTAGGCAAATAATGTAATGGTTTTGGCTTAGCCACTTATTACCTTACGCGCGTGTATGTGTGTGTATGTGTGCATATGTGTATGCATGTGGGTAGGTGTATATGTGTGGTGTATGTGTGTGTGTCGCAGGCTTGGGTGCGACCTCCCCCTCCACCACCCACCTCCCACTACTAGTATTTGGTCATATAGGGTGGTATTACAGTATCGGTGTAAACGCTTTTAGCATTTGCTGAAGTGACTAAAAATTCCAGGCACATAATGTAAAAAGTGGCTAAGCCAAAACCATTACATTATTTACCTACTCTCCATGAAGTGTCTAGACTTTTCGTGAAATGCTGAGTTACGTCAAATGTCTACGACAACTATCCTATCTTTCAAGCTGGAATCAACCAAACACGTTCGTAAAATTTCATTGAAATCGGTTGAGCGGTTTTGGAGATACCGTGTACAAATACAATGGCATGTGATTTTTATATATTAAGATATTATAATGTTTACCAGGAGTATACAGTATATAAATAGCATAAATATACATATTAACAAAATGGCAGATGAAAACAAGGCGAAGCGGAGAAGGAAGCAAGAGTCAACAAGGACCAGTGGTGAAACAATGCGCTTGATTACCAAAATCGGACAGTTGTACACAATAAAAGCAGCCACGTACCTTACTCTAGAAGTAATTTTTGAGCAATGTACTTCACATTAGTTTCTGTTGTTTTTGTCAGATAAAAGCAATATTTTACCATATGAAAAATAGCAGATCGTGTAACTGATCAAAAACTATCTGACAACTCTGTGTCAGATGAAATCTGCCCGAATATCTGCTGCGTGTGTAATCAGTAGAACAGATATCTATCCATAAAAATTGGCAGATTTCTGGCATTTTCCCAGAGCACCTATTGCTTATATAGCATTTTAGTAGGCCAATTTCAATCATATTTTTGAATTTTTCATCCAACAAATTATAAACAAAATTTCAGGGGTTAGTTCAAAAATAATCTGTGGTGGGTGGTGGTACGTTAGGAATTTAGGGTATCACCAAATATATTTTTGGACCAAATATTATACATATACTAACTTCTAGTTGTAATTAATCCGATATTCGTTTTATCTATAAAAAATTTCAGAACTGAAATTGTAGAACTTTGATTCCTCCACGAAATCGCAAATTATGCGGTGATTTCAATTAGAGAATCGTACGATCCATCCAGGAAAAAATTAACTGACGACTAATATAAACAATTAAAAAGCTAGAATAGAATTGATCTAAGACCGTATAAAATTTCGTATTGTCACCGATGAATTTTGAAGTGGTTTGTTGCATATATTTCTAGAACGGTTCGTTGGACAGAAAAAATAATTATAACTAATTTTATACGATTTCGTATTCTGAAGAAGTTTTTAGTACAATAAAAATGTGTAGGACTGATCATTTTTACAGTATATGTAAAAAACCTAAATTTTTATATGGTAACACCAAGAAGGTGTGCCCGATTTAGTCCATTTTTGAAATTTTATTTCTTATTACTATAAAAACACCGTGTACCAAATTTCAGCTCTCTACGTCGACGCGTTCTCAGGCAGTGTCCAAATATATAGTGGAAATCGAAATTTTTGTATGGCAACCCCACAAAGAAGTTGTATCATTTTCGAACTTAATTTTACTTTTTTTTTAAAGTCCGTGTACAAAATTTCAGCTTTCTAAGTGCCCTCTCGAGTTATCGTGAAGACACGCGGACGGATATGCAAAAATCAAAAGAACTTATAATATTATGCGTGGGTGTCCAATCCATTTTGCTCTACCATCATTATTGCGAGGTGTTACAAACGGAGTGACAAACTTAGTATACCATTTAGATTTCATCTCTAGAGTATAAAAAGTAAAATTTATAAAATCATCTAGTATGTAAGCTAACAAAATCCCCAAATCCTTAAGGTAAAAACTAGAACAAACCTGGAAACCAAAAATTTTTGGTTAGATGATACGAAGAAGGGTCCTCGGATGAGTGTGGCAAATAATTTATGGAATAGCGCACAAGTCAGGCCTTCCAACACTGACTAGACAATCCACCTAAAACACCTAAGACATTACCCGAATGGATCTAATCAGAAAGTATACTTGTGAATTCCCCAGATTTAAACTTATCAATCTCCATATAAGCTATGTTTTAAGAAAATGATTTTGTTTTTTAATTCTTCAACTTCTGATAAAAAGAATGTGGAGCGGTGTGGATTTTACAAAGCAAAATCGAAGTGTAAACCTGACCGAGTACTCATGTCAATAATTACGACGCTTTTGTAATACAAGGTGCATAACAAAAAATCTTCGTGCCATCATTACTCAAAAACTGATGTAATAAAAGTCTGTGGCCGAGATATCTGCTGCGATACCGGCGCACGTAGCTATATACCTCCATCATGGGCACCTGCATTCATCCTCGTGATGACTGACTCTTTGCATTTTAATTTAATCAGACACCGGGTGACACTTTTCATTTGGGGAGGAGAAATTATTCCCCGAAAATGTCTTTTGCGTCTCATTTGTATGTTGCACATGATTGATTTAAAAGTCTACTTAACATTGCAAGTGCGCACCCCGATGTTATGTAAAGCCGAACTGGATGTCAGTGGAAGGTAATGTAGCACACCGAAATTCCCATAACACACACTGCGCCATCAACGGATTAAATGTTACATAATCATGCGCTTTTGTTGAAAATTACTCGCCTTTTGAAACTTTTCAACCACAATTCTCGTATT
The DNA here is from genome assembly GCA_963930735.1 of Dioctria linearis. Taxonomy (NCBI): domain Eukaryota; kingdom Metazoa; phylum Arthropoda; class Insecta; order Diptera; family Asilidae; genus Dioctria; species Dioctria linearis. The sequence continues at coordinate 326,493,085 of OZ005740.1, read as the reverse complement.
AAATTGAAAAATGTGATTAAGCACCTCTAAAAAACTGCAAACATAAGACTTATTGGTAATGCAGATTTAATTGATGTTAGTGCTGCACTCGCTTCCAATGGTCCAATCCAATGGCATGTAACCAACAATAATAACAAATGTCTGCTGCAAGTCATGTAATCTGAGTAAGTACTAAAAAAAAAAAATAAAATGGAAGCTCGTGTCTTTATATATTTACAATGCGACTCGGCGGCACGGAGTCGGCAATCTAATGTTGGTGTTAGCATAGAAAATAGCTATTGGGTCATTTGGTTCGTTGCAACAAACCGGAAACACTTTCGTAGAGAAATGAATTGAACGAAACAATAGGAAGAGTCCGATAATGTGTTACTTAACTTTTGTTTTGAATTTGAAGACCATAAGCTTACCGCGCACCTTCGTGTCGCGTGATGATGTTTTCCTTTGTTGAACACAATAGATTTATCGTTTTTAAATAAAATGAAATATTTTATGAGTTGAAATTTCGGAATTTGGAATGTGAGAAGCTGCTGGTTATTTTAAGATATATATATTTGGAAATCACGTTAAAATCTGAACTGTTGTTGTGACATTATACAAATCAGTTATCAAAAAAGTAAACCTAAACCCACGCATGTCCGAATTTTAGAAAATGTCAGGGACGTGCAAATCTGTCAAAATGAATATCTGCAATATCTGTCAAAATTAATTTTTCTTGTACAATAATTAAGCGCTTCTCTAATATTGCACACACTCAATAAAATTTCCTAAATTATAGATAATTGCAGAAAATTTATTCTGAATTTTAGCGAGACCAGTACTAAGGTCAACACGCTAAATTTGGCTTATTGTTCTTGATTAGAGGTGGCACCACCAGTAACTCTTCTACCAATTTAGCTTGAATTTACCGGCCCGGCCTCTGGAAATGTCAACAACGAAAAACAACAAATTTTGTAAAAAATATCAACATATTGCTGTGGGGGTAGCTAGAGCTTTCGACCAATTGGCCGCCCTTTCTAACTTAATCAAAATCAAGAGTGGTTATTAACAATTATTGAACATAAATGAGTATTTATTTATTTTGTTTAAAAAGATTGTACACATAACATAATGATAAAATGTATCTTGATTTATATATTTATTTTTCTTGCTTTTTATTACAAAATCCTTGAATGACATTGTCAAAATTTATATTATCTGTTATTTCTCTTTCTATGGACAGTATCGCTAGATTTCGTAATATTAAATCACTCATTGTGGAACGAAGATAATTTTTAATTAATTTTAATTTGTAAAAGCTCCGTCCATAACTACCGACACTGAAGGCTATTATTAAAGAAATTCTTAATAATATTCTATGTTGAGAAGAGAGTTTTCCAACCCATATTTTTGGATAAATATTAAAAGTTCAAGAAGCCTTTTTCCGTTTTGCAATCATAAAATTCTGGATCCATTTCCTTTCAATATGAAACTGTTCCTCGTCAATGTCAACGAAGTTATTTACTTAATATTCGAAATTTTCATTTTAAAGATTAGATGGTATTAGGCACGAAAACTTTGCTGCAAGGACATGTAGTTGCTCAAAGCGTACTTTTATTTCCTAGATAACTCTATCCATTGACAAAAACATGTCTCTTTGTATTTCCCTTTGTATAGCCCCACATCCCGTCACCATTCATAATTTTTTTCCTTCTAACTTGACGGTCAGTGGATATCTCCAACTCTTCACATAATTTGTTGGCTGTTGTAACTGCTTTTTGAACTAGAGTGTCTTTTTGTCCAATAAAATACATTTGTAGTAAAGAATTCAGTTTTTAATCACATTGATAAGTATTTAATCCCTTTGTTTGCAGGTATTGTTGCGAGTCATTAATTTCCAAAAGGACGGATTCCCATAAATGGAGGTAGCACAGAAAAGAAAAAGATTGAGTTGAGTAATATTCCAGCATCTGATCTCGTTTTAATATTTTCTTCCTCAGATATTAATTTTTCCAAAACATCTCCTCTTGTGTTCCAACGAGTTTCTACACTGCGCTTAACGACCAGTGACAGAAACTATAAAATTTTCCAAAAAAATCGATCAAATTTTGCAAAAAAAATAAAAAATCATCAAATTTTGCAAAAAAATCTAATTTTGCAATATATGAAGATTTGTTTTTTTTTTGCAAAATTTGACGGAAAATAACTCCAGTCGACAATCAAAGTAAAATAAAAATCTTTTGAGAATGGGAACTGCGGTGTTCCATTCCGAGAAGCAGGTAGTCACAAAACCAGAACGAGTACTTAAACGGCCCTTCATGAGGTCAATTGAAAAGGGTTTCCACTTTAAACAATCTACGCTAGCTGTTTCCATCGATGTAGAAGGAGCCTTTAACAATGTTTCTTCTTCATAAGTTTAGTGAAACGCTGACAAAGCATAGCGTGAACCAGTCCCTAATAAACTGAATTGCACACATGTTGAACAATAGAACTGTTTTCGCCGGTCTGGGTGGGGTAAGTCAAGTGAAAAAAGTACACAGGGGCACCCCACGAGGTGGTGTCCTATCACCTTTACTGTGGGTGCTCATTATAGACGGTCCCTTGCTAACTCTCACCCGGCTGGGATACAAAACTGTATGCTACGCAGACGACCTGGTGATTTTAGTCTCCGGATATTATGAATCGGAGCCTGCGGACTGGTGCATAACGCGATCCGTCTAGTCGAGGACTTTGCTAAGGATTTCGGACTGTGCATCAATCCCTCGAAACCGATTTATGCCTTTTCACCAAGAAAAGGAACATTCTAAGAATGAACATGCCCTCCATCGGCTCTACACGGTTAGAGCTTATGGAGAGGATGAGATATTTAGGCATTATACTAGATAAAAAGCTGAGCTAGAAACCACACCTTAAGGGCAGAGTAAACAAACCTCTTAGAGCGTTCGCAATGTGTCGCAGAACTATAGGGAAAAAGTGGGAGCTCAAACCGCGGATGGTCCTATGGATATGTACTAGCGTCATCCAACCCATGTTAACCTACGGCTCTGTGGTGGGGTGGAAAGCGATGGAGTATGCCAATCATCGTAAGATATTGGAAAAGATTCAAAGAATGTGCTCATTCAAGTGCAGATACATATTAAAAAGGGGCCGCTTTCACAGCGCTAAGACTGCACCTGAGTCAGAGCTGGATTTATTCAGGAACCATGGTTCCACACGAATCCATCCTTGATTTTGTGCAGTCGATTGCACCTGACATCGACAGTGAGAGTGATCACCTCATCGAGATCATGCTGATAAGCAAGTTTAAAATCCTATCTAGGGGAGTGGGCAGCACACTCTGTGCTTCACCCATTACATACACCTGAAGAGACATGTTACGGTCTTCCAGGCGGAGGTCAAGGCCATTCTTGAAGCGGGAAGGCTCAGACACTGAAAATAAGGAGATTGTCATCTGCTCGGATAGCCAAGATGCCGTCAAGGCCTTGTCGAAACCCTTCATTACCTCCAACCTAGTACTGGAGTGTAAGACCACCCTGAACTGCGCCTCTCAGTGTAACAGGGTACTCTTCCTGGTCTTGGGGCTGCCTCGGAGGCACCTCCCTCCAGAATTGGGATCGCACCGGGACACCTGGTCTCTACAATTACGACTTGGGCGGACTGCCAATACCATAAACCTAATCCAAGTTACATAAAAAAGCTACTAGGGCTGAGCAAACCTACCATGAGAATTCTGGTGTATATTCTCACTGGACACGGTTCTCTCAGAGGTCACCTACATAGCATAGGACTGGTTGATAGCCCTACATGCAGAGGATGCGGAGAGAAGTCCGAAACGGTGACCCCACTTTCTTTGTCACTGTCCGGTTCTCTCCGGAAAACGTTATAGATTCCTTGGCTTACACCTCCTGGATGAAATGCATGAAGCGCAGGTAAGGAAATATTTTCTCTAAATTCCTAAGAAGAAATGAATGTTTATTGCTCGTCTCATTGCTCATGAAATTGCAATACAGGGGTGGACTAGTCATATATAATTTTTTCCTAAATTCAATAAGTAATAGAATTCATTTAATTAATTTAAACTACCCAAGCAGTTAAAATGACTGCAATTGGGTAATATAGGTATAACACATACATACAACTATCAGAAAACAAGAGGGGGGGGGGTGGTAAATACAAATATAAATAAATGCATTTATATCATGTGTACAAAGTGTCCAAATTCTAAGAAATTGTATCGTTATAGACATAATTTTTTTTTCTAAACGAAATTAAAAAGCAATCTAGTGTTAAGGAAACCTCTTCTTACTTCCCAACTTGTTCTTAAGTTGACTTTGTTTCAAGCACCATGAGATAACAAATGCGTTCCTCTTCCGGATTGGCGATGTCCATTACCGAGGGGGGTTCAATAGCGTCAAAGAAAGTATTAACAAATGATGTGCGTTTACATACGTGATTAAGCTCAAATATCTCAACGTCGATAAGGACTGCCGGGTCAGCATGCATTTTTGTTAAATTAAATACTTATTACAATAAATGGTTCTGTGGAATACAACATTATTATGATATTAATTTTTATTTTTAAATAATTTAAACAGAAATATATAAAAAAAATGTCGCCCCAAAATATGTGCCGCTCGGGGCGGACCGCCCTCACCGCCCCTCTCTAGATACGCTACTGCATATTGGCAAAGAATGAGTAAAATAATAAAAATGCTTCCTCTTCTTCTTTTTTTTTATCATATCTCTTCTCTGAGTCTCCGCTCTGCTAAAATCACGGCCCGATATTGGAGACTCGCTAAAATTGAGTTTAGCGCGGACCTCAGTACTACGATTTAGTTCTGAGAATTAACTTTGAGCTCCATCTAGTTTTAAGAACTGCAATTCAGTTTGCAAAATGAGTTCAATCAATTTGGGGGGCTTCAAGAAATCTTGAGATTTTTTATTGTACAAAATCAAAATAAGTTTCTTTCTAGTATAACGAAAAAGTAAATGGGCAGTCGAATGGTTAAAAAATACAAAGAGTGTCAATGTATAGAACAAAAACCAGAAAGAAGGAAGACCGGAGAGGGAAAATTTTGAAAGAAACAGAAACAACTGTCAGAGCGTGATATAGTGAAAAAAAAGTACAAACAAATTTTTGCAACTGAGTTAAGAGTTGAGTTAAGAAAAATGCCGTAGAAAATTGATTGATGTGCAATTTAGGCTTAGTAAACAATTTTTATAGTTAGAAAAATTAGTATAATAAATAAGGTGTTGTCCTCTGTGGGCGAATCAAGGTTTTTTTTGGGTAGATTATACCCAGCTCTAAAAATTATTTTAAGGGCGGCGGAGGGCAGCAGTTTTGAAAATATAAAAGTTAAATATCACACGATGTCTATCCATGGCAAAGATAGCTACATTATGTTTGGACGACCAGAAAGTGATTGGAAATCAATTTTCTGCCAATTCGGTTAATCATGGCAGATTTGACGGAATAAAAAAAAAATGGTATTTTAATGTTAATACTAGCCTTGGCAGGATGGTGAGTCACATACCCAAGATTGATAGAAAAATAATCTTTGGTCTCCAAGATCAGCTATTTGATTGTTATGATTTTTTGAAAATTAAAAAAAATTAATTTGCTAAATGTAAATTTACTAAATAGGGCAGAAAAAATGTGCCAAATGGGCCAATCGTAGCGCAAGGTCTGCCAATATGACGTGAATAGGAGAGATACCCTATGAATTTTATTAAGCAACAGGACGAATTGCGATCGAGTTACAAATTTACGATGATGACTTGGCTGTATCTACTCCGATGCTCTCGATCCTTTTTCTAAATTATAAATAATATACGTATAAGTGTAATTTAGGTGCATGTCTTTTTTTTTATAATGTTCCCAAGCTCAGGGGATACTCTATGATGCCGTAGCACAGCCTTGGAATGGAATGGAAAAGAGAGTGCGGGATTGAGGATTATTGTCTTGAGCCAAGGACGTAACGGTGTACATTACGCCTGAATGTTTGCGGCTCATAGCTGAGGAGGAAAGCAGAGGATGGAAAACTGTTCCGCATTCGTACTGTTCTGTTTATGAAGGACTCGAGGAATTTCACAGTACGGCCAGATTTAACTTCAAAGATATGATAGTACAGCGGGTTACAGCACCCCGTGTGGAGCGCATACGAAGAATTTTACAAGGGATCAGTCTAGAAATTTCGTCAGAGCAATAACCATAGAAGAACCGATAAATGAGAGATGGACATCTGATATTGCGCCTGTGGTCTAGGAAATAAATAGTTGCTATTGATATGTTGTCGCTAATAAGCCAGAAGGCCTTCTTTGGACTTTGTCTAAGGCGAACAATGCAGTGCGTTCAGCTCCTGCCCAAATATGGGTATTGTATTCTAATCTAGGCCTGATATGATACTTGTAGATTTGTACTAAGTCTGATGGAGTAAAATATGTCTTATCTCTTATATCTTATGTCTTATCGTGTTTTGGCAATACCAAAAATGTGATCGGACCAACTTAGATTGCTGGATAATTAATGCTTAAGATATCCTCTACTTCGATGGAAATAGAATGAGCGGGGTCGGAGTTCGTTTGAGTTCTAACAGACAATAATTTGAGGGATTTCTTGTAGAGCTGTGTCGTTCAGAAATGAGCCGTTCGTTCAGAACGAATCATTTAAAAGATCCAAAAGAGCCGTACAGTCCTAAGAAAAAGATCCGTTCTCAGTTCTGATTCTGACTCTGACTGACAGAAGTGAGCTAGACCGACAGCGCGACAGTATTCAATCACACACAGCACCGAGTGAGCACAACGCAGTGACACTGACTGTATGGTATGATTCTGCTCCGATCTGTTCTTTGGGTCTGCTATGAGCTGTGAGCTGCAGTTGAGTAGATTTGAATAGAATTGAGTAGCCTTGAGTAGATTTGAGTAGAGTTGAGTAGGGTTGAGTAGATTTGAGTAGAGCTGAGTAGATTTGAGTAGAGCTGAGTAAGGTTGAGTAGAATTGAGTAGATTTGAGTAGAGTTTAGTAGAGTTCAGTAGTGCTGTGTAGAGTTGAGTAGAATTGAGTAGCTTTGAGTAGATTTGAGTAGGGTTGAGTACAATTGAGTAGCGTTCAGTAGTGTAGTAGTAGTAGTGTAGTAGAGTTCAATAGTGTTGAGTAGAGTTTAGAGCTGTATCGTTCAGAAATGAGCCGTTCGTTCAAATAAAGTAGAATTGAGTAGCCTTGAGTAGCGGTGAATAGCCTTGAGTAGAGTTGAGCAGCGTTGGGTAGCCTTGAGTAGAGTTGAGTAGATTAGAGTAGAGTTGAGTAGGGTTGAGCAGTTTTGAGTAGAGTTGCGTAGGGGTGAGTAGAATTCAGTAGCGTTGAGTAGTGTAGTAGTAGTAGTAGTAGTAGTAGTGTAGTAGTAGTAGTAGTGTAGTAGAGTTCAGTAGTGTTGAGTAGAGTCTTGCCTCTCCTCTTCTGGGTATTGGCTGCACATGTGCAAGTGTTTTTGCTGAAGGAAGGACTCTTATCGAATAGGACAGGTGAAAAAGTTTGCGTAGAGGCTTGACTGAAGAAAAGGAGCAGCACATGAGTATCAGGGCAGCCTTATACACACTGAGACTCGCGAGAACTTTGAAACCTCCCTTGTGCGCAAATGTATTGGCCTTTGACTGTAATTGCATGTTGGTGTAGAAGCAGGAATATGTAAAGAAGGTGGCAAGAAACAATTCACACAAAACTTAGCTCCAAAATCATTGGCTTTGTTCAAGGATACACATCCCCGTTGTGAGTTAGGGGCAGTACCGAAGAACTGGTGAAGTTGTTCTTGACTGCTCTAACATGCGACCAGAAACACTTACTACCCTTTCAACTAGTCAAGATGTTCTGTTTAATGTTACGAGTTTAGAGTCAAGTAGCGGTAAGATGTTATACTATAAACCTCATTTATGAAATGCAAGCGTAAATTACATATTTTAATTTTCAATTAAAAGTTTTTCAAGCAGTAAATCTATCTTCTGGTTCCCAAAATGTGTACTCCATCAAGCAAATTTTTTAAACAAAATTGGGCATGTTTCGTACACTTAAGGATTCGGGTAAAACTATGTTGAGGGTTGAAAATATTGCATTGCACAAATGTAGGGAAAGTTGAAATGTAATAATTTCTTTATGATAGAACTAAGCAAACGGAAACATTTAATTTCGCACCGATTACACTTATAATTTCTTCATATCGAAAATTCAGCCCAATGCAACAATATGCAGTTTCAGTAACTGATCAAAGTTGCAGTTAATATTCAGATGAAGTTCTCAGGTAATCTACATAGAAACACGGACCTGAAATCTGTCTTCGTTCCAGGAACATGAGGACATATTTATAAAATTCACCGAAATCTTAAAAATTTACTAAAAATCTGTGACTGTGAATATCTTTTGATTGCTCTGAATATTTTTTTTTAATAAAATTTTCTCCTTTTAACTTTCTTTTCTGATTTTTATTTTTTCTTATTAATTACAAGATTGGTTCAGTATTTACGAGTTTATATTACATAATGGTGTTATTCCAAATGTTGTTCACCCGTTCAAATAATAATTTTCACCTACCCACTAAGCCTTTATTACAGGCTGAGTACTGAGTCAAACTTCACTAAATATGTAGGTGCGGAAATGGTACAGCTTAACAAAAAAAAGAAATGCAGATTTATCTTCCTAGTTGGCACTTAAAGTTAAATCTAAGCATACCGCGCATGGTTGGCGGGAATGTATACATGTAAGGTACAATGTACTTAAAAGCACTTTCACCTTCACCAGAGTCAGCAGGAAGCCTTGATCTAAATTTGATTAAAATCAAAGGAAGTCCTATTGAGTCCGCCTGAATATCGAATTTCAGTCATCAATCGCGAACAGCCTCTTCGACTTAATGAGGGCCACAAGAAATTGTTTTCATTGTCCAGCAGTATCGAGCGCTCGGACGATTGCAAGTTATGAATCTGAGGAGCTCATTGTTTTCGGTCGTCTGTTGTATTTCTTTGTACTGTCATCCTACATTGGTTGTTTGTTTTATGGGTCACAGTATCAATTTATCTTAGGCTGTTCGGCTAAATGGGGGTCGTATACTGTTATTAATGGAAAATTAGAGGTTATCGAAGCAATTTCTATTTGTTGTTTTTTCAAAAGAGTGCAATATGCGGAAATTGATGGTGTGACTTGTAGTGCCTATTGTGTTATGCTATAAGATATTAATCGTAGAATTTTTATTGAATATCAGTAGTGTGAACTATGGATAGATATCGAAAAAATATGTAAGTAACATGTAGTATTTTATCAAAAGAACTTATAGTACAGCTATTGCACGCTCATAAATATGTCAAAATTAAGATTAAATTACATTGACCTTGACAAGAATATCGGAGGGCTAGAAAACTGACGCTGGAAACAAAAAGATGATTGATTGTCACCTAATCAGTGAATAATGCAACGGATGAAAAAAAAGAAAACCAAATTCAGCAAAACTATTTTCACTTTCGAAATTTTGGATAATTCATGCTTTTCGGCGTAAGATGGCGCTTGAATTCATGTTTCACTTCATCTGGCGGCGCGGTACTATTGCACCCGACCATTTCAGATTTGGATGAAACTGTCACATGTCACAGTTTGTAGGGAATACTAAAATAGCTCACTCATATTTTTTCGTGTCCCCCTACCACGCTCCAGCCCACACTCCGTAAGGGGGGTTAAAAATTTCAAGATATTACAATGAAACGTCAGTTTCAAAAAATCATATATGAGAATGGAGCAAACAATTTTTCTGATTCAAGTGCCAAATACTTAATTTTTTATAAAAAAAATTTAGCAGTACCGAACAAAAGATATGCTTGAATTAGAATTTTTTTTTGGATTTTACTTTGATGATAGAAACCCGCCCGATTTCGTCATGGAGATATACCGTATACTTTAAGTAAGGCATTATGGAAGCACTGCACTGAGGGGAATCTCTTATTTTTTTTTCTACTGGGGACTTCTGGCACGTTGATTTGTATTTGTATTTTGAAGTCTGATAAATCTATGTACAAAAATTTGTGATGGTGTTCGGCTTCGTTGGAGCAAGCTGGAATTTGTATGAGATAAAGGTTTTGCAGTAGCAACTTAATTAGAAAGTAATTTAATAATTTTAGTTTATGCAGTTTAATTTTGTTAATTATTCCTAAACGACTGCGAATAATGACTATTATATAATATATATTGTGAAAAAAGAACTATTGATATCCGTTCAAAATTTACATAGAAATATCGATTTTGTTGCATCAAGATAATTTGAAGTTACTCGTAAAAAGCTCAATTTTGTCATCTTCCAGCATAGAATAGACTCTATAAAAGTTTTAAATATAAAGCATGTTTGCGTAGAATGAAATTGCATCAACATCGTGTACCCTAATCATATATCATATTAGTTTAAAAATTCCATAAATAATTTCGGAGATAACCCGAAAATAAATGAACTGGTCTTTTTTAAAGTTGAAAATAGCCACTTTTTGAGGGTAAAAATATTTTAATATCGTGTTTGAGAAGATCCGTTACATCGGTAAAATTTGCTACCCAAACAAATGCTCACAACAGACCACCAATACATACGAAAGAAAGAACGGGAAAAATGTATGCAAAATGAAATTAACAGGATCAAAAAAAGAACCCCGCCACTCAATCACACTCTCCTTCCTCTTTAATTTGGTACCCCATACGCCCGATTTTGGACAAATGTGGGGTGGTGCACCCCTCCCGCCCCCCCTACCAACATATTTTTTCACCTATATAACTAAAAGAAAATGGCATTGCTCTACGGCCCTCCCAAGCAAAGTTATTTCACGAAATACTATTATGTATTAAACATTTTTTTTCGTTCGGAGCTGGTATATTTTTAATGAAAAATATCAAAGTCGGAGCTTGAGTTGAAACTGAAATCTGACATGAATGAAATTGGCCGAAACTATTACGCACAAGCAAATCTTACGATTTTGCTATAGAATTGAACTAAAGTCTGCAAAAAATTCGTTGCTTGTGGAGTCAAAAGTTAACCTGTGATTTTGTCTAGTTAAATTCTATAGCAAAGTCGTAGTATTTGCTTGTACGCAATGATTTCGGTTCGATTACATTCATGTTAGACTTCAGTCTCAACTCAAGTATCGGCCTTTAAAGCTAGAGCGATAGCTAAAAAAACTATTGTTGACAGATCGCTATCGAGCTATGTATGGAGTTTTTTGCTTGTACAAGTTCAAAATATTCAGCAAATGGTAAAATTAGTTGGAGGATATGGTTTTTATAAGGGGCTATTTCTGTGAGGGAAAGTTGATTAAATTTCGAAAAATTTATGGGAAGTCGCAGATTCATATCCAAAGAAGATAGCCTATTGTCAAATATTGAAATCAGTTATGAGTAAACGGATATCATATTCATGCAGGATAATTATCCCAAAACATAATGGCCAAAATTACGCAAAAGTTGTTCGTCCTTTGATAAAAAATTTTCTGTTCTCAAATTGCTTCGAAATTGTTCAGACATTAGCCCCATTGAACAAACACTTTTGGGGTTATATAAAAAGGAAGTTAATCCTTTTTAAGCCTACTCCAGCGAATAACTAGAATCTCTGGCGAGCTAGGGTGAAGATTTTTTACTGGAAATTAATGGAGGGTATGCGCAAACGTATTGCTGCGGTGCTGAAAGTGAAAGGGGGTTATACAAAATATTAATTTTAATATTAGTAATTAAATCTTACAATGTCATCAGAGAAGAAAGAGCGCGAGGGAGAGAGGAGGGGCAAGGCTTACGGGAGTTTAATGCAGTGTTATCGCTTGACTGGAATTAATTGATTGATTTGAAAAAATTAGGGGGGGGGGTGGTATTTTTTTGCACATTTCGAGTTATATATATTCACCAACATTTTTTATTTTTTGTTTGAATTCTTAAAAGTAGCCCTTTCAAATGATAGAAAAGAAATTTAAAAAATTTAGATGACCCAATTAAAAAAAAGTATTTCATAATTTTTCACTGTCGAAATATTCTGCCAGATTTCAAATTTCTACGTAACGTTGTTGTCGAAAAACCGTCGCACGAGCGATTTTATAAGGGTTCCGTTTTATCTTTTTGTTGTACAAAACCCTAAAAACAGTATTTTGTACAATTTCTGCCCTTTATACGTGGGATTATCTTTTTTTTCGATTTATAGAGCGCGAAGCGTCGAAAATAATGCTTCAATCAAGGTTTTTCGAATTTTCGCATTTTCCGTTACCAGTACTTTAACAACGTTATTGTGAATATTATATAGAGCGGGAAAAATCTACATGTTTTTCAGGCCGCTATTTTACTGACACATCGAAATCTTTTAGAAGCTCTCTGAACGCATGAGGTAGAGTGCAATGGGTCATCTCCTTCATTATAAGGTTTGACATTATTGAAGCATCGGAAGGTGCGTTGAATTGCTCAGTGATTATTTGTATAATGTATGTATAATCATCAGGACAAATCTCTGATCGCCTACCATAGAAGTTCAATGATGGAGGTCACACCAATTGCCCATATAAATACTTTTTATAAAAAGTAAGTGTGAATTATATATGGTGGCAAGATTTCTCATTGCACTTTTCAAACTGGGTGATTGTTTCCCCCTTTTTTGCCTGACGGCACATGGATAAACCAAAAAGTATTTATATGGGCAATTGGTGTGACCTCCATCATTGAATTTCTATAGTAGGCGATCAGAGATAACCATACCGATGAGACTTCTCTAATCGCTGGGTCGAAAAGTTCAATACTTTTTTTCCACTTAAATGGTTTTTGTACATTTTTTAAAATTATTTTCAATAAATTTCAGTCTGTTAGACGATAAATCTTTTTCGTATAATTTTTAAGATTGTCCATAGTCCATAGTTATTGAATGTATTAGTCTTGCTGGAAATATGCTTTAAATATTTATATTTTCCCTGTTTTGAAATAATTTAAAAATCTAAATAATATTGGTATTCTTAATTGTTGTTTATGGATTGAGTCCCTTAGCTTCACTTGAATGAAGCAATCTGCTCTCGAATTACTTTCGTGTTGTTAGACACATTTCCAAATTTAGGCCGATTTGTCATATTTCATAATAAAAATTTGTCTACAGTACAAAATCCTGATTGGCTATGAAACCAAAATTAATTTTACAGGATGCTCTTTATTAAAAAAATTTTAATATCTAGGTTGGAGGTTTTCTTTATTTATACAGCCACACTTTGTTAATTTTTTTGTTCACTTGTCAGTAATATATTAGCATACCAAGCCCAAATAAATACAAGAAAGTGAAATGTAGACAAATCAATCAACAAATCAATTAATGCCTCTGAGTTAAATTTCTGAGAGACACAAAAACAAATTTGTTCCAGCTCTTATAAAAGGTGTGACCTATTCCAGTTTTTGTTAATTGAATTATTTGCCGCTGCCGTTGTAATGTTTTCACTTTTTTTTTGCTTGTCAGTAGGGACATTAATATTACTACAGAATGCGCATGCTAAAAACTCGAACAGACAGAGAGACTATGCCCGGCGGGAAGTACGAGAAATAAAAAAATTCTTGTAATTTCGTCACAGTCCGTATATAACACAATGTACCAGAGATAAGAAGAAAGCGAACCTGCCGTTAACCGATATCAGTTGTTTGCTTATTAACCTGCTAAAAATCAGGGCGGGTTTCATAATGAATTACAGGACCGCGACCGCCAAAAACAACATAAAATCAACTTGTTTTCGTGAAGGAGAAAAAAATGCATTTTATAAATTTCTACAAAGTGAAAAAAGTTGGGCAGCTGTGTTCACCTCTGATCAAGTCCTCCTGCATTACCCGTTTAAAATAAATATATGTAGATGCTGGTTTGCTGACAACTTTCACATTCTACAAGGCCTTGAAAATAAAAGAAGATTCGCTTACCAGCCTCTCTCTGTATCTTAAATATTGTTTCATGCTCTCTCGACTGAGATAGAATTAAAAAAAGAAAAAACTGATCGTAAATAAAGCGGTTACATGAAATGTAACAGAAGGAAATTACAATACAAGTAAATGCTATAAACTTGCCATAAAGTCAGGAATTATAATTCAAAATTATTTTTTTCATATACACCAGTTATCTTCTTTTGAAAAGATGTAAAAAGGAGTACCCACCTTATTGGGTTGGGAGGCCTGCAGCCGATCTTCATTAAACTGATTGCAACTATTACGACGTTGTTATTTGGTAAGATGAGTTCCTTAAGTACTCAACTGCACGGAAAATGAATACAACAAATTTTCAACTTATAATTAAGTCCAATTTCGAACAAAGAAAGTTTATTGAGGCGAAAAAAATCTCCCATCAGACGATGTAAACATATACACGATCCGGTCTCTGATCGCTCCACTTTCTGTTGATAATTTTTCTTTGACTGGTCTCGTCCCATTTATGATTTTGTTTTAAGATTTTCGGTTGCATAACTGCCATGATTTAAGTATGTTGCTGTGAAATGTAATCTATTGATGACTCATTCTACGGTAGCTTTATTCCGGTCCAGTCGAAAAACCACCAAGTAATTTGCGCAGTCGGAGAAAGTATTCCGGTGGGTGTCCCCAAATGACATTTTTACGTCATCTGAGAAAAAAAAAAATTAAAAATAAAAAAAAAATAAAAAAAAATTTGCATAGAGTGAATGTAATGTTTTGATAAAATTTATGTAATGTTGTTAAACTTTTTATCGTCATTATCAAAACAGGGAAATTATATGTTAGATGATATCAGAAATTACCTGTTTTTTGTTTATATAGTGGTGATTGACCTGGTATAATTTTGGAGGGATTTGTTTTTGTTTTTTTTTTAATGGCTTTGTGGGTTGAGGAAAAAAATTCCATTGCAATTAAAAATTTGTAAGCTTTTTGCTTTGTTGGTTTGTGGTTCACAGAATTAATTATTTATAGGAATTATCACATGGTTCTTTGTTGAATAAATTGGATTTAGGTAAAGACACCTGCATCAACTACTTGATTGTTTTTTTAAAGGAATTTCATTTCATATTACTTAATATTTATCGCATGTAAGGCGTTTTCATCAAGGACGAAGTGGAAACTCTGTATTCATAAAATTTTAAAGAGAGCAACTAAAAAGGGCTAATATACAATACTGAGTCTACTTGTGTTCATTAAAATCAAGGAAGTTTCAATTTTAATATTATGTATATGGACAATCAAAACTGTTAATGTAAAAAATATTTTTTATTTCTCAATTTTATTCTTTCGTGATTATAGAAATTTCTACTCGAGTTTGATGAGTTTCATATATTTCGTACAGTATTAAACTTAAAAATGAGTTTTATGTTTTATGTCAAAAAATAATTTTTTATCATTTTTCTCAACGTGTAAGAGTTAAAAATGATTTTCATTTGGTTCCTCAGATAATAAAGTTCATAAATTTGAAGTTCTTTCTCAACTTAACTCGCGCTTAAGAGGAGTATGTTGAAGTTGAGTAAAAATGTCAACGACATTTCGCCAGGATTTATAATAATTATAATTATATAAGTAGGGGGTGGGGGTCAGAAATCCGACCACTAAGCAGGACTGCAACCAGAAAGATCGTTTGTGCTATGTCACTTCTATGTCAGGTCCAGTCTACGTTCGCCATTTTTAGGAAGGTTATTACCTTATTAGGGTCAATTTTCCTGACGTCTGATGGGTTTACATAATCATTGCCAAATTATTCGAGTATTTGGCGAGTCCGGAGTGTTGAACATTCATAGAGTTCGTGCTCTGCCGATTCTACCTTTTTATAATAGAATCTTAAGCATGTCCATGTATCTAAGTGGGAAATGGCTAGATATTATACCAGTGATTTTACGGATACTTTGTTTACCACAGTCGATAATACTTTTGAAGTCTTTGTATAGGAAGTTAATGATCTTTTTCATGTATCTTAGTACAGGAAGGTTTTTCCATTGTATATGGTGAGCCTTTTCTATTTTGGCTATTATTCCTCCGGATAGATGCCTTTTTGTAACGGTTTGGGTCTGGTAAACGGAGATGATGCTCCTTTTTTATGTAAGCAGACAGCGGTCTCACTACTTTCATGCCCATCGATTCCTGGTATGGTACCCACATAAGGGTCACTTTATTATCCTTTACTGCTTAATCTAGGACACCCCAATAGTCCCAAACCATCTTTGAGTGAAAGTATTGATATTTAATGACTTTTTGTTTGCGTATGTAGATTGATTTTAATGCACGTTTTTATGGTTTCTATGGCGTGGATATTTGCTTGAAAAACAGTTGGATAGGTAGGATCCTAGGGTCTTGTGTACAATGATTGTGTGAAATAATTTCTATAATTATTGTGTGCAATATTTGTACACTGAAGGTAATTGTAAACGTAGGCTTAAGTTCGAACTTGAATTCGATTGTCAAAGACACTTTAGTATTAATCTGGTATTAATCTGTCACTTGCAAAATGTCAGCTTAGCCATACAGAAGTCGGTTTAAGTTTTGTTTATATTAGTCACTAGTCCTAGAAATATAATATTTAATGGAGTAATCAAACAAGTAGTAGCGTATATTATTTTATTGCCGAGGTGCGCGATATTATATCGTATCGATAATATCGACCCATGTCCTATCGATATTATCGTCGATATTACAGCTCTGATATACTCGGATATATCGAAACTACTTTTATACTCATCCAGCAAATTGAGCAATTCGTCGTTAATCTACATATCTGAATCTTCCAAATCTATGACAGACAGCTAACCAAGAAGAAGATTTTGTTTTTCCTCGGAACGGCGACATTGTTATTTCAATATTATATCCATGGTAATTCACAGCCACACTTCAATTTACATATACTTATCGATTTTTATGTGCATTAATTTATTCAAGTTGTGCTCTTACACTCTCAAAAATGAGGTGAAGCATTGTGTGGAATTATTTCGAGAATAATTCCTTCAATTAATAACAATGAAGCGCGATCTCGCTGTTTGTTATATGAAGATGAACAACACCTCAAATATGAGACATCATATTGAAAAACATCACACACAATCAGAATTAAGTAATTTAAAGATGGGCAACATAAGGTAAGCTATTTTCCACAATAACATGGAAAGAATTTTTGACTAATATTAAATCTTCGATTTATCAAACACATTTTGTTCAAGAAAGAATTTTTTGGGATTCTCCGGTATATAGCAAAAGTTAAAAAATGTTCTAATTTGTTATTTCATCACATAATCCATTAATTTTTGGTGACAAGTTTCAAGTCTTGGTTTGACTCATCAACAGGTCCCAAATAGCGAAATTGAGTGATTTGAAAAACAAATGAAAAAAATGAAAAAAAGAAGAAAGAAATGAAAAGTTTGAGAAAAATAGAAAAAACAATTTTTTATTTATTAAAAAAATTTAAAATTTTTTTTTAAAGAAACAAATTCATTCGACGCGAATCGAACCTGTATACCAGTGGGCTGAAACTCGGTAAAAAGCCCAAAAGAGTAATCTTTTTATTTATTTTCCCTCCTGGGCTTGTATAGGAGTGTTTTTTCCTCATATCATTCACACCCAGAATTTATTCTGAGTTTATATGAGAAGAGATCAGTTTGATCTATTTTCAAGCGTCTGCAGCAGGCAGAAAACCAAGCTTCACCGATGAGTGTAAGGTTTTCTGCTGACACGAAACGCTTCTTCTTCTTCCTTTTCTTCTTTTTTATTTTTCAGCCCACTGCGTGCCGTATACAGGTTCGATTCGCTTCGAATGAATCTGTTTCTTTAAAAATTTTTTTTTAAATTTATTAAAATTTTTTTTAATAAATAAAAAAAAACTTGTCACCAAAAATTAATGGGTTGTGTGATGAAATAACAAATTAGAACATTTTTTAGCTTTTGCTATATACCGGAGAATCCCAAAAAATTCTTTCTTGAACAAAATTAAGTTTAACCCGATAAAAAGTCCAAAAGAGTAATCTTTTTATTTATTATCAAACACAGTAAATATTTATATTTAATATCAATTCCAAAAATGATCAATTTAATCCCAATTTTCTAAATATTAAAAAATGTTGTCTAACATCGAGAAAGATTAAGTTTTCAAAATTTATTCTAATTTACTAAAAACTATCAAATTCTTCTCGAATACACTTTAGAAGAAGTTTTCTGAATTTAATCAATGATTTATAAAATATCTCTTTCTGTATGAAAATGTGATAAAAATTTATACTTAAATGTTCGAATCAATAATTATTTGCTAGTACTCAATTAACATCATACAAATAATTAGATTTTCGCAAACGGTCATTAAATTTCAGGAATAATTTTCTTAATTTTAATAAATACATGATATAAGTTTTTTGCTGTTGGGATAAAATCAAACGGTTAATTTACATGTATAACAACGATTTCAAAAATATGCACGTGTCAGTGGAAATAGTCAGCAGGATTTTACAAAACATTTAAGAATTTAAGACGAATACTTGTTGACTTGAAAAGAAATTGCAGCAAGTTGGTTCCTGAAAACGAATTTAATTATGCGTTGTTCTTGTAGACTATATAAACAACAACAAATCACAAGTAAGTTTGTCTTCAGAATCTAACTGCATACATTTATTTTCATTTGGATCCCGGATTTATGCAAGTAAAGAAGTTATAGAATTGAGCCAAATTCATAATTTGTACAGTTCGTCTTCGCACTGGGGGAAAATATTCAAGTTTTTTAAATATATTGTGTGTGGAGTGCAATCTATGCGTGTCATATATTTTTCCTAATATACTGCATAATATGATTGATTTATATTGCAACAACTGGTTTTTATTTTTAGACTTTTCCACGATTTTTTTTCAGATTCAATAATTAACAGATTTGCCTCAGATAATCATACCTGCATGAACCATGAAGGTTCTGTCATGAAAAGCTTAAGTTCACCTGCATAAAACAAATATATATAGGTATTACTAGGATAAATAAAATCTATCATTAATTTTCTTAATCTATACGTTTCATAGTATACATTTTAGTAAAACTAAAATTCAATTTATTGGCAAAATAAGATATTTATAAACATTTCGCTTACTTGTATTAATCTTTCAATGTTTAATTCAAGTAAACAGGTCATTTGAATCTGGCATAAAAGTTTTCTGAATATAGGAAAGATAACATCAATATAAATTTTCAACATTTCTAGTTTTATTAATTTAATGCTAACAGTAAGAAAATATGCCCTTGAATTTAGTATTATTTACTTGATAATGATACAACCAACCCAAATAAAAATTTACTTGGTGCAAAATCAACAGTTTTTTACTTGATATTTATCAACATTTTCTTAATATTAGTAAATTTTTCTTTCCATGAAGAAAGTAAGATTTCACGCAATAACATTTCAGCATGAAAAGTTTGATACTAGCGAACAACTAACCTCTTACTTCAGCAGTGTGAGGAAAATTCCATCTTCTAAAAATAATGAATTAAATGTGAATGCATCAATTTCAAGTGAAAATTTTTTTTCTGCCAGCGATGGCAATATTGATTGTATAAAGAGACAAATTACATTAGAAAAATGTATTCTAAAAATCAATTCATTCCAAAGTAATTTGTTTATTAATATTTTGTCATTCCTTTAGTAATTTTAATACGTTTTAGAAAATTGAGAAATGGATTTGTTTATTTAATTTCAAAAGGGAATCTCCCAATTAATATATAGTTGAAAATGAAGCATTTAAATACTATTCGGGATGTCTAAACAAGCTTTTTAAACCACGTTCGAGGAAAACAATGACTAACCAAATTGATAAAAAGTATGAAGAAATCTCATCAACACTATGTCCTATGAAGAATGTAACTCTTACAACTGATGTCTGGATAGATACCCTTAATACAAGGAGCTTCTTTGAAATTACTATTCATTTTAATGACGAAAGAAAAGGTAAGCTGGAATCAATTGTTATAGGAGTAGTTACTCTTGAAGAAAGCCATACTTCCTCATACTTACAAGAGATTTTAATGCAAGATTTAAGTTCTTGGAATTTAAATAAAGGACAAATTACTGCAGCTGTTACCGGCCTAGAATTTTCAGTAAATAAAGTGAAATAAAGCACATTTCTGAAAATGAAAATTTGATAAAAAAAGTTGATTCTTTTAATTGGTCAGTACATGATGAAATATGCAAATCTATACAAATAGATACTGCGGAGGACTCTTGGGTTACTCCATTTAACGCAAAAAGTTATTTAAAAGCACATTTAAAATCAATAGACTTGAATCCAATTGAATTTTGAACCAGTAAGACTAGCAACAACCACTTATTACGCTCGCCATCTTTGAAATTTTTAAGTATCATCGAAACTTCGGTGCCATCCGAGCGATTGTTTTCTAAGGCAGGAGTTATAATGGATAAACGTAGAAGTAATTTGGAGCCTTCAAAAGAGTTAACGAACTTTTATTCCTGAGCTCATTAACACATGAAGATTGGGCAGAGCACAGAGCATCTATAAGCAGATCGCAGTACTTTGTTTTGCAGACTAGATTGTTTTTTTTATTTTCTATTAGTATTTTTTCATTTGATTTCTTCAAATGAATTAAATGTTTCGTTACCTAAATACTTTTCTTTATTTAATAATAAATAAATAAATATATCGGTAGGTTTTTGACAACGAGGCTTATTAAGTAAAACTAAAGAGATAACTACTTTTAGTAGAGTTTAACAAAGTCAGTGTATCGATATATCGATTGAACTATCATCGATACGATATTTTCCATACCGACATCGATATCGATATATCATATCTACTTTTTTGTGCTTTGTGCCGCATCTAGATACAACAGGGGATTTCTAATTCTCAAAAATCAGCCTTAAGTAATCTTGCAAATAATATATGTATGTATGGTATGTACATACAATTTTTACCCCAATAAATACATTATTAGATTGAAAACATTTTTGATTTGGGAAATAATACTTTCCAGTCCAATTTTCTGTTAAAGTTTTGTATTTTTGCCTAACAATGATAGGGGATCAGTGATCACTGCTCAGGGGTTATTTTCCTAGATGTGTAATCTGTACTCATGTCACTAGATTTCGCTAAGCTTTGTAATGTTGTAGGCTTAGGGGTGTAAAAAATTTAAGATATATGCAATTGAAATCGGGGCATTTTAATGTCTTTTTCGACGAAATTTAAAATTCACTTTAATAACTACTAACACTGGCCAAGGCTCAGATATGGAAGGAGTTACAAAGTGGATAAAAGCTAATGGCAAGCAAGCTAATGTTATTGAACCCATTTTGGAAATTACACTGCACACGGGATACTTCTTCCAAAACATTAGGCCTGTCCGCGTACTAATTTTTGAGACAATGGGCCCTATTCTGTCGGTAAAATTTTATCATTTTATGTTATGTTATGCCTTAAAATAAAATATTTCCCTAAAATCCTATTCTGTACCAGAAATTTTATTTTATTTTATGCATCATAACATAAAATATTTCCTGTTATTGAGCATAACATAAAAGATCCTAAGCAGAACATTTTAAAGGTATTTTGACACATTTTATGAAAATGACATGCGTCAATTAAAATTTGTTGTGCGAAAATTGTTTTAATTAAAAACTAAAATGTCCACCGCCATACATAAAAAGTACAATTTTGTCAGAAATTGTAGAAATTTGCACTGGTGCGGTATGATAAAATATAAAAAGCTAATTATATTTGCCTAGGTTTTAATTTTATGCAAAATAGATCATAGGATACGATATCTTCGCGATTCCTACGATTCATGTGAGTTACCCAGCTTCAAAAGTTCTTCCGGCTGGATAATTAATAAACTTCTTCTATTGTGATTTGTAATCTTATGAATAATTCTAATTAATACCCAAAATGTTTCGTTTTAAGAAAACAAATTCAAATACTTATAGAGTAACTATAGCCTCATACCCGAAAGACATCTATTCCGTTCACTTGAGTTAGGAATCTAAAATTGTATGGAATGGATATCTTTCTGCAGCTTTGCATTTCGCTGGTTTTGCTGGTTTGCTGGTTCGTATCAAACTCCAGTCAGGAGTTGTCATATTTTAGCACTTTTACATCCAAAGTATCTCAAGAGCTGTTAAGAAAGCAGCTGCTTTCATAAACGATTATTTAGTGGGTGATTTGATAGAGTATCACGCAAATGTCAATTGACCAGCTGTTCAAAAAATAATAGAAAACATAGCGGAATGTACTAAATATTTTATGTTACGTGTTCATAAAAGAATTCATAAAATAATTTTATGGAACCACGACAGAATACGAATTTTTAAAATATTTTATTTTTATTTTATGAAGAAGGGATTTTTTCGCCATAAAATAACATAAAATATTATTTTATGAAAAATTACAGAATAGGGCCCAATGTGTTGTAATGAATTTGCACGGACTTACACATTTTCTATTTCTTGACTTTTTCGTACAAAAAATTATATGAATTTTGCAACACGTCACTGGTTCCCCTCTTGCATGAATTAACCCGAAGTTTTTAGGTACTGCAATATTTTTTCAAGGAAAACTGACAGCTGTCATTACAAAAGTTCTCTTCATTTTTGTAATTTAGTTATTTCCTTAGAAGTCTTTGAAAAAAAGAGAATATGAAAAAAATAGGAAAATAGACAAAAGTACTGTACAAACTGTACTTACTTTGTTAGATAATTATAATTTTCAAAAATTTTATGAATTTTGATTTGGATAGCCGCTTGGTGTTGCCACATTTGTAAATACACTAAATCACGCTTCGCTGCAGGATTTGGAAGGAATTCTCATGCGCTATATTGTTTTCCTGGCTTATTTACTTCTATTTCTACAGTCTCTTCACTAAAACTAAGTATAAACTAAACTAAATTCTCAAATGTTATTCCACACCTCTTCTTTTTGTTTTTAACGAAGTTGCAGGAAAATCGTTTGTGTACTTTTCCATACATTTTACATATTTCTCCGACCTTTGATTAAATGAGCCCAGAAATGAAAGAAACTTTCAAATCACTATCGGTAATATAATTACCTTGGTCACATGAAGGTGATTGGACTGGACTGGAATCAGCTTAATCCGTGAAGGGTGAAGTGTTCATATGCAATGGAGTGGATTATTTCGAAAGAAGTGACATCTGTTGTCGTGGTTGTAACTGTGATTTCATCTGTCAGAACATATGTTATTTCGAAAAAATCGGTAATTTTTGATTGTTTCTTCTGAGTATTATTTTTTTTGATTGAAAAAACATTCAATGTTGTTTAAGGACACTTGAACCAAGTGATGTTTATTTGGTGCAATCACATTATTTTCTTCACTTTCCGATATTTGGTTATCAGAATCTTCATCATTTGTGGATTCAAGAGCATCGTCCTCAAGAAAAGGACTTGTTAACACGTCTTCATCAACTTCAACATAATCTATCCAGTTGCAATTGCCTGCACTATAGTCGTTTTCAATCAGAATTTTCCATGTTTCTCCACGTTCTACAAATGTAATGAGGGGCAATGCATCTTCTTCATCCCCATCCAATTCAGGAGCTTTAAAGCCACATTTACGAAAGCAATTTCTTATTGTCGAGGATCCAACGTTTTGAGTCCATGCTTTGGATACCTCTCTTACACATCTCTTCGCTTAAAAGATTATTTGCAGCATAGTCAACCCGAAGTGTTTTGATATGACGGAAACAACGAGGTTTAACACTCTTCCCAATTACGAATAATTTTAATTTCTCAGAGCCGCTCATATTCGCTTCAACTAAACAGGTGACTCTTTCTTTACTGTGTTTGCCACCAATACACTTTTCACCCTTTAATGCTAATGTCGATTTGGTAAACACTTGTAAAAAAGTACTGTTTCGTCTACATTGAAAATATCATTCGGGTTGTAATTCGACAGAAGCGGTAACAGTTGTACATTTATCCATTGTTCGGTGAGTGATTCATCTACTGCGGAACTTTCTCCACAAAGCACTTTTTCAACTAAACCGTGCCTCAATTTAAATCTATAGAGCCGGCCTTCACTAACTTTGAATTCCTGATAATTTTTCTTCCTAGAAAATTCCAGTGCTTTTTGTTTTATTAAAGGCCCACTTACAGGTAAATTATTTGCACGAATAACAGTATTAATAACATCAATGTCATCGTACATGCAAGCTCTATCTCGTTTCAAGCGCTAACTAATTGCAACAGATTGGTACTTTTTTCGCAGTTCTTCTCTTTTGATCTATGTTGTTGACAATGTTGGTACTATACGCGGTAGTCCAAATTTATACGCGATATCGTTTTTTTCCATCCTTTTTCAATTTCATCTATAAACTTTATTTTTGTTTGGAGATTTATGGTTTAAGTTTTCTTTTGGCCATGTCTCTCTAAAAATTTATAGGCTTATCAGTTATGAAGAAAAGATACTTAATTTTGTTTATTTCTTACCAGTTCACTTGCAAAAGAAGTTAACTGTAATGGTGAAATAAGCAGAAAAAATACAATTCGAACACTTCACCAACGCACTTTCCCTGAATAACTACGTTCATCGAATGCAGATCCAAATATAGACTCGCAACAAAACTATATTTCTAAGTAGAATTGAATATGCATAAAGCAAATAGAATAAAAAGTTTTAAAAACAAGTTAAGGCATAGCAAACCGTCCAAACAAGTAGGAAGGGTTTATCTGAATTTATTCGAGTTAGAGGAGGGCGAATAGTAAGAAAAAAAACCAAAAATTTCTGAAAATAAGTTCGACTTAGGGAGGTTTTCGAGATAAGGAAATTCGAGTTAGGAGAAGGGTTTTCTATGAAAAATTCAACGGAGTGCCAAATTAAGTGCAAAATTTTCGGCTTAAAGAGAATTTCGAGGTGTGACTGTATTTCTTTTAATTTATTAATTTTTTTAAATTGTATGTTGGCTTAAAAACATAAGTACTGAAATTTCAAAGGATTTTGATGTCAAAATTATCCATTCCATTTCACTCAGTGTTCACATGAAACCAGATCCACTCTACTACCGAATTAAGACCGGTCTACCATTCCAGTTGGTGTTGACAAGGCGGACTAGCTCATTCGGGAGCTCGATAATCCAGACCAGTCGGCTTCATGTGAAGAAGGTAATATACCTATATCACATTTATTATATATATTATATATTAGATATTATACAGGGTGATTCAGATCAAGATACCTTCCGGTATACCACGCGATTACTTGAGGTAAGCTAATCAAAAAATTTTTCCACATACTTTCTTTCATGTATCCCAAATTTATTGCTTCTTATTAATGCCCCTATTACCCTCTATCACTGGGGAAAAAAACACATGCCAATATCTGCATCAGTTTTGGCACTGGAGGTTTATTGGCACATTCATTGTTTTAATTACTAAGGGCAAAATAACAGCCATTCCACACGAAACCGCTATGGGAAAAATATAATAGCCATTTCACACCAAACCGATCACCTGACATCTCCGATATGGATGGAAATTTTGGAGTATAGATTGTACGAACTTTTCCCTTCTGTCCAAATATTTATTGTAATTTTCCTTTCTAATTCCGTCTAGTCAAGTGGATGGAGCCCTTCCCGTCTATCGTATGTATTTCAAAATAAGTTAAATAAATTAAATTACATTAAAAAAAAAACTTAAAAAGAAAAAAAGTTTCGTGCATAAGCACAGGCGATTGATATCAGTACATAGGCAATTGAGCAAAAAGCGTAACAACACGCAGAGAAAGACTTTCTCTGTAATTCTCTATGAATATATAGATGGCGGTAGAATCTTAAAAAATATACCGGAAATGGAAATTTGTCTGTTTATTTGAGAAGTTCAACTAGGTATGTCTGCAGCAGTATACAATGTTTGATACCAAAGTGAAACTTTTATATTGAGATTGATTGGAGTGGTCATGTTATTTTAATTTTCTTTTTTTTTTCTTTTCATTCAACATTCAACTTAAGAATTTAGAGTTAACCTGAATGCTCTTGGCAATGTTTTTGGCGATTAGGTAAATAAAAAAAAAGAAAATCTATCTTCGCTCATTTACTTTTGTGTCATTTCATAACAATTAATTAATTTTTTCGTATTCCTACAATCCATCTAATTAGCGCGCGCCATCAGTTTGATGTTGTGTTACCTGAACCTGAACCTACATTATTCTTTGATTTCCCTACTTTTCTGTTGAGCGTCTCATTCGGAGCAACAACAATTAATCAATTGTCATCATCAGTAGCTTAGTCTTCGTCTGTGTAACTTAATGTTTGAACCTTATTCATCCGCCATTTCTTAGACGTAGATTCAGCGTGGTTGGTTAGGTATTGCTGCGAAGAAAGTGAATCTTGTACATAAGACTCGGGATTGGGAGGAAGAAAATCTTGTCAAGGTATGCCGTCTCCGGTCGTTAGATTGAAGATGATAATGGTATTGCACGACGTGACGAGATATTAGGAAGCTGTGGATGTAATTTTATTTTTCACATTTTTGCGGGTGATTTTCTTTTTCCATCTGATCAGTTTGGATTTCCGCATCATTCAAGAAATTTAATTTTTCTATTTAATATAGTATTGTTGATGTTATGGAAAGAGTTATACATATTATTTATGAGCACGTTGGATCTTTGGTTATCTTCGATTAGTTTCGGTATGAGTAGGTAAGGATTTAAAAAAAAAACAGAATAGTTGTATTTTTCTCACGATCAAAGTGAGCTTGTAAATTTACGATGTTAGGAAGTTGTTAAAATATGATTATTTCCTCATACTTTTCTGAAGTCTAAGCAGATACATAGGTGAATTGATTGATTACAAGCGAAAATATAGGTAGTACGTTAAGCTTGAATATGAAATGAGTTAAAAATTGATGGGTTAATGGTAAAAATGATTTATGTTTTCTAATAAAATTATTTATAAACATAAAGAAGTTTTGAAAATAGATTTTATTAGGACTCAAAAATATAAATAATATGATAAACTCTAGAAATGACTTATTTCAATCGTTGTGGTCTGTACTTTTTCAAGTTGTATGATATAAGATTGAATCACATTCCATAAAATGTCTTCAAATCTTTTTGGCGACATATTTCAACTCTGTTGATCGCGATCAAGTGGATTAACCTATTTATTCTTTCTTCATCCAATTATTATCATAGGATCATTGTCCCAATTTTGAGGATAGTAGACATTTTGTTTAAGTCCTTCACTGCAACTGTACAGATTGTATCGTACACAACCTCGTCACTTCTGATCTCAAGTAGTGTACAAAGGGATCAGACTATAGATATTTCATCAGAGAATTGAGCATGCATGTACAAATATGATAAATATTGCGGTGATGCTCGAGTGAGTCGATATGACACTTGCCAGAAAGCCAATTAGCTTGAAAGCTCTCCTTTGAACTGTGCGACTAGCCCCGGTCCAGATATGGAAATTGTGTTCCATTTTAGGTATGATGTAGGACGTGTAGAGGAACGGTAGATTCGATGGGTTGAAATATTTCTTACACATTATCAAAAATGCAGGACATTTCAAAGCTTCTTTGGCAACATAGAAGATGTGATCTGTCCAGCTTAACTTACTGAAAATATTAACGTCAAGAAATCTTAGTGACCGTATACCGGAAATCAGTGCTCCATCAAAAGAAACCGGAGTCGGAAAAATTACGATTTTGATTTTAAGAGATGAGAAAGCTTTGGGTCTTAGACATATTGAATTATGAGATTCGCTTTGCCATAGACAAGAATCAAGGCCAATGATCTAATCATTCGATTTCGTTTTATAAATTTCGAATTCCCCCCAGGGGCTGCAAAAATATCATAGGAGTAAGCAAAATCAACAGTGCTGTCATCAACAAAGGCTTGAGATGGAGAGATATAAGAGCCGTGCGACCCACCGGCATTTTTGGGGTGAGGATCAGTTGTAACGCCTTATACTACATCCCGTATTAGACGACCGGATAAACAACTTCAGTCCATAATAAAAGAGGAGAGGAGGATTAAGTGCTTTAAATTGTGCTAAAAGGGCGAGATGCCAGTCTCTATCTAGGGCTATGATTTTGGACTCACCAAAATTGTGAAGGCTATGGTTCGATTCCAACGTTCCTTAAGAAAAGTCAGCAAGTCTCCAGATGAGAATAATATTTTGAAGGATCACTACCCTCTTCTTTCAAAAATCTTCAAAAGAATAATAATTTCAGAGATCACTACCCGCCTCTTTCTTGGCATTAGGCTGAAAGTGCGATAGTTCTCAAACAGTTTGAAAGTTACCAGTCGAATAAGATAGGTAGACTAATTTGTGTAGGGTTTTAACCAAGGATAAGGCATAGTTTTTAATTAACAGTGACAAAAAATCACTAAGACATGGGGCTTTGTATATGTTGAGTACTTTAAGAATCTTAAACATATCCCTCATATGTTTGTGTATTGGTTCTTATATATATATCCACACGGGAGATACAAAACAGGTTTTTGTAGTGGAAGGAGACAATTATTAGCGAATCTCGTAGCCAAAAGATTAATTTTATCCAGGTAGTCAACAACCAATTCACCGTTGTTAAGTAGTGACAGTATAGAAGAACTGGTGAAGTTGTTTCTGATATTTTTGCCGAGAGACCAGAAACCTTTTTCTCTAAAGATAGTGGACATGCTGATGTTCCATAGAGACTTATAGGCTTATTTGAGTTCTGAAGATATGTGGTAAGTGTTGGTCGTACACAGTATATATAAAAAAAGGAAACAAGCAGAGATATTTTAAGTATGTTTCCAGAATAAACTCTAATGTACAACAAATTAATTAAAATACAAGAATACACAATGGGTAAAAACATAATTTCAATCAATTGACCCAAAACTATACTTCCGATCAATCAATCACAATTAATCTGATCGTATTCTAGGCAGAAGTAAGTATGCTTTATTAAAGATTCATAGTGTTATCAGACTTTGGCGAATCACTTGGTGCCTGTTAACAATAGCTGCGCATATTTACTCTTGTTGTCTGATAATTATAGCTGCGCCTATATTCACCAAAGGAGACCTGCTCTTGAAACTTCTCCTAGGGAGATCTGCCTTGTGGCTGCATCCACTCTTTGGTACAAACAATATTAGCATTCGGAGATTACTAGCTTTTAACGCTGACTACTTAGTAGCATCATTGATAACTACATGGAGTCATACATCTAATACATCTATATTACCATATATAACCACTTAATCTACAACGAAATAAATTATAGCCAATTTAATACAAAACAGTGAGCAATGAAATATGAAACATTCCAGGATTCACGTATATTCTTGAGTGGATTGAATGTTGCTAAATGGTGAAACTTTCTATGGATTTATAAGATGTAATTGAAGTGTAAGAAGAAAACCCATAATAAATGTTTTCTCTGTGATGATTTTACTGACGCTTAAATAAAATCCTAAGAATAAGTATTTGGTCTTTCCCCAACTCCCTTGTTTTTTTTCACATATGCATATTTTTCTATCACTCTATCTTGAATCTATAATTTCATCCCAAAAGAAGGATACTTTCCTCCGAAATTTAATACCCGTTATATTCTGCATGGAAACTAATAAACCATCTCGTTTTTACTGTAATGTAAATATTTATCTATGAAAGCCTCTCGAAAATCTAATTTTATTCAATGTAACTAACTAAACAATTCCAGGTATATTTAGCACAATTTAGTTAACAGATAAATGTAAAAAAATAGTTCAATTCATAATTTCTTCTTAGCTTTTGGTAGGGTCTTTACAGCTATTCGAAATGTAGCGTTCTTCGGCCATTTTGTGTTAAGATAAATTCCAAACAAGTTTGGCAAGCTTGTACACTTCCTAACGAATGTCACTGCGAATACACTTGACAATAATTACAATAAATCGCCCGATATAAACTGGTGAATGATGATCCGAATAAACAATTTTCAATATGATGGAAACATCTGCTTTTTGTTTTTTTTTTAAGTCAGGAGGACAGGAAATTCCTGGCACGTTGGCCAGAGCGGGACATTATGGCTGTCTTGCTAGAAGCCATTTCACCAACATCTTCCTGTCCTTTTAATGAAGTACATCCGGTCTTGGTGAAGAAGGTTTTTCAGCTCATCTACTGATAAAAGGGCAGATAATAGATAGAGTATCCAGCTTGCTCCGGGCGAAAGCCGGAAAAGTACACAAAAAGTATTCGGTTGCCTCAGGGTCTCCTTCTAGGTAGGACAGATACTCAGGGCTGTCAACGACCCCCATCCCTGTTAGAAGAACGTGAAGTGAGCTGTAGCCGGTGATGACATTATTTCCTACCGAACCCCATGAGAAAATGAGAGATATTCACATTGGGCCCATCAGGAAACAGTCTTGCGCACCTGCTAGTATGCGCGTTCGCCCATCTCTGTGGATGCTTCCTATGAACATCTGGTTTGATGAGAGACCCCATACTCAAGGTGGCAATGTCTACGGTGGGTTCCGGTCTGAGGACTGGAGAATCAGAGCCAGCACTAGCTAAAATGTCAGCCCCTTCATTCCCCGTAATCCCCATGTTACCAAGGACCCTCTTAAGGGACACATTGATGTAGATACACAAACATAAACATCTGCTTGCTAAAACATTGGCACTATAAACAGATCATCTGGTGTGAGACTTAATCTAGGGAAACTTAGATATTCGCATTGATTAATAACCCCATTCAAATCCCAAAATATATTTACTGGTACAGAAGAATATGTAAATTCATCAAAGAGTCCTTGTTGCTAAATTTCTTCTTAATAAAGGAAAAAATATTTATATAAATATAACAAAAAAAAAATATTAATATAAAATAATTCGTCTTTAATCGTTTGAGGGACAAATTCAATTAAAATAATTTTCATTTGACTTCTTTTGGTCCACTCGATGATTTCATAGTTGTAACAGCTTCTATTAAAATGGTAGTCTTCGAAATTGTTCTGGATTTTTCCTTATCACATTGCTTTCGAACTCCAGTCCAGTGTATTATTATTACATGCCTGTATAAGTTCAAATTAAATTGTATTACACGATCCTAGAAACGGCGTAACTTGAGATCCTAACCGTTTTTGGCTGCTAGTGATGACGGGATGAGTTAAAATAAAGATTCTTTGAGCGCCATGTAATTTTCTTTCTAATAAGATAAGTCACGAAATTCACATAGGCAAGACAAAAAAGTAGGCTGCTGTTTAACGTTAAAATAATGTAATGTTCAGAGGATTATAACAAGCGTGTGGATAGGTACTTACGTATAATGGATAATTAGAGTGAATTCTTTTTTTTTCAATTCTTAAAATTGCATGCATGAGAGTGGGTACTTAGCTCTGAATTCGATTAGATTATAGAGACTATAAGAAGTGTGATAATTCTGATTGTGTTAGAATCTGTTGCCGCTGTAGTAAGAGCTCAATACAGGCGTGTATTTATTTATTTTTTATTTATTTTTATTTTCATTTTATTAATAAAATAGATAATTAGATAAAATAAAAAATACTAAAATAAAAAAAAGAGAGGCAAATACAAGTTCAAATGAAACAGTGAGTAAAAAGTAAGGAATAAAATTATACATTGCAAAAAATAATAAAAATAAAAGAAGATAAGAACAACAAGTACTAAATAAAAATACTAAGAAATAATAATAGTAAATTAATTTAAGAAAATGTTATTAAAGTGCTAGTTGAATGTAGTAGAATCAACACAGAGAGCGGGACAACTAGATATACGGTTGAAAATACTACGGTTGCTCCCGCAAAAAAACTCTTATCTTAGTCGTGCTCTTAGTCGCTGTTACTGCATTAAGATACCCAGGTAGTTAACTCAGCTATTTCAAATGTAGGCAGCTGAATATACATTTCTCCAATTTCTTCTATTTAAAGACCCCAAAGAAAAGCCAGGCTCATGTATACGAATTTTATGGGTATCAACACTTCTTGTTCTCTCTATATACTAAGTAAACTCCTGCGATTTTGGAACTCCTAGCGGGACTAGCTAGAGACTACAGATTAGCCTCTTTCTTTTTTTTTTCTCTAGGTAGGACTATTCCGTATATTCAATACAATTTTTGTTTTATAACTGTCACCGCGTTCTTCGATTTTGCGTAATCGGCAAGGGGCACGGAGGTTAGAGAGAAGCTCCATCATCTTCCATTACTCAAGCCCCTCAATCGGCAAAATTCGATATCGAAATCAGTCACTGAACGTAAGAAACTCATCGTTTCTCACGATTTTGTGTGGGATGGCCTTCCGAATTCTATTTTTTATGTACGAATTAGCACTCAGAGTTTAAGGCGAAGACTTTTGTTTTAACCAAACCGTAAGTTCATTCATCTATAATTTTTTCGCTTTTGAAAATCGGGTAATAATTCAACAAAAATAACAGCAAGTTAACCTCTAATTTGGCAGGTTAGGCCTAAGAAGGAATGTAAATTTGCTTTTAACTGGACAATTCAAGAATAAATAAATTTCTGGCCCAGGAACTATTCCTACATAGTTATTCGTAAATAGTTGACAAAGTCCTATGTGCTCTGCCACCTTTATATCGTAACAGTTTTATTGTTAGAGTGATTAAAGATGATAGAGTACTGTGTGCAGGAACTAATCTACAAGCGATTAGACTATAGATATTTCATCAGATCATTGATTATCCATGTAGCAATA
Source organism: Dioctria linearis (assembly GCA_963930735.1). Classification (NCBI taxonomy): domain Eukaryota; kingdom Metazoa; phylum Arthropoda; class Insecta; order Diptera; family Asilidae; genus Dioctria; species Dioctria linearis. The sequence goes on along the minus strand of OZ005740.1, from coordinate 326,460,479 downwards.
GAGGAGCGAAAGGCAACCGAAAATGTGGTGATGCTCGAGTTAGTCGATATGACATCGCCAATGAGTTTGAAAGCTCATTTTTGGACAGTTTGTAATGAAGCTAAAGCTATGCAGCCATCCCCGGCACAGATATAGGAATTGCATTCTATTCTAGGCCTGATTTAGGATTTATAGAAGAGCCCAAGTTTTGACGGCCTGACATGTATCTTACAACTTTTTAGAAATCCAAGACAGATGTGATCTATTTAGTGCTGTTTCTTCAGCTGCTCTCCCTCCCGTTACTCTTCTGGGTCATAGCATTCCAATATCCCCAGATCCAGTGAAAAATCTTGGGCTATTGATGGACCAGAGACTCGCCTGGGGTGCCCATGTTAACCGTATTTGCTCGCGAGTATTTTTGGTCTTCGGACGCTCTATGCTGTATCGTTCTTTCTCCCTGAGGGTATTCGGGCTGGTCTGGTGCGAGCATTGATTCTTCCCCATTTTCTGTATGCGGATGCTGCTGTCTACCCCTTGCCTGCCCTTGCAATCTTGAAATTGCCTCGTGTGCTTAATGCTTGTGTGAGATATGTTTATCGTCTGAATAGGCGGGCGCATGTGTCTGCTCTAGCGGAGGAGTTTCTATCTTGCACACTATCTAAGTTTCTTGAGTTCAGAACTCTCCGTTTGATGCCTCCTTACATTGGCGAAAAGTTTGATTGGAGTACTAGGGATAGACCGAGGATCATTCTCCGTCGAACGCGAACTCAGTGGGGCGAAAGAACGGTCTTTTAGTGTTACACTATTTTCTTTATTTTTATTTTTTGCTAGAGTTTATGCTTATATTTAATATAAAAAACTACTGTAGATCTATATACTCACCGTTTTAAGGACGTTGCCTCGGCCAGGTTCTTTAAATATAATATTTTTGTATTGTATTGTATTGTTTGGGTCTTAGACGCATTGAAATCGACTCGATCCGCTTTGCCCCAAATGAGGATATTCTAAAAGTTGTTATTCAATGATCTTAAGAAACATTCTCGATTTATGCTGATTGATGATTGCCTCTGGAGTTCGTAATAGTGTCAATGAAGTATGTGAAATTATTGTCATCAGCAAAACTACTCAGAGATATCAGAGCCCTGTGGCACACCAGCATTTATAGGTTCAGAATACTAATACAAAGTGTATTAGGCGATCAGATAAAAATGTTCAATTCGATTTGGAAGCATATAAAAGACGTCAACTATCTACATCAAGTCTACCCTTTAGGAATAAGAAATCGATTTCACCACATACGGAACATTCGTTGATAACATCTCTCAGATTGTTTATTAAATAAACAGTCACAAGGAACCAAAGCCTTCAATAACCGATTGTACTCGATAAGAATTGTAGTGTTAAAGTTCGATTTACTTAATTATTGTAAAATATAATGGAGTCGAGATCGCCAGGAAGTTAGAAGTTATGAGCTCAAATATCTGTTGAATAGCTTTCTTCAAAGATTTTTTTTTCTGGAATCTTTGCTTTCGTTCTAGATATGAATTTTACCTTATTGGAACAGAGAAATGGAAAAAAAATAATAATAAACACCGATGAAATTCTTTTTAATACTGGATTTATTTACAAGTATTCTATACTTTTGTCATGAAAATGGAAAACAGTGTAAAAACGAAAACAATTGATTTTTGTTTTACATATATAAAAATATATAAAAATGTATCACTACCAAATACAGTTCATTTAACAACAACAACTCAGCTCGATTTATTCTATATAAAACATGAGTGATATATATATATCTATGTATATACAAATGGACAACACTTAACACTCTATAGACTTAATAATAAATTTTGTTTTTCTAGTCTTGTGAATTAATGTATTAGTCCCATCCGTGACTATGATGAATGGGTACCCATACTTTCTCCCAAACTGGTTTCCAGATTTTCTTCCAGTCAGGTACTTTTGCTTCTTTCCATATAGGAACTTGATATGATTTCCATTCATCTTTCCAAACTTGCTTCTTATCAGTTGCCCAAACTTGTTTTTTTTCTGTTCGCCAAATTTGTATTTTCTCCTCAATCCATGTTTCTCGTTTTTCTTTAACCCAAATTTGTTTTTTCACATGTTTCCATATTTGTATCCATTCATCCTTCCATTCGAGTTTCTTTTCTGGAACCCATTTTTGTACTTTTTCTGTTCGCCAAATTTTTTTCCATACCGGTTTCCAGATGAGTTTTTTCCTCCAAAGGTCATGACTTGTATATTCCCAGCCTTCGTGATCTTTACCTAAGAATTTTTCACCTGGTATACCCATTTTAACCCATTCAGGAACCCAAATTTTTTTCCAATCAGGTACTTGAACTTCTTTCCAAATTGGAACTTGAATTTCTTTCCAGATTGGTTTACTAGTTTTTTTCCATTCAGGAACTTTATCTTCTTTCCATGCGGGCACTTCTCGAACTTCGATATGTGGTTTTTTGATAATTTTCCAGTCTGGAACTTTAATTTCCTTCCAAATTGGAACTTGTATTTCTTTCCATATTGGAACTTGAATTTTTTTCCATTTTGTTTCCCATGCTTCTTTTTTAATAGTTTTCCAAATTTGTACCCATGCTTCCTTCCATACGAGTTTTTTTTTCCAAACACCTTCTGGTGGATGTGATGCAACCGCAACCACAAGGATTGAAAATATCTAGAATAAATTAAATAAATACATAAAATTATTAAGTTAGGATTTTTTAAAAAAAAAATTAATTTAGAATTTTTATATTTAATTTAATTTAGAACTGGATTCGAAATTTATGTGTAATTCACTATTGAATAAATTTTTGCGGATGTTTAACATGCTTCTAATTGCATTTGGTTCGAATAAATTTCATTTTCGATAAATATTAATTAATATTTTCACAGTTAAACAGTATTAACTTTTAACACATAAACAAAATTATATTTTATAATCAAAACTATGTTTCTATGCGGAGTTCAATCCGAATTGAATCCGAGTTAGTGCTTATGGAAACGATCATTGAATCCCTGCTAACTCCACGAAACCAGTCGGGTTGAATTTTATTTTGTGTAAGTATTTGTTAGAAAAGTGTTGATGAGTGTTTTATCTAACACAAATCTAGCTACTTAGTACGAAATATTTCATCTGTCAACTCAACTCAGAAGTCGTTCATGGAAACAGCATCGACTTAACTCAGCCAGCAAAACTTAACGATAACTCAATTCTAACTCAATTCTGGCTCATGGAAACATAGTAAAGGTTTATATAAAAAAAAAACATGCGAATTTTTATCCTGTTTGAAATTAGAAGATCGATCGAAGAATGCCATCATATTTAATCAAGAGTGAATGGATCGCGACTATAAAGTTTTTCACAATTTTTAAAAATTTCAAGTACACCCATAAAGGAATTCAAAGATTCAAAAAACAATTTTTTTGTCGTTTGTATTCACTTAACACTTAAAATCGAATCACTTTTTCACTATAATCCAATTAAGTTTCAAAGAGAGTCCTTAATCCATTTTAAAAGTACGTAGGTAATCCAATAATTGTCACCAAGGAATCCAACTAACCAGTAACGTAAGAGATTTCATCTTAACATCCTACGTCAATCGTCACAGCGAGCACAAAGCACCGTCAAACTTTCCTCAGACTTAAATGCAAACTGCCCAAATTCGGATTGTTTCTCTTACATTTATACAAAAAAGCACATTGTGATGCGATTGCAAATAATTTTGATACCACCGCAGAATAGAGGCAGCAACACTACAGGTTATCACTTACAGATTGCGTTGATGTACCCCAGACAATTTTCCACTTAATTCCATTGTAAATCCCTTCCATAAGAATCTACCTGCCAACCTAACCTATGTACCTCCTATAATACCATCATCGAAGAAATTTTGGGAACCTTTCCAATTTATTTATTATCATCCGAGACTCCAAGAGCACCACTAGCCATACGTTTCGGGTTCGAGTTTCGGCAAAAAGCAAATAAACAAAAGGTAAATGTGGTGCGGGAAGAAGTCCATACTCAGTATCAGATATTGTGATCGCGGTGCACATGTCATGGAACATTTTAATTTGACCCTGGCAATATGTAACCGCGGCGTGGAGACGCGATGCAATCAGACCCCCACCTGTATACATACTGTACATGAGACCGAAGAAGACATGGAAGATTCGTCCAAGAGTTTGACGCTAGCATGGGTAGAAAACAATAATAGCATCATCTTCTTCAAAGTATTTCTGCTTTCTTACCATTTCTTAGGCAGTCAGCCGGCAATGTGCACCGATGCCACCAGTTTACTATCGATCTCAGCAGAACGAGGTAAATCGAATTGCATTGCTGCGCAACAAATTGCAGTACGTTTTATGGTGACTTTCCATTTCGAAATTGGACGTGATTGAAATTTCCAAAAATATTATTAAAGCGATTTCGTATTATTGCTATTATCATAAGTTGGACATAAACGCTCAAGTTGCATAATGTTCATTAAAACTTGGAACTTGGGAAGAATCCAAAATTCAACAATTCACAGACTGCGCCGTTACCTAATCTAAAACATATTGAGCCTTCTTTGAATTGATCGATATCGTACCTTTGTTGTTATGGTTTTTTTTTTGCGGCCAAAAGAAAGGCGGTTGCATGAGTTCCACTGACATAGTAAACCTGAACCAGTAAGATATTGTGTTTTTGAAATTTCTGTTGCATATAAATAAACAAAAACTGGTTCCACCAAGCAACCTCGAATTTTTGTTCTGGTATTGTTTTTTGAAGGCATGTAAATATTATATTTGCTCGGCCTGTGTAATTTAATTAATGTGCTGTTATTAATGGTCCAGACATTCATGTATGTAAATCTTCGAATTAAAAATATGTCTTTCATTGTAGTGCTTGAGAAGGTGCTTAATACTTTATTACAATGCATAGTTTCTGCCCTGATTTTCCAACCCTGGGATCGATATGACACCACTCTAAAATTATCCGATTTTCTTTAGGAAAAGTTTTTTCCAAATATGAAAGTTTTAATAAATTAGGAACTGTCTGGGCAATACTTAAGTAAAAATGGACACGTACGTAAAGTTAGCACCGCAACTTCGTCTGATATAGTTCGGAGCTATCTCATAATTTGTCGTTAATTTGTCGTTAATTTATCGTGAAACCCATAAATTTGTCGTGTCTTTCTTTCTAAAGGAAACTGGATGTGGTGCTAAGTTGACGTCAAGCTACAACTCACTGCAACTCGGCCAAAACTTATCGGATTGGAAAATTATACATCTTGGAATTTGTCGTAAATTTGTCGTGAAAACCATAAATTTTTCGTGTCCTTTTATCTAAAGGAAACTAGATGTGATGCAAGTTGACGTCAAGCTAGCATCGCAGCTCACTGGAACTCGGCCAAAACTTATCGGATTGAAAAATTATACATCTTGGAATTTGTCGTTAATTTGTCGTGAAATCCATAAATTTTTCGTGTCCTTTTATCTAAAGGAAACTGGATGTGGTGTTAACTTGCCGTCAACTTAGCACCACATCCAGTTTCCTTTAGGTAAAAGGTCACGGCAAATTTATGGTTTTCACGACAAATTAACGACAAATTCCAAGATGTATAATTTTCGAATCCGATAAGTTTTGGCCGAGTTCCAGTGAGTTGCTGTGCTAACTTGACGTCAACTTGCATCACATCTAGTTTCACGATAAATTAACGACAAATTATGAGATAGCTCCGAACTATTTCAAATGAAGTTGCGGTGCTAACTTTACTTACGTAAAATGGACTTAAGTATTACTTAATGTACATTTTCGTTACTTAAGACTTATTACTTAATACTTTTGAAATGCCCTACTTAATACTTGAACATAAGTACTTGCTTCTATTTATTTGTACTTAAAACTTAGTATTGTACTTAAGTACCAAGATTTTTACTTAAGTATTTCTGAATCTATTAAGTACCTACCTAAATATTAAAAAAATATCTAACTCTTCGGAGAGAAGTTAACATAATCTCTTGCGCAGGTCTTTTTTTTGTTGATTTGTAAGCATGCAAATAACTGTCAAAACATGTGACGCACCCGCGCTGTTTTGTTGTTACCCTCAAGTGCATGACATTTGTCGGCTTGGTTGGATAAGAGGTGGGTATTATTGAAAATTGATAATCTTGTGTTGGGCGTCACGTAGCTTTTAATCGAGTCTACGAACTCTTTTCACCACAAAGAAATTATTTCCAAATTCAAATATATTTATTTAGCAGAATTTTATCTTTAAATATCTGTACCATGAAATTAAAAGAAATGTGTAAAATGGCGGCAGACACACGAAACTGCCGATAAATATCTCAAGTCAAATTCTGTTTTGACTATTTTAGTTTTCTCTATACAAACAAAGTACATAGATATATACCAATAAATATAATGAAAGTATGAACTTATCTTATCCGCTATCCTGTCCAGATTTCCACATCGGGCATATTCGATTTATATTCTATAATATTATTTTTCTTTTTTTTTAATATTCTACTCGTCCCGCGGATTCTTTTGGTATGTTCTGCGCTGTGATTAAAATTCGTTAAGGCACTGAATTTAACAAAAAAATAGTGGTATTGACAGCGATTTTCGCGTGCCAGAAAGTTTGAATTTAATAAATTTCGGGCCTTAATTAGCATGAAAATATATAGAACTGGTGAAATTCGGGAGTTTACCAACGACCGCCAAGGTTATGTTGTATTATGATAAAGTGTCTTATTGCATAAATATGGAGAAATCTGGTTCAGGTAAGCATATATTTTTTTCTAATAATTAATTTTACACTAATTTTATACAATTGAATGCAGAGAAATTAATCCGATAATCTTTCCGTCGTAATAGCAAATACTTAATAATTGCTACAAACCTTTTTTTATTAATAAAAGTCTCTTCATAACACTCCCATAAGACTTTTAATTTATTTTTTAGTGTTAAGACAACTGTTTTAGAAGACTTTTAAATGAGTAAAACCATTTATTTATTTTGTTTAAACCGATTGTAGACATAATGATAAAACGTATGTTGATTTATATATTTATTTTTCTTGCTTTTTATTACAAAAGTCTTGAATGACATTGTCAAAATTTATATTATCTGTTAGTTCTCTTTATATGGACAGTATCGCTAGATTTCGTAATCTGAACAAAAATAGTAATTTTTAATTTATTTTAATTTGAAAAGCTCCGTTCACAACTAGCGGCATTGATTGCTATTGTTAAAAAAAAAAACTTAATACTATTTTTACTATCTTGAGAATAGAGTTTTCCGATATTCTCTATATTTTTGGATAAATATTAAAAGTTCAAAAGCCCTTCCCTGCTTTTCCAACCTTTTGCTTGCTCTTGAACATCAGGTAGAGATATAAAATTCTGGCTGCTTTTCCTTTAAATATGAAATTGTTCCTCGTCAATGTCAACTTGACATTCAAAATTTTCATTTAAAATATTAGATTGTATTAGGAACGAGTACTTCGCTGCAAGGACATTTAGTGGTTCAAACCGTACTTTTATTTCCTGGATAACTCTACCCATTAATAACAAAAACATTTCTCTTTGTTTTTCTTCTTCTAAAGATGGCCCCACGTCTCGCGAATTTTCACCACTCAGAATTTTTTCCTTCTAACTCGATGCGCTCAGTGGATATCTCCAACTCTTTATATTATTTTTTGGCTGTTGAAATTGCTTTTTGCACTAGGCTGTTCTTTTGTCTAATAAAATACATTTGTAAAGAATTCAGTTTTAAATCACGTTGATAAGTATTTAATTCCTTTATTTGTAGATATTATTGCGAGTCATTAATTTCCAAAAGGACGGATTCCATACAGCACAGAAAATAAAACACGTACATTGAGTTGAGTAATATTCCAGCGTCTGATCTCGTTTTAATATTTTCTTTCTCAGATATCAATTTTTCCAAAGCACTATCAAATAAACAAATTTCGCAGAAAAATCAAATTTTGCAAAACTTGATGATTTTTTTTTTTTGCAAAATTTTACTTTAAAAAAATCGACGACCACTAAAGTAAATGAAAAATTTGTCGAAATATTTTCTGTAAATTCCTAAGAAGAAATGAATGTTTATTGCTCGTCTTGTTGCTCATGAAATTACAATACAGAGGTGGACTAGTCATATAAAAAATTTACGATATTCAATAATAAAATAAATTTAAATTACCCATGCAGTCAAAATGATTGCTTTTGGGCAATATTTGTTAAACACATACATATATCAGAAACGAAATTAAAATGCAGTCTATACAGTAAAAAATTTCAAAATTGTTGCCAAAAGCTTAGGTATTTTTCCCTAAAATGTAGGGAATATTCCCTACATTTTGGGGAAAAATAAGAAATTTTTTACAGTGTAGTGTTAAGCAAATCTCTTCTTACTTCCTAACTTGTTCTTAAGTAAACTTTGCTTCAACCACCACGTATTGGCGATGTCCATGACCGATGGGGACTCTGTTTGCAATAACAACAATGGCGCTAAAGAAAGTATTAATAGCTGATGTTTGTTTACACACGTGATTAAGCTAAAACATCTCAACGTTGCGTCGATAAGGACTTATAATAAATGATTGTGTGGATTACAACATTATTATGTTATAATTTTTTTTTTAAATAATTTAGACAGAAATATAAAAAATGCCGCCCCAAAATATGTGCCGCCTAAGGAAACCCCCCCCCCCCCTAGATTCGCTACTGCTTGTACTTAAGTACTTTTTCCTTGGTACTTGCCTAGCTCTGTTTAGAAATAGTATTATTGTACATATGCTATCTAATAATACATTTTATTTTATTTATGAACACAGTTAAAGCACAATATTTTATAATATATTGAGCAGATGTATCGCTAGAAGCTGTTGTATTGCGAGTTGATTTTTCTATCTTTTGATCGTGAACAGGAAGCGCACCTTGCTGTATTTCCACGAGGAACTTCCAACTCTTCGACATGCCTTTCCTTTTTGATTATTCCGGCAATCTTGTCCTTAAGCTGCGAACCGAAAATGAAATGTTGCAATCCCGCCGCGTTCGCTACCTAGAAATGACGCGTGAGTGGTGCCATATCTATCCATTGTTTCGAGTCCCGCAAAAATTTCGCTCCCGTTCCGGCTCCCGTAGTTTGGCGTTGGTCTGTGAAGGAAGGTTGCAAATAACCGGAGAAACACTTTTCTTTTCAAATAACGTTTTCAATCTAATCCCAAAGGCAAAAATCGACCTCGTACAAGGCTAGATATTGCCTAACCACTTTAGCACAATAGATCAACTCTGGTCACGGGGTCCGCAGGGTCCTAGTGACCTAGTCTTCCTTCTCTTACCATAACCCAATACAATCCATTACCTTGCGGCTAAAACCCATTCTTGTGGGGAACTACCCAATGATAACGACTACACAAACCTCACTGCATACCACTCATCATAATAATACTTTTACGAATTTTTCCATCCACCTATTTTTCAAATTTATTCAATTTTTCCTAACGAATCAAAAATGTTTCTCCTCAAATTGCGCTATGTTTCTTAAAAAAAAAAAAAACAAAACAAAGAAAATAATCACCGTAACCTGCGACTATTTTGTAATGCATTTGCATTAGTGCGCATGATTTTGTTTATCAATTTTTAAGCCCATCCATTTCAAAAATTCCTCGCAGAAATATGATATTCCCAAAATTACGACTATAAAAATGCAAAAAATGCAATCGTTAAAGTCCGGATGGGAATCTCCACAAATCTGGGGCGCGTAATAGTTGTGACGAAAATTACCGTCTCGTGTGGAGAAATTAAGTTTGTTCGATGCTGCTGCTGCATATGTGCTACCAATGTCTTGCCAATGTCTATGGTGAATGCCAGGTTTAGAGATGTCATTGAATGTCGTCAAAGTTATAGACGGCGGTGGTTAAACCGTTTATGTAACCTTCATTGGCACCGTCTTAGAAGGAAATGAAAACCCGTGTGCATGCAGGTTAGGTTTATGAGCTGAAATCTTTCATAACGATTGCGCCATCATTTCTGATGGAATTCTACCGGTTGACAAAAAGGCGGTCAGTGGACAAGTGAGTTAGAGAGCCATGGTTTAAATGTTTTTCACTGAAAATATAACTCACGACATGGCTGGCATGGCATGTGCCTTCGATGACAAGTGGAGAATTGTTTATGGTGGACATGAATCAGAAGCCCGATCGAAGATTGATAAAAAATCTGATTTTGAAAGATACTGATTTTGTCGACGATGTGATTGCGGTAAATTATTGTTCGTAACTTAATGAAATAAATCTTTGGGCATATGTGCCCGTCTAATTAATTAACATACAGGTAAAATTGAGAGAAAATTGTTTGAAATCTTATGAATATGGAAAACTTTTTACTTTATATGCACTCAATTTATCCGCACCTTTTTTGAGCTATTGACTTATTTGGAAGTTCGGATCAATCTGGAAATGCAAATCAATTTTGGAATAAAGAAGTTAAATTTGTGTTTTTCTTTTGAATTTTCTTATAATTAAGTATCCGTAGGATGTCTATAGGTACCACATTCGTGCTAACAATAGATAATTATTCGACTTCATTACGTCATTTGTAGTTTCTAGTAATTTTCTCGTGAATAATTTTTACATTTAATGGATTTTTGGCTTGTAGTTACTTTCTGCATAATACTCTGTAAAAATAGCAGACATTTTGAAATTTTAACCCATTAATGACTAACGTTACAAATATGTAACACTGGCATTCCAACGAAATAGAGGAAAAGTAAAAATAGTTGCCCAACTTTGGCGAATTTTTTAATTAGTTTCATAGAAACTTATATGTGTAAGCAAACAGAATAAAAATTCATTGTGATCACTTTAGTGGAAATTTTAAAATCTAGCGGACGTGTATTAAAACGGTGAAAAATATAAAAAGAAGAAGATGGAGAACAGAAGAATTTTAAGAACTTTTATTTTTAACGATTCTAAATCAAATCATAAATACAAGAAGAAAAAACAACCGCCTCGTTCGGGGTTTGAAACCGGGACCTTCCGCTTGCCGGGCGACGGCTCTTACCACTGAGCTAACGAGACAGATGATCTCCCTCCTTCATGAATTTTTGTTTTGTTTTATTTTTTTTTGTAGCTTTTCAAACATAGAAATGGGAGCTATTCTGAAACTCAAGCCAACTCGGAATCTGAGTTTGGATCAGAGCAGGAGGAATCGCCAGCACTAGAGCAAAAGAAAACACACCAAAAGAAACTACCAGCAGAACAAGACAAGACACCTAGAGAGTTGAAACTGCGCAGTCACAATCACAACACTGCAATTTCAACAGAAGGACGAGCTAAGCGCAAGAAGCCAGTAGCAACATAAAAACCCAGCATCAAACCGCAAAGCGACTCATCGTACATCAAAATAGTCAGCTTCTGAATTGGTTTGGGTGACAGATGATGAGGTACCGTCGATTTTTTCCAGAAAATGGCTATCGAGATTGTATAGGTTTGGCAACACATGAGCAATTTCAAAAATTTTTGATGACGAGGTGATTCAGTTACTCTGTGACGGAACAAATCATATCATGTTATATATAGTCAACAAAATCCGAACATCAGAATGAGTGAAATGCGCGTATTTCTAGCCATTATGATTACCAAATCGGGATTATTGGGCCTCGAAAGTAATGATATGTTGAATGTTATTATATCAGATGTGATGAGACGCCATCGATTTGAATGTGTGTTTCGCTATCTCCATTTTATTGAAAACGCCTTAGAGAATCAAAGCGATAAGATCTGAAAACTGTATCCTTTGATTGATGCTATGAAAAAATGTTTCTTACAGCATTTCAAACCAGAGCAACATACAATGGTGGGGAGTATTAGGGTCTTCATGGCTGTAAAGAGTTAATTAGAGATAAACCTCTTAGATTTGCGTACAATATATGGTGTAGCAACACAGCTCAAGGATATCTTGTAAATTTTGAGATGTACCAGGGATCAAATCCTCGTCTCAATCCAGATTATCCTGAAAAAGATGAAAAAAATGCTACGCTACTATTTTGCATGTTACATGATTTTGCGCGACTATATTGTGAGCACAAAAGTTAGTGGGGCCGATAATGCCGTTATTTCTATAGCTTCAACAATATATGAATCCTGTTTCGACTATTGGAAGATATTCGAGAAAAGAAGGGAAAAGAATTAATGTTCCTCGTCCACGGGCTATTGGACGTTACAATCCATGCATGGGCGGCACACTTATTGCATTGCAGTAAGAGGAAAGAAGTGATGGTGCTTCATTTTCACGTAGCTGGTAGATGTGTCTATTCAGAATGCCTTGCTGCTTCATCGCAACGGAGGTTCTTCGATAGCACAAGTTCAGTTTCGGCATGCCATTGCACAATGTTATTGCCAAAGTCTTGGTCATCCCAAACCGGCATGCGTTTATTGCCATCCTAAAACTTAAGTAGAGCATAGTAATCCCCGTTTTGACGGCATGCACCATTATGTCATCATAATTCCAAACGACAAAAGACGCCGTTGTGCTGCGGCAAATTGCGCATCATCTGTAAAGACTATGTGGAGAAAATGCAACGTAGAGTTATCATTTCATAACTATAAATTAATAATTGCTAAAATAATGAGATATTTAATAATAAATAAATAAGTTTTGCGAAAATAATTAAAATTTTTTGTGCATTTTCATATTCCTTTAGCATTCATATATTTACTTTATTTATTTATTTATTTTTTTTTAATTCATATTTTACTTATGGTAATACTCAGGTAAACGTCCAGCAAAAAAAAAATATATCTGTACATCTTTACTATATATGTGACAAATTTTTAGCCTTCTTTTTCAATAAAGAAGAAAAAACGTGAATTTCCCGTGTACATATATGTAACGGACACTCCTGCGGGAACGGTGTCCGGGGTTTTTTTTTGTATTCAGATTTGGATTTCTACAGCTTATAGTACCTTCTGCATTAAATTTCAGCCCTCTAACTGAATTTTTAGGATCTCGTCAAATGGGTTAAATCATTTTCTTTCATTTACATATTTTTCCAAGAAAACCATTATCATCGATACCACTTTTTCATATGAGTTTTAAATTGCTTAAATGAATACCGTTTTACGTTTTTTCTAAGTTTTCTAACGCGGGTTTCAACAGAAATATGGTTTGAAAAGTTTATTCTTGCATGAAACTTGCTTCAGGGGAGATTACCATCGAGAGGCATGGAGAATGCATGAACCTTGGAGTTTTTTTTTGAAAATGGGTTTTATTCTTCTTTCAAATTCTAATTTTATTCATAAAAAAAAATCCAAAATGGCGGCTCCAGCACCCATCAAACAGAATCGTGCACGGCGTGTTTTGGTCTGCGCGGGGCGTTCCACAGCTGTGCCAATTAATTCGAAACAAATAGGGTAGAAAATGATTAAACTTGATAAAATTTGGGGGGCCCTACCGATTTTCGTTTTCAAAAGAACCTCTGAATAAAAACATGTTAGCGGTTTGAAAAAACCTCATTTTTTGCCATGTTTTTTTTTTGCTTCATCGGACGAAAAAACTATTTGTGAATAAATTTTTGACAAAAATCGCCTTCTGATGGTCCCGCAAATTGAATTTCGTTTCAATTGTGTAGAGATTCATATGAATCGGTTCATCCGTTTAAGGTGTAGAGCGCCTCGCGTGTTGAAAAATTTTGTTCCCAGGAACCCCCATACAAAGTTTAACGTTATAAAATATCTTTGACAGCTTACTACAGGTATTCAACCACCATACAGTGGCCCATCTTCTTCCTTCAAGAACTGATTATGCTGAATCTGAAGGTTAACTGTTTCCCGAAATTTATGAGGATACCCAGTGGCGACATGTTATAACTTCGCATCGAAAGCGATCATCGAAGCGAAGATTTCGATCTGGCGGCATGTTATTAGATTTTCGTTCGACAGGCGATTTTTCTTGTTTCGAAACTATTTCCGAATTTTTTCCCCCAACAAAAATGACATTTATAGATTCTTTTTCTAGTTGTTGATAAATTTTAATAATAATAAAATTGGAATTTATGAATTTTTCAAGTAGCAGTGGCTTTATTTGTGGAGGATAACGAAAATGATGAAGAAATAATTAATTACCGGGACAAAAGATAATATTGAAGGCAGCGGTATTATGTTATGGATATGCCTAAACAATTGTACTGCCTTATTGATTTTTGAATTCAAGAAATACTCTTACAAGTTTTATAACTTCAAGTTTGCAGAATCTATATAATTAATATCTAAAATCATTTATATATATTGAATAAATTAAAAAAAATGGAACATATAAATCTAATTTCTTAAATTTACATACATTTTTTAATCTTCGCTTGTACTATCACTCTCAGCAAAACTCAGTGATATTCTATCGAAATTATCGCCTTTCGAAAGTGTTACAACATACCGATTATCGATAAATTGTCGAACTTCGAATCTTTCGAAGTTATAACATCTTGCCCCAGGTAGCGAGAAAAGGGTCTTCCCAGTAAGCGCGCTCCGAGCGCCGCGCTTCACCTATCTGTTTTCTAGCCGGGCGGCGGACGGTTCCGCTTTCAACAGGCTCTGAATTCTAAAATACTTTAGATATGAAAATATCCTTTTACCCACGTGCTCTAAACACTTTAAGGATGATAATTATGTAAATAAAAAAGAAATCACATTTTTCATCGTCATCAACGGTAACCTTCCCTTAACCGTTGTCTGTTTTCATTTGATTTGGATAAAGAAAAGTTCACAGAACGCAAAAAGGGTTGCATTTTGTGATGAGACATTCTGAAAGAATTATGCAGTAATTAAGAGATCGAAATTAGATAGTTATTCTCCTCAGTTTTGTTTATAAATCTATAATATTTCAACAAAAACGTTTTCACACATTTATGGCTCATATACTCCACTCTCGACGCGCTTATTACTAGCTCGCTCTTTACTTGCTCCTATAGTAACCTATGGGTGCGAGGTCTTCTGTAAACTTGACTCGGAATCCTGTTGTGAAATTAATATCGTTTTTAATTCAATGATGCGATATGTTTACAGTCTTCAGCGGTACGATCATATTTAGCGATACGTCTCGTCTATTTTCGGATGCAGTTTTTCACTTTTACTCAAGTCTCGGTGTATCTTATTCTTGGCTAAGGTAATTAAGTTTCAATCACCCAATTATTTATACGACTGCTTATAATTTGCCAGATCTACCACAACTGTACCATCAATTATTCCTCGGTCCAATTGTGTTATATCTGAGCGCCAGTTCTTCGTCCATTCGTGTATTTACATCTAGATCAATTGATTATTTCATATGATTGCATTATTATTTTAGTTTTAATTCAGTAATAGTTGTCCGAACTCTTAGTAACTATTAGCTACAATTATTTTGTGATTGATTCATACATATATACATGCCTATGATAGATCAAATTTTAAAATTAATAATTTTTTTTATACATATGTGTCAACTATATTCAATATTTTGGAGTTGCCATATGTTAAGTTTTGTTTTTCATTTGTTGTTATATATTTTTTTGAATTTGTGCTAATTATAAGACCCCGCATCTTTATTATACAATGCCTCGATTAAATAATTGAATTGAATTTCCTCGATGCAAGGGAGGATCCAGACATTTGCTCTAGGGGGGGGGGGGGGGGGAGAAATAAAATAAAAAAAATTAAAATTATAATTGAAAATAAGAAACAAATCAATTGTTATTGTTTATATTATAAGTCAAGTTAAACATTCTCTGAGGTTATTAAAGCTCTCTGTCTTTCAAAATTTCTCAAACAAGCTATTTTCTGTAAAGTTAGAACTACTTTTTGACAGTCTTCGAGAGTATAATTTAGCTAATTTATGCTATGGTCGGGCACTGGAGCTAAAAGTATCTGTAGGAAAATTTGTGTAAACTATGAAAAATTGGAATGTAGGCATTGCTTTGGATTGGAATTTATTACTTTAAATAAGCTCCCAATGTACATTTTCTTTGCAACTAAATTTATTGTTTACACATTTTGTTAAAGTATTGCAGAGGCTTATTTGGTCGTTCGATATCATTTCGTGCGAATATTATCTTATATTGCCTGCAAATAAATAAGCTCCAAGCTGCACAAATAGCTTAAGCTCCAGAGCATAAATTTAGACTGCGGCCATGGAATCTAAATTTTCGCTATTTATACAAATTTTAATAGAATTTTCCCCCCCCACTAAATACTCCATTATATTTATAACATTTCCAATGACGGAAATAATAATTATTTCAAGTTAATTAATTAATTAATAGGTACACTGAAAACTAGTAATAGCTGCTATTCATGTAATCTATGTATAACCATAGCACTAAATTTAGATTTTTTTAGTGTTATTTTACTTTATTCATTATATGAAAGAAGAAAATTGACGAATTTTCGACAAATATAAGTATGAAAAAAAATTTTCGAGGGTGAAGAAAGTTTAGAAATATACAATTTTAGTTCTGGGGAAACTTTTAATGTTTTTTCAGTGGGATAAAAAATTCAGTGACTTGTTGCTAACTTTTTTTAGGAAAGGATAAAATGTTATAAAACTGCACAGACCGAGCTTAGACAGGTCAGTATGCTGCCACTGCCGTACGAAATCTATAGTGATGCTTCATTCCTGTCCCCAACCATCATCTTACCAGAAGTTTTCGTGAGGCAAAGAGTGCATACTGACACGTCTAAGCAGGTTCATACTTCTTCAAGTACATTTCTGACGCAAGCTGTCTTTATTCCTGACAAATGAAGGCCTCTTTAGCAGGTATAATAAGAAAAGAATACATATATGTATGGATATTATTACGGGGTATATTTACATTAAATAGTGAGCGACAAGATAAATAGCTACTTTTCATAATTCTGTGGTGCTATATCGTCACTTGGAACATTAAACGGGAAACACAATTCAAATAACAAAACGGTTTTGCGTAAAACGGGGTTAAGTTTTGAAAAAAAAATAGGAGTGCAGTATTTCCTGGACAGCTTGGTCAGTTAGTCATCATTTCGTATTTATGGGTGTGCAGTAAAAGTGTTACAGGATGTTAAGGTAAAATATACCACAATCCCTCCTAAAAGACGCATTTTCCCCTTTCATAGCTCAACATCGGCTATCAGCTCCTGAAGCTTGGACTATAAGTTGTGGATCACCCTGCATAGCCCTCTCTTTCCATTTCAGCATGAAAATTTCATTAGCATATCGCCGGAGTTCTTTGATGGCATATGCCATCTATGGTATTATACACTTCTTACATTGTCTTACTGCTGTTGTTTTTCACATAAAGCTAGCTTGCAATTCGTTCAAACACAATAATTTCCTCGGTTGGGCTGTAATTGTTGCAAAAATTAACGGCAAAGTTTTTAAGTTTTTTTTTCGAATAATTTCTTTTCAGACCGACACTTAAAGAAATTTTCGAGGAGTGCTAATTAGGTAGGAATAATATGTGTATGTATAACCCTATTTGCTTTAAATTAAATGTTTGCAAGAAAACTGATTCTGATGTTAATTACCCCGGCAATGATGATTTTCCCAACAGACTACTTTCTTTTCTAAGCTTTCGATCACAACGAAATGAAACAATTTTTGTTTGTACTAAAAATTCCTTAAAGGTATAATTTTAAATTTTTTGAGAATAATTTAAACTAAAAAAGAAAAACTAATAAATGTAAAAATTAACTTTTTAAAACAACTTTGCTTCAAAATCTGCACAATAGATAATTCGGAAAATGTTTTTCACTGTAGTATTAAAATTTTAACTGTCCAGGCTTTGCTTTCTTTATGTACCTTGAAAATTTTTAAATTTACATGCAAATGCAATATAATTTAAAAAGTTAATTAAATGTAAAATAAAGGGAAACTCTAGAGATCTTTTGTGATGTCCTCATAATTAAGTGAAGGAAGAAATTATTTTTATTATTATTTTTAAGTGCGGATTTAGAAGCAATGTTTTTTAAAAAGATTTTTTTTCTATTTCATTTGATTAGAGTATAAATTTTAAGAGTATAAATTTTGGTTCCGCTCTTGCCTCGATGGCAGCTCTTATGTCACTGGTGCAATTATTTATGATGCATTAGCGTAGAGCTTGCCCTTAGTATATAAAAAAAGTGTTGAACAAAAAAATTTAGGCGGCCAATTCAAGACTTTTATAGATAATGTTCGATCGGGAAATTTCTTGTTGGGTGTGCAGTATGTAGCACCATTTTGCATGAAATAAGCAAGCGACGTCTACTATGTGCGTAGTAACCGTGCGGGAGCGCAGTTCATTCACAGAAACTGTATTACCAGCTTTAAAAAATATAAGATATAAGATATATAATAACGCCCCTGCCCTAAAACCACACCGTCACTATTTGCTACTAATCAAATATCCTTGGATTTTCGGAGCCCCATATGTTGTAGTTCTCGTTATACACATATCCTTGCAGATGATAATTGGCTTCAGTTGCTAAGGATAATTTTCTTGAAAAAATTGGGGTTACTTTCCTGCATTTCTAAAACTCAATTTACAACCGTATGTCGTTTGTGTGTGGTCTTCAAGCCTCAGTTCTTAAGCCAATTGGACTTTGTAGGTCTTTTGGTGAAGATTCATGCGCAGAATACACCACAACTGCATTGTTTTCCGCAGGAATGAGATAGTGAAAGGATTAGGGGACATGAGAAGAGAGGCGGAGGTGCTGATGTATGCATCTGACTCTTGAATCTTCACAGATTGTAGGCCGGAGGAAAAATAAAAAATGGTAGACTGTTACACATTTGCATAGTTTAGGATAAAAAAGCATCACGTAATTTTACTGTACTGCTGAAAATCTCTGCGAAACTTTTACGGTTTTTATAACGTATTTTCACAACTTTTATGTGGTCTTTTATATAGGTCAAAAACACAGGGAAATTTAATATGATATTTTTCAACGGATCAATGGCAAATCCTGCTTAGAAGTAGGATGAGTAGTCGCTCTGAAAAGGGATTGTCCCGGTTTCAAAAAACGGACGAAATGGTTTTTCTTTTCTTGCATTTATGATTTAACTAGGGGGAGCCCGTCGGCGTTTCCCGGCGATAATATAGATACCTAGATGGTTGGGGGTGTGGTGGGGTTAGTTAGACTACGTCGACACGTTCTCAGGTAGTGCCCAAATATACAGTAAAACACGAAATTTTTGTAAGGCCACCCTACGAACGAGTTGTCCGTTTTTTTACCGTTTTGGAACTTAATTTACGTTTTTTTTTAAATCGGCCCGCGTACAAAATTTCAGCTCTCTACGTTGATGCGTGAGGCAGTGTCCAAATATATAGTGAAAACCAAAAGTTTTGTATGGTAACACCAAAAAGCGATCGCCTGATTTAGTTAATTTTTAAATTTGTAGTTAAAACGTCGTGTACAAAATTTGAGCTCTCCACGTCGACGTGATCTCAGACAGTTTGCAAATATATAGTGAAACACCAAAGTTTTGTATGGCAACATCAAGAAGGGGTTGAGCGATTTAGTCCATTTTTGAATTTATATTTGCAATTTTTATGAAAACGCTGTGTACAATTTTTCAGCTTTTCACGTCGAGCGTACTTAGACAGTTTTTAAGATCTCGGCAACAGTGCCATCTATCGTGTCCAAAACTATCCTATCTTTTAAGCTGGAATCAATCAAACACATTCAACATTGAAATCGGTTTGGCGGTTTCGGAAATTAGCGTGTATGAACACTCTGATTTTTATATATTAAGATTTAGAAACGTTAAAAATAAAAGTTTTCAAAAATTCTTCTATTCCATCCGCGTATACTCTCGGTGTAGCCTTGATTTTGAAGTAGAGGGGAAGAGGGTAAAAAAATTAAATTGTATTCGAAACTGTCTAATGATTCTATATTTAATAAATTTAATGCAATCATCATCCAAGGTATATCGTTCCAATATTGAAATCTGTTAATCCTACATGAAACTCTTAAAGCCTTAGGATTTACCACATCTGTCATACATTTTTTTCCTTTTCTCTCTCTTACATATCCATCCATAGCTGTCCACTTAGAAATTTCAGTACAAATGTCAAGTGTAAGCCATTTACGCTGGATATATTAAAGAAAAAGTACAAAAATTCTGAAAGGCATTTTGGGAATCCACTGAATGTGATAAGTCATTTTAATGCAAAAGCCTTCGGCTGAAATATTTGTATTTTCGTATTTTTAATAAATAAAAATAATACTGGTTTCTTCTCGTATGAGCATACAATTCTTTAGCTTTGATGAGTAAGTACGAGGCTTTCGATAGAGATCCTTAAAGCTCATGGTATCTCCCTTCACTTTGTAGTTTGGATTAAAAGCTCTTTATCTAGTTGTCAAATATGGGCTATAAATATTAGATGGCGTTACTTTGAGACCTCTCTCATTATTAATGCTGATGTATATCATCTTTTAGTTTTTTCTGAGTCCATTTTTTCAATTTTCATTAATGATTTACTCTCCATTTCAAACCCATCCATACTATATCTGATAACGTAATTTTAAATACTTGGCGCATGTCTTTTAAAGAATTTGATAATGATCAAAAAGCAAAAATATACATTTTCCCCGAATGAAAAGAAATTAAAAAAAAAACAATGAAAGGGATGGAAACCCACAAAAAAATTTCAATTTCTCTTGAAGATGTTCACAAGAATGTCTTATCTGTGCGATGTTCCCAAGAGTTACCTGTGTACATTCATTATATACCTACATAAATACCAACATACATATTTATGCATTATGAATAAATTAGTAAATTGTGGTTTTTATTATTGAAATTATCTCCGGATCTTCGATGTACACAAACATGAAAAGTGAACTTGGTCTGCGTACTTTCATGTCGGCACGTGGATTTATCTCTTATGGGAACCACCAATTTCAATGCTATTACGGATTACGGTTGTTATTTGTTTAGGATCCCACCGATGATGATTATAAGAAAACGATTCGGTTCTACAGAGGTAATACAGAGAGAGAGAAAGAGAGAGAAGTGATAAGATGGTTAAAAAACTTTCGCCACTCAAATCACGACTTTTCCATTGTTTTTCAGATGAAATCTTCTTCAATTTAAATAAACTTACCCAGAAGCGGCGAACAATTCGAAAATGACATTGACGTGGGTTATGCGACGGCGGCGCGGCGGCGGTCTCCGTACATCATAGGAACTACCTTATTGCATTGGATGCGGTAATTATACGAGCATTAAGTATTATGAGCGGCGCAAGCAGGTGCAGTTTAGTTCGCACGGTTATTCAAAATTGCGAAGATAATGAATGTCTGGGAATGGCGTGGAAAAATAACACCCACAAAAAAGTATCCACACACCTGAGAAATCCTGATAAAGTAATTGCAAAAGAAGGCGTATATCAGTTAAAGATTTTCAGGTAATTTACGAGTGGTTGGATTAAAGTTAACGAATTACTGTTTTTAGGAATAAAGATATAAAAATTTATGAAAAAATTATTTCAATTAAAAAAATCCAGTTAAAGGTTGAAAAGAAAGTAAATTCCTCTGTGGTTTTAATTTAATTTACTTTAATTCAAGGTAGAGACGAGTGATGGCATTCTGTTTCATTATGAACAAATGCACAAAGAGGGGCTACTTTTCAAAAAGTCATAAGTAACAAATGTCAGATTTTACATAAATAGTAAACAATAGATATTATTACAAAACTAGCTGGGATAAAACAATTTCCGACATTATATCTAAAATATATTTAGATTACAATTCAACTAGGAAGGGGATGGGGCGTGGGGGAGGGGGGTTCCATATTAAAACTTTTTATGGATTAAAAAAATTCATATTTTCATTTTAAAATTACCAAAAATTACCAAAAATTAGAACTTATTTTATGTTTGTTGTAGGCATGTTTTGTCATGTCAAATTAATGATCCTTCTACGACAAAACAGCAACACTGACTAAATTATTTAAATGACTGCAAGCATTACATTAACCCCCTCTCCACACATATTTGAAAAGTTTTGGGCAAAAAATCGAATTTTTAAATTCTTTTCGATGTTAATCGAGTTTTTTTTTAATTTAATATGAATTAAGAACTTCAAAATTCTTTTTTTTATTAAAAAGTGAAAGGTTTTTCTTTACCATCCAAATTGTATTTATATTCTCGATTTTTAACGTTACTACTAGATTTTAGTTTTTTGTGAACAAATTCGTTTAGCTGTCATCGTAAATTTTTTTATATCTTTTATGTATAGTTCAGAAACTTTGTCTAAATATGTGGTCAAAACTTGATATACATTTTTGATTCACTTCTACCGAATTGATTTTGTTAAGCTCGGTACCCATGCGTAGTCCTAAATTTGAGTGGGGGGTCCACCACTTGGATTTTTGTTGGCTTTCCCCTTTCCTAAGAAGAAGGTCTCCAGTACCTTTTATTACCTGAGTTTTAAATACCAGTTTTGCCTTTTGTATCTGTTATTTTACTTTTATTATAATTTTTTCGCCAGCTTACTTTAACTCTTTTGCTCTAAAACTATAGTTTAGATTTTAAATATAAATTTTTTTGATTTAAATATGACCATTTTTAAAACTTTTACTGTTTTAACATACCCTCAGCTCTCAAATTTTATTTTCATTTGTGTTGAAACTTAACATCCCGGGTTTATATAAAAGTGCTCCAACGTACCCCCCCCCCCCCCCCCCCCGTTTCAAAATCTGTAACAAATTTTTAATTTAGATTTTTACTCAAGCAGCGTTGTAGTTTATAATTGGTTACCAAATTCCTCATAAATTTCATAGTTAAAGTGTTTTTGTATTGTTCATATTGTACAGAGACGTGCAGAAAGTTTAAAGTGAATTTTTTAAAAATATTTGTGTGCTTTGTGTAAAAAATTGTGTGAAAAGCAATTAACAGGAGTTAATAGCGGTAAGTTAAAAAAATATAATATTCGATAGTGTGTCTATTATAGCAGAAATCGTTTTCAAGCCTTATTACTTTTCCTTTTAAATTTCTCAGTGGTTACTGTACATATTATGAGGTGTGCCCTGGGTGTAGGGGATGTGATGCCTGAAAATGAAGAAAATATTTGAATATAATTGCTATAAGATACTTCATCTTATCTTGTCTCCTCCAGTATTAAATTTGGTTAATGCTGCAAAGATTTTCAAATTACACAGATCGTGGAGTACTATATATTAGGCACCTATATGAATTGCGAGATCGATTTTAACACAATATTTCCCTAGTCAACAGGGGTTACCAAGGATACTATCTCTAAGCTGTGAGTCCTATAAGATATACATATATGTAGACGTAAGGAGAGTGAGTTTTTAGAATTCCAAATAATACCTGGTATTAGCACCGATATGGAGACTTATTTGAATCAGAGGATCGATCCACCTATTATCTGTTTTCTACTAAGTTAACATTTCTACTCTCTGCTTTATTTCGTCACAAACAGTAATGAAAACTCCAAGTTATTTCTGAAAATGAATGAAGTTAAAATTTTATTCACCTTTATAAAGATGATGTAAGGCAGGCAGGGGTACTGCGCGAAGTGCTTCTGAATATCTTAGAAATGAAAGAGGAATGATATTTATCTTTATTTAGGAAATTGTTCCTTTCGGAAATTGTTAATAATTTAGCTGTAGTAGTAGAGCATAGCCGTTAAAATAATCTCGTCACCAACAGAAAAGCGGCAAGATTTGTTTTGCGCAACCTGAATTTTCCGAAGTTTTCCATCATTAGCCGGAGCCCGTAGCCCAGAGCGTAAATTGAAATGTAAAAGACTCCATAAATAGTTCACATAACAATTAAAACAAAAAAAAGCCTTTAGAAAATTTTTCAATACAACTAATTTTTTAAAGAATTGGCATGAAATACACAACGTAGATTTTTCGGCAGAGCTCGAGGAATTGAGTTAAAACAAAAAATCGAATGTATATTAACCAAAATTGAACTGGTTCGAACCGATTTGGAAAAGTACCAGAAGTAGAGGCCAGAAGTGCAAAATAGAGGAACTTAAAAAGGCCTATAATTCTTCCTTCCATGCGCGTATACAAGGGGAGGGTCACGGGGTCAAGACCCCCCGGCCGACGATTAATGCTGGTGCTGTACCGCACTTTTCCCAATTTTCAACTATAGAGCTGCTGCGTCCAGAGGGCCAATCTGCGGCAGCAGCTGCTAGCGCTGGGTTGGGTTGGGCATTGTTTGTCTTCTTTTGGGTAGTAGTAGTGGATACTGGAGTGGGTATAATAGTCATTTACTCATAGCTCCTCGTCTTTGAAACTTGTACGATTTTTATAGAATTTTCTTGTATTTTATATAGTGCCAAAAAGTCATCTACCATACCTATCATAGGATGGAGAGTAATTTTGGAATACTACGTATTTATTTTAGTGTTTGATTGATTCGAAAACGAGCGCAGTGCTTGGCAGCCCGATTATTATGATGCTTTTATATTTTTGTTGCAGCGTAAAAATGTGTGCAATTGTTTTCACAAAGATTAGGTATTTTTTCCTAAAATGTAGGGAATATTCCCTAAAATGTAGTGAATATTTCCGAGAGTTTTTGGGATTCTCTGTACATTTTAAGGAATATTCCCTACATTTTAGAAAAAAATGCCTAAGCTTTATGGCAACAATTGTGCCCATTTTTTACAGTGTAGATGAAAAAGTGCACAACTTCGAGATTTAAAAGTCTAACCATAACCAAGAAATTGGTCAGCGATCATTAATTTTTGTTTTACATATCTGATTTTCCGACATAAACTGACTTAACGAGTTTTGATTTAGGCTTCTTCCAGTAGAACCCTAGTTCCATGCAATCAACAACATATAGCCACCCGTTGGTTTTTCATAGCGACACGGATTCAAGCCTGAGCTGTTCAAAAATTTTACGTTCGTAGAGAAGCATTAAATTTTTCATAGAAATATACTTGCAAATTGTTCTTAAGAATTTTAATGACAATGGCTAAACGAATTGGAGTGCTTTCCAAAACATAACTGCAGCTATAGTTGTAGCTGTGTCAGAGTTATTTCAGAGCTATGTCAAGCTGTCTAAATAAATAAATTTCCCAAAACGTTTGTAAAAGCGCGCCAAACAAAATATTTCAATTGACAGCTCACGTCACGGTTTATATATTAGATAACTAGGAGTTTAGAGCACAGTCAGGGATAGTTGACTATTTTAGTCAACTTCAGATGTTTCGGAACGCTCAAAAGTCAACTCAGCTGACATAATTTAGTTGACTACTGGGTTTTGGAACGATTGAAGTCAGCTATAGTCAACTTTAGCTATGTTTTGGAATGCACTCTTGGTGGATTTATTCTGGTGGTTCAGTCTTTTGGACAAAGGCACAATCATTCAGTTTTCTTAGAAACATTTGACATCTTTCATGCACTACCGATGGCTGACCATGGTTCCAAAAAGTTATAATGATTTGGGTGCCTTGGCTGATCTTCGTCGCTAAAGATATTTATGAGGGTTGGCAATCATATGTTTTGTTCTTAGAAATTTATTTGAACATTTTTCTTTCGATTGATTCGAGGCCGCTAAAATTGATTCTACAATTTTTCTTCAGAATTTTTACGGCAAAACTATAAAAGTAAAATTCATTCACTTTCTTTTGCGGCGGTTGGCGTTGCTTTGCTTGTACTTTCGTATTAATTCATGTAGTGTTGTTTAATTTAACTTCACGATTACTTTTAATTCATGGCAGAAGGACAAACTTGTTATATTAGTTAGCGATGGAGGTAGAAATAGTAGTGAAAGTGTAAAGCGGAACACTGATAAGACCATTGACAAGAAAAAAGCAAGATCAGTTAAGTTCCCATCAGAAGAAATAGTCAATGACATATCATGCACTCCTACTCTCATTCCTTTAAATGTGACTGAAGGTGCAAGCTCACTCAGCCAATTTCTTCACCTGTGACAGAATCGCTTGCATCAACATCAATTTCGATGACCTCTGAACCTCTGCACGAGAAGGCGTATCTCGTTATGAGTCCTTAATGTCCATCCTGAGATCGACATTAATGTGGATAATATTATTGATAGATCTTCCAAATCAAACCCAAAATTGCATTTTGTTATATAACGTAAATATGATAAAAAAAAAAATTTAAAAGCGACTTCATCCGACTTTTTCCTCCCTTTCGAACATTTTAGTTGTGACCCGCCCCCCCCCCCCCCATATACGCGCCTGCTTTCTTCTTGGTTTTGGTTTGAGGTGATAATCAATGCCCCGAAATTACTTTTCATTTCTGAAGGGGATGATACTTTTATTTTTATGTTATTTGTAAAAATAATTTTTGTTTTTATTTAATATTTTTCAATTATTTCAAATGTCCTAATTTTTTTGAATTGTAAACTGCAGTTACAATTGACATTTTGCAAATTGGTACAAAAATAAAAAATAAATTTATATTCGTTTAAAAAATAATAACTGTTAAATTTGGAGCTTCTTATGTTGACATCACATTTCTGGTATAAATGTCAAAATCAAAATCATTTCAAAATATCTCAATAAAAGTCTCCTTGATCTTGTCCAAATTTCATCTGACGACTGAACAATTTTCATTATGATCTCTGCTGTAATAATTTCGTCACAACTGACAAATTAGCTGTAAAAACAAACAATTTAAGAGTCAACGAACTTGAAATAATTTCAGTAATTTCTTAAATATTTCCATCTTTCCATAATACACAAACACAAGTGTGAAAATGATGGTAAGTTGGGAAATACATAAAACTATTTTTTTTTGTAGGTAAGTCCAAAACAATTTTGTAACGCGCGAGCATAAATTTTCGGAACAAAAAAAAAATGGAATTTTTATTTGACATTAATTAAAAGATCGATAAAAGTGACGTTCCAAAAGATTAAATTACGCGCTTAATCTTGTTAATCTTAACACGATTTTATGCGGGCGGTGATACGGTGCGTAAACGGCCGGCGCTATAAGAAAGAAAAAAAGAAGCAACGAATTGGTTGCAGCATTTGGTTTAGTAGTGAATTGAAGAGCACCTTGCGCATGCACTTGGAGTGATAAAACCGCCGCAGTGAGCGGTGATTTATGTTGATTTGTTCCAATTTTAAAAGACTGTCGACAGTCGACCGTTGCGTCTTGGAAGAGTTGTAAGAAACACTCAGAAGCAGCAATACAATGGAGAGCAGCAGCAGGCTTAAGGTTTACTTGGAGTTTGAATTATTTTCTCTTCAGATGGGTGCTGATTTCTGTTCATGAGGTTCTACAAAAAAATATTTATGGCTATATGGCAGTCTTTGGCAGCATTTAGTCAGTTTTTCCCAGTTACAAATTTATGCATGCTCTTCAATTCCAAGGTCGTTTTGGGACCTTGTGATTTAGAGAAAAATACATGGAAACCGTTGGTATTCAGTACTTGTTGGTAAAAAAAATTGTTCAAAAAAGATCTGCATAATTTAAGTATAGTTATTAATGCAGCAGTGAATATGTATGATTTTCTGTTGTTTCGTAAGAATTGGAATTTTTTTTTTTTTTTTTTTAGTATGAATGATAATTTGATATGTATCTCTTGGATAAAACAAATTTGATTCCATTGTCTCGGAATATTACGTATGAAATGAAGAAAAGGTAACCGACTCGAATTATTAGTTTTAGATTATAATTGGACAGCTGATTATGTAAAAAAATGGACAAGCGCCATCAATTTTCATTTTAAACTTTAAGTGTGTGTGCATGGTGTGTAGCGATTTATCAAATAATAAAATATTACTCTATTTGTTTGCATTGCTGTTGATGTTTTGCAATTAGTTGTTTTTCTGTTATTTTCATATTATAATTTACTAGCGTGAGCCAACACGTTTCGATGCTCGTCGGTCCGTGTTGGCTAATTGTAATAAGAAAAAAAAGAATGAACAGTGAAGAAAGAAGATAATTGGAGTATAAATAGCTTTTATTGAATTGAAAACCGAATAACCAAATTAAATTAAATCTTTTTGTGGGAGTTAGATTTTGGGATACATATGTATATAGCCATTATCTTTCATTCTATGTAGGATTAGCGCATATAAAATTTGTAAATAAGCGCAAAGGTAAAATTAATTAATTATAAATTAGGAGAAGCAAATGTACCGTTTACCCCCCCCCCCCTCTCCAACACGACCCGGGAGCATAATATGAGAAAATTATGTACTAATTATATGCCAAAATTGAAAAAATTAATAGCTTTTTGAAATATTCAAAATGCGGGGTACAGGACGACGCAAAACTGCACCCATGCCTAGTATAAACCTTGCCAACAAATTTATTCACACAGGATTTATATGCTAATTCTTGGCTAAATTTAAAAATCAACAATTCAATTGGGATTAAAAAAAATTAAAATGGGGTGCAGGATGACGTCATTGTCCACCCCAGTATAATGAAAGTGCTGTTAAAATAGTTTTGATTCACACAAAATTTATGTGTTAATTCTCTGCCTAATTGAAAAATATTATACTCGAATATTTAATGGAGTTTTTAATAAGCCCAATTGGGGATGTAAGACAACTTCGTCCGCCACGTTGCTCTAGTAAAAATGCTGAAAAAAAAATTTCTTTCATTCAAAATTTCGTATTCCAAAGTTTAATAGAGTTTTTAATCAATCGAAATGCTGGGTGCGCCGGACAACATCATCTTCTACCTCGCTTTAGTAAAAATCCTGTCAAAAATGTTGATTCACGCAGAATTTATGTGCTAATTTCTTATCAAATCAAAAATTTTTTATTCGAAAATTTAATGTTTTTGTTTAAACCAAATTGAAGAGGAGTGGGGGGGGGGGGATGGTGCAGCACGATATCGTCATCTACCTCGTCCTAATTCAAATGGTATAAAAATAGCTTTGATTCATTTAGGATTTATATGCTAATTATGTGTCTTTAATTTTTGTATTCGAAAATTTAATGGTGTTTTTATCGTCATGGAATTCCACGATATTTTGTCTGGAGTCACACATAAATCCTGTGTGAATATTTGTTGACAGAGTTAATACTAGGGCTGGGTGCAGCTTGGCGTCGAACAGCATCCCGCATTTTGAATATTTCAAAAAAGTATTAAATTTTTGAGCACCAAATTTTTCAGTTTGGCACAGAATTATCAGATAATCGTATTATGTTTTCCCGGGTCCTATTGGGGCGGGAGGGGGGGGGGCGGCTAGTCCACTTAAAAGGAAACGAAAAGGGTATTAATAATATAACACAAGAGAAAGAGAAAGAATAAAATTAATTAAATGAAACCAAAGTACATCGAAGAAGGATATAGAAAAAAGAGAACATTATTTAAATGTTGCCGCCCTCAAGACAGAAATTCGTTAACAGAATTGTTGATTTTGACACGAAATTGTGTAATCTTCCATGATATCCAATTATGGATGATTCATAAACATTACAAACAAACTAATAATAAACGAAAAATAAAAAAAATAAATATAATAAATGACATTTATTGTTTGTGCTGAAATGACAGATCATCAGAATATCATTCTCTGGTTGTTAATTTTAATCTGAGATGCGATTCCCCCTCCCAAAAGTCTTGTTCAGGCCACACCAATATCTCACGATGATTCCCTGATTCCTCCCCAGATAGTGTTCCTAAAAAATAAACCAAGAAAACACAAAGTATCTATTCAAAAGTTTATTACAAAAAAATACTCATCTAAAGGGATAACAAATTGCCATCTGCCGACCAGTTCACGCCTTACAAAGCCTGAAGATTGCAATCTGAGTTCTCCGACATCACACTTAGTCTAAAAAATAATTAAAAACTCATTATTAATAAACGATGAAGTATAATTAACAAAAAACTTACCATTTCTCGAATAAATCCTTCCCTCCGATTATTTACATTGACATGTCAAAATGTCAATACATCACATCAGATGTTCTCGCCTTCGCCGCAGTCAGAGTTCGGTGCAACTTTAATGGTCCCTTATGACGTCACGTGGGAAGCCGCCGTCAAAGTTTAACAAACCATGAAGCCGAAACGTAGCGGTTTGCGGCGGCTATAAAAAGGCGACGAGCTGCAGCAGAATCCCGTTAAATAATAGACAAGAACACAGCTTGCCGTCGCGCAACAAGCTGTTAATAATTTATCGACATCGTGTAATATAAAATTAATAGTTATTCGAACAATTAAAGTGTAAAGTGCATTAAAGACATAAGTGAAACCTAGGCTAAAATAAAAGCGTGTAAGTAAAAACTATAAAATATCCCGGGATATCGGTTCGGTTTAAAATTTCGACATAATTCGTTATAATTCGTGAATCGCGTGTGAAAAACACTTGACTTGACTTGACTTGCAGAATCCCATTCCCAATTCAGAATTTGATCTGAACACATCAGAATTTACTCTGATTTTCCTAATTATCTAAACCAAATTTTGCTTCCATCTAAGTAGGAATTTACTCCTACTTTAGAAATTTACTTATGCTAATTTTCATCTCTCGTCTAAGTAGGAATTTACTCCTACTGCAGAAATTTAATTCTGCTAATTCCATCCCACACGTAAGTAGGAATTTACTCCTATTGCAAAAAATTAATTCTGTCTATATTTTATCTCCCACCTGAGTAAGAATTTACTCCTACTGCAGAAATCTACTTCTGCTTTAATTTTATCCTACGTTTAAGCAAGAATCTACTCCTGCTGCAGAAATTTATTTCTGCTTTATTCAATCGTTTATTCATTTTTTGCTGCAGAAACATACTTCTGCCAATTTAATTATTTTCAGTACTGCTACCGTGCTTATACGTGTAGCACAAAACTTCTATTATATTAATAGGGGATTTTCACTCTCTTTTTCAGAAATAAGGGGAGCAAACTCGGTGACAGCATTTTTTTGAACTTTAGCTTGAGCACAGATCTCACAAGTCGGTTCCTTTTTTTTGGACTTAATATCTACAAATGCTGAAAAGCAACTTGAAGTTGGAAAGGGCAAGATATATTTCCGGACTTTCTCTGTTAAAACTGGATACATATGTTGAATTTGCAACCAGAATGATGTTAAAGTACACTCCATATGTTTATTTTTCAAGAATCGGTATAAAGCTATCTTATCCATTCAATGTTTTTGTTTAAATCAGGAAAATAGTTTTTCATGCCCACTTGTAAATTCTCTACATGTTTTGTCATACATCTCAGAGTATCAACATCACTTTTATCGGAGTCGTTGATTTGATATTGAAGCGTTGCATTACTGGTTTACCCTTTGATTTCCTAATCAAGTCGAGACATCATCGATTATATATTCGAGCGAGGCGTTACTGTTTTTTCTTCTACTTGCCCAGTCTTTGTATGTATTAGTTTGTCTATGCTCTCGACTTTAGTCACTTGCTTTTTCTAATCGACTATTCTCACTCAATTCTCAAAATGTTTTCAGTTAAAATGTTTCTTTTCCATTCGTTCCTATGAATTTTAGACAGTTGTGCCACTTGGAGTGATATGACAACCATAATAAGATTGATTATTTTTCTATGTTTGTAATCGGAAAAAAAGGAAGCTGCTTGTTGTACCAGGCGCAGCAAAAGCAAGGTGTAGCGCGTACCCCTTTTATGCTCTTCCCGTCCACCCGGTGGTACGCATACCACACTTTGGGAAACACTGTTCTAGATGAATGCACGTATGCAATTTCGTATGGTCCCACTGTGCAAGTTTGATCGTTTGGCATCTCTTTCGGGTACGTCGGGCAGTTAAAATGATTATAACCAATTTCATAGGATTTTATATTCTGAAGAAATTTTCAGTACAATAACGGCAGTTTCCAAGCGTATACTGTACGGCAATACCAAAATACTACGGCAATACCAAAATACTATTGCTATGAAAACACCATGTACTAAATTTCATTTACAAAAATTGGGATTATTTACGTATACGTTGAAAGCAATTAGTCCTAGACGTTTTTATTGTACTGAAAAGTTCTTCAGAATATAAAATCCTATGAAATTGGTTATAATCATTTTTACTGTCCTACAAACCGTTCTGGATATAGCTGCCAAAAACCACTTTGATTAAACATACACAGTGGAATTATATGACTTAACATACATTCATCTCTGCCGGTATCGTAAGAATTGGTCTTAGACTAATTCATGCTTTTTAACTTGTTTTTCATCAGTCACGGATTTTTAAACACTCAACCTATACTCTCGAATAGATTTTTCGACATTTTGGCGATTGTTTTCAGAATCACTTGTTGAATTATTCTTATTATTGTCATGTTCATTTTCATTAATAGTCCCACAGATGCCGCATAGAGAGAGATCATCCAACCAACTTTTAAAACACAGTAACAACGGTTGTACTAGAACAAAACACAGTATATGCTATGGAAATAAATACTGTGTTTTATTCCAGTTGTTATTACTTACTGTGTTTTGAGTTGGTGGCTGTGTTCCAGAAAACCATTTATTGTGTTAAACGAATTATAAATCTCGTAATTGGGCGCCTTTTAGGCCAAACTGAGGTAGATATCGTCACACTAAGTGCATATTTGCCTCACTCAGTTTTTTTTAGAATTTTATAGTTACTATGTTTTGCCTTAGTGTAGCTGGATTTTCTTCACTAATATAATTTTGGAACGTGCATGCATGGAGATCCCAACTTGAAATTTGTACAGATTGTTGGTTAGATTTAAAACTTTCCAGCTATAAAGAAGACGAAAATCGCGACATGTCCGATCAAGGAGTTTGTAAAAGATAAAAGATAATCCTTATTCTCGAATATCTTTTTGTTTTTTACAAAAATTGCACAGACGGTATTTTTTCTACAAAAGCTGAAATATATTCTTTCCAAAATACTTTATATCATTAAAATCGACTTACATGATATATGAATTTTTGAAGTTAAGTCGAAAGGCAATAAACGGACTTTTGTTAAAATATTCAAATTATGAAGCAAATAAGCTAACAAAATTTTATCCTAATCGGTGACGTCGCTTTAGAAGTAATATTGAACCGAAGGAGGCACCAGAATACCATAGAAGTGTTAGAATGCTTACAGCGAGGAGAAATGTTGCAATCACGCACATTCTAACTCAAAAGTAAACAAATCTCCACTTTATTTCCTTTCTTCCTGCCATTTTTACATCTTTTTTGTATGCTATGGTGAGAGGCAGAAATTACTTTTTCACTTTTATCCAGGCACACTTTAAAGGAGGCTATCCTGTTGCTTCTGATAACATGAAAGCATGTCAAGACTCTGTTATAATCTATGCATTTCTACAATCTTCCCTGGATATTTAACTAATTAAAAACTTTGTATCAACTTCTTCTAGTACAAAATAATAATTTATAGTTGAAAATAAATAAAGAAATTCTCACGGAAATTAGACATTTGTGATTTAAAACAGGTCAGTCAATTTTCGACAAAGAGACGTATGCATACACTGGTTGGATGTCAAAATAACAGCTTTTGTGCCTGTAGCTGATTTTGCTTATTTGGCAATATAAATTATATTTTGCAATTTGCTAATTCGTCAAATTAAAAATTAAGTCATAGAGGGCCAACGGCAACGAGTGTTGAAATTATTTTTATTTTTTTCTTCTAATTTCACGATGACACCCTCTTTGTTATATTACCGTCGATGGTGTAATTTTTTCGCATGATTTTAGCACATGAAATATTTTATAATAATACCTAAAGGTAGACCACCATAGATTATCGACTTCGTGTTCCTGAAAATACCAGTTATTACTTTCTCCGAACTGCGGTACTGACTATGTAGGAACGTTTACATAACGTGCATTCATAGATAAATTTGCACTTCCTACATGAGAACTGGTTCTTCTTTCTCTTCCACAACCAGTAAATTTGCAGAAGATTACACTTGAGGACTTATGCGGCTGTGATCATAAAATTGAAAACAGAATCATGATGCAGATCCCATCAACTTTCAGGGGTCGAAGATCATATTGATTGAGACATAGACCGAAATCTTTGATGCTCGGTGATCGAAGAAAGAAAGTAAAATATTTGTCTTCAATTAGCCTTAGTATTTTGCATAGAAACTTTGTAGCAAAACTCAAGATAATGTAAATGAGACTAGAACTTGCTTAAAATTTGTACAACCAGGAAAGTGAAAGTGACACACACAAACGTTCTGTTGACTAAAGCGCAATCCAACGTGAAAATTTTGCATCTCCTCTTCTGGACTTGCAGAAAATCAGTAGCATGTTTATAGCCATTAATTTAAATTTATTTTGCTTTTATAACTTTTTTTGGCGGAATCTTCTCTGACTCCGGATATCGCTGTAAAAAATTTCCGAGAGCCTTCCATTTTTATCATTCAATCGATTTCGTCGTTATCTCGATGCGAACAATGTGCAAGACGAGGTCGTTTTACATGCGAGTTGAAGATTGATTAACAGATTTTCTACCTGCAATTCTTTTACATTATGGAAGCCATGAGCTGTTTATAAGCAGCACTTATCAGCTTATAACTAGTAAAGGGGAAACGTGAAAAATAAGAAAAAAAAATGTTAATCACAATCGGCAATTTTAAAAAGTGACGAAGTGTTTTAGAAAAGAAGTAATTTTAGACAGCTGTGAACTGCACTTATGGGAATTTTATCTGTAGTGTAGAAATGGTCGAGTTTAGAGTGTAAGTTGGGTCGTCGCTTAAAAAGCCGAAAAAAAGATTCATCTCCTAATATGCAGAATGGGATCACAGATTTTGGTTTTTGTGAATTTTTTTTGAGAAACTGCCAAGTTCTTTGTTTGGTACGCTACGTCTTTATATAACGGTCTTAGACGCATTTTAATTGAATCGTTTAGTCTTGTGGGTATTGCTATATGAATATCAGGATATCATTGTTAATAAATTTAACAGTTATGCCTACACGCACAGGGTAAATTTCACTGGGTATTTGGTTCAGGATAATTGAATTACT
This sequence comes from Dioctria linearis, assembly GCA_963930735.1. Lineage (NCBI taxonomy): Eukaryota > Metazoa > Arthropoda > Insecta > Diptera > Asilidae > Dioctria > Dioctria linearis. Next base: position 326,425,605 of record OZ005740.1, on the reverse strand, counting down.
TAGTTTTGGAGACCCCTGCCTGAGAAATCGGGGTATTTTGAATGGTAACACGCATGTTTTACGTTTAGTATGGTTATTCGTAGGTGAATTTTTATTTGTAGTATAATCCGGTAAAATACACAGAATAAATATTATATTATTATTATTGTGGTAAAGTACACAAGATTTTACAATCTTTTTAGCCCAAAAACTTTGGAAATTACATTTAGTACATTTTATAAAATGAAAATATCGAATAAATATAAAAACTAAAATAAATTTAACAATGGAAAATTAAACATAAAAACCTACTGAAATAAAGCAAAAATTGTAAATAAATATAAAAATAGCAGAAATAGTATAAGTACTGCTAAAATAAAAACAGAGACAGAAAAAAGTAAAAACTAAAAAGAAAATGAGAAACTACAGTTAAAATACGCGAAATATTAAACATAATTGAAAATTATAATATTATAGTAATGATAAAATTTTTTGAAAAACTGAAAGTGAGCTGCGCCATGAGACAAGAGAATAAGAGAAATTACGTGAAAAGGGAAAGATTTATTATAAGCGTGGACCCTGATGAGATCTTTAAATGCACATACAGATCGCGCGTTCTGATAACTAGGGGGAAGAGTATTCCAGAGGCGGCTAATTTGGACATAACTGATTTGTGAAAACGAGGTATTATCACATTCTGATTGCGTTCCGAAACTATGTACTGGAAAAATTCACGCAAATAATATGGTTTGTTTGCACGTAATAAGCCATAAAAGTGTATCAGTCCTATCTGCTTGAGATAATCTCATATTCAGTAACCAAGCAATTTTGTGCGGTAAGGTGAAAGGTCGAACCTACAAAGTCCATAAATGAAGCGGATACGATCATTAAAGGCAACTTCCATCTTTCGAAGACAAAGGCTATCATCTAGGGTATATTAAACTGCCAAAAGTAAAGTAAGATAGAATTAGGGTTTTAACCAGTTTTGAGAGGATTTCGAGAGATAACGAAACAGCAGAGAGCCAGAGCCTACGAAGTACAGCATAAATCTCACGGATAATTAACATTTTATTGTATTAGAGGTGAATCATGCGGGTCAAATGTGTCATTATGGAATACAATATATTGAGACTTGTCAGGGTTTAGCTTTAGATAGTTAGCTTTGGACCAGATATTGATTCTCTCCAAATCGTCATTAATGCGAGCAATACAGTCCTCAAACAAACCAACAGGTCTGCTTAGGTAGACCTGCCACATAATCAGCATACATGTGGACACTGAAATCTCGAACGTTTTCAGGGAGATCATTTATAAATAAACTAAATGGCAAAGGGCCCAGTATTGAGCCCTGAGGAACGCCAGACAGAAGAGGGAGGGAACAGGAGGTACTAGAATCTACTTATACCACTTGCTTTCGATCGGTCAGAAAGTCCCAGATAAGAGCGACGGCGGAGGTACTGAAATCAAAGCAGCAATTGAGTTTCCGAAGCAAGATCTCAAGATCAACGCTGTCAAAAGCTTTCGAAAAATAGAACAGTGCCAAGGTAATCAAGTTGTTTAGGTCTAGGGTAGCTCTGATATCAGTGGATACTTTCAGTATTGCGGTTTCGCAGCTATGGTCACGGCGAAAAACATACGGCCATTTGCTTAGAAGCTCTCTCGAATCGAGATGCTCAACTAATTTCATATTCATTAGCTTTTCCAGCACTTTCGATAAAAAGCATAGGATGCTTATAGGTCTGAAATCTAAAGGGTACTGTGGAGAAGATTTTTTGGGTATTGGGAATACAGTGGCGGTTTTCCAATAGTTGGGAAAAGACGAAGTCATAAGACACGTGATTACGATATGGAGTATGTATATGTCCATGAAAGGGGAACCAATGCGGCTAGTTCTTGCTTGCCGTAGATGCCAGAAGAGAAATGCCAGACTGACCTCACCTATAATATCAGTTTAAATTCTGAGTATGAATCATATGAGGCGAAATACTAAGTATTTTCTTTAGGGCCTGCGCTAGGCAGGATCAGCCAACTTCAAGAGTAAATGTCATGAAGACTTTTGTGAAACAATTATCAATTTAAAAAAATTTTTTATAACATTTATAAATTTATAACAAGTCTTAATGACTTTTACTCTTGAAAGAATAAATTGTGAGTGTAAAGTTTATCAAAAAGTTTTAAGTTTTAAAATCGAAGTTGAGCCTTAATTCAAGTGAAGCGTCAGTCGGCGACGATGCAGATGCGGCAGCAAGCAATTGTAAATTTAAGACAAATTCAAAATATGGATAGAAGGACAAAACAGTTACGGCTGCTTGCAGTAAGATCATGGCTACGATGTTTACATGAATGTAATGTATGAATAACTCATTATCGTACCAGACGAAGGAGGATTTGGTAAGTTCAGGAATCAAGAACTATGTGAAGTTTAGATGGTGTTCAAAGGACATTTTTGACATCTAGGCCTTCTTAGGCACCGGGCCTTAATTTGTTCATCTACTTTAGTTAAATTAAAAACCAATATCGAGAACTACCAATTTTGGGAAAAGGACTTGCAGAAATTGGGCGTAGAAAAATTCTAAGCATATTTTCGTGTCAATATCGACATATGAATTTCTCATGTTAAAGCTGTGCCGACTATCGAAATAGGACATCACATGAAGATCGGCAATTTTTCTTCAAAAAAGAATTGCTCTATATACTCTTTCAGATTATCGGGAGAATACAGAACTTTTGGCAGTTTATTTTGGTGTGGGCAAGACAACGGTGAACCAAATTGTTTTATCAATCCTAAAGCAGATGTGGGATATCTGCCAGACCGAATTCTTGAACGCTTATCTCGTTTTAAGCAGGATAAAGTCGTCGAAGAAATTATGGACGGCTTTGAAAAAATGAGATTCACGCAGTGCTTTGGTGCAATTGAGGGTATACACACTACTATAATTTCAAAGGGTGGCATTCCATAATTTTGTTTGCATCAGTAGATTATCGGTATCGGTTTACCTACATCAATGTTGGAATTTTCAGGCGCACCAACCATACCACAATGTTTGAAAATTCTTTGTTAAAGTAAAAAGCAAATAAAATTTTCACCGAGAACATTAGAGTCATCGAAGGAATTCGTATGGCTACAATATTGTCTCCGGCTGTCCGGTCGCGTTATGAAACCGTTTCCATTTAATGAAACTCGTCTTAGTTTTAAGCTATCGAAATGCAGATTCGTGGTAGAAAATGCCTTTGGTCATTTTGAAGCCCAATTTCGCCGATTGGGAAGGGGCTTGGAAGTGAATATCGACAATACACCTGGAATTATTAAAACTTGTCGCTGTCGTTTTCATAATATATGCAATGAGAGAAATGATTCTATTAACAAGAACTGACTATCTGAATTAGAAAAAACTGCAGAGAGAATTGGAGCAGACAAATAGAGCATTTACAGGAGGAAATGAGGAAAGTGCAAAGGAAATGTTATCAGATATGTTCTTTTGCAATTCTTTAGTTAGTATAAAATGGTTATAATTATAGCGAAAAGAACACTTATTTTTTTTATATTTTATATTATACACACTTTAAACGGTTTTACTGTTTTCTATTATTATTTTCTATTAATGCTTTCTTTCAAAAGGTTAATTTCTTAATTTCTTCTTCTGCCAAAGAAACTAAAGCTACATTAAATTTGTTTTTCTTCACAGAGCGTGAAGATGAAGCCGATCCAGTAGATGGTCCTGGAAATAGTGTTAGAGATCGTGTTGAAGTAGGATGCAACACCAATTGTTTTAGGTTTAAGGTGACGTCAGCGTTGAATTGGACGATGGTGAGGTAAGTGATCTGCGGATAATGATGACGATGGCCTAGGATCCGTAGGAATGTATACAAACCATCATGTGTTTATTATTATAACAATCCACTGCAAATGGTTCCTCCATTAAGTCCGTCCGGTACAGTTGCATTTATCATGTCCTATGAATTAAGGCTATCAAAATATTCCCATTCAGATGACCCTCCTCCCGATGGCATTTTCTTCAAAATTTTCCATCTGAAACGTTAGTTAGTGCCAGGTCAGTTGTCTTCTCATCTGAAAGTGTGTTTCTGAGATAATCTTTAATCCTTCTTAATGTGGACAAAGATCTCTCGCCAGAGGTGTTAGTAGTTAGAAGGCAGAGATAAATTCTCAGTACTCTCTCGATATTGGGAAACGCCGAGCAGATTTTAAATTTTGGAGAAGCTCTCCTAAATTTAGGCTGCAATCGTGATCAGTACGAATCAACAAATTTTTATTTTGAATACATTCCTGAGCAAAATAACCGTCCAGATCGTTTTTATATAAATATGTCATTAAGTTGCTGCGCTTTTGTTCTTATTTCCTCGTCAGATGTTAATATAATTTTTTCCAAAATCCTGAACAGATCTAAAATTTTGCCAGATAATTTTCTTCTTTTTGTTATTTGTGTGTCTATAATTGTATTGAAAACATTTTCTCGAATATCCTCCTTCCATTATCTACTTTAGTTTCGTCATCTTGTAGCTTTCTTTTCTTGGACCTTTTGTTATTGATGTGATAATTCTGATGTCCAGTAATTTGTATCCCCATTTTTTCAAAATCATTTAAATAATTTCTCAGACTATTATAAATCACTGCTCAGGTGGTAACAGAAATGTAAAAAAAATGGTTTGGCTGTTAGTGGATTATTTATTAAAACCCAGTTCCAATTTTCTATGCATTTCATTGCAATCAACAAATCACAAGAACAAACAGTTATACAAATATTTAGGAGTGGATTTCAGAAAAGGCCTGCCATCTATCGCTTATTAATTAGGAAAAGCGAACCATATTGAAAAGTGCGTTGGGGTTATGCCTGAGATATTTTTTGGTTGACGTCGTTGCTTATGGGAAACTTTTATACGATATTGTCAATCTCACAAAAGTTATCTAGCTCTGATTGAGTTTGTTTCAATTATTGTTGCAATTAAAAAAGAAGAGAAGGATTTGGATTGGGAGCGGATAAGTTACGGTGGACGTTAGACCAGCGCACTCACTATGAGGCCGCCGAGGCTACCCACCCTCAGTTGCGTTAAAATGCCTTAAGTTCCTGACGATGCATTTTGGATCATGTTCTTCCACAACATTTTTCATAACTCAAGGCTTTATATCAGTTCCCGGTGTTTGCACTTTCAGTTGTGGACCACCCCAGGTCCGGACTGGGTTATAAAACTGACCGACTAAATGACCCCAATTTAGTCCTTTTGTCATATTTCTAACACAAACAAATTATTAGGCTGATTTCTCACTGAACAGTAAGCAGAATAATACAAAATTTTCTATTCGCAAGTGATTTTTATACTCAGTAGGTATATGTATAGCTCAAATGGAAGCTTTGCCATTGAACACAGAAAATCAAATTAAAATGTTTGCTCATATATAAGAGATAGATATATGTGACTAGGTTAAGTGCTTCCACTAAATGTCAGTGAGTACAGCTAAAAAAAGTTGCAGTCTCTTCAGTCTAGCTACAATTTCAGTGAGGACAGCTCAATTTATTTATTGCAACCGATTTAGGTGCGACTCCAATTTAACGACCATTGAATATGTAAAAATTTGAGTTAACAAAGGAACGAGCTCGACAATATTAATATTTATTTTGGAAGGTATTCCTCTACTTTGGAATGTTTCACAAGATGATTTTAAAAAACATAAGAAACGTACTTCTGTGGTTGAAGAAATTAGTAAAAAGCTGCATGATTTAGAATAGAATAGAATAGAATAGAAAAGCATTTATTAAAGAACCTCAGCTTACGTTACGTTACAACGTTAGGTACATCGAGTATATAATAGATATTGGTGATAAGTCGAGTGAATACAAGGCTTAGAAAAATAACAAAAACGCAACGAACAAACTCATTGCAGTAGAAACTATCTAGATTGTAGTAATAATAACGAGTGATAAAGTTATAGGATTTAAATTAAGGTTGATGTAGTGCAAAATATAAGATAAACAAGAATGAAATAAGCTAACATAACATAAGAAAAACAAAGCTAAAATAGAACAAATCAACAAAAGTATGATGAGTAAAAGAGAGTAACAGATAAGATTAAAACCAAAATAACACACTGATCAATTGCACATTACATAAAGATTCAAATACAAATTAACAGAGTAAAGTAAAGTCTAAAAATATAAATAAAATTGACTTCAGAGCTGAGCACATTTTTTTTTTTTTTTTTTTTTATTTAATAATAATAATAATAATAGGGATAGGAATAAAGGATATGCTAGCTAAAGATCTAAAAGATGTGACATCGCAAGCTCCTTGAACTGCTTAGTAGAGGATGTATTCCTGATAGAATCTGGTAACGAATTCCACAGGGAAGTTCCCTGTCCAAATAATCCATTAGAGCCAAATCGGGTGTTAGTACGGTGTGAGACCAGCCTGGAGGTATTGAGGGAGCTCCATGAGAGTAATTCACTTATGTACTTCGGTAGCAGATTCCATCTGCCTTTATGAATGAAGCACAAAACCCTGAGTTCAAAGAGTTTGCTAAGGGAACCAGGCAAAAAAAGCTGCAACAATTGTGAAATATGAGAATGCCTCTTAAGACAGTAGATGTATCGTACACAGCATTTGAGCGCTCTGTTCAGCTTCGCCATCTCAGAGCCTGTAGTGGATAGAAAGCAGCATTGGCATAAAAGAAATGCGGCATGATAAGTGCTGATACCACGGACTGCCTAATGGATTGTGGCAGGTGGTGTGATACAGCATATAAACAAGGCACCAACCGGATAAATTATCAAGAGTAGAGTTGAGTTCATCTATTAGTGATGGTAGATCACTCGTACTAGCAGCCTTATAAATCTGAAGATCATCAGCGTATAAATGGAATTTAACATCTTCCAGCACCGAGGTGATATCATTAATGTAGATGGAAAACAGAAGTGGAGCAAGGACAGCACCCTGCGGAACTCCTGATGGGGAAGGCCGAGAGGTAGAGCTACCACCATCACTAACAACAGCAAAACTTCTATCCGCTAGATAGTTGGATATAAGGGAACACGCAGTGGAGCTGAAGCAAAATGATGTGCCAAGCCTGGCAACTAGCAGATCATGTGGAACAGAGTCAAAAGCCCTACTGAGATCTAACAGAATATGGATCACACTGTTGCCCTCATCACACAATCTGCGAATATCAGTTGTGATTTTAACAAGTGCAGTGGTGGTAGAATGTTTATGACGGAAACCAGATTGGTATTGGGATAGAAAGCCATTCTCATCAATAAATTCAGATATCTGATCCGCAATGAGTACTTCAAAAACCTTAGAAATGGATGGAAGAATTGTAATGCGGCGCCAGTCACTGGGACTAATCGGCGATGAGGTTTTGGGTATGGGAGTGACAATGCCAATCTTCCAACACTTAGGAAAGAGAGAGCAGGTGACAAGTCTATTGAAAAGATGAGTGACCAGAGGTAAAATAAATGGGAGAATGATTTTAAGAAATTTAATAGGGATTTCGTCGTATCCTGCAGCATTGGACTTAATGCGATTGAAGGCATCTAAAACTTCAACCTCGCTGAAATTACGAAAAGAGAGCTCATTAGTTTGTGAATCAGGGTTATCCCTGGGAGCAACACCCATTGCATTGTGTACAATGGGGCCACGAGTCCCACCTTCATATGCCAAGAGGGTCGAAGAGGGAGCGTGGGATTGGGTTGAACAGAGATGATTAGCAAACCTCTCCGGGTCTATGCTAGACTCCATTCTAGCTTTGGATCCCAGCCCCATTCTATTAATTTTGCGCCAATCTAAGCCACCCTCAAAGTTTTTCATGGTATCATCTCTAATGAGGACCCTAACTCGATGTTCCACCGCTCTACGAGCCTGTCGAAAGGCCTTCAAATTAGCTGGATTTTTGAACCTCTTCCAATGCGTGTATGCAATGTCATGAACTTGACAAAGTAAGGCCACATCGTGCCTGCGAAGTATAATATCGTCAGTACATCTGACTTTAGCAGATTTGAGGGGGACATTGCTGCGAAACACTTCGATGATTGAGTGTAAAAAACGATGAGCTGCTTCCTCGGGGTCAGCAGCACTATGAATATATGGCCAATCTTTATTATTGATATCTGCCTGTAGAGCGTCCAGCTGTATTGCAGCAAAATTACGATATGTGCGCTCCAATCTGGGTGGTGAAGACGACAGATCAAAAGTCGCAAACATAATTTCATGGTCAGACACACCGGGACATTGACCAGAAAGCAACGGTATCATGGAAGATCCAGAGTGGTGGCAGAAGATGCACTATGACGAGTGGGCGTGCTACTAAGCAAACTAACTCCAGTTTCATCCAGGAGGTTCATAAGACAATTGCCCAAATGAGAGTCAGTACAACATCAATATTGAAATCACCCGCAATCACGACTCTCGGAAATTGCCCAACAACTACGCTAAGAGCATTACCAAGGACTGAGAGATCATTATCCGTGAAATTGGCTACCCGTCGATATACCACCATAAGGGCACTTGGATCGTTAGTACTGCAAACATCCCAAAATTTGACAGCTAGAATCTCCCAGCTATCAGTAATCTCCTGGAAGAACACCGTCGACCGAAATGTGCTGCTCAAATATATTGCAACACCACCACCCCTGTTCTCATCACGATCAAGTCTGTGCAACCTATATCCAGGAATCTCCAACATTTTTGCTGAATGAAAAGATTTTGTCCAGGTCTCACATAGGAGGAGAGCACCAGCTCTAGCACACAGAGCAGTATGTCTGATTTAAGGGACCAACTTAATAATAAGTTAAGAAAAACAAGTAAGATGAAAGTGGACAGCGATCTGCTGAAGTGTATTTGTATAGAGTAAATGAGAGTAAATGCAGTGGCGTAGCTAGAGCTTTTTCCGCCTGGGGCGATCCCCAAAATTGCCGCCCTTTCTAACTTAATCAAAATCAAAATTTTTTGTCTCTCTGCGTAAAATTTTAAATGAGTGTTTAATTTTTTCTTCTTCTTTCTTTCTTCTTCTAGTTATCAACCAAAATTTTATATATACCTAAATTGCCCAAAAGCAAATGACTTCTTTTTGCAATGCAGAAGAAATGCATTTAAAATTAATATTTAATGTCATTTTATATTATTTAAAGTTACAAGCAAGTATGTCCTTAATTTTTTCTCAGAAATTTACTGGACATTTTTTCTTTAGAATTTGTATGCATTATTGGAGGTGAGCAATAGCACACACGACAGTATTGTATCTGAAAATAACTCCAGTCCCCCACCAAAGTAAATAAATAATCTGCCGTAATATTTTCTGTAAATTCCTAAGAAGAAATGAATATTTATTGCTCATCTCATTGCTTATAAAGTTGCAATACAGGGGTGGACTTGTCATATAAAATATTTATGAAATTCGATAATAAAATTCATTTAAAACTCAGCCGATCGCGCGCGATACAGTGAACTACATGATTCCCATTTTTCATGTTACACATCACATTAGAATGGCTCAACCGATTTAGATCATTTCTTTTTATTGTGCTCATAAAAGGTTTTTAGGGAAAGAACCTCCTTCCTGGTGTTGCCATACAAAACTTTGGTTTTTCACTATATTTGGAAGCTGCCTGAGAACGCATCGACGTAGAGAGCTAAAATTTGGTGCATAGTGTTTTCATAGCAATAGCAAATACGAGTTCAAAAATGGACTAAATTTGGCAACCCGCTCTTGGATTTCGTCTGAAGATTTCCCATATTGTTTATACAAAATAACTAATTAAAAATATATAATAATTTATTTTATTTATTTATTTAAAGCTTTTTTATAATAAGAAAAAAAATAAAGGATTATCTTGGCGCACTCGTATATAATAATTCAGCCATTCCATATGAAACTGATCACCTTGGAAACCGACCATATCCGATTTGGAGGAAACTTTCACGGTTTGTAGGGAATACAAAATAGCTCAGTCTTACATTTTTTGTTTACCTCTACCACCTCCTACCCTCCTGCCAGGGCGGTTAGACACTTTTTGAAAAGTCTTTTAGCTAGATAGGAGCTGAAATTCTGGACACTATTTCATAGTAATTAAGGCTTTCAGTTAAAAAGAGAGTATAATCGGGTTGTGTTTTCATAGAAAAATTGCAGATTTTTCATGTTTATTTCACAGACATTTTTAATTAACAAAAAAGTTCTTCAGTTCATATTCTTTTCTATTAAAATTGGCTATGAAATTTTCTATCGTCTGATGGAAAATTACTTTAAGGAACTAATGAGCACATTTTTAAAACAGAGAGGCGACTACATATGTATTTTTACCGAAATTTATTTAGTGTCGGCGAAATTGGTATTTGGCCATTTATAACTTTTTCTTCCCCAAAAGCTTCGCGATCATACAATTTTTTGCTGCCATCATATTATCAGCTCCTGTAATAAACGTGACGAGTTTTAAAATGCCATGCATGTTTCGTTTTAGTATTCAGGAATATATAATAACTGAACCTCCCAGTAATTAACTGGAAATACATTTGAAAGAAACTGAATTTCTTGAATTTCGAAACACTAGAAATAAAAATCAGAAAGCATTTATTTATATCCGGAATCCTAGTTGGATATTAATTTTAAATAGAAATCTAGTTAGTCCACTGACATATATAACATGGACTGCATGATTTTCTATTTCATATGGGTCAACTTTTGTTGGCAGGGTGTGACAATTATCTTAATTTCAAGTTGTACTTTCATTTTAATATTCATATTAAAAGTTCAGCAAATTACAGATGCACTCGAAATTATTTCTCTTCTTGGAAGCTTATCTCCTACAACATCAAATATTTTTTAAACTTGATTTTTAAAGAAATAAAATTAAGCAATTTTTGTCTACCTGCCCCTAAAAGTAGCTATGGGGGACAGAGAAAGGATTACAAATATTGTATTGCCATCTATTTCTATCCTATATATTCATTTGGAAACCCACTGAACTGAAACTGGGCTATGGTGTATTTTGTATAGAACTTATTATTTGTAGTTCAGCGGAATAAAGTAGTTAAACCAAAAAGGCACAACTATAGAAAAGTGATCCCATAATAATGTCAAATAATGTTAGGAATTTCAGTAGTATCAGCAGTCCATTTTATATATGTCATTGAGTTAGTCATAATGACTAGACATTCACGTAGTTAAATTTAACTAGAAATTTTTTTACTGTGCATGCATTTGTCTATGCTCAAACAAAAATTATTCTTTAGATCAGAATTGAGATTTGTTTTCCAGTTTTCCGTTTATCACATTTAAACTTATCTATTTAGTTTTTTTTTGTCTATAAAAATCTTCCACGTAGCATTCTAAAATCTTCCACGAATGTCATTCAAATTTTATTCTTTCATTATCCATAATTATTTTAAGCATACGACATACTTACATAAAATGTCATTTCACGTGAAGTCCATTCAATGAGACTTCACAAAACCATAAAACGCTTCCCTGATAGTTGGGTAAACATCTCCATTCTGTTGTTAAAGGGAGCCAGATCTGACTGCAATGCAATTGACATTTCACGACACGTTTCCTCTTCATTCTGTAAAAGCTACACGGAAGGTATGATGAACCATCACAACGAGATAAGTTATTAGTTTATGCGGAGTACTCGCACTTTCAAGCATCCATTCATCAAACACACATAGCAAGCAAGTGCAACATTAATTATTGCAAACACAAATCTCACATTTTGTCTGAATCGGTTAGCTAACAGCGCAGGTTCAAAGCAGGAAGGAAGCAGTAAATGACGGATATTTACATATTTCCTCAGGAGTAGTAGTTCACAAACCAGTCATCCTCATCTTTGGTTAGACTTTTTCTATGAGAGGCGGTCTTGTGAAAATTTTCCTTCAACATTATACTGGCAACATAGAAGATTGCTTGTGTGCGCTGTTCGTGCAGAAAGAAAGTAATTTGTTTGTTTTTTTCTGTTTTTCTGTCATTAATTGAGCGTAGGAGATTATATCGTTGAGTGTGGCTTAACGTGTTGAATGAAGATTAACGGCGCCACGGTTGGTAGTCTTAAAACTATCTAACTCTAACTAAGAAGAAATATGTATGACCTTCACACGTGTTGCGTAAATTGCATTACTCTTGAGAGACGACCCTTGTTAACGACTCTTCTCAGGGAATCTTACATTACCTGGCAATAAATGACTTGAACAAGCACACAGTAATTAAACCCGAATTACCACCATGGTTCAAGCGCAGGTTATATAAAGACTTTCTACTATACACAAATTTTTGGCAGGAAATTAAGATGTTATTATTTGTGTGAGTGTGTGTGTGTGACTGAATGCAAGTAATCATTATGCTTCTCCCGCAGTTCTTTTCAAATCTTTAGTGAATGACATACCTATGTATGTACATACTTCAAAAGATATCAATCAGAGATCAAATTCGGAAATCAAAAAATAATAAAAAATAATGACTTGACTATATTCGTACATTGTCAGCAACAAACGTAAGCGTTAGGGCTAGCGAAAAGCGTAATCCACTCAATAAGATCAAATGAGACTCTGCATATTGCCTCTGGGTATTTTAAATGAGGAATTTGCTTTCCTCTGCAACTATAGTTATATCGTTTGGGGACCATTTGAATAGCTTCTCATGAACACTTCAATTGAAATTGAAATTACTTCAGCATATTTCATATACGAATTCAAAAGACCGCGCGCATAAAGTACATCATATAAAGCACCTGCTGCTTCCTGCTCATACACAGGTTTCAGGCGCGCAGCCAAATATCCACAATGTGGAAAACTCTTCTGAACTTTCTCCTTAATTACCATGGTCATAAAATTATACAATTTTGTGCAATCAGATACCTACATACTCCCATAAAGTAGGTAGCTAAGCGCGTAAAGTGCGTATATAATTCAAGCCCTGATTGAGGCTGTCTGTCACGGTTCGTCGATAAATAATGAATATTCCGGCTCGATATGTTACGGAATGCATTGGCGCCTCTATTAAGCACCGAAATTAACGAATAGACAAAGATGTGACGGATGAATATTGTTATCATTGATGAGTTTTTTTTTTCAGCTTTAATATAAATCCATGCTGAGCTGATGATTATCGAAATTGGCAGTTTTGCAGTTTTTTTTATGTAAATCATTTTGATTATATAAATTCTGTTAATATGCTCTAACTAAAAAAAAATTTTTTTGGTGATTCGTTTGATTAAAGACACAAAACATAGTAATAAATCAATTCCATTTGGATGGGTATTTTGTTACAGCTGAAGGTGTAACTTTTCTTTACACCTTTGTTGGAATACGAAAAATCAGAGCAGGAACAACGTCCATTCACAATACGATACAAATTTGCCAAAATGGTATACGCATTAAAATTTTGACCTTGTAGGTCAGTTTTGTTTACGTGCAACATATCGTAACTATGATGTCAAATATCCTTCTAGTCAGTGTAGTAGTTAAGTATAGATGTAATGAATTTCACTTTCCCATAATCCATTAAGAAAGCATTGCGATAGGAACGTTAATGTTTTGCTTGATTTATGTTCATAAGCTATGGGATTTCTTTCGACAACCCGAGGCGATATTAAGCTAAATCTGAGATCTGGGATGATGTGATGAAATTCTACGAAATTTTAATCTTTACTTTGCAGAGACCGTATCAGCGTCATTTATGTATTTCATAATTTATATTTCAGCTGTTTTCTTACCTTTTAATTACATTAATTTTTTGTGTTACTAATTGTAAGAAATTTCTAAATGACAAGGGATAAATCACATTCGAAAAATTGGGCACACAATACTTTCCTGCAGCGGTAGAATTGTTTTGTTAGCAGTAGTGGTAGAAATGCTGCAATCACAATATTTTTTTTTAAAAGTTTGTTTTAACCCTGAAAATGAATGTTATTAGAGGTATGTAAAATTCTACATACTAAACCTGCTATAAACCTAATGTTTAACTCAACTTACTGGACCTATGAAGAAAGATTATACTTTGTATTCATAATTTATATGGAATAATGTTTATTACACGTATTCGAGTTGCGTGAAATATAAATTTGTAAGTTTCTTCAAGGATAGCTCGGCATCTAAAATGGATAATACTGATTTCACGGAATTGGGAGAAAATAGCTGAATCACACGACGAACGGAGTTCACAAGGTGTTGGAGGGATTGCAATTAAACAGGACGAATCACAGAAAATGAAAAATTCCACAGGTTCGTCAAATAAGAGTGCAGATTGAGCTGTTGGGATATCATCGCAAAGTCGAGAGTGAAGATGACTCAAACCGAACTATAGCCGACGTAGTGGCGGATCCAGCTAGTGGGCGCGGGGAGTTCGCGCCCCTCCCTGAAGACCACAAAAAAAAATTGCAATAGGTCTTCTGAATTCTTCTACTGCACTTTTTGTAAAAGACATTAAAATTTCGGGAAACGTTCAATTTGAAGCAGATCTTAGTCGCGTAAAAGCGATGGGAGATTTGTTTTAATTGAAACACAACGGCAAACAAATCATTGTATGTATGTTGATGTAGTGAGTTATTACATTTAAAGCATGACATTTATTTTGGAAAAACAGTTTTATTAGTTCGTAAAATGCAATAGTAAACAAAAAAAAATTAAATGCTGATTGGGAAATTCTAAATCAGAACCTTAGAGAGAGGCATGTGTGAATACATTCCGTATTCTTACAGCAGATCCAACAACAGAAAATTCGCTCTTGGTTTAACGATAAATTCAACCAAGTAATGCGAAAAAGGCTGCTTTTCTCGCGTATCAATTGCATTCATGTCTAGAATTGAAACAAGGCGACAAGACTACATAGAACACCTAGAAGTCCTTTATCCTGTGAGAAAAATTTCCTTTTGATCAGAATGTTGGCAAGCCGCAAAGATAGCAAAGGCTTCTAGACCCCGGTCAAAACCATCAAGAACAACTTCAGCAATTCCTCTATACCATCACTACTTAATATCGGTGAAGTGGTTGTTGACTCCCCTGATCAAGTTAGTATCTTCACTGGTTGATTCGCTTCAAATTCTCTATAAAACAGCCAATACACATCCGTAAGCGGGATGTGTTCAAGGTCCTTAAGGGGATCAACGTCTCCAAAGCCGTAAGTCCTGATGCTTTCTCACCCCTGTTAATTAAAAACTGTGTCTCATTTTGTCTAAGCCTTTGCGCAAACTATTCAACTTGTCTTATTCGACAGGAAAATTTCCAAATGGTTGGAAAATAGCTCATGTTCAGCCTATTCCCAAGAAAGGTGAGGATAGCGACGCCTCAAATTATCGACCATTCGATTATTTCAAAGCTTTTTGAATCTATAATTAAATCCAAATTAATGAAGTATTTAGAAACCAAACAACTCATCAATGATCGGCATTATGGCTTCCGAACTGGACCCTCATCTGGAGA
This sequence comes from Dioctria linearis, assembly GCA_963930735.1. Lineage (NCBI taxonomy): Eukaryota > Metazoa > Arthropoda > Insecta > Diptera > Asilidae > Dioctria > Dioctria linearis. The sequence goes on along the minus strand of OZ005740.1, from coordinate 326,410,212 downwards.
CTTGCTGACTTTTCTTACGGAACATTCGAACCGTACACAATTTTGGTGTTTTGTAGTCACAAAATGATTGCCCTAGATATTTAAATGGTCTTTGATATAGTCTGGCATCCAGCCGTTTCAGGTAAACTTAAAGCCCTTGGTCTCTCCTTTCATCTTCTATTATAGATTGAAAGGTTTTTACCTGATAGGATAATACAGGTTGTACTAGATGGAGTGCACCAGAACATCACCCTGTAAATGCAGAGACGTTCCAGGCCTCTGTTATCTCTTTTCTTAATTTTCATTAATGATCTACTTTCCCGTACTTTTAATCCAATCCATAGTTTTGCCTATGACAGTAGACTTGATTTCGCTTACTCTTTTGACATTATTGGGGACTCCAGAGAGAATGCCATATCTGTCATTCGAGACGGCTTGATTGTCACATCTGTCAAACGAGATTGCGTGATTAAATCAATGAATAACGACCTTCATCATGCTCTCGCTTGGAGTAAAGCGATTCGCGTCGAATTCAGGGCATCTAAGTACCAAAAGCTCTCTGATCTCTTGGAAGCATAATCATAGCTTTTCACTCCCATTTCTTTTGATGGAGCACTGATTTGCGATATACCGTGTTTTTACATTCTTGGCTTTAATATTTCCTGTAAGCTAAGCTGGTCAGATCACATCTTTTGTTTTGCCAAAGAAGCAGCGAAATGTCTAGGATTTCTGAAAAGGTGTAGAAATATTTCAACCCATCGAATCTAGAGCTGCTTTACAAATCCTACACCAGACCTAGAATATAATACGATTTCCATATCTGGGCCCGAGGCTGGTCCCACAGTCTTACCTTCATTGGATATTGTCCAAAAGAGAGCCTTCAAACTCACTGGCGATGTGGCAATAACTTGAAATATCGACTCACTCGAACAACGCCGCAATGATGGATGCCTATCACTTCCTTATCGCTATATGCGTGGTCAATGTTCTAATGAAATATCTCGTCTGATCCCCTGCAGAATAATTCCTGCACGCAAAACTCGCGCAGCAAACCGCCAATCAAATTACTTTCGGCCATGCAGTAATATTTCGTGATGGTTTTTATCCCTAACTGTGTGTATGTGGAACAGTCTACCATTTTCTGTCTTTACTCCAACATACAATCTGCGAAAGTGCAAGGGTGACATTCAGCACCTCTGGCGCTCTCCTCACGTTCCCTAATTCGTTTCCCTATAACGTTCCTGCTATGCTGTGCTTTGCATCATAAGGTATCCCCATCACTTGCCTTAATAATATATAAAAAAAAATCAAACTTTCTTGACTTTAGTAGAGGTTAAGTACGTATTCCTTTAATTCCTGTACTTTGCAAAGTTACACTTTATGATTAATTCGTCAGTTTGAACAAAATATGTTTCCCTATTTTTACTAACAATAATGGATGATTTGGAAGTTTTACACTTCCAATATTTACAAACCAAAACAAAATAAATAATTTAAGATCTCGTTAGACTTTCGCGAGTGGCCAAAGTTGAACGTTGTGCAACTTTCTTCGTTCCGAGTGGTAGCCACTCACTTATCAATTTAACAATTTTAACAATTTTTTACAATTTTATGTATTTGACATTTGCGAGTGGTGGCGAGTGTCTTCGAACTTTTGATCTGTTTTCAGATTATACCGTTTTTAAACCAAAGTTGCTCCCCTCCCTTATAAGAATCCTGGATCCACCCCTGAGCCGACGATACATTAGTACACCAATTTCTACTGAACAAGAACATTTCAAAGATCCCTTAACCACAATCAATGGACCATGTCAACTGATTGGACTTTTTCAAAGAGATCACAGCAATAAAAACTTCAATGTTGTCACATTACACAAAACTGTCAGAAAACGGAGTCAAGTATCCGAGGGTATTAAAAGACACAAATATTCACAGAATCATATCGATGCTTGTCATAACCACTGACATGTATAATATGGAATGACTATATGTTCATAGAAATGCACTGATAAAAGTGGGCTCACTTCTATATCGCTGACTCTTTATGTCTAAGCACCAAGTACCAACAGAGAGAACTGTAAACAACAAATAAATTAGTGAGTCCATGAAAATAAATATCTTTAAATTAACTATTTAGGGTTATTATTGATAAAAATGTTTTACCAAATGCAATATATTCATTAGATATGCAGATGCTGCAGAAATTCAAAGGGTTTTATTATAATCGCTTTTCGAGATGAGTGCTCATTTTTTCAACTTCCCGCCAATGATTTTTTCTATGTTGGCACCAACGTAAGAACTTTTTTTGACATAAGCGATTGAGCGCACATAACATAGAAAGTTAAGCAATCCATATTATATATGTCAGTGGTCATAACGTGCGTCAATGAAAAAATAAAAGAGAGGCACTTACAACGGTTCACATGTCACGAAATCTTAAAAGACAACCGAAAACTGCGTATATTCACTGTTCTGCCCAGAATCTGAATTTGGTTATTAATGATGCGGTAACTTCAGTTTTGGAAGTAAATAAGTTATATGACTGAAACTGTTTACGCATTTTTCGGACACAGCATTATGAGGTGGGCCTTATAAAAGTATGTTGTCGAAAGTGAAGTGTATGTGTCCTACTCGATGATCTTCGCGTAACAACGCGATATTTTCCTTAAGTTTTAAAGATATCTTGAAAGCACTGCCTAAAATTATTCTCGTATTAGAAAACACACTCGAAAAGAATGACGAAATAAAATAAAAAATAAAATGAAAAGTTTTGAAACTGTCCTTCAAATTGTGATATCGTATCTCAATTATTCGAAATCCCGAATTTCGACATGCAAAAAGCATATGATGGTTTGACAAATGCGTACAATAAAATATCATCATTGCGAGGTGATTCTCACTCAGTTAGAATGGCTGCTACAGAACTGGCAGAATCGTGGAAGATATTATAAGTTAAATACGAAAATAAAAAAAAAATTTGACGAATTTTGGTCATTCACTAGACTAAAAATAATAAAAATTTATGGTCCAAGCCTAGCTATACTTTCAATCGAAAGAAATGGGTAACGGAAATATAATTGAAACCTTTGCTCCCTATAAGCGCGAAAGATGAATTTTCGTTGAACAAAAAATGTATCAATTAGATTTTAAGGATGATTTTCTTTAATTCTATAGAATAATTAAAAAGTTGAAATAAATATTCAAGGAACATGTTCAAGGAACATTTTTCCTCATTCTATCCTTGGATGTCTTTGTCTGCAAACAATTGTTTTCCTCTGGAGCGTGGGCACTTGGATTCCATGGGCCCATGTTCTGCACATACCCAAAACCGCCGCTAGTTATGCTACTGGGGTACAATCAGCTTGGAAATTTCGATAGAAGGTAGAGTCCATGGGGCTTTGGTCATCAGATGAAGTATTATTTTTGCGATATGCTTATGATTTCAAATTTGATTGGACTTTTGCAAATTAATTTTGTGAAGTTGTGTGTGAATAAATTACAAAAATTTAGTATCTAATTAACTAGCCGGCTTCACTTAGACCTCCAGTGAGTACATTGTGATCCTATACCTCATGGAATAACCGTTTGAAACCACTCTAGACACATTCTGCTTCCCTTAGGAATCTCAGGTATTATGGTCACATATTAACTCGACAATTCCGACCCGACTGGGTTATATATCTAGCTACACCCTAAAAAATCATGAACTAACTTTGTGTAAAATTACTATGGTTAAAATAGTCACTACCGCTTAAAATATATGTATATACACATAATCATTAAGAAATTAAATACTTTTTACGTAATCTGCAAACTTCCTACTTTTAATTGCAAAAATAAGTAAAGTAAGTAATTTTTTAGATATTTTATGTGATTTTACATTTAATTACATAAACATTTTGTATCGTACTGCAAATTTGTGTAAAATTACATTCAGCACTGTGATTTTACACAAAACTTTTGTGTCATACTGTAAATTTGCATTGAATTCCCCATATTTAAAAAGGAAATTTTAATATAACATAAGTAATGACGTTTGCATTTATCTCTATTCTTTTCTTTAGTACCCTGCTCATACGTTTATCAGGATGCGTTGCTATGAATCATTATACGGGAAATTATATCAGAATGCGGTCGCCGGTCAGTGTATAGTTTGATTTTCTGGATTGAGTTGGTGATAGATTAATAATCATAAAACATGTAAAGAAATGTTACTAGTTTCGATCCTAACATAGTTACCTTAAAAACCGTTTTAAAAATCAAAAAATATTTTTAGGTTCGCAGTATTTTTATAATTGAATTTCGCTAAAAAAAACTCAATCATATAAATACTGCATAACTACAAATATTTATTGATTTTTAAAATTATGATTTCTTAGGTAGCTGTTAGCAAAGAAACTAGTATTACTTCTTTTACGTGTTGATTGTTAATCTATACTTACATATTAGTGCCATGGTCATAAGAATTGGTCTTAGACCAATTCTAGCTTTTTTACTTGTTTATGTATGTAATTTATTAATTTCTGTACGAAATATTATATTGGCATTTGAAATAAATTACATAACTAATGGTCAATTTACATATTGTGTACTTTACATACGGAATTGAAGAATTCATAAATAATGTAAAATTACATTAAACTTATGTAACAGTTCCACAGCATTATGTAAATTTACATATCGCATTTTACATCGGAAATTGAAAAATGCATAATGTAAGATTACATACAGTGCAAAATTGCTTTACATAAGGTAATGCAGTGCGCATTAAGTTGTGTAAATTTCCGCTAACATTGTTGGAAATTTGTTGCCTATGATAGTAGCGGAATTTTCAATAGATATTTTTTACGGTGTACCCTATTGACATTTATAATTCAAAGTGTACACGACAGCTACGTCCAAAAAAACATACATGTTGGAGGAATGAAGAGGATTGTGGAGACAGAGATGCCAGAAACGGAAAGAAGAAGAAAAGCCAAAAACGTTAGAGTTGTGTGGTTAGAAATATGAGAGTTATATAAAGTTTTACTAATAAAACAAAAAACAACCATTTAGCCTAAAGGCGTGTCGTTTGTTTGGATCACACTGCAGCTGTTACATATTTAAGTGTTCATTTTCTTTCTTTTCTTTCAATCTTTGAAAAGATTTGCTTGACCTTTTAATATTTAGGGATGCACCATCTGAAGGATTCTTATATTGCGTATCTTGATAATTGAGATGAGCGTGAGCATAAAATAAATAATAACTTGTTACACGCAACTTTTATGCGCGTACTATGCCGGCTAGCTGGAGGTGTGAGTCGGATAATTAGATTTCGGTCCCAGAGCACCCAAGGGTCGCCACGTGATTTTTGAGTCCATGAACTCTAGTTTATTTGGTAAACTGGAGAAACCAAGGTCTTTAAAAAAAAAAAAAAAATTCCAAAACACCTACGACATCTATTTCTACTGTTAAGCACCGACCATTACACACACTAATTTCATAAAAAAAAATCTTTTCTTATACGGGGCAAGCCAATCAGCCCGCGAGTATATAATATTATTTTATATTCAATTTAACAAAAAAAATAAAAATAATACAGTATGCCGGAAAACAGTACCTACTAATCTTTAATCTTTTGTGTTCCTTTCTTTTCCGTTCAACTTTCAGACGACCTTCGTCCCTACTACTTCGTTCCATCTCTGTTCGATTTTGTTTTTCTCTTTGCTTATTTTTATCTCCAATTCCTTACTTATATATGTGCTCTTCCTTTAGTTAAATGCTAAACTTTTTTCTACTTTTTACAATTTTTATACCCTAGATGAAATCTATAGGGGTATACTAAGTTTGTCATTCCGTTTGTATCACCTCGAAATAACGATGGTAGAGCAAAATGAATTGGACACCCACGCATAATATTAAAAGTTATTTTGATTTTTGCATGTCCGTCCGTCCGTCCGTCCGTCCGTGCGCACGATAACTCGAGAACGCGTTCACCTAGAATGCTGAAATTTTGTACACGGGCATTAAAAAAAAAAGTAAAATTAAGTTTGAAAATGAGACAAATCGGGCAACTCCTTCGTGGGGTTGCCATACAAAAATTTCATTTTCCACGATATATTTGGACACTACGAGAACACGTCGACATAGAAAGCTGAAATTTAGTACACTGTGTTTTCATACTAATAGCAAATAAAATTTCAAAAATGGGCTAAATCGGGCAATTCCTTCTTGGTGTTGCCATATAATAATATTGGTTTTTTACATATACTTTGAAAACGATCAGTCCTAGACATTTTTATTGTACTAAAAACTTCTTCATAATAAGAAATCCTATAAAATTAGTCATAATCATTTTTTCTGTCCGACGAGCCGTTCTAGAAATATATGCGAGAAACCAATGCAAAAAATCAAAATTGCTCAAATGGGTGACCATAAGAAATTTCATACGTGCATTCATCTAGGGTATCATAATAATTGGTCTTAGACCAATTCTAGCTTTTTCACTTGTTTTTTTAAAACCTTGTCCACTAAACATAGAAACTGGAAGTCATTCTCTACGTATTTTACTTGGCAACTAATCAACTCGAACTGACTGCTTCACCTACCAGAGGTTCTCCATTCCCACTATTATGACCTTTTCCGGCAGTGTTTTAGATCGGGGACCATTATCATACTAGACATTTAATTATTACCGGGTTTTTGTTTTTGCTCTGGGCTACGATCAGCTCGGCCACAGAGAATAATATTTTCTTTTGTTTTTTTTTCTTTTACGACTCTGAAATTTTATTTTGAAAAAGTCTTGTTTATTTCTTTCGTTATGTGAACTGTTTTTTTTTGCAGGGAAGAATTGTGGTAAGCTTTGACGAAGTGACCGTGTAAGTACATTTACGTAACTGTACCGCTAAATAAAATAAGAACTATTTCCTACGATTATAAGATACTACTTTTTAGGTGTGTTGGAACCTCGCGCGAGTTAAGTTTATTTAGATCTTAACAACAAAAAATAAAATAAATAAAACACAATTAAATAAAAGAAATTATACTTTTTATTAACTTTGTCCGAACACGAATAGAATCAAAACTAGAGTGCCTCTTCTAAAATACTTTTACATGTTACTTGCCACTGATCACGTAACATTCAACGTGACTTCGTACTCATGTTACAAGAGAGCGAAGGTAATTATGCTGACAGAAAATAAACATGAATTGGAAGCTTTTTATGTGAATATGTGAAAAGGTATATTATATTTTATGCGAAAGAATTTTCATGTGAAAATGCTGTCGATGCTACCGGATGTGGCGGGTGTTGTCCATAACTCGCGCCCTTTCATGCTATTTTTGTGTACTAAACTAGTGGTACAATTAATTTCTAATTTTGATTAATACCCACTCTACTTATTTACAATTCAATTCACTAACCAAAATCAACTTACACACTAGTTCCAATCCAACTAATTCTAAAATAAATTTATTAATCTACTAGCCTACTATTAAAACAACACCCAGCTCTATCTACTTAACTCTATCTACTGCTATAAAATAATATAGGCTGAAACGGTACAATATGTCCTATAATTATTTCCTTCGTAGGTGATGATTAAATCCTAGGGACATGCAATCAACGATGGTATTTTGTAGCATGCTTATATGCTAATAAAATTGTAGCAGTACAATGGACAGTAAACTGATAAGGTAGTTCTACTTTTAGATTTCAACTCCACTGAAACATGAATGAATGACCTGATAGGTCTACCATGGACTCTATGTATGTATGCCCACGGTGGTGGTGAGGATTTCGATTCCTAAGTCTCTCGAATATCCGAGCCTAATTTGTTTCCTGCGATTTAACAATGTGATTCTCCACTCTGATACCCCGGGTGAGCATAATTATAAGTTATAGTTGATCTGAAATAAAAAAAAATCTTTTGCAGAATTAATCCTTTACACGGCTAACAATTAAGGGACGAACACACACAGGTAAGTCGAGCTCGCATGCAATAGAGAAACACTCTAATCAGTCCATCTTTTCAGGACATAACCGTATTTAGCCGTAACAAACTATAAGACTAATGTTGTTCTACTTAACATTCATTGTAGTTTTCGTTACACAATTATTATGAACGTCTGCATGGAATAATTTGAAAACTAATCGTGTAAAGTGCATTACGAAAATTTGTCAAGGCAATCATTAGTAAGTAAGCTACCACTTTGGGGTGAGCTGATAACTGGCTTTTCGGCATTTTCAACATATTCAATGAGACTGGCTTCTATTAAAATTATGGTAGAGTTAGCTTAAAAGGTTGTCTTCATGGTCACAAAGTTTATTGTCTCTCATCTCGTTTTAAAAAAAACAACAAAACAATTCTTAGTTTTTGGTCGGCTTTATTAGGCTTTTTGTTTATTTTTGGCGCTATTTCCTTATCTGTGGCAGGATATTTACTCACTCTTAAGAAACATTTTGCGGTAATCTTTTGTTTTTTTGGGTCCTATTAACTCAATCAAATTCCACAAAAACTAAAATACTGAATGCAATATTGCATCTGATTCTTTTCGATTGTTGTCGCGTAAAATCCATGACTAAAAATTAGAAAAAAATAGTCGAGTAATACTCAGAAGACGTGAATACCTTTCTACAAGCACGTAAATGGCTCAATCATCCGAATTGAACAAATTTCAAAGAGTTTTTGATACTGGTCAGTAGTTTATCCGTCGGTCGATTGGAAGTCGTTTAACTGCAGCGTGCATAGTTTCAATTTATTTTAAATCCCTTTTACTGTTTTTTCAACGGTACAACAGCAGGTAGTTGAACGGCGGGCAAGAACCTCCACCAGTTCTATCTAAAGCCTTAACTTCCTAGCAAATCTTAATGTAATCGTAATCCGTAGTCCGTTCTAGGCTCAATGCAAACTGGGTTCTTCTGGCTGGACAATATAATAAAATGTTAGAAAATAATAAAAAAAAAAATCTTACTTTCAGGCAAGCTGTCCACATCTTTTAAATCATTTGCAGATTTCCTAAATTGACATGGGTATTGATATGGGTATTTATAGGCAGGGAGACGAAAGATTCGAAACATGTAGGTCAAGGTGGTCGATTATGCTAAACGCAGCCACTTACTTTGCTTAATACAATACCGTGTAGGAATAGCTAAAAATATTTATAGGTGGTCTAGATAAAAAAATAAAATTTCAAATGGAAATATATCAGCAAGAATCAAATTCTTTCGGACAAATCAAGTATTCATAAAATCTTCTCTCGCAATATGAAAATATTTAGTAGCTTTTATTACGCAATCGTGTAAGCCTTCATCATTGTGATTTTATATAGTTTTCCTACGACCTAATTTACGATTTCAACTAACTTTCCCTAATCTGCTTTCTATTGAGTCACAAATTAACTAACTACAAAAGATCTCCACTAATTGTTTACTAAAGTTTAAAAGTTATATATCGATGTGCATCGATACTCTCCAGTAATTTTGCCGTAAAATGTTAATTAAACAACGAAATCACATAAACTTTTTGAGGAGCTTAAAGAGAGCAACCCGTTTGGTTGAGATTTCCAAAGTCACAAGTCAAAGACAAAAAAATAAATAAAATAAAACAATATAAAAAAACTGAACAACTTAATTGCCCTCCTAACTCAGATAATCATTAATACGTCAACGACCTAATTTAAAAATTAATTTCATTGCAGCTTTTAACACCTTTTAATGTGAAAACAATAGCTTCCGGTTTTCGGATAATTAATGTGAACTCACACAAATACTTACGAATTCCTGTACCCTAAAAGCTTTGAGTTTTTTTTTTGTAGATAGGGTCCGAAAAAAAAAATCATAAAAATTCGAGTCGGAATTAATTTGCGATCAAATTCGAATTTATTTTTTCCCCCAGCAACTACAATAAAAGATCTGGGAAAAAACAAACTTAATGGGTACCTGCCACCTGGTTACGTGATTTGAAATGGTTAACACATTAGTCATCCATTGTTCGAGCTGCAAATTGCACTTAATGGACAAATATTTGCCTAGGCTTATATTGATCTTTTCCTCAGTCTGAGGTGCTTCTGAGCGCCGCTATCAAATAACGAAAGAGATGTATGCAAATTTGTAGTTTTTTGGCATACCTATGTAACTATCTTTTCTGCATTGAGTGCTATTAATCGACTTCGACACTTAAATTTAGACATGGGACCATGGCCATCGGAGAGATTTCGCATCTTTTTCTTCGTGGGAGGTTGCAATTTATGTAATGGATACGATGAGTTTGGATTGATGTTGCTAATGGTGTGAAATTAATTGGTAATAGCACATTTTAATCGTTTACACTATTTTTTTCTGGCCTACAATTTTATATAATTTTTCAGTTAATGTTGATGATAGGAGATAAATGGTGAAAAATGGAAGAGTTTTTGTAATCAAAATTTCAAGTGAGTATCAGATTGATCTGTTAAATTGGTTTAGTATTTCCATTTTTTTTTTAAATAATTAAAATTGAATTCAGCAATGCATTTAAACTTACTATACTTTAACACTTGCAGAATAGATATACAAGTATACAGTGTAAAAGGTTGAATATATGTACTCCAGCAGCATTAAATAACTTTAAAGTAAGCGAGTTTTCCTACGTTTTCAGTCCCATCTGAAAAACAAAAAGAAATCGGATTAAAACCAGTTTATGATTCAAATCATATTCACCTGCATGCGGGCGCCACCAGCAATGGGTGGAAAATCGCAGAAAATTCCAACCAAAATAATTCTGCAAAGCTCATTTACCCCCGACTTTGATTTTGTTGTCACTTTGTATTGCAAGACGTCTCTGCACAAATTTAAAATTCGCCTATCGAACTTAGAATTCAAAATAATTGTTAAATATTTTCTTATTCCAAGAAAATATTTCCTTTCAAAAACTTTTTTTCTCTGTTAGTTTAACAAAAGTCAAATCTGAAAAAAACTTGTACTGGTTTTTCAGCAACTCGGAATGCCCAGAAAAGGTAGAAGCATTATGACGCTCAATCTCGACACTAAAGAAGTGAAAAAAGTTGCGGATAGAAATATTGGTAAAATCTATTTGAAACTATTTGAATACTTTATGAGACGAAGTTTTAGTAGATATGAAATATATGTCAAATTTTTAGATTGTTTTATGATGAATTGGAAACTTTCCACAATGCACATTTTTGGATGTATCAGAATTAATTCGCGTAGTTACCTGAAATACTGTAAAGATTTACATTTTAAAAGGGCTAAATCGGGCAACTCTTTCTCGGTAATGCCATATAATAATTTAGAATTTTAATTATACTATTATTATTATACTATTAGTCCTAGACTTTTTTATTGTACTGAAAAGTTCATCAGAATAAAAAAAATCTACAAAATTGGTTATTATCAATATTTCTGTCCGACAAACAAATCAGTGGCGAAGCATTAAAGGGTTCAAGGTGTCCACTAAACACACCCAGCCTGTAAACTTATATTTGTCCAGTTGAAAATAAAATAACAATAAAAAAAATTCTTTCTATCTAAATTTGCTCTATTTCCCCAGCATTCATGCCTTCGCATTGCTTATGATAGTTGTTCAGTTTCATAACTGAACGCCAAGGAGAATATCAATATGTGCGAATACAATGAACAGAAATATTCATTATGACTAAATTCGTAAGTTCTCTAGTCCTCATGCCTTTGCATTGCTTGTTGCCTCCTTTTACGGTATACAGACTAAAAAGGTATTACCAAAGATTCTATAATACAAAGATATTGCAAGCCACAGACTTCAAGATGCAGGCCTTTTCCATACAAAATTATTGAAGCCAGCATATGCCCCGATCAGAGGGGCAAACATCCCAAATTTTCTGTCATTTTGCGGGATATTACATAAATAGGGCTACCATGATTAGTTAAGATGAAGGGAAATTTTCAGTTTTATTTTAAAGTTAATTCTGTACGTAGCTCTCATTTAAGTTGTTGCTAAATATATATAAAATATTTTAAGTACATATTTACGTTTAGCCAGTTTGAAATTTATTTATTAAACTTTCTGGATAACCAAAAAAACACATTTTCCTGAATGACGACATTATCAATCTTGATCTAAGTATTATTAAGTAGTCAGAAAAACAAAGGTAAGCAGAATATGGAATATTATGGAAAAATTCTGTATTCTTCATAGTACGTATTATTGTTATTATATAGGTAGGTACATGTTTTCCTATTTTATATAAATACGATGTATTCCCAAAATTTGTGACCTTAGGTTGCGGTATCAACGTCATTTTCCAAAGGGCATAGTTTAAAGAAATTAGCAGAGAGAGTGATTATTACAGCAGTGCATATTAGTGAAATACATATATACGTTTAAATTTGTCTAAAATTTGTGCATACAATGGGGGCGGGAAAATTGTATGTATTTTTAATATTAATTTTTTTTTTATTTTTTCATGTTTTTAATGCATTTAATCTTCTATATGATTTTTTTTTAATTAATAAAAACCACTTTCGTGTTAAAAATAAATGTTAAAGCATCCAATTTTTGTCATTACCTTGAAATATTACTATGAATTATCAAACTAATAACATTATACCTACTGAAATGAAGAATTTCCTTTTATGTATAACAATTTCCCTTCTGGAAATATTTTTCTTACTTTGTGGCAGCACAAATCGCTCGCAACATAAAAAGCATATTTTATGCTGGCTTCACTTTTTGCGAGCTGTCATCAGTCTATATATTACTGTGTTTCCATGCAGAGTTCAATCCGAATTGGATCCGAATTAATGCTCATGGAAACGAGAATTGAGTTGAATCCTGGTCTAAAAAGTATTTATAAATCTGGCTACGTTTAAAACTTACAAAAAAATTTATAATACAATCTTCATACTGGTATGCCGAACATTTTCCCTGCTTGTAATTTTAATGCAATTTTAATGAAAATTTTACCTCAATAAAATACTCTATAATATTTAAAACATTTCTGATGTCCGAAACAATATCTTTCGAGCCTATTTTTTATTGAAATTTGCAATTTTCTTAAATACGGAAACCAAAAAATGCAAAATCTAATTTGATTATGACCCTAAATGTGCGATTTGTGCCCATGCAAATAAATTTCGCTAAAGTTTGTAATTTTATTTGCTTATCCAACTATTAAAAGAAGTAAGTCTTGCATTAATGTTTACCACCCACCCATCACTCCTCACACTCAACTCATCCTGCAATACGATGCCAGACAGAATTTCTCCGGACCGTCTACAGGCACCAATAATGCTCACAAATTCTGAAGGAAAAAATCAATTCTTTCCTAGATTGAACACAAATTCATACCGGCCTGAGACAAAAATTCGCGCTGATGTATCTGAGCCAGAAAAATGTTTAGCTAACAAGCCCAAGTAACCAAATCAATCCAACTTCCACGAAGCCGAGACTACCCATGCAGAACTTATTCGAATCGTCCTCAGCCACCAATAGTCCACACGAATTCTGAAGCAACATGGTCGTTTTAAATTCTAAGAAAAAATTCAATTTTTGCCTATATTGAAAAAATTGTTTGGTTCGTATCCATGATATATTTAGCCGAGATCAGTGAGTTATTGAGGTTTGCTATGAGCACTTCTCATCACTGACTTATAACAATGGACTGAGCGTATTATCATTTTCCTATAGGAAAGCATGGCACAAGTTTTATAGTTCTCTCTTTCGCCCTATGGCAGAGTTGGAGCTACCAACACAAAATATTGCATTCTGGAACGTTTGCTTATGCCATTTGATGTTTTTATGTTGGCTACAGAGGCAATCACCGCAGAAGGAATAAGGTAAAGATAGTGTTTACCATGCTCCGTCTCTCTTGCCCATAAGCAGGATTCAGTTAAGAATAACTTTTGAAAATTAAAGTCGGAATGAGTTTAATTCCTTATAAGCGATTAAAATATCACTTGGGCGCAAGAAAATATATTTTTTTAATTAAATTCGATTTACGGGTATAAAATTTCATCTGATTGATTGAGTTTTACATGTTTTTTATGTAATCGTTTTAAAGGGTGCTCTAACGGCGATATACAGAAACACAATATTTTTTGTGCCAGATGAAATAGCAAATCGCTCAGTCCATTGTTATAAGTCAGTGCTTCTCATACATCACTTTCTTAGTACTACCGGCATCGATAGCTGGGTACCAGGTGCAATTTTTGTTTCGAATCTTTGTGGAGGTAAACGTAGCTATTTACAAGAAAACAATATGTTGAAGGAAAACAATGCATAGAATTTTGCCTGTAGAGAATTTCAGGATTCTCTTTCCTTTGTATAAATCATTTTGTTACAGTGACAAAGTCTATGATTTTATTGGTCGGCACATATTCTTTGTCATTTGTAAAAATGCTTCACTTTCGAAAATGGCATTTTGGGAACAGTTTGCACCCTACATGACCCCCTAAAGTTATAGTCGCTAGAAAGATAATCCATTTTAGATTACATTATAGTAGAAAAAGTATAATCGCGTGCCACTTTTCCTAACAATAAAATTTCCCCGAATGCAAAAAATTGGAGTTCCGGGTCTGAATTTTCGTTTTGAAAATTTTTTAAAAATAAAAGAATTAAATTTTCTAAAACGTTTTTTACTGCGATAAGTTCATAACTAAGTTCCCTCAATTTTAAAAGAAGAATGAAGAAAATATATTAGGAAATGAAAAAGTTATGAGAGAAAATGTAGAAACAGTTTTTCTTAAAGTACAAAACAACCAAAATATAACTATTTTCGATTTGAGCGACCTCTAAACACATTAATTAAAATCACTGAAATTTTGTATAGAAGTTTAAAATTACATTAGCTAACAAATTCTGAATGAGCATTTAGACATTTTAACACTTTTGCAAATCCAGACATTTTTGGGCCACCTTAAATTGTTTAAGCTACATATATTCTAATTTCAGAGGCAGTTTAATAGCGTTAAATAAACTTAACAGAGATAAAGAGAAAGCTTACCGCCAAAATATATGCAACATAGATCTTATACAGGTAATAGCTATAAAAGCTCTTCTCTGCTGTGGTATATATCGGTATATGAGACTTTTCAGAGTTTCATAAAGTTTATCAGGTTTAAACCTTAAATAAATTATTCTGTAGCACCAGGGTTGTATATTGTTTCCTACGAAAATACTTTTCGTTGGCGTGAATTATTTAATTAACGTGATTTATTGGAATCATAAAGCTTAAATCTCGTGTTCATAGTTACGTTTCATTTTCCATAGTACAATTTTCCTTTTTTCTGTAGTTAAATTAAGACATTAAATAGCGCAACGGCCTAGTAGAAAGTTTGGCTTTGGTTAAACTTGTTCAGTCTATTACTACCATAATTTGGTGGTTTTGTTTGTCTAACAAAGATAAATAAGGCTAAAATTTGAGCTTCTTTGGAACTATGTAATGTCAATCACTGTTTTATCATCCAATGCATTACTATTATAAGTGCAGGGTAGGGGTTATAGATTCGACCTCTAAGTCCTGCCAACTAAAAGATTTTTTGTGCTATGATTTTAGTATGTTAAATCCAGTCCATATTCGTTTGCCCTCGTTTTTCCGACTCCTGATGGGGCTATGAATCTCTTACCCAGACATTGGAGTCTTTGGTGAGCTCCCCATGCGTTCGCAGGATACGTGCTCTGTAGATTCTATTCCCTCGTTACTTAATGGGGAGTATTTGTCTGTAGTTTTATCCATTTTCTTAACCATGACTTAAATAATGCGTAGTCATTATTATTGTTTTTATATTATTAAGCCTAGCTCAGGGAGTACCATATGCAAAGGACAGCGGTGCAGGAAGAAGATAATAATAGGAATCTGGGAACGTAAGGAGAGTGGAAGAGGTGCTGCTGTTTGGAATTCTTAAAATTTCGTAGATTGTGTGCCGGAGAAAAGACAGAAGATGGTAGACTGTTCCACATTCGCACAGTTAAGGATAAAAAAAATCAAATAGTTATACTGCACGGCCGGTAGTAGAATACAATATTTGTGTATTTGGAAGATATACTACAAGATTTACAATCTTTTTCTTACTACCAATTTGAGTGGAATACAGTAATACACGAGAAAATTAAAAAACTAATTTAAATTAAATGTTAAAAAATACAACAACAGCAAAAAAAAAATTGGAAAACAGCGAAAGTAGTTTGAAGGGTAAAAGGATATGCGCGATTCACAGCCCCAATGTGGAATGTAGGGATCATTCTACAAGAGATCAGATCTAGATATTTCATTTGAACACTGACCATGCATGCGGCTATAAGGGAGCGGAAGGCATCAAACATTGCGGCGGTGCTCGAGTGAGTCGATATGACAAGTTATTTTAAAATCGCCAATAAGCTTGAAGGCTCTATTTTGGACAATATCCAATGAAGCTACGGCTCTGCGACCAGCCCCGGCCTACATATGGAAATTCTATTCTATTCTAGACCTGATGTAGGAACGCTAGATTCGATGGATGAAATATTTCTCACAACTTTTTAGAAGCCCAATACATTTCGATGCTTCTTTGGCAACAGAAAAGATGTGATCTGTTCAGCTTAACTGGAAATATACCAAGAATGCATAAAGACGGTGTTTCGTAAATCAGTGCTCGATTAAAAGAAACATCCAGCGCAGCAGGTGCCGGCAGTCGAGCGAAATCGTGGGATTCGCAATTTCAGCAATTTAATTTAGTTAGGAAAATGAAAAATTGTTAGATTTAGTTCAGTTAATTTTTAACGGGTTTTGTAAACGGTCATATAAAATAAATCATACAAAAATTTATTTAATTCTTGTTCTTATTTTTTTTAAAGTTTTTAAAAGTAAAATGATTAACTTATAGCTAGGTCTGGTGCTTTCCACAGGGTACTCGATGACGATATGAAAATCTTCTGTATGGGAAGCTAATGAATTTCTTTGTGTACCTTAGTCAAAGAAAGCTCTGTCATTATAACTAGTGAACTTTTTTCTATTTTGGACATTATTTCTCCTGCTAGGTGTGTTTTTGTAAGATCGCAGATGGGTTCAGATTTGGTAAAAAGAGATTGTGCTCCTTTTCTAACCAAGTAGTCAATAGACGCATTACTTGCATGCCCTTCGTTTCTTGGTATCTACATAAAAATTACTTTATTTGCCTCAGATGCAAGGCCGTATTTATGGGGTGGGTTTGAGGGGTTCAAACCCCCTCCATCGGTGGAGCCTACACTTTCGTTAATCTGGTATGCCAAATTCGTATCCACAATTCTTTGTAATGTAGCGGGGTTCACAACAATTGATTTTGATATTTTATATCTTTCCTCTGTGGCCCTTTCAGATAAAGCAACTTTAGGAAAAACGTGTACTAAATAGAGAAAGAAAATAAGCAGTTCAGTATGTATGTATGTATATACACATTAGTAGATGGTACCCTGCTAGAAATTGCTCATAGTTTATAATAACTCAAATTTTCATGAGTCTTCAAATGAGCATCCAGCAAAATTTGTCGAAGCCTTTCATAAATATTTATGAAACTGTTCACTAATCTGAACCAGTAAATAAATGCTTTTTCCGTGTATGCACGCATGGTGATATGTATATCAAGTAAATGTAATATACTTATTATAATAATATACATATATTACCCGTACAAATTTACTTCAGGAAGGAGGCGTCAATCGTCAGCGCATCTTGACCAGAGCTGGACTCACCCTGATACAAGACTTCCATATGAATCCATTTTTGAATTTATGCAGTCGGTCGTATCTGACATCAACAGGAACAGTGATTACCTGCTAAAAGCACACTTCAAGGCAGAATGGGAATCATACTTTGTGCTTTAACCATTGACATACCTTAACTTTTACACAGACTGTTCCAAATCGGGGGAAACCCGGAGATGTCGGTTACTGAGAGGGCGCACGTATGGAAATGGATATACATTTCGAAAACCACGTCACGGCTTTTCCGCCAGAACTCAAGGCTATACTCCAAGTAGGAAGGTATCTTCTCAGCTCAGATAGTAGTGATACAAAAAAGCGAACGAGCTCACTTATATTGAAGCAGTTTCGGAGGCTTCTTTTTCCAGAATTGGAGTTGGACTAACATACTTTACCAGTGCGGAAACCTAACCTAAGCTCAATAAAAAAATTTTGCGACTTAAAAACCAACTCTGAGAACCCTCGTGTCAATTTTTACTTGGCATTTATTTATCAGGGGTCACCTACTTAGGATGGGACTATGCAAAGGATACGGATAGGAAACCAAAACGGTGACTCATTTTCTCTGTCACTGTATGCATCCCTATCTCTGCTTGGTTATACACATTCTTTGATTCACAGCCTCTAAATGGGCTGCATAAACCGAAAAGAGAGGGTTGGGGCTCCAATCGTAGAGTTCGTCAGACCGTCCGGCTAGAATTTAAGACAAATGGCTTATAAATCTGGAGAGTAAGCAATAAGTCTTTTGCTGAACTCCTAATAAGCCTTCGATGAGTTTCACATCAGCATTCCGATTAAGATTGTCTTGTCAGTTTAAGTTTGTATTATTATTTTTAGAAGGATGGGGGGGGGGGGGTGCGGTAGAGGGAAGAGTTTCGCCTATTTTCTGTACAAAACCCTCTGCCTAAGCTCTGAATATGCTTGCGTCTCAGCGCCCCAGCTGCGTTTCTGCTGTCTTTCAGTCGTCTTCTATTTTCGCTAGGAATTATTTGGCTTTTCTTAAGCAGTACCCTTAGCATTACGGTTAGTATACCCACTAACACTTTTGCATGATCATCCCCAATAGTACAGAGGCCCTCACATTACTGCATTCATTTTAGAGAACTTGTACTTGAGAATAGGTCAGTTTGTTTTGATAATGGACTTTGAACTGCACTGAAAAATAAATTTTAATTTCAAACATAAAATCAATGGTAAACTCATTGCTGAGCTCATTGATAAATTTATTTGTCTGACTCAGTAATGAACCCTTCATAGTAGGTACTAATAAATTCATTACTATATATATAACTCATCACAGTGGTCAATTTATATTGAGCTAGATGAAAAGGAGAAGCAACGTAGGTATTGCCAATTATAGTGAAAGGGAGGATGTATGCATCTCATGTACATTATTTGTGAACAATTAAATAATTTCCTTTTTTTACTGTTTTGACTGACTGATGATGTTAATCGAAGTGTACTTGAGGAGATCACTGATGAGCTCATATTGTTTTGTTTATCAAAGATATGTCCAACGTCGTCAAACACATCCATACACTCTAGCCATTCAAAAGTTGTCACTTATTTTGTGAGCGGAGATAGTCAATACCTACGACTTTCATGCGATATATTTATTCCGTGCTTAAAGGATGGCACATGTTTTTCTTGAGTTTTTAGTTTTACTGAAAATAAAAACAACGTGGGCCAGAGATAAAATTATAAAAGTATTCATATGTTATAGCATTTTAAGATTTAATTAAACATTTTTCAGAAAGAATTAAACCTTTTCCACAAAGATTTAAACCTTCTCCACAAAGAATTAAACATTTTCCACAAAGAATTAAACTTTTTTCACAAAGAATTAAACATTTTCCATAAAGAATTAAACCTTTTCCACAAAGAATTAAACAAAATTCATAAACAATTAAACAAATAATTTTATTATTTGTTTTTTACATTTGTAAATATTTTGACGTCAATGAAGTGGTTCACCAAGCGATGCAGGAGCAATTTTCATCATCATGTTCATTATAAAATTTACAGCATCCGTAGAATTTATCTCTCTAACGCTACTTTCTATAACTGAGGAGAGGGTGTGCTCAACGGATGTATCTGCGAGAATCCTCCTCGCAGCTCCTTTTATATTTGAAAACGCTTGCTCTGTAGGATTCAGCATAGGTGAATATGGTGGAAGAAATTGAAGTCGTAGATTATTACCGGTGGCAACTACCTCTCGAACAGCATTCGTCTTGTGTATGGCGGTATTATCCAAGATTAACCATGCATCTCCTATATGTGCAATTTTACCTATAAGCTCTATAAGGAATGAACAAAATTTATCGGAGTTGCATGTTGAATTTGAAATAATTTTGTAATGTAGAATTCCATCATTGTTCATTGCTGCTAATAAGGTAGTATTACGCCCACGGACTGTGGGAATAACAACACGAGCTCTTGCGTTTACTCGCGAACGAGCTTGTTGGCGCCTTAAATGAAGGTTGAACCCAGATTCATTGATAAAAATGAGTTTTTCTCTATTACTTGGAGCGTTTCTTGAAAACTCCACAGCATATTCTTTTCTCTGTTGAGTCGTAGTAGCTGAATTCATACGAACCACCTCAAATTCGGCCTTTTTTTAAAGTTATTTTTAATTCACGCATCCCTTTATCCACAGTAGATTTACCTAATATAACACCTATGCTGAATCCTATAGAGCAAGCGTTTTCAAAGAAAAAAGGAGCTGCGAGGAGGATTCTCGCAGATACATCCGTTGAGCACACCCTCTCCTCAGTTATAGAAAGTAGCGTTAGAGAGATAAATTCTACAGATGCTGTAAATTTTATAATGGACATGATGATGAAAATTGCTCCCGCATCGCATCGTTTAATTCTTTGTGGAAAATGTTTAATTCCTTGTGGAGAAGGTTTAATTCTTTGCGGAGAAGGTTTAAATCTTTGTGGAAAAGGTTTAATTCTTTCTGGAAAATGTTTAATTAAATCTGAAAAAGCTATATCTGTTTTTAATTCAATTTTAAAACCAACTAAAATAAATTACAACATCGAACCCCACTGCGATCTAAATATCTTAAATTTAAGAAAAATTATAAAACAATCAACGTGTCACGAAATAGAATAAGTCTTTTTTTCATTGGTTTTAGTTGGCATCCATGAAACAATCATCAGGGGCCGCATTCTGTAACTCGGAGAGTTTGGGAGTTTGGAAGTTGAGAATTTTCGTTTGCCCCGATTAAAGCTCCATAACTCTCCTTTCGCGATTCTCTAAAATACTTGGGGAGTTCGGGAAAACGTGAGAAGTTTCGCAATATTGAAGGACGGCTAACTTGGGGGGGGGGGGGGGGGCGTCGTAGAGCATTGGGGTTTTTTTTCCTTCGGATTTAGGGTCTAGAGTATAAAAATATGGATGAAAAATATTTGGGGTAGGGGCCTTTGGGGTCGGACCACCCCTCATTGGGTGTTGTCCAAAATACGTCATATTCGGTATCAAATTAAAGAGGGAAGAACAGGTAATCGAGTGGTGTAGTTTGATTTGATCATTTGAACGTTTTAATTGACTTCTTACCGCCGAAAGACTGCTTTTTGCACTTGGGTCATATACACCCCAGTTCCTATATTTTGCATATATTTCTTTTGTTCTCTGTTTCACGTCCATTGAGCCGTCCTGCACGAGTATTATTAATGCAGTCTGATTAGCGGTTTTCTACACTTTGGAGAGATATCTCTTTGCTTCTTCTTACCTCTTCCCCAGAAAACCTGTTTGCATACTGCACTCTGTTGTGAACATTTTTCTCATGGAAAGTGAATTTCCACGACGTACCAGTTCTTCATAATGATAAGTTGAAAATATGTCCATTTTTGTACCAAAAAACGGCAATTTTTTCATCTTAAGAAGGACTGCTTCACTTCTTTTGCAGTTATCTCCAGAATCATTAATTGGACTGAAAAACTAATTACATGTCTAATTAGAGGACATCATGAAGATGCGCTTTCATTCTTTCTACATACAGGCTTTGACGTGCATATTTAAAATTTTGATAGCATCTCTTCTGTACTGCAAGACGACCAAATTGATCATTTACGCATGAATTACAATTTTTAGCGGATACCTTGAGATACCAAAATCCTTATTTCTCTGTAAGTATTGTAATTATTTCCATAATTTATTTTTGTAAACATAGGCAGGATATGCAGTGAATCCATAATTCAATTTCAAAATCCTGGATACATTAGTACCTTCAGGAAGGACAATAAAAACAGACAATACTGCCAGTTGAGAAATATTTTTCTTAATTCTCCACAACTAACACAGCCGAGAGTTTTGCCGAATGATATAGAGAGTTTGGTAAATCTCAATTCAAATTGCACGAGTTACAGAATTCCGAGTGGAGAGTCAAGCCTAGTATCGAGTTCGACCAAAGTAAAATTTAACGCGGTCTCCAAATATTTCACATAAAAATCACTGGTAAAATTTTGACATCTGTTATTTTGGAGAAAACAAATTGACAGATATCCAAATTGCCAGTTTTTCACAGACAAAACCTTCAAGCTGTACTTGCGTACATTTTTCCCTTTATTGGAGCTGAGGGAACAGAATTCGTTTTTTAAGGTCTATTGATAGTTTTACACTACGAACCTTTTACATTGCTACAACGCCGAATAGTCTTAAATTTATAAGATTTGAAAATATTCAATGAATCGCCATTCGACATAAAAAAGAAGTGAGTTTTGAATTAAGAAACAGATTATCCCTTAGTAATAGATATCTAGATAAGTAAGCCAATAAATAAGCCAATGAATGAATGGATTGAATGAATGAATAAAACATTTTAATCCTTCAATTAATCAAAAAGAAAAAACAATCTGAAAATTGTTATAGAAACAAAATCTCACGCGCATTAAAATGTTCAGTAAAATCTGGAAATCTATCTGGAAATAGAGAAATATTCACTTTTTACCAGTGAACTCCGTACTGCACTAGTAAAATCATCAGTACAAATTTTGCTTGCGATTTTACCAGTGCTAGAATTTGTATGAAATTGTCACTTTTACTCGAACTCGATACTTGGCTTTAAGTGACAAAAGAACTCTCATCTCTACAAATCCACAACTCTCCGAGTTAGTCAATCCGGCCCCAGAGACGAAGGCAGGAAACAATGTGTGTCCTTTAAATGTTTCTAAAATGTATGGATTTTGATAAGATAACCGGATGTGAGGTACATATCTGTCTTTAATTCTATCGGGTGTATTTGATTTTTAGCATTACCTGTAATACATAAGCATCGTAGATGATGAGAAGTATATGAAGCAATAAAAAAATTCCATTTGATGAGTACAAGCACTAAGTTGTCTTAAAAGTATGAATTCTAATCACATGATCACCAACTCAGTAATAAGTTCCATCATCGTATCTGGAGCCTTTTTTCTAGAAAAACTTACTAGGGGTTACAAAAACTTCACATTAATTTATTGAAATTTGTTGTTACTGTCTGTTCAAAATTTTACACTAAACTGGCTGGGTTGAAGGATTGCCTAAGGTGAGATTGCAATCCGACTTTTCTGTTAGAAGGCTTAGGACCTAAAAAAATTTTATTAAAAGCCTAAGCAGGATTTTTCCGGGATTAATTATAATAAATACAAAAAGTAAAATAAGAAATATATAAAATATGAACATTCTTACACGTTATTTTATAGTGACATCAATAAAAAAATTTCTTGTCTAATGAACAAAAGTGTGTCAATTTGAAAGAAGGAAATGTAAGTTCAAAAGTCTTCAGTTTTCTTGCTTAATTACCACCAGTCACGCTAGATGGACATACTTATACATAAATGTAGGAGTAGACTAGCTAAACACGAAATAGACATTTGTTTATTGAAATACTTACCTAGTGAGCCTCTTAAAACTGCAATTAGATAATGCACTGTCGGAAAAACTACTTTCTCTGCAAATAAAACAACAGACAACAAAAAAATAAAACCAGAAAGCGGTTATGTGTGACACCTTTCGAAAATTTCATAATAACTCGCTTTTCATGGGAACTAGAATAGAAATTGGTCTACATGTAATGGTGGAGATAAAATCTTCAACAATATTTTTTTAAACGTTTTATTTCAAAAAAGGATTTTTTATATCTAGGTACATACATATATAAAAAAAAATTAAAAAAATTCAACTAGGCTGACTATACAAAAAATACTTAACAATAAAATGAATGTTGTGCGTTCTTATTTACAAAACAATTTTTGCACATTCGTACGAGATGAAAAAGATGAAAACGTGATGACTATGATTATTTCATTATAGGGAATATTATTCTGTGCAGCATTGTACACATCTAGAGCACGGAATCAATCTTCATTCTGCATACGATTCGTTTCTCTAATACCACCCAGGTGATGACCACCCTTTATGTACATGATGAACTGGTACATGAACTGGAACATGAACCGGAACATGCACTGGAACATGCACCTCCTTCACGACAGGAACTTCTTTGTAAATTTCCTTAACAATTGGGACCTCCTTGATTACGGGCACATGAATATGCTTATAAATTGGCACTTTCTTAACATGATGATGATGGATCGTGTGAATATTGTACGGCACGTGGACGACATGATGTTCACTGAAAATGAAATCGAAATGTAAAGAAAGTGACAAAAGTGAATTTTCTGTTGCTTTGTGGATAAATACTGTGGCGGCGACAATTAAGCGCTTTTCAATTTGTATGCACATTTTAAATGTCGCGAGACGTGTAGTCTTGGCATTGTCTGATTACAAATATTTTCATGTGTACACAATAGTTCGTGTCTGGGGTTTTAATCACCATAAACTTTTTGTTTTAAGTTAGGTGGTAAAATGAATTATTATGTCTGAAAATTTTTATGTTTTACAAAATTGAGAAATCAATGCTTGTATTTGTTGTTATTTAAGGATATACTAATTCAATAAATTTTGCGGTTTGCTTAAGTATTTTTATTTTGTGATATAAGAAAAATATATATATATAATATTTTTCATAAGAATCTTTTGCAACGTAGTCCTCTGTTTAACAAATTTATTTATTTATTGAATTTTGTGTGTAAGTATTACAAAATCTCCTGAAAAGTAGTTCAAGTCTAAGCAATAATTTCTGAAGTAAGCAACATATTTTATCAGTTATGCTGGTTAGGATTATATATTAGAAACCGATCCCAGTATACGAGTTTCAAAAGGAGTTCCATGATTGAAAGTTATGCTTTTAGTCTTATTCATTTTTTTTTAATATATAAAAAACAAAAAAAAAATTGCTAAAATATTTTATTCATTACTCAGTACAAAACTGTGAATGACAACGCATTTAAAAATTCGGGAACTTGCCTTTAATAATTAAAATTTTTTTCACGAAAGGAGTTATAGACGAAATAGTATTTTCTAAGTATATTACACATTTATGTGCTTTCGATTTAATTTTATTTCCAAATGTTATACATTTTGAAAAGCATGATCTGGTGAATACCTTGCTATAAAATACTCACAGCTTTTTAAACAGTTTTTACATCAAAAATTAGAGGAACAGACATAGACACTTGCAGTAAGCTATAGTTGTCTGCAAAAATCAAGACTTTACTAGTTAGTGAGAGAAGAGGTGGCGTAACTAGAAATGTACTTTGGTAGGAAAGTCGTGTTTTATTCGGATACTAATTTTAAGCTCTAAAATACTGGGATTTTTTTGATGTACGTTAGGCCCTTTAAACAGATCTTTTCTCACAAAACCTTAGTAAGGATTATAATCAATTGATGTTTCATTAATCTGGAATCTTTTCTATAAATATTCGTAGTAGTATAATATTAGTAGATGTATTCATGAATTGTGAGTAATGTTTCTAAATGAAATTATTCATGTAACCAATAGCTTTAGGGTACCTATATAAAAACATTAACCATTTCAAAAATGAGTCATTCAACTCAGAATTAGATCCGATAAGGATTATAAAAGTAAGAAAAAGACAACGGGCACTGACAACGAACCCATAATCGAATTGGAATAATTATCATGACACCCGCAATGAATATAAAAGAAATCTAAAATGTATGTATAAAGGACAATTACATTCAAAATAAATTAAGTAGTTATAGTCAATTAAGTAGTTATAGTGTACAAAAATCAATATGGAAAATGAATTTAGCAGAAAAGTTTAACGTTTTTTTTTGTAAAAAGCGTAGAAGGTATTAAGGATGCAATACTGCAATATGCAGAGCTCTGGAAAATATTCTAATTAAAATTAATAATAAAATGAACATTAACTTAGTTAATGAAAGAATGATAATCGATAAATCATTGCAATATGGAACCGGAAGATGAAAATAAATGGGGAGGAGTCTCGATCAGTTTAAATTGATATTGCTGTTCCTCAAGGATCAGTGTTGGGAACATTTATAGTTTATTACTTATACATAAACGACAAGCAAAGGGTCTCAGAAAACGTTAAATTGGCGTTTTATTATAAATGATAATTTTGAAGAAGGGCAATTAATAATTCAAGAAGATTTAGAAAATGTTAGTGTGTGACTTACAGAAAATAAGTTAAAACTAAACATGATAAAGACCAAATGTATGTGCTTAAATAATGATGATGACCTAAGTCTTATAACAGATAATTCAAGCATAGAATAGTGTATCAAATTAAATACCTTGCTGAAATTATAGATTATAAGCTAAAATTCGATGGTCATGTTTCGTGTGTATGTACATATGTAAAAAATATGGGAAAAAAAGGTTTGCTGCAAAGAATCAGACAGAAGTTATCACTTATATTCGCAATAAACATATATAACATCATAATCAAACCCCACTTCGAATACTGTGCTACAGTTTTGCTCTTATGCTACCAGGAGCATATGATGGAATTCCTCTAAGGCTACAAAAGAATGTAATGAAGTGTATACTAAAATGTGACATGTTTTGTGTATATATTTTTTGTCTCAACCAATACAGTACAGATATATATATTATTTGCGGAGGAATAGGTGTTGAAGGATTGAGATTGACAAATAAAGACATAAAGTTAATTAAATCAACATTGTCCATTTTGTCGCTATCAAAACTGCAAACATAAGAAATGATAAGAAGTTCACGTCAATCTAACCAGTGAAGTTTTTGAAACAGAAAATTATGTTGACATTATGAATAAATCAAATAGAGTTAAATTCCACCTTAAGTCAAGTCAACACGATTCAGATCGGGAAGTGAAAAGCGAACAAAAATTACAATAAATTCTTTTGTGCCAAAACCAAACAGAAGTGTTGTTTTAATAACATCACTGCACCACGATAAGTGCTATGGTTATAGGTTGCAGAGAAAACCGAAATAAGATGTTACGTAACAAACGCAACAAAAATAAAAAGAAAAGGTTATGATGATCTTGATGAAGTTTCTAGTAAATTTTGAGTAAATTTGAAGATATTGAATCTGAGCCTACAACATCCTTTAAGCATAAAAAACTTCGAACATGCACAATTTATCTTACTTACGTCTGTCAAAAATTTTGCAACTTCACGGCTAGTTCGCCGAATACAATCATTACAAGTAATTGAAATGTGTATTCGAAATTGGAAGCACAGATTCCATCTATTGGTGACTATCGAAACACAGCTTTGAACTTATCAGATTTTACTTAAGCTCGATGTACCTCGAGGTTAGATTAGGTTAGGTTATGTTAATAATAGAGCTGACGAGGCAACTAGAACCCTGCAGACATCATGACCAGAGTTGATTACTTGTGCCTTCCCCTAAAGTGGTTAGGCAAAATCTAGCCTTTTTAGGATATCGATTATTGCCTTTGGGGTTAGATTAAGAAGATAAGTATTTCTCGAGTGATTTTCAACTTTAGTGCTGTAAGCATGGCAAACTCACATATAATATGCTTCGAGATTTCATCTTTCTTTTCGCATAACCTAAACAGTTCTCTGTCGGATTTGTCTATCTACTTAAAACAAATAACAGACTTCTTTCCAAGCTGTGAACTGTATGATTTATTCTTATTACAGTTACAAGTCGTAAGTGCAACTTCTGAATTGGCGGAGGAATTGAACATTACACTGTTTTTGTCACCTTTACATGTTTTATTTTTCATTTAATATGCGAACTGTCAAAGTAGGTGTTATCACCAGCGAAGTTTGTCTTATTGCAAGGAAAAGTTACTTAAGGTGGCGAATATACATCCCACCTTCATCTTTTTATGCCGTTACATTAGAAACATTGACTTCTGGCTTACATATCCTATCCTAACAATATTGGGGATCAATTTTTCGGATTAATAACTTTTTTTTCTAGAATAGCGTCAAATCACACTAAATTTAGTAAAAAACCTATTATGTAGCTCTTATCTTCAGAATAGAAAGTGAAAATAATGATTTGCTTTTACAAACAAATTAAACTTTATGAAAGGCGTGGATGATACAGACTTAAAAAAAAATTCATTTGAATATTCCATAAAAGTGTGGATGAACTCACACCATCTTTGATGGGTACAATTCTACGCTTAAATTTTCAAATTAATCCCCGGTTCGTCGCTTAAATTACATAAGATCTTTTTGGAAATTATTGTAAACATTTCTGGTTATGTTTTTTTTCTTTGTTTTATTAAAGCTGTTAAATAACATATTATTGCCTGAGATAGATCATTTATTTTCTTTTTTTTTCAATTTTCCTATTTGTATAGTCACAGAAAATTTACATCTGTCCATCATTATTCGTTTGAATTTTGTGATAGAAAATTTCTTTTGGAAGCATTTAACAAAGCTCGGATTTTCTAATTTTTTTTAAATATTAAGATATGAAAAAAAAGGTCAGATTAAAGTGGGGCATATGGTAAATTTAATTGAAATTCAGGTTTTTCTTCCCTTTTAAAATGAAATCAATTTCACAATTATGTAATATTTAATGAATTCATTATGTCGGAAGCAAACAATTTGTAAAATTTACAGCATTAATACTAATGGAATAAGCAATGAATAATATCACGTGTATAGAAAATGCATAATGGACTCAAATTTTTTTTTACAGCTACAAAAACAGAAATGCTGTGAATGAATGAAAATTGTGTAAAATATATTTCGTTTTTCAGTTAATGATAAAATTGATTGGCGTTATGTGAATACCTTTGAAGGAAGTTTTTTCCAGTCTACTTGGATCAATACAGGTAGGTTCTATTGACCTTTTAGTACCTGTGAAGAGTTTATGTTGATTACTACTTTTTAGTGAAAGTTATGATTAAAAAAAGCGGGTGCCATGTAAATTTCATCATAGGAAGAATCTTGAAACAGTTTTATTGAAGATTAGATCTGATGTTATATAAAGTTTGGATAATGTTAAGGTTGACGTCCTCTTTTAGAAAGCATAGGTTGTCTTGATCATTTATTATTTCTAACTA
Source organism: Dioctria linearis (assembly GCA_963930735.1). Taxonomy (NCBI): domain Eukaryota; kingdom Metazoa; phylum Arthropoda; class Insecta; order Diptera; family Asilidae; genus Dioctria; species Dioctria linearis. The sequence goes on along the minus strand of OZ005740.1, from coordinate 326,381,153 downwards.
AAGTGATCTACAATTTTCGTTTCTAAAGTTTATAAAAAATCTTTAAGATGTCTTTCAAATGTTCGCAGATGATATATTGGTCTTATCTTGGTCAAGTTTTATGGAATGGCTGGTCTGAGCAATATTATTCAATACTAAGCTCGAATATGTCTAACTATAGATCTAAAACATTATTAACGGCATTATTCATGGTAGGTCAACAATTGTATTTTATTAATGCAGCCACTGATTTAGAGATTAATGTGAAGGTCAGGTGTGAAGCTCTGAATATCTGTATAAGAGGCCAAGGAAAATTTGTTTGTACACCAGAACTTCTAACTTCAAGAATTAAATTAAAATTGGTAAAATGACTTATTCTGTAATTTTTTAGCTCAATCTGGCTTAAACTATACTGGACAGTGTGAACCTTTGCGAAATGAATAAAGGCTTTAATGACTGTGTGTGTTGGGCTACGGAAGATAAATTCATGAGCCTATAAACTTTTTGGATGTTCTTTTGATTCTTTTTTAAAATTTAGACTATTTATTTTTCTAAGGACGTCCTGATTGTCTTTCAGACTAAATACAATTTTTACAGATAGTTTTCGCAGCGTTGTGATATACTTCTCCATTGAAATTATAGACTTATTCAAAAAGCTTTGAAGATGTATTGAAAAATGTTGCAAACAACATAATTAAGGATTTATTAAAAACAAAGATTCTACAAACTGAGCATGAGTCGAGAGACAAGTAGATGCCCATGTAAAAATATGACAACGTAAAGAAGATAGAGCGATTGGATTCTTATTGGAGAATGCGGCAACTCGCTACAGAATTTGATCTTCTTTATTGAGTGTACCTGTGGAATGTATTCTAAATAATTACAATAAGAATTCCGATAAAAAATTACTATTTACGCTAATGGCAAATTTTGGCTGGACCATAATGGACTGACAAATTTTACATCTAAACCTCTTTCACATTTCTAAGGTAATACTAACTGTATGATAGTCTGCCCGCAGTGCTCTTGAAACTGTAGGTCTAATAATACTTAGAGAAGAATTACTGTACATAATTATTTAGGATGCATAATTAAGTTCTTAAAAAGACAAGACCAAACCACAAGGCAACGCCAGATCACATTCAAAGGAAACCCTCTTACGCAAACTGATCAAGTTGAACTACGAATTCCTTTCATATCCACCGTACCCTTCTGATGGAACTCCTCTGGCAAGAGAAACTGTATATATTTTTTTTATTTCACGAACAGACATTTTAGTATATTTTTAGTTTAATTTTAGAATTTTCTAAATTCCATTTTTTTCTTCATTTCTATATATAACTGAAAATTAGCAAATATTTATCACCTAATTTAACTTCTCCTCATTATATGAAATAGTCTCCAATTTTACTGTCGTATTTGGAAATTAAAATTAACACAATCCGCCTAGGGAAATTAACCTCAGCTCTTTGTTATATTACGTACAGCAAGTCATGTTGTCTGTAAGTAGCTGCATAGAAGCATGTATATTGTTGAACTGATTTTATCAGACATAAACCAACAAGATAATATTTTTCCTGTATATTTACCCATGCTGAACCTGATAGGAAAAGAATTTTATAAAATTGCAGATTCAACAAGAAATATTCGTAAGTACGTTACGTGGCAACTCTAGAGGAACATGATTTTGCTTTGCACAATCTATCAAAGCATGAAAACAATAACTAGAGAGAGTTTCTGTTAATTAAATTGTCATTCTCATCTTGCTGAGCAATAATATTTCAATTAAATAATGAAGAATAAAAGAATAAATAATCTTTAAAGTTTCGAATGACAGACAGGCTTTAATAGTAAAAGTGAAGGAATTGGTACCTTTTCTAAATGTTGTCTGTTAACACAGATAATTTTGCAGTTGAACAGATTGCCGTAGTCTTGAATAAATTTCTTTTAAGCTACCTGGCTCTAGTCTACTGAGATGTCCATACATGGGATGCTATAATTATTTCTGTTTAAAATTCTGTCGGTGCGGACTGATGTTCGGATATTGGGAAGAGTACCCTACTTACTAGAAGGAGCAGCAGACATGAAATTTAAAATGATGGATTGCTTATGTAAAAAAATCTCATTTTAAAATCGGAACTAAAGACTCCCAGAAATCCAACATTTTCATGAAGGCGTAACTATGTCGCACTTATTCGAGGATGGGACTGAAAGAAATTATTATTAATCATATAATTTCGAAAATGGGATAAGAAGTCTTCCGGATTTAATTGCTCTAGAGTTCTTCTGTTTGGAAATTTGAAAGGAAAAGTTTTTAGTTTTGTTTATATAAAGGCATCAGTCAGTAGTGTATATATATGTCAAGAAACAGATGAAATTCTGTATCTGAACCCATTAATCAGAGCTTTTCTGACTGGTCAAATTCAGCATAGGTAATAAAAAATCCACATCGAAAGGAGTACATATAGGATTCCCACAAGGTTCTATTCGTGCACCTCTGCTATTTTGCTTGTTCATCAATGATCTTCCGAACGTACTTCATCATGTCAGCGTTTTTCTTTATGCTGATGATGTTAAAATGTATTTATCCCGACCAATTGGCTTAATACAAGACTGCATTGATAGAATAAATTCTGACTTAATGAGCACATCTGCTTGGGCGTGTTAGAACAAAATAAATCTAAATCCTTAAAAATCTACTTACATTGATTCTTATAGATGTGATCAGACCTTTTCTGATATTCTTTCTATATATGTACCTCAATGCAATAATTCTCCCCTATACGTGAGAAGCTAAAGGCCTGGAAGTACGTTTAGTAAGCTGAAAATGAGTTGCTGTATCCATATAAAAAATCTCTTGGTAAGATTTATAGTGGATTTAGGCAAGTGTCGTTATCCGTTAAGCTATTTTCTACTAATCTAAAATTGAGTCTAATAAAATCTCTATTAATGTCATATTTCATTTATTGTAGTACTATCTACCCTGTCTTGGATTCTGAGTGTTACTGCAAGATTAATACTGCTTTTAATGATTGTGTACGGTTTATATATGACCTGAAATACTTTGATCTGATGTTAACAAATTCATTGGGCACTTATAAGAATATTAGGGTATTAATGTTTTCACTTAAACTATTTAACACAAGATCTACTTCTTATAGACATAAGACCCTTCTCATATCTAGAAATGCATATATTGTGGGGCAGCGAACTTTTTTTTTTCGTTGATCTAAGTCGATTATGGAATACACTTCTAATCATGTCAGGGGACTTGGCAGCTCATATAAATTTTGAATACCACTAAGAAAGCATTTTTCTGTAGTAGTGTAATTCGATGATGCGTGCCGTTTTCATCACTTATTTAATCTCTGTGTATTTTTTGTTCGTTCTTTTTTCTAAATAATTTCTTACTTTTAATGTCATACATTTCACATAAAATCTAAATAGATATTTTGCCTGATTTGTACTTTTGCGATTGTAATGAAAAGTCTTGTATTGGTAATAGGATCTATATCCTTATGCTAGTAGCCTGTGAAATCAATACAATACCAGATACCACTCTTTATTTATATCTTGAAAGATAACAGATAACAAAACTCTAACTATGCAAATTTAATACGTGTAATTACGCTAATTATTCGAGAAACTGCGGTTCAATAGTATTGTCGTACTATAGAGAGATATTTGACTTTTACCTAATAAAAGATTGGGTTTATTATGCCAATTACCAGGTCTTACACGACTGGTAGTCTTTCTGATCGGAAACTAATATCTTTCCCGGCTGGCATTTGAAAAGGTATCTCACAGTCTGATCAGAGATTAGAGATCTTTATTCCATATTGTTTGTGAAGTCTGAGAGGATAGAAAATACAGATAGAGAGAAGGATATACGTAGGCACATGTTTCGAGATAGCCATAAACCTAGCCATAGAAATAGATATGGAAATAGAAATAGATACAGATATTAGCGTGTTGTAGCCATAAACATAGATACAAACATAGAAAATCCCATACGCATGGAAATAGCCATTGGCATAGGAAAAGAAATAGAAATATGAAAATAGAGATAGGAAAAATAGAAACAGACATAGAGGTAGATATGGCCATAAACATAGCCATAGAAATAGACATAGCCAATGATATGATATAGGCATAGCCGTATATGCATATGTATAAGAATTTAGGTATAGCCATACATATAGCATATATATAGAACTAGAGGGAGAGATAGAGATAGAAAAAGATATAAAAGTAAATGAAATAGAAATATAAATAAAAGTAGATAGAGGTAGAAATAGAGAGAGCTGGAAAACGGAAGCAGTTATAAGATATGATAGGAGATCGTTCCAAATGTGTAGTAGAGGAGGACACTCTTTTTGAATACTGTGGCTCCAATAAGGGAATTTTCAATAGGAGAGAGGACGGGATATTGAAAAAACCAATCGATATAGGTACGGTAGACAAAAAGACTTTCGCAATATTTGTACTTTTATATTTAGAGATTTAGATTTCAGAGATGTGCAGACTCTGATCTCGCATTCACTGCGACCTGAAAAATCTGTTGTAAGTCCCCGTTCAATTTATTCCCTTCCTAGGTTTAGACTGTTAATGAAGTCTAGGACCACTCTGGGGCTTAGGTTCCACACGTAGTTTGGTTGAGGAAAAGCATGTTCGAAGTGGAGTCACTTCGTCGCAGTTGCCAAGCAGGTGCTCCGAGGTTTACTGAGCATCCTCACAAAAGCGGCAGGATGTAGTCTCAGCCAAGCCCTTCTTATGTAGGTGATAATTTAATGGGTCATGACCTGAGAAGAACTCTGTGATTGTTTTTATATCTATTCTTCTAAGTAGTAGGAGTTCTTTAGTTTTTCCGCCAGAGGTATCGATAAATATTTTGCTTGACGAAATTCCAGTAGGCTTTCCCAATAGAAGGATTTTTGGTTATTCTCCCAGCTGTTTAAGGTAGCTCTGAGGTAAGTCTGAACTCTGAAGTGCCATAAATGGCTCTTGTTCGACAAAGGGAGTTTCCGCTCCTCTTTTGGCCGCCAATACTTGACTTGATAGTGTAAGCCTTTAAGGCCTTGAGAGCAGCTTGAGTATCCGAGAGGATATTAATAATTGAACCATATATGGCTCTCGCAATCCAGGTATTGTCGCATTTTTCTATGACTGGAATATGGTAGGGGTAGCGCCCAGGGCTTTTGATATCTGGGATCTGGGGCCATATACACCGAGTCCGACTCTACTATACGTTTTGGAATCGTCTATATACCACACCATTGATCCTTGTTGGAACGACGGTTAAGTGGAACGCCATTGTTGTCGGTCTCCCAAGACCACCTCGAATGGTCTTACAAAATCCACCTTGGGTGCGATTATATTAGATATTGGGCCCTATTCTGTCGGTAAAATTTTATCATTTTATGTTATGTTATGCCTTAAAATAAAATATTTCCCTAAAATCCTATTCTGTACCAGAAATTTTATTTTATTTTACGCATCATAACATAAAATATTTCCTGTTATTGAGCATAACATAAAAGATCTTAAGCAGCACATTTTAAAGATATTTTGACACATTTTATGAAAATGACATGCGTCAATTAAAATTTGTTGTGCGAAAATTGTTTTAATTAAAAACTAAAATGTCCACCGCCATACATAAAAATTACAATTTTGTTAGAAATTGTAGAAATTTGCACTGGTGCGGTATGGTAAAATATAAAAAGTTATTTATATTTGCCTAGGTTCTAATTTTATGCGGAAAAGATCATAGGATACGATATCTTTGCGATTCCTACGATCCATGTGAGCTGCCCAGCCTTAGGCTTCAAAAGTTCTTCCGGCTGGATAATTAATAAACTTCTTATATTGTGGTTTGTAAACTAATTTTGCAAACTTATGAATAATTCTAATTTATACCCAAAATGTTTCGTTTTAAGAAAACAAATTCAAATACTTATAGAGTAACTATAGCCTCATACCCGAAAGACATCTATTCCGTTCAGTTTGAGTTAGGAATCTAAAATTGAACGGAATGGATGTCTTTTTGCTTCTATGCATTTCTACGGACATGGTTCGTATCAAAACTCCAATCAAGAGTTGTCATATTTTAGCACTTTTTACACCCAAAGTATCTCAAGAGCTATTAAGAAAGCAGCTGCCTTTATAAATGATTATTTAGTGGGTGATTTTGATAGAGTATCACGCAAATGTCAATTGACCAGCTGTTCAAAAAATAATAGAAAACATAGCGGAAATGTACTAAATATTTTATGTTACGTGTTCATAAAAGAATTCATAAAATAATTGTATGGTACCACGACAGAATACGAATTTTTAAAAATATTTTATTTTTCATTTTATGAAGAAGGGATTTTTTTCGCCATAAAATAACATAAAATATTATTTTATGAAAAAATTACAGAATAGGGGCCCATTGTCGTCATTTGCTCAAAGAATATCTGCTTTAAGATACTTAAATGACCAAACAGATCGCCTGGCTTTATCTGTTTTTTTTTTGCACTCTAATAGCACTGGAGAGCACTTACTTTTCACCTGCAAATACAGGTTGTACTTTGTTAAATAAATAATTAATTATTATTGTCATTATTGTATGCTTAGATGTCTGACGTATTATACAATGTTTTCCGACTTAAAAGACTTTTAAAATATATTGATATGTTAGGAGTCAGTGTAGCCTCGCAAGAGTGTATGTATTTTATGACAATAAAAAAAAATATTCCTCAAATATTTATATGCTAAATGAGAAGAGCAATATTTGAGAGTTGAACAGTATTTTTTTTTCAGACTGGGTCATTCTTTAGTATAGAAGTATTTATTTTTCTAGGAATTAGTTAACTCTCAAGATGGTACAATCTATGGCTTGGTTAAAAGGAATGATATTATTTTTTACTGTACTGTCACATTGGTTTATTATCCACATGAATGTATTTTTTTCATTTCAACTGTCTTAAATTATTTATGGAAATATCACTTACATATTACGTATAACATTTTAAGGGCTTTTAAGCTCGAGCCCTATTTTTAGCAGAAATACGTTGAATATAAATTCAAGCTCAGATCCATAGAATCATAGTCAGTATGCTACCACCGCTGATACCCATCCATTTCATATAAATTGTGAATATAAATACATATATGTTGGAACTGGAAAAAATAAATACGGTAACTGAGATAATCTGAAGCTCTACACGGTCTACTTCTGTGCCCTATCTCTGCTCTATCCTACCAGAGCCTTGTATGATTCTTCACTTAAGTTTAATATTCATGGAGAAGTCTCAATTCTACATACGATGAATATCATGAACATGAAATACAACTTAAGTTGCTTTCAATATATAGATCAAGCCAGTAAATAGCCAAAAATTGCATAAAGTAATTATCAACGGTCAATGAAATAATTTCGAAAACTAATGAAAAATTTTCTGTAGTCAATGTAAAAAAGAGTATTTCAGCAAAAACGTAACGCAATTCTGATATTATTACCTCATTGCATATGTCATTTCAACAGATTCAGTTGTTCCTCTTCATCTATTTCCAAGTGCATTTTTACAAGTTTTAAATAGTGAAGTTTACTTGATGCAGAAATTAAACAACTTTTGCTCTTCATTTTCATGAGAAAGCGTTTGTTATAAATGGAATCCATGCATCCATCGAGATATATAATTAAATCAGCTCAAACCATAACATCATTATGAAATTTCATTATGATATCATCAAGATTTTCAAACTTTTATGTAAATTGCATTCCGATGCTAATTTAAATTAGCACAGCGTGGATTTGCTAGAGCAAAGTCGTGAAATATTCGAATTCGCAGCATAACAAAACAATAAAAAAATGAAGGTGATTTAGATTTTTTTTCAATCAAAACATTAAATAATTTCAGAAAGAAGACATAATAGGAATGACGTTAATATACTGGTAAAAAGTTTAGTTTCGATTTGATGAACTTTTGTATTTTAATTATTTTTTAATCCCATTTTAATGAAATATGCGTAGAGTGAGAGTATCGATTACCGCGATCACAAAAAATTATTCGAAAGGCGTGTGACATTTTACGAGTGATGCTAAAACTATTTCAATTAAATATGTTTTTTTTAGAATTATATTTTGTTGTACTTCTTCAACAATTTTAACAGATTCTGCATAGCTTTTTACACTGTCGTCTGAATTTCCCTCCACCCTAGAAGTTGGTAGCATTTTGAGTTTCTACACCATTTCAACTGGAAGAGTTTTATGTTAAGAAATAAATAAAGAGTAATAGATGAGAGAATTAACCTAATTAAGAAGCTGAAATTCTTAAAATTCTCGGCGATCTACACATGAGCTTAGCTTCAGTGCCTTCTACTATTACTTAAAAACCATAAAAAAAACATAATTGGCCTAATTGTCGATACCCTAAATGAAATGTGCGGTAAATATATCCGAACCCTTGTACTATCGATATGATCGTTCGAACTTATTTTTCCACTGCGGTTCGTCAGAATGATATTCAGTCACTAGAATTTATTAGTTTTTATTTCAAATAAATCAAGGTGACTGCCGGATTTAGTTCATTTACATTTTCTAAGAATTCGTTGATCTCAATGAAATTTCAGATATAGTACATATACGGCATTATGTAGACAATTTCATGAAGGAGTTGCCTGGTTTTAACAAATTTCTGACTATTTTTTACCAATATTATATGAAAAGCTATAAAAGACATGCGCCTGATGTTCTATGTATTATAAACAAGAGTCATATGGTTTGTACCATGAAATTCAAACTACCATGAAGAATTTATAGAAAAAAATAAGGAGGCCAGAATTGAACCCTGTGTTTAACTAATATGTATTACCCAAAGAATTATTAATATTTATAAGTACAGCACAAAAAACTAGGTCTACAGTTTATACATATGTGTGTATTTCTACACAAGTAAAATATCTAAATATAGGTACAAGGTTCTCCATAAGTCGTAGAGAATCTACGTAAAAATCAGCTCGTTACTTGATTATAAAACTTTATCTCAGCACATTTCTTTCCTTTTGGGGCTACATGTATTGCTTTAGATCAAAAGGATTCGTAAATTCTTCTTCTGCCATTATAAGCTCCAAAAGTTTACTTATATTCAGAGAGATAAGCCCCTTCGTCGTCTTGCATAGTGTTGTTGTGAAAAAAAACTTTAAAGTGAAAATTGGTAGTATTTGAACGTTTAAAATTTTATGGAGTAGCTCAATTTTGATTTTGATTGTTGCTTTAAGAGTTGGCGATTTTTGCGTGGTTTATAAATAATTACCTTACATCAAGGTACTCGTCGTAAAAATGTTTGAGTGTGGGAAAATAATAATAATGATAAATAATAAATAAATGAATAATAAGGATATCAATATAACTCAGAAGCAATGAAAATTGTAATAAAGTTAATTGGGTTAAAAGAAATCTGTGAAGGAAAAATCAAAACAAGAAATTAAAAGAAACGACAATAAGAAAATGTTGTAATTGAAAGGACCAGAAAATTATCCAAATTACTGTAAGTGTTTACTATTAGATGAAGAATCTTTGTTTGAATATTATTTCATGTTTGTTAATAAAATGGAATTATCTTGATTGGGAAGATGAAGAAAACTTTTATAAAAAATTTCGTGAGAAAGTTTTACTGTGGTAAGCAATTAACACATTAAATTCAGGAATATAAGGCAATGATGAAGAAAATATATTAAATGTTATCATATTAAGAGAGCTGAAATAGTTAAAAAAGAAAAGAGGCAAGAATTGTTTGTGCAAAACTTATTACGAGGTAAAAAATTGTAAAAAACACGCTCTTATCTTCAAAAGTTACAAGGGTATTTTTGCTGAACAGCTAAAATATCTTTTCATACTTATCTTTCAAAGAATATACCCATGTACCTACCTAGCCCTAATGGACTGATTCTCGAAAGCTAAATGAACTTAGATCAGATATAAGTAAATTCATGATCCAACAGAAAAATTGTTAAATGTAGTATTTAATTTAATTTTCATATATTAGTTCTTAAGATATTCAGTTAAAAAAAAAATCAAAAAAAAAAATCAAACTGAAAACCTGATTTTTTGGCCTTAGAGGCAATTTTTAGTTAAAAAAAAAAATATTTTACACTAAGGAAAATATGAATTTTTCAGAATTTCGGAGCAAGTTGCGGTTTGTGTTAAAAGTGTTTAAATTTTTTTTTTAATGGAGTTGATTGGATTCTAGTTTCAACATGCAAAGCCTATTAGTTTTATGTTCGGTACACTTTGAAATTGAGAACAGAAAAAATGACAAAACATCTGAACAAAATAATTAAAAGCACCAAGATAATGAAAATTGCAATAGAACTAATCCGAAACATTTTTGATTTTCTCAAATTGTAGAAAAGTTTTCCATTCAGCAAAACGTAAAGGTTTTTGAAGAAGGACAATAAAAAATTTTGGCAGTAAAAAGCCATGGGTTATTTTATTTTTATGATATTTTGTGATCTGTTTTATTGTAGAAAATTCAAAAATCAATTGTCATCCAAAATTTTACAATTCGATATTAATCAATAATTAAATTACCTACTTTAAATAATAAGAAATTTTTTTTTCTAGTGTGGATCTTCTATTTCTAGTACACGTACTGCTATTGATTTCAACGCACTGCTGTCTTGCAATAGTGTTGATGAAGACGTTTTTAAGTTTCACATAATTCTTTTCTTTTCGATTTATTTTCTTCTTATGTTCCCCGCGAGCGTCAACGGTTTAAATGATTTTGAAATTCTTAAAATCTGTCTATTTCAGATTAATTACCATACAGGCATTATTTATAGCTTATTAAAATGAAAAAGTTTCGAGATCTCTGGACAAAAACTATATAAAAAATTATGAGAACGTTCATGGCATTAAAAGGCAACGTTACAGCAATATAAGGGAAACCTTCAAAATTCAGGAAATTGGTCAAAATTGAAATTGAAATTTTAAATTCCGAAAATTTTTGAAAATCTGTGAGCAGTAGAAAGGTCTTTTAATTTTAAAGTATGTTGTGATGATCGAAGAAAGAATTTGGTACATTTATACAACAAATTTACCATTTAAGACAAAACCGTTATGTGAATTTCAAATTTTTGGATTTCGAAAAGATATTGCGAAACCAAAATTTGTGACTCACTAATTCAATCTTTTTTCTATAGAACATGCTTTTTTTATTTAAGTTTCTTTTATACAGCATCCATTGCACAGAAGATGTGTAAAATCTTGAAAACTGAGTAATTTATGAACGATATTTTGAGCATTAACATATAAAATAAATGAGAAAAACTGGGTAGTAGATTTTGAGATATTTAAGAATAAAAAATAAATAAATAATCATGATTTAAATTTCTCTCCGTAATCTTCAACATTTTCCTTTTAAAATAAGCCCTGGATCGTGGTTCGCCTTAAACTAAAAGAAGATTGAAATTGGTGATTGATCGGATAAAAATCCAATGTCAATAAAGTCATCTATCTTAGGTCGTTTTCCCTTTCTTGAGTTAGTTCATTTTGGTTTTAGTTGTAGTCCGCTGCTTTTTGCTGCAGTCTTTACTTTACACTAATTGTGAAGAATAATTTTATCCTAAAATTATGTCTCCATTAACTTAAGAAAAGTCCAGAGTTTGTCTGTCTTGTTTTTTGTCTATAACACTTTCGAGTCGCCGCGCCGGTTAGTTTTTTTTTAAATTTAAGAATAAAAGTTAAAATGTAAATAAAAAAAAAAATAAAAAAAATAAAAATATAAATACAAAAAAAAATAAAAAACTATAAAAGAGCTGATGAATGATGGAAGACACTTGACAAGAAATGTGGTTTTTCTTGTCATTTTTGATGTATAACCAATGATTTTTTCTCCACAATTAAAATTGATTATTGTAGTAACTAGAGAATAATATAAACTTAAGAAAAGCACAGACTCTATTTGTTTGTCTGTAACGCTTTTCCTGTGGTGCCTCTAACCCAGAAAGAATATTCCTAACATACAGAGAGAATCCCGTTCTAAGATCAGGCATCTTTATCTAGTCTAAATTTGTGTGATGATTGATGGAAAGTACTGAATAAAATTTAAGTTTTTGTTTTCGAATATCTGCTTGTTTTGTTCGACAAATAACAGCAAAAGTGTTATGTACGTTACAGGGATTGTATTTATTACGCTCAAAAATATAAAAATCATGGGATACTAACAAAATAAAATAATTTTTCCATGATTCTTGTTTTTTCTATTAAAAATAATAATAATGTTAAATTTTGGTTCATTTCGTCAGAGATAATAATAATTTTTGATTTTTATTTGTTTATCTTTTGTTAGACATAAAAATCATTTGCTATTCCATAAAGACCTAAAAATTGAAAAATTAGCAAATAATTTGTAAATTTTGACTAAAATAATAAAAATAATAAAGTTCTCATTTTAAATTTAATATAAAAATGACTTTTATTTCTGACTAAATTAAATGTAACGAATCAGAAAAATTAAATTATTATTATTCATCAAATTAGCCAACGATCAAAAATAATATAATTATGGTTGGAAATATTTGAATTTATGAAAATGAATAAAATAAACCGAAATATTAATTTTTGAATGAGTCTCATTATTAAAATTATTTTGTTTTAGTTGTATACCATAAGTAAAATGCAAGAAAAGCTATTGTCATGTGACATATTCCCAATTTAATAAATCTCCTCTGCATTTATGTAAAAAAATATATAGAATAACTTTTTTCCATCCATAGTCTCTTTTTTTAGCAGATTATAGAAATTTTTGAGATGATGCCCAAATCCGTTAGGCTTTCTCTTAAATCCACTTAGTTTTATTTTGGCTTATTTAATGTGTAGCAAAATTAAAAAAAGCAATCAAATCCCAAAGCCAATGATCCAATTTTCCAAATCGAATTAGTTAAAATTAGAACATTTTTAAAGAAGTGCATTAAGACAATTTTACATAGAGCATGTTTTTATGCGTTCTCCGCATGCACTTATTCAAAAAGATATTTGTAAATGACTGAGATGGGCGTTTTTCCTATTTGTTGGAGTTCACTAATAAATTTCTTCACATATTCTTCACACTTTCGGTGAAATAAAATTTTTACAAAAAGGAAAAAACAGATATCAAAATTATCCAGATCCACTTCAAAACTACAAACCACAAATCTTAATCACTATAGAATAAATAAATCCCTTTTCTTACTGTCTGCCGCCGCCGCCAGAGAATCCTGGTTCTGGAGCACACATAGCTAGGGTTAAAAAACACGCAAAGAAGATGACCTGCAAGAATAGAAAACCGGACGTCAGTATTTATTAACATACGTTTACAAACAAAACACTTTCTTATCACAACTATTATCACATAAGATATTAAGAAAAAAAAAACAAATTTCTTTCTTTCTTCATCACTTTAATTTTTAAAATTTAACTCACAAAGGGCTTGAGGGTGGCCATAACTGTGACTTGGCGGTATCGCTGGTTTGGTGGTGAAAACTTTAAAAGATAAGAAACGGTCAAGACTTGTGTTCACAACACGCGACTTAGGAGTTATTGGTGCCCATCAAACTGGGTGATCTTGTTTTATACCTCAACGTGCAGCAAAAAGTTACATCAAAGCTGCATGCTTGCGGATTGCATTGATAGAGCGTCGCTGACGCGGTTAATTCGGTTGCCCCATACACCTGAGAGGTTAAAGCCGGGTGCTTCGTGGGGCTTCAAGTCTTCGGTCGTCTAGGAGGGAGAGTATCATTTGGATTATTGCAGTACGATACAGGTACTAACTGTAACTAGTTAGGCCGTGCAGGTATGAGAAATTTGTTTTTGTCGTAAATTTTAATGAATGAAGCTTTATTGTTGATACGAGTAGGCATAAATTCGTAATTCCGTCATATTAGGTAAATTTTTGTTTGCGGTTTTAAGCTGTTTGCATTGATTTTGGCGCAACATTGGGGCGTGGTAATGATGCGATTTGCTTGCATACAGCAGATGGAATGATTTCCTGAGTAAATTAATTTATTTTTATTTGTTTTTTGAATTTTTGTGGATTAAGTAGAAAATTACCAATAATTACGAAACCTAAGATTATGGATATTGTTGTTCATCATGCGTTTCCAATTTTGTGTGCTCAACTGGAGTTAAATCTGGTCTTTAGGTTCGATAGTAGTTCTATTTTAAATTCTGATAGCGGAACTGAATATTTGAAATCTTAGCTATGTTTTTTTTGAAGATCGTAAAATCTATTCCAAAACAATATTGGCTCCAGAAATAATTCTTTTGAAGTCCCGTACTTAAGAAGCAAGAAGATCTCTGACACTTCGTCCTCATTTTTTGTTTGTTGAAATCTGGAAATCTGGAAAATTGCGCATGTGATCCCTATCCCAAAGAAAGCGACAGCAGATATTCCTGCCGACTTCAGGCCTATCAGTTTACTTTGTTATCTCGCTAAAGTGCTCGAGAAGCTGTTATATTGGCAGGTTCAACAGTACATGCTCCAAAATGATCTTCTTAGTCGATGGCATTCTGGATTTCGACCTAAACATAATTGCGAAGGTGCTCTCGTGAAAGTTACAACGGACATCCGCTCTGCTCCTGATCGGCGGGAAGTGGTTATTATGACGCTTCTCGACTTCTCCAAGGCTTTCGATAGTGTCTGCCATAGTAACCTGTTGAGGAAAATGTCTTACAATTATGATTTTTCGAACAGAGCCACCCTCTTAATAAAAGAATTCCTTCACGCTCGTTCGCAGAGGGTTACATTGGGGCAAAATAATTCCCCCACCCTGCTTCCCCTATCTTGTGGAGTCCGACAGGGTTCCATTCTGGGCCCTGTGCTGTTCAGCATTTACATTAATGATTTGACCGAGTATATTCGCGACGTCAACATTCACATGTACGCCGATGACGTGCAAATTTATTTAAGTCGTCCTATAGGTTTGATCAAGGATTGTGCTGCTCGCCTGAACAGTGACTTGTATAATATTTTCATCTGGTCCTTAGAAAACCAGCTCAAGCTGAATCCGAGTAAGTCGCAGTGCATTGCTTTCCATTGTGAATCTATTGATCCTACAACGCTTCCTACTATTTCATTGGGCGGTTTCCCTTGCCTTATGAAGATCGAGTTCGTAATCTTGGCGTGTTTTTAAATTCTATCATGAGATGCTGTGACCTCATCAACTCAAACATAGCAAAAATATATGGCACTCTCCGCCGTCTCTGGCTGTCTGCTAGTTTACTATCACCTAAGCTCCGTTGTCACCTTGTTAGGTCTCTCAGTCTGCAACATTTCACTCATGCCACTCTTGTCTTTCCTAAGCTCGACTCGCACTGTTCAAGGAAACTGAACAACGACTGTACTAGATTTATCTTTGGTCTGAGGAGGTTTGATCATGTATCTCACCTCAATTTCACCCACCTCAATTTCACCTTGTTGGGCTGCTCGCTTGATATATATTTGAAGCAGAGAGCTTTAGTGTTCCTGTTTAATTTGCTTCGTTCTTCCCAACCGGTCTATTTGAGTACTTTCTTTCAGCCCTTAAACTCCACTAGGGGGCTCAAACTGCTACTTCCACGGTTACAAACCTCCATATTCGACGAATCTTGCATTGTTCAACTGACTAGAATCAGGAACTCGCTGCCTCATCATATCCAGACAACTAATTCGCTCGGCAACTTCAAACGACTCCTAAAGACCTATCTTGGCATAGTTGACATTGGCTTGAGGTGACCTGTACGCGCAGCTCTTTTCTTTTTTTCTGTTTTTTTTTAATCTTTCATTTTTTATTCCTGTAGATATCTTTTTAAAATCTTTAATATTATGTTTAATTAAATATGTATTTTCGATATTTTAATATTAGCTTAATTTAAGTTAGTTTTAGTTTTATTTAGCTCTCTTGCCATTTTGTTCGATGTTTGATAAAAGATTGTATATCTTGTAGCATCAGTATACCATTAAATAAATGAATTGAATTGAATTGAATTGAAATCGATGAATGACGCCGATGATGGAGATAATTTAAATTTTGCAATTACTTCAAACGCTTTTGAGAAATCCATGAATGCTTTGTTGTTAATTTTTAGATTTATCGATTTCCGGATGTTATTGGTGTAGGTATAACTTGAAAATTAGGGGATTTTTTTTTTCAGAAATAAAGACTTATTTCAATAACTAAATGAATTGATACATTATTGATGGTTTTGGTAATTGGCAGCTATGACAGCTCCCCTTTTTTTAGGCAATTTATGGATTCCTTGACAAAAAAAAACTGCTCATCTTTTGAAGCTAGGAACGAATCAAGCCAATTTTTGATATCTTCAACTGAACAGAAGTGTATTCCAGTAAGGGCATTTTGCATCGATCGTAAAAAGTAGTAGTCCAAAGTGGCAAGGTCTGCTGAATATAGCTGGAGAGGCAAAACTTTCCATCCACTATTTTCCAAATAGTTTCTTACCAGCGTATCAATATGAGGCCGAGCGTTGTGATGATGGAAAATTGCTTTGATGTTCCTGGTTGACCGGGCTTCACATACGATTTCCTGCGATTCGGGTTGTCGTAATAAATCCATTTTTCTTCGTCAGTAACAATGCCGTGCAAAAGCGACTTCCTTTTATGGCACTCAACCAGCATTTCAGACATGCATAATCACCTTTCGGTATCTCTCGGCTTTAAGTCATATGGTATCCAATTTTCTTGCTTTTGGAAGACTTTCAATGATTTCAGATGCTTGGAAAATGCTGCGAGGTCTTCTTGCATTTGGCACGAGTCTTCACTGCGTAGAATACACAAATCGTCATCTTCGAACTTTTTTACTTTTTTGCTTGGCCAGCGTGTTTCTTGTTTTCCGCGTCAAAATCGCTACTTTTAAAGCGTCGAAACAAAAATTCGCAAATTTTAGTCGATGGAGCATATCCACAGTAAATTTCTGATAGCAATCGATGACTTTCATCAGCACTGTTTTTCTAATTAAAGAACAACAGCAAAGCTTCCCGTAAATGCTGGTTATTTTGTACGGATGCTTACATGCTTCTAGCTGAAAAAATTATCTTGTTTACACTTTGGCAATTTAACACATAATAATAAATATATAAATAAATAAATAAATAAATAAAGGTAAATGACTTAGCTTTCACATAAAGATGGGCAGTATGGGTAGATGCGATACGGTACAAGTAACGCCAGCTCTTGTAAATCCCTCATTTTCAAGTTATATACCGAAAGAACCTTCAGCAAATTTATTTCACAGTTAAATATGATCTGAATCTTAATTGTTGCTGCTTGTTACTACTTGATTGTTATTAGCTCATATGATTTTGTACAAAATGTTCTGATATAAAATCATTTTCAAAACATTCAAATAATAAAAAAAAAATCGACTAATTGGTCGAAAATCACTAGAAATTTTAGGAGTATACCTAATGTTGCAGTTTCCAACGTTCAAGATATGTATTGAGAAAATATAAGGGTACCTATCGAAAATACTCATAATAGGAGATATAATCCAGTATAAAATGATTTTTCAAAATTGGAGCGGTATACTGCATGGATTAGATCGCTTTAGAGGTAATTTAAAATGTAATTCATAACATATCGTTGGGGAATGATGGCAAGGGATTGCAGGAATAATGTTCATAAAAAAAGCTCTTTTTACGAGCTCCAGTTATCATCTGTCTATAAATGTTATATTCTATGAAAAAAAAAAAACTTTATAGTCTACGTACATTAAAAAATGATTTTGATCCATTTTTATTCAAATTCTTTTCGTACAGTAATTTATGAATAGAAAACTACATGAAAGAATGTTCATTAAACTAGAACTCTATTTATCTAAATATGCATACATACATAGCAAAACGACATTGCAATTTAAAAAAAAATTGGTTTTTATTAAAATCCGTGATCTGATTTTTGCCTTTTCTTTCATCGATTTTCCATGCTGCAATTAATTTTCCCATTTTCCTTGTCTTTCCATTGGTACACAAAAAATTATCTCTACTTTTTGAGAATAACTTTAATTTAGAAATTGATTTTATTGCAAAATTATGTTTTTCACTTCTGGTTGATATTAATGTGAATTATGCTCATATTTCATAATAATCCATATATTTCAAACGCAATGTCGAAATAAATAAGTAAGTATGATACCCTAGATGACTACCCGCTTGTAATTTCGTACGGTCATCCATCTGTTCAAGTTTGATTTTTGATGTGGTTTTTCGCATACCTAGAACGATTCGTCGGAAAGTTTAAATAATTATAACAAATTTCATAAGATTTCATATTCTGAAGAACTTTTCAGTACAATTAAAACGTCTAGGTCTGATAATTTTCACAGTATACGTAAAGAACCAAAATTTTATATGGCAGCATCAAGAAGGGGTTGCCCGATTTAGCCCATTTTTAAACCCGTATTTACTGTTACTATGAAAACACCATGTTCAAAATTTCAGTTCACTACGTTGACGCGATCTAAGGCAGTGTCCAAATATATAGTGGAAAACGAAATTTTTGTATGGCAACCCTACGAAGGAGTTGATCCCATTTTCGAACTTAAATATTTTTTTTTTAAAAATGCCTGTTTGGAAAATTTCAGCACTCTAAGTAAACGCGTACTCGACTTATCGTCAGAACGGACAGACGGACGGACAGACGGACAGATGGATGGACAGACGGACGGGCGGACAAACGGACTCACAGACGGACGGACGGACATGCAAAAATCAAAATAACTTTTAATATTATGCGTGGGTGTCGAATCCATTTTGCTCTACCATCATTGTTTCTAGGTGCTACAAACGGAATGACAAACTTAGTATTACCTATGATTTCATCATCTACTAGGGTATAAAAATACACGCCCCGATTTGGCAGACATTTTTCCATCAACCAGAAAAAAAAGATCAAAATTGTAGTAACATCCTGTCTATTTTTACTGGTGAGTATTATCCAAAAAAAGCGAGACCACATTAAAGGAGAACTAATAGGGGTTGTAGATTTCATTATACCGTAAATCCTCTAGATAATAACTTGAGAGTAATTTAGGATGAATGGAATTTTATATAAAGTTATTTTTTAAGCACCTATACTTTCTCTTAACGCTGAAATACAATTGGTGTAAGACCAATTCTTATGACACCCAAGATGAAGGCCCGTGTGAAATTTGATATGGTCACTCATTTGGGCAATTTTGATTTTGGAGGGGTTTTTCGCATATATTTCTAGAACAGTTCGTCGGACAAAAAAAATGATTATAATCAATTTTATATGATTTCATATTCTGGTGTATGTTGGTTGACTCACTCATCACGGTGCTGAAAAACATGGGATTGTCATGTGAAGCGTATGCGGATGACATTCCTCTGCTCATTTCCAGGCACAGCATGACTACTGCCTGTGCCTCGTTGCATGCCTGTGCCTTCATGCAGCGATGCCTTAATATTGTTGAGGACTGGTGAACCCGTCATGATATGACTGTAAACCCAATAAAGATATTCTCCAGAAGACGTAAACTTGGGTACTTTGTGTGTCCAAACCTTTTTGGACACACTCTGTCAAGTACCTGGGAGTCTTCCACGACTCGAAGCTGACATGATAATTGCATGCAAGTTAATGCGGCTACGAGGGTCTTTGCTCAACTCAGGAGAACTTTTGGCTACACATGGGGCATTAAACCCAGGGTTTTGCACTGGATTTACACCTCGATCATTAGACCCATGCTTACATATGCCTCCTATATATGGTGGCCGAGGACGCTTGTGGGGACTGCGATCCGGAAGCTGACGGGCCTGCAAAGGCTTGCCTGCTTGGGAATTATGGGCTCCATGCGATTTACGGCTACTGCTGCTCTTGAAGTCCTACTTAATCTGGCAGCCCTGGATCTTGTCATTCAGGCAGATGCCAAAAGGGCTGTGTGCAGATTGCGCTGATGGGGATGGACTGGCCCTTCTCAGCGTCGCGTTGTGCGTCGTTTCTCTGTGCGCTTCCTGTAAGGGAATCGTGGATTGAAGGAAGTGCCTTATCGAGCCTTCTCCCCTATGACTCTATCACTAATGAGAGAGCTGGGGTCTGCTTTCTAGAGCCTGATATTTGGATGGAGTACTCACTTGGTAGACACAACACTGTCTTCCAGGCCGAAGTCTTCGCAATATCAATGGCAGCGAATTTAGCCCTTGATAAAAAAAAAAAAACATGTTGGCCTAGTTATGTATAACACATAACACGTGCTATTTCATACCATATATTCATAAAGGTACCCGGGTACCACGGGTGTACCTTTGAAGTGAAAACTTATAACTGACATTTTTCGTTCACCTGATTTTACATTTTTAGTAGGAAACCCGGTTAATTGTCTTAGAAGTATATGATTTAGGATTAACTAGAAGATCAACTTCGAGAAATTATTTGTTCATAATGAATTCGCAGAAGAAAGTTCAAATAGTTACCCGGGTACCAGGGTGTGCCTACAAGGGTTAAATTTTAAAATTGCCTCGAATTTTGATTGAGTATACTTCGATTCAATAAAATATGCTTATAGTCCCGTCGACTCATGCAAAGCCCCATACAAACTTTAAAAAATTGCAATAGAAATGGCCTTCCAAGTGATTACTGAAAGTTTCGCGTTGTATTAGAAAGATGTTTCGCATTTATCGCCTGCAATAAAGATTTCGTTGCAATATGTAGAATTAAGTTCAAAAGATACACGCAAATTAACTCGCCTTAAATGTGAATACTGAGAGTACTGAATGGCTCCGGTGCGATGTAAAGGCAATTAACGTGAAAGATAGTGACTATAATTCGTTTTCATATTGTTGTTAGTGGAAAATAAAACCAACAACGTGAGAACGAGCTGTTTATACTGTGAAATTTTAGCTAACTGCTTCGACGCAAAAGGTAATAAAAGATTGATAAGAAATATTTCGTACGTCAAGTCCTCAGAGAAAAGTCACCTAAGCAAAAAAGTTGTACTAATTAAGCACTCATGTTCGAAGATCAAAAAACAAATTTTGTGATTCTAGTTTGGATAAAACATGCAGCTGGCATCCTTGACTATTTTTGTGTGTGCTTTTATTTAAGAAAATCTTGAAACTAAATTCGTCACCTCCGTTCTCAGCACACCGAACAATTAAAAATTTTGCCATACGTACATCGTTGCCTGTGATACATTTCGGTACTTTTTAAGACTTTTGGATAGCATAAATTTTAGAAGGAAGATGAGTTTTTACTTTCAAAGTCACGAAATATAAATTTTTGATCAACATTTTGAAATTAAAAATGTTTGAGCCAAAATTTCACATGAACTTTTTCATTTATGATCCTCTTCGACTTAAGATCAATATCCCATGATTTTTTAGGGTCGCGGACACTACGAAATTTTGAGAAACATTTAAAAGCTCAAGCTAGTAACTCTGCGATAACTGATAAATTTTATCAACAATGGGGTCCGATTCAACTGAATATCTGGAAATTTTTGGAGGTTCAGATTACGAACATTTGTTCAAAATTTTAAAATGAATAAACATTTATATTTTAAATAAAATGTAATAATTTACAATTTAAATTTTAAAACTGAGTTTTATTCATTTGACGTAGTATTTACTTCAAAAATACTTCCTGAAATTGATAGAACTATGTCCATAATGATGGTAAATATTTGTAAAAATTTGATGATAATAATTTCTCTTATTTCATTTATAGTTTCATGTGACTAGAACAGCTAACAGTTAAGTATCAAATTTATAGGCAGATCGGAGATATTTTGGATTTCTTCCTTAAAACACTTCCCTCCCGTAAATATATAGTGTTACCAAAAAAACAAGAGAACAACTTGCTACCAGTAACTAGTTTCTAAAATGTACAATTTTATAAGGTAACCATGTTAAATTATTTATTAATGAATATGTTTTACAGTTTTGAAATTTTCCTATGCTATTTCAATGCATCAATGGCTGTTATATAAGTGTAAGTCACGAAAACTTACCCAGACGTATACGAAAACTCATACGAAATATTAACAATATTTCAATAAGTGATTTATGGTGCTTACACAAATTTATTTATGTTTTTATGATACTAGGACTTTGCAGCTGACGATTTTGTATAGATATCTAAGGATATCCCACAAATATGCGAACTAGGATATTTTTGCGAATATTTTTCTTAGGGAATTGTGACCACTTAGGTCAGGAGAGATCATGAAAATACATCTGCAAAGCAAGGAAAATATAGCCATCTATGAACTGCCAGAGCAGAGTAAAGATTGAAAACGCAATTAGTTTACTTAAGACTCGTTTTTACGCAACTGAAGCTTGATGGCAAAGCGCACTCTTGCATGTTGCGTACTAAATACTATCTGTATACTGTTATATACATATATATATATATATATATATGTAATGACATACATAACCTTAGATTAAGATAAGGATGATTGCAACAACGAAAAGTGTAAACACCTGCAATAACAAGAAATATGCGGAAACCACTTTAAAAATATGCGGCGCTGCGAATATAAAAAGAAAGACAAATTTGAATAAATTAAAAAAATAAATAAACTAAAACAGAATTAAAAAATATGGAAAATTGTTGAGTTTATTTAAAATATGGATTTGATTCTAATACACCCTTAGAAAAATGTTTTGGAAAATTATACAAATCTCAAAAAGTTTCATTCGATACGATCTCAAAGTGATTTTGTGAATCTCGCAAGTTTCATATTCTTCATAATTTATCATGGGTCAGGGAATTTATAAATTCTTATAGAATCTAGAATCCTGTTTAATTAACTTGCAAAACTTTCACAGATAATTATTACTAGCTTTCATAAAATTTTCAACAAACTAAAAATTTATTATAAGCAAATGCAAATGGTGGAACTGCTTTTATTCTTTACTCCTTGATCTCTTTGAGATACCAGGTAAAAACTTTAATATGTTTTAGTGGAGGAGCTAAGGTAAAATATAAAAAAAAATTAATAAAATAAAAAAAAACGTCTTCCAGGATATTCAAGGATAAAGGATAAGGTCCTTATTCGTGATGTCCTTTTTCGCATATATATTTTTAAGATGCTATTTTATTTAGATAGCTTGAAATTCTATCTTTCAACTGACCCATATTTCACTATCCTAACGTGAATAGAAAATGTTCATGAATTTTTGAAGAATACTAGGACAGCACTTTTGCACCAAATTTTGAAAATGCCATAAATCGCGAAATGCGCAAAATTTTTAATTCATATTTGTATATTAACAAATCTTCCAAGTAGGTATATGTATATGTAAAATTTCAACAAATTTGGAGATGGTCATGTCACACTTCTTGTGATTTTTGGTTGATTTTTTATGGAAGGACCCCAGACAAAAAATTGTCTACTACAATTGTAACTTGGCTTAGCACAAAATTAGTTACAAACTTATCAATCGTCCGAATTATCAATACTTGCGCATGCACTTGTATCTTCTAGATCAGGGATTCCTAAACTATTTTGGGCAAGAGACCCCTTTTCCAAATTGATCTGATACCTCAGACCCCATTAGTTTAAAATTCCTATCTCTAGTTTTTTTCCCTACTGATACAAAATACTTACCAATTTAAAAACTTTGCGGTTTGTTAAGTGAGTAAACTTGACATCATTTTCTCATTAAAATTTAATAAAATTCAGAAAATATCAAGTGTAATTAATAAATTATTAATACAAATTACGTAAAAATACTTAAGTAGGTAATTATTTTTTGAAAAAAAAAAAAAAAATCGCAAAGTAAAGATTAAAAACTAAAAAATTCAGTGTGATGGATAAACCTGATGGCTTTCTACCAATCTAGCTAAATCCGGTTCAATATTGGTGAGTTGCAGCCCAAAATCTCCGCGTTCGTTGATTTTCAAACGGTTTCTTTGTTTTGCCCCAAAATGTTTGTAACCACACTGAAGCCTTTTTGCACTAGGTATGATAGCCTTGATTGAACTTCTGCTTAAGCCCTTCGTCTGCTTTCTTGTTGGCTGTGATATTGAAATGAATGCTATTTCCTCATCTACGAGTCTACGCTCATAAAAATTGGTAGTGGCCAAAGCAACGGTTGTCGGCCTCCAATAATACCTAACAATTCTAAGGAAAAATTTTTCAGTAAATTTTCTAACAAAAAAGTGCGGCCTTTCCTACATCAGATCCAGCCATCGTGGAAGGAAGCATTTTCGAAACCACTATATAGTTCTATACACAAGGATAAAACTGTTAAATTTGAACACGAGCTTATTTTTATCACACCTAGGTACTGGACGTTTTATAGGTTTGCTCACGAACTTGCTCATTGATAAACTTGGATATAGTCACTGTAGTATAGAAAATTTGTATTAGGTACCAATCAGCGTAAAAAACGAAAACAAAGAAAACTGAACATTCATAATATCAGGTAACAACTTTTCTAAAGAAATTTCAAAAAATGCTTAGAAGAATATTAAACCGTTTTTTGGTACTGCCCCTGTTACTTTTTTATAAATTGCAGATACATACATATGTATGGTTACGCTATGAACGCACGTAGGTAACTAAGCATTTCGTAAATTCTTTTTTATTTTAATTCACTTTATTTAACTATGTAATCACTTTGTAATCTCTTGAAATAAATTAGTAGAGGAGTGTATTATCATTCAAGCTCCAACGAATTACAAAACGCAAATGAACTTTCAACCTAAGTGCAAGCTTGTTATTTAGTAAAATATTATGAGCATGTTTGGACTTGAACTTGATCATAATTTCGTTCGTGTTAAATCACGTATATGCGTCAAATACAGAGCAAGTCAAAATGTGCCTGACAGACTTGTACGCTCGAACACATTATCTTGCACGAACTTGTCCACGCCTATTAACTTGCCCAGTTTTTCATATTGTACGAATTTGTGCACACTTATCGACTTGGCGAGTTTCTTAAAAGTACAAAAATGATATTTCCTACTAAAATATTAGTCATTCTTATAACAATTTGGTACACGTAACACAACTTATACAGTATCTTGAAAGTTCCAAATAAGAACTTGTGTTAATTAATAGGGGTCGATTTTTAGACCTCGTCGACCCCCAAAATCAGTTTTCGTTTATATCGACCCCTGGAAAACCGATATCGACCCCAAGGGTCAATATCGACCACTTTGGGAATCTCTGTTCTAGATCATTAGATTGTATATGAACTCTTCGCATTCCGTTCATGGAAATACAGATTGAACATATACTCTTAGATTATTTGCTCCATTATTAATTCCATCATTATTTGGTACAACACTGACTATAACAGTCGCATCAGAAGGTTATTTACCTTCTTCGGCAATTTTAATTTACTTTTTCGCAAAGCGATTTTGAATCCAAGGTAAAATAATAATTTGCATTTGTCGAAAACATTTGCATATCATACAATGACTGATAATCGAAAATTTCGATTTTTAGATTGTACTTCAAGGCTAGTACGTAAATTCTGTTGTGATAACCACTAAGGGGAAATGTATTTTTTTTTCCAAAAATGTACATTGAATAGTTAACTTGTATCGAAATTAAATCAATTTTATAAGACTGATGGTATTTTGTTGATAACCAAATTTTAAATGAATTATTTTTTAAAGAATTGTATTTATGCTATACCTACATGGGTTTTTTACATATCCATTTTCTTTCTCATTTTAATGACTTTATGAGCATAAATGATAGTCCAGTCAATGTATGCAGAGCCCCATCTAAACTACAAAAAATTTCTATTAGAAATGGCCTTCGGGACAATTATAGTACTCGCTCAATGAGCTGAGTGATTTATGAAAGTTTTCTTGTTTTATGTGTCGGGGCAAGACTGGAAACAGTATTGCATTATCGATTAATAAGGGTTTCATAAGAGTGGGTTATACCATTAACGTTATATCTCATTGAATACAGAATTAAATTGTTACCATTTTTATGTGAATACTTTCCTCATAACGTCCCGGTATACAGGTCAAATTCAAGGTCAAATGCAAAAAATATATTTCTTTATAATGTATAAAATAAAACTTGTTGAAAATGATAATCTACATCTAATGAATTATTATGGAACCTCGTCGTTTCTACTATCACTGAGTTACCTTAATTGTTCGAAAATAACATCACGAAGGAAAATTTAATTTTTACAATCAAAAGGCAGCTGTAACAATATTCAAATTCAAATTCAATTTATTTGGTTATAATTTGTACAAATAAAAAATTTCTTTATAATAATAATAATAAAAAATATATAAAAAATAATAATATCTATGAAGTTGAGAAAACAGTAATTTTGATGGTATATGGTAGCAAAAATGTTATGGAAAGCTTAGAAAGATAAACTGAATGCTGAACAATGAATTGTATATGAAGATGAAAATAATAATCTATTCAAATTCATAATGAGTAAAATTAGTTAAAATTAGATAGACTATGAGAAAAATTTAAACTAATCTAATATAGTATTGGTCAGTGGCCTTTGTAATGTGTTTTCAGCAATACCCTGAACAGTCTCAAAGATCCCGCACGCCTTATAGCAGAATGAAGTGAATTCCACAGGATGATGGCATGAGTAAAAATAAACGCTTGGATTGTAAACAAGAATATCTAGGCACTAGAAGATTATTCGTGCGCGCAAACCGTAGAAAAATTAGTTTTTCTATCAAGAAGAAAGACTTGCCATTCAAAATCAAATTGAATAAAATTATATTCAAGCGAATTTTCATATACGAGGAAAATGAATACCCATGGAACTGATTGACGAAGTGCGATACATGATCAAACCGGCGAAGTTTATATACATATCGTACAGTAGAATTAAAGCAGACATTAAGTTTATTGCACAAGACAGAGTCAAGGTTGCCACATAATATATCTCCCTGCGTGATGATTGGTAGTAGCAGTGCTTTAGCTAGAGTGAATCGAGCGCTAAGTGGTGTATACGATACGCTGCACCAAAGTTTGCGAAGACTTCCAGATACCCTTGCGACTATACTGTTGATATAATCAATCCATGTTAAGTTTTTATTTACAATAATACCCAAAGTTTTTACTTTGTCCAGAAATGGTATAGGCGTCGAACCAATATGTAATGGAGAAAATGTACTAGTATTAATAGACTTTCTAAATAATACTATAGCCTGAGACTTTTCAGGATTTAACTTTAAATTATTTTTCAGTGCCCAATTAAAAATAGCACTCAAGTTCTGATTCATCTGTTGGATGCAGTCCTCAGTTAGCCCACACGGGCAACTTAGATATATTTGATCATCGTCTGCATATATTAAAATATTGACAAATTTGAGTATATCAGGAAGATCGTTTATATAGAGTGTAAACAAGAGTGGTCCCAACATAGAGCCTTGAGGAACTCCCGAACGTATTACCCCCTGTTTACGGTTTTTCAAAAAGCTTTCAATAAGATTCAAAGCAGTCGAATCAAATTATAAATATTCTTCAACTTGCAAAGTAGACGCTTGTATCAAAAGAGAAATTCAGCAGAGTAAGTATAGTAGGTTTAACATTATCAATATCTAGACGCACATTATCAGTTAATTTGAGTAGAGCCGTGATGCAACTATGATTAGATCTGAATCCATTTTGCCAAGGGGACAAGAGCTCATTGACATCGATGAATTCTTTGATACTTGTGGAGATAACTATTTCCAGAGCTTTACGGAGGCAATATAAAATGCTTATGGGTCGATAGTCAGAACAATAGACGGGATTTTTACTCTTAGGAATTGGTACCACAAGGGCATTCTTCCGCAAAGAAGGTAATTTAGGGATCATTAAACAAGTGTTAAAAATATGTGTTATGAACGGAAGAAGTTTAATAAATTTTCAGGAATATTGTCAGGTCCAACCGAATCGGATTTAATAGATTTTATGGCAGCAAGTACTTCAACTTCAGTGACATTACGAAATAAGAAGCGATTCCGCACTCCTAATATTGGCTCGATATCAGAAACTGAAATAGAAGAAGTGTCGAAATCTAAGAAACTCTGGTTAAGAATATTAGGATCAATATCGAGATCAGAAACAATTTTCTTATTCACTCCAATTGTTTGCAAATTCGTCCATAATGGTTTGGGAGGGAGTTCTGAACTTAATTTGTTAGCATAATAACACTTCTTTGCATGCCGTACAGCTGACGTTACTCTGTTTCTAAGTAACCGAAAAATTGCCGAATTGTGAGAAAACTTGCACCTTTTCAAATGTAAATAAGTCTTGTCGCTATCTTTAATTAGTTTTTCTACGTGTGGGGAAAACCAGGGACACTTCGGTTTCCCGACATTAGCACTATGAAGAGGAACATATTTATCAAATAAGTACATCACTAGCTCATTAAAATAACAGAATTGATAATCTACCTCAAGTAGGTATATGATAAATACGGTTCCATCCCAGAGACAATGCCTCTTCAAGCAGCATAGGTAAATTTAGTTTACCAGTGTCTCTATGCTGAAAACAATTTCTTGTGCCGCTATTCGGACGAGCCAAGTTGTAGTTCAGAAAGAACAAATCACGATCGGAGATTCCCGGAATGGATAATTAGTAATGCGAAGCTACAATGTTTATGTCACCCACAAGGAAAAGGTCCAGCATGGTTGCAGTAGTAGGCGAGAAATGTGTTGGTTCTTTGTTTACAGTTTTAAGCTCAAGTTGATGTAAGTTTGAGAGAATTTTTGGATTTGCATTACATTCGTCAAGAAGATTGAGATTAAAATCCGCTCCGACTATTATATGAGGTTAATCTGCACAAACTTCGGAGAATGTTTCGTATAACGGAGATAAGTTAGAAACATTGGCTGGATGATACACAGAACCTACAAGATATTTGTTTTCTCCGCCAAATAGTTCAAGAAATATGAACTCTACTTCATTTGTACCTGACGTTGCAATTATTTTGCAGGAGATGTTCTCACTAATATATATTGCGACCCCACCACCGCGCCACAATGGTAGGTCTCAAAAGCCAGGTAACTAGAGAATCAGGGATATGCGGTTCTAACCAAGCTTCTGACACACAAATTAAATCAACTTTTGTATCCGGAGAATATGCTCATAAGTTCGTCGATACAGCCATTAAGACTGGGAGCATTAATATTACACACTTTCAATCCAGGTGATTGTTTAGCAAAAATACGTAACATGACATTAGTACAATTTATCCCATCCATGCTACCACCCGCAAGATCATAACCCGGCGCAACCAGCAAGCGGGTCACGAAGGGGGCATAAAGGGACCAAGTAGAAATTGTGTGACTGACCAGATTGGGTAAATAATATTTTCTTAATAATTTGTATATATTTTGACAAAATTTATTTTTAAGGAAGGTATTTATACCTTTCAATACTACTACATAGTTTAACTCTCTCCACTAAGGAAAAGTATGAAAGGATTTGCTACAACTAAAAACTTGTTTTACACACTTGGAAAAGCAGGAATATAAGTCAGAACGGCTTACTCAAAATCCCTGCTGTCTGTAAAGTATTTTTCACTATTTTATATACCTACCGCAAATATTGATATTGAACTGAATGGTAAAATTTAAAAGAGACTTACTTCGCGCATTGTTGAGGAATGAACTTCCATTCACAGGGGTAATAAAGTGATAGGTAATGAAAGACAAGCTTATCAAAAATTTGAATGGTGCTGGAGGTTAATTTTTTTTTAATTTTATAAATCACCACTTAACTTTTGAATCATATATCTTTTCAACAGTAATTCGCATGTATCAGATAGATAATCTTCAGCATTTTCTAATGTTCAATCTAACCTTCGCCTCCATTTAAAAATTATGACTTAACAAATTCAAAATTGGAATTCGCCTAACACATACCATTTTTACTCAGCTTAGCTTGATTTTTCACAGATATATATATTCAAGTCAGAGGGATAAAAGATCCCAAGAATGGAGGTCAAGGCTAATCTACGGTGTCGTCGAGCTCTTCTGCAGATGTGAGGCGAATTTAAGAGTATCGATACTGCAAAGACCGGAAAAGCGTTCCGGAAATGTTTAGTGTATTTCGTTTACAGATAGTCCATCTAGGCCGTAAACAGCCCCCATCATTATTAGATGACCATAGCTGTCCATTGTTTGGCTCCTTTAAAAATGGCTTTGAACATCTGCAACTGCTCAGGTTCGTCCATCGCTACTGATGCTTCGCATGAACATTCACTTTGATGCGAGACCCATAATTAAGATGGCCTCCGAATCAAAAAGATTGCAATCTCCGTTCCTTTGATTTCCATATCAAAGACTATCTTCGCCGATGCGAAGTCTATAAACCTTACTGACGCGAGGAAGTAAACACTGACCCCGGTATTTGTATTGATGTACTACATACTAGATTCCCGCAACTTGGTTTATAGTTTTCAAAACTGTGATTAGTATTTCCCACTTGACGATAATATTTAAACCCTTGGCTTATCTGAGCTCTTCAAGTACGCAGTAAAAACTTTTTCCTTAAAGTGAGTGGCAACAATTTGTGCCACAAAGCTTCGGTAATTTTCGATAAGATAAGGGAAAGCTCCACCGTGGAAAATGTAGTTTAGCTATTTTTCCTTAAAATGTAGGGGAATATAAATGTTTGTTTGTTTCGGCGGTAGGGGGGAGGTTATAGATTTTCCACTTTACACCCTGTAACTTTCTTGATATACATATTATGGTGGAATTCATCTCAGATGGTAGCAAACAGTCTCAGCTTTCTAATGAGTGTCCAATCAGCCTTTCTCTCACCTTCCGTCGAAATTTGAATGACGTCAAAGTAAAAAAATTGGAAAAAAATTCCTAATTTTTCAAATTTTAACGATTTTCCCATAACTATACAGTTTTTTTACACGATTTAGAAACCCCGGAATATTACCTTTAATTTGACTATGCGCATGTACCTCCCTAAATGCAACCGTTTTAGAGATATTCCCGTTTCTATGATTCATAATTTCATTAATTTTGGTTACTAAATCTTGTAAAAAACTGTATTGTGCTCATACATTTTGGCGGGAAAATTGTCAAAATTTGAAAAAATTAGGATTTTTTTTTCCAATTTCTTAGCTTGAACATCCTACAACTTCCGAAGGTGACAGAAAGGTGACCGGAAGAAGGCTGATTGGACATTCATTGAAAGCTGAGACGGTTTGCTATCATCTGAGATGCATCTCATCTTGAAAGGGTGTATGGGTGTATATCAAGAAAGAAGTACTAAAAATATAAAAACCCTACCGCCGGAACGACGCGTCTTAACCCTCCCCCCCCCCCCTCTTCACCTTATAATTTTTTGCTTCTCTCCACCTCAGCTATCAAACCCTTGAGTTATGTGCACTAATTATGAAACACCCTGTATAGGTTTTCTGGTATCAAATACTTAAATTGAATTGAATGATTGCTTTGAGAGAAATTTAACTGATTTTCCTTTTTATTCCCATTTATTTTGAGGGAAAAATGTGTCTAACATTTAGGCAATTGGCCTACTTTTTTTTTACAGTATAGTAGAGGGTGTATACCAACTGGTACTCAAGCGTTGATTCTTAACTTAGAGTTTTTCAATTAGTCAATATTATAAACCTCTTTCTTAAAATGGGATAACATAGACCGAATTTACTGATGGTGTTTGTTCAAAAATTAAGACTGTAATGAAATTATAAGTTCTCATCTAAACTTGTGGCCTTGACTCCAGTTGTTATCGACCATTTACGAGCTATCACATATATACCAGATTCCCCCTCCACATAGAACTTGCAGATAGAATCTTCGAAAAAATTCCGCAATTCATGAGCTAACTGCATAAAGCGGTGCTTCCGTATCAGTTGCGTTTCTATTATCATCAAGAGTTTTCAATTCATATAGTTGTTTTTAAGTGATGCGAATCCAAAAGGTAACAACTGCCATATCTTCTCTTCCTATATCCTAACATTTTGTAAGCTTCAAATGTTTTATTATTATTCAAGCCCTCTCAAGCGGCAGCAACTACTTCAGATTGATTGACCGTTATAGTATCATCACTGACTTATAACAATGGACTGAGCGTATTGACATTTTCCTATAGGAAAGAATGGCACGAGTTATATAGTTTTCTCTTTCGCCCTATGGCAGAGTTGGAGCTACCAACACAAAATACTGCTTACTGAACGTTTTCTTATGCCATTTGATGTTTTTATGTTGGCTACAGTTGCAATCACCGCAGAAAACATAAAGTGTTTACCATGCTCTGTCTCTCTTGCCCATACGCAGGATTCAGGTAAGAATAAGTTTTAAAAATTAAAGTCGGAATGAGTTTAATTCCTTATAAGCGATAAAATATCACTTGGACACAAGAAAATAATTTAATTTAATTTAATTCTATTTTCGGATGTAAAATTTCATCTCATAGGTTGAGTTTTACATGTTTTTATGTAGTAAACGCTTTAAAGGGTGCTCTAACGGTGATATACAGAAACACAATATTTGTGCCACATGAAACAGCAAATCGCTCATTCCATTGTTATAAGTCAGTGGGTATCATCCATCTTCTTCTTCCTAGAAGAAACGATTCTTTAAGAAAACAGTCAAAAGTTTTTATTGTTGTTAAAAGTTCGGAAGTTCGATATTTATTAAATTAATAATATTTTTGCTACCCAGCAGCTATTTGCTTTCCAAATAAAATTCGGAAATAATTTTTAACAGTGTTATGAGTAAGTACATCTTCAAAACGGATATCGGCAACCTTCGTCTACATATAGAGAGTAAAAAAAATTTGTTAAAATATTTAAAAATATCAGATTTCGTTCAATCGTTCATTTCTGCTCTATTAATAACTATTTCAAAGTCCAGACAGCTTTTCCTTTTTATTGGCACTTTGAACTAACATGCAAAGCCTATTGAATGGCTTGCTGCAATACAAACAACGAGCAGAAAAATTGTAAATAAATTTTGAGAGCCAAACACGCAATACGAAATTGGTAATTAGTGTGCTCATGTTGTAAATATTGAAATAATTAGGGAAATTCATGCGTAAACCTGAACTCCGATCCGATCATCAAGATAGCCTTGCTAGAAGCCTTTCTATACATGTTCAATTGTGAAAACTCTTCCTGCAATAATTTCCACGAATCTCTCTAGAAATGGTGATAGACTTGTCACCCATGGACAATTTCACAACCCGTTCATATTCTCTACTCTGAAATTTGTCTACTGCACGCTGAAATCATGTATATCAGGTAAGCATTTCCAATAGATTAGAAGCGTTAAATAATCTTAAGCTGGAATTACAACTGTTTACCGCTGGCATATTGAATACCTCTGCTTGTATTTCGAGCAATCAAGAAACTGCCGGCAGTGATTGTGTTGTTATGCAATTTTTGTATTCTGCTATTTGATATATGCAGAGATACGTATGCTTTCCATGCGGATCGCTAAATTGAAGCCTAAGCCTAAAAGTCACCTGATTCGCAGGCGCAATACTAGACAGTCTCAATCGATTTCTTAAATGCCCCGCAGCTATTTAGAGCCGGCTTTAACCAAGAGATATAGGTAACTCGGGCAGACATGTAAAATTTCTTCCATTACCTAGGTAAATGCTCTTTTGAAAAGGAGTGTTACTTCGCACAAAAATGTTTGAGTGTTATGTAAGGGCAGGTTCAGGAAATCGTAACAGTATCCGCGTCTCGTCTATAAAAGAAAGTGAATCAACTTATGTTAATTGTTGTAGGGAACCTGTTTGGGTCAAGTAGCCAGAGCGATGTAAACAGACGACCAAAGCGGTTTTAATCATTCAAAATCTTGCACTACAAATGTACGCTTTTATTTTGCGTAAAGCATGCGGTGCATATGGTCTTTTTGCGTTCTTTACAAAAGTAGTTAAAATTTATGTTCAGTTGGTACCGGTGCTGTCATCAAGAAGCGTGTATATATGATTGGCAGGTGGATTGCATAAATATAATCCTAATATGGACTTTCTCCAGTAGATCTTTTTTTTTTAATTAAAAAAAAAAAAGAATATTTATTGAGCGAGTGGAATTATCAGGCAGGGCAGTTACACTAGTTTCATTGAGATACCCGCAATATTTCTAATTGCCCCAGCGCAGCGTCTTAATTGAGTTATTTTTAGCAAGTGCAATTGAAGTGATTTTATTGATTTCCGAGTAACGTAAAAATGATTATTGAGGAGACCTTGGAGCAGCTTTTTATGTTATATTTCATGAGCAACAATGCTACCATATGTAGGGATGGATGTTGTAATGACTTCGTGTAAGTTTTATATTCGATTTAATTCTAATTTAATATTTACATTTTGTAATATGCAGGCTGCAGGGTGAGGTATAGGTACAACTCCTCCAACCATAATGACAAAATTGACAATAAAAACCAAAGTTGGAAGAATTTTGATATAAATTTAGGCATGCATCAGGTCCAGCACCTTCAGTCGCTAGTCTGAATAGTTTTATTAAGGCTGACGTTCAAAATGATTTGATCTGAAAGCCAATGCTGCAACTATGCTGCCAGAAAGAATATAGATTCTATGGTTCCAGTTTCCACTATTAATTTCTTGATACATACATAGCTGAATAGGAAGGGCTTATGCTTGAAAAATGGACTGGACATCCATGCATAATAAGTATTAGAAGTTATTTTGATTTTTTCGTGTCCGTCTGTTTGTCCGTGTGTCCGTCCGTGTGCACGATATCTCGAGAACGCGTGTATTTAGGGAGCCATAAATTTTGTACGCAGACTTAACAAAAGAAGTAAAATTAAGTTCGAAAATGGGAAAATCGGGTAACTCCTTCGTGGGGTTGCCATACGAAACTTTCGTTCTCCACTATATATTTGTACACTGCCTGAGAACGCGTTGATATAGAGACTTGAAATTTGATACATGGTGTTTTCATCGTAATATCTAATAAAATTTCAAAAATGGAATAAATCGGGCAACCCCTTATTTGTGTTGCCAAATAAAAACTTAGTTTTTTATAACGGATACTGTGAAAATGATTAGCCCTACATATTTTTATTGTATCAGTGGAAGACATTGTCATTTCAGGAAGTCAATAGGCACATTCCAAAATGTTGCCCGGAATGTCATTGTGTGGATGGGGCTATGGCAAGGAGGACAGTCCATCTGTGTCCTCATCGTAAGTAAAGGTAAGTGGTGTTAGGGTCCCTTCAGGTCCGAATTTAGTGCTTGGTTTGCTGTACGCACGATTTTTTGTTGGTTAATCATGTCATGACAGCGGCAGGATCGGGTTATTCACCCCACTAACTTTCCTGCAATAGCCGAGGTGTTAGCTTGCCGCCCTGTACTTGCAACGTTGCTGACGGAGTGAGCTGTCAGCTAATGCATGCTGACAGTCTGGACTTCACGTCCAAATCACTCACTTATCTGCTTCCATAACAAGAAATACATACAAAAGCATTCATTGGACAACACCCCGCAAACATTTTAGCGAAATTCGTTTTCAGCGAAATATTCTCGAATTCCGAAATTCGAGATTTCTTCGAGAATTCTTCGTTTAGCAACGTGTATCTGTCTGAAATATTCCCGAACTCCGAAATTTGAGATTTTTTTTTCGAGAATTCTTCGTTAGGCGATGTGTAGCTGTCATCCGAACGGTCATGCCTTTTTTTCACCGTTGTTCAATTCTGAAAAGCAATTAAAGTAAAGATTTCTTTCAATTTTATTGGAGATTTATAGTAAAAGTTATTTGTGTTCTAAAAGTGCTGTAAAGTGGTTATTAAGGATACTCTCAGAATAACATTCACAGATGACATTGCTCAGGAGTTCTGTTGGCTTGGCAAAAAGGACAAACAGTCAGCGAGGGAGCTCTGAATGCTTACGGCTGTGAAAAGTAAGTGCAAGCAATGCACTAATAGATTGCATTTATAATTGTTCATTTCCTACAGATGCATTTCACGAAACATTACCTGGCCTTCCCGAAGAGTACTACGTGAAAACGGAAATGTGTCATTTTCATTATACGAAGGACAGGCTGACAAAAAAGCAAATTATAAGCCGAAAGTGTAAATTCTTTTTCATTTTTTTCTTTTTGTAATTGTCTTCTGAAGAGGCTTTATTTAATTTTTTTTAAAGAACTATTTTTATTATTATTATTTTGTAATAAATCATATTATCCGTCAGTTATAATATTTTTAATATTCCTTCCAAATTTAATAAATTTGTTAGACAATATTTATTTTTCAGTCCCACAGAAAAGTATGAAATTTATCAGATTTGAAAAGAATTTTCTGCAACATATGCGCCGAGTTTCCATTTACTCCTATTCCTGATTTGACCAACATGATTTCATTTAATAGTGAATTTATTGAAATGTTTTGAATCCCTTACGAATATCCGTTGATTTTAATTTGAGAAATCGAATCAGTCTCGAATCGTTATTACAAATCGTTATCGAATCGTTACTACGAACGAACCGTTATCGAATCGTTATTGAATTGTTGTTACGAATCGTTATCGAATCTTTATCAATCGTTATTTCGATTCGATACAGAATGTTCCTTTTAGTCGTGGTCGAATCGACATCGAATCGAGAACGACATCGAGATCGAAGTCAAATTCCGTTAAGAGGAATCACTTTCGATTCGATTTCGAATCGGAATGTTTGCTGGGTAGTAAGCCTTACAAATGTCCATACATTAAGTCAAGAATAAATACCAATAGGAATTACAATTATAATTACACATTAAAAATTAAAAATCATATAGGCAGCAACACATAAATCTAAAAACATTTTTACGGCTTTCAGATAGCATCCTATATAAAAACTATAGGAATTAGATAGTGTTGATAGTGTTGTACTAATAGAACAAAGTGAGAGCAAGACATTATCAAAACTAAAAGCCACATCAACGACTTGTATCATCACTCATTACATTATAGTGTTATTGTACGAGTTTATTAGTGTCATATAGACTGGATTTAAGTTTAACCCAGCAAACATTTTAGCGAATTTCGTTTTCAACGAAATATTTTCGAATTCCGAGATTGGAGAATTATTCGTTTGGCGACGTGTATCTGTCGGATATATTCTCGAATTCAGAAATTCGAGATTTCTTCGAGAATTCTGCGTTTAACGATGTGTAGCTGTGTCAACCGTACGCTCATTCCTCTTTTTTTCTTTTCACCGTGGCTCGATTCTGAAAAGCAATTAAAATATAGATTTCTTGATTTTAATTTGAGACTACGAATCAGTCACGAATTGTTATCGAATCGTTATTACGAATCGTTATCGAATTGTTATAAAATCGTTATTATGAATCGTTATCGAATCATTATTACGATTCGATATAGAATGTTCCTTTTAGTCTTGGCCGGATCGAAATCGAATCGAGAACGACATGAAGATCGAAGTCAAACTCCGTTAAAACGAATCGTTTTCGATTCAATTTCGAATCGCAATGTTTGCTGGGAAAGTATCTGTCGGAAAATTTATACTGTGGTCATTGAGCTGTATGTGTATCATTTCAATAATATTACGATTGTACCAATTACTCTCATAGTGAATGTTGTTCGTATTCTTAAAATCAAAACCATGATTATCTTCCTCAAAATGATGCATGGCTAGGGCAATCATCTCCCTTTTGTGACTGTTGGTATTTCTGCAATCATATCCGTTGGTATAGTCTTTTCTTTAACAATTGTTTCTTCTGACCAATCTACCACGCTTCACATGATAATGCATTCTTTTTTCGTATTATAGCAAACTACCTGTATATTATTTGAATAAGAGGACATTATGTCTTTTAATTTGTAAGCCATCGGTGTCATAAACAGCAGTCTAATATATTTTTTATTTTGAAACTGTAGATTATTATTGTTAGTTGCGTCAACGTTGTGGATATTTGTATACTTTACAAAATATTCATCTGGAGAATGCAGTAAATTATCTGTTTGACAAATATGTACCCTGTAAGACCAGGTTGTTTAAACATAATTGCCCTTGGTTTTCGATAAAAATTATGAGGCTTATTTCAGCACGGAACAAAGCATTAAAAGGTGGAAGATGATAAGATGTCCGTTACTTTGGGAGCGATTCCGTCTTCTACGAAAGGCTGTCACAGCGTCTATTAAACTTAGCAAATCGAATTATTATGTCACTAAATTAGATCCCAATTTACCATCAAGAGTTTTATGGAAACACTTAAAAGAATGTGGTATTCA
The DNA here is from genome assembly GCA_963930735.1 of Dioctria linearis. Taxonomy (NCBI): domain Eukaryota; kingdom Metazoa; phylum Arthropoda; class Insecta; order Diptera; family Asilidae; genus Dioctria; species Dioctria linearis. The sequence goes on along the minus strand of OZ005740.1, from coordinate 326,343,017 downwards.
CAAATCTGGTAAGGAATCTATAAATCTTGATCCAAATTAGTTATTTGATCCAAATAGTTATTTTGTTCAGTCCTCAAGCTGCACCGTCCCTCACTCTGTCACTTCAATGTCCTCCTAGTCGATTGGAAGTAGTAATAGGACTGTTTATCCGCAGTTCGATTTTAGTTGTGTCAATGAACTGGAAACTCTTAAGGCTTTAAGTAGCATCAAATCGTATGCAACGGTAGTGGATGGGATCTCACTAAAATTTTTGAAAATAATTATATATTTTGCATTATCTGCTATCACTGACACCTATAACGCCGGCCTTATGAGATCTCAATTCCCACCTAGATGGAAGCAAGCGAATTTTATACCCATACCCAAGAAATCAAAGGTGTGTCAGGTTGAGGATTTCCGTCCAATTAGTATATTGCCTTGTTTATCTAAGGGCTTGGAGAGAATCATGACTGATCAAATGATGGTTTTCTTTGAGTCTCGCAGTATCCTTTCGATTTCACAATCCGGATTTCGAGCCAAACATAGCTGTATCACAGCGTTGCTCAATATAACTGATGATATTCGGTGTAATATTGACAATGACGAGGTTCTTTTCTATTAATTATTATCAGATTTTTCAAAAGCCTTTGATAAGGTCGATCACGACTTCTTTGTCGCAAATTAAGACTGAAGTTTGGGTTTAGTTGCAGAACAGTTAAATTTATTAAAAAATTTTTAGTAAATCGTTCCCAAAGCGTGAATATGTGTGAACACTTCTCAGAATTTTTATATCTTAACAGAACCATCCCTCAGGGTTCAATACTCGCACCTCTACTATTTTCTATATATATATTCATGACATCACCGAGGTTATCCATCATGCTAATATACCTTTGTATGCTGACGATATACAAATTTATATCTGTCGGCCTCTAGGACTTATAGATGGTGCATGCATGCTACTTAAATGCTGATCTTCAGCAATACTCTCCTGGTGCGTATCTAATAAATTGGATTTAAATACTGAGAAATGCAAGTGTTTGGTTATAAGCAAAAACATTCTAGATACGTCATATTTCCCTCGTATTAATTTAGGGGGCTCAACGTTACAATACGAGAAGACGGTGAGAAATCTTGGCGCTATTTTTAACCAAAGTCTGACATGGAATGACCACATAAAATATGTCTCCGGGCGAGTATATGGTACACTGAAGCGATTATATTACTCCAACCACTTTACGCCTCTTAACATACGGCTATCACTTGTAAGATCCTTGATCATTCCTATAATAACTTACGGTGATGTTATTTACATTTAACGCTGCTGTAAAATATGCATATAACCTGCGACGCTTTGACCACGTTTCACATGTAGTTAGTAATGTGCTGGGATGCTCTCTCGGGACTTTTCTAAAGATACGAAACTGTATATTTCTTTATAATCTACCTCATTATTTAATTAATAAAGTACACTTCCTAACATCGAATCGTATCAACAACTTGCTGGTACCTAGATATAGTAATCTTCAAAGCCAACGGTTATTTTTCGTTCACGCTATCAGACTTTGAAATTCTCTACCTAATGAACTAAAACGTCTTGTCCCGGTGAGTCGGCCGTTTCTTAAAAATAAACTTATGGAGGTGTTATAAAATCTTCAGTAAAAAAATGTCTGAATTAAAATTCCCTTTCTTTTAATCTTCCCCGCATTCCCCTCCCCTGTTTGCCTATAAGTTCATATATTATTCTATTTTTTTTATTTATGAATTCCCGTATTTTAATTTTCTTTTGGATTATTATTATTTTTTTTATATTATTCTTCTATGTACTATAGATGCGGCAGTATCAATGTCCTGACCAACCGTATGCGCAGGTTGGTGGAGAGCAGGTCAGCATACAACCAAAGTCGACGAAGCGCCCCATAAATCTTACCTAGTATAATTTTAACATGGTCACAATAACCCATTTGGGAGTTTAATATAATGCCTAGGCTTTTAACTTTCCGTACATATGGTATAGTTGAGTGATTGAACTCTATCGGGGGAAAGTAGGTAAGATCATAATTTCCTCTATACTCCGCTAGCGCTTGAGATTTTTTGGAGTTAAGTGTCAGGCTATTATTGATTGACCATTTTAGAATATTGTGAAGATCGTCATTAATTCTGAAGTCCTCTAAGAGACCAATTGAACGATCTAGGTATATTTGCACATCATCATAGCTTACATGATAGCACTTAGCAAATCATTAATAAAAAGACTGAAGAGAAAAGGTTCTAATATTGATCCTTGCGGTACATCGATAGTCAAAGAAAAAATAGCTTCGCCCATTTTAACTCGCTGCGAGCAATTCTCCAAAAAGCAACTAATTAACTTCATCGCAGGCTAACTGAATCGAAAAAGCACTTAAACTTGTTAAGAAGCTTCACGTGATCGATGCTATCAAAAGCTTTCGTATAGTTGAGAAGGATTAAGATCACTATGCGATTATCATCCATAGCAGCTCTAATGTCTGTGGTGATTTTTAAAAGGGCTCTCCCACAGCTATGCCCGGTACGAAAACCTGGTTGCCAACGGCACAAGGAATTCGTATTATCTATGTGCTTATATATTTGCTTAGCCATGAGTTTTTGTATAGCCTTTGTTAGAAAGCATAGTAAGCTTATTCGTCGAAAGTCCTTGACGTCATTAGAAGAAGAATTATTGTCGATTGGCACCACTAGAACTTCCTTCTATAGGAAGAAAAATTCGCTGAACGTTAATCAGCTATTGAATATCTTTGTAATAGACCCAATAATGAGAGGTAAGATAAGCCTCACCAGGCGCGGTGGGATACCATCAGGTCCAATAGCATCAGACTGTATAGATAAAATAGCAGAGGCGGTCTTAATCTTATCAACGCAACGAAAAGAAAATCCAGAGCCGGAATGAGCGATGGGACCGTACAAAGACAATGGCGAAGTGCTAGTATTTCTTTCATTTTCAGTGTTTGAGGTGAAGAGCTCATTGAGCTCATCATCATCTAGGTGACATGTTCAGCCATCACCACCATTAACACCTAAGTTACGCAAGGCACTCCAAATCCTCTTAGGTGGGACATTGCAATCTAACTTGGACGCATAGTATAAAAACTTTGCACCTCTCACTTTTTTATTGACTAGATTTCGCGACATTTAAATAAAGACAGACTCTTAGGAGATTTAAGCCTTCTATATTGCTGTTATTAAAAGTCACATTCGAAGACTAATTTCTTTATCTCTGGAGGGAACCAAGGACAACCTTTTATTTTTACACATTTAGACAGAAGGGGGGTATATTTATTGAGCAGATATGAGAGCACATTATTCAAAGCGTAAACCTGTAAGTCAAGATAATGTAACGGGGAAGCCGCGTTCTCCTCCAATATTAGGTTCCAGTTTATATTGCTGCATTCCTTAAATAAACAATCAGTATTTATAGATTTAAAATTGCGGAATTTAAGAAGGCGAAAAGGTATTGATTGATATGGTATAGGTAAATAATATTTAAAGAATAGGTTGTCGTGATCAAGAATTCCTTTCCGTAAAACTCCTATTACGATATATACGATCAGAGTTATTTGGTTCCATTGGTAAAAAGTTGAGTCTTACAGAACGGCTCTTGCTTTTCAAAATATTTATATGCATACCTTTAATACCCTAGATCCAAAAAAATAATATATAATATACAGTCACTTTTACGTAACACCATTAGAAGCAACTACTAATACAAATCGCTCTTGGTATGGTGCAGTGAACCTGGTCGCTAACTCAAGATACCTCTCGCAACCCTTGACCTTGCATAAAAAGATTTTTTATATTCAATATCTTCTTCTGATTCCCGATTATTGGCTAAAGTTAATTGAAGTTTTTCTTCGCAAATACCAAGACATGGTAATTGTATTGAAAAATTGTAATTACTATATAATGGTAATGAAACGGTAATTAAATATGCATCTGTATATAAAACTATATTATTTTGAATTAACAACTCCAGATCTTTTCGTTGGGTAAGCTATAAGCGCACTACATAAATATTTATGATGTTAATGGAAATTGTATTACCGAGAATGTTAATTACTACTTGCATCTATTACTGCATCTATTGTAAACTACAGTTTTTAAAAGTAGCATTCATCTCAGAATATTTAAAATGTGAAAGTCTTTCAATTTGGAAAAATCCAGTTTGATATAGTCCGATGAACGGTTTCGGAAAAAAATGACATCTTCAATACAAAGCGACATGTCTTTCACCTAAAAAGTATTGGAAATAATATTTGCTTTTCAAGTTTCATAATCTTTTTCAGATGCTTATGTATCTCAGATTAAACAATTTTTTTAAATTTATTACTTTTCTAAGCCAGACATGTCCTCACCACAAATAAAACCTTCAAGCTATTAAAATAAATAAAATCAGTGTTAAATCTTCACTGTTGGCATACTGAAAAGGCTAGATGGTTTCCATCTATGTGATAAATTTGCAATCAACTGCCAAAAGTTTCCAAATTAAAATGCAACGAAAGTAGTTCTTGCATGATAGGGTTTCGTTACTTCCTTGGTATAAAAACCGCGCATAAGATCTTAATTAATTAGAAACTTCTCCACACACATCCGCAGTTAAGAGTTCGGATATTTTAATTGAAGCTCGTACTTATCTTATATGTTCTTATCACCACAACTTATAATGTCGTTTTAAAATGGAATTCATTATCATAATCAAAGTATGTCACCATAGTGTCTACTCACTCCGAAATCATTTAGGAAGCAAAAACAGGTGAAATAAATTCACGCACCTTAGCTACACTTGGCTTTGTGATGAGCTTTTTATAAAGTTGCGTAAGAAAATTGCCTCTTGCGAGACGCTTAACAAGAGAATTCAATCGCCGCCGCCGCGCGCCAGTACAGACAAATCGAAAAGGGAAAACTCTTCCTCACTGGTCATGGCCATGATGCGCATACTTAATTGAAACAAAAATCAAAAGCAAGTCACTTTGATCGCAGCATACTTAGTTAAGTCAGCTTCTTGGTTTTTTTTTTTTTTTTTTTAGGTGTTTACTACATTTTTTTTGCACCAGGTAAGCTCACGCTAATACACGTTATGTGAGGAAGTAAAAAAAAAAACAACTCATCGATTGCTGGCATCTATAAATGGATTTATACCTAAATATTCAGAAAATGCAATCAATTTGTCCGAGCTTTTTCTGACTAGTTTCGACCTCGAACTCATGTGTGACATAACGAAGGCGTTAAAGGAAAAGCGACATGCAAAAAAAATGCATTCGTTATTCCCATGGACCATGATGATTGAGAAATGAATGAAGAAAGGTATAAGATTAAAAAGGTTTTTTTTTAATTGCATCGGTGGGTCACAAAAAAAGTGATCTAAATTACGAATTCAAATGAAGAGCAGATATCACCGATTTACCCAGTGACTTAGTTTAAGCCGCCAGTGGATTTTATCCTCATCATTGACAGACCGAAACATAATAATAATGTTCGACTCGATGTTGCTCTTCCATGCGAATCATATTATCGTGTACGATGTAATATGAGCTCGTAAATCACGTGCTAACGATTGTTATGTGAATGTTATTACGAGTGCGTGCTTGTCAGGAAAGAAGATTCATTGTTGAAGATCGTATGACTTTTTATGTGTATTGCAATAGTTCTTGTTTAAGCTTATCTATGATTCAATGGAATGGAGGTAGATATAAAGGGTTTTCTTTGTTATGAATTATGAAAGTATACTTAGACCACTGAAAATGCAATAGGTATTTCCTAATAATCAAAACTACTAAATAAAAAAAGGTTTAAATTTTTCTAGCCTTGAGTTATCGTCACAATTGGATCTTCGATATCCGTATTATGCATGATGTAACGATGGTAGGGCTTTCTTAATTTTACTTACATAGTTACAGATGTAATTTGTTGTATGAATTGATCCGAAACGATGTCCATACATACAGTTATCTATAGTACCTTTACACATTAACAACAGGAAATTGATTTATAAGTAAACAATTCGTAATTAGAGCCGTCTTTATACACTAAGCAAGGCAAGAAAGTGCTTGAGAGGTGTATTTGTATCTTTTGGTTTTGAGATTTGATTATGAAACAGAATTTTATCAATATTAGTAATATGAACATAATCTTAAAATTCGAAATCGAATATATAATTAATTATTAAATAAAAATTTATTGTTATTATCAAATTAAACAAATAAATTTAGTTTGCAATAGTGATATTGCTGGACTTTTCTAAGGCCTTCGATAGCGCAAACAATTCTAAACTAATAACTAAATTTAAAAAAAAAAATTAAATTTCTCTAGTTCAGCCTGTAGGCTTGTGATGAGGTTGCTGTCAAATCGAAAGCAACGAGTGTAAATGGTTAGTGAATTTTCTTATTTATTATTATTCAATAGAGGTGTCCCACAAGGATCTATTCTTGGGCCTCTTATTTTCTCTCTATTTAAAAATGATCTGCCAGAGAAAAATCAGATTCGTTAAAGTTCATTTATATGCGGATGAAGTATATATTTACCTTAGTCCTTATGGAGAACTGTTTACACTTTAGACTGCATTAACAAGGAGCTGACAAACCTCTCTGAGTGGAATCGTATTAAGGTAATAAGGTTAAACAATACGAAATGTTCAGAATTTCCAGTACCCAATTCAGGCTTTGACCCAACTCAGCTTCTACCAGTTTGCATAGAATCTATAACCATACCCTATGTAGATAAAGCTAAGAGTTTTGGAGTTATAATCAATTCCAATTTAAAATGTACAGATTATTTCAGCGCACAATTGAGGAAAATTTATTATGGTGTGCGGATGTTGTGGTTGTTAGCTGATATACTACCACCCTGCAATCGCTACCTAGTAAACATTGTGGCGATAGAAATTGGAAAAAAAAATTATGTTGCCCTTTTATTGCCATGGCGATGTTTAGGCGATAGCTCGAGAATTAAAGTCAGTTAAGTTACTATGAATCGCTTTCTTATTGCTAAATTTTTGCATTTTTATCATCTAGATCCCTGGTACCAGATGTGATGAGAGCGAGGTGTATATAAACTATTTTCAAAGAAATCTTATTGTTATTGACAATATTTCAGTACTGTACCCTTCGAAGTTGCCTCTTTTGGAGTTGCTATTTTTTCAAGTGCGGTACAGTTTAGAAATTTAGTGACTTAAATTAGTTTGTAAACGTTTGAATTGCAACACCAATAATATAAGAATATTTATCGTCATGGCGTTTATCAAATGATTCGCTTAGACTATTCATATGCCATCAAACATTTACCATCGTCAAGTTAAACATACCTAAGTGATAAAAATCCATTCTGGCCGGCAATATAAATGCTCGTTGCGGCAATAAGAAATCATAAAAATGCGAAAGCTAATCGTAATGTTTACTAGTTAAAGATTTGTCAAGGTTCTCCTGTTGCCTCACTTCTGCTTTGGAAACTTTATCTACTTATCCTAAACTTGGCACTATAAGTGCACGTAGAATGGATGTCGCTTTTAATGATTGTCTTTCATTTATTCATGGACTGACTACGATGCTCCCTACAAAACATCTTTGTTGTTTTTATTTTTCCCTAACTGGAATCGAACCCACACTTGTTAGAATCGGTCAAGATGAAGAATAGAAGAATTTTTAAGAACTTTTATTTTTAATGATTCTAAATTAAATCATAAATACAAGAGGATAAAACAACCGCCTCGTCCTGGGTTTGAAACCGAGACCTACCACTTGCCGGGCGACTGCTCTTACCACTGAGCTAACGAGACAGATGATTTTCCCTCTTGCATTTATCAATTTGTAATTAACCTACTAAGCCACGTTTTTGCTTTGAGCTAGCATTAACCAGTAACGATGGGAGCACACAAATAAATTTTGTAAATTCAATTTTATTTTATTTTTCCTTGACGGGAGTCTAACAAGTATGAGCGTTTGATATAAATAAGTTGCTTTGTGATAACTAGTGGTACTAAAAGGGCTTTAATTAAAAATATTATATTCAAGTAGGGATGCGTGTGTTTGGTGCAGATAAAGATTTGACATGACCCAACCAAGTTAAAATTAGATTCAATGTTACACCAAGAAGGCAGTGCAGTTGGCGGTTCGGTTTTTGTATAATTATGGCACTAGACTTAAAAGTCCTTAGAACCAGATTGTTTTTTACAGCCCAATTAGAGAAGTTTCTTAAATTAGCATTTGTGCACTCGACAGAATTACAAATTTGATTTTTATGTCTGGAAATATATAACTGAACATCGTCAGCATACAAGTGGTATCTATAATGTTAAATAGCACCGGTAAAGTCGTTAATGAAGATGGTAAACGGTAATGCCCTCTTAATGAAGAAATAGCTAACGACTCATTAGTCTATAATGATTTATTATAAACTGCAGAAACACAGCCATTTTTTTAATTAAGTTGTACTGTCAAACTGGTTTTGATAAACATATCACATTAAAGAAGCAATATGGATCGAATTAACGCGATAAACTTTGTTTTTATTTATTTTATTTTTCAATTTAACAATTTACAAATGAGAAAAACATTTTATTTAAAAAAATATTAATAATATAAATTGTGATTTGCATTTCTTCTTCTTATTTTTCAAATCGGCAGATGCACAGCGGAGCTCGAGATTTACATTATATGCCAAATCTAACACATTTTTCCTCATTATAGCTATAATGAAGGAGGAAAACACTTCATTAATGTACTTCATTATCATCTAATTTTCGAGCCATAATGACGTATACTATGTGACACACGGCATTTTAACGAATAGTTAGTACTAATGAGTCATTAGATCGTGCTGTGTGTCTAGGGTATAAGGGTCCTAGAATAAATCCTTAGGGCATGCCACTAAATACTCGCAGGAAATCGAAACTCTGCTATCACAACAAACCTGTTGCTACTGCCCTGTGAGGTAACTTTTTATGAGATTACATGTTGGAGTAGAGAAGTCAAAAGGTGTAGTCAGCTTAGTAGTATCTAAGATGGCATGATCAATTCTATCAAATGCTTTGGAGAAATCTAATAGGCTTAGAGTAGTTAAATTATTTGGCCCGATTGTTTCGCGAATGTCATCGCTTATTTTAATGAAGGCTGTATGCTTAGACCGAAAGCCAGATTGTTAACATGAAAATAGACCATTACTTTCAATGTACTGTTACGGCTGATGGTGCATTAATTTTTCGAGCACTTTATAAAAGGATTGGAACGATTTTAACCAATTTTCAGCTGATGGGAAATGTGGAAGATGAAATAATATTATTAAAAACATAAGTTAAGTGTGGCAGGGAATTATTTTTTTTTATAAACCTCGGGTGAATACTGTCAATTCCCATGGCATTGGGTCTAGTGGCCATTATTATTGTATACACTTCAATCTCCGTTACATTAATGAAGGAGTACCCATCATTTGAATCATCTCGATTAAAAGTTGTTAAAACGTCTCCCATTTTTTTTTCTCCTTGACGTGTCAGGCATGAAGGGTTTCTCTTACGTTTCATGGTGTGTAGCGAGGAATGTGCTAGCTATGCTCCAGGTAATGTTCCTGGATACAAGTTGAAGCCTCCGAGCTTGCGCTCTAATAGCTTTATATCCTGGTGGAGCTATATGTGGATTGTGAGCGTGCAGCGCTCCTTTAGCCAGCGTGTCAGCCTTTTCATTTTCCTCTATCCCCACGTGAGCCGTGCGCCATGCCAAGGTGATTTTGTCTACATGTTGTGAGTTTCTGATGTTTGCAGCTATCGGTTGCGAGACTGAGACTTGGCCACTTTCTACCGGTCAAGACAATCGTGCCCTGCTTGCCCATACTGTCGAAACACAACTTTAACTGCAGCTCACATATTATATCAGTGCAAAGAACTACAAAGACTTCTTTACGAACTTGGGACATCTAAAACACCCACTGAACTCCTCACATATAGGGGGGAGGACACAGACACACTACTCCTTGCACTGAGGACCTACCTACAAGACGAAAATTTAGACTTCAGACTCTAACTACAGCCAAACGGACTTTACTCTACCTATATATAGAAAAACTAAAATGAAATGTGTATTAATATTTAAATCCTTAGGTATAAACATAGCATCTATTTCCAACACTTATTCACTTTTTATCCAAAAAAGAAAAAACAATAATTTTGAGTATATACATAAGTTACTCTAGAATACACAACTAACTTATCCATGAACTACTGAACTAGGATAATAGGACAAAAAACTTAATTCAGAATACTACTTTGGATTATATAAAGAAAATAGCACTAAGGATTACCTAGAATAACACTTAAGCGCCTAACAGTCCATCTAAAAACCCCTCCTGAATGTACGGGATCTTGTTTTCAGTAATGCATAAGTAGATGAGATAGCTTTTCTTAGCAATATGACCTAAAAATTGTAAAATAGCTGTACAAAATATTACTGTCATAAAACTGTTAAAAATTAAGTGTAATAATTAGGATTCAAACTAGAAGATAGCTGCCCAGATGGCCTTGTAGCCGTGGGCCTACAATCATTAGTTGCCAGTTGATATAATTTTAGTTTAGGTTCTATATTAACTGTAACTAATCTTTTTAAATAAATAATAAATAAATAAATAACGTCTCCCATTTCTGTCGCCATAGATTCATTGTAGGCAGAATGAATGAACTTAAGATTTAATTCATTCAACCCCGATGTCTGTTAAATTCAACCACAGCTTCTTATTAGGAAGCTTTACATTAAACTTCGATCTATAAAAATGTGTTTTTGATTGACGGAACGCGGTTTACTAAGTTACGGAGAGTACAGAAATGTTCCAGCATTCAGGAGTTTTAAAGCATTTCCACCTTCTATAGGCTAAATTACGTAAATAAATTAGATTTTTAATTATCAGAGTAAACCAGGGATAGATTGGATTAATGGTATGCCCTCTTTTTAGCGGTACAAATCTATTCAAAAGATAATTAACTAAAGAACCAATATGATCAAATGGATCATTGACTGATACCATGGAATATACACGATTCCAGCCCAATGCAGATATGTTTCTACTTGATGCTGTTGTGCTCAGTACTAGGAAAATCGCGGTAATATATAGACAGATTCTCCTGCAGTGTCCGTTTGTCTCACACCATTTATGAAAAATATTAAATCATGCTTGGAAAAGTTGGGAATTGAAAATTGCTTAAAAAATTCAACTTTTTCAACATTATTAACTATGAAAAGGTCTAGCAATGAGGATGAGGTACAAGTACAAAGCGTTGGACATTATTTATTCATAAAATATAAGCCAAACGATTCGATCATGTCTCTAAAGTATCTGACGGTTGCACTGGAGGTGAGTAAATATATGTTGAAATCACCACTGATAATCAAATGGGCATATCGATAACTAATGCCAGCAATTAGAATCCCCACTGTACTGATATTCGATATATGAGATGGTTCATAGACTGTCCCGAGTAAGCATCTTCATGGTTAACAAGAATTTCATTAAGTTCATTATATTCGACCTCTGCCAAAGGGTCCGAACAAGGAACAAGGTGTGAGTGGAATTTATTATTTACATACATCGCAACACCGCCACCCATTGGGCCTATGCGATAATTCCTAAAAACTTTAAATTCTTGTTAGATGATAAGATCATTGTCAATAAGGGGTCCAATCAAGCCTCAGACACACAAATCACATTCATACGTGCATTATTAAAAGTATCTCTAAATTCATCAACCTTTGGCAATAAATTCTAGGACAGACTTCCATTCGACGGCTCCTATGTTCGCCAAAATGAAGTAATTATTGGCCAATCCATTAGACACTGAAATACCCCAAGAAACAATTTTTTTGATATATTAGTAACCGAAAGGTTTCCATTATCAAATTATATAACTTGAGTTATATAAACTAGTACTCGAAACCTCTTTATAACCACTATAAACCCCTTATAGAGCTTAAATGGAGGTTCATATAAGGGTTACCATGACTTGATTTAGGTAACGTTATATAGCTAACAAAAATATTTTGGTTACCTTAATATAACTTCTCATATAACCCTTATATAACCCTTGGTGCTCTCGATTAATTTATTTTGGTCATAGTAGTGGTTGCGGTAATGTTTCGGTTACTTTTATAAACTTTGTTTATAATGGTGATGGTAACGCTTCCACAATGCTTGGAATTTTCTCAGACTGATTACTTTTAGTGTCTGATATGTTAGGGAAATTACATTTCGTTACCTCTATAAAACAATACGAAAACGATTTTGACATATAATTTCGAAATTTTTTTTGTATTGAATTTTATAATGCAAGGATTTAAAATTTGTACATCGTAGAATTAAATTATTTCAGCATGTACGTGCTGAAATTCAGCTACAATTAAAATTTTACTGTGAATATCATCATAGATACTTCTAAAAAATACAGACCGCTCCAAAAATAAACAATATTTAATAATTTTAATTAAATATGATAAAATTTGAAATTTTCACCTATGTGATAATAATTCATAAAAATAACATAACATAATATAGAAATGTTAAATACCTAAAAAGATTTATTTTCTTCATACAAAAATAAAACGGAAGCCATATATCTGCAATTTAAAAAGTTGGCTTAACCGACATTTTCTTTTTTATCTGCAATGCACAGATGAAAAAATGGCGGCTTGTACTTAAATGAATAAATTCCATTATAAAACGTCAAGTACTTTTATATAAACTGAATGACCTTTATAAAACTTCTAGAAATATTATACAAACAAAAGGAGCTCCCATGCCTGGAAATTGGTCCTTATATACCCTTTGGTCATAATATGTAACCTTTGATAATGTTATACTAACAGACGTTAGTGTTCTTATATACCCTTTGGTTATATTGTGTTAAATAAATAAAAACAGTTTTATAATGGCTCCATTCGACACTAAAAATAATTTGTTTTTATAACGATCACCGTAGTTCAATTTTCATTAAAGTCACCTAAATTACAGAATGTTGTCGAGTTATATAAGGATAACCACAGATACCGCGATAAACACTTATAACCAATAAGTTATATAACGTCGCGATGAAAGCAATTATAAAACTTTCTTATATATCTTCTAGTAATGATTATTCTAAGTTATATAGACCGGTGATTGAAACATTTCCAGCACCAACTTATAAAAGCTTTAGTAATTACTTCCACGATAACCATTAATAAGCTGAAAAAACTCTAATATAACTACGCCACCAATTGGTAATATTATAAAACACTTATATAACCACACAAATTCTTATATAACCGAGTAACCATTATATACCCCCTATAAAACTACCCATCACCTTCAGTCATCAAAAATTGGAAAATTTTTTACTTGGGACCTGTACTATTCATATTAAAAACAAATGAAAAAAATTTACCACAGAATCAAACAAATCCAAATGATACATCATACAAAACAACAGATGTCCACAATGTTCAGCTATAAATTTACATGTCTAATTATATGGATTTTTTGCATGTTACCTCCTCATTTGCTCAACGTAACTCATGAATATATCGACTGAGTAAAAAAATAAAAGTGTGTAGAACAAAAAGCAGCATATCTTTACATTGTAATTTTACTTCAGATCGATGTAATATTACATTTAATATAAACCGGCTTGGTTGAGACTTTATCCTGCCGCTTCTGTCTGGATGCTCATGAAACCTCGGAGCTTCTGCTTTGCAACTGCGAAGCATTGGCCAGATGGAGATTGCTCCACCCCGAACAAGATTTTCCTCCACCAAACTATGTACATGAGGAACCTCAATCCCAGAATGATTCTAGACTTTATTAACAGTCTGAACCTACAAAGGGAGTAAATTTAACGGCGAAATTTAATTTAATATTATATTTATTATGTGTAAGTTTTTACATTTATACGAGGTAAAAATCGCACCGGAGGAAACACATGAAAAATAAATTACGGCAAAGTTTGGAAAATGTGCCAATTAATATTATCGGTGTAAGATTATAAGAATTTTTTTTAAAATACAGTACATTTTTTTCGCAGTGTAGGGTTAACCAAAAAAGAAACCTGTAGTAAGATTAAATTAGTAGTAAATAATAATTGCATATGTTATGGGAATGTCCAAGCTCCGTCAGTTTTATAAACAGAATTGTTTAAAAACTTAAAAATCAAACTCAATACCCTCTTGTATGTTTTCTTTTTAATTTTCTAAAGGCATATGCCCAATTTCATAATGGAGCGAATTGGTAAAATTTTCGGTCATTCTGTGTAGCCCGAACAGTATTAATTCGTATTCCCATCGATTCGATTATGTTTCATAAGTTGATCTCCCAACCGCGTAATCAAATTTATACAGCCATAATTATCTTACTTCAAATATCTGAAACGTAATGTAAAATGTTTATTGTGGCTTTACTAAAATTTGTTGATGTTGATAATTCAGATATTACCAATCATTTACCGAATTTATTCGCTATATAAAATACATCTGTGCACTCATCTAATTAGTCAAATGCTAGAACATTAAGGAATTAAGGATTTATAAGGACTACATAAGAATTTACGTCGACGCATCGCCACAGCATAGCATTAGGCGTTTTCTTTATATTCGTACACTTCAAATGTGCAATAGGCGACTGTAAAACTGTAAAAGCTCTTCTTTATGTATTATGTATACCTAATAAAGCTATCAATAAACAATTTGCAGAGAAAAAAAGAGAGAGCTATTATAAAACAGCAACGCTTTGCTTAAAGAATTTCAATTTTATATGAAAATGCGTTTAAAATGAAAATATTTGCGTATCTTATTTCAGGTTTGTCAATTTTAGTACGTTTCTTCAAGATTCATTTCACGTTTTCAGTTTTTCAATGTGTGAATTTTAAACTGAAACCGAATGGCGCATGAATAATTTCTCAATTGATTCTTCGATTAAGTATATGTTCAATGTGCATAGCTTCATCTAAATATCCATATTAGCTCTTACTGAACATCTTATGCAAAAAAAAAAGTAACTATTATGAATATACAATCGATTGCTTAATACTTGCAAATCTAGCTTACGCTCGAATCGATGCTCCTTGCCTCTGAAATTTCTAGTTTAATTTGTTGTTGCACATTTGTAAGCATGAAACTTTTAATAAAATCTCGGGCAATAGAGCATAACACTTGAAGGTTATTCAGCCTGGGAAATATGTAGTAGATGTGTGGAGTACAGCTTTAAAATGATGTAAAAATTGTATATAGAAATTCATTATAATTGCTTACGGAAGTTTCTGAGAAAATAATAATTATAACACTTCAGAGTATAAATATATAGGATGGAAAATTAATTAAAGATTAGTAAGTTGAAAATTATCTTAAGCACTTTATTTTGCGTGATCTGCAATTAACGTTTATGAGTCTCTGCGCAATTATGCCAACTCGGGGCACCATTGGTAAGAATTCAATTCAATTCAATTCATTTATTTCCTGGGAACTGATGCTACAAATGGCAAGAGAGCTAAATAAAACTAAACTTAACTTAAATTAATCTAATATGAAAGTATCGAAAATACATTTTTTATTAAACATAATATTAAAGAAATTTGAAAAAGATATCTACAAGCATAAAAGAATGATAGATTAAAAAAGAGAAAAACCAAAAGGAAAAAAAAGGAAAAGAGCTGCGCGTACAGGTCACCGCGAGCTAATGCCAACTAAACCAAGATAGGACTTTAGGAGTCGTTTCGAGTTGTGGAGCGAGTTAGTTGTGTGGATATGCTGAGGCAGCGAGTTCCAGATTCTAGTGAGTTGAACAATGCAAGATCCGTTGAATATGGAGGCTTGCAACCATGGAAGTAGTGGTTTGAGCCCCCTAGTGGAGTTTAAGGGTTGAAATAGATCGGTTGGGAAGAACGAAGCATAGTTAAACAGGAGCACTAAAGCTCTCTGCTTCAAATATATATCAAGCGAGCAGCCTAGCAGGGTGAAATTAAGGTGAGATACATGATCGAGCCTCCCCAGTCTAAAGAGAAATCTAGTACAGTCGTTGAAAGCGACATTTAGTTTCCTTGAACAGTGCGAGTCGAGCTTGGGGAAGACAAGAGAGGCATGAATGAAATGTTGCAGAATGAGAGACCTAACAATGTGACAACGGAGCCTAGGCGATAGAAAACTAGCAGACAGCTAAAGATGGCGTAGAGTACCATATATTTTTGCTGCCCGATGAAATGTTAGGAAGCGTTGTAGGATCAATAGATCCACAATGAAAAGCAATCCACTGCGACTTACTCGGATTCAGCTTGAGCTGGTTTTCTAAGGACTACATGAAAATAGTCACTGTTCAGGCGAGCAGCACAATCCTCGATCGATAGGACGACTTAAATAAACTTGCACGTCATCGGCGTACATGTGAATGTTGACATCGCGAATACACTCGGTCAAATCATTAATGTAAATTCTGAACAGTACAGGGCCCAGAATGGAACCCTGTGGGACCCCACAAGATACGGGAAGCAAGGTGGAGGAAAATTATTTTGCCCCAACCATCTGCGAACGAGCGGGAAGGAATTCTTCTATTAAGAGGGTGGGTTACTATGGCGGCAGATACTATCAAAAGCCTTAAAGAAGTCCAGAATTGTCATAATAACCACCATCACCATCAAGAGCTGAGCGAATGTCCGTTGTAACTTTCACGAGAGCACCTTCGCAACTATGTTTAGGTCGAAGTCCAGACTGCCATCGACTAAGAAGATCCTTGTGGAGCATGTACTATTGAACCTGCAAATACAACAGCTTCTGGAATGAAAACTCATTTTAAAATGGATGAATTAATTATCGATGTTTAAGGATGATCGGGTCTGTGCATGAAAAGGTATATTTTGATCGTATGTACCGCCTTTGAGGTATTGCTCTTAAATGTCAAGGCTTTGTCGAGATGAATACATACTTAATAGTGGTATTGGTGAAAAACTAACCACATTCACGTTTCGAATTATATTCAGCTATTCTAGTAGACCATTTTGGAGGCTACATAGTACATTTGTCGTGTCTTCTTAAGATGAACAAATAGCTGTGTGGTCCAAAAATATTGAGATTGAACAGTTGGCTAATATTGGTTGGTCGGCAGTAAATATAATATAAAATAGAGGACCCAATATTGAGCCTTGGGGAATTCCAGCTGATATTGGATAGGGTGCAGATAGTTCCTGTCTAACCTGAACCATTGAGAATATATCACTTAAAAAACTTTGGATCATTTTAATGATGTAGTACTGAAACTCATCGTGAATTAACTTATAGATTAGGCCCGCTTGCCAAACTGTCTAAAACTAAGCCTGAATGTCTAAGAGAATAAGCTCAATAGTTCGTTTTTCGTTAAGTTTATTCTTGATAAACTGCGGTACTTAGTCTAGCAATGGCTTGGTGCGTTCAGGTATACTAAGTTCGGAATTCAATTTGTAACGCAAAGAAATAATACTGGTAGAGCAAAATGAGTTGGACACCCACGCATATTATTAATAGTTATTTTGATTTTTGCATGTCCATCTATCCGTCCGTTCGTTTGTCTGTATATCCTCATGATAACTCGAGAGTGCGTGTACTTAGAGAGCTAAAACTTTACTCTACATGAACGCGTTCAGTGCTCAATTATACAGTTAAAACCGACATTTTTGTACGGAAACCCTACGAAGGAGTTGGCCCGATTGGTCCTATTTTCAACTTCAATTTATATTTTTTTTAAATAGTCCCGTGTACAAGCTTTCAGCTCTGTAGCTCTTTACATCGACGTATAGTGAGAAACCAAAGTTTTGTATGGCAACACCAAGAAGGGACTGCCGATTCTAATTTTTCTTTCCCTAGAAACCTTATTCGGACTATTACGAATATTTAAAACAAAATTATACAAGTCGGTCCAGACGTTCTAAAGTGATGTGATTACAAACGAACAGCATTTCCCTTCTCCCTATTTTATTTCAGAATGCCGTAACTTCTTTAAGCTGAATTATTTTGGTTTGAAATTATAAAATAATGCTCAAAGTCATCCTGAAAATCATCGGCGATGAAGATTTACAGCTATTGAAACTACCGACAACATGGATATGGATGTGCCAGCAATAACAAGCCATGTTTTACTCATTCTGTTGTTAATTCATATTTTCTATGGTTACTTATTCGATTGCTTTGGGACATGACAAATTGGCGCAAAGGGCACCTCTCCGTCGATCCCTAGACAAGAACGGACATAGATCGCGGTTAAGGCCCCCTGTTGCAAAAATCATTTTGGAGATACGCGTGGGTGGCTGCACAGTAATTCGCCGCTAGCGGGCAGCCGATGTGGGGTGGTTCTTGACACCCACATCTCCTCAATGCTTGTCAACTGTACAAAATACTCAAAACAAAGACCTTTGTAAACAAGACAGACAGACAGACAGACAGTTTATTTAATGTTTGACACGACTGATTTGCAGACTGCAGACGGACGGACGTACAACAAAAAAAGTATTAAATGGTGACCTCAGATGATCGACCTGGCAAAAACTTACGCGAGACAGCTTCTTGCTGCATATAGCTGCTGAAAACTAAGGAATTTGTGAAAGAGAAGACAACTTGTCAACGTACCTAAATGCTACCGTTTTTTAAATACTCACGTTTCTATTATTCATATTTTCATGAATGTTGCTAATTTGCGTGGAATTGCATAAAATTAGGCGCGATTTCTATTGTTATTAGCAAAATTAATGAAATTATGCATCATAAAAACGGGATTATCATTATCTAAAAAACGGTAGCATTTAGGTAAGTACATGTGCATAGTTAACTAAAAGGTAACACTCCGGGTTTTCATAGTAGTTTCTATAATGTTATTTTCGTAACTATCTAGTTTCAGTTTAGTTCACTTGGAAATAGAATATACGTATAAATATAGTTCGTTGCAACTTAAAAAAAAAAAACAAATACGAAAAGATAATTTATAATCAAATAAATTGTTCTGCTTCGGTGTGATCTTAATATTATAAAAGTAATTTTATGAATTTATATAGCAGTTAATTGAATTAGTTATTAAGTTTAATTTATTTGCAGTCCGATAATTTCAAAGCGCCACTGTATAGTAAACTTGTCGGGATCGATCGCTTGCCACATATTTTAACAGGTATCCCTAACCCAAATTAAGATTCTTGACATTACAATTAGCAGTAAATAATAAAACATCGAATTCAGAGCTAAATAGTTTAAAATTCGACTTATGACATTAACACATTATGAGCGGGCAGCCTAACAGACCTAACTAAGATGTGTAGCGTAGATATAAAAAAAAGCAAGGTTTGAAAACAAAGCAATAGCTTTAAAAATAATGTAAGATTTCATTAAAACTTGAAAATATGGTTTGTTTTCTATTTAGGCAAAGAAACTGTTTTAATTCATTTTCACCTATAAACTAATATAATGTTTTAAACTAATAGATAATATGTAAAAATTGTGTTATCAAATTGTAATATTTTTCGCTAAAACTAGAGACAAATATTTTTGTAAAGTGTGGTATTTAAAAAAACATTCTCCTTTATGAAGGAGGTGCATCACAAAACTGGCACATGTAGGATGTTAAACCAGGGACCGTAATTATTACGATCAAAATGAAAAAAAAATCTTAAAATAATAATTATTTTTGATTTTTATTAAACTTTTTTTTGTGCACAGCACAAACACAGCATTGTATCTGAGGTTTTGTTGTTTTACCACCTGTAATAATTTTAACTATTTTATGTTTCTTGGCATCTTTTGATAGTCTACCTGGTGGATCATTTCATCTGGATGTACTGGATGTAATCGGTATAGGATCATCTGGATTTTCCGGAATTTGTTGTCTTATTCACACTTTTGCTATATCATGCAAAAAACTTTTGTACTTTTTCCTTGAATTTGAATTTAAAGTTTTATAAACTTGAAATGCATTAAACAGTGCACAATTGAATAAAAACATCAGAGTTCTTTTTGTCCATTTTTTAGTATGGCATGCTATTGAGTAGTATGATAAATATTGATCGGCGCGATCAACCTCTTTTATTATAATCAACAACACATGTTGGCTCCCGAGTTTTTTTCCCAACCAATGTTGTGACTTCCTATAATATCGACTGCTGAATGTATTGTCGAAATCATGCGGACAGGCCTCGTTGATTGTCAACATTGTAGTAAAACGTCTTTCTAATTTTGTATTTCGTAAAAAAGTAGGAAGACCTCTATTTGTGCGTATAGTACCACAAATCCGGAAGCGATTTTGTAGCAGCATTTGACTAATGTCGACAATATTGTAATAATTGTCCATATATATGTGATGCCATAAGTTTAGATATGGCTGCAGAAGGTGTAAAATTGTTTGTTGTAGTCGACTTCCTTCGACACAATATATTGGAAAATTACAAATATAATCCAGTTTTGGCTGCACAAACCATTCTTATAAGCACTCCTCCATATTTAATAATTTTTGAAGCGTTATAAACCTTGAAGGATAAATGACCTCTCCATGGCATGAAGCTTTCGTCTAAGGACAATTCTCTCTGTGGATTGTAAAGTTCTTGAAAATAATCAATAATAGGGCAAACTTTTTGAAGGCGATATCTATTATTATCAATACAATCATTATTGGAAAAATGCCATGAGTACCATATTTGTCGAAACCGGTCTCTGCTTATTACTTTAGCAGAAATTGTAGTTTCAATTGTTGTTTCTGTTGTCCGATATTTATCGCTCGATTTTTTTGCGAACTCTGCCCATTAGTAAAAGTAATCCGAACATCTTTTTTAATTCTGGTACAGTGACATCTTTCCATTTCACAGATTTTGCATTCTCTCTAAATCGATGTATATTTTGTGCGTGATAACGATTTGTTTCTGTCACCATATATTCAAAAAAGCCGTCACCTATAAAAAGCTGAACCATATCAACTACACATTCTGAATAGTTTGGCATCATAGAAACCCCACTTTGTCCTAAAAACGGTTTGATAATTGGTGGGTTATCATTTTCGGACCAGTCCAGTACTTCATTATCACTTTCATCAGAGTCGGTAGGCGGTATTGGAAAAATTATATTTCTTCTGCGACGAAACAATTCCTCGTCAACTTCGCTCCTGCTATCGAATTCAATAATATTCGTATTACTCTAAAGTTCTGTCAAATGTCAGATGCCATTATAAATAGAGTAATTTCAAATAAAAAATAGTTATAAATTATATATTTTGAGTGAGATGTTATTGCATTTAACAATGATTAAAAACTGTCTAAAGGCGGGTGTATGCTATGTCCGTTCAAGGGCGGATACAGCGGGAGGAGATCCCCCCCCACTCTTGAGCTCTAATAAATAAAAATTTATACTCTAATCAAATGAAATGGAAAATACAAAACGAAAATCTATTCAAATCTTCTAAATCCGCATTAAAAAAATTGAAAATAATTTCTCCCTTCACAAAAGTTCTCTAGAATTTCCCTTCATTACATTTGTGTATAAATTTTATAATGTTCAAGGTATACAAAGAAAGCAAGATCTGGGGCAGGATTCTGCAACGTGTAAACTAATACACGTGCACACAAAATTTTTTGTACACCACCTTGTTCCGTAAAAATGGAAACGAGTTTTTCTGTCAAAATTTTGTACACTTTAATTGATATTTTCTCCTGACCATTTTGGTAGCGAATTTTGAAGAGGTACTTGTGAGTTTTTGTCAAGCATTATTTTCAAAATTATTTGTTGTATTATTTATTTTACCTTTTTCTAAGCCGTAGTCGCCTTAATACTAGTGAATTCATGTAACTCATTTCTTATAACCGAACTTAACTTCTTCAGAAAGACTATTTTTTCACTCAAACAACATTCAGCATAGAAAAATTTTTATTCAGCACTTAAGTGTACACAGATACTTACGGAATCGATTTAATTTCAAAAGTGTATACAATTTCCTTGATAGTTTAAATTTTAACACTGGAACTCCTAATGTTTATCAAAATACTTAATTAAATTACGTTGTTTTGACTTTGCTTTCTTTGTGTACCATAAAAGTTTTAAAATTTATACACAAATGTAATATAATATTTAATTAAATGGAAAACTCTAGATAGTTTTTTAAAAAGTTATTTGTTATATTTATTAGTTTTTCTTTTATAGTCATAAATTATTCTCAATAAACTTAAAATTATACCACTAAGGAATTTTCAGTACAAGCAAAATTTTTTCACTTTTTTGTGATCGAAAGCTCACAAAAGCCGGGTATATTGATGAAAAGTAGTATGTTGGGAAAATTATCATAGCCGGGGTAATTAATCTCAGATTCGATTTTCCTGCAAATATTTAATTTAATTTTATACGTATATTAACCCTACCTATTTTGCATTCCCCGAAAATTTCTTTAACCATTTAATTTGCAAGAAATTGCTGCCCAGGAAATTATGGTGTTTGAACGAAATGCAAGCGACCTTTACATGAAAAACACCATCAGTAAGACAAGCAAGAAGTGTATAATGTCTATTTGATGTAAGACTAAATTTTACTATACATACGGAATTAAGAACTCATATTATATAAATAAAAGAACTCCGGCGATATCTGAATGCTAATGAAATTTTCATGCTGAAACGAAAAGAGAAAGCTATACAGATCGCTCCACAACTGCTGGCAAGTGCGATTATAGGGGTCGATTTAGGCGAACGCCCCCCTAGAGCAAATTTCTGGATCCGCCCTTGTGTCCGTTCAGAGATAAACAAGGGATCGGGTAATTTAATTGGTGATCTTTTGCTCTTTAAAGTTTCGTGGGGTTACCGACAGAAAGTGGATCGGGGTTCGCTTCTCAATGACGACCACTAAACATTTCTTCTAGTAAATGTTGAATGCTATGTGTATATTATATACATAATCGCAAAAACAGAATACAAGATACATTATGATGACATGCAATTTTTACAGAAATTGTGAGGAGATAGTACATCGTATACGGAAATTTATTTATGAGTAACGAGAGAAGCAAACGCATCCTGAATCTTTTCCGGACGTCGATTTTTCACTGTGGGAGTGTCCGAACCCTTTCTATGGTTCATAGGGGCATAGGAAGCTTTTATAGTTACTGAAACTAAAACATTGTTATTGGCAACCCTAATTTGTCAGTTTCGACTACTCCTGCTGCCATATTGTTATTGTTACTATAATTTTATAGCATACATATGTCTGTCATAGCTGTCAAGTCAAATTATTTGGCAAAATGGAAGGAAATAAAAGTAAGTTTTTAATTTTTAATTAAATATTGCGAAATTGACAATTGTTAATTATTTGTTTATAGAAAATATTGAAGTTATTTCGGGAGTTGTTTTCCAACCACAAGCAGAGAGCAGTGCGTCAACAGATGCAATGCAGTGGTCCTTTTCCTTTATAATTTGCTAGAAATTTTCCGCCTTTGAGATAATCCGTCACTTTTCATGTGAGCACTTGAGTGGGTGAAGTGGATTGACGTTTACAAATTAACAGATTAATTACTTATTTTCTTGTTTACTACAAAATAAATAATAAATAAAAATTTCGTTATCGTAGGAAATATTGATTTTAGAACTGAATTACAGCACCATCTGATATTTTGCGAGACATTTTTTCAATATACTCTCGTCCTTTGCTTCGAACTCCTTCGTGCTTTCATGCAAAATTTTAGAAATTGTAAAATTGTATTTCTTTCCATGAATATCTACGATAAAACTATTAAAAACTTGACAATTTTCAATTAGACAGTTTGACAGTTTGCGATTTTTACCATAAAAACTAGAGGGGAGCGTACGTGTGAGAGGTTTTGCAATGATTGCTTCCACAGCATTTATTTTCAATTACCTATCTCTCTCACAATGTCTGTAAATAATGCATGTCATCACAGTGTTGGGCGTAATCTGATTGCAGTGTAATTTAATTAATAATTCCATTACAGTTTAGTCAAATTACAAAGTAATCTAATTAAATTGTATTTGATTACATATCAATCAGATTACTTATGAGAGAATATGTAATCTATCAAATGTGTAATCTGTTACAATATAATTAGATTATTTTGTAATCTAATTACATTGTAACAGATTACTTTGTAGATTACTTAAAAGTAATTAATAATATAATGAAATGAATTGAAAGAAAATAGTATTGTTCTCGTACGAAATTAGTTTTAGGGAGTTTTATGAAGAATTAGAATACAAATATCTTAAATATCTTAAATGTAATCACATTAATTAGATTAACATGTAGTGGGATTAACTTGTAATCGATTAATGTGTAATCAGATTAACTTGTAATCACATTACACGTTAACCGATTACATTAGGTAATTATGGAAAGGTATTACATTAGTAATCTGTTACAAAGTAATCTGATTAAAGATTACATGGTTAATTGTAATTGTTAATCATTAATCAGATTACATTTTGCCCAACACTCATAATGTAAATCGTGCATACTGCATTTGTGTCCCGACACATTCACCATCAGCTCAACCTTTTTTTACATTCATTATATATGTATATTATCTTTAAGTGGCCTACCTCAAGGATGCAATAAAAACTTTTTTGGATATTTCCAGGTTATTATTCATGGCGAAGTAAATATGTCGGACATAAGATTCCTGTCGCCGGTAAGGTAAATTTATTGCCTATGCAATTAGATATTTTGAAGTATTTTAATTTTGCCAAACCGCTTACAAAATGTTGTTTTATGTAAATTATATAGATTATTTTTTTTATATAAACATATGATATCAGCCATTCCACACGAAAATGACCAAAAGAGCTTATTTTGGACCCGACCATCTCCGGTTTAGATGAAACTTTCACAGTTTGCAGGTACTCAAGTTTGCCCATCTCTGCTGATGCTTGCTACGAATATCCGTTTTGATGACAGACCCGATACTAGCTCAGAGTCAGCCCTAGCTAGAAGGTCAGCCCTTTCATTCCCATGATCGCAATCTGCCCAAGAGCCCATTTGGTTCTGGATCCAGTTTTGAATGGTGGTTTTCACGGTGTTGTAAGAGATACCGCAAAATAGTTCCGGTCATATGAGGGGCCTGGATGTTCCTTTTTTGACCAGAAGTTTGCATTATCTTTCCAATCAATTTCCGAGTGTCCTGACACCCATTGAATTGTTAGGTGGTTCTTTATGCCAAGATTTGTTAATGCCTTAATGCATTTGTACATTAACTTCGTTTTGACATCAGTTGATGAGATGGATTTAAATGCCGCTTGGCTATTGATATATATTTTTTTATTAGTAAAGGATCGGCTGAGGTTTTCGTATGAACATCTAGTGATGAATATGAGCTCTTGGCATTACACCAAATATTCCTTCTCGGTTTTAGAACCGTTGGTGTACCAGATTAGGGCTTCCTTTACAAGATTTATGTCTATTTTTTGCCCTATTTGGTATCTTTATTTTGAGAGGCAGACAAAAGTTATATTTAACGGCAATTCTGTCTGATATCATGTCCAGATTAGGCTTCTAGCATGCAAAGATAAAAGTGCTAGAGGTCCTCAGTAGAAAAAACAAGCCATACATTCCCCTCAATGCAGTGCGCCCGTACAGGTTATTTTGGGTATACGATGACTTTAAAAATTCATATCTCAAAAACAAAGCAGAATAGCACCGCAATTATTTGTGCATAGATAGAAAAGGTCTCTAGCTTTAAAATAAAATAGAAAAAAAGTGCTAGACGTTCTCAATAGTAAAAATAGTATATTTTTTTGTTGTTGAAAAAAAAACTATTATCAACAAATTATTTTGCTATTGTGGTATTCTGTTAAAGTTTCACCCAAATCAGAGATGGTCTGGTCCAAAACAAGCACTGTTAGCTAGTAATCTACGAAACGGGTACAAAAACCCGCCGCACTGATAGAAGGCAGTGTTCACGAAACGAGTTCATCAAATACAGCAAGCATAATCTGCATTTGAAGAACTTTCTTCGCGGCCCTCAACTCTCTCAACAGAAAAATGTTGGTAGGTAGGCACAACTAATTGTAACAAATTCACGAAGCGTAGTACTGACACGACTAACTACTATTTTCTGTGTCACTATCAGCAAATCCCACAAAAAAAATTACTACATTAAGATAAATACTTCAAAAATTAAATTTCTATACCAATCCCATAATAAGTGCTAAGTACATTTCGAACTGCTTTGAATTGTCATATAAATCTAACACTGAGAACGTATTCTCTTTATTACCAAACTACTTTCTCCTAATGCTAGTTACCTTTAGCCAGCGACCGTATTATTAAATCGCAGAAAAATAAAAGAAAACTTGCCACGTAATACATGCAATGGAACTACTTAAGTAAATCAGAACCAAAAGCAAATCAATTTCAAGCCTAATTAGGGTATCTATGTAATGTATATTATAAGCCAGCTAGTAATAGTAGATATTATCAAGACACCGGCAATGTCAATGTCGGAGTGCTTCACACTCTATGACCATCGTACTGCTGCTGCCGAGGCTGACCACTATGTTTACAGTCTGGGCTTCTACAGTGGCCACCATCGATGCACCATGGCTTCTTACATGTAGTGAAAGTTCGACAGAGGTTGCAGCATTTCAACACGCATCCACAACCGGGTACAATCCTTCATTACCTGTCTCGTCGTAGTATACTGCAGATATTATTGAGTCGGGTTCCACGGGTACTCTGCAATTATAGCGAATATTATACAAAGGCTCGGAAGATGAAATTCTTGAGTGATACCTGCTTATAAAACCGCAGGGAAATAATATGGGAAGTGCATTGCAATTGCATCGTTTGCGATAATTTACGGACAATTATAGACATTTTTTTCGTTACATAAAATGTCGGGTGGCTTAATGGTCACCGTAAATAACCGCAAATGTGATTCAGAAATGCGAAAATATTTTGGTGAAATTCCTTCAGAAGTGGAAGTAGAAAATACGAGTTCCATTAAATATGTAATAAGAAAAACGTGCAGTATATTTATATATGTATGTAGTACAAAAATAGCATTGTTGTGATAATAAACTTGGCAGGAGCACTAATAAATCATAAATTACTTTCAGTCAAAATAGAGAAGTGGAACTACTGCAATCAAAGTCAATGACACATTACGGGTCGAGCTTTAATTGAAAATAGAGATGAAGGAAAAAAAAATTGGAAAACAAACAGATTGGCTAAAGCAGCAATTTTCTCGCTTCGTGCGAATGTAACACGATTTCCGTATTTGCGTGCAGCGTATTTTATGAATACATCTCCACACGTAGATAATTACTAAACTAACGCACTTTCGCATCGGAGTCACTTTCATTGATTGTGACTGTATTAGAACTACTCGTGTGTGTAAAATTTCACGGAATTTTGAAACGAAAAAAAAAGATTAGAAAATATTTTTAATTACAGAGAAAACACCCTCTAATTGGTAATCAATAATGATTTACCTTATAAACGGTGTTGATGATGAAAAATTATAAGGCAAATTAATATTAGACTCGTTCGATTCCATCAAAACTATGGTATGGCAGAATAACAAAATCTACTATGCAAAGAGTTTTAAAAATGTAGGTACCAATATTACATGAATCCAACGCTGGCTACGCAGAGATAATTCGCAAACAGTTCAATTTTACAGTGTTATGAACCGACTAATTGGATTCTTTTTTTCTTTTCTTTTTTAAGGCAGGGGGACATGAGATCAAAATCACGGAGGTCAAAGCGGTTAATTGTGCTATCCTGCTAGAAACCCCATCACCAAAACCTTCGAGTCCTCTTAATAACGCGCATCAGATCTTGGTGAGGAAGCTTTTTCAATTCGTTTAAAGATAGGAAGGCTGACCCTAGAGTATCCAGCCTGCTTCGGGTGAAGGCCGGACAAGCACACAGAAACTGTTCGGTTGTCTCAGGTTCTCCTTCCAGGCAGGCAAGACACTAAGGGCCGGCAACGACTCCCATCCTTGTTAGACACGTGTGAAGCGAGCTGTTGGCCGGTGATGATACCAACCACAGTTCTACATTGTTTTCATCCGAGCCCCATTAGAAAATCAGAGATATCCCTATTGGGTCTATCAAGAAACAGTTTTGTGCACCTGTTGGTGCTTTCTATGAACATCCGATACTCGAGGTAGCAACGCCCACGGCGGGTTCCGGTCCGAAGAACAGAGAAGCAGAGCCATCTAATTGGCTAATTAGTCCAATAATTGGCTTGCAGGAAGGATAGCATGCATAATATCCACAGGTGGCAACTGGACTATCTACATGAGATGAGAGGGTAGCCCTAGTACAAGTTCAAAATAAATCTATGTACCGGTATTTTCAAGGGAAAATTCTTTGTTTCAGTCGAGCTGGCGCCAACTCTGAACTCGGATAACTATTTGGAATGTTTACGAGAAGAGTTGTTGACATGTCCTTAATACTAAGGCGAGTGATGTGACTGCAGGATGACGGATGAACCCTCGAGAATTCTTCACAAGCTATGAAACAGACTCCCTCACTATCACGTGAGAGCCCCAACGGAGTCCTAACATTCTCAAACATTTGCAGTATTCTTAGGTAAAACTGAGAAAAGTTTGATTTGATTAGCTCCTCCGTCCTAAACTACTATTCATACTGAAAAATAGTGTTCTGATAATCTTAAGCTTGCTTTGTTATCTTCCGAACTGTAATAAAATGTTCATACCTTTCCTAACAAAATTATTTAAAAAAATTTAACTTAACCAAATGAGTACGATTCCTCAAACAAAAATTCTCAGCTGAGTAGTCATTGTAATGTCGCTGTGCCGTCATGGCATGCCGTGGGCTGATGATACCGAATGTAGCTGCCTACAGATTCGGACTACGGCTGCACATAAAAACATGCAATTATTACTCAGTTGATAGTTATTGAGCGTAAAATGGTAAGGTTACTTTGTAATGAAAACTATTTTATTATTTTGTTAAGTAAGGTATAAAGGAAGTGTAACCTTTGGAGTGGTAAGGAACTGAGCTTTAAATTACTACAAGACTATTTTCCTGTATGGATAGTAGTTTAGGCTCTATAGCATATATAAAGTCAATGTTTGGCACTTTTCCATAAGTATCAATATAGAACATTTTAGAAAACGGACTCACAACGCACACATATGGATTTCTGTTTCATGGCTTGGGAAGTATTCTCGAGGGTGTTGGTCTAACTCAACTAGATAGTTTCTACAAAACATAAGATTACTGAAGAGATCATGTTGATGCTGAGTTTCCATCAGAGTAGAAAGGCTACAATTAGTGCATCTCTTGTAAGAATGTTATTAATAAACATATTTTATTTTTATACAATAGATGAAATTTATAGAGTACACTAAGTTTATCATTCCGTTTGTAACACCTCAAACTAATGCTGGTAGAGCAAAATGGATTGGATACCCACGCATAATATTAAGTTATTTTTATTTTTGTATGTCTGTCTGTTCGTCCTAATGATAACTCGAGAACGCAACTTTTTCGTAGGGTTGCCTTACAAAATTTTCGTTTTTCACTATACATTTTCACACTATTTGGGAACTGCTTGAGAACGCATCGACGTAGAGAGCTCAAATTTTGTTCACAGTGTTTTCATAATAGAAAAAAAAATTCAAAAATTAACTGTTTAAATCCTGTGACCCCTTCTTGGTTTTGCCATACAAAACTTTTGGTTTTCACTTTGTTTAACTTTTATTTTCATCTTGGCCCAATTATAACGTTTTCTCTTGTTATAATCCACTTTCGTCAAATAAGTGAGAACTCATAGTTGAGCTGATGATGTGTCTACTTTTTAGCCACCGTTGCTGAGCAGATATTGAATTAGCGAAATATGTGACCCTTGTTAATTGTAGTGCGGCATCGGCGTATATAGTCTATTCCAAAATTAAGTCTACATGTTGTCTCGAGAATGTCTGGCTCGTCCGACCAAAACAAGCTTGCTCGAAAAATGCTTTAAATCCTGGATGGGTATCGTCAACCTTAATCAAATTATCATGATATTTAACCAGCCATTATGCGAAATTGAGTTGGTTAAGGGTAAAAAATAAATTGGAGATTTGAATGATGCACAGATTTTCCCCTCTTTATCGTTGTGTCCCCAGTATCTTTCGCTCAAGATTCTTATGTACTCCTGTTTGACCTCTTATAGTATAATGTAAGTTATACACATCACTTTCGCGACAGGAAAATTGTCTGCCATTTTTACCATTGAACATGAAATGTAATTTTCTGCTGCCACACCAAAATCAGCCTTAATATCTAGTTCTTTAACCGATTTTACTTAAGCTTTCGAGGCCGTCCTGCAGCATCCTCCATTACTGGAAGCCAAGAAACTTCCGAATCAATTTTATCAACGAAATTAAGTGTGTATGAAAAGATGGAAAATTTTGCTTATGACATGACGTAAGTAAGTCTATTACAGAGATTTATCACCATAAACGAATTTAGTCAATATGAAATGGATCGAGTTGCTGCTAAATCCTCAGCTCGAAAACTGAGTGGAAAAAACCCTTTTTGAGGCCAGCCATTCCCTTTAACTCGTACACGAATTTGTCTATTTCTTTGCTATTTTCGACACTCTCGTAGACCCACTTTTCGTCATCACAGCGAGCTGAAATTTGGCACACAGGTAAAAATGTTTATTTCCACTTAATGACTCCTTGGGTTCACAACTTTTAATATACGTGGGATTTCAATAAAATAAAATAAACTTCTTGATTTCACACAATTGATCTATTTTTTATTATTTTTTATCCTTTTTAAAGAAAAACTTTTGTTTTACACAATTGCAAAAGTTCTTGATTGATTTATTTTTTAGACAGTTCAACAAAGGCTAACTTATTTAATTTAATTGTCAGCGAATAAAATCTGAGTCCACCTCTGTGTGTGAAGAAAAGCTTATTTTCTACTTTTTCATGCGGCTTGGCCTCAGTTTGGTTTGAAAACTCGATTTTTACTTATTTTATTACAAACGAAAAATCGTTGAAAACGAAATTTCTTTGCAAAAGGGGGCGTTTCGCATCGGCAGGAATTGCAAAAAAAAAATCTTTTTCAAAGATTTGTCGTTTGTAAAAAGATTTGTTTTTTCCAATCTATCACCATCTTTAATATTAAATAAAGCTTCCATTTTTACTTTGAAACCGTTTTCCAATCAAGGGAAATTAAAGATGAATAATATGCTATTATCTGACCCGATCGCGCGATTTCGTAATCTAGGCGTTCACTCTGTATCTGTTTGTGTGTATGTGCGTGCATAAGTGTGCCTGTATATATTCATATGTGTGGGAGAGTGTATCTCTCGACATCGACACATAGTAAAGACGAATTTTGGTCTAGCATCTCTACGAAAGAGTTGTCCGATTGGTCCCATTTTGGTACTGTATTTGAATTTTTATGAAATCGCCGTGTACAAAAACTGAGCTAAAAACATCACGTAGCAAATTTTTTGTATGGCAACCCTACGAAGAATTTGCCAGGTTGGTCCCATTTTTGAACTCAATTTAAATTTCTTTTAAGAAAGTTTCGAGTACAAAATTTCAGCCCTTTACGTCGACGCATGAGGCAGTGTTAGGCAGTGAGATATGTACCGAAAACCTAAAGTTTTGTATGGTAACACCAAAAGTGGTCGCCTGATTTGGTCCTTTTGAACTTGTATTAGCAATTTTCATGAAAACGCCGTATATAAGTTTTAAGCTCTCCACGTTGACGCGTTCTCGAACAGCATTCAAATATATAGTGAAAAACCAAAGTTTTGTGTGACAACATCAACTAGGGGTTACTCGATTTAGCCCATTTTGTAAATTTTGTTAACTATTACTATGAAAACAGCAGGGAGCAAATTTCAGCTCTCTACGTGTTCTTGCTGTCAGACATTGTCTAAATATATACTAAAAACTGAAATATATGTATGGCAACCCTACGAAGGAGTTGCCCGATTTAGTCCATTTGAACATGTATTTGCAATTTTTATGAAAACGCTTTATACATTTTCAGCTTTCAACATCTATGCGTTGTCAAGTAGTTTCTTACGATTCGACAATAGCGCCATCTATCGTATCCAAAACTATCCTATCACTCAAGCCGGAACCAACCAAACACATTCACAAAATTTCATTGAAATCGGTTGGGCGGTTTCGGAGATTAACGTGTACAAACCTAGTGGCACTGGATTTTTATACCCTAGATGGTATTCTAAGTTTGTCATGCCGTTTGTAACACCTCAAACTAATGATGGTAGAGCAAACTGGACTGGACCCCCACGTATAATATTAAGTTATTTTGATTTTTTCATGTCCGTCCGTCTGTGCGCACGATAACTCGAGAACGCCTTCACGTAGAAAGCTGAAATTTTGTACACGGATTTGAAAAAAAAGTAAAATTAATTTTAAATAATGGACTAAATCGGGCAACCCCTTCTTGGTGTTGCCATATAAATATTTAGGTTTTTTACATATACTGTGAAAACTATCAGTCCTTGACATTTTTATTGTACTATAAAACTTCTTCAGAAAACGAAATCCTATAAAATTGGTTATAACCATTTTTTTTGTCCGACGAATCTTTCTAGAAATATATGCGAAAACCCACTTCAAAAATCAAACTTCCATGGATCGGTGAGCATATGAAATTTTATACGGGCATTCTTCTAGGGAACCATAAGAATTGGTCTTAGACCAATTCTATCTTTTTTACTTGTTATATATTAAGAATTGAAAAACTTATATTGCTCTCAATTTAGGCCTATTGCAGCAACTTAGTCAGGAGTCATCTAGTCCTGTTGTTAATGAAACTTATATGAATCGTAGCTTTGTATTTTGTGTAACACATGTTAGGTGGAACAAATTCACTCAAAAATGTCTAGTAAGTTTTAGTCAAATGTCATCAATAAGGACAGAACAAAGTTAAGATTTCAGGAATTATTAAACATTCCCCGATATGAGTCTCCGAGATTAAGCTAGCTATGATTTATTTATATTTTGTTAATTACATGGTACATGTTCTAAGGACATCATAACTTCTATCCAGTTAAGTACAATTTGCTGCAGAGATGTTGTAAGAAAGAGGAACAAGATATGATAGCTTTATTACGATTCATCTCAAAAGCCATCAAATGGCAACGAAGTTATAGAAAAAAATATCTATCTTCAATATTTTTATGTAATCATTTCTCAATTCTCAACAATTAAATGTTTCTCCTTATTTATTTAATACTTCACAATAGGTACGTAATAGTTACAGGTGAAGTGATCAATCATATCTCATAACCTAATCTCAGTTAATGATTTTGTGCCACAAAACATAAACAACCGAAAATGAGGTTTCTATTATTTGATAGATAGACATCCAGCAGATTTTTGATAAAATTCACAGCGTGAAAAGCTATGTACCTACATAACAGTGAGAAGAATACGAGTACCTATTAGAGCAGTCAACTTCCTACAAAAAAAAATATTTTTTCTCAATTTCATATTACAAAGAAAGCTGCTTCCATGGGCTACGGAATAAGACGTAATAGAAGAAGTTACATAAGATTTTTGGCACTTTGTTCTTCTAAGTGGTGCCATAATTTTATAGTTTACAGTTCGCAGTGAAAATCATCAGACAGTACCAAAACAAACGACAAACCCTATAAAACAGTAGTTTGTATTTGTAATTACTAATAAATACTAGATTGAGGAAAGCAACCAATGATAAAATCTAATTCGCTCTAATACCCAAGTTATCATATGTATAGAAAAATGGTTTTCTAGAAGTTTTGAATTAAAAAAAAAAGAAGATATTGGTTAGTGCTTTAATTTAAAAAGTTGGGAAATCTGATATTGGAATGTAAAAAAAACAAAAGAATATAGAAATTCTTGTTTCTTTTCAAAGACTCTAAAATCTTTTACTTTAAATTCAAATTAATTAATTTCACCAACTACACTAGTAAGATCTTATAAGTAAGTGTAGGATAACTAATAATATACTTAATAATAATAGTGACATTTAAATTAAGTTTCTAAAATGAACAGAACAAGAAAAAGTTATGTAAAACACTTTTATTAAGTTAGACTAAGACAAACCCTAACCCCTCCAAACAAACTTATTAATTAAGGAGATGTAGGCATAATAACTTAGTAGTAATTACTATAAATAGTAGAAAAAAAAGTACGCAGAACTACTGGATAGATCGCAAATATGCAAATAAACTAAGACTGCTGAGGCTTCTCCTTCTTAGATAAATTGGAACAGAGCTCCATATCCTGGTGGACTGGACAAAAATTGGCTCCCACTAGGACGCCAGCAGAACCGTGGCATAGACAAAGACAATTTTCTCGCAGAATGAGCAAAGTTCAGTTTATTGTAAAGGTAATCTGGCTGTTTGGTTACGATTAAATTGCGAAAAAACATTGCAGTTCTAAATTTAAGGTAAGGGTCCAATTTAAGCAGTGATTTGATTGAAACGCACTAGACCAAAATCATAACGTATATTAGAGCTCAATGCTACATTGATCTTACGTGTAAGGAATGGGACTCCAATTTGCGTAAGCCGTAAGTTATTAAGAGGACTAGTAACGATTTCACTAACATTACACGGGTATCAACAGGTGTAAATTGGCGTAGATTTAAATAATTTGCGTAGAGTTTCATATACCTTACCTATGACACAGTTTATGTGATCGGACCAATTCAACAGAGTACTATTAACAATTATCCCAAGATTTTTTTTTTATGCTGATAGGACCGGGCACGGATTCAAATGGGAGGGGTTCATGACTCCCTCCAATTAAAGTATTATTCAAAAATTATTTAATTAATTAAGTTGAAAAAAATATATAATTCAACTTCAAAAAATTATAAAAAAATGTTTTTTTTCCAAAACGTAACAAAAAAGAAAAAATTATTTCAATGGATATTATTATATGCATGTGTGTGTATAAGGTTTTCTAAGAACTTTAGTTGGGGTGATCATCAGAATACATCTTTAAATAAATAAAAAAAAAACAAAAAGACGCTACAGATAACTCCAACCGAACCAAGAATTATGTTTAATTTTACTTACAAATTGTGTTTCTTGTAGGCAAGATTTGCTGTTTGTTTTAGTGCTTGAAAAACCTTGGTATCCTAAAAATATGCGAACACTTAGAACTTTTTGAAGAATGAATGTTTAGACCTCTCACCAAAACCTTCCTATTCTTTTAATAAAGCGCAGAAAGTCCACATGATGTAATCTTTTCAGCTCATCCAGAGATTGAAGGGCAGATCCTGGAATATCCAGCTTGTGCCAGGCAAGTGCACAGAAAGGGCCCGGTTATCTTAGACACTCCTTCCGGACAGAATAAACACTCAGGAAATTGTGAAAAACATATCAGGTATCCTAATTCACATATGCACATTCGACATATTTAATAACGGTTACTACCCTCGTAGAGCAATATAGGTGGGAAAATATGTACACCTGCTTTGGACGCCAGGTGCTTGGAGTCCATCAACTCGTATATTTAATAGCTTTAAAAAATAAACACATAATGATGCTGTGTGGCAATAAAAATCTAAAGACCTACAAATCTATATATGGCTAGCAGAACTTTTTTGGTTCCTTTCAGGTCGGATGTTTCACTTTAACGGTTTTCTTGATACGATGCTTTTCAGTAACTTTCCTCTATAGGCCGAAATACAATTAGACCGACACAAAATCTACGGCAACACTGCCATCGTAAATGTTGCCAAATTAACCCAATATAAAAAATTATATAAGAAAAAAGGACATTCCGGGCATAGTATAAAGATTGATAAGCTTTGACCGATATGAGAGTAACGATGTTGACTGAGTTCTGTGTTTAGCTGCAAAAGTAACACCCGGTTAAATATTTAATAAAAACATTAGTTTCTTCGTGTAAATAAAAGAGAAAGTAATTATATGCTAGTGGGAAAGTAAAGCAATTACCAATTAGAACTGCCAAACTCAAAGTACGACGACAAAAGTCCAATTATTCCCAACTCTGGTTGGTCCGTGTCATTGGGTACAGCAGTATGGTATTGCCAGAAAAGGTGAAAATTTAATTTGTCGTCGGTGTGTAATCCTATGAAATTGGTTATAACCATTTTTACTGTCCGACAAACAAAACGAAACTAAAAATTTAGAAAGATTCCAGAATGGCAGCTATTCCAGACTGAGAAACGAGGATCAACAGGCATTAATACGAGAATGAAGAAGATAGATGGGGCTAAGCATGCTAGAATGTAACTATACAAAAAATTCATTCAATTTTCAAATAAATTTATGTAGATTAACAACAAATAGTTAAGGTAGCGATACCGGAAATAATTTAATCATACATCACAAGATGGCGCTGTTTCAATG
The DNA here is from genome assembly GCA_963930735.1 of Dioctria linearis. Classification (NCBI taxonomy): domain Eukaryota; kingdom Metazoa; phylum Arthropoda; class Insecta; order Diptera; family Asilidae; genus Dioctria; species Dioctria linearis. Next base: position 326,306,699 of record OZ005740.1, on the reverse strand, counting down.
TAAATTTGGATTTTATTAAAGTATCTTCTCTCGGGAGAGATTTCGTAAACAGGAATTATCATACAGGACAAAAATTGATAAAGAAGCCAATCCGTCCTGTTTGCTATATTATCTGTGTGATACAAGGAAATGATTTCAATGATTTTAATTAAATTAAAAACAAACAAAAAAAACATTTTATTTGAAAATTTCACTTTCATGTTGCTCAGTGATAAAATACTACGCTTGATGTGATCTCATTTTATGGACCTTACCTTAGAAGGTTTGTGTAGAAATTGTTGTCTTTGTAATTTTTTCTCCAAGCAATGTCAAGGTCTACAAATTTGTACTATAATTAAAAAAAAAAAAAAAGCTACGCACATAGTAGGTAGGTACCTAGTGAAAGATGATGAAAGATCAAGACAAAAGCGAAAGCCTAATTACATCTTACCGCAAAAACAAATCAAAATCACATTGGTCGAAAAGTTTTTCACGTTTCTTCTAAATCTTGAAATTGGCAAAAACAGTGGTAGTTTTATACGAATTCGAGTGTGCTTCCATTTCTTCTTAAACTTTCCTTGCTAATTTCCTCTACGGTTAATATTTTGATGTTACATCAGTAGAGAAAAACTTTGCCCCACTGGAGATGTAGCAGAGAAAAGACTTCTTTAATGATACATTTCGCCACTAAATCGGTTTCAAATGAGCTCAGCCTCTGCAACAGTAGACCTCTAGTCTCAGTGTTTCATTGAATAGAAGAATTTATGTGAATTCAAAGTGTGTTCAAGTTCGTGTGATAAACGATCAGATAAGCATCTCTAAGGAAACGTATTTAAATAAAGAAACGAAAAATAAATACAACATAACATTGTTGTCCGGGCTGGAGGAAAGACTTGTTTTGGAATTATTACAAATTTGAACATCGGCAATCATTGGATACCAATAATACCTTAAGAAACTTTTGCAGTATTTAGCGGACGTTTAAAATGGTTGTAAGCAATAAAATTGTAAGTGAAATCAAAGTGGTCTTTAGTGTTCAAGTTTGCGCCTATCTTGTATGTTGAAATTTAAAACTTCTTTAGGTTTGGATTTTAATTGTTTTAACTTCCTTGCTGTTGGTACTAAGCAGTTCTACACCTGCTCAGGAAAAATCAAAGTGAGTGCAAGTTCGTTAAATGAAATTCAGTGAAAAATTATCATTATTGAAAATTTGTTTTAGGATTCGGATTCATATTCCAGTGAAGCATCATACACATATTCATACCAAAACTCTAGTTAAGAAAATCGCAGTTCCTGTACCTGTGCCAATAAAAGAGGAACACCACTATCACAAACAGGAAGACGATGATGACAGTGTGGAGGAGTTTGAAGAATATATTCCCCAGAAGAAGAAGAGATATCGCTATCATCCATTCTCGTAATTGATATATGATATATAGTGTTTAGGTGCACTTAGAATAGTTATTGTTTCACTTTCCCACCCTATACGTTGTGTTTTTTTCTTATTAAATTTTTAACAAAATTGGAAGTGTTTTTATATTCAAATATTTGTAAAAATCATGGTGAATTATGAAAAAGTACAATTTGAGGTTTGTTTTGAGTGGAATAATTTGTACAAGATTAGTAGTGCTGTATGCCGAGATAGTGTGTTTTCTTGGTAAAATAAAGCTAGCTGAAGTCTGCCACCCCTTAAAAAATTCAGAAAAATCCATAAGAAACTTATAAAAGCAAGCAAAACAGCAAATAGTCATGTTACTTTCTTCTGATTACATTTTAATTGATGATGATGGATTGAAATTTACTTTAAACTATCAGCTCAAAATCCATTCAGCTAGTCTGCTGTTGTACCTACTATACAGCTTTCATATTCTAATTTTTATGTTTACAAATGCTTATATCTACTACATTGAATTTTCAGCTTATGATTTTTAGAAAAAGTAGAGTAACCCATAGTGTACCCTGGCAGTCTTAAAAAATTAATTTTAAAAATGCTCAGTTTATGTTCCACTACAAAGTATTGTAAAATATAAATATGATAGAAAGAAAAAATTTCGAAAATATACATTTTCAAAATTATAACGATTTAAAATAATTCGAAATTCGAACGTTGAAAAAAAGAAAAAAAATTCATTAATTCGCGTACGCAAATTTTTAAAAATTAATGCAAAGAAATTCAAATTCAAAAAGATTTATTGCAGCGGTTAACCTACTACAATAAATTGTTTTGGCTCACGGCTTCTGTGGCCATCTGAGCCTATCCTATGCCTTAGCCTAACTATTCAAATCTTATTTTAGGAGAATTATATTACATATAAAATAAATCTGAGCAAAAAAGAATTCATTTCTTATAATTATTTAAATTTTTTTTTTTTAATAGCTGGAGTCCATTTTCAATTTAATGTTTTTTAGCTTAAACAGTTAGTCTTATGTTTAAAATACCTATACCTTAAAATAATTAATATTAGTGAAATTCCTAAATTATTGCCTAAGTATTAATAATTATTTTTCGTGTAAAGCTAGTTTTACATTTGCTCACGGGTTTCCGTACGACCATTATATACAACTATTCTACTTTACTTGTTCAGTGGCCACTGGTCGTAATCCGTTTGGGGTTTGTCAGTCGTATGACGTTTTGTCTGTTTGAAGTACCCAGTGGCACCTCTCGAAGTGTCTGTGTCTCTTAATGTGTTCAGCATGTTTAATTTTTAGAGTGCCGTACTCCCTGTATTGTCCTGAAGATACCGTTTGAGCGTGGGAAGAAGGAGTTTAGCATTTTCTTTGTCATACGTCAGTAGGTCTATTGGATCTTTATCTGTGCCCGCAGCCCTCAGCCTCCGTAGAAAATCTCCGCACTACAGCATGAGGTGTCTAGCCGTCAGTACTGTGTTACATGGTTGACAGCTTGGCGGCTCCTCTCTCCTGAAAAGGTGAATCTTCAGGGCCAAGAGGTGCCCCAGCCTAGTCCTAGCCATGGAGATCATCGACTGCCTCGGCATGTCGGGCATTAGAGGTGGTCTGCTGTAGTATGATGTCTAGCTAAGAAAGATGGATCCTCACTCCAACGTAGTTGGGCTATGGATTCATCTGCGGCTTTGCAGAATGCTTTTGCTGCCAGATATGATGGCGGAATAATCTTCTGTGCATCCGGCAACCTGACGTTCTTTGCCAACCAGTCTGCCCTTTCGTTGCCCGGAATTCCACTGTGCGCTGGACACCAGGCAAGCCAGATCGGTCTGTTCTGTATTTTCTGTCTGATATTAACCGCCAACGAGTCCTTGTTTCTCACATTAGCAATTGCCTTTAGAGCAGAGAGACTGTCTGAGAAAATCGCCGTTGTACCTTCCTGATTGGAGGCCCACCTAACCGCCTCCCAGACAGCCAAAATCTCCGCCGTAAAGACATTCGCCCAGATTGGCAGTAGTCTCTGAATGGTATGTTCGTCTCTGTTTGTGTTGTTGTCCGTGACAGCTGAAGCCACCACGTGCTCCGTCTTTGAGGCGTCCGTGTAAAGGACCCTGTTGGCGCTGAGCTGGTGCAATTCTTCCTTGTGAAGAAACCTTTTGCTGTTGTCGTCCAGTGTGTTTTTGTACTTTTGCTCGTTTGTAATTATCTGTTTTGTACTTATTCTCCACGGGGGAATGTTGGGGGCGGGATTAAGCTCATGGGGGTTGAAAGGGGTTTGTTTAATTTCAGTGGGAGTAAGATCTACCACCTTCCGCAATGCCGAGCCAGTTTTGCGGAACTGCAGCTGTGTAGAATCTAGTAGGTCCAAAATGTGTGAACGGAGCGGAGCACTGAAGTCATGGAGGCTCCTGCAAACCAAATTGTTTGCAAGAGTTTCTCTTCTGATGACGAAAGTTGGAAAACCTGCTTCTACCAGTAGGCTGGTAATGGGGGTGGTACGGAGCGCGCCGAGTCGTTGAGCGATACCTGAATGGCAGCTTGTTCTTTTTTTGGAAGGAAACCGTATATTGTAATGCCGTAGCCTGCTTTACCCATGACCAATTGCCTGGCTGTGAGAGTAGCTGTCGATAAAGGCGGTCCATTTTTTCTCTTACAGATTACCGTTAGGAGGTTGTTCCTTCTTCGAATGTTTTCAGCCACTTCTCTAGCTTGCATTTTCCAACTTAGGTTTTTCGTGAAGTGCAAGCCCAAAATTTTTAGCTCATGCAGTAAAGGAATAGAAGCTACCTCGCTTACAAATGTGCTTTCGCGGCAACTCCGTCTTCTACATACACGCAACGCCTCAAGCTTGTCCGAAGAGATGTTGGCTCCGTTTGTCTCTGCCCAAACATTCACAGCACGGAGCGCTGTTGTGAGGACGGAAGTGACAAGAGGTATGACAGATGATGTTATCTGCGTATATTTGGTAGAATAGGTCGGGGATCTCATGCAATTTCTCTGCCAGAGAGTGCATGTAGGCATTAAAAGATGCACGGAGAGTGGGGACCCCTGTGGGAGTCCGTTTTCTAGGTTGTATGTGGAGGAGAAGTGTCCTCCAATTCTTACTTTTATTCTCCTATCTGTTAGAAAGGAGTCCACCACTCTTGTGAATTTTCTTCCAACCCGCCACACCTGCAGCTGGTGCAGCACGGAGTGCTTGTGTGTTAGGTCAAAAGCCTTCTCGAGGTCTATGGAAAGCACAACAGAATGTTGTCTCCTGGAGAGAGCGCATGCCAGATTGTGCTCCAGCTCTTGCAGGAGGGTTTGAGTCCCCCTGCCCGGCCTGTAGCTCCAAATCATTGGCAGCAGCTTCTGCTCCATGAGCCACCCTAGTCTGTTGCCCACCAGCTTCTCTAGCAGCTTGGATGTTGTTCTAAGGAGGGAGATAGGTCTGGTATTGGAAAGGATTGGGATACGTTCATTGCCCTTGGGAATGGGTCTGACCTCAGCCAGTTTCCACTCTCGTGGAAACTGGCCGAGCTCGAAGATTCTGTTATACAGGTCTTTTACCCTGGTAAGCCAGGTTAGCGGCGCCTGCTTTAACATTCCGAAGGTAATGTTGTCCAGACCGGGAGTGGTGCCTTGAAAGGAGTTGAGCGTTAGCTCAACCTCCTGTAAGGAGAAGGGGAGGTTAATAGGGGATAATGGTTGCTGTTTGAAAATTCTAGGAATTGTTCCTCTAAAAGTCTCCAGTGTTGTTATTTAGTATTATAGTGACAGCACACCATCTAGGGGCCAAACATTGAACTTGATATAGTTTTCTTCCAAAGCTGGGCAATATTTATGTAAAAAAAGTACTTAAATACTACTTAAAGTACATTTTCAATACTTAATACTTTTGAAATTTCCTACTTAGTACTTGAGTATAAGTACTCGTTTCAATTTACTTGTACTTAAAACTTAGTTTTGTACTTAAGTACCAACATTTTTATTTAAGTATTTCTGAGTCTATTAAGTATCTACCTACATATAAAACAAAAATCTAGTACTTCTTAAAAAATCAAACCGAATATTCACGGTGTTTCCTCCATGGTGGTCCATAGAGCGGGAGGTGATAGTATTCACCTGTAAAAATAAAAACTTGTGTAGCAGGGGGGGGGGGGGGGGAGGCGGCATGTCAACCGTTTCGGAGTTACAGGATGATAAAGAAATTATGCTAGGTTTTCACAAAATAGCCTGTGTCTTAAGAAATACAGGAAGTATGGTCACCGTCTAAAGTTGATTGTATGTAGAACTTGATGGCATTTTCAACCACTGCTCAACCAGCCCCCTACTCCTTTCCCCTCAGGGTTATTGCTGACTAAACTAAAAATTTCGGATTTTCTTACCTTTTTTGTGCTTTCTGTTAAAGAGTTATTAGCTTTTTACCTATTCTCAAACCTATTTTCGGTCCTATTCTCAAAGATAATGTGTTTCCTTAGTGACTAAAAACACGTCATTTAAAAAAAATATCGTCTAATTTCGGTATGACCTGAATAGATTTTGACCTAATAACTATTTAACAGCTACAGTTAGTAAAATAGGGTGTAATAGGTCAAATTAAAGAGAAGAGTCCACAGTTTATAGTTTATATATAAAAAGGTTATGTTAATGACCTTTTTGCAAAAAAAAATAGAGGTCAAAATACAAAAAAAAAGTTAAGACCACAATAACTCCTGAGGAGTAGTGAGCTGTTTGAGCAGCGGTTGGAGAGGTCATGAAGTTCTGCATATAATCAGCTTTAGAAACTGACCGTACACCTGTACATTTTCAGATACAGGGTGTTTCGTGAAAACCTATCATACTTTCTGAATTACCCTGTAACTCCGAAACGATTGACATCCCCCCCCCCACCCCACCCACCATCCTATTTCTTTCTGTTTTTTTGTCTAGTTGAGTACTATCACCTCTCGCTCTATGCACCATCACGGAGGAAACGCCCTGTATAGCGCAGTTTTTTTTTATACCCTAGATGAAATCTAAAGGGGTATACTAAGTTTGTCATTCCATTTGTAACACCTCGAAATAATGATGGTAGAGCAAAATGGATTGGACACCCACGCATAATATTAAAAGTTATTTTGATTTTTGCATGTCCGTCCGTCCGTCCGTGCGCACGATAACTCGAGAATGCGTACACTTAGAGAGCTGAAATTTTGTACACGGACTTTAAAAAAAAAAGTAAAATTAAGTTCGAAAATGAGACAAATCGGGCAACTCCTTCGTGGGGTTGCCATACAAAAATTTCGTTTTCCGTTATATATTTGAACATTGCATGAGAACGAGTACCGGAGAGAGCTGAAATTTGGTACATAGTGTTTTCATTATACTAGCAAATAAAATTTTAAAATGGACTAAATCGGGCAACCCATTCTTGGTGTTGCCATATAAAAAATTAGGTTTTTTATGTATACTGTGAAAACGATCAGTCCAAGACATTTTTATTGTACTAAAAACTTCTTCAGAATATAAAGTCCTATAAAATTGGTTATAATCATTTTTTCTGTCCGACGAACCGTTCTAGAAAATATATGCGAAAAACCACTGCAAAAATCAAAATTGCTCAAATGGGTACCCATACGAAATTTCATATGGGCATTCATCTAGGGTATCATAAGAATTGGTCTTAGACCAATTCTAGCTTTTTCATTTGTTTTGTTGAACTTTATCAAAAATGGTACAATGACTAGATATCGCATGATATATAAGAACAGAGTATACAAATTGCGAAATGGGTAGTGCATTCCGGAATGGACCACAAACTATTTTAGAGCATGCCGAGAACAAATCGCACCTTTGTAGGAAAAGTTACACAACTCAAAAATCAAAATTTGTCTGTTTTGTTAACAATTCAAAGTAAAAATAACTTATCACCCTCAAATAACAAAACAATGACTTAAATTGCCTTCATACAATTTCAAAAACAATAATCATTTATTTCTTAATTTCGTTATTTTCAACATAGTCCAATTTTGACTGGTGTCACTTTTCTTGCCAAGGTACGAAATGTTTCTTTTAACAGCAATTTTATATGAATCACTCGAATAATTTCAAATATTAAACACAAAGCTAATTTTTCCCATTGCAATTTCATTGTGATTCTAATAAAGCCGAATAATCTTACAAAAAGGTTGCGCAAAAAAACTTGAATTTATTTTACCACTAAAATGTTTATCAATTTCTCTTTGAATTTTTCGAATCTTAACCTGTTAAAAATAAAATATATAAAACAATTATTAAATCTAACTACCAGAAATTTTTTAACTTTTATCCCGTATTATCACACCGTAGATTAAAATTTCCTTTAAAGTGCCCGCGACAAAGTGGAATATTGCTCGACACATCAACCCAACTGAACAAAACTCGATAAAAGATAAGCTACACAACAGATTTTGTTTGCTTTATTGCGAAAGGTCAAAAGTAGTAGTAGGCTTGTTTTTAGAATGGTTTGGGCTTGGAAGTGTAGCAAATTAGTTCCAGCGATGCTACACGTACGATAATTTTCGTACATGTATGCGAATTTCGACTCTGGTACGATGTACGAGGCAAAATGTATTCTCGTACGCGAAAGTACGAGAATTTGGGCGTCAAATATTTTCCAACCAGAATTTTCACACTGTGAAAATACTACTAACAAAAGTCGAGTAAAAGATATTTTAAGAAAAGTAAGCAGAACCGTAACCCGTGGTATATAGAATGGCTTGTATATTCCGGTGGTTACGGTTCTGCTTATTTTTTTTAAAGAGATTTGAAAAGAGCATAGCGGCCGACTTTACACACTTTTTGCCTTGTGTTATTGCAGGAGTTTTTCATATAAAAACTAGCTTGGATTTAGTTCAAACACCATAATTACCATAAATTTGCCCTACATGTAACTTTTTCTAAACACCATTAGAAAGAAACATATTGGACTGTAATTTGTTATAACTTTATTTTTCTGTGGGAGCGATAGTTTTAGGCTCAAGGCCTGATCTCATGATACCGAAATGATACTCCATTATTCATAGTTTTATGTAGCCTGCGTCCTATGGAAAAGCCGCCAGACCCTAATACCCTAGACAGACTGCACCCATAATGACCAAACTTGAAAATCAGTAATTTCGCGGAAATGAAGAGGTGACAGGCTATGGACGAAAATTATTGTGAGTGAAGATCATGGCAGAATAATTTAATTAAATGCTATCAAGAAAATTTGCTAGTATTTACTGTAGTTGAAAAGCATTTTGAGTAGAAGACAATTTTTGTTGTTCAAAGAGATCTAAAAGAGAAGTAAGCTGCTACCACTGCTATCGTTGCTAAATTTTTCACTTTCCAATAAATTAAGCTCATTTTAATGACGGTAGGTAGCACTTTTAGTGCAATTTCACTAAATGGAGTAAAATTTTGTTCATTTGAAAACGATGCGAAATGTTGCAAAATAGATTCTTGATGGACGAGTGTCGACTTCTTTCCTTGGACCAAAGTCATCCACACATCACCAAAGAAAAGGAAGTTGATATATTTATATACAAGCTTTGCCGACTCCGCACTGCTGATGAAGACCACATATATATATAGTTCTACCTCAATTTACGCTATCCATTTTAAATCTCGCACATTCCAATGGCGATACCGAGAGAATTTTTAGCAAGAACAACCTAACAAGAACAAAATTAAGACAATTAGCAAGCTCACATGAAAGACCGTGATAGGACCCCTCCTTTCAACTCAATATGTTAAAACACAGTCAAAAGAAACCTACCACCCAAATGAAATAAGTCGCACAACGTCGGCGTCATTTAATAGATATAACCTACTACTGCAGTGCGACCTGATGATGAAAATTTCGACCAAACAATTAACTCGGACCTAGATAATCCTGGCCTAATCTAGATGTCTTTTATTTTAAGAACAAGATTATACACAATTTTAATACAAAAATCGGTTTAAAAAATTTATCAAATAAAACTTTTTTAAAGATACCCATTATTTTTGTTATAAACAAAAAATGAAATGTTACTAAATAATCCTCAGTTTTAATTAAGCTGCCATTTCTTAATAATTTCGCGATAAGCCTAGTGTACGAGAATTTTTCATGACGTACGAGATTTTTGTAAAGTTGGTACGAGAATCCATTTGTTGCAGTCTAGCAACCCTGATTAGTTCTGTTTAGTTTTTATGCCTTTTATACTATACGTTTAGCTCTGGTGGTTACTATATTATATGTAACTATGTAAATAATTATTCTAATCTTATAGTAATCTATGTAATCTTCATTATATTACTACCAACGTACAAAGATTGTAAAAAACACTTGTACTTGTACTTACGCTGAAGTACTACGGGCCTTTAGTACTTGTACGTGTACTTAATTACCTACTGCAAAAGGGTTATATATTTGAAACGCCGAAAGTATAAATAGTTTCTAAAATATATCAGACAAGGAGTTTTGGTACTCAGAAATTAACGATTAAATGTTCCAAGAAGAAAAATTCCGGAGTCTAATTTTCGTTTATTTATTGTATTTATTTTGTACTTGACCTTGTATATAGTTACACAACATAAAATTTATTTCAAGTTCAAGCTCGATTTAGGCCAAATTTTCTTTACTTAATTATGTGTTTGTTGGTAAGAAATTCGATTATTTGGAAGTTTATAGATACTAAAAGTAAGTTGGTACTAGAAATAAAAATTTGGAAATTTTTCAAGGTTTCGAGTAAAATGATTTATTCGATAAAGTGTCGCATTGACATGGCTTTCTCGTTGTTCAATTGAGTAACAAATATCTATAATTTTTCTTGTAAATGCTATACAAAAATTATTAATAACTCGTTGTTTAATTTTTCACAACCACTGTAATAAACTACCTTATTGTTATATTATACTCACCAAAACACTTGTTCACTCGTCAATTTTAATGTAATTTTCTTCCAGATTTTTTCTTTCGCAGCCGGATAACCCGGTAATCCAACCATCCTTTGAAGATTTATCTATTTCTCTATAATCCGAGTAAGAACACATTTCGAAAAATCAATTTCTTCTAGAAAGTGTTTTCTGCCATACTATTTTCTACTTTCAACAACCGAAGATATTTGGGGAATAGGCCCCTTCACACGGTTTTAGTTTCAATAATTTGAGTAAAAGAAGACTACTACAGTTTTCAGTGTTTACTCTAAACTTCAGTCATTAAGGGTACGTACAGGACTGGAGTCTGAGCTATGAAATGAATAAAAGGAAACATATAACCTTGACTAATGAAGAGAACTGTTTTCTCTTGGATGAATTGAATAAAGGTGAGAGTTTAAGAAGTATTGCTTGCACTAAAACTCGGAATTATCAAATCAACGGTCGTTTATGATAAAGGAAATAAAGAAATTATCTAGGAACTTATGACCCTTCCGGATGGCCTTAATGAAAAACAAAAAACTTTAAAGAGTTTTTAAGTCCCGAAGAATTTTCTATTTACTTGTTCCTTAAACATATACAAAAAATATAGAGCACATAAATTCCTTATCAGGAATGAATCGTAAATATTCATTTATAGTAATTTTATGAAACCATCTGGCCTCATTCAAGGCAATTATACTACATGGGCATTAGCTATGTCCATTTATTGGTGCTTTTACCTGAAAGGCGTTATATGTATGTAAATTGCCGATTATTGCGAGAAACAAAGATAACTTCATTTTCCTGCAATGTCATTATACCAATAACAATTTAAACTATTTTTCTTGTTTGTGGAAAGTTTGTAAAGTAATTTAAGTGAAATTTGCGATATTTCCGGAACTAATAAAACAAGTTTCAAATTGAATACTTAGGAAGTAATTGCATGTGGCTATTATGAAGCAATGAGAAGTAGAAAGAAACAGGTTGTAGGTGCATCGAAATCGGAAAAGCCTATTGTGTAAACTCATCAAACTTATAGGAGTAGATATATCTACATTACTTACATACCTCTTAAATATTCCTCATAATTTTTATATGGAATCTTTCTTATGACCGGTAGGTGGAAGAAGGTTATTTATCGACCCAGCGACTAGAGAGATCTCATCAGTATGTTTATCTCTGATCAACTACCATAGAAGTTCAAATGGAGGTCACTAATTGCCAAAATAACCATGCAAATTGATTGAAATTATTTTCAATGAATTTCAGTCTTTTCGGCAAGAAATTGCCCATTTGAATGATTTATACCAATAGATATAAAAAGGAAAAATCCAGTGATTATCATTTTATTGGAATTGGTAAGCGTTTTTTAATACTTGTAGATTTTAATTGTTCTATAACAAAACGTGAATAATACAAAAAATTTATTTGAAGCAGGCAAAACGTGAGATCGATTTTAATCATCAGAAACTATGTTGTACCTATCGTTCTGGTTTCAAATGTTATCATATGAATTCTAAAATTTCGTTTCACGCTTTTTACAATCCCTTTGCAATTGGCATACTCAGGTACTCCTTGTGTGTAACCACGAGTGCACGAAATCAACTAATGCAAAATCACTGTACAGTGTTTAACGTTATACAAAAAATTACAGTTTATTGAAATAACAAATAAAATTACCTTAACTATGTTTTAACCTTACTACCTGTATCGCATACAAAAGTGGTTAATTTAATTGCTTTCATCCTGTATTGAAAAAATTATTACCACGACATCGCAACAGGGACACTTCCTTCCCACTTCTTTCGAATCGGTCCAATTTTTAAAAAAAAATTTTCTTAATTTTTTTTTTGAACCTTTCTCCAATAACATTGTACAAATTAGGAAGATTTTCTCTTGCATAGTTTTTACAATTTTTATAAACAAGGAAATGTTTGGCAGCAAAAAATGCATTCAGAATTTCTCGTTATTGGAAGGGACAAATATCGCACTTTTTGAATTAATCACGGTTTTGGATCATGTACTTCCTCTTATATGGGTCTGTTTTGTCGGGATATTATTTTGATGAGATGCTAACTCCATCCACCCGAACCGCCAGAGGATTATTACTCCTCTTCTATTGGATTGGACTTTTACTGAATATATTCAATACATGTCTGAAAATACGAGGCATCTTGAGAAAGTGTGTGTACTATATTTTTAGAAAAGTGTAGTTAAAAAAAAATTACAGGATATTATTGATACACTTATTGGCTATTTTTCTATAAATCGCCATCCCGTTAAATGCAGGTTGGGAGCTGTGGCACAGGCTTCTTTATGCCCTCCTCGAAGAACTCTCCCACCACCTCGTTCCCCACTTGAGAACTTCTTCTGCACCAACTCGTCGGTTGAAAATTTAATTTCACTCATGTTTGCCTTCAGGGAGATGAAAAGATGATAATCTCAAGGCCCTAGTCAGGAGAATACGGGGGTGGGGGTGGTTCAAAAACATCCCAACCAAATGAGTCCAAGAGCGCCTTGGTAACTAAGGCTGTGTGAGGACGGGCGTTAACGTGCAACAAACACACTCCTTTCGTCAGCATTCCCTCTTTTTGTTTTGAATGCTCCTTTTGAGTTATCTTAGAGTCTCACAATGTCGTTGTGCATTGATAGTCTCCCCTTGAGGTAGAAGGTCGACCGAAATGGTGCATTTTCGATCCCAAAACACTGAAGCCATGATCTTTTTGTCCGAAATAGTGGTTTTAAATTTTTTGGCAGATGGGGAATTGGTATGACGCCACTATGACGACTGTCTTTTTATCTCAGGCGTATAATGAGCTACCCGGAAAATTCTCACCTTCCTATTCAAGTCGTTCAAGGAATTCGCCGGCGCTTTTGACCCAATTTTTCTTGTGCTGCTTTGCTGTTTTGGGACCCATTCTAGTATCCCAGAAACTCTGTGAGTGTCAAATATAAGAGAGTTCTGGAGAGTTGCGGTAGAATTGCAAAAAAGTCATCCACTGTAAATCGGCAGTTTTCACGAAAAATGGAAGGCCTTCCACTCCTCTGTTCGTCATGAACATTTCTTCTGCCTCTGCCAACCTTAAACAAAAAACAAAAAAAAAACCACAGCCCGTTATGGTCACATTACACTTACTTTCTGAACTTGTACCGATTCTCCAAATAGCCAATCCTGTCTCTCACAATAATCATCGTCCGTTTAGTTTATTGTTATTCTTTTCAAATGCACTAGAAAAGTTAATCTACTGGCAATTTCAGGTGTGCTGTGTGGTGATCTCGTTATCTCTTGGCCAATACAGGTCTCCTCAGATTGACCACTGACATTGAAGTTGACAAGGGCCTTACAATTCGCATTTTATTGCTTCTTGGCTTTTGTAATGCGTCCAATAGTCCCTCGTATTTAAAATTACTCGTTAAGCTGATGAAATGCTTTCTATTCTTTCGAAATGCTACTCTATTAATCCATAACTCTTTGTCATCGATGGCAATGAGTAATTGGTGGTTGTGGAATATTGTCAAGTTTCTTTCTATTTAGCCGTGAATCCATTCTTGACACATTGCTTTTAAACTCGTTTATTAACGACCTTACGATTACGACTAGTGATGTTAACATCCATTTATATTCAAATTATTGGAAAATTTATCTCAATCGCCCCACCGATCTTATATGCGATCAGTATGATTAGATGCTCAACAATAATATCTACCTGAATGCTAATAAGTCGCAGTACATCACGTTTTACTCTGAGGCAGTTGAAACATCTTCATTACCTCATGTTCATGATTGGAATCACGATTCCATATGTTAGTAAGATGCACAGTTTGGGAATGATTCTAAACTCGAAATTTATAGTACCCTTTGACGCCTTTGGATATCAGCGAATGTGCGTCCAATAAAACTGCGCTGCAAGTCCCTAATAATGACGCCTTTAACATCTGCATTAGATTAATCTAATTTGCTGATACTTATTTATAAACTAATTGAATTGAATTGAGTATAAAGTTGTATATTAAAACCACTAGATTATACAACATTTATTGCTGACGCTACTGAAATTGCTTCCTTTAACATGGGTTCACTTTTCGATAAATTTTCTCTTTTTGGTTCAAGTACTTTATCACCACTGAACTTCAAATGATAATGCCTTAGACACACAGCACTCTTAATGAAGAATTAACTAACGACTCATTAGTCTATAATGATTCATTATAAACTGTCGGACACACAGCCATTTCTTTAATTAAGTTGAGCTGTCAAACTGGTTTTGATAAACTTATCACCTTAAAGAAGCGAATATGAATCGAATTAACGTGATAAACTTTGTTTTCATTTATTTTATTTTCGAATTTAACAATTAACAAATGAGAAAAACATTATATTAAAAAAAATATTAATAATATAATTTGTGATTTGCATTTCTTTGCATTTCTTCTTCTTATTTTTCAAATCGGCAGATGCACAGCGGAGCTCCAGATTTACATTATATGTCAAATCTAGCACATTTTTCCTTATTATAGCTATAATGAAGGAGGAAAACACTTCATTAATGGCACTTCATTATCATCTGATTTTCGAGCTATAATGACATATACAATTTGACACACGGCATTTTAATGAATAGTTAGTACAAATGATTCATTAGTTCGTGCTGTGTGTCTAGGGTATAAGTTTTATACAAATTCCACCATAGTTCAGTGGGTTTTATAAATGCTTACAGGGTGTTTCCTTCTAGAAGGGTCAATAGAGCCGGAGGAAATAGCACTCACATAGGTAAACAAAAATGTTATGGCTGGTGGGGGTGGGCATATCAACCATTTAAGAATTACAGGGTGATTACGAAAAAAACTAGTCCTTTCACAAAACACCATATAATATTAAGACTATTATTATGCTAATATTATAAATGAGTCAGACTATGACTGGAAACCACATTTTATGTGAATCACAATCTCCATTTCAATATAAATTGGAGTAAGTGCTTAATATAATTCATTACACCTAAAAATAATTGCATTAGTCTAAAGTTTAAGTGCAAAAAAGTTTTTTCACTGGTTGCTCGACTTTGATAAAACATAAAAATCGCCTAATTAAACAAGTGAGTAGATTCATTAATATTATTTTCTTCAAGCGCCAGATCATATGCAATTCACGAAGTATTGAAAATTGTTAACCGCTGTAAGAAAACTCGATAAACAATTTAACTGACTTTATATGAAATCGCTACAAGTCACCTTTGTGTTAATATTTTAATGATGCCACAAAAATTTTTAAATTAACACAATTCCCAGTTGCAGTGAAAAGCCTCGATAGGCTTTTGAAGTGCCTCTGAAGCAGAGATGCGCAACATAATATTTGCTTTATCCTTTTATTTCTTTTATTTAGGAGCATATTGTTAGAATATTCGGTGTTTGTCTTACTTTACGCGAAAAGGTAGGAAGCAACAGTACTGCAATAACTAAGAAGTAAAATATCTAAAAACCTATTCTTATGATACCTTAAGTCAGCGATTCTCAACCCGTGGTACGCGTACCCCTAGGGGTACGCGTTTGATGGCTTAGGGGTACGCGAGAGAAAAATTAGTAATGGCGGGATGTTTAAAATATACTAATCTCCTCTCGTCAGAACGCCTCGTTAACAAGCCAGCAATACTTCGCTACAATATAAAATCCAACGATGCCTCGACCTAATATAGGGATAGCCGCATTTTTTCTTAGAAATTTACTGGAAAATTTTTCCTTAGAATTGCTATGGATTATTGGAGGTGACAACGGGTGCCTGGGCCACTTACAATTTTTATGAGCATAGACGCGTACGCGTAGATGAGCAATAAGCAAGCATTCATTTGTTCTTAGACTGGAGTACAGCACAGATGTTGCTAATTTTTCTATTTTGTTGTTATTGCGAGGTATTTAAAGGACAATAGAAACCAAAGAAAAACCTTTTACTTTGTCATGCTCTGTCAGAAACACACAACAGGTGAGGATATATTTAAACATAGCGATTATTATTTCAAAGAAAAAGGCATAAATTGGTCTCATTGTTGTGGGCTATGTACCGATGGTGGCAAGCCTATGTCAGGTATTTATTCTGGTCTGCGTGGTCGTGTCATGAAGATAGCTCCCAATGTAGGTTGGAGTCATTGTTGTATCCACAGGCAAAGTTTGGCAATTAAGCACCTTCCAGTGCAAATAAAACTTGTTCTTGACGAAGCTACGAAAGTGGTTAATTTTATTAAGTCCAGGTCAACCAACTCGAGACTTTTTAAAGCTCTTTGTGAAGATTTGAATAGTGTTCATTCTACTCTGCTCTTTCATACAGAAGTAAGATGGCTATCTCGAGGCAAGGTCCTCACCCGGTTGTTCGAACTTTGACATGAAGTACAGGTTTTCTTCGAGGAACATTCTTTCCAACTTGCTTCCATGTTACATGACTGTAATTGGCTTCAGACGCTTGCATATTTATCAGATATTTTCCTACGTATAAACAATCTAAATTTAGCTCTTCAAAATAACTCCATAACGATCTTCAATGTTTCAGATAAAATTGAATAAATGATTAAAAAAATTGATTTTTGGAGGACATGTATTCAGAGGTATTTGAAACTTTGCATAATTTTCTATCAGAAAATAAACTTTGCCTCTCCAGAGAATTGAGCAACAACATATCTCAAACACTTAATAGAGTTAAAATCAAGTTTCGAGAAGTTCTTTCACAAACCTGATGAAGGAAACAATTGAATTTCAAATTCTATCAATGAAGAATACTTTCGAGTAGCTAAATTGACTATCAAAGAAAAAGAAAGAAAAGATTCTGCTTGGAAAGTCGAATTTAAAGGCCTCTGTCTTATTAACTTTTGATCACACATCAGCTCCGAATATGAACAGCTTTCTGATAAAGCGCTTAATGTTTTCCTGCCATTTACAGGTACAGTGCTGGTGAAAAGAGCATTCTGTTCGTATCTGTTTATTAAAAACAAATACCGTAATAAGCTCAATGCAGCTCCAGATTTAAGATTATACCTTGCATCAATCGAACCTGATTTCAAAAAACTATTTGCCTCAAAGCAAGCTCAAGGATCTCACTGAATATAATAAGTTAAGTTAAAATTAATGTAAAATTGCGAATATTTAAACTTTATGTTTATAATAGTTTATATTTATTAAGTATGTTGTTTTCTATTAAGAGTTATGTATCTGTAAAAAATCTTTTAGTTTTCATCAATAAACATTCTGGGCATACTCCTTGAAACGTTATTGCTATTTATTTAGTGTTAGAACAAGTTTAAAATAATGACAACTACAACTATTTAAATTATTAACATTTTTCTAATGTAAGGGGTACAATTTAGGATAATGAACTACCAAGGGGTACGCAAACCAAAAAAGGTTGATAACCGCTTAGGTGAATGCCCGTATGTAATTTTGTATGGTCAACCATCTGTACAAGTTTGATTTTTGATGTGGTTCTTTGCAGATATTTCTAGAACGATTCGTCGGACAGTAAAAATGATTATGACCAATTTCATAGGAGTTCATTTTCTGAAGAGCTTTTCAGTGCCATAGTAAAAATGACTGATCGTTTTCACAGTATACGTAAAAAGCTTAAGTTTTTATATGGCAATGCTAGGAAGGCGATTTAGCCCATTATTGAAATTATATTTACTAGTTCTATGAAAATATCGTGTAAAAATTTTCAGTTCGCCAGATTGACGCCATCTCGGGCAGTTTCCAAATATATAGTGAAAAACGAAAGTTTTTTTATTGCAATCCCACACAGATGTTACCTGATTTGTCCGATTTTCGAAACTGAGTTAACTTCTTTTCTTAAAAGTCTGTGTGTAAAATTCCACCTCTCTAAGTACACGCGTTCTCCAGTAATCGTAAAGAAAGACAGATGGACAGAGGAATGGATGGGCATGAAAAATCAAAATAACTGCGTGGGTGTCCAACCCAGCTTACTCAATGATAATTATTTCTATGCGTTACAAATGGAGTGACAAACTTAGTATATATGCTTTCATCTAGGGCAGAGCTGTAAAATTCATGTACCATTACCATTATCATTATCAATACCAAGTATTTAAGAATTGATAATTCCCAGTACTAATACTCCTGTATTGGAACTAAACGTTTAGAGTCCCATTCCTGGAATTGCAAATAATACTTTAAAATGCCGGAAAGTAATTGAATTTGCGGTTCCATTACAAAAATACTTAGAAGTATCCAAAAAGTATTTGGGTATTACTATATAATTCCTTTCATTTATTTTCAAATACTTTCAATTACTTCGAAATCTTCAGTAATAAACATGATATTGTGACATGATATTGAATGGGACCCTAAACTTTTAATTCCAAAACAGGAGTATTAGTGCTGGGAATTATCGAATTCTCAAATACTGCTCAAATCTGCTTCATTCATGCCAAGTTCGACTGAAGCTTGTTAAAAGCTTGCTGGTACCCTTAATTATGTATGTAGTGGTCGTGTATGGCTGTATGAATGCAGCATGCTCGCGCAAGCTTAATGTTGCGTTCAACTCGTCTCTTCTCTACGTTTTCAATCTTCGTAGATACGATCATGTATCCCTCTTTACCAATCATATCTAGTCATATCTTGGGCTGCAGTTTGAATTAAAATCTTAAATATCGCACAGTACTCTTTTTTTTCGGCTTAGTATATTACAACAAGCAGCCTCGGTATCTTTTTAAAAAACTTAATTTTGCCACTTCTTCCAGGTCAAGATCACTATTCGTACCCACATATACTGTCTTGCCGAAGATCATTCTATGTTCAAGCGATTAATCTGTGGAACTATGTAGTTGTCTCTTGAAAACAAGCGTATACATATATATATTTTACAACTATTCTCTGAGGTACCAATTGTTAGCATCTTATAAGTAATAGTATAATACGTAAAGAAAATATTTCATTGAGTTAATATTTATTTGCTGTCATACATTTACTTTACCTCTTACTTACAATTAAGATCGGACTTTCTTTTCTCTTTCCCTTTTTTTTCTAAATACATTATTTGTTTCTTGTTCTTCTACGTGTAAATGAGATATGATATCTTATATGTATAAAATAGTGAATAAACAATTTAAAATTGAATTTGGAATTCCATTAACCAAGGAAATTATTTCTTTTGAACAGCATGGATTTATTCCAGGTCGATCATGTGTAACTAATCTTACTTCTTTTTCACATTACCCTATTAACGCTATGGAAGATTCATTTCAAGTTGATGCTTTTACACGGATTTTTCTAAAGCATTTGATAGAATTAATATTTCTCTTCTTTTATATAAACTTAGTATGTTTGGCTTTCACTCATCTTTTTTAAAATGAATTAAATCCTATCTGACTAATCGTAAACAATATTTCAAAATTGGTTGATTCGACTCAGCTTATTACAAGCTCGACGAACTCCTGTTTTGATGTGGTCTGCTTGACCGAGACATGGCTGTGTGCAAAGATTGCAAAGACTCGCCGTGACCGCCATCATCTGTTTTTGGATGCTCCTGTTGGAGGTGGAGTGCTTTGTTCCGTTTGTCGTAACCTTCCATGCATGTTAATCGACTTTGTTGAGTCCGGCGATCTGGAGTTTATATGTGTAGCTATCAAGCTCTCGCTCTCAGACAAAACCGTATATATTGCTACAGTTTACATCCCTCCATGCTCATCAGCTGAGATATTTGACTTGCTGGCTTCATGTATTAATAGGCTTACTGAAGTTTTGCTGCCTGCCGACGAATTATTGCATTTTGGTGATTTTAACTTACCTAGTGTTAACTGGGAACACCCTCTGAACGATAAGGCCTTGTTGCCTTCATTCTCAGCGACTCTACAACATGCCATATCTTTTATTGAAAATATTATTTCTCCGGGCCTAATGCAGTCTAGCGGTTGGAAAATCTCTTGACCTGGTTAAGCATTGTTTAACTCCTCTGGTTCCTGAAACAAGTCATCATCTGGCACTTCATATAGTTTTGCTTTTTGATCCTGTAACTTCATCATTTAAGGCTTCTAGTAACTATTGTTCTGGGAGAACGTGACATTGATAAAGCTGTTAACTCTCTTTAGGTCATTCCTTATTTTACTCACTATGTACTACTTGTTCGTTCGATCCGTGCTTCGAATTGTCAACCGTGGTTCAAAGGCTCTTTGTCGCATTCATTCTATTTCAGGCTTAAGTTCTTGTCATATACAAAATCTTAAGATAACAAAGAAATATATAAATAATACTATAAAAATGCAAAGCAACTTTTACTTATTTCAACAAAAACCAAAATAACTGACTTACATCAAGAGAAATCTCTAGGACCAATAATATTAAGAAGATAATAAAAGCTAAATAAAGTGAAAACCGAAAGTTTTATATGCCAAAACCAAGAAGGGGCTGTCCGATTTACTCCGTTTTTAAAATTTTATTTACTATTTCTATTAAAACACCTTGTACCAAATTTCAGTACTCTACGTCGACGCCTTCTTAGGTAGTGTTCAAATATATAGTGAAAATCGAAATGTTTGTACGGCAACTCTACGAAGGAGTTGCCCGATCGGTCTCATTTTCAAAATTAAATTTACTTTTTTAAAAAGCCCATGTGCAAGATTTCAGCACTATAAGTGAACGCGTTCTCGAGTTATCTTGAGGAAGGACATGAAAAAATTTAAATAACGTATAATGTTATGCGTAGGTGTCCAACCAATTTTGCTCTACCAGCATTACATATATTTGTGCGTTACAAACGGAATGACAAATTTATGATTTCATCTAGGTTATAAATAGTGACTGTAGATAAGCTTCAAAGCAGCTTAGAAACCAACCCTTCGAGTCATGAACCTTGTATGAATGCTTCAACATTTTTGAAGCACCGAATTATGAATGCTTTACCAAGCTAATTCGAATGTACAAAGTTAGATGGCGCAGTTATTTTTTTCGACAATATATCAACTTTTGGGACAATCCAAGGGCACGTTCAACAGAATAAATAAATATTAAACCAAACTATAAAGAAATTTTTTCTGATGGTTAAAAATTAAAGAATAAAGTTTGGAGGAGGTTCTGTCCCTCAAGGAGTGATCCTGAATACGTAATTTATTCGAATTCGCGTGCTCAGAACATTTCGTTGACTGACTCGAATAAGGATTATGTATAATCTTAGTAATTTTGGAAGTTTGTGACCTCTAAGCGTAATATACCCTTAATTGTTGCGACTCGGAAATATAGACAGAGTTGATACCTTAGAGATTGACTGAGACTGAATTCCTTAAAACTGCCTTCTGTGATAACCACTGTCATATTAGTTATAAGGATTTTACCCATTTGACGAAGTTTCGATTAACATCTCTTCAACCTGAAACCTGTTATTTGACGAAGCGTCTGTCTCCAATTGTATTTCAAGCATAGCTGATCGTTTCTGTTTTGTATTATTTATTTAATTTATCTTTAATTTGTGGTGTTTTTCTGAAAAAGTGAAAGCTTTCTTTGATTATTCCTTTATACAAGAACTACAGACCTGTCGCTAATTTAAGTTGTATTGGTAAGATATTTCAGGCACTTGTTTGTGATGTTTTGTACTTCCACTGCAAGCCCTTCCTATGCTCTTTTCAGCATCTTGGACCACTCCTTTTTATAATTTACATCAATAACGCATCTCTGATTTTGGCTTATTCAAGAATACTTTGCTATGCTGACGATGTCAAAATTTTCCGCATTGTTTCTGATAAAAATGAGTGTGGAGTTTTAAACTCCGACTTAGACACCTTTCATAAATGGTGTGCTATTAACTGTCTTCCTCTTAATATCAGCAAATTTACTATTATGTCCTTTTCTCGTAAAAGGAGGCCATTGGACTTTAATTATACTTTAGATGGATGCTTATTAACTAGACTTGACAAAACAAAAGATTTGAGTGTCTTCCTTAATACTCGTCTTTCCTTCGAGTATCATAATAATACAATCGTTGCCAGGACTACTGCTACTCTGGGGGTTTGTATACAGATGGTCAAAAGAGTTTAATGATCCATTCATAACGCAGATCTTTTACTGCACATTCGATAGATCATAGGAGTATGCCAGTCCTGTCTGGTCTCCCTTCTATGCTGTATACAGGCTGTGCAGTAGAGATTCATCCGACTTGCCCTGCGTGGATTTCATTGGGACAACCCTATTATTCTGCCTCTATATGTTGACAAACTTAAGCTCTTTCCATTAGATTCTCTTGAGAATAGAGGAAAAACTTCCAGAGTTGTCTTTGCATTTCAGTGTATACCAAGGAGTAATGAACTCCCCTGAGCTCTTAAATATTTTCAATATATCTGTTCCTGTGAGCTCCTTGAGGAACTGTGACTTAATTGTTGTTCCTCAGCATTGTAAAAACTATGGCATGCACGAGCCAGTTTCATCAATGTCTCGTCTCTTTAACCGCCAGTTTAATTGCATTGACTTTCATCTTTCGTAAAGTCAAATAAAAGATCAGCATAAAGTTACTTGTATTTTGTCATTAAATCTGGTTATATTTCACTTTTGTAAACTCAGTAATCAAATCTTTGATGAAGCTCTAAATAAAAAAAATAAATAAATAAGTAATCCTCTCTAATTCTCTCTAATTCTGACATTCCACAAGGTAGCCACTTAGGTCCTCTACTCATCTTGCCTTTTATTAACGATATAATCGAAAGATTCAAATTTACTAAATGTTTAATGGTGACTTGAAATTGTTTATAAATGTCAATTCTGTGGATGATTGCGCACTCCTACAATGTGATCTTAATAGTCTCTCTGATTGGTGTTCTGTGAACAATTTTCACTTAAACATTGACTATGACATTTCATCGTTTATCCAATCCAATAATTTTTGATTATCTTATAAATAGCAGTACTCTTCCTAGGGTTTTTGAAATTAATGACTTAGGGATTATACATAATATTAAATTTAGTTACATTCCACATGTAGAGGCTCGCAGCTGCCTAGGATTCGTTAAGCGTAATTCTAAAAACTTCAGAGATGTTCACACTTTTAAAGTTCTTCACTGCACTTTGGTGAGGACTATTTTGGAATATGCATGTGTCATTTGGTGCCCCTAGTACAAGGTTCATATTGGTCGTCTTGAATCAATACAGAAAAGCTTCAGTAGGACTTGCACTTTGCAAATGCAATTACCGATATGATTATTTACCTTCACATTCTGTAAAATGTTAACTGTTGGGTTTATCTCAATTGGAATTACGATGGGAGGTTAATTGTGGGACTTTTGTTAAAGATATTTTGGATTACAGAATTAACTCGCCCGAGTTATAATCATTGATTAGTATATATGCTCCGGAAAGGTCAATTCCCTCAAGGTGCTTGCTGTATATTCTTCATCACATAACGATATATGGTAATCACGAGTCTATTTCCAATAGTTCCTCATTTTTTAATAAATTTACATAAATTGTTGATATGTCTATGCCAAGAGATATCTTAAAATCCTGTAGTTATGATAATTATAGAAGTTCTTCTTAGAATTAATAAATACATTAATTGTAGGTCTGTAAAATATTGTAATCTATAGACAATTAAAATAAATAAATAAGTAATTCTTTACTATTAGTTAGTGTACAGATATCTAATTGGTAGGTACAGAAGAATAATTACTGAACCGAACCTTATCGCAGTAGAACTTCATCTTACTCTGAACATTTGATATAATGCGCCTTACATATTTTCATAAATCTCAGATAAATCTAGGTAAAACTAATAAGTGCAACTCAGCCTTTCTGTGGTTCCAGTATAATAACCAATTCACCAATATATGTACCCAGCTACTTGTATTCACGCATATTCTTCAATAGAAAGTAAGCAATAAACTACCAGCAAAAGTTGCTTAATTTATCTTGCAACACGAAAAACGCCGGACCCCGCAAAACTTTTATGTCAGAAGTTACAAGATCAATTTATATTTGGTGCTAGAGTTATATAATCATCTCAAATTCACTGAATGCGAAAATTTCGTAATTTCTGTAAAGATCTCAAATAAACTCCAATTACGACATTCAATTTCAATATTTCCTTCTTTAAATCTCTTCCCAAGCATCTTTTGACTTTCTCATCAGACATACGGTCGCAAGAAAGGTCATAAAAACGCCATCAGATAAGTTTGAGAAAGTGAAACCGGACATTAATTCAGATGCGGGCTTGATTAAGAGCAAAAGCAACGAAAATGAGACGAAAAAAAAATAACGAGAAAATAAAATAAAACAACAATTGCAGCCAGCAATGCACTTAGGTAGATACTGTAGGAATACTAATTTGGAGCCGTTCAATTTAGATTGCAGTTTCGTCCAGCATACAGGTGAAAAGCATTAGGTGCGCATACTCACCAGACAATAATTCCCCTGATTGGGGCTTTTAATCTTGGCGCTTTGTTCGCACTCGTGCACGAGCCCCTTTGGTCATTTTATTAATAATTCATGTAACTCAGGTGAGGCGTTTATGAAAGCCGGATACTTTCGATGATTTCTCGAGATTCGAAAAGGGCCAAACGAAGTGAAATATTTTTACGATCGGAAAATGCATGAGAGAAAGTAAAGAAAGACAAATATTTTTATTTTTTGTTTTTATTTATTTTTTTTTATTTTCGTACTTATTAAGATTTGTTTAAGTCTTCGTCGCATATTGTATGATTACATAACAAAAAATGTTCTACGAACAAGGTAACAATTAATACGTTTCGATATAGTCTTACAGCTATGTGAAACTATGATCATCAACTGCTCTGGGCTCGATTCTTAACCTAGTTTTATGGGATGATCGGTGATGATAAATAATACAACAATGACACACTTATGATATAAACAATGAGACTAGATGATGGTGTGATTGATTAAGGCATGAGAAGTAGATAGTAGTTTTGTTTGTCTTAATTAATGATGTGGGGAAGCATAATGATAACCACCGTCTCCTCCGCTTCCAGTGCCAACACCTGATACATGTCCTGCGCTATAGCTGTCAATACCACTATAACTGTCATGACCGCTACCGCTCCAGTCACCTCCATGACTACTACCTCCCGAAAGTGCTGCAATATGCTCAAATCCGCCTCCATGGCCACCGCCGATACCACCACCACCACCATAGCTTAAACCATGGCTGGTAGCTCCAATTGCGGCAAGAGTTTCAATTCCATGACTGCTATGTCCTCCATGTCCTCCGCCAAAACCACCCCCACTAAAACTACCGCCATGACCGCCGCCAAACCCACCGCCAAATCCACCGCCAAACCCACCTCCATGTCCACCTCCGAGACCACCGTCATGATGTCCTCCGTCAAGAATAGCTAAGGTTTCAATGCCATGTCCTCCACCGTGTCCGCCACCGAAGCCTCCTCCGTAGCTACCACCAAATCCACCACTAAAACCTCCACCATGACCTCCCCCGTGACCTCCATCTAAAACAGCTATAGTTTCAATATTTTTGCCACTACTGTATCCACCTCCGAAGCCACCCCCATGTCCACCACCGAAACTACCTCCGAATCCATGGCCTCCACCGAATCCACTATCATGCCCACCTCCAAATCCAATATCATGTCCACCGCTAAATCCAATATCATGTCCACCTCCGAATCCAATATCATGACCACCACCGAATCCACCACCATGTCCTCCACCAAATCCACCACCATGACCGCCTCCATGTCCTTCATCAACAATTGCTACGGTTTCAACGTGTCCTCCGCCATGTCCTCCTCCAAATCCGCCGCCATGTCCTCCACCAATACCGCCACCATGTCCGCCATAAATGTAATGTCCATGTCCACCACCGAAGCCGCCACCACCTCCATGACCATGTCCACCACCTCCTCCATGACCATGTCCACCGTCGAGTACAGCTATAGTTTCAACATGAGCATGAGCATCATATCCACCACCGCCACCACCACCACCTCCGCCGCCATGTCCACCCCCAAAACCATGTCCACCAAGGAATCCTCCAGAAAGTCCACCAATAATTTCACCATCATCGTGTCCTCCACCACCACCACCTCCATGATGATGTTTTATCACCTCTTTGTGATGCTCTACATCCTGGTGAATTTCAGGTAGATGTATTCTAATGTGCACATGTTCTGTACCTCCTAGTCCTCCAGGTTTAGCATGGGACATCCCAATAAACACAGCAAAAGTAAACTATCAAAAATAAAAGTTGCAATTAATTCAATCACTTTCAATCAACAACAATCCCTGTACTGCATGATCACCCTAGGTTAGGTACTAGATTTTCACCAAAAATTATGCAATCCACGCATAGAACTCTATAAGATCCGGTGCAG
Source organism: Dioctria linearis (assembly GCA_963930735.1). Taxonomy (NCBI): domain Eukaryota; kingdom Metazoa; phylum Arthropoda; class Insecta; order Diptera; family Asilidae; genus Dioctria; species Dioctria linearis. The sequence continues at coordinate 326,280,114 of OZ005740.1, read as the reverse complement.
TACAGTGGTTAGTCCAAATCATCGTAAATACTTACAAAAATCCAAGCAGCCATTTTCAAAAGTTGAAGATCAGAAGTCGCTTAAAGAAAATCCACTAACAGCAGCAGTTTCTCGTGCTGTGCTCTCCTGACAAATTCACAAAACAAAATGCTATGCCACCTGTGCCGACCCCCGATCTTATATAGGTACATGATGCGCCCGGGCTACTATCAATGAGAGTGAAATGATGCAAACGAACTCTTTGAGCCGTGGTCCAAGTTAGCGCCAAAGAAAGTGGGAGAAATGTTGAAAACTTTTCCAGCCGAATCTCACTCTGAAGCTCCGATGGCTGCCGGAAGCAAATGGTCCCAAGTCCCAATCCCAACAATATCATCATCTCTTCGGCCTTCTCTTCACATCATTGGCGAGGTCATGGTCAGAGTTTTCTGCACATTAAAGCTTTTCTTGAGTGAGAAGACCTCAAGTACTCAAATACCTGTACGTGCCCTGTTCAAGTTTTTTACTCTTACTATGGAAATGCATTGAAATTCAGTTAACACAAGTAGAGGGTACCTCATCATGCAAAGCCAGACAATTAGGTACCCGCAGAGAAAGGCGTCTGTCGAGATACACAAGTAAATACGTAACCTTCCCAATGGTAAATTTTTGTTGATGCTTGTGGTTTCATAACATCAAAACCTGACGCGAGCGAGCACTTTTAGTTTCATTAGCATCTGTTTTTCTCGCTTCCGTGCGATTGCTATAATCACCGTGTTTAATGTTGGACCATTTCTCCGGCACTTAACTTTAAGACCAGCAGAGATTCACCTTCCGGCTATTGCTAGCCAAAGTAAAATAGTTATGCTGAGCGAAGCATGCGTGAGGGTCGATAAATATTTTAAACCGCGAATTCAATGTAAATTGTGTTGACATTGTCGAGAAGATCATTTCTGTTTTTAGTAGAGTTCAACAGATCTCAGCAGACAAAGGCAACAAAGAATTGAAATTAGCCTTCACAGTGAATTGAATTCGTGGGTTCCAGTAAATTGGATTAAGATTAGACGAAAAGAATTGACCGTCTTTATTCATACGGTGACGTCCAAGAGCCTCTTATTAATAGAAAATTAATGAAGTTAACTAACGGCGACGACTTTAAGGTGGACTAATTTAATGAAGAAAAAAACCATTAACAGTTAGCTTTGTTTGCTTTATTTAACGGGTAATTAAAGAACCAATTTCAACGAAGCCCTCTTTCTTTTGTAAGACCTGAAGTGAAAGTGAAAGTATCTGTATCACTTAAACGGTCCTGCCGATCATTACAAAAGACTACCATACACAACTCTATGTACACAGATATATACCTCATAAGGAGATGGCGATTTTAAGTTTTAAGATGAAATTTTCATTTCTTACCTGCTCGGCCCTAAATTGTTTAATGAATCAAATTACCACGAACCCTATGGCAATTCTGTTAAAAATGCGAACTCTCTTATTAAAAGCCGCATCTTCAACCCAATAGGTGTGTGGTAAATGTATGGTATACAAACGCTGACCTTGCCAAGATATTTGGGATTTTATTTGGAAATATTAAAGATGATGGCCAACAGATTAATGATTTACATATAAAGAAAATTGAGTAAAAAATCGTTAACGGGCTTTTAGTGTTGAAAGAATCTGACCGACGCGACGTGATTATTTCGAAAGATTTTTTAGTTATAAACTTTTCATTTCTGTGGTTTCGATACTCAGAATAAGATGAGGGGCAGCAGGTCAGGCAATTATCAAAACAAATATAGTTTGGGATATTTCAGTGTTGTAACTGTATATAAATAAACTTGATCAGAAGAGCAATGTAATGACCATCAATAAATTTGCTTTCATCATTGAGGTTGGCCACACTAGATGACGTTGATAATAGGATCATTAATACATGTAAGTTTGTTGGTTCCTGCTGAAAAAGTAAAGCTGATTATTCTGAAAACATGGCAGCTATTTCCATTGTTAGGAATAAAGATTACACACCTTAATTTACCTTAAAACAAGAAGGACATGCGAATAAAAGAGAAAGAAGCTTTCTTATGCATTATCACAAGTCACGAAATTATAGCAGACGAAAATTTTTGAGTATGATCGGCATAATCCCATTGCGTCATAGTGGCTTATAAGGAGTAAAACTCTTGATGGGCAATTCAGTTTGGGCGTTAGGTTGTTATGAATTAAATTTTTGGCAGAGTCAGATGAAGTGTTCAGGCGATCGCGCTTGATTAGAAGCTATTTACAATTTGTAATATAACGAAATAAATTAGCTGCCGAGTTACAATTGCAATATTTTTTTCCACTCTTCTCTTGGGAGTACATATAGGGCTTCTACATAACCTCTCCACCGAACTCTTGTATCAGTCCATATCGGCGGCTCTGTTTCAGTTTCTTCAGATTCTTTGGAGTACACATTGTGATGCTGCTGCTTTAAGAGTGGGAGGAGGGTAATTAAGTAAGTGCGAAAAAACGACCTGAGAACCCAATTTATTTTTTATCAGAAACAGTTTTGAGAGAGACATCTCTAATATGAGTACAGACATATTTAAAGTAGGATTCAGGGAAATCGAACTAATCATACAAGCCGGACTACGAGAGAAAATGATAATACTAATTTGGTTAAATATTGAATCCACTGACGTATACAGGGTGTCTGAGATATATTGGAAAAAAAATTTAAGAAGTGGAATATGTACACTTTTCCAGCGACGTAGTCAGAGTTTTGTTATGGGGGGGGGGGCCTAGTAGGGGCCAACCTGATACAAAATTGGTTTTGTTTAAAATTATGCTTTTTAAGATTATTCAGTACAACAGTATACATAAATGAAAAAAAATATTCGTTATTGGATCAGACAATTTTCTGATTTAGGGCAGCAAGTTTCAACTTTTGGTTTGACTCATCAGCAAGTCACAAATAGCGAAATTGAGTGACTTGAAAAACGAAAATAGAAAAATGGAAAAAAAATGAAAAAATCGAGAAAAATAGAAGAAGAAGAAATATTTTTTTGGAAAGAATTGAAAAATCAGATTAATTTAAAAAAATAAACTCTGACTATGACTTATATGAGGCAAACTCTCCATATTATATCCAAGAAAGAAAAAAAAGAGAACTATGATTTATAACCGAGTAAACTTTACTTTAAAAGTAACCATATTGAACAAATTTAAGATTATGGTTCATTAAAATGGAATTTCGATGGGAATCGATAACACACATAAGATATGAAACTTCATGTTAACATTAACATCAAACTCAGTAGGTACCTAACAGAGCTGGGCAAGTATAAAAGAAAAAGAACTTTAGTACAAGTAGAAGTATCGAAGATCTGAGTACTTCAGCGTAAGTACAAGTACTGCATATATGAAAAGTACTTGTAACTAAGTACTAAGTCTATAAAAAGTACTGAGTACTTTTTGAAGTACTTTTTTAGAATCTTTGTACGTTGGCAATAATATAATGAAGTATAGGTATAGAGTTCAGTTAATAGATATTAATAAATAAATACCTTTTGAAAACTATAATATGTATACTAACCAGCGGTTACTATTTATAGTTTTTTTAGTTTTCGGAGCAGCACGTAGAGAAAAACTTTCAACTCTCATTGATTGCTACACTCATCAAAACTATTAGAGGTCCGCCAAAGCACCCATTGTCGCCTCCAATAATGCATAAAAATTCTAAGGAAAATATTTCCAGTAAATTTCTAACACAAAATTGAGGCCTTCCTTACATCATGTCTAGACATCGTCGATTTCATTTTCGAGTGAGACGTTACTAGTTTTGTTCTACTTGCACAGTCTTGTTTGTTTATTATTAGTTTGGCTAAGATTCTGCCTTGACGCATGAGTGCGATACATGCTTTGATAGTTCTTTGTATGCTTTAAAACTCAACAAAAAAGGAGTTGCGCTAGATTGTGTTTGCTTTTCTACGAAGAGTTAGATATTTGTAGGTACTTAATAGACTCAGAAATACTTAAGTAAAAATCTTGGAACTTAAGTACAAAATTAAGTCTTAAGTACAAGTACTTATGTTCAAGTACTAAGTAGGGGCATTTAAAAAGTATTGAGTAATAAGTCTTAAGTAACGAAAATGTACTTAACGTAGTACTTAAGTCTTTTTTTACTTAAGTATTGCCCAAATCTGGTACCTAGCTAATTAAATAAGCGTTAGTTTTATATTTTTTGTTGAAAATTGGCTTAACACTTTCTCAGTTGTAAGTTTTTATAATAATGGCATTCTCTATGTTGAGCAGTCACATGTGAGAGAATCATTCTTGAAGCATTGTGCTTCTAAGCCACGTTTTTCGCATCATAGCAGAAAAACTTCTCTCACAACCGGCGGAGATCATTGAGAGTATCTATACTATTGCTGCTTGGAAAAGTTTATGAAAATTAGAGCAGTACTCTTTCTTAATATGGTTAGTAATATTTTGTTAGTAATTAATAATTTTTTAATTGAAGCATGTTTTTCATAACCATAGCTTTAGCTTCTAAGGCTGATGTACCAATTCTTAAGATTTTTTTATAATTACTGATGAAGTCCTCTCCGTTCTTCATGTCCTATTTAAAAAATGCGTCCACAGTATGAGCTAACGGTAGATCTCCAAATCGACGTTTCACATTTACTATGATATTATCTATTACTTGGTAGTAAATGTTGATCTTCCAGTATTTATCTGGTTGTGTATCGGCTGGCAAATCTAATGTATTGATGTTGCCTACAGTCCACTCAGTATAATAGTCCTGTAGTTAACGCCTCCTTTTTGAGACTCTAACAAGTTGCAGCGAAATCTCGTGCTTTTTAGAAAACTGCTCGATGTCTGCCCAAATTTTGATCTGATTGCTGCATGCTTCAAAGGTACCTTTAGTATACCTACTTGCAATCAGTTCACTAACCTGACCAAGAGTGCTATTTTGGGCTTGGAAAAATTTACTCAGTACATTGACTATGGCCAGAATTGAGTGAAATATGTGTAAGGAAACGACGAATTTTGTAATAATCTTTAGCAAATCAAATGTGCAATTCCACTGTGTGTATGTTACAGTTCTCAATTATCTAGGTTTCTAAGGTCAATTTAATTGCCTCATATTTGTCAGTATACCTACTGCTTTGAAGATTTCGTAGCGAAAACTCCATCTAGTAGTACTTAAACTTTCTAGTATAGATTCCACGTGTTGTAATTGTTTCAGGCTCGCATGATGACTAGGCTGTGAGAAGTGAATATACAAAACTTCGAGGCCGTTAAAAAATGTATTTGCTAGTGAAACACTGGCGTATTAGACACCAAACACGAGAGAGAGAAAAAACGCCGACTGCAACCAACTCCAGATGACGTGGCAGCTCATTATTAAATTTTTTTTAAAGCTTTCAATATATTTCCTCATGCTTGCTTTGTTGAAACTACGCCCATGAAATTTGCAGCAACAATTTTTTAATAAATTTTTATCCATTTCAGCCTGGTCTGAGTTATTCCAGATTTAACGGTCTAAACTGAGTTTAGCAGTATTATAAATGAATTTAACTACATATATCTTCTAAACATCTGGAAAATTAATGAAAGTCGGCTTTTCTAAAATTACCCGTTGTATTTCATTCAACCAATTATTCCACAAGTTTTTTGACTAAATATTGTAAAAACATAGAAATCGAACTTGAACGAAAAATAAAAGAATTTATGAATAAATGTAAATCAAAGAAATTCAAATAGGCAGAAAAAAAGACTCGAACTCGGGTAAAAATTTCAATAAAAATAACAAAATAAATAAAATTCAAACTAAAACAAAAATTATCTGCTGTGTTTAAGCTAAAGCTACTTCTGCTTAGAGAAGAAATATCCAGCCACGCTTCTTGTCTACTCATTTGATTTTTTATCAATTTTGTTCTAATCTTATTTTTAAAATTTGATGATAAAAAACTTTTAACTTCCACTCTGCTCATCTTTTAAAGAAAAACATACCAAAGTGGTTAAATTTATATTATATTGGAGAATAGGTTCCAAAGTTATATAAATATATTTTGAAAAAATTATTTTTCAATTTTTCCATTTAAAGTCTTTTATTATGTTTTAATTTAATTTTAGAAACATTTTTAAATGCATAGAAATTGAGAATTTCACAAGTGAAAGATATTTCTGGCCTTCACATGGTGCGAGTTTCTTTAATTTGGGGCCTCGACCTTAGAATTTTCTAACCAGAGTTCACTTTGAATTGCAGGTATGCCTTTATTATCAAGTGAATAAAATTTCTTTTGAAAATCAAGATGGGTTGGCTTGGTTTTAATTTTATTATTCTGAACCCCTTTTTAATCAGGAAAAAATTTCAATATAAGGTACATAGCATTCTAAAATACCGGTTAGCTATAAATTAAGTTTGTTTTTGATTGTTTTCTCTATTTGCTCAAAAATAAAGCTCAGCGCACATAAATCTTGACAACTTTAACCCTTTTTAATTAACCACTGAATAGAAGAAAAGAAATTTATTTCGATACGTTGAGTCTAGTCTAGCAGGAGACGTTCTTTTTAGTTTCTTCCATGCAGTTAGTTTTAACAATTATTAAGGTTCCTTTTTCTTCACAAAAAAATCAACCACTTCAAGCAGTCATATGAGGAGATAAAATATTCAAGAGTAACTTGAATATAGTCAAGCGCGCAGCTATGTATAGTCCTTAAGGATTTCACTAAGCCTTAGTGGGAAACTTCTCATTTGAACACTAAGACCAGCGCGTTGCCAACTGTGCCTTTCAGAAAAACTGAGAGATTGAGGAATGAAGCATAAAACTGACCAACGAAAAATCATAACTAAATTTTTTATTATTATTTATAATGTAAGCAAAAATAAGTCCAGCATATAAATAATATAAAAAAAAATAAAAATAAATTAAGAAAACATAAAAAAAAATATTATTCATTGCGTTTATAATCATAAATGTTATGATTTAGTAGTTCCTCTCAGGTCATGTCCTTTAGTTTTAAATAATATATTGAATAAAGAATTGCAGAGAGGGGTATTCTCAGGTTATTTGTTAGTTTGGTTTCATTAATGTTAATTGTAGAGAAATAATGAAGGCATAACATTTCAAAAAAGATTTTACAAAGTTTAAGGAAAACTAAAGAATCATCGAATCCCTTCCCAAGTCTAAATTTTAGTTTTAATATAGCCTACATAACGTTGTCTATACTATTTCATAAAACTTGTAATAAAGCTATATAGTCAAGCCGACAATAATATGACCATAAAAAACCTCTTACAAAACTAAAAGGGCTTACGCATAACGTTATCAAAACCATCATAAAATTCCTCCTCAATCCTTTTTTAAGATAAAAAGGCATTGGAAATATATTTCAGCAAACCTGTTAGACTTGAAACTTCAAAATAAAAGTGATCTTTAAATCCATAATAATAAATACAACCAAATAGGTTTATATGTTCCACTTTAAAATAATTTAATATGTGGAAATGATATTCAATTTTATTTTAAGTGCAATTTTAACCATTTAATGTAGCAAATCTTACGGCGATTGAAAATTTACTGATTATATCACATTAGATAGCTGGAAAAATAAGAACTCGCCTCAGAAATAATTAAAATTAGGAAAAGTTTAGAAATAATTATAAAATATTTTTGTTTTATTTACACAATATTTAATTTTGATATTATTTTAAGTACGTTCGGAATTGAAAAAAAAAGTTTGAAAATGAAATCCCCTATTTCTGAAACGGCTTAAATTCCTGAAAATAATTAATTTAAAATAATGCGATTTCACATTAAAGCCTATTTGCTACTTGTACAGCCGTAATAAAATCGTTTGATCTTAGGATGGCTGCGACTAAAACAATTCATTCTATTGTAAATCCATTTGGTTTTAAGTAAAACCTTTCTGAGTGCTCCTAGACTGATATAATGCACTTTGCTATTAAATAAAACGATTTAGTTTTGTATAAAATAAACACATTATAAAACTTAGGGTACTTATGAAACTTGTATGTTTGTATAAATCGAACATAAATGTTGCTTCTGACCTTTACCATGCTTTTATACTATTTACAAGGCTAATAAATAATATCTATATACATTGTTCGTACGAAGCACTTTTTACTAATTTGAATTCATACATTTCGGAGAATTTTTAAATATTTAATTTATAAAGGCAAAATAAATTTGTTTGACTTTAATTTAGTTGCTAACAAACTGCTCGCTCTTTTTCAAATTTTTGATCTCAGTTAATGCCGTTCTAGGTATATTGAGATTCAAATAATGTTATTTGCTCTTGCATAAATCTATTTAGTTTTATATGTCGATTTCTTCTTGATGTCTAACCATTTATAATCTAATTTATGATTTATCATTCCAAAGCTGTCTCATTTCTATAAAGAAAGATCATCACCTAACCATTTCCGTTTTTTTTTATGGAGCATTAATTTCTAATTCACCGTCACTAAGCATTTTTGGGATTAATATATTTCCATTAAGTTAAGCTGGACAGATAATATCTTTTCTGTTGCCAAAGAAGCATAGAAATATCTTGGATTTCTTAAAAGGTGTAAGAAATATTTCGCCACGTCATATCAGACTTAGACTGGAATACAATATTCTTGCATCTCACATGACGACGACACTTGGAAAGACGTAATAGGTTTATACGGCATTTGACTAAGTCTGTTAATCTTAAAATGATTTTTTGAAAGAATTTTGAAATGCATTCTTAAAACCTCTGTGTATAATAGTTTTATGATAGATTCCTACATAGCCCAGTAGCTCTCTAGACCAAATTGTCCCTTAAATTTGAGTTAAATTAGCCGTCCTTGCTTCCTAATATAAGCTTCATGAGTCTTGTTTTTAAGTTTTATCAAAGATTAATACAATAGTCTTGCATGCTATAAAACCTTAATAAAATCAAGTAGTATTTAATTGAATGCTAAATAATTTTATTACTACTCTCCAGGAGGTTTTTAAAACATCACAATAAAATCAATTGTTCTAGAAGACTAATTGGGATGACTTACAATCACCATAAAACTATTTAGTAACTTCAAAACCTTAATAAAACAATTATAAAACCTGAGTAAAACTAAATAGCATTTCAGTTGTTACTTGGGTTAACAAGTTAAATTTTTAAAGAGAGTAAGATTAAAACTCGCAGCTTTCTCCATTCATCATTTACATATCTTTCATAGATTTGGAACGAGGAACTAGAATTAAAAAAATCATATTAGTATAGTATTTCTTTCCTGTAGATTGTTTCCTAGTTCCTATCTCCTTTTTTCTACTTTAGCTACGGCATAGCAACTGTCTACCATCTCATAATAATGATCCCATAATACTATCATCTTCAATCGAAAGACTCCTCTGTCACCACAGGCGAAACCACAATGTGATAACCGCACCATAAACTTTTCTCTAAAGTACAGTACCGGGATGTATTAAGAGTAATTCGATTGCAATTTTAGTAACAACTGTAAATGGCAACACAAGAAAAAATATAAGATAGAGGAAATTCAATATAAAAACAGATAATTTCAAGGAAAAAACTGAAAAACTGACTTCAGATGTAAGAACAGTGGTCTAAGACATACTACCTAATATTATACCCCAGATAAAAATAAAAGTTAAGTAATTTCAAAAGCCCAAGATATAAAATGAAGAAAGTGTTGCTCAATTTAGTTCATTTTTGAAATCTTATTTAATATTTTTATGAAAACGCTGTATACAAAATTACAGCTCTCTACGTCCATGTGTTTTTAGACAGTGTTCAAATATATGTCTAGTGAAAAATAAAAGTTTTGAATGGAAACACCAAGAAAGAATTGCCCGATTTGGTCCATTTTCGATCTTGTATTTGCAATTTTTGGAAAAATATGCCGTGCACAAAATATATACAGAAAAACCAAAGTTTTTTTTGGCAACACCAAGAATGGGTTTCCCGACTTACAAGGAGAGGGTCCCTACTCGTCATCACCGATTTCGTCCCAATTCACAGTATATGTTCGGCTTGCCTAGAAATGAAAGTGACGCAAGTGGGAACTCTAGATGGCCAAGCGAAACCAAAATAATGCATAATGTAGGTAAACCCGGAGCTAATACTAACACTTTTCGGAAAACTTTGATAACTATTATCTTACGGGTATATTCGCACCATTTAAGAAACTGTCTTTTTGTCGCAATTATCTATAAGCTGTTATATTTCATATACAAAAAACCAGAAGTCATTATCCCAGTTAGTTTAGTTTACTTCCAACTTACATTAATTATCTGCATATACTGTAAAGCTACCACCAGAGCCGTACATAAGTAGTAGTAAATAGTTATATTTACGGCTCCGCTATCACAATTTATCTCTCGGCATTATTCCAACCGATTTTCAAAATACTCCTTGCTAAATTCATCGTGAGTTTCTATGATTTTTTGAAATTATTACGAGATTTGTACCGCAGCGGGTTACAGAGCAGTAACCCACCACGATACATTTTTATAAAAAAAGAATTCCGGGGTGGGGATATTTATTTTATATTCTACCAACTGTGTAAAATATTCGTACAAAATCTCATCAAAATCGGATGATAAATTCAATGTCAAAATGTCATATGGAAAAAAAGTGTCTCTTTTCCCGAATTCAGGAATTCTGAGGGAGGTGGGATAAATTTTTTTAATATATTAATATTAATTAATATTAATAATATTTTTTTGAACATATTTTCAATCCCCTTCTTATTAAATTGCGAAATTTAGTTTTCAACGGCCAGAACTCTATTTGATGTCGATTTCGATGGGACCATTTCAGTTTTGCACTTTTTCTGGCAGCGGAGAACTGGGAGAACTGAAGTCCATCGAACATATTTCTGTCATATTCCTTGTATTTGTGGGCACACGTATTATAATCACGGAACTGTCAAACGTAATAAATGTTGTTTATTGATATATGGAAACAAATTTTTTCTTAACTTAAAGCCAGTTACCCAAATAAAAATGTTTAATTCATTTAACTCCAAAATTTCACAAATAATCGCGACAATACACTTTGACAGAGCAGATGACAATTCGACCTCAATATGTATATGTAACACCGAGAAAATATCCGGTGCAAAGTAGGGGAAGTGAGTGTAAAACTTGTGTTGCACTTCATAAAAATTGTCCCATCGAACATTTTCAGTGTTGCACTGCTGGAAAAAGTACAATACTGGTGTTACACCGAAGTCCCATCGAAATCGACATAAAACATTCATTTCAAAATGTTTTTGTACAACTTATGATGATTAATTTTTTTGTTTTTTTTTTATGGATGTGCTTTTATTAAAAGAATATCGATACAAAATTTCAGGAAGATCGGATGTCATTTACCTATTTAAAAATATTAAATCCTCAAAAATGTTGCCAACGCACTTTTCGCCATCTACCGGCGATCTTTGAAAACGCGCGGAAATACCATTTATAGAATCGGCAATCTACACACCTCTTCTGTGGTTGACATTTGACCTGAATGAACTTTTGCGCTTTCGTTCAAATTTGAGCATTTCCCAAGAGGCCTACAAAACCCCGGGCTCCCCTACATTATGTATTATTTCGTTGGCGTTTGGTAATCTGGAGCTCCCACTTACGTTACCTTCATTTCTAGTCAAGCCCTACTTATACTCTAAATTTGGACGAAATCGCTGATGACGAGTAGGGACCCACGTCCCTCTCCTTGTTAGTCTATTTTTGAAATTTTATTTACTATTCTCATGAAAATACCATACACTAAATTTTATCTCTCTACGTCGACGCATTCTTAGGTAATGTTCAAATATATTGTGAACAAGTAAAAAGCTGGAATTGATCTGAGACCAATACTTATGATACCCCAGATGAATGCCCGTATGTAATTTAGTATGGTCACCCATCTTTGAAAGTTATATTAATGAAGTGGTTTTTCTCAGATATTTCTAGAACAGTTGGTCCGACAGTAAAAATGATTATCACCAATTTCATAGGATTTCATATTCCGAAGAACAAATCCTTCATGTGGTTGCCATACAAATATTTCGTGTCTCACTATACATTTGGATACTCCCTGAGAACGCGTCAACGTAGAGAGTTCATATTTTATACACAACATTTCCATAGAAATAGAAACACAAATTCAAAAATGGGCTAAATCCGGCAACCACTTCTTGGTGTTGCCATATAAAAATTTAAGTTTTTTTCCGTATGCTATGAAAACGATCAGTCCTTGACGTTTTTATCGTACTGAAAAGTTTTTCAGAAAATGAACTCCTATGAAATTGGTCATAATCATTTTTACTGTCCGACGAATCGTTCTAGAAATATCTGCGAAGAACCACATCAACAATCAAACTTGCACAGAGATGTGACCATACGAAAAGACATATGGGCATTCATCTAGGGCAAAGTATCATAAGATTTGGTCTTAGACCTATTCTAGATTTTTTCGTAGCGTGGTTTAGACTGCGGAAAGCGAGTCTCACACGACTTGCAAATATCACCAAATATTCTGTGATGGCTAGAACACGTCGTGTTCTACGAAAATAATAGACGATTACCGATGATGAATATTCGGTATTCACACATCTAGAGTCGGTATATTTGGCCCGAGTCAAACGACTACCGAATAATTCTACTGAGTATTCGTTTGCAACTTTCAGTAAGTCGTGTGGAGCCGGCCTAAGTGTGATTTTGTGTACCTGATGAACGGAAGGGATCGAATATAGCTTGGCCGGCTACATGGGCAGAATAGATTGATAAGATCTAATGAATAAATGATATTGGCTATAAGTGCGTGGGATATTTAAATGTATGAGATGGCTGCGAAGAGTTGATGAGATGGATGTCTAAGATGATTGAATGAATGAGATTGCTAGATGGAGTCTATAGAATGGATTGAATGGAATAAATGGATTTGGAAGGGTTGATAAAATTAATGGAGGGGTTGAAAGAGTGGGAATATAGATAGAAGACAGAATTAAGTATATTTGGATCAGTCATTATAGCGATTTGTAGGTAGATTCGGCATTGCCGCGGACTGATTTGACAATGTGTTTTATTTTGCAGGTTTGTGCATTCCGTACTTTTTTATGATTTATGGTGTCATATGCAAAGTTAGGAAAGATAAAGAGAATTCATATTTTATTAGAGCCACTGAAAGCTCTCACAGATTCTCATAAAACTTATCATGAGATTATTAAAAACGTTTCAGAAACTTAAAAAAAACTATACTCGTTTCCGAGATTCTGAAAAACATAAGCTTATTCAATGCAAGAAATGGTATACTTTCACATAATTGCATGTACGTTGAATTGTTTTTATGGGAGAATAAATAATAACCGAAAAATCGGTTTCCCGCCAGTTTTTCGAAAAATTTGAGGTTATATTGAAAAATGTCTTTACCAAAATTTTAGTTTTTTTTTTTTTGTTATCTACAACTTTTGTGAAGGACATTTTCGACCACTTTCAACCCCTAATCACAGTTTCACTTTATCTCATGTTTAATTTTTGTTTTTATTATAACCTTCACTAAATATTCCAGCTGGTCCTTGCCTGTTTATAATTTTTTTTCTTTTAGGCTTTACAGTCCGCTTTGTGTTCAGCCGCTATTTTTTTTTTTTTTTTGAAAGGGTTTTGTATGTGCAAATATAAACTATATAAGAGGAAATTCGCTTTTGTCATGGCCCCTCTTATAACTGTCACACAGTGCTATATTGAAGGTAACATTTGATATACAAGAATCTCTCGACATGGTCTCCTTTGAGTCTTTGTTGTATTTGATTTTAGCAAAGCTTTTGATTACTAATTTACTTACATTTGCTGAAAAAACTTCTCATTCGATTCCTATTTACTCGGGCTTATCATTGCTAGTAAAAAAAAATTAAAACAGCGTAAAGAAATTGTTCGAAACAAAGATTTTGGGGTATTTTCTTAGTGAAATTTATATTGCAGGCGTATACTTTACACCATAGGTTTTTTTTTCTCTACTGCAATTTGACAACACCACTCATAAAAACTGCTGCCACTTCTTTTGGTCGTGACTTAAATGGTTTTGTAATAAAAGTAATTTAATTATTAGCTTTGACAAATCAGCGGTTTTCTAATTGTCAAAACGAAAACAATTTCTCCATTAAAATTTAATTTTTTATTACAGGAATTATATAGTCTTTGCTGGTTGAAGGCTACTGCAGAAGTAGAAGAGAATGCTGACTAACTACTTACAATAAGACAATTGGTAGTTTGTTTTTTTTGTACACTTATGTCAAATATACTCTTGTTAAGTACATTACATAGAGTTCAGAACATAAACTACCCAACAGTCGCAGAGCTGTACCCTTCCAACATTTTAGCGAAGAACTCGCTTTGCCTAATCTCGAAATAAGAATTTCGAATTTCCCACGAGATTCCTTGGTTTCTCTGATTCACTGGTATCTAGACTGGAGTTACTAAGCCTAGATGTGTTGCTTTTGATACGCTGACAATCTGGTTTCCTTTCGGTGTAGACTTGATCGTCCTTGAAATTTTAGTCAAAGGTTACGATTTTTAGCGATTGCTAATGTTGATTGCGGTCCGGTTGTCTGATGATGTACCATTCGCTTGAGGCAGCATCGACTTCTTCAAACGAGAAACTGCTCTGATGATCTCGACGAATTTTCTGGATTAGGAAACTGTTCGGTTATCTTCGGGGGCGGCCAACCTCTCAGTCTGGACTGTCCCTATGACATTTCGAATGTTGTGCTTCTGAAAGGCGGATGCTTTATGTTCTGGTGGGTTCTTTGCAGTAACGCACTCAGAGTTTGGGAGGGGAGGTATAGGTATCCCACGTCCAAAAGGAGTCAGGAAAATAGGGATCTATAGTCGCGTCCTGCATCACCCATCTGAGCACTCTAGACTGCTATTATATATTTAAAGAGTTTTTGTATTTTATCGGGACTTTGTAATAATATACAGATTACATTTTATACTTAATTTGTCAATTAAAAAAAGAACTGACCTTCTGGGGGGAGACCGTTCTCGTTCGCCCCCCCACCTCTGTGCGCCACTGTTTCTGCGGTACACGCAGTATAGAGATGGAGTGTGTCATTTGGACTGAACTGTGCATACTGTCCTTATGGTAGTCTGACTATAACCTGGAACCAGTATTAATTTGTGACAGTGAACGCTCGAAGGTTGGGTTCAACTTAAGCCTCCGAACTTTGTTGCTACTTAGAGCTCTTGGTTGTTTTACGTGTCTTTTATACATAGGTCCTGTTTCATGTCTGCTTGAAAAGGATCTGACTTATGCTGTTACTGCAATATAATTGTTATTCAATGAGCTTAAAAGGTTAAAGAAATGACAAGTAAGGAATACTTTATTGAACTTTGCTCCCTTTTATTTCGAGTGCTTACAACATAAGACTAATTAACCTTTGTTTTCTCACTTATTCCACAAAATTAAAGGCCTATCTAGCACAGCCGTTCTGCATTCAACAAAGTGTTACTAAATGCTTCAAAAATAATTTTGCTAAATCTGATCGTCTGTCTGTTCGTCCTCACGATTACTCGAGAATGCGTTCGCTTAGAAACAAACTGAAAAACAAAATGAATTTTTAGTCCAATAATGGAACCAACGGGACAACTCATTCATAGGGCTGCCACACAAAAATTTCGCTTTTCATTATAATTTGGACACTACCAGAGAATGCATTGACGTAGAGAGCTGAAATTTGGAACATGGTGCTTTCATGGCAATAGAAAATAAAATTAAAAACACAAAAAATGACTGAAGCGGACAACCCCTTCTTGGTGTTGACATACAAAACTTTGGTTTTTCACTTTATTTAGCTTTTATTTTCATCTGGGATGTAATATTATTGGTCTTAGACCAATTATATAACTTTTTCTCTTATTTCATAACGCTTACAAGAAGCAAACAGATACATAAATGCTATCGGATGAACCTAAATACTTCACAAAACATGACAACTGAAAAGAGGCGGTTTATCGCCATTACACATTAAAAAATAAAAGAAATTTTTTTTCCAATCATCAAAATTTTAAACAGAGTGCTTTTACCGTTACGATTACGTAGCATTAATTATATTTCCCCTTTACGATCAACTACAAAATTTTTAATTGTTTGCAACATCGCAAATCTACGTTAACTGAATGAAAGGCAAAGGCGGCCTATTAAAAATCATAAAAAAATCGACAAAATATCAATACAAGACCAGCCGCCGAAAATTTCTTCGCGCGGAATGCGCTCTTTTGGAAGAAAGTTGTTCCGAGCAAGTTTTTCTTTCATTCAGAGTTAAAAACATACCTATACCAGCCAGAGGGCAAAAATATGTTTCATAATCATCTTTCATCCAATAACAGCCACTGATGGACAGCAAGGTCATTGACAGAGTAGGAGCGCTGGAATAGTATGGACCAGATGGCAATAATAACACTCTTAAGCTATGGCATAAAGATGCAATCCTAGGAAAATAGTTGCAGCTAACTGTATACAATACATAAACTGGAAATTACTGTAAATGGCCATGTAGTGCAGTAGTTCAAAGAAAACCACTTCCTTCCGGAATATATTTGTTAAATTATTGAAATGGAAATTGCACACGAACTAAGTAATCGGTGAAATGAGTGATCTTGTTGTTGTTGCTTGTTGTTGCTTGTTTTAATAACATTACCTTCTTTGGTATGAGAAATAAGTAAGCGTGTAAAAGGAATATTACATCTCTAATATAACACCTTTCACCTTACTGACGTTGGTTTTTTTTTTATCCTATATGGATGGATTGGATAGCTTCATTTTGCAGTCAATCAATTTTCTTCGCCTGAACTCATCGTTCAGATTTTTTCTAAATTTGGCATCGGGGTTAATTAACAGCAAATTTTTAGGGACAGGCCAGAAGAATTGGATTAAAATCGGTGTAAAAAAGGGAAAATGTGGAAAATAAAAAAATAAAAAAACAACTAGTCACTGAAAGCTATAAGTAATTATGATACGCATGCATATATATAGGTATGTGAGTTTTGCAGGTAATGGATTGAGAAATGTGCAAAATTAGAGGAAGTAAAAAGATCAACAAACAATAAAAATTCGATTAGAATCGATATTACAAAGATAAAGGTAATGAAAAAGTTTTACTACAATCTGTTTTCGTCGATAGCGACGCCAGACAGAACGCTGTCAGGGTTTTACGTGAGCGCCTAGCTTTAAGCCTTAATCTCACGGTAGTCTTAATGCACGGACTAGCAGACAAGCGACAATTAAGGCCCTCAAGAGGCAAAATATATTATATTCTGTCTCAAGAGTACCAGTTTAAATAAGTACATGCTTGGCATTGTACTTACTGGTCGAAACGAGATCTATCTAAAATATCTATCGATCTTTTGGTCACGGCACCCGGTTGATTTAGCGCAATACCACGCCGCAAGCTAATCCTCTAAGCATACATTAATAAGTGACCTTCCTTCAAAACCTCGGATGCAGTATGCAGTTATACAACAGGACATACTCTTCTGTTCTAAGAAGAATGCCGGCATAAGTCATGCAGATCCAGACAATCTTTCTCTGCCCGCATATGAGCCATCACAACCACTACGATGCTTCTAAAATGGGGCCTTCTCCATGTTGAGGCAAATAGCACTACTAATTGCAGCACAATTCGGGGCTCCTCAACCTCGTAGTACCAAGTTACGAATGTCGGCTACCCAATAGTATGGCATCGTAGCACATGAGCATAAGGTCTGAGTACTCCCAGTGGTATCTTTGCATGTTGACATCTTTATAGTAATGGGACTGGTTACTTCGGTCGGGCCTAAGATCTTATTAGCAACGTCTAAAAAGATTTGTACATATCCTATACAGGTAAACACAAACCTTAATAGGCGCTGTCAGCGGGGACCACGCGAAGGTTATGATATGCTCGATTCAAGACGCAAAGCAACAGAGTTCAGAGCTTGTCCTTATTGGTTATTCACAATCGAAGTTTTTCGTGCACAGTATTCCACTATCCGTCATCTGTGGACCCGCCCCGTAGATGACACAGAAGCTCCCAGGAGATGGATTATAATTACTATGGATATAGATAAAAATCGTCACCATGGTAGAAATTACCACTTATAGCTGGCGACATAAATACGCCATAGTATGCCTTTGTTAGCTCTGCTATTCTCCTTAGCGAAAACCTTCAAGAAAACTTTCCAAGCCATAATGCAGAAATCCATATGTGTGCGTGCTAGTCCGATTCCATAAAATGTTTTATTTCGATTCTTATGCAAAAGTGATTGGAAATTGATGTATATAGGTATTTCATAAAGCCTTCCAGTAATTTTAAGCTTGGCTTTTCCGAGGTTTTTCCGAAGGCTACATTTACTATATACCTTACTTAACAAAATAATAAAATAGTTTTGATTAAAACATAACCTTTCCAATGTACGCTCAATAATTCTCAGCTGAATGGATAGTTGCAATAGTGTATATGCGACCGGAGTACGAGTCTGTAAGTAGATTTATTCGAATCATCGGTCCACGGCACATTACATTTTCAATTATTACTCAGTTGGGAGATTTTGTTTGAAGAATCGTAGTCATTTAGTTCGGCTAAATGTTTTTAAATAATTTTTTTAGGAAAGACATAAAAACTTGATTATGGTTGGAGAGATAAGAAAACAATCTTAAAATATTAGGACACCATTTTTCTGTATGAATAGTAGCTTATGGCGCAGGAGTTATTCAAATCAAACTTTTGTCATTTTTACATAAGAACATGATTTAGTTCTTAAATTTGTTTTAACAGTCGCCAAACCAAATATTGATGGCGTGAGTCGTGATGGTCTAGAGGGGATATATGGAAATTTATTTCGGCAAGCAGCTGCGGTCTATTCAAAAATCCATGTAAGATTTTGTACAAAAATATTTCATAAATATATGTACACTCCACGCTTTTCAAGAGATGTAATAAAAACATACTCGACCTTATAGGATATTCCCCTGCACTTAGACCAAATAGTTGAAAAACAAAAAATTTTGTATATTTCCTTAATGGTCGTTCCAACTGCTCAATACATGTTTTATAAAAAGGGTTCCACACAGGGGTTGCATATTCTAATAAACTGCGTATTAGGGAATTGATTATTGAATTATGTATATAGTTGTTTTAAAATATTTGCAGGTTCTGAAAATGAATCCAAGCAATTTAAAGGATTTACTTACAATATAATTAATATGGCAAAAAAACAAAAGTTTATCATCAAAAATCACTCCCATATCTTTAATTTCAGAAACTCATTCTACTACTGCAGTAGCACTATCCGGGGCTCTTCAATCTCGTGGTTCCAATATAGCAATGTCGCCTACCTAATTGGTATGGCTTTAGAGTGCATGACCAAGGCTATGGATACTCGCAGTGTTATCTTTATATGGAAATATTCTTTCATGAAACGGGACTGATTACTGCATTCGGGCATATAATCTTATTGGCACTGAAATGTCAGTTGGGGGACCACAAGCAGGTTACGATATGCCCATTCAAGTCTGGAGAGGCTAGAGATTACAGCCAGTAATCTTATATTAAAATTAGAGATTTATCTTTAAGATTTTTTACCGGGGCAAACTTATATTTGTTGAAGAAGGCATTTTTTTGGATTCTCCGGTATATAGCAAAAGCTAAAAAAAAATTGTATTTCATTGCACAACCCATTTTATTTTGGGTAAAAAATTTCAAGTTTTGGTTTTGCCTCATCAACAGATCCCAAATAGCGAAATTGAGTGACTTGAAAAACAAATGAAAAATAGAACAAAGAAAAGAAATGAAGAAATGAAAAAAACCCAAAAATTGAGAAAAATAGAAAAAAAATGTTATTAAAAATATTTAGAAAAAACCAGATTAATTCAAAACGAATCGAACCTGTATACGCCCGCAAAGCCTAATCTCTAACTTTGTTTCTTCTTCCTTGGTGGAGTAGGAGTTTTTGTCTCATATAATTCACACCCAGAGTTTATTCTGAGTTTGTATGAGATGAGATCAATTTGATCTGTTTGAAGCGTCAGAAAAACAAGCTGTACTGATGAGTGTAAGGTTTTCTGCTAACACGAAACGCTTTTTCTTCTTAGTTTTTCTTTTTCCAGCCCACTGCGAGCGTATACAGGTTCAATTCGTTTCGAATGAATCGGTTTTTTTTTTAATTTGTAAAAAAAAAATTGTTTTCAATTTTTCCCAAATTTTTTGGTTTTATTTCATTTCTTTTCTTTGTTCTATTTTTCATTTGTTTTTCAAGTCAGTCAATTTCGGTATTTGGGACCTGTTGATGAGTCAAAGCCAAAACTTGAAGTTTGTCACCCAAAATGGAATGGGTTGTGTGATGAAATAACAAATAGAATTTTTTTTTAGCAAAACAATGCCTTCTTCAACAAATATAGTAATCTTATACTAGCATACCATGCATACTCGACATACAAGAACTAGCCTCATATACGCATAAACTTCTCCAATCACACAACTTTCTACATCCTCCGTCCCTTATCAGGACGTTTGAGATTTTATTTATATTCGACTCGCGTTAGCACATAAATTCTTTGTATAATGACCTCTTTACCATTCATACCCTACTACAGTACCCACAGAGTCAAAAATCTCATTTTTTATTACGCAGTGCAATAGCACATATAAGCGCAAACCTTCCTTGTACATGAACTTCCATCACAGTTCCCCACTACTGTGCCCACAGGGGGATATCCAAAGCGATCTTCGGTAACAGCTTATCCTTCTTCTTCCAGTTCAACGCATTTTTTGTCGTTAAACATGCATGATTCATTCTCATATATCTTTTCCTGCGCATCACTGACTCTTTTCCAGCGCCGGCCGTGAAGGGAACAAAAAACTAATATCTGCAAGTAAATCAGAACAACAGATGATTCCATTAATAATAATTATGTAAAGAAAAACTCTATCTAAGTACAGCCTCCTATTTTCAAGACTCAATAGGTCGAAGTAAATCAAGCAATCATGGTATTCAGCAGTTCAATTCCCAAGTTTGTATAGATCCGATTTGGATTGAGTACCTACGATGAGTAGAATGGATTTAATACTCGGGAGACCTATTCTAAAATGCTTTCCAACAGTGAATTTAATAGTGTAATATGTGAAAAAGAGGTCTTAAAGGACCTACCGATATGAAATATGAGCCCAATTAAACGATAGGCTTTAGAGGTTGTATATTGAATATGAGAATTTAAAAGTAGTTTGAATCGAAAATTAAACCCAAATATATAATTTCGCTGGTTCGGGAGATCAGGATATTCACAAGAGATGTGGCTGGGACTCTCTGGAAAAAGAATTGACCATGCATTTTTGATTATTTAATGTTAACAAGTGGTCTCTGTGCCAGTCTTCGTGGGCATATATGTCTCTTTGTAGATGAAGACAATCGTCAAGAGTCTCAATCACGCAATAATTCTTGGTGTCATCAGCACTTATGTAGATTAAAAAGATAAAAGGACAGGAATGACAAACTTAGTATTCCTTATGATTTCATCTAGGATATGATAACTCATGTCGACCAAGAGTGAATAAAAATTCTGCGGAAACATTTTTTATCAATTTCTACAATTTCTAAGAAGATATGAATGTTTATCTATGCATCTATGCTCATAAAAATTGTTAGCGGCCCAAGCAGCCGTTGTCGGCCAAATGTTTAAAAAGAAAGAAAAAATCTCCAGCATATTTCTCAGAAAAAATTCAGGGCTTTCTTATATCAGGTCTAGGCATCGTTGATTTTATATTGGGGCGAGGCGTTACAGAATTTTGTTCTACTTTTCCAGTTTTTGTATGTTATTGGTTATTATTAGTTACGGCTAAATACTTGTAGCGACGCGTCAATATCCTCTCACCACCGTTCTGAACGCATGGCCAATCAACATGTAAATCGGGTACTTTTACCTGTCTTAAGTCCCAGCTATTATTACTTCACTGAGCGTAGAAAGCGTTAATTAAGTAGCCATGATTTTGTTCGAAATACTTTTTAGAAAACAAATAAATGATTCGCTTGTCAGACGCCAATAGAAACAGAAGTAAGAAAAAGCTTATAACGTTTTTTAAAAAAAGAAAAAAAAATCTCTCACTGAAGAGAAAATAAGAAGCCTTCCAAATAAAAGAAGCAGGGAATACCATTCAAGATACCGGTGTTATATTTAGTCTGCTCCCTACAGGCGCTTATATTCATGTCCGCTCAAATGGCGGTTCATGTGTTTTCTTTTCAGGTACTCCGTTCAGCTTGACTTGATATACCAGGGGTACCGCCCCATCATTATCAATTCACAGCAGTTACGGAATACTATCGTATACGGAAGTTCCTATTATCTGTAGCGTTCGACCGCACAACAGAAATAGAGGAAACGCTTTCATCAGATCTACATAGAGTCGGCTGGTGTATTCTTGCTACGTTCATCCTGCGGTTATAAGTCCTGAGTAGTGTGTGAAGTAAGTAGCTAAGATCGTCGGGTTCGACAACTAAAAGAAGACACATTGTGTTGCACCAAAGAAAGCTCGTATGCTAGTTGTCATGCCAGCATTTCCTTTTGTTTTTTTTTTGTCTTGCTATCTTTCTTACAGGACTCTCTATCCTTTTCCTGTGTTTGTACCACTCTGGTTAAAATAATAAGCTCAGATAGGACAACCTAAGAGTCTCATGCTCCAGGACATTCCACTTGGCTAGTATCTACATATCAGAGAAATCTAATTTCTATACGACTTATTGGGTCGGGGACCGCGTGCAGACGACTGCCTAACTCCAGACTTACAGTGTGGCTGAACCATACCTACTGTCCTACTTTCCTAATTCGAAGCTTTCATCTTAAGACGGTTATCTCGCATCAAGAACTGAGGTCTCATCTCTTCCTACTCCAGTCGATGCGGCACGTTGCAATGGTGCTGTCAACGCAACATGAAATATCTGGTGATGCCCTGGTATCACTAACTAGGGTACCACCAAATACTTATTAGAAGTTAAAATGCACATAGTGATACCATTTTTTCAGGTTACGACTACCGAATTTTAGAGGTGTAACGAGGGATTTATGGCGTAGGATTCGTGAATATCTATAGACGTGCGCAAATACCCTCAACATTTTAGTACTGCCGTTCAAAATCAGTACCTTTGAAGCACGGTTGGTGTAGTTCTCTATTGTACGGGTAGATATTAAGTAATCACTATCTTTGAAAAATTGTATACTAAATTGAACAATGAAAAGAATGACTTTGAACGGACAAATTTTTAATTATTTTTTTATATCCTAAATGATAAAATCGTAGGGCATACTAAGTTTGTCATTCCATTTTAACGCGTAGAAATAATGATGGTAGAGCAGAATGGATATTAAAGTTATTTTGATTTTTGCGTGTCCGTCTGTCCGTCCATCTCTCCGTCCTTACACACTTACACTTACACACATTCACCTAGAATACTGAAATTTTGCACACGGGCTTTTTTTAAAAAAAAGTAAAATAATATTCGAAAATTCGACAAATCGGGCAAATCCTTCGTAGGGTTGCCATACAAAAATCTCGTTTTTCATTATATATTTTGGCACTGCCCCCGAGCGTGTTAACCTAGAGAATTTGGTAAATGGTCTTTTCAAAGCAGTATTAAAATAAAGTTCAAAATTGAACTAAATCGGGTAACCCCTTTTTGGGGTTGACATACAGAACTTTGGTTTTTCACTCAAATTTTGTACGTAACGTATTCATAAAAAAATTAAAAATCAAGTAAATTGGACAACTCCTTATTGGTGTTGTCATACAGAGCTTTGGGTAACCACTTTATTTAACTTTTATGTTAACCTAGGGTATAATTATATTAGTCTTAGACCAATTGTAACATTTTCTATTGTTTTTATTTTATTTCTGACATTTTTCTCTTCTATTAAAATTATCTGTTAATTTATATTACTTTAGTGCGGCTGTGCTCACTACTGTATACGTAGTCGAACCTGCATTGTTCTTACGTACTCTAGCCCGTAGTCTATCTTACCTATACTTGTACATCATGGGTACAATAGCAAAGAAAAAATTATTATCGGTTGTGCTTATGTCCACTGAAGGGTTGGGAAGTTGGGACAGAACGAAACACGGAATGATATCATATAATAGGGTAACATAGGTTTTGACAAGGCAATAAATTGTATAGGAGAGGACCGAAAGCTTCGTTTGGTCGCTAGGGGATCATTTATGTTTTTGGGAAGTTTTATCATTTAACGCCCTGTAACTGTATACTGCGTACCCGCTAAGGTAAAATTGCACTTATTTCGATAGAAAACACTTCTACTTGTTTTATACAATCTCCAACTATTCAGCTCTAATAAAAAGTTATATAGCCTCTAAGTTCAAAAATTAGTAAAAATTATTCAAATTTTCCCGCCAAAAGTTTTTTATTAACATACATTTTTTAATCGATACTTTTAATGTAGAAAATTTCTCCTTTTGTATGATGTATACATTCGGATTTTCCAATTTAAAAACGTAATATAAAAAAAAACGCGTAGAGAAAAGGGGCAATTTATGAGTTATGATCCGGATGAGTGAAATATTGTTGACTGAATCAGCGAAATACATCTAGTAAATGAATACCAAATATTTTTGATTAAAATTCAGTAATTATTTCAACAAAAATAAATTAATTGTTCAATTTGGGTGGCCACAGTTACAATAATATATTCTCTTCCTTGCGATGTCCAATGTCTGGGGCCTCCTCCACCGCCTACATTATCCTTTCATTTGCCTGGCTCTCAGAACGCAATTTCAATCATAGCTTTTCATCCCAAAAAAAAAAAAAACGGCATCAGATCCGAGCTTCTAGCCGGACAGAAAATTTGGTCAAATCGCCCGATTCAGCGTAATTTGAAAGTCGTGTTGAGATAATTCCACACGATGAAATTTGAGTGCTGTGTTATTCCGTCATGTTGGTAGATTATCCTTCGTGTTAAGGCTAGAGGCACATCTTCCAGGAGTAATGATATTTAATTTTGTAATAATGAAAGGTAAATGTGCTGATTAAGAGTATACCTGCCATCGAAAATGTGGACACCTATTAGAGTGCTTCCCAATATTCTTCCAAATATTTACATTGAATCTTCTTTAGGATGTATAGTCTGTTCCGCCTTCTTTGAGCTTTTTTCTTCCCAGATGTATTGGTTGTGGCAATTCAAGAAACAATTTCTTGTGAATTGTGTTTTACCCGTCCATAGTATTCTTCTTCCATCTTCATTCATCTTCCAAGTAACTGATCATGAAAATGCGACAGAACTGAGCTCGCTGGAGTTAGTCTCGTTCAAGAAGTTCTTGCACTTACTATCAAATTTGAAAAGGTACTACATAAAATGAAAGCTAAGGTATCCAACATTAAAAATATTGGATGAAAAACATAATGTTATGTAATAACAAAACTCTAATTTTCTCACTTGCTTCCATCATGTTCGACTTGTAGACAAACAAAGCTGTATTGCCCTAGGTTGATGACGACTTGCACAAATCGATTAAAATCCGCATACAATTCGTGGAACCAAAGATTAATTATTGTCCATAATTCATTAAAATTAACTTAAAAAGATTAATCGAAATTTAAATACCATGGAGAAATCAAATCAAGCAGAAATTAACCATAACAATTTAATTGTAGGTAATAACTCAACTACAATTAACTGTAAACCGAGTAACACATAATTATGTGCGTGTAGAGCTCCGGAACTATCTCCTCAAAAACGGGCAATTAAAAATTTTGCACCGGAACTGAACTACAGAATTTTCATAGTCACGACATAGTCATCAACATAGACCCGCACGAATGTCAAGGCTCAAACAGTGAACGCTGGAATACAATGGTCAGGAAGATCTTTGGATTGCAAGAGATGCATTCAATTGCATTCACCTAAGTACAATTTTTCTTTCAATGCAATTACGACGACTTCATGTAACTTTTCCATTTGCATCCGCAATATTTTGCCACCTACGAATAGAGGTGCGCGATAACCTTCTTCCACTTTGTTTTGAGTTGCGACTTTCGTAAGATAAAATTCACTTCTCAGTGTAT
Source organism: Dioctria linearis (assembly GCA_963930735.1). Classification (NCBI taxonomy): domain Eukaryota; kingdom Metazoa; phylum Arthropoda; class Insecta; order Diptera; family Asilidae; genus Dioctria; species Dioctria linearis. The sequence continues at coordinate 326,254,054 of OZ005740.1, read as the reverse complement.
ATGAAATGTCTATCATGCTTAACGGGAAACTCATCAGGTGTTCGGAAAAGTTAGATAAAGGTAAGAAATTATCGAAGTGGGAATCATTGTTTTGTCATCTAAACTTAAGCTTTGAGTTCGAATCTCTTGAGCTTGTCTAGTTCAACATATATATAAAAAAAAAGAAGCATTGGAATTTGTTTAAATGAAAGTCAAATAAATTCCTTTATATGATTCAGAATCTGTTTGGATTGTAATTCAACGAGATGAACGTGACTTTGCATTGTGAATAGGTGTGCCGAAAGTGTATTTGAAAATAATGCTTCGAGCAGCATTGCTAATTTTTTTTTTTTTTTATTTCTTTTATTAAGTGATGGCAATAGTTTCAAAATGGAACTTACTCGAATTTTTTCAAAACTTGACGGATAGACATAGGTAGTTCAACGTATTAAAAACAAAACTCACCCAATCGGTGGTAGCGCCGCATATTGACAGAAAGTCACACTTTTACCATTTTCTTAATCACGGAGAAAAGAAAAATAATCACAACTCTCAAAATGAACACGAAAATTTTCGATTTTTCTCACAGTTTTCTTTTATACATAGGAGGTATACAGGGTATCTCAAAACACGAACAAGTATTTTAATTGTTTGCAAAGTTTTTATTGTCAATTAAAAAACGATTTGTTAGAAGTGCAATTAAGTTTTTTCTTAAGTTTATCTTCAAAAAATCTTTAAGATGATCCCTATCTGCGTCATTCTGCGTAACGCGTATTAAAAAAGCAACTTCAATATCAGCATTTTCTGTGAATTGTGTTTCTGAAAATTATGCGGTTCATTTGCAAATACGCAGCACAATAACAATAACAACAACTCCAGAAGGGAAATCTAGTCCTTCAAATTCGGGCATCTTCCTGAGCAATTTGTGTTAGCATAAATATGATTTCTCACTCAATATTTTGCCAAATCGTCATTCTTACATCCGCAAACGATGAAAGTCTTATGCTGAAAGGATGTCAGCACACCTTCGATGAAGAAAAAGTTAAAGCAGCTCTTGAAAAGAAATTTCAAAGCATCAAATTAAGGAGCGGCGCGAGACTACAAACAGTCCGTAGCAAAAAATGTAAGCTATGCCCAGATTCCTGTCATGTCGCCATCAACTGGACCCAATATTATCGCTGTGTGAAGTCCAAAAAATTTCATAGACCCGAAGACTGCTCCCGAAGCCATCTTCCGTCCACAATCAGAACGAAGAACATCCAGCGAACTATCGAAGATACCTGAAATACAAAGAAGTAACTATCGGTTTTCCTCGAAACCTAAACAAACTTATCCACAGTTTCCTAACTTGTTGGAAATTCTAAGTGGAACTCGATAATAACAAATCTCTGCTCAAAATAATTGCCGCAGGACTACCTCAGGGGCCGGATTATGTAACTCGGAGAGCTAGGGAGTTTGGCAGATGAGAATTTTCGTTTTCCCCGATTAAAACTCTCTAGCTCTCCATTCGCGATTCTCTAACATACTTGGGAAGTCGAAATGCGCTCTCACACTTTTTGTCTTTATTCGTAAAAGTTTTAAAGAGCGTTTATTTGTTTTTTCTTTCTTTGAAAACGTGAAAAGTGTCGTAATATTGAAGGACGGTTAACTCTGCGGGGGAGGGTCGTAGAGTATTGAGGTTTTCTCCTAGAGTACAAAAGTATAAGTGCACAATTTCTGGTGGTTATGGGGGTCTTACCTCCAGTAATTGGGGTTGTCCAAAATGCGTCATGTTTCATATAAAATTAAACAGGGAGGAACGGGTAATCGAGTGATGTAGTTTTTTTTATAATTTTAACGTCATCACTAAATTTTTACCGCCGAAAGACGAATGTTTTGCACTTGGGTCAAATACACCCCAGTTCATATTATTTTCCATATATTTCTTCTGTACTTTGTTTCACATCCATTATTACTCTGTTGTGTGAGCAATTCTCTCATGGAAAGTGAGTTTCCACGACTTAGCAGGTCTTCACAATGATGAGTTGAACATATGTCCATTTTTGCACCAAAAAAACGGCAATTTTTTCATCTTAAGAAGGACTGATTCACTTCTTTTGCAATTATCTCCAAAACCATTTATTAGACTGAAAAACTAATAACATAATTAATTAGTAAAAGTAGAGATTACTCTTTAAGATTTTTTACCGGGACAAACGTACATTTGTTCCAGAAGGCATTTTATTTAATTCTCCGGTATATTCCAAAGCTAAACTGTTTTTATAATTTTCTCAATATTTTTCATTTTTTCATTTCTTTTCTTTGTTCTATTTTGTCATTTGTTTTTCAAGTCACCCAATTTCGCTATTTGAGACCTATTGATGAGTCAAAAACCAAGACTTGAAACTTGTCACCTAAAATAAAATGGGTTGTGTGATGAAATAACAAATAAAACATTTTTTAGCTTTTGCTATATACCGGAGAAAATGCCTTCTTGAACAAATATATAATTAGGGGACAAAATGTATGCGATTTCATGCTACAAAAAGCTTTAACGTGCATAATTAAAATTTTTATAGCATCTCTTCTGTACTGGAAGACGACCAAATTAACCATTTTCGCGATTACATTGAAACACACAAATCCATATTTCTCTATAAGAATTTCAAAGATTTCCACAATTTGTTTCTGTAAATGTAAATATAGCCTGGATATACGGTGAGTCCATAATTTAATTTGAAAATTCCTAGGTATCTAGCAACCTTCACAAAACACAACAAAAACAGACAATTCTGTCAATTGAAAAAAATTCTTCTCACCTCTCCACAGCTAAAACCGTCGAGAGTTTCGGCGAGTAGAATAGAAAGTTTGGTAACTGTCAAAACAAATTCTCCGAGGTTACAGAATTCCGATTGGGGAGTTAAGTGTCAAAAGAAGTCTCATCTCCACAACTCTCCGCGATAGTGAATCCGGTCTCCATATTGGGCGCAATACATGAATATACTGTGGCCCAATACTCTTCAGTTTTTACACCTCAGACCAACAAGCTCGACACTATCAAAAAATGTGGGATCAAAATTAACGTCCAAAAATCCATACTTATTTGTATTCGGAAGCTCAGTATTTGGCGAAACACCCAAATCGCAGAATCCAATAGAATTACGGCCGCCTACAATGGAGAATATTAAAATCCAGGCAGAAATATCTAGGCGAAAATTTCCATGGACTCCTAAAACTTAATTTCCATGCAAAAGCAACGATAACCAAAGCCACTTTCGCATACAGTCTAAGGCCGTTTGCACATCGAAAACGAAACGAAAACACTAAGCCGAAAAACTCAAATGTTGTCTTAATCTAACAGAAATTTGCCGGAATACATTCATTAAAATATTGGATATTTATTCTAATTATAGTTTCGTAAAAAAATATCCATATTTAAAGCTTTATCTTCAATTAAAACACATTTTTATATTTAATCGTACGAGAAACAAATTTTCGTTCCGAACTGTCAAGTATTTTTTGTTCCATACTACGTTCCACACACGAACGAATATTCTTTTCGTTCCTGCATAACCTCATTTCCGTTTATTTAAATTTGATACAAACCCAACCCAACTTTTATTCGTTCGTTTTTGATATGTACCATAAATGAATTTTCGGTGTGGAACCGTTTATTCGTTCGTTTTCGTTTTTCGATGTGTAAGCGGCCTAAAGTCCAATGATCAACGTCTGGCATAACTCAAACAAAACTACTGATGTACAAGTAATTAATAAAGCCCGTTATGCTTATTGCTTTATGGAATTCAATTTCACCGACTTTTATGAAACTTGGTAAGCTTAAAAGAAAGATTCTCAGAAGTATTGTACGAGGCAACCAATATAACTCCCATTAAGGAGTAACAGTTCGATCTAGCGAAAAACAATTAATTTTTCCCACGGACGGGAATCGAACCTACACTTGTTAGAATCGATCAATGAAGGTGAAAGAAGAATTTTAAGAACATTTATTTTTAACAATTCTAAATCAAATTTATAAATACAAGAAGAAAAAAACAACCGCCTCGTCCGGGGTTTGAAACCGGGACCTTCCGCTTGCCGGGCGACTGCCCTTACCACTGAGTCTAACGAGACAGATGATTTTCCCTCTTGCATTTATCAAATTTGTAACTAGCCTACTAAGCCACGTGGTGTGGACATTTTTGACCAATTGTGTCACAAATATAGTGTGTTTTCTTAAAAGACACGCAGTTTGTCAATGTGTAGATTTTATGGCCTATTAAATGCTGTAGGAATAAAATTTATACCTCCTTTACGTCTTCCAAACTGAAGATTATAATATAATTCTACTTGCTTCTGCTAGTTCTTCATGTTTTGGTTACATTCCAGAGCGTGATTTTTTAGTAATTTTGTCGTAGGGATTCCATTTGTAGGTGGTAAAAACAAAGATCTGGTGAAAAAAGACGCACATTTTTTAAAAAAAAAAATTAGCGTTTAGTCTTCTAAGACCATAGTTAGAGGAACGTTTGAACCCAGCACTTTGCCTACTTGGCTTAAGTATAGAATTGCCGGAATAATTGAAAAGGAAGGACATAGAAAAATTAACTCGCAATGCAACAGCTGCTAGCAATATATCTGCTCAATACATTATAAAAAAATATGCTTTAACTGTCTTCATAAATAAAATAAAATTTATAATTAGATGGCATATGTACAATAATACTATTCCTAAATTATTAAAATTTTCATATCTAAAAAAAACTTTTGATTTTCCAAGTATCGGCTAATTCACAGTGAGGTCTTTCTCGACCCCAGGGTCAGAAAATGAGGGCTGAAACTATGGGCAGTAATAAAGGGTTAAAAACATAGAATATGTATATTCAAAAAATAATAAGTAAAAGCTATCTTCTTTATTGACAAATAAGTTCGAATTTTATTAGTCTTATTTTCACCGCACCACTGCTAGTATTACAGAAATTGTGGGCTAAACTTCCTATTTATCCCCTAAATCTTTTGTTTCTCCTAATTATCTTTGGAATATACCTCCTAAATTAGTTGTTTGCATTAAAATTACGCTTTTTTCCAGTAAATAAGTTTCTTATGTTAAGTTGCCTCCTCCCGACAACTAGAACCACCATTTTATCAAATTACTTGTGATCATTTTTAATATAACATTTAGAAATATACAAATATTCAAGAAATGCTCATTTATATTAATTGATTTTTTCCCAAAATACGTCATCAATACAAATACATCATATCGAATAAATAATCCAAAAAATTCAGTTTGAATTGACTTACCACTCAGCTACCAAAATGCAAGCCTCTTTTTGTTTTTTAGGACCTTTCTTGGTCCAGGTCAGAGTCTGCAAACCGGGGTAAATCACCCCAAGTAGGGTAGTTGTTTTCTGCAATCAATCAATTTAAATTTAATTAGTTAACAATCAAAACAAATATTGATGAACTTTTAGATTTCAATTTTTTTTCAGTTATTGGCATAGTATCAAAATTTGATTAGATTCAAATTAAGTGCCGTTCCAGTAGATTACCTCTATATGCATAACAAAACCGGTTTTTTATTCATTCCAGGCTCTTGATGAAGCTGGCTCTCCAAAAAGGTATACAGTTGTTGGACGCTTGACATATTTGTAAAGAGTCTAGTTTTTAGCGCCCTTCATTAATCAGTTACAAAAAAGTTAATTTGTGTAAGATGCATCGAAGGTATACCGCCGGGCAGTCCAATCCACTCCATTGGAATGGATAGGGCTTGTGGTACCCAATGGTCGAATTTAGTGATAACTTCCAACGCGTCTTCGTTTTTCTTTCTATTATATATTTTTAGTTAGATGTTCGTCATTTGCTATGGTTTATTTCGAAACCACTTTAAAAACCTTTATTGATTGGCGTGCAGAATGTGGTTGATCTCAACTTTTATGTCCTTCACGGAATATAGCCATAATTGTCAACAAATATTGCGACAAACTTCAGATGGTTTACTGCTTCTGCTGCCATTCTTAGTACAAGCAATGTCTAAAGTGATCTTTTTTTATCACTTATTTACATAAATGAAATGAATCTGCATAATTCGTGTCATTTTATAGCCCTAAACTCAAGGCATTTCAGTCATAAAATGAGTCAGCTTTTATTACTTAAACTTTTTCGTTGGATTTGGAATTTGCCTGAGGAATAATTCATAGAATTTTTGCATACATTTATAATAATGATAGCCTAATCACAATTGTATTATTACAAGTTTCTGTACATAGGGTAGCTTTCTGCTGGATACTACTAGCATACTATAATAGCAAGTAAATTGGTCTTCCGATGCCATGGAGGGAACCTGTAAGGATGCCTCTACAGCAGCAAACCGACCGATAAAATAAGTTAGTGCATATCCAACTCGCCAAATACTTATATTATACAGACAGAGTAGTTAATAAATTATGTACCTAATTTCAAAACCGCTGCGGTGGATCAAATTATGGCCGCTTTGATGTTTTGCTGATGTTGTATAGACGAATAATAGGCACTGAAATGTATAACATAGACTGCTTGATCTTCTAGTCCATACGAGTCCACTTTTATTGTCAGCGGTATAAAAAACTATCTTAATTTCAAATGTCATTTTCGCTTTAGCATCAAATATTCCTTAAACTCGATATTTAAGGAAATAAATTTTTTATTTGGATATCCCTAAAAGTAGTTATGGAGGACAGAGGCAAGATTACAAATGTTGTATTGCCATCTATTTCTATTCTATATATTTATTTGGAAAATCCACTGAACTAAAACTGAACTATGGTGGATTTCGTCCATGTTATGCATGTCAGTGATAACAAATCGAGAATATTGAGCCTTGGCCAGGGACTTTCAATAAAACATTTTTGTATTATGTCAATTTCCTAGTTAGATTCTACGATCTGGTAGATCGTAGCGTTTTAATAAATTGGTCGGATTCATAAATAGCTGGCGCTAGTTCCTTACGTTACCGACGACGTCAAGGACTTCAGATAGGATTAAACGGATTTGATATTGCACCGAACCAATAAAAGGTCTATGTGTTGCTGACAGGTCCCAAAACAAGAAACCTATGCTACTTTAACCTAAGATAATATTAGCAAAATATATCTGGATGCAATTTGACAATTCCTTGCGATGACGTGATAAGATTATAAAATCCATAAGGTCTTAGCTTATACAGGGTGTGTCCCTTAGGAGGTCAATAGAGCAGGAGGTGATAGTACTCACCTAGACTAACAAAAAATTGTATGGTAGGGAGTAGGGGGGGCGCAATATCCACCGTTTAGAATTTACATGGTGATTAAGAAAAAAAGCTAGTTTCTCACAAACACCCTGTGTTTTAAAATGTACTCAGCGCATGGTCACAATTAAGAGCTCATTGTATGCAGATCTTCATAGCCTTTCCAACAACTGCTCAACCAGGCTCATACCCTCTCCTCTCAGGAGTTACGGGAGTCTAAACACATAACGTCCACAGTTTATAGCTTTTATAAAAAAAAAAGTTATGTTATCGACCGTTTTGCAAAAAAAAATAGATGTCAAAGTAAAGAAAAATGTAAGAAAATCCGAAAATTTTGGATTATACAAGCATAACACTTGAGAGGAGAGAGGTAAAGGGCTAGTTGAGCAGTTATTGGAAAGGCCATGAAGATTTGCATACAATTACCTCTGATTTGAGACCGTGCGTCCAGTACTTTTTAAAATAAAATATTTTGTGAAAAACACCTTTTTCCTTAATCACCCTGTAACTCCGAAACTGTAAAAAATCCCCCCCCCCCCTCTGGCATACAATTCTTTGTTATTCTAGGTGAGTAGTATTCCTCCTGCTCTATTGACCTCCTAAGAGGAAACACCCTCCATTGATTGTGGTAATTTTTTGGTATCGCTAAATGTTATCTTTACCCAATATTTAATTTGTTTAAAAAGTATGAAAAAAGGTATACCAAACAAGCAGTTCAATATTTTAAAGTCCACCAATTCGTATCTGTCATTCCTGGACACTATAATATCACATTAAATATTATGCTCCTGCTTATGCTATATTTGGTTGGCTTACATTGGAAGAATTGACTATAGGAGAGTGCAACACTTGGTTGGAATTGGAACGGAAATGAAACATAAATGCACATGATTTGCTAAATTCAATGTGAAGTTCGAAGCAACTGGATTTCGGATACTGGATTCTGTCAGAATAGAGCTACAGTGTCATTATAATCCATTGAAGCTTTGTAAATACTTTTCTACGTGACACATGGTGACTCAATATTTCTTTTCTTTTCTTTAAATTCATTAAATCTCATGCGGCATATGGAGCCTAGTTGAAGAAATTCATCTGTTTTTGAAATACTTGAGTGTCTCAATTAACATAAATAAAATTAAATAAAAACATGTTCCTTGCTATGATAGAATTTTTTTCTGGCAATACTGCATCTAGCGGTAACGTAATCACTCCAAATCTCCAAATCTTTGAAGATGAAGACAAGATAGTGTTTTTACTATTGATAAATTCAATAGCCCTATAAAAATTTAATGTGGGGACCATTACATCTTCAAAAACACTCATACATAGAAAACTATCCGGGTCTTTCAGGAAAACGTTAAAGGGTGCTTGCCCGGTGAGGAGAGGTGGGTGCTACTTTTGAACTACTGAACTCATCATCTTCACGGAAAAATGAATCACTCAACGAAAATTCAGTGCTTATAAAGCAATAAATATATTATCCAAAAAATTGTGTTGAATGTGTTTAGACTGAAATTGCCCTTAGTCGAGAACCTTTTTTATTTCTAACGTAATCTTCTTAATATATAACAAGTTAAAAGGCTAGAATTGGTCTAAGACCAATTCTTATGATACCCTAGATGAATGCCCGTATAAAATTTCGTATGGTCACTATACAAATTTGATTTTTGAGAATAAATCATTATAACCAATTTTATAGGATTTCGTATTCTGAAGAAGTTTTTAGTACAATATAAATGTCTTGGACTGATCGTTTTCAAAGTATACGTAAAAAATCTAAATTTTTATATGGCAACACCAAGAAGGAGTTGCCCGATTTAGTCCATTTTTGAAATTTTTTTTGCTAGTACAATGAAAATGTATGGCAACCCCACGAAGACGTTGCCCGATTTGTCTCATTTTCGAACTCAATTTTACTTTTTTTTTTTAAATCTGTGTACAAAATTTCAGCTCTCTAAGTATACGTGTTCTCGAGTTATCGTGCGCACAGACGGACAGACGGACGGACAGGCGTACGGACATACAAAACTCAAAATAACTTTTAATATTATGTGTGGGTGTTGAATTCATTTTGCTCTACCATTATTATTTCGAGGTGTTACAAATGGAATGACAAACTTAGTATACCCCCTATTGGTATAATAAATTTTCATGCATAGATACAGTAACGCGCCCAGGATTTATCTTTCGGGGTGGGGGTTTGAGGGCGGGTGGAGGGGGGCGTAGGTGTTCCAAGTCTTAAGAAGTCGGAAAAATAGGGCTCTAAAGTCGTGTCCTGCACCCATCTGAGCACTTAAGGACTGCTGCTGTACATTTAAAGGTTTTATTTTATTTTATCGGACTTTGTAATAATATACAGACTACATTTTATACATAATTTGTAAATTATTTTCAACAAACTGACATTCTGGAGGGGGCCGGTCCGTTCTCGATGCGTCCCTGCATAGATAGCTAGGTATAAATCATCATCATAATATTTTAACTTAGCTATGATTATCCTCGTTGTTCTTTTTGTTCGTTTTTTTTTTTGTCGACTTCGATCTTATTTCCTTTTTATTGTAATTTTTGGATTACTGGTGTGCTGATGTATTACTGTCCAGCTTAGTTGGTCCTAGGTTTGCTTTAAAATTTTTGTGCACTGGACGCCAAAATGTGGTTTTTCACGCCGATGCTTGTAGTGAAACTTTATAAGAATACGTCTATAGGTACTTGTTCCTCTTTTTCATTTATGATTTAATAAATTAGGCGATATAATTTAACTATTATTTAACTTTAAGCTCTTTCTCTCCTTTTTTTATTTAAACTATCGTAAAACACTTCTTCACTTCTTGACGGTCGACCCCAGAAGAAGGAGACTTATTCTCGTATTCCAATAAAACAAAATATGGCTGTTTCCTCTACTTGCCATAACAAAAATTTTCCGATTTTTTGGCGGGATTTATTGAATTTGCACTTTAATTTTTATTTCGGAAAAATTATGTGCTGGAAAAAAATTAAATTGTGTAGGCAAATTTGTATTGGCTACATTTTAATCATACCTTTAAAATTCGCACACTACAATCGTAGGATGATACAACAAAAAAAAAGTCGAGAAATCTTCTATTTATTCCTTGCATTTAAACGAAGAAAAAAGGTACGGCTGAAACTGAAACACTGTAAATGATTTTTTGGGAAATATTTGACTGACTTCCTTAAGCTAGGCGTACACGCTACTAGCATGCATCAGAGTTCGTAGATGAGAGAAGAGTATTATTTTAACTTTATAATATTAGATAAGTAAGCAATGAACGAAAATTAAAACATGTATAAGATCAAATTTTTCACGTTGAAAAGTTTTGAAATTCCCTCAGGCTACCAATATTGTTGTACGATGCATGATCAGTGGACTCGGGCTCTTAATTCAAGTAATCGTATATTTCCGGCTACTTATGTGGAAAGCTTTTTACCTCTTTCGCTTTGGCTTGCATAAGCGTTTCTCTCAGATACTCATCGATTTTCCTTTTAATGTGCTTTTGTGAGTATATGCCAGTGGTTTTTTAACAGGTTTAATGAAATGTATAAAGAACACGAAGTAAATGTAAACAAATATGTTTGGCAATCCAGATCTTTTCAGCACTGCTCGTAGTACCCATAAAACCTTTTTATTTGTTTGCTTAACTCTGGCTTGGAGTGAGTGGAGTTAAGGTAACTATTGAGAGATCTTGGGAATTCTCCCATATTGTGAGAATTTCTGGCCCGAAAAAAATTAAAAATGGAGAAGAGAATAATTTTGTCTCCCCGTACAAAATTATGGGAAATATCATACATCCGAAGTTCAGAAAATAATTCCTAATAATTGAAACAAAAAATTGTATTTTCCTGCGCAAGTATGTTAATTTGCAGGGGGGCATATATATGCTTAGTTACGCCACTGGGGAAAATCAACAAAAGAGCGTCCTTATGAGAGCATCCATATAAGCTTGTGATTGAAGATCTTTAAAGCGTCTATTAACAGAGTTATTGTAAGTTTACAGTAAAATTTTTAAAGAAAGTAACACATAAATTCATATATTTTTACCAATATCCATAAAGTTCTCATTAAAAAAATAAATAAAAAATCGTTGTTGCAATTAAGCCGTAGGGAGTAACAACAGATTTGAAAAAAGAAAAAACAAAAACGGCAAAATCATTTAATTATGCGCACTTCCGATAAATTCCAACTTTTATCACTTACTTTATTGCGCCCACTTAAATAATTAACTCCCCTAATAATGTTATTACTGTCTAATAACGATGATCATAAAGCAAAAAAAAACAATCTCTCCACTTTTACTTTAAGCCTAAAAACAAGTTTTTATCTGTAAAACGAATATAACACTTGTAGGTACATTAAATCTATAAGTGGCAAAATGTGGTACACAACTTCATTTACATAATAAAACTGATAAAAACATTTTGTCTATGCTGAATTCGTGGACCACTTTTTTCAGCTAGACTTGTACACTTCAGCGATTGTTTTTTTTTCTATATTAATGGGTAAGTGTCTAAAGACTAATTGTTTCCTGAAAGTCTTGTTATAAGATTTAAGAAATCGCACAGTTATGATCTAACCTTTATAATTTAATTGCACTTTCAAGTAAATGTAACCAGACTTAAAAACCATTCCTAAGAGGAGGGGGCTATTAATGATTGATATTGTGTGTAACTATTTACGCGATCATTCAATCAATTTTTTTCCTATTCCGGCCCAGTCACCAGTCCCCTAAACATTCCTTCTATCCACACCTGAATTTAGTCGATATAATCGTAACTTACCAACATTTGCATGCTAACTAATAACGTGAAAAACATTGATCTTGAATGGGCAAAGACGCAGCTGAGTTTGTTTTATAATCATTAGAAAATCCAGATTGAAAAAATTAATTAACCAATAATCAGTGAAAGTAGACGCGTGCGACATTATGAGGGAAAAAGATCAAGTTGAAGGCTCTAAATATATTCGGTAACAATGTGGAGAATGTAAAAGAAATGCTGTGCCTCTTGTGGACTATATGAATGGGCATATTCCGGTAGTGTCTCACGGATGTATACATCTAGATCTCTAAAAGCAGGCAGTTGAAAAACTCACGAGCCAACAACTTAAGGAAGAAAACCTGTTCAAGATTTACGTGAGGAAATTAGAAAGGAGCATGCCAATGGACCATGGCATTCAAAAGAGCGACAAATTCAAAACGCCTTCATTAAGCGCATAATCGTGAATCGTATTCCGTTGTTGTCTAGTTATAGTTATGTAAGCAAACAACAAGACTTAAGAGATGCTATCTTCTATGATCTAGCCTCTTCAGAGAAGACAGGAAGAAACTGCATCACTACCAGACTCAGCTCTATAATATTTCCGAGATGATCTTTAATCTTGACCGTTTATGGTCGCAGTACTATAGTCGATTGCGAGATCGCGAAATCTTTCGACTTTCTTCATGTGAGCCAGCACGTTAAAATTTTGCTCATATACATAGTTGTGTGACGATATAAAAGATGCCGACCACCGCCCTGATCAACGTGAGATGAAAGTGAAGGTTGGCATGTAACCTGTAATCACCGATTAATGGAAGCTGATTTAATACCTCTTGCGCATGTATGTAGTCGATGGGTACTTGAACGATTCAGTGGTCGGGAAGTTATTTGCATTTCACAGACCGCGGAAGATAAAGTGAAGTATGCGATGCGATGTATATTTGCATCATACATGAATGTTTTGTGAGGTTGGACCCTGGTTGTCAAATGCGTTTAAAATTGATGCATGGATTAGAGGAAATTCGCGGAGATTATGTACATATATACATAACGGACTACATTTAACCCTAAGGGATTAACTGCTTATAGAGGAAGTATAAAATGTTGTTAGACCAGATTTTAAATGGATAATAGAAAAAGAAAATCATCTTCTATGTAGTAGTGAGACGATGAAGTTGGGTTGGGTAGGTACCTACTTAGTAAGACGTTTTGGGTTATTGGTTTTTCGCTATAGCACCATATAATATATATTATAATTTTAATTTTCAACTACTAGTAGTTCTGCTTGCCTATTTTTATCAAAAATTATTAAAATTATTTATAGATTTACCCGCGATTCTACCTAGAGAAGGAGAAGTTGATGTCTTCTTCCGTACTTCCTGGTGAGATAGTTTAAGCTACTGCGGTAACAGAAGCTTTCTACTTTCTTCACTATTTGATTATTTAAATGATGAAAATGTGGTTTCAATAAATCCGCATTTTTCTTTTGCTTTAAACTCTACTAGCTCACAAGTCAGCTTAGATATTTTCTGCTTTGAGATTTTTTTAGACCGTGTTATGTTTGCGGTGTCGTCTGTGATCCAACAAGCATATATTATTATCACAATTCACACATCATTGATCAACCGCATTGTATTCTGTGCGTTTTGACATAGTTAATGACCAATAGAAATTTCGATAACCGTGGACTAAACCGCTATAATTTTTTGCGGTGTGGAAAAATTAAACTTGTAGCTGATATTAACACTTAGAAAAACAACAAAATATTGTAAGTTGGACACATGACGGAAATGAACTGATTGGTTTTGAAACTAATCTATCAAACGATGTTGGTGGAGCAACCATAAAATTTGATTTATCAAATGATGTTGGTGTAGCCATAAAATTTATAGAGTACGATTACTGATGACATAACCTTAACTAAGATAAAAACAACCAGCAGTTTGAATGCAGTAAGAATGGTAATGATCCATTGCTCCCTATTTTTGGGATATGTAAAAATTCTTCAGCAGACTATAGCAATGCTCGCACAAATAACGAGTTGGAATACATTAATTCAACGCTTAGACGCTTATTGATTCGTTTTACAAGTTCTTTAGTTTATTAGATTTTGGTACAAGTTCTGTAGCCCAGTCGGGTTACTAAAAAAACGCTTTAACTTCGACAAATCCCCCTCAGCAATTTTATTTCCATAACCTAAGGGGGAGGGAGGTCACTGATAGACTAAACTCAAAATGGCGACCAAGTTCCGCCGGTGCGTTAGCCATCATTCTGAATTTAAGGGAAATTGTATTTGCTCAATATCTCGGTCATTTTCAACTTTTTAACAAAAATGTTCAGACTTAAATTATTGCAAAATTGATTCTACTACAACTTTTGTCCTTATAATCTTTATCCGACGATCGATATTTTTCAAGTTAACCGGGAAAAATGTAGTAAAGTAATAATAATCGAATTATCTCGTTTATTATTAACTTTAGGACATAAATGTACAGGAAAAAAAGTTGTATTGAATTACATTTCCTACTTACGATGAACGAAAATCCAACGACAAAAGAACTCTTATTAAATTTTTCTACCTCAATTTTTTGTACAAAAAAGCACCGACGCCTATTTTCAATGAAGAAATAAAAGATCGAGGACGAGCTGCGGTTATAATTGCATACGCGATAAAAGTTAATTGCATTTTCCACGACTGACACAATCCCTTTTTGTATTTTAAAATAATTCCCTTGAATAGTACTTTAAGAGAAGTGGGGATGAAATCATCCATGTTGTCCATGAAAGTATCTAAGAGGGGTATGATCCCATATCATACGGTTAGGAACGTATGTCTTCTAAAATAATTGCAGCCGCTTCACGAACAATTCTCAGCCTTTCTTCCTGATGTCACATCAGGTTTGCTAGAGGATTTTGTGAGGATTTTGTGACCAGTGTCACGAAAACACATTATCGTCTCCAATCCTGGTGCGTCAAACATTACAATTTCGTCGGCGTACTACTCATGGAAAGCTTGTTTTATTGTCCTTCGATCCGAAGTAAAGTCTCCTTCGATCTTTTTTTCCATAGCTTTTAGGTGAAATTGATATTCATCAGCGTTGTAATGAATATAATCGAAAATTTACTCCATAAAATGGTCTATTTCGTAAGAAACCGGTCTCCCTGATATCTCACGTGACGCACAATAATGTAAGATTTTCCAACAAGGGCGATGATACCGTATTTCAACAGCCGTTAGATCAACGTTCTCGATGCGTGATATTATTTCTCGTGCCAATTCACCTTTACGTTTATTCAAATGATTCAGAATAGCATCCCGGAATACCTGGTTTCGAATCACCGAAATGTGACGCCGCACGTTTATGGAACGCTTTTTTCCATCACTGGATCGACGTTCTCTTTATATATGAAGCAATAGTTTTTGAAACCGAATGTTGGTAATACCTGGATATGGTGATCCATTTTGCTTCCAATACGTCTACTCCGTAGAGCATCGGTCGACAAACTGAAATACAATTGGAGCTTTTCAGCCAGCCTGAGATTTCTTGATAATGTAAATCAGTGTAGAAGAACACAATTAGAGCTTTGGTTTTTTTGCCATCTTCAAGGTGGCTTGAGATTTGATCAAATTGCAAATTTCAAGTCCAATGGGTGCAAACATGAGGGAATTTTTAATGTTGCTAACTGTACGAATGACAAATATCAGATGTGAATGGCTTCATTTTTTGAGAGTATTGAGAAGTAAACATCTATCAAAAATATTAAAATGCAAGGATACTTATAGAGTTGGTGAAAGATAAGCAGTTCCTGTGGAACATAAAAAACAAACGCAGTATTATTTTTACATATAAGTAATTGGTACATCTCGAAAACTGTCCAAAAACATGAATTTACTGAAATTATGGAAAATCGAATGCATTAGTGTCGTTTCTTAATAAAAGTTCTCACCATACACAAGTTAAAGTTGCACTGTCAAAAACGCCAGTTGTGTTCAATTCGGATTTTTCAGCATAAGAAGAACGCTACCGATAAAGCTGGCTGAAAAGCTCAAAATGTGTTTCACGCTTGAGTCTTTTCGGGTCGAAAGGACGCTGCAGACTTACTTTTGTTCATTCCCACCCCACTTGCCGGTGACTTCAGCGTCCAACGTACGCTGGTCGTTTGAGTGCCGGTAGGGATTGCCATATGCGTAGAACTTTAAATATTCGTTCTAGAATAGAAAAAATGCCGTAAAGATCAAAGTTATAGGAAATGTATTTATATACAACCGTCTTCCTCCTGTACATTTATGTTCTAAGATTAATAATAAACGACATAATTCGATAATTATACTTTACCAGTTTTTTTCCCGCTTGATTCGAAAAATATCGATCGCACAACAAAAATTATAAGGACTAAAGTTGTAGAGAATCAAATTTACAACAACTTAAGTACCTACCATTTGTTGAAAAGTTGAAAATGTCCGAGATATTGAGCAAAACGCACCGGTGGATGTTGGTCGCCATTTTGAATTTAGACTACCAGTGACCCCTAAAGTTTACAGCAATGAAATTGCTGACGGGAGTTTTCCGAATGTCATATGCTAACCCGACTGCGTTATTGGTGCTTGTGCTTGTCAAGGGGATATCTCTCTAAATTTTTACCATATTCTGGTAAAAATTATAGCAATTCAAAATGTAACTACCTTGGAGATAGTCTTGTGCTTAATCTTTTGACAATCGTGTAGAATAGTCATACAATGTACCTATTTAAGCAACTTTTTCATAAAGCATAAATTGATGATTATTTTGAGTTCCAAAAGATCTTGTGCCACGAAAAGAGTACGTGCAAATTGTGTGATAAAGTGTTATAAAATCTCAATAAAAAAACAACATTTGATTCATGAATTTGCTGTTCATTAAAATATAAATTCATGCATTTCTTCCTTTTTGAAATTTTGAGGGCTACAATCCTGATCTACGTAAAAAAAGATATACTCCTCATAAAAACCGTGCCTGAAAATCATTATCCTTTTACAATTAATTCATGGGTGGTATTAATTTATTTGCCAGATTGATATCCAATACTGGATTAGATTGTACCGATTTGGTAGTACCTAATGAATAGTGTGTCTTCATCAGCTCCAGTTTTCCAATGTTTTTCGTAATATAAAAAAAAATAAGAAGATCTACCTATTTCACTTATTTTGTTTTTTTATATATTGTTACGTGCCATAGAAAAAAACAAGCGACATGGAAATGGATACTTCGAGTAAAATAAGGGATTACGGACATCAACAACTTTAGGTTCGGACAATCGATATTTCTGGAATGAAATATCCAGGAAGCAAAATGTAGAGTATAAACCTTGTGTACAGAACTATCTAGTATTTGCGAAAATTGTTCCTTGTTATAATGTCAGAGGGCTGCACTTGTACCAATTGGAACAGTTTTTCTCACGCTCACTCGCTAAAAGCTCTGTAACTAAAGTGTGGACAAAGGGTTCTAGAGATTAGCTGTAAAAGCATAGACAAACTAATAACATACAAAAGTAAGGAAAACAACCAGTAACGCCTCGCTAGAATATAAAATCAACGATGGCTCTACGTCTTGATGCCGTGATAAGCCAGCAATGCTTCGCTCAAATATAAAATAAACAATGCCCCGACGATGTAGGGAACCCTTGAATTTTTTTTAGAAATTTACTGGAAATTTTTTCTTTAGAATTTATATGCAGTAACAATTTCTATGAGCGCAGACAAGTATATGAGAAATTAGCATTAATTTCTTCTTAAGCCGGCTTCTCATGACCTGTCAATGTGCCGTGGAAATTGTGCGATCAGAGGTGGCGTCAGCTCGCCTATGATTGCGCGACCGATCCATTTTGAGTTGGTAACTTCAAAGACTCGGCGAAAGCGTGCGCGAGATGGCTGCAGAAACAACGCTAGTTCCTTCACGCGGTATTTTGGAATGGATATTTAATAAAAACTGATCACCGTGCCTCAAATCAGCTCAAGCCAATACGCGCCGTGTATAGACTGGAGCTATTTTCAGATAAAATTTGTGCCGTCGTCGACCTCCATCCAAAATGCATATAAATTCTAAAGAAAAAATGTTCAGTAATTTTCTAACAAACAATTGCGACGTTGCCTACATCAGGTCGACGCATCGTTGATTTTATATTAGAGCGAGGCATTGCTTACTTACCCTTTGTTTTCGTCTGCAGTAGTAGGGCCTCTATAATACAACAAGGTACTAAGTCAAACTTCATTTCGCAATCACAAGATACTTCTATACATAAGCGTATAAAGCAATTGTCACCGCCAGGAGCGAATCTTATCTGCGACAGTAAAGTGAACATAGTGAACTATTTGGATTGTGATACAGTACTATCGATAATTAAAGTAGAGTTGTGATTGTTTGTGAATTTGATAAAAAAAACAGTAGAGTTAAATAAAAAGAACTCGTGAATTACAGATGAAATATTGTGTTTTTAATAGCGAAGTAAGGCCACGGTAGTAACAATATAAAAGAAATATTCAATTTAATTTTTTTATTTTTTAGAATGATATTTCAAGAGTACGTTTTTGTTTATTAATAGAGAATAAACATAATAATTTTATTTACTTATTATTTTTAAAGTTTTTATTGATTATGTGCTACCACCGTTTTGATCGAGATAACACAGACTTCTCTATTCTAACCGTCTTTCAGCTCAGTGGAGAAAGATGGGGCTTTAAGCACATTCCTGATATGATTTTTTGACTTAATAGTTAGTGAAATTGTGGGCGCCACAATGTTTTTTGCTAAGATTGGAGTTAATACGAAAACACACGAACAAAGGGTTCCTTCTTTCGCCTGTTTCTTTTATTTTTTCTTTTATTTCTAACAACCAAACAATTCTGGCAATAAACAAAATATTTTACCTAGAGTTACTCCACCTGACGCAGGGAGTCTTAATTTTCATCGTCTCCACAGAATTTTGATTTTATTTTTATTGTTTAAGTTCAACGCCTGATGAGGAGAGCTGGCCTCATTCCTTCATTTCCCTGACAATCTTCGTATTTCGTTCACTAGCACTTCTTTCAACTCTTAAACCGAAAAAAGAACGAGCGATCTAGCCACCGGAAACGACATGACATCTCTCTCGTGAATCTCCAAAAAGATATCCATGCCCTATCACAATTAAGAATCCTCCGAAACTTTACCCTCTTAAGCCTAGTAGTAAGGTCCGCGCTTTTAGCGGGTCTCCACTCCAATATTGATCCGTTTTTTAGCCAAAATATGACAGCGCAGACGCAGAGAAAAGGTATATTAAAACAAGAAGAAGAAGCATTTTGAAAATTTTTTTCAGAAATAAAACAATAAACAAAAATTAACAATGATATTGAAAATACGGCCACGAGAAAAAAACCAATTCATCCGTACTTACAGCAAAGACGTACAAAACTACGTTAACTACAAAAATCCCGTCAATAAATTTAACAAACCGCAGAACTCTGACAATAAGTATTTTTAGCGCGATAAAAATCGGCCCGGGTGAATAAATTCAAGCTACATTTTTTGGAGACTTACTGATGGTGCCATCTCTAATCAAAACCCAAAGGCAAATTTAGCGCGTTGGCCTTAGTACCACTCTCGCTAAAAATCAGGATAAATTCTCGCCAATATCTTTTAGCTTGCAAATATTTCATACAAAATTTAGCTTAGCGCTGACCTTAGTATTATATTTAAGAAGGTGTGATAACTTAATAAATGCATAAATTTTCTTGACCATTGATTGCCGATTGATGGGTTCGATTTCATTTTGCGCAAAGCGAGACGAGTTTTTTTTTAGTATTTTTTTTTGTTCTTTTTTTTCATTAAGTAATTATATTGTTACGTGCAAGAAAGGGAGACAAGAGACATCTATTGAAAATGGAAAGTTTACGTAAGATGAGTAGCAGATGTTGAAAGTCAACAACTAAAAGTTCGGACGATCGATGGTTCTTGAAAGAAAACTTCGGTAAGGCTCTGGAATGGAATTACCGGGAAGGTTCTGAGCAATTTGAAGTGTATAAATACAGCACTTGTCACTGCCAGGAGTGAGTTTTGTCTAACAAAGTAATAACTAAAGGAGATGCAATCAAATGCACGACCCGTGTACATTGCGTTGCCAAAATACCCTGCATTTGTGTTTGTTTCACCCTGCTTAATATATTATTTGAAAGTGTTCCACGATTTCGAAACGAACGGCTAACTTCGGGTGTCGGATCCCCCATTCATTATTTTTAGTGGATTTAAGTAAGGGAATTGGGTTCTTTTAGTTTCATTTTCTTGCTTTTAAACTTTTTTTCTAGGAAGCTGGACAAGCTTTTCCAAACAAAATTCATTAATAATAAAATGAGGGCTTGCAAGCCGATTTTTTTTTACCGATTTTTTTCTTTTAAGTGAACTACAGTAAAGTAGGTAATTAAGATTTAAGATAATTAAAATTAAGAAAAAAAGCCTTCTTAACAAATATTAGACAAATATAAAGTAGAAATAGAGTAATAGCAATATCAATATCAAAAAGAAATTATTTCGAATTATGTATTATTTAGCTTGTGTTTGTTTGTTTCATTGTCACCCACTTCAAGCATGACCAGGCTCCATCATATGAGTGCGTTGTACTTCCGCTTCAAAATTCGGAAGACAAGGTATTCCCATTAAAATGTTAATACATTGCAGCTGATAGTCTGTGACGTAATTCTGTGACTATAAAGTATATACATTTTTATAGTCTGTGACGTAATTCTGTGACTATAAATTATATACATTTTTATAGGAAAGACAGGGAGAGGAGAGAGAGTATTGTGTTCTTTGTACCGTGCTTTCCTATACATTTTCAGGATAATTCGTCACTAATGACGGAACGTGGTTCGTAATTGGAATACTTGTATTCTATATACCTTGTACTGTACATATCGTCTTAATTCCTCTATTTCGCAAAGTTAGAATTTATGATTATCTCGTGAATTTGATCAAAATATAAAATGGTTATTTAGTTACTGCGCAAAGTGTTAGTCTCCTGAAAATTTTTAACAAATATGCCCTTGGAAATCGTTCAAAAGTGGCGACACTAATCATAATAAATCCGAAGAAAAATTAAAGAAAGAATAAAGTCAAATTCATTTTAATCAAGTACATATGGATTAGTTAGGGGCTCCAGCTTATAAGCATATACAAACATACATACATATCTGTTCCTGTTCGATTCGTATGTTTTATATGATAAAATTTGTACATTTGACGTGAATGCTGGCGTGTGTTTTTGAATTTTTGATCTGTTTCCACCTTAAAACTTGTTCAGCCCAGTGTTGCCCCCTCTCCCCTCACAAGAATTCTGTATCTGCTTTTGGGTTACGAAGCATATATAAGAAAAAGAACGACCTTTAACATGGTCAAATATATCAGTAATGACTAATCCATCCAAAACAATGTCCTAAATCAACATCAAAAAAATAATAAAACTCTTAAAAGTTTACATAATTTACTGACTAAATAATAAATAATTATATTTAACCACGAAATGTACACAGAAAATAATACTAAATAATTCCACCATGGCTACACTTTAACACCAAATTTCACAGACCCTCTATTACTACTGTTCTTAGAAGTAGACGTAGTTGCAGAAATAGAACTGGTGTTGGCTGTTGTTGAATTAAAATACTTGCTTTTCTCTCGAGTAGGTTGAGATTGGGTAGGCTTCCTAGTTGTTGTGGTTGTTGTAGTTGTTGTCGTCGTAGATGTAGTAGAAATATCCTTGGTGGATGGCTGCAATCTAGATTTACTTTGCACTTGTGACTGATTCACACTTCTCGGACCTTTCGATTTTGCTTTCTTTAAAGCCTGCTGCTCAGCCAACGTCTTTTGCCTTGTGATTAAAGGATTCGATTCACTTGTTGAGGAGTAATCCACGTTTTTATGATTTTTTAAATAAAGATCGCGATTACTTGATATTTCTGTAAGTAATAAGGCTTTTCCTGCCCTAGAAATTTTATCACCATCTATCCTAGAAGTCAGAGGCCTCTGAATAGTTTCTTCTGCTGCATTTTCGGTGACTTCGTATCTAGTTTCGTCATGTAATTGAGATTTATTGTACGGCACATCGAAAACATTTGTATGCAAATGACTTATAATGTGTGGTTTCTTTGTACTAAATGAAGGAGTATTTCCGTTGTCAGGAATTACAGGCTTCCAATCACTTTTATATTTTCCAATAATAATTTCTTCATGGTGAATATTTGGTAAAACTGAACTTATCGTAGCTTCCACTTTCTCTTCCTCTTTCTTTTCAATTGCTCTCAAAGTTTTCTCATCAATTTTAAATTCATCATGTCCTGACGGTTGATTATTTTCAACTAAAGTAGTAGAAATAACTGGTTTTACTGTTGGCTCAACCAAAATGAGTGGTTTTGTAGGTATGATCTTCAAAATTTTTTTTGGTATAGTTGGTGTAACTTTAACAAGTCTCGTTGTTTTCGGTGGAGAATTCTTAAGGAGAAATTTAAGATTAGACGCAGCCGCTGGTCGATAATCAGCATGTTTTTTAAATCTAGATATTTGTCCTTTATCCTCAAGAGCAGTATCAATCATATGTTTCATAAGTTTTGCACCATTAGCAACACCTTCAATTATATCGTCCATGGTTTCATCGACTTCTTTCCACATAAATCGTCTCAATTGCATACTTTTTGGCTGTTCATTTCTTGAGGTGACTTCAGGCGTGACTTTATATCTGCCTGTAGTACTTTTGTTTTCACTCAATGGCCTAGTTGCCGTGCTTGGACCTGGTGACCTACTTTGTTGAATGAAGAAAGTTTTCTGGTAATTTATTTTTTTCGTCTTACACAAAAATAAAAAGCAATTGAAAAAAAAACAACGGTGAAAGATATGTATGAACATAAAAAAAAATCGATTACTTACAGAGCGACAGTTGTTGCTTGGACGTTCGATATTGAACCGCTGCTAAACCAGACGACCAAAGCCACCAGAATCGAAAATGAAAGTGAATGTATGCAGGTTACCTGAAGAAAATGCAATTACATCACGATAAGAGAAATTAAGTATTAAAAATCCTGTGATGGAGCCTTACGTAAGAAAAGAACGCCATCGATATTGCTATCAATCAGACTGCACCCGTGGATTTTTATATGCAACAATTGTTTGTGCTCCGAAGACTTTTTGCGTTTGATGGGGCTTAGAGCCGTCCGCCAAGGTTTTATAAGTGCAGTAATGCACTCGCTGAGACGTTTCTAACGTTCGTTTGGGGCGAACAATGTAATTGGAGGGATTCGCGAAATTTTTTTAAAATTTTTTATGGTAAATTATAGCTTTATTCACTGTTGGTATATTACCAGTGATATCGCCACAAAACCACTTCTGCACACGCAGATACAACTCATAGCGCAATGAACGACAATAACCGATTCAATGTTAAGGTCAATGCCTGTTCCACGCGAGAGATTTGTTTACTAGAAATAAAGATACCTGCGCCTGCGCGCCTACCTATCCATACTTCACTCTGTGTTAAATTTATTTATGCATAAATGCGGTTAACTACATACTGAAATAAGTGTTGAGTGATAGGTTCCGATGTTGCTACCAGATACTTTTATAATTGCTTAAACTTCGACACCGGTTGATTGGCCGGAAGCTTTTTCATAAATCTTACATAATTGTGACATATGCCATCAGTAATGATAATAACAGTTATAACGCGATTTTGTATACCTCATTAATACTCGTACTAATTTGTGCACGTGGGAACTGGGAACAACTTTGATTATTGTCTGCATGGATTTCTTGTCTTTTTATGCAGATTACTGTTTTTCAGATAGTCTGCTGCTCCAATTTACATTCTACTTTTAATGAAGAGTGTATGGATATTTCTACTCGATTTCTATTGTTCTTTGGTCTCAGATATTTTCAACACATACAATTTTTTTTGTGTGCTTATTTTAATGATTGTTGTTAAGTAACAACTGCTTCTGATCGAACAGAGTACTTTTAGTCAGGTTATGTTCATGGTATGCATTGATCTATTCATTGTTAGAAGGCTTTAGAACAGCAACTTCTTTTTAACTATAGTTCGTTAGAAGATTGGAAAATTCTTACTGACCATCATCACATCAATGCACTTTAGGGTTGAATACATTGGATAATAGAGAAAATAGGGAAAGGGTGGCAGGAAAAATCGATGAAATCAACACTGATCCTACAGGATGAAGTTTAAATTACAACCTAATGTAAATTAACCGGGGGAAGGGGGGGGGGGGGGGGGGGTCCACTCAAGTCAGAAAAGAAAAGAGGGTCAACCCAACCATGGACGGCATTAGATTCCATCCATAATGACATTCAAATATTTAGTCAATTTAATTAGTTGATATATTTATTCTGAAAATTATGATAGTAATTTTACTTTTCCAGTCAAAAATCAGTTAGAAAATTGATTTTATTATCTGCCCGGAGTAGGCGTTCCGTATCGTCAGAAACTCTATCAGTACAACTGAGATTTCTGCCTGCCGTAAACGATGAACAAAAGACTAACCAAAACCCAGATAAACTTTGAGTTTGAATTATATGAGGCAAAAGTTTCTGATTTGTTGGTTTAGTGAATGTACCTATAAGTGGAAATTACAAATTGAGTTTTAACATGTCCAAATGAAAATTGATATTGAAAAAAGATTTAACAAAATAAAAGTTCAGATCTGTCGATTCAACAAATATATTGGTTGAAATTAAGATACTGGTTTTATTAGATTTTTTACGCTAGAACTATAGGAATTGTAATTTGTTCGGTATAATGAAGACTTATGAAGGAAATTAACTTGATTTTGGCATTATCCGTGATTACATAAGCATATCTTTTATTTTTGCTACTAATATTCTGGTAAGAAGCATATATAATTTAAGTTTATATAAACTAGGTAAAAAGTTATATTACGTTCAAGATCAATTCTTACGATACCCAGATGAATGCCCGTTTGTACATATATATACGAACATATATTATCGTTAAAGTGGTTTTACGCATAATGGTAGAGAACCATGTAGCGATAGTAAAAAGGATTTCACTAATTTCGCAGGTTTATACATCCGGGAAAATTTCTTCCTAGATCAAGAACAAATTAGCGCTAAACGTTTTCCCAGCACACTTAAAATATCATAATTTTTATATGACTACACCAACATTGGGTTTCAAGATTAAAATCCATTTTTCATATCATATATATTATTTTTTGGAACATGCCATATACTGAAATTCTCTAAGTCAACGCGTTCTCGAGTTGTCGACAAACGGACGAATATGCGAAAATTAAAATAACTTTTAACACATAAATATTATGCATGGGTGTCTAATCCATTTTTCTTTTTCAGCAATATGCGTTACCAGTGAAATGACCTATGAGATTTTTATCTAGCTGGGTTTAAAAATAATTATCAATGAATCAGTGAATTAAACTTTGAACTTATGGGCGGATTATATTATTCCAATCTTATCATCTCATATAATTCGTTAAATAGAAAATTGTAAAATTAAATCATTTTAAAAAAATTCATCAATTTATTTGTTGAAATTATTAACTACATAGATTCGTTAATATAACAAATCATATTCTGAAAAAAAAACCAGTCCCATTATTCCTTATGGCAAATCAACAAATTCCAATTAGAAATTGCAACTAATTAAAATTTGATGGAATTTCTAATATACAATAAACTAATCGTGATTTGTCGTTTGAACTCCTAATTGTTTTTAGTGCTTGAAAACCATAATGAGAAATAAGAAATGAGCCAAAGCAAAAATTCATAGAATTTCGCGGTCCTCATCAGCTTGTTATGGGAGCTAATATACTACTATACTACTAGTAGCTGTCTGTTGTAGTCGCAGAAATAATTTAAAGGACATTCAAAGTGGAGAATAGGCTTGTTTAGGATCATAAAAAGAGCTCCACATCGAGACGCTTAAATGTTTTTCTATGAAACGCGCGTTTCGAAAATGTTTAATCAAATGAAGGTTTTCTTACGAAACGTAGAAAGTTTTTTTTTTTACGAAACATTTTGCGAAACTTTTACCTAGTTAAACGTCGAATCAGTTTTTGCAAGTTCTGCAATTTTACTGCAATTTACTGGATCTGTAGGATTCCAGTAATAGGGTGCGCTACCTATCTCTAGAATTTGTGCCATATAAAATCAGGTATATAACAAAAAACTTTTTAAGGGGTAACACCACTCACTCTATGATTTTGGAAAAATCGTTTTTCTTTTCTGTTTTTTTTTTTCTGAAAAAATACTTTGGAGTCATAAAAAGCAATATGCAGTTGGTCCTGTAGCGAAAAAAAATTGAAAGGTTCAATTATCGATTTTGCCTTAGAGCGCGTGCTGAACTCATCACGATTCACCAGGGTGCGCAAATGCTATAATAAACGCAGCAAAGAAATAATAAACGCACCAATGTATGATGCAGGCATGGCAGATTAAAGGTGACAAAAAAATTCAAGGATTTAAGTTTTCGTACAACTTTAACCGTGTTTTTCTCGAAACCACTTTTTTCAAACTGAGAGAACGCATTACTCGAACACCTTTGCATGGATCATTTTGAAATTATGACAGTAACTTCACAATTACATTACGGGAGTACGTAGCCGTTTTTTGATTACATGTAAACTTTTTGTTTTATAAACAATTTACTTTTTTATTTTTTGGGCAAAAAATATATCTAAGTATAAAAAGTGCACTATTTTTTCAAAATTTTATAAAAAAAAACAAATCCTACGTAGTCCCATAGCTCCGATGTCCGTCCGTCCGTCACCGGGCTGTATCTCATGAACCGTAATAAGTAGACAGTTGAAATTTTCACAGATTGTGTATTTCTATTGGCGATATAACAACAAATCATAAAAATAAAATTAAATTAAAAATTAAATGGGGGCCCATACAGGTAACGTGTTTTTTGGCGTATACATAGTGTTAAATTTTGCACCATGGTACGGAACCCTTCGTGTGCGAGTCCGACTCGCACTTGGCCGGCTTTTTTTTGAGGCCAGCCATTCCCTTGAACTCGTACACGAATTTGTCTATTTCTTTACTATTTTCGACACTCTCGCAGACCCACTTTTCGTCATCACAGCGAGCTGAAATTTGGCACAAATGTTCATGTCGCGTGACAATTGAATCTATCAAAATTTGAACCGGAAATTTCCATGAAAAACCCGGAAAATCGGGAAAAATCATTTGAAAATTTGGTACAAATTTGATTAGTAATAAATCCGTTTCAGGAAAAATGCAGAGTTTTCCGATTTTTCCGAAAAATTTTCCGGAATTTTTCGGTAAAAAAGTTTTCTAAATTATGCAGTATCAAGTTCCCTATCAACTGCATCATTACTTTCTCTCTGACAATGGTGAAAACTAGCAGAAAATATCGAGGAAAATTCATGTAAAACGCTTTTCCGGAGGTTTTCCGACCAAGGAAGCGTTTGAGCGTTTTGTAACCTAAGACAAAGTTGTAGAGCGAAATGAGTTGCATAAAGTTGCTTTTGTGGAAAACTCCATGGAAAACCCGGAAAAGCGGGAAAATCATCGGAAAAATTTTCATCGATATGATTAGTGATAAATCTGTTTCAGGAAAAGTGCAGAATTTTCCAATTTAGTTAACGTGAAAAAGGCAGAAAATAAAATAAGTAAAAAACGAGTTTTCAAACAAAACTGAGGCCAAAACGCATGAAAAAGTAGAAAATAAACTTTTCTTCACACACAGAGGTGGACTCAGATTTTATTCGCTGACAATCACCGATATATTTCAGTATGATCAATCAGAGGTAATAAGTGATTTGATTCATGAAGAGATAGAATATTCAAGAGAAATGTCCCAATCAAAAAATCTGAGTCCACCTCTGTGTGTGAAGAAAAGTTTATTTTCTACTTTTTCATGCGGCTTAGCCTCAGTTTTGTTTGAAAACTCGTTTTTTACTTATTTTATTCATACTTATTATCAAAATAAATTGTCAAAGGTAGGCATAATTTTCTGCCGCTAGAGTGGTGTTACCTCTTAATTCCTTTATTTTTTAATGTTTGCAAGATTTTAAACTTAGTTTTTATCATAGTTAATTTTGGATGGATTCTATTTGTGAAGAATAATCTGAAAGAAAATTTTAGATATCCCCACAAAATTATATGTAATATACATATAATATCCTTTGAGGTAATCACGACAAATACTCTGAACATACTTGTGAAGGTGCTGAAGAGATTATCTAATTCCCTATATAAAGTCCTCATCAAATCCACTGGAGCTTTTTTTCTTTGAGTTGAAAACTGTCATTAGGCAGTAGTTGAAGATATAAGCTAGTATGTATCTCCCTAGCTATATCTGGTCTGATCAATTTAACAAAACGGGCAGAGCTAGCTCATCTGGTCTTGTCGCATTAGATTTGATAGAGGACATAGTCAGTAAAACTTCTCTTTCATCAATGTTTCGAAAAGCAAGGCAACAGGATAAAAGTCTTCAGCAGAAATATCGATGAGTGACGCTTGTGAGAAAGAATTAGGTGCTGAGGAAATTCCTGCGAAGTAATTATTCAGTGCATTTGAGTCTACACATACTTTTGTGGATTCGGGTCCATTTATCCCAAATGTTCGAATGTTTGCCTATAGAGTCTTTGGTGGTAATTTTACGTCTAGCATACTATTAAAATATGCTTGCTTGGAATATCTTATCATTACACTGGCTCTATTACGAACTTTCTTGTGCATCCTACGAACTTCATTCGATCGCGTATGGTTTTATAGGAATCACGTTCGCTAGTAAACTGTGTATTTGGGACATCATCTTTGAAATTACAAATTCGTTATGGGAAATTTTATTATATAGATTTAAACATATGTCTTCAAAAGTAGCTACCTTGTTATCTACGAAGATTGAGTCATGTATGTTTTCCCATGTTGCTTGTCGGCATTCACATGCAACCTGTTCAAGAATTATTATTTTGTAGTCGTGATAGAAGGAAGAAATTACTCTAGGGGCAGGTTTTGATTTAAAGTCATACGTTATGAATTGCAAATCATGATGAAATTCACTTGCTGGATTAATTTAGTTATAAAATAAATTATAAAATAACACCATCTCAATATCGGTCGTAAGTACATGGTCGACCAGAGATGGGTCGGCAGTATTAAAATAAATTGGCTGGTTATTAACCATTTTTAAGTTGAGCATAATGTGTAAATAATGTAAATTCTTAGTAGTAGAGGAGGAGGTAGAAATATGAGATATGGTAGCAATTTGAGACACCGGGGTTTTAGTCTCCCTACGCAACTGATATCTAAAGCGTAGCTAAGCTACCATTGCTGTTAGTTCTGCGAAGGTTTTGAAACAGCCGGCGGACATTTCGTTATTAGTGTTGACGTGTGCTTGAAAAGATTTCTTTTACATGTTTTGCTTTTCAGTTTATATCTGTATATTTTCCTAGTTTCGAACAAACGAATACGGTAAGTTACATTATATTTACTTTAGTTTTAGAATATAATTATATATTACAAAAAGGCTTGAGTTTTCTCACTAAATAACTAATTGGTTGCAATATGAGACACCTGGTTGGTAATAATATAAGACTATTTCATATATCTACCAACTATTAAAGCAGTATTCTAGATGATGATGATGACTTTTATAGGCCCATAATAGAGTTATACAGTATATTAAAAATGTTATATAATATTAACGAGTTGGTATCACTGATATTGCACATTTTTTGCCACAATTTTTCGTTTGTTTTTGATATTATAATACAGTCTCATATTACTACCTTACTTTTTGGAAATTTCTAATTTTGATATTTTTTATTTAAATAAATAAATTTTGAGCGTGCTGTAGTCTACATTATTTATGTTAATATCACTGATAAATAAACCAAATTTCCTACCTATATACCATTTATTTTTTGGATATGTCTATTTTGGGGCCTGTTATCAATAAAACTATAATATGTATCCCATATTTCTACCCTCTCCTCTAGAACTAAGATTATTTACATTCATGTATTATTGGTTATCACTTTTTAGGATCTGTCGTAACACTGAGTGTTTCAAATACACCATGATTAAAAACATTTTCGGGATAAAAGCTGCTTATTAGGGACACTTAAGGAATCAAGTTGATTGTCTGCAGCAAAGTTGAAACGATCGAATCATGCTCAACGATGTGACACATGTTCAGCCCTCAAACTTAATAAGCAAGAGTGAAATCGCGACAAGAATTGCTCTCACTAGCCACCAAACTCAGAGAACTCTGATTGGTTTTATCGAACGATTTTTCATGCATTAATATAGCCTATATCGAGCTCATTCATTGATCATAAGTACCAATTATAAGAAAATTCCTTGACCATGGAATGTACCTATAGTACTTCTCTCTTTCAGTTTTAAAATTTGACCTTTCCAACGACTGCTCAACCAGCCCCATACCCCTCTCCATCCAGGAATTATGGGGTCTAAACTAAAAATTTCGGTTTTACCTACTTTTTTTTTTATATATATATGTATAAATTGTAAGCTGTGGACTTTCCTCTTTAATTTTACCTATTATACCCTGTGGTCTAACTGCAGCCATTAAAGAAATTTTTGGTTTAGATCCCCATAACTCCTGACAGGGGAGGGTTATGGGGCTGATTGAGCAGACGTTGGAAAGTCCATGTAGCTGTGCATACAAAGAGTTTTTAAATCTGACCATACACACTGCACTTTTTAAGATAAATGGTATTTGGTGCAAACTAGCTTTTTTTCTTAATCAACCTGTAGCTCCAAAACCGTTTATATGCCCCCAACCCCCTCTGCCATACAGTTTTTTCCTTGTCTAATTGAGTACTATTACACTCTGCTCTATTGACCACCATGGAGGAAGCACCTTGTATATACCAAACTAAACAATTTTATAAAACTAAGTAAGTCTGTGCTTGCAATTGAAGCTACCGTTTTAATGTTGGTGCGACATGTGTAATTTGTAACTCTAACTAAGATTCTTTCGAGCAGGTTGTATGATACTTGCTCGATAGTATATTCTGATCTGCTGAAATATATTGTGAGTTAACGGACACTCTTCAAGTGGTCAGCCTGCGTTCCTAACACAATACCTCCAAAGTCTGCTTCTACATATATCTGTCTCAGATCTTACCAAAATAATTGACCAAATGCCTCTTGACATTAATACGCTAAAAACAAAGCAAGTGCAGTTTAATAAAACCATCAAATCAGTAGTCACGAACTTTACAGAATTCAAAAGCATTGTAAAAATCCCTGGACGAATATAGCACACGTATGAAAAAACTTGAAGAAGAAAACTCTAGTCTACATCGAGTTTGAATGAGAGTCTCAATCATGTAGATGAGATGAACTTGAAAAGTAAAAATTTTATCATAAAATAAATTAGACATACAGGTAAAGTAACGATCTTTGTAAATCAATTTTAATCAAATACTAAAAAGAAATTATTCTATGATTCTAAAATGTTTAAAGATGAACTCAAATTAAAAGTTGATTTGGATAACTTTTACATTTCTTTAAGCCCTTCTGATTATGCAATTACTTTTGCATCTGTTTCGGTTTGCTAATGAAAATGGGTGTATGTGCAATATCTTCATAATCCAATGTATTTCGCAATCGTGCTTACAATTGGATATTTGTGCAGAAATATTATAGCTTTACGAACTTTTAAAATTAATGAACTGGATTTTCTGGAAATTGGAAAAATATTGATACGCCCTTAGGCGGGAGATAAGGAGGGCCTCAGAACAAACGTAGTACACAAATCTCAATTCTTCAATGATCTTCACGTACTGATGTTGCGTGTTCGACAATTTTTAAAATTTTCTAGCGTTAAATTTATTGTTACTCGAAATGTCCATGAACGTGTTCGTAAATCTCTGAGGGAATTTATAAGGTCTTACGATAAATTTTTCCATTTAATGTTTAATTTTCCAATAACTTATTGCACTTCATATATGTATATATCAAAAAGAATAATTTTGATGAGCTACATATAATTTAGATAATAATAGGGTCCATGAGACTATAATTTTTCTTATATATCATTTGGTTCGCCGTTTCAGAGGTGCAGTTATTATAATCATTTGTTGGTAACTTCTCCAAATTTCTATTCTATATTCTGGTAATAGTTACACTTTGGAGCTTATGGATGAGATTTAATTCTCGTTTTCTGTCAATAGCCCGCTCCAATGCACGTACAGTGGTGGTATTCCACTTTATTTCGTCAATTATATATGCATTGACTGAATTTTTTATAATTTTTGTTGGGCGCTGTGGTCTTTCCAGTTGTGGAAATTAGCAAATTTCATCTGAAATACATGCACTCTAGATACATTTGCTTTTCCTACAGTTTGTTTGAGATCCTCAAAATCGTACACTTTCTCAATTTTTTTAAGGACAATTCGATTTAACTTGGAAGTGAAATAAGTGTGCTGACATAAACATATGCTTTGGTTTTAGCTAAAAGATGCCAATACATACGAACACATTTTTCTGTTATTAGCAAGAGATCAGGCCTGTTGCTCTGATTCCAAATATATAATTATATCGAAAAGATAAATTTTGTTGATACGGCCTTTTCCTTAGGACGGCAGATACGTTTTGCTTTTTACACTAATGTTGAATTCAAGGTAGCAGTGTAGTTTTAATCCACATTTTGACAGGGTATTATATGGGGACTGCCCTCTGTTCATCTCCAGGCCCGGCATGGCTGTTGCCTGTGCCCTCATACAGCGAGGCCTCAATACTGTTGAGAACTGGTGCACCCATAATGATATGATAGTGAACCCTACAAAGACCAGCTTGGTGCTCTTCACCAGGAGATGAAACCTTGGGCACTTTCTTCTTCCAAATCTGTTTGGATACACTCTGCAACTATCTCCCCATACCCATACGAAGCTGACGTGGAGAATGCATCTAGAGGAAAAAACTAATGCAACTATGAGGGTCTTTGCCAATGCAGGAGAGTTTTATCAAACAAATGGAGCGTGAAACCGAGGGTTGTGCATTGGTTGTACACCTCGATTGTTAGACCCATGACCATATATGTCTCTGAAGTGCAGACAGGGAATCAGAAGCTAGCGGCCCTGCAAAAGCTTGCTTCCCAGGGAATTACAGGCTTCATGCGATCTGCGGCTATTGCTGCCCTTGATGCCTTACCTAATCTGCCACCCTTGGATCTAGTCATTCAGGCATATTCCAAAACGGTTGTGCGCATATTGCGCTTGTAGGGAGGGATGTTGGGACGACGGCTGGACTGGTTCACTGGACATTGCTTATTCACTGGTGGGCTGAAACATGAAAACCGTCTGGGGCGCATACCACTTGATGCGATGGTTTTGGACGTCGCCTCTCTGTTTCTTTTCCTGAAAGGTCATCGTGCTTTAAAGGAAGTGATTATCGAGTCTTCCCCACTCCGCTCTAAAAATGTTCAGCGATAGTTCTCTCATGAATCAGGGAGCCGGTGCTGGTGTTTACTTTCTTGAACATGACATTTGGTAAGAGTACTGAGAGTGTTGACTTAGAAGGCACACCATTGTTTTCCAGACTAGAGTTTTCGTTATCGGAATTGCAACAAGGAAAGTTGTGGATTTGAACATCAAAAAAAAAGGATTTTTCTATCCTTTCAGATAGTCAGGCATCCTTTATAGACGTGAGTGACCTCCGGATAACGTCTAAACTACTGGGACACTGCAGTTCGTCTGTGTATAATCTGTGTATTTATAAAAAGGTGTCCCTTCAGTGGGTTCCTGGTACATGGAGATCATGGGGAATGAAAAGGCTGACCATCTAGCCAGATCTGGCTCTGGATCGGCCTTCCTTAGACCGGAGCCCGCTGCAGATATTGCCAACTCGATTATCCGGTCTCTCATTAAAGCAGATGTTCGCATGAAACATAGCAGAGATTGCAAGTGCGAGCACAAAACCTTTTCTTTGTGAGCCTAATAGGAATTTCTCTGATTTTCTCTTGCGACTCATAAGGAATAACGCAGAACTGTGGTTTGCATCATCACCAGCCACAGCTCACTTCACATTCACTATTCTACTTGTCTTATTCGACAGGAATCTTTCCAATAGCTTGGAAACTGGTTCACCTTCAGTCTGTTCCAAAAAAAAAGGGTAGCGAACCCTCAAATTATCGATAAATTGCATTCACTTCGATTCTTTCAAGGGTTTTTGAATCTGTCATTAATTTCAAATTGCTGAACTTCTAGAGCAACTCATCAGCGATCGCCAATATGGCTTCCGGACTGGGCGCTCATCTGGAGACTTTTGATACGAAACGTTGGAACTGTAGTCTCCACAATTTTGGTGAGTCAAATATCATTGCTTCGTATACTTCAAAGGCCTTTGGTAGAGTCTGGCATCCTGCCCTTTTAGTCAAACTTAAAGCACATAGTCTCTCTCCTCCTCTTCTGTTATGCATTGATAGTTTTCAATCTGGTCGCCAAATACGTTTTGTATTAGACGGCGTTACATCTGAGCCTCACCTTATAAATGCCGATGTGGCCCAAGGATCTGTTATCTTTCCGTCTCTCATCCTAATTTTCGTTAATGATCTGCTTTTCTTGCTTCCAATCCCATTTAAAGCTTTGCCGATTACAGAACCTTTGATTTAGCTTACTTCTATGATACTCTTGATTACTCCAGCGGGAGTGTCGCATGTGTCAAACGAGATTGCATGACTACATTATTGAATAACTATTTTGATATTATCCTTGCTTGGGGTAAAGCGAATCGCATCTAAGATCCGAAGCTGTTTCATCTATTCATAGAAAGACCATCATTTAACTACTCCCATTTCACTTGATGGAGCTTTAACTTCGGGTTCATCATCACGAAGCATTCCTGGTATTAACATTAAATTGAGCTGGACAGGCCACATTTTCTCTGTTGCCAAAGAAGCATCGAAATGTCTTAGATTTCTGAAAAGCTGTAAGAAATATTTCAACCCATCAAATCTAGTAATCCTCTAGAAGTCCTATATCAGACCTAGAATTTAAAACAATTCTCAGATCTGGACTGGGACTGGCCGTACAACCTTGGCTTCATTGGATATTGTCCAAAAAAGAGCCTTCAAGCACATTGGCGATTTGGTAGTAACTTGTCATATCGACTCATTCGAGCACCGCAGCAATGTTGGATGTCTTTCGCCCCTGTATCTTTACACGCATGGCCAATGAAACGATGAAATACCTAGTCTGATCCCTTATAGATCAATTCATGCACGCAATACTCGCGCTGCAAGCCGCGCACATCCACTCACCCTTCAACATACTTTCGGCCAAACAGTAAAATTCCGTGATGCTTTCTTATCTCGAACTTTGCAAATCTTCTGTTTTTCCTTGGGCTTACAATCTGCGAAGGTTCAAGAGTGACATACATCGGCACCTCCGCCACCGTCCTGATGTCACTTAAGTTTTTCACTATCTCCTTCCTGCCATGCTGTGCTTTGCATCATAGGGTATCCTCTGAGC
Source organism: Dioctria linearis (assembly GCA_963930735.1). NCBI lineage: Eukaryota > Metazoa > Arthropoda > Insecta > Diptera > Asilidae > Dioctria > Dioctria linearis. The sequence continues at coordinate 326,218,544 of OZ005740.1, read as the reverse complement.
TTGGCTTAATATAAAAACAAATCCTATCTGTGGATAAGATGAAAAACTTACCCCACCTAGACCTAATACGCTTCATTAAGAGGACGGGAAAATTTTGTTGAGAGGATTTCTAGCAGGTTAGCATAATGGGCCGAGCTGGCCTCCGTGCTTAGTATCTCTCGTCCAGCAGCCACTAAAAACAAAAAAACAGAGAAAAAACAAAATGGGTACTTGTAATATTTTAGATCACTCATATTTGATAGCTTCAAAAATATTGGTTATTACCTACTCGAAGAAGACAAACGTTTGAAATATGTAGAATTTTACATATTGTAATATAATGTAATTACAAAAAATTATATATATAAAAAAAATTTCTTCGTTCGATATTTATTGCACCGCCTGTATAAATTTTATCATACTTCAATGAAGATTCAAAATTCCAGCGTTTGACGTGACATTAGGTATATTTTAAGTGTTGTTTATCTAAAAACAAATGAACTGATTATAACTGACTCTTTTACGAATTGCGTAAGAAACAACGATAAGATAAATTATTTCATTGCTCAGAGAAGTTATCGTTGTTTTCTTTATTGTTGCGAATGATTTTGGCATGGATGGGTGCATCTCTGTAGATCTTGTGTGCACAATCATTACGCAAAATCATTATAATTTAGGTAAAGAGAAAAAAGAGACTTAAGGAAAGGTAACGAGGAAAGTTTATCATTACAGCATCAGACGTGTTCGACATCATACCAAAAATTTGGAATTGTGCTGAAAGTCAGGGGAATCTTTTATTTATTTGGATCACGGCATCAAGGTTTACTCAATTTTGCTGCCTACTGGCTGCTAGATCGGAAAATATAAACGCAATGATCGAGTGCTATTTGTGCTAATTGTTTTAATTAAATCCATTGCTTAAATTACTTATTCCATCAAATTCAAAAGTGTAATGCAATACTTAGTTATGCACATAAAATATATTAAAGCAGTAGTAGTTACTGGGAATGAGAACAAAGCAAATTTGATATTCATACAATTTATCAAAAGATTGATTATATGAACTAATTATAAATAAAAGAAAAACATAGAATAAAATAAATAATGCCACTGTATACAAATTCAATATACTTATTTGAATATATACATTTCTTTTATAGCTATCCAGGGTTCAGATATGAGACCTTCAGATCGTATCACTGAAACAGTGCTATTTTTATTATTATTTCGTAAGAGGTGGCTTGTTTAGCCAAAAGTATGGAAAGTGTAGCCATGTTCAGAAGAGTAAGATTGTAAACCACTACAACTTAAAACCGGCTCGAAGGACCATAAAATATTTAATGAAAAAGTTTGTGTTAATTCTATACTTTGAATACTGACTGTCAAGGTATTCCATATTCGTGTTATATACACACATAAACGAAATAATATCATCGACCTATCGAAGTTGCGTAGCACGATATTAGTAATTTTAAGAAGTGTTTTAGACAAAGTTTGGCAACACTCTCTCGAGCAAAACTTTGTTCGTGCTTTTATTCAATCAGATTTTATTTTTGTAAATGTAATTTACTATTTAATTCCTACAAGTACTTGGAAAATTCAAACATTTCACAATTCAAGTTAACAAAAACGTTAAAAGTCGCTTAATCAACGGTGCAATATGTTTTGACTTAATCATTGGAAATTTGGTACGACTAAAAGAGGACTGCGTCAGGTACAAAATCAGCAATAATTAATAAAAAAAATAAAAATAAAAAAAGTAGAACAAAAGGCGGTAAAATGGATCCAAACGTTTTTAAGTATAATGTTGTTGTTAATGTTGCAAAATCTTTCTCAACTCTGTAGATCACCTGCTGTTCAGTCCACCAACTGACCGCTCTTCCCTCGTTGCATCCTGCTTTACAATTCCTAAAAAGAAATAAATAAAAACCACAAAGATCCAAATCAAAATACGATAAAAATATTATACTTATCTAATAAAGCATCCTCATTGCTCGTACAACATCCCACGATTGTCCTGAAAAGGTCCATAATCTGAAAATAAACACAAATACCATTAAAAACCATTTAAAAAAATAAAAAGTAGAATAACTCACCTTAATTGCACATATGTCAACCAGAAGCTTTTTCGTCTCAGCAATTGGCACAAGCGTTACTAGGGCAACACCATGAGGAGTGCAGCAGATGATCGGACTCGGCAGCTATAAGAAGGTGGCGTGCCATAGCGAAATTACCTATTTCCAAATAAGAGTTGATCTGATAAAATCCAAAACCCTTTCGTCTGTTCTGAGCAAAATCCTACACTAAAGCAGAAGTTAACTCTGGACCCTAAAACAGAAATTGATTCTGGCTATTTAATAATTTGAAGTTAACTCAATCCTATACAGAAGTTAATGCTGGCTACCCAATAAATTCAAGTTAACTCAAATTCCCATACAGAAGTTGATTCTGGACATACAAATTGAGGTTAACTCAAGTAATTCTACATCGGAGTTAATCCTAAACATTTCATTTCAAAGTATAGGTTAACTTTATACAAAAGTTAAGCCTCATATTCTATCAGAGGTTACCTCTGCGTCAATCAAATGCAGAAAAATTATAAATTCTCCAATCAACACGTAGCAGGAATCCAATTTGCTGCACCGAGAAAGACGCACACGACAAAATGTCACAAGTGCCATCACACCTAGCAGCAACCCAATTTACTTCACATTTACAAGTACGCACACGTCAAACGTCGATACGATATCCAGTTCCACACGCAGAAGCACACTAAAAACTGCACTCTAGTAGCAAGTAATTCTTGCGACACCTTCTCCAATGTACATGTAGCAGCAGTACAAACTGCTTTCCTATCCACATAAATTCTCTCTAACCAAATTTACGGCCCACACGCAGCAGTATACGCCACTAAATTTTTATTTATCAATATTGAATTTAATGAATGAATTGTTAAGTTTTATTGAATTTTTAAATAGTATTAAGTCTGAATTATGAATTTGTGATATTAGACGTAAGAGAACTGAATTATACCACGTAGGAAATAAAATGTTATATGTTGAACTAACCAAACTGAGATATAATTAAAACCCATCCTCACATACTACAGTACAAAGAATTTTCCCCTACCTAGTTGAATGCCGATACAACCCATGATTCAATACATTTAGCTTCAATTACGTTACCGAAATTAACATATTTAATGCAAATGCTGCGAGTATCGATGGCATTAATACAAGATTTATTCGTATTCTAATTCCTCATCTTCTTTCAGCTCTCGCTCATGTTTGCAAACTCATGCTTTATAAGTTTCCAAATTACTGGAAACTTTCAAAGGTCATACAAATCTCTAACGGCATTTTCCACATTGACTATCGTCCGATCAGTATTATTTATTCGGTTCTCTTTTTCCAAAATATTTGAAAAACTAATTTTCCTTCAAATATCTGAATACGTTGTTGCTCACAACTTGTTACATGACTCACTACTCAACCATAGATGTACCTCTACTTTCTATATTCCCATACTGTTGATCACTCACTGCTTTACAAGAAACTTATAGATAATTTTGAATTCTCGTTTGCAGGCTGTAAAATTTGTCTATTCTTTACTTTATGATCGTGTTTCCAACTGATAGGTACTCATCTCTACATTCTGTTGTACTGGAGTTTCTCAGGGATCAATCCTTAATCCACTACTCTTTTCGATGTTCATCAATGATATTTTTACCTGCCCTTTGCAGATGATGTGCAGGCGTATCTCTCTAAGCCTATTGGTTTAATGGAGAATGGCGCTAGTTACTTGAATGAAGACCTCAAGAGAATACACCAATGGACCATCCCAAACAATCTTCTAATCAATTCAGTGAAATCAAAGGTTTTGGCTATTCACAAGACTTCTATACTTCCCTCCGATCATTCTGAATAATAACACAATTCCATATGTTGAATCAGTTCGCAATCTTGTGGAAATTTTTAATAAGATCTCGGCGTTGAATGATTATATTGAGCCTTCGTTTGCTTGGACACAAGCTTCTTTACACCTACAGAGACCAAAATGCATTTAGAGCGCACACTACTCCTCACTTCGCCTGATTACATATGTCGCTAAAATTATCAACCTTGTGGAACTCAAATTCTTATTCGACTTACTCACTTCTGCTCGGTCCACCCGGAAGGACTCTTATTTTTTCCAATTCTAGTTGTCTTTTTATTAGACGCCTGTTTTTCCTCCAAGCTATCTAGTTATGGAATTATTTGCCAGCTTCGTTACGAAGATCGCATATATCAAATGCATTGACTACCTTCACTCGGAATGCTTTCATTCACTACTCATTCAAGAGAAAATCTATATTGTAATATATTATTATAGCTCTTTCTACTTGTATACAGGGTGTTTCCTCCATAGTAGTCTATAGAGCGGGAGGTGATAGTAATCACCTATATAGACGAAATGACTGCTCTATTAGCCGCATTCTCCTCTCCTCTCAATAGTTATGATGGTCTAAACACAAAATTTCGGATTTTTTAGCTTTTTTTTTTTAGTTTAACCTCTTGCTTTTTTTTACAAAAAGGTGGTTGACCCTTTTTTTATAAAAATTGTAAACTGTGGACCCTTCTCTTTAATTTGACCTATTATATATATGTGCTGTCTGTAGCAATTAAAGAGTTATTAACTCTTAACCTATTATCAAAGCTATTCTCAAACCTATTCTCAAAGATAGTTTGTTCCCTTAGTGAGTGAAAACAGGTGATTTAAAAAAAAAATATCGCCTCTTGACGGTGACCGTACACTCTGTACTTTTTCAGATGCAGGGTATTTTTTAAGAGCCTAGCTAACTTCGAAACGGTTGATAGAGCCTCCACCCCGCCGTACAATTTTTTGTTTATCAAGACGAGTAGTAACACCTACCAACATGGACGAAACACCCTGCATTTTTTCTCTCTCTTCTTTCTTAACTTTGTATAGTTTTGTAGGTCTAGATATAAATTTGAGAAGGACTATAAGATTTTTTAGATATTGTATTCTTTTAACTTGTACAACATAAAAGAATTTGTATTCTCATTTGTACAACGCCAATTGTTAGAATACATTGAATTGCATTGAATTATCAAACATACCTTGTATGTGAGCGTGTAGTACAATCATGTTTACAAACAGTTTATAGTCCGCAGTTCACACTTCTTTTATTAAGTACAAAAAAATTGCAATTCACAGTTTTAATTTTCGATTCTCGATAACTAAAAAACTTTTACTATATTTATTTGTCATTATTAATGATTATTCATTATAAGTAACAATAATATGCACCAATTCTATGCGTATACGTGAAGAATTACCCTTTATATGAAAATAACAATAATAAGATATCCTTCCCTTATATAATTATATCCTATATATCTGTGCTTTTTTCAAATAACTCGTTATCTGCAAAAAGCTAGTTTTGAGAAAGCGAGGGAAAAGTCGAAAAAAGTTAGAAAAAGTTTTGGGAAATCACCAAATTGTGGATTTTTTTTCTTTTTCTCACAGGAGGTTTTGAAATAAATTTTATTAACAGTATACTGATACTATTTATCAAAAGATGTTAAATATGGCGAAAAAGTTGGACATAAGATGGTTTTCGCTCTCAATTATAACGCTTTTTCCGATATACTGTGCGCGAATTAACGACTCAATTGAAAATGAATATTTATTTGAAATCAGTAATCGCTACAGGAGTTCACTTATGCGGTTTATTGAAAAACAAGAAAAATCGCGAAAGCCATTTTATCAGGCAAAATGACTGGAAATGAAAATGAATGTTGTTAATACTGGTATTGATAAACGCCATCTTTTATTATTGTTGTTAATACATACACAAACAAAAATTGAAGAAAATCAAACAAAACAATGAAAATTAAAAAAGTCGGAATTTCATTTTAAAATAACAATTTATCTGCACATGCATTGATATTTGATAAATTTTTTTAACTTCTCGGTAGCATGTCTACTTGTGCTGTTTCTTGAAAAAATATTTTAAGATTTTTGGGTACTTAATTGGTTATTCTTTTGTTAATAATAGGGTAATTGCTATACCAGAGTACGCAGGATTATAAAATATAAAATTTTATGTCGCATGGTATATTTAGTTTAAAATTGTAAATTTTGAAGATAACGAGTTATTTGGAAAAACCACAGATATATATACTCGTATGTTTAGATAACTACTTATGAGTAGATAAATCTTATACAACCATTAGACCTACTACGTATGATAAAAAAATCGATGATGCACAATAATCTTGGACCTACAATTAGACCGACAATATTAGGCAGCCACATATTGTTTATTGCATGTTGCTTCAGTATTTGTAGCAGGTATCCACAATCGAAATTCCATTGCAAAAACCAGAAAACATTTTCGAGGAGATATAAAATCACTCTCATATGAGTAGCATCGAGAAGTAACGGCGACCGGGAAGATAAATTTTTGATGGCCTAGCCTTGTAGAACCAGAGGAATTCTGTGACATTTCCAAACCAAACCTCTAATTTGTCCTAAAGGACTGAATGAAATATAAACATATTGAAGCAAGCTGGAAAGAATACTTCATGCAAAAATATTCATTTCAAAAATAACAGAGCTCTTCTTTAGGAAACCAGATAAATAATTAAAAGTCAATGCTCTTTACATACCATCTGAAGAAGTTTGACTTAATCGACTCTGGCCAGATACTCATGAAATATCGGAGCACTTGCCAGGCAACCAAAGAGTGACTTCAATCATTGAAATCTTCTATACTTCATCAATATTCTCAACCTACATAAGATGGGAATAAACTGGAAATGAAGATTTATAATAGATCTTTGTAGCGAATGCAAGTCTAACACCTCTACACCTCTACGAATCTCCATAATCTAGCCTCAAATCTCGAAGGCTAAATTCAGACATAATTAACCTGTCTCACTACCAATTTGTAATTTTAATTCAAAATTTTACAGGGTATCATAATCGTATATCCGAAGAAATCTAGTAAAATTCTGAATTAGCCATTATAGGGTAGAAGAATAATTGAATTGTCACACCACAACGATACAAGAAAGAAAAAATTGATACCTTGACTTAAAATGAACCCATTGCGGGACGGGACATCTCTAGAGCGCATACCTGCAAACACTTTTTCGGCTTATTTCCATGGAATGGAAATGCTGAGGGAATGGTAGGAATGACAAATTGAAAATGTTTAAGATCGGATTTAAAATGTGTCACAGGATCTTGTCTTAAAGTGTCACAAAAGAATTCTATTCATTTTAAATAAATATAAATGGAACGCCCTATTGCAGTAGAGTCTCTCTATCATTTAAGAAGAAATTGCTGTCATTTGTTAAGCCACGTGTATCTTTTTAGTCGCTGCTGCACATCTATTAAGCCGATAAAAATTGATTTATTGCCAACAATTGAGAAAACATAAATTTACATAATTATGCTGTTCGAAATAGCGTTGTTTAAAATTTGATTTATACTCCACCATCAAGGGATATGAGAAGGTGTAAATCTTTTAAGATTTCTTTTATCAGCATTTTGAAAAGTAATGTGTGATAAGGATAAGATCACTGATACATATTGGGTGAGATGGTTAAATTATTGCTCGGTTGTATGTTTTTTTACTGCTTTTTAATCAATTAAAGCAGTAAGTTGATAATGATTGTAAATGAACAACACTGCACAACAAATATTGGGTCCCTCCAATAGAATAGAATAATAAGCAACAATTTATTAAGGGGGCTTCGGGTATTATGAATACGAGTTTTTCAAGAATCTGAGCTATTTCAATTCGACAATTGCTTGATGGGTTAAGGCATTACCTTCTTTACTACAGGCCGTGATACTAAGACTTTTCTTTACTTGCATATGTATGAGAAACGTGTCGTTTGAAAATTTCTAGCATTGCGCATTATGCAAAAATTCATATAAAATAAACAACGCTTCTGGTGACAATAATTCTTACGTCCATTTATAGGTCAAATGGTTTACTTTTAGGGGGGAAAAAAGTAATTGTAAGTCCTTCCATCGCAAATCATGAGTATGAATTTCTAATGAATGAAAAATTCAAATGCATAATATTAAAATAAATTAAATTTCGTTCAATTGCATGACATGTTGAAATTTTTTAAAGTTGTTTAAAAGCCAAAAGAGAAAGAAAAAAATATTTTGCTGCAATTTGAGGAGTACTCTGTTTTATTGTTGAAAATTAGAGAATTTCAAATTGATGGTTAAAAATTTAAAATTTATGTTTTTATAATGTCTAACAGACAAATGCAATGTCATTGAAAGGAATCTAATTATTTTATTTTATTCATAAGCTTAATTATTATGCATTTGAATTTTTCATTCATTAGAAAATCATAGTCATGATTTGCAGGGAAAGAGACTTCAAGTTTAAAAATGAACGTTCGTCTTGAGTGAAAGCTGAACTCTCATTTCATAGCGAATTAGGTAGAGTTTAATAAAATGCAGAAAATCCTCGTAATTTAGTTGAAAGAATCAGAATTACTTTTCTTCCTCTAAAAGTAAGCATTTTGTCCTATAAATATACGTATGCGTTACAATTATCGTCAGCAGAAGCGTTATTTATTTTATATAAATTAATTTTTAAACAGGAAATGCTAAAAGCTTTCAAACGACACGTTTCTAATGCATATTGATTTTTATACACCATGGCCTACAGTAAAGAAGGTAATGGTTGAGGGCGTGTAATTGCTAATATAATCGTAGAAAAATATATGTTTTGATTGAATTTTTTTACCATTATTAATAACTTCAAATGAGGAGCCCAATTTTGAAACGTAACAAATTCCAAATGTTAACAAGTTTACATTAAAATTATTAATTTATACATTAATTTATTTAATATGGCTGCTTCCACCTTGATACTGTCGCTTTGGCTTCCAGTCGATTAACTAGGTTTGAAATTTTCAACCAGTGTTTTACAAAAGTTTTTTTTAAGTAAATTCCCAACGTGATCCACTTGTGGTTTGGATATATGAATTTTCGAATGGGATTTTGCAAGTTCTACATTTTGCAGTGTTAGTGATTTCATGCGTCTGTTGAGACAGCTCCTTGTTGAATCATTGCAACACTTATATGTAATCTGTGTTGTCATTAGGACCTTGGATATTTTATTCTTTACTTTTTTAATGAGAAAAAAACTTTTCATTTTTTTTAATTCCATCACTTTTTAAGAAAATTTTTAACCGCACTTTTTATATCTTGTAGCTAAGCTACAATCTTGACGTAATTTATAAGATAACTTCATCAATTAGGTATGAGAAAATTCTGTAAAGTTTCTGTAATATTTTTATATTCTTCCAAAAATATAATCAACTGAAAAATAAAAGTTTCCCCGAACTGCAAAATGAAGCACTATTTTTTCAATATTATTTGAAGCCACAAAAATAGAGCAAACAAATCAAACCTTTTTTTTTTGTCCCCGTTACGTAACTATCTAATATTTGCATTGTATTCCTGTTTTATTATAAATTGAATAGAAGTATGCACAGAATTTTAGTTAAACCTCTATTTCTCCAAGTCCTCGACCCATAAAGTTAGGATTGACAGACAATATTTGGTCGATAGTATAGCCTTCGCCATTAGAAAGTTTGCTGGAAATTGAAGTATAATTAATTTCAATCCGGCGGTATATTCTTTATGTTTCGATGAAAAATTTCCGTTCGTAATTTAGGCTCCCTCAACTTTGCCAACAATTTATTTTGGCTGGATAGAATTTTCTATTTAAGGTTTGATCTTCCTTGCAAAATAAACACAGGACTGTTAAATACTAAATTGAATTTTCTACAAAATACAAATATATTTTCTGGCTAATAATAATTTTTCTGCAGAACTATTATGCATCTTAAAAAGTTTATTGATAATGAGGTCTGACAAAACATACAATTTACCGCAGTAATAAATCTCTCAGGCTTTTAAGTTATGTATATAAATTTTTCAAACTTTTGAGGATACTATTTATGCGATTTTTTACAATGCATTCACCAGACTTAACAAATTTCGTGATTATTAAAATCCTTCTTGTAGAAATATTATTATAATAATGACGTTAAAAGATTTTTAGGATTTGAGTTTTGCCAGTTTGGAGATAAAAACGATAAATATATTTATATTTCGTATTTTTTTATTGAATGAAAGTTTTTAATGCAGTTATTTTTGGTTAACTACATTATAAAATACTGCATTCAGGCGCTTTTCTATGTCGACATGCTTGCTGATGGATGAAAGTAAGAGCCGCTTCTGTAATAAAACCATTATATATAAATATTTGAGAAGATTTAGATGTTATTTTCAAATACCTTTGAAAACTGAGACAATCGAAAAATTTGATATTTTAATATTTTACTCCAGACCCGTCCGCGTGAAACGCTTAGGAACTTCCGTCATCAAGATTTTGACCGATCTCTTCATGACAGTGATCAGAGCCAACCCTTCAAGAGTTGAAAGAATAATGCAAAATTATAATAATAAAAAAGTTTCGGAAATGCCTTCAAAATTTAGAAAGAAATCAGTGAAAAATCCGAATTCACACTTCTTATGGAGTATGAATGCTGCAGTTTCTGATTTTCTGATTTATTCTAATCAGAATGTAGTTTTTCTATTATTTCAAGAACTTATTCTTAAAACTCCTTTGATTGTCAGCCGATAATGTTAAAATATATTGTGATATTCCTTTAAAAAATGACATTGAGGATATTTTTTCTTTAGTTTTTTGTCTCATTCCTTTTATCGTTGCTTGAAATAATTTATTATTTCCTTATCGCTATTATTTGGAGAGTATATTCTGGGCTATCCTAATCCTTTTTCGTGACGAACCTTCAATTTCTGTATCTTCCTGTTCAGTAACTATTCGTGGGAAAGATTAGGGCTGATGACATTAATTAACGAATGCTGCTCCACTTCTGGATCTCCAGGTTCCATTCAAGTCTCTGCTTTCTTTTGCTGGCTGTTTTCAATAACTGTGGACAAATTTCCACTTTGATCTCCGTGTTTTATAAATAGCACAAGAATTTGCATTACATCATGTAGATAAAAAATTTTTTGCACAAACTTATACAACCGCTGGGTGTGTACCATTTCAAGCTTCTCATAAAACCTGTGCATGCATTTTTCATTTGTCTATACAAATGTTTACTGAAAAGTAAAAATGAAATTTTCAAAAACCTATGTTAAACCTATTCAATTCTAAACAATTATGAAAATTCGACAGGTATCCAACTACGCAGGGGCGCACCGAGAGGGGGGACGAACGGGACGGGTCCCCCTTCAGAATGTCAGTCTTCTAAACATAATTTACAAACTACCTATAAAATCTGGTCTGCATATTATTACAAAGTCCGATAAAATAAAATAAAACCTTTTAATCTACAATAGCAGTCTTTAAGTGCTCAGATGGGTGCAGGACGCGACTTTAGAGTCCTATTTTTGCGACTCGTTAGGACTTGGGACACTTCCTGGGTGCGTTACTGCAACTAACTAACTAACCACGCAAGCTATCTGGAAATTGTTATATGGAAATTATATGTCACCACCTACGACAGATCATTGGATGCGAATAGCTGAAAGATATAAGGACTTGTGGAATTTTTCAAATTTTATTGGATCTGCAGACGGAAACCACAACAGAATAAAAAAAATCTAAGAGAGACTTTACTACAACTCGAAACGGTTCTATTCTGTCGTTCTAATGGCTACAGAAGATGCGGATGCTTTATTTACCACTAGTGATGTAGGTGAAATAGGACGAAATAGTGATTGTCTTATCTTTTAGCTCTCAACAATGCTTTCAAAACAATAGTCTGAATATTTCAAAACTTGATCTATTGTCAAATAACAATGAAGATTTTCCTTATATATTATATTATATATATATATGTATATATTTATATATATTATATTTTTCTAAAAGAAAACTTTCTATGACAACAAAGATCGTTAACTAACACAAAAAGAATTTTCAATTATCGACTTTCATGTGTTCGAAAGAATGTAGAATGTGCTTTCAGCATACAAAAATTCAAGATTTTTTAGACTATGTACAATCTGCTGGAAACAAAAAGCTGCCTGCATACTACATAACTTTATTAGATTGCTATAAAGAAATTTTACATCAGTAACAAATATAACACCGAAACTGATTCCTTTAGATTACCAGGGATTAGCTATTCCTTTACCAACAACAGAAAGGGAACTAGCGAAACCAGAAATTATCCGAAACTAAATCGCGAGTTATTTTTATAAGCAGAAAATTCCAAGTGGGACTACTATGTGACAGGGGCGTACCCACGGGGGGCAACCAACGACCCCCCCCCCCCTGTGGGTAATTTTAAGTAGCACCATTTTTACAGATAATTTCTTACTAACTTTCATGAAATTTTCAAGAAACTAAGAATTTATTATGAGCAAATGCATGTTTTTGACTCCCTGATCCCGTTAAGATTAATATCCCAAGTTGAAATTTTGATATAATTTATAGGATTATATAGAAAATAAAAAAAAAATATTAAATTAAAAGAACGTTTTCCAAAATACTCAAGGAAAACGGATATTATCCTTGTTAGGCATTTTCGCATACATTTTAGAGCTGAAATTTTTCTTAGATAACTTGAAATCCTAACTTTCAAATGAGTCATATTTCTTTATTCTAGCATATCAATGGCAAAATATATAAAATTTTAAAGAAAACTAGGAGAGCATTATTTTGAAATTTAATAATGCTATAACTTGCAAAATACGCAATGTATAAAGACAAATTTGAACTCCAATTTTTGTTTTCACAAACCCTCCAAGTATGTAAAATTTCAAGATAATTGGTGATGATCATATCACACATTTCGCCTTTTTTGATATGGAATGACTTACATATATATCTTCGGCGAGGTTGCGACACCGCACGTCCATATTGCCTGCACTGGCGTCTACATTTCGTCCACTTTCTACGGTAAATTTCCACGATACCGTATTAAGTCTCTGAGTACTATTGACACAAGGAATATGTTATAGAATAGAAATAGGATAATTTCAAATGCATTTGGATATATATTAATTGTTCGTGTGCCGCTATGTCATCGCTTAGCCAAAACACTGCAGTGGGCCTTAAGTTTCCTTTTAAAATTTTGTAAAAACGGCATAACTTGCGTGGATTGTAAATAAATAAATGTGTTTCATTGTTTATCAAATTATTGAAGATGAAGAAAATAGTGACTTTATGGTCCAGTTAAAATTTTAGCAAATAAAACTTGAAACTCTATAAAAAAAAAGGAGTTCTTAAGTGCTCAGATGGCCTCAGGACGTGACTCCGAAACCTTTTAGAGTTGGGACACATATGCCCCCCGTCCCGAAAGCAAAATTCTGGGTGTGCTACTGACTACGTGAAACAATAAATAAAACTAAAACCTTTTATGTTAATATGTATAATGTAACTAAATCTAATTACAATTGATGTCTAAATTGATGGAAAACCTTACAAGGGAGTATGATTTAATAATAAATTCCACACGAAACCGTACCATATTATACAACTTCCGACGTAATTTCTCTCCAAGCTTTTTCCAATCTATCCCTTTCGAAGCAGTCTGCACATGTTGATTCCCACAGGCACAATACATTTTCAACACTTTGCATTAATTTTGAAACAAATTTCGTTCACTAATTTTTATTATTTTAAACTAGCCCTACATAATTATTACGGTATTGATGCTGCTGGTAATTAGCCCATCAGTACAGCAGCAAATAATATGTAGACAAAAAAATTCAAAAATGTAATAAATCAAGTACAAAAATGCGCACTTATTTTATATGCCAAAAATGTACAACAGATAAACTCTTGATTTTAAATTAACTTTAACTACATCTAACTACAAACTTTAACTGAAATTGTTCATAATTGAAAATACCAACTTCTTTAAGGATTTATTTTAAATGAGTTTTTTTTTACCAATATATATACTACGAGTATAGTCCGCTACATTTCATTTTTATATTCATTGTTATTTTTTCTCCTTAGCTTTAAAGAACTTATAGTTATTTTTAAATTTTATTTCCATCTTTAGTATTAACAATTTTGTAAGCAATAAATTAAAGAAAGTCTAAATCTAAGGTAGGTAATCAATATGAATTCAGAGACCAGCCTGAACTCTCGCACACTGTCACAACTTATGTAAGAAGTTAACTTAAATGTCGTTAGATTGAAAAACATCTGAGTTATTTCTGTTCTAATATTTTAGTGCTATTTCCACTATCGTTTTGCGAATTTATTACATTATAAAATATTGTCGCGATTTCTGAGAACTTATTTAATTTTGTGTGTGCTAATTAATGCGGCATTATTTCAGGGAGCCGCTAAGTAACTACATATTTTGCCAGCATAAAAATCCAGTCTAGTTGCGGTTTAGGGCTTGAGCAACTGCACAATGTGAAATATTCATAAAGAGCTGTAGATCTACTTGGATCCAGCTTCCGTTGCTATGTACATATATATATAGGTACATAATCGCAGTTGACGTCTGATGAACTCCAAAACTCACGTATTTTGTTGGCGAACTTTCGAATTCTTCCAGACGATGTGTAGAAATAACGCCATATTTATGGTTTCACCGTATTGACCAATGGACTTGATGTAGAGTTATATAAGTTTATATAAAAATGTGAATCCCACAAAACTCAGAACAACGACATACAGACCCGTATTGCTCTATCCGACGGATTAATGATTCCCGCCGCAAGTAAGCTTCACTTCCCCTTCACGATGCAATTTTTCAATCCGCGCCGGCAGAACTACCACATCCAAGTATCAGGATTCGATTCACTTGTTTTCAACAATCAAGGGAAACTTGATTTTTTCGTTTAGAATGTTTTCGATAATCACAAACTGGCAAATTCGCAAAATTAGTTCTCCCGGCGTATTCAGCAATAGGATCTACAATCTTTTCCAACTCAAGATTCCTGTATGAGAACCAATATTATTAGTTGAACATTAAGTTTGCACGTCATTTCTCTGGATGAAGAAAATTAATCCAATTTTTTTTATTATCATCAGATTATGCTGTTATAATTAGCATGCTTCAACGATTATTGGACACAGGTATAGTTTAACCCCAGATCCATAGAAGCATGAGTCTGTCTAAAAATCACTGACCTCAAAAGCCTATCATAAAAATTAGCTACCAGGACGTTCGTACAGATAAACTCTTTCGATATGCCAATAAATCTTAGAATTTGTAATGCCGGAAGAGAAAATTTATACGAAAGATGCGAGAAATTCTGCAGTACAAAAACAGTGTGCACAACCGGCCTACGTGATCAATTTTGTCCAATGATACAGTTAAACGACTATGAAGACGAAATATTACTGATGAAGTTGTAAATTGCAAAAATATCACTTACACAATTCATCAATTTATAACCCTTGAAATGTTGTTTTGTTTGTGGGTCTTTAATTTTAACAAAACTCACAGCATTTCGCGGAATTCAAAATTATTTTTTTTGCCAAGTAAAAATCCCGTTTTATGTTCAAGATTACGCAATAAATCTTAAATCATAAAATCGATAATCATATATAAGTATCTGGTTGAAAACAGCTTTTGTGCGTTCGGAAAATTCATCCAGCCTTTCACTAGCCTTAGGTAAATAGGTAAACTGCTAACGAAAGTAGCGAGAGTAAGTAAATGAACTACTTCCGTAGTTGTTGTTTGCTGGACAGTTATAATTAATCGGTTTAATCTCCCTCACAACTCAGTCGCCTCAGCAATAATCCGTTACTGATGCGAGAAATCAAAATGCCAGGCTTTTATTGTTTTGATCGATGTGTCTCAATAAGTGCCTTCGAAGTTTTCAATTTCTTATTTTTCTCATGTAATTGTATATTTATAGTAGTTTCACTATTTTCCGACAAGTAAAAAAATTAAAAGGATCCGGTTACGTGACTTAAAAGGAAAGAGAAAAGTTATAAGCTAGTGAAGAAAAACCAATTCTGAGCTGCTAAATGGATTTATCAGCTCTATAGACATTAACAAATAGATCCCGTGTATTTCCATTCATATTCAACGGCAACAGAAAAAATTGGTGCATTTAAAAAAGATGTATAATAACCTCGACATTGGGGCAGACGAGGAGGGCACCAAATAGTTTCGAAGCAGGATCTTGTCCGACTATGCAGAACTTTGCCAAATGAGTGAGCTACTTCCATAGAACCAAAACGATTATTCTTTCAAAGATGCTATAATTAATAGAAATAAAAATACATACAGAAAGCTTGCAATAGCAGTAACTTTTAGATGGTGCAGAACTTGAATTTTGGAGCATACCAAAACGTAGAAAGATATTTGAAAAGTCTTTAGTTTTGTCACGTTCAACTTCCATCCAAATCTTCTCAGAAGACTTGAGATATGTTCCCATCACCCATCATGTATAGCCTGGACTGTTTGATATTGTATTTCACTTGGGTCAACTTTAGTTTGCAGGGGTATGATCATTATCGTAATCTCTTATTTTTTTTTTATTAATTTTCAAATTACACATTTCATTTAAATACAAATTTACTTAAGCTGCATTAAACCATCCCTTCTAGATTCACTTTTTGTTTCTGACCCCTCTCTAGTGCTCTTTTTTAATCAACTTTGTCTTAGTTCCCTAGATCATGATATTATTTTCCTTTCTTGTGATGTAAGAGTCAATAGCAACCCAAGCCTGTCTTTTTATCGATACAGAGATTTCAACAACCTTGACTTGGAATCGTTTCTCGCCGAATGCGGGTCCTATAACTGGAACGATATTTACATCCAATCGAATATTGATGATCAGGTTGTCCTTCTCAATCGTTCCATTCAGTACCTTTATGATAAGTATGTACCGCTACGCACTAGGGCAATACAAAGCGGTTTCTGCCCCTGGTTCAGCGCCGAAATAAAATCCTTGATTGCTGAGCGGGAATTTCTTTTTTGCAGGTATCGTAGATTAAAGACTCCTGAAAGTCGGAAGTTTTACACGCTCTTAAGGAACAAAGTCAGTGTAAAAAAGCGTAAGTTTGATATAAGTGTTCAGCCGAAAATGTTATGGCGTAACGTGCGCGATGCTGGCGTATATGGAGGCAGAACGGCTAAGTGCAACCTGAGCCCTCAGGATCTTAACGAATTCTTCATAGTTGGTCATCAATCTGAAGACAATGATCAGTTGTTCTTGGCAGGCTTAGATTCTTCTTCCAGCTCTAGTGGTTTTAGTTTCCGGGGAGTGGATAGAACTGAAGCCTTGAATGCGATTTTCGCTATTAAATCTAATGCAGTCGGCCCTGATAATATATCTCCCCATTTTGTGAAGCTATTTGCGTCGCTCATTATTGCTCCAGTTTTACATATCTTCAATACCTGCATTACGAAGTTGGTGTTCCCAAAAACATGGAAATCCAGCTCACGTACTCCCTATTCCAACAGTACACACTGCAAAACAGTCTTATAAGTGGCTGCCAATCGGGATTTCGACCCAAACATAGTTGCGAAAGTGCTCTCGTTAAAGTACCCCACAGACATACGCGCTGCACTTGATAAAAGAGAGATTTGTGTTCTGGCGCTTTTAGACTTCTCCAAAGCTTTTGACAGTGTTTGCCATGTAAGCCTGCTAGAAAATAAATTCCATTTTTCGTGTCAATCTGTTCACATAATCAAGGAGTTCTTAATCAGGCGATCACAAAAGGTTACTCTTGGGGACTGTAATCACTCAAATTTCCTTCCTCTGTCTTCTGGAGTACCGCAAGGCTCCATTCTTGGTCCTCTACTCTTCAGTCTATATATTAACGATCTGCCGGATACAATTCAAGATGTCAATATTCACATTTATGCTGACGACGTTCAAGGTTATTTCAGTCGCCCACCTGGTCTTATCGAAGATTGTGCGGGTCGGATGAACGACCATTTACATAATATATATACCTGGTCGATTTACAATAAACTTGAACTTAGTCCAGGCAAGTCACAGTGTATCGCCTTTTCCTTCGGTACTCTTGACTCTTCATCCCTTCCTCCTATTCTTTTGAATGGATTTTCAATCCCCTATGTGGATAAAGTCCGTAACCTTGGAGTCACCCTTAACTCCAATATGAAGTGCTGTGATCTTGTCAACTCTAACCTATCTTAGATCTACGCCACCCTCCATTGTCTATGGTTGTCCACTAAAATGGTCACCCCTAAAAAGCGATGTCATCTTGTCAAGTCCCTAATATTACAGCATTTCACACATGGTTTACTTGTTTTCTCGCACTGCTCCAGAAAATTACATGTTGCATTTAACGATGATTCGATCATGTTTCTCACCTCTCTGTACTTGATGGATCCTATATTGTTCAAATCACTCGAATGTGGAATTCATTACCACACAATATCCAGAAGGCTAACTCGATCGGCACTTTCAGGCGCCTTCTTGTAAATTTTTTGTCGTAAGTAGTTTTTGCTCACGCGCGAAATTATCTAATTTGGTTTTATCTTATTTTATTCTCATTTGCTATAATTGTTTTCGTAATTAATTTTTGTATCTTAATCTTACTTATTTATCCATAATTTATTTGTTATTATTGTTTATATTTTTTCCCCATCTATTATCATTGTTGTAGTATTAACATTTAATTTAGTTTATTTATTTCTATTCAATTGTATTACTGTATTTCCACTCTATTGATGCTAAGAAAAAGATATGTAAATCTTGTAGTATCTCTTCCAAATAAACAAATATTCTAATTCTATTCTAATTCTAATTGTCGTGCTTATATTTCCTATTTTTGCCTGGTCCCACTCAGTCAGCTCAGCTGGTATAAGAGTTGGGCGTTGGTAGTGCATACAATTTATTTGCTATAGCTGGTATGGGATAATAATAAAACCTTCTTCTTTTTGCCAACGTTTTCCGTTAAATTTTAACGCTTCTTCAGGGCTAAAAATACAATGTTTACATTAAATATAATACACTATGAACATATTACATAGGCAAACATATCAAAAATACATTTTCTTTTTTCTTTTAGTAAAGACAGTTTCAGTTGCATAGCTTAGTTAGGTGTATAGATAAATAATTATAAAATACATAGCCTAATTCGGTTGAATTTGATAAGAATTTAATTATTTCTTATTCTATTCCATATTTTACATTTTGACTAACTAAAGCTAAAGTCTTACTTTGGTTTATACTTACATTATCAAGATTTTAGATAAGGTGTCCCGAACTCTCGTTTCATGTGTTCATGTCAAATATTTTTTCAATTTTTTAACAAACACAGATAGTGTTGGCGTCGATTTAATGCTGTCTGGCAGCTCGTTGTATATTCCCCCAGCGGTGTTGATTACGCATTTTCGTCGTCTTTCGGTTCTTGACTGGATTGGTAACTAAATCGTTCCTGTGGATATGAACATCAGTATGCAGTTCAATTAATAGAATTGTTTTTATATTTTTCCTCAATATATTGAACATAAGTTTGGCCTTTTCAATTTGCATGATTTTTTTCAATGTTGACTGTTGTGTGTATTGATGAACAATATTTGTGGCAGTATCCCACGGTAGACCATATAGAGATTTTTGGGCCCTATTTATTATAGTTTTGACATCCGCCTTGAGTCTTTTCGAGCATTGCGTCCAGATTATAAGTTGTGTCATGTGATAGGACGTGTGCATTGTAGATTAGGTCCGCTACAGGCTTTTGCAACCACATATTTCTTTTCATAATACCAATCAAGGGAACTTTTTCCAGGAGCTTTTTCCTGTCCAGTTTCTCATCAATTTGTAGTCCAAGGTAGCTTGTGTCATTAGCTCTTTGTATGCTATCGTCGCCTATTTTTATGTCGATTCTGTTGCCTTGTTTGTTTTTCTGTCTGAAGATCATATACTTGGTTTTCCCCTCATTCATTTTTAGTTTGTTTCCGTCCGTATATTTCCGGATATATCCATATATTTCCAAATCTTTGTTCATCGTAAGTTCCAGGGTTTCCATGTTTCTGGATTTGTAAACGCTGTTGGTGTGGTCCGCAAAAATGTGATCCTCACCACATAATTTGGTATACAGTAGATTGTTTATATACAGGAGGTATAGTAATGGCACGAGAATTGAACCCTATGGTACTCTGCAAATGGATATTGAAGGTCTGCTTAAGATTCCATTTATCCTGGTTTTTATTCTCGTCCGGTCAAGTAGCTTTTTATTAGGTTATTTGCTGTACTTCGGACTACCATCGCGTATAGAAAATCCAATATTAGTTTTTCGTGCACTGTATCGAAGGCTTTAGTTTCAAGTTTCACTTTCGCTTTAATATAGCATTCTCAGATTTATTAAAACCAATATCAGATAAGTTTAGGCAAATGACAATTATATTCAACCCATCAACAAATGAGTTTAAACTTATTGCAAATATAGTTAAACCTTGAACGAATGAGTTTCAACCAAAAACAAAAAGACTTAAACCTTTAGTAAATAATATCAAATTTTTAGCAAACATATTTAAACTCTTAACAAATTTATTTAAAATATTTTATTTCAAGTTAAGAAAACTTTTCATACAAGTGTTTTTTTCTAAATTTTGGGTGTATATATTACATCTGCAATACTTCTTACTTTCAGTGCAACGGTTGACCATCCACTGCCTTAAGAATAAGTAAAACCATATCCATTATATGTATAGTTGGAATAGTCATTAGGTGTGATTTGTTGCAGACTATCTTCGATCACTGAGAGAACATTATGTTATCCACTCATGTCACCTAAAACTGAACGTGCATGTGCCTCCATTTTAGAAAACGTAAAGAGACAAAAATTTTATTGTTAAATTCATTTGAGATAACACATCGCGACCTTTTTGTGTTTTAAGTATCCATAATTAAAAAGCGTCACTAAGCAATGAAATTATTTGTTGTATGCACATTTTCCGTGTTTTTATTTATAATTTACACCTATCATACCTCTAGTTGCCCTTGAAGTTTCATAATCTAAGGGCTCTTCATCTTTAGTAGTTGGGCGCCATTCATCAGAGCTGCCTGCCCTAAAATCTTCACTACTACGCATATTATTATATTAAGCGTTGACTCGCTAATAAGAAATCTTCCCTGTTTATACTTCACTCTATCGCTGTGCAACTGCGCGCAACTTCGCGTTGAATACTGAATGCAAAAAAATGCTCAAAATGCATTAATCTGTTCTCACTTGAAATTTTAAAATAAACAATAAAACCAGTTTTAAGTTTTGTTCAACTAATATTAACCATAAAAGAAGAAGAAAATTTGTTGATCAATAGAGTACTTTAGTTTATGAAGTTATTAGGTTTAAACTTTTTTATTAAAGGGTTTAATATACATATATGCTAAAGGTTTAAGTTTTGTTAGCGGCTGAATCTCAGTCGTTAAAGGTTTAAATATATTTGTTAAAGCTTTAAAATCTTTCGTTCAAGGTTTAAACTTATTTGTTGATAGGTTGAATATAATTGAAAATGAGTATATGTCATTTGGCTAACCTTATCTGATAATGGTTTAAATAAATCTGAGAATGCTATATTCATATTATAAGTTCAACAAATTTCATATATATTCGAAATTATTACTATTATCGGAACCTTATCTTCTACAACATCAAATATTCCTGAACTTGATTTTTAACGAAATAAAATTATGCAATTTTTGTTTGCATATCCCTTAGAGAAAAGATTACAATTGTTTTATTGCCGTCTATTTCTATTCTATACTATATTCATTTGAAGAATACACTGGACTGAAACTGGACTATGGTGCATTTTGTAAAGAAGTTTTTATTTGAATAAAGTAGTTAAACCATAAAGGGACAAATATAGTGATCCCATGATAATGTAAGCAATTTTAGTAGTCTCAGTGGTCCATGTTGATGTTATACATATGTCAGTGGTTTCCATACAATATTCATGATAAATCAAATCAATCCTAAATTTGTTTAAATATCATAATAAGTGACAAGTCTCTTTTTTATCCCAGTAGGTAGCATGGTCCACAAATATAATAATCATATTTGTGGTATCAAAACCCATTTTTAAATCCTCATGTGATCATTATATCCTTGTAAAGTGACAACGCAGTGCGTAATTTATGTTTGAGACGTCATGGGCCCCTTTTTTCTCATGAAACTGGAAAATATGTGATGTGTCCCTCCTCACTATAACCCGAAAACCCATTTAGAGGCTTTTTAAAAAAAATGTAGATTTAAGTTCGATAATGGGGAAAATCAGATATCATGTAACTCTTTCGTATGGTTATCATAAAAAAATGTCATTTTCAGTATATATTTCAACACTGCCTAAGAGCTCGTGGACGTATCGAGCTAAAGTTTTGTACATGGGTATTTTCATAAAAATAGTAAATACAAGCCCAAAAATATGCTTAGTCCAGATTACACTTCTTGGTGTTGCGATACCAAAATTGATGTTTTCACGTATGCTATGAAAGTGTCCAGTCCTAGACATTTTTATTGTCCTGAAAAGTTTTTTAGAATTCAAAATTCTATGAATTGGTTATTATAATTTTTACTGACCGAAAAACCGTTCTAGAAATATATGCGAAAACCATTTTAACAATCAAACTTTCACAGAGGTGTGACCATATGGAATTACATACGGTTTTCATCTGGCCCTGATCCCTACTCGTCATCACCGATTTTATCCAAATTAACAGTATAAGTAGGGCTTGACTAGAAATGAAAGTAATGCAAGTGGAAGCGCCAGATGACCAAACGAAACCGAAATAATGCATAATGTAGGGGGGGCCGGAGTTTGCAAATTTTCGCGGGATTTGTGGTGGTTAAATTGCAATAGAACTTGAACGAAAGTGCCAAATTCATTCAGATAAAATGCCAACTACAGAGGAGATATGTAGATTTTCGAATCTGTAAGTGGCATTTCCGCGCGTTTTCAATGATCGGCGGTGTATGGCAAAAAATGGGTATGCACATTTTTTATAGATTTAATTTTTTTTTAAATATGTAAATGACAACCGATCTTCCTGAAATTTTGTGCAGATAATCTATTAGTAAAAGTGCATCCATAAAAAAAAGCAAAAAATTGGATTAATCGATAAGTTATAGAAAAATATTTCGAAATGAATTTTTCAGACAAAATGTTGCCCGTTAGAAGGGAGGGAAAATATGTTCAAAAAATCAGAAAAAAAAATTCGAAAAAACTAGCAAAAGGAATTTTGCAAATCGGATAATATTTACCCTACCTCCCTTAGCATACCCGAATTCGGGAAATGAGAAACTTATTCCCATTTGTGTTGTATATGAATGACCTTTTCAGATTGGATTTATCATTCGATTTTGATGAGATTGTGTACGAATATTCTACACAGATGGTAGAATATAAAATAAATACCTCCACCCCTGGAAAATAATTTATTTTTTTATAATAATAATATATAAGAGAGCCCACCGCGGGTTACCACTCTGTAACCCGCTACCGTACGAATCTAGTAATTATTTCAAAAAATCATAAAAAACTCACAATGAACTTAGCAAAAAGGATTTTGAAAATCGGTTGGAATTGGGCCGAGAGATAAAGGTAGCAGCTGATTAACGTAGGTAATCAGCAAATTTCTCAATCTTATTTTATAAAATGCTGCTAAATCAATTGATATGATGACTTCTGGTTTTCTGTATATAAAAGATAACATAAATAGTTGTAACGAAAAAAAAGGCTTAAATGTTGCGGAAAAAAACCGGAAGATGGTAATGCCCAAAGTTTTCGTGTTAATTTTAACCCCTGCTTCATCTATATTATGCTTTATTTCGGTTTCACTTGGCCATCTCGGGTTTCCACTTGCATCACTTAAATTTCTATTTAAGCCCAATAAATACTGTGATTTGTACGAAATCGGTGATCACGAGTAGGGACCCTCTCCTTGTTAGACCAACTCTGGCTTTTTCCATTATGTCACTTAACTTGCTTCCATATAATGTCCGTTGAATCGAATAAAGATTGATAGAACTATCCTAATTTTTAATTCACTATAAATAATATAGTAATAATATAGTAATTTTTTTTTGTTATAATTTTGTATAGTTATGGTGGCCTTGTGTTTCTTTTACACTAATGCTAAAATAATAATATAGTATAAAACCTACAAAAATAATATTTCTAAATATCTTCTAAAAATACTAAATACCTGTCCAAATACAAACATCTAGAAATGTATTGTTATTTTTTCTTTCATTTTCTTTTTAAATGAAATTCTTTTTTCGATTACTAACATGAAAAAAGTACACACATCCTTTGTTCCAGTGTGTATTCTTTATATCAACGATTATATCAACAATTTAACCAAACATTCGCAACATTAACTTCCGCATATTCCGGGTGTTTCCTCCCTGGTGGTCAGTAGAGCAGAAGGTGATAGTACTCGCATAGATAAAAAAAAATGTCTATATCATATCAACCGTTTCGGAGTTACAGAGTGATTCAGAAAAAAAAGCTAGTTTTCACAAAACACCCTGCATCTTAAAAAGCACAGGGCGTCACAGTTAAGATCTCGTTGTATGCAGAACTGCATGGCCTTTCCAAAGACTAGCCCACTACCCTTCTCCCCAATGGAGTTATGAGGGTCTAAACTAAAAATTTCGGATTTTCGTACCTTTTTTTCTAGGTTGACCTCTATTTTTTTTGCAAAAATGTCATTAACATAACTGTTTTTTTTTTATAAAAACTGTCAACTGTAGGCTCTCCTCTTTAATTTGACCTACTACACCCTATATAGTATCTGTAGCCGTTAAAGAGTTATTAGCTCTTAACCTATTCTCGAAGCTATTCTCAAACCTTTTCTCTAAGATAATTTGTTCCCTTAGTGAGTGAAAACACGTCATTTAAAAAAAACTATCATCTAATTTCGGAACGACCTGAATAGGCTGTGAGCTAAGAACTCCTTAATGGCTGAAGATACCACATAGGGTGTAAGGACAAATTAAAAAGGAGTGTCTACAGTTTACAGCTTTTATTAAAAAAAAATAGTAATGTTAACGACCTTTTTGCCATGAAATTCTGCATATAATGAAATCTTAACTATGGCTGTACGCCCTGTTCTTTTTAAGATACAGGGTGTTTTGTGAAAAGCTAACATTTCTCTTAATCACCCTGTAACTCCGAAACTTCCCCCTCACCTGCCATACAGTTTTTTGTTTGGCTGGATGAGTACTATCACCTCCTGCGCTGCTAACCACCATGGAGGAAACATCTTGTATATGTTTCTGATGTGCAGATATATCTCAGTCGTCCTGTAGGTTTGATCGAAGATTGTGTGGTTTTTCCATACCATATAAATGCCGAACTACAATAGAAGTAAACAACTTTACGAAATTAAACGAGACTGAGGTTAACTTACAAAAAATTGATACTTTTAGCCTAAATATATATCACATTCCGTAAGAGTTATTATCTTGATATTTAATGCTTTCAATTTTAAAAAGTGGTTAAAGTGAAAAAATTAACAAATGGAAGTTGATTTGATTGAAGAATTGTGCCTTCTATTAATTCGCAATACCATTTTTATTCCATTTTAATTTTTACATTGCACTTTTAATCATTTAGTAATAATTTATTTGTTTGAACACATCGCGATCTTACGCAATTCTTAGCGCACTATACTTACTATACTTACTTATACTTATACTTACTATACTTACGGAAAATTGGCTATTTAAACTTAACGAATGTTCCCCTCACACGAGTTAAAATTAATTTGTGTACCCCTGTTAAATTACGTTCGCTTTACGTAAGTAAATGTACTTACGGATACTTCTATTGTAGTTCAGCCTTAAGATCGAGTTTGTATCGTTAACTCAAATATATCAAAATTTTATGACACTCTTTGATGGCTTTGGGTTTTTTTGCTAGTGTACTTCCGCCAGTGTTGCGTGGTCCTTTTGTTAGATCTCTAACTTTACAACATTGCGCTTACGCTTCTCTCTCTTAAACTTCACCAGGGGGGACAGTTCAGTACTTTCATGGTTCTAGATTTCCATATTCGATGTATTTTTCATTATTCAACTCACTAGAATCTGTACCTCACTGACTCTTCATATCCAGAAAGCCGAGCGTATTTTCAAACGACTCCTAAAATCATATTTTGGCATACTTCATATTAGCCTTAAGTGACCTGTAGCCGCAGCTTTCTTTTCCTTCTCTTTAACCATCATTATAACTACTCTTTAAATGTTTTTGTATTTTTTAGCATTTTTTTTTTATAGATTTATTAATACGTGGGAACTTGATTATCCAGGATGCTCGGACCAGGCTGATCCCGAATATTCGATTTTCACGGTCAATCGAATGTTAAAAAATCTGCTTAAATCCATCTCAAGTGTAGATCAGAGTTATATGCTTCATTCACGTTATTTACAGATATCTTTGGGAAAGCTAGCTCTTCACTAATATGTTTGCAGGAGAAATATCAATAGGGAAGTTATGTAGAAAATACATACAGTGAATATAGCTAATATTCTTGCATGGTACATATACATGTATACAATGGAGAAGGAACTAACGAAGTGAACTTTACAAAGCTTGTTGAAGGATCTTCAAACTAAAAATCACATTCAAAACAAATAATCTTGCAAAGCTTATTACTACCCGACTGCACAATTTTGTTAATTATATGACTTCTCTCCACCAACTTAACATACCCCTATGCACTAGTTCCCTTGTGTATCTCAGATAGGGTCTCAGATAATTAAGTGATGTTAATCGAACAAAACCTGTATTATTCCGGATAATAGAGTGATCCCGGTTATAAGAGTGAATGATCAAGGATTGAATAGACCCGGTTAATCGATTCCAGGATATTCTAGTTTCTATTACATTGATTTTAATTAATTTTAGCTTTTACGTAATTTTCTTCCCACTTTATTGGATACTTGTAAAAAGATTGTAAGCCTTATACATATTATCGGTTCCCAGGATATAAATTGAAATGAATGCTTTCCCACTATAGGAGCGCTTTTCATGAATATTTTCGGAAAAAATGTTGCTTAATACCTAACATGATTGGTCAAACCTCAACAAAATACTTGCCAAAAATTAAAATTCATCTTTATATTCCGAAAAGAAAATGCTGTGTAAAATCTGCCACCCTTTCCTCACAAAAACACTGACAAGTGTAATTTGTTTTTTTTTTAATTTTTATTATAATTTCTAAATGTAAAATTTATAGATTTTCATCAGACTTAATGTTTGTCTAAGTTTCTTTCATAGCATTACAAGTATGAAACATTTTGCCAACTGACTACTATCATGGATGGCACAAGAACTAAATGTCGCATGCAGTACCAAAAAAGTATATAAAATTTATATGGCTGGGTGGTCCATTCCGGAATGGACAACAACATTGGAAATGATGTGTACGTCGAGTGATTCATATTTTTTCAGATCTGAATGCTTGAGGAAGTCGATCAAATGTATACAAAACTGCTATCTGACATCTAGTTCTTGTGCCATCTATGGTACTATTTAACTTCTCATTCTCATCGTGCAACCTACTTCACACATTCTATATCTTATATTCACTTTAATTCTATTTTTTCTTTTTTTTTTTCTTAAATCAACGTATAATATGAATACCTCAAACATCATATCTTTATAATTAATATACTTTAAAAAAACAGAAAAACCAAACCATCATCTTCCAGTATACGTTGGCCACGATAATATACATCTCCCGCCAAATTTAGTTAAAGAAAGAAATAAGAAAGAATAATTACAATTTTCAGGTAGTTAACCTGACATTTATTGCTATTATATCCCTCCGTGAAGAATTAATTAGCCCGCTCGTAACTTATTGTTCGGACAGATTGAGTACAAAAGCTCCGTCAATAATGAAATTATTTCATTCAAGTAATTTTTTTCGCGTTTTTTTTTTACAACCGCTAATTTTGAAGATATAAAAAAAAATACACTCCTACAACATAAACCTGTTTTGCTAACTACTATAATACATATGTCCCCGCCAATGTTTGTAGCTATTAATTAACAGAGCATAGACCAGTCTCGATGGCATCCACTTAAAGTGATTTATTGTAGGCAACCACCGTGCCAGAGTTGAAACAATTTCACTTGAAATGAAGAGTAACACAGAAATCGAGTAATTCCAACCGTATCTGTTTAGCACAAAAAAACCGGAACGAAGATTTTATTTATTAACAAAAGACTTCAATTCATAAGTCAGGTGCAGGAGAGCAAGTTAAGTATAACTATCACTTGGGCCTTGCCCCATGACGCAATTATATTATGACCAAGGTCCCAAATTGATGGAGCGCCCTCTTGCCCGAGGAATTCCAGCGTCCAATAATCGTGAGGTGAAATGATACATATTTGGACGCTTTTTACCTATACCAGAGAGATTCACTTTTTTTATAATCCTCTTCCGCGAACGGAAGATTAACAAGTATGTGTGAGCGGTCGTCGCAGAAAGTGAAAGGACTACCAACGCAGATTGCCTGAGTGAGTGAGTGTCACATTTTATAATCTTGCGAATTGATTGAAAAGTTTAAGTCTTTTAAGCGTAATTGTTGTTGTTGTTGTTGTATAAGGAGCTATTAAATCTTACATTTGATTGGGCTAAAGGAATTTATTCAATGTCCTCTCGCGCACTAAAATTACCCTGGGCAGCCATGATAGTTATTTAATCTAAAATCAATTCGATAGATATCTTTTACCAGGTCGAACGGAACACATAATATGCTATAGGTAAAGTTAACTACTTACCAGCAGCATCTAATCTAATCTGGATGTTTTATTTCCAACTAGTTAGTCTGGACGTTTTGGTAAGAGTAAGAGTGGCTCCAAAAGGTTGCACTTGGATATAATTGGCGCTCAGATGAAATGGAGAAAAAGAAAGGTTTAGCACCTTGGCTTTGGTAATGATAGCTCCGGAGGCTTTGTTTACATAAGAGGTGTTCCGCTGCCGGTTGAGTGACTTTCCTGAGTATGAATTTCTTTGACATTAGTTAGTAACGAGAGAAGAAGGTATATGGAGATCAGAAATTGCTTTGCTCCAGTCCAGGTGCGGCGATCAGGTGGGGTTGCTGCTACCGTTTTATATTTTACCCAACAGAAAAGTGCTATGCAACAAAAAACAACATCAAAACGAAAAGTTCGTAGCTCTAAATTGGTGAGTGCATGCAATCTTCGAGATGTGTGTTCACTCATGAGAATAGAAGTATATAAGTGAACAAAATTTGGTGCAGGGCCATCAGAAAACTTTCGACCGCTGGACAGGCACTATCTCTTGGAGTTTTAAAGGATTAATCCGGGGACCAACTCTTTGTGAATATGGCATCTCGATTAGTGGTAAGTATATGAACTATAGTTAGAGCATCGAATTTACCTGACATATTATGTACAAATATTTGAATATTCTATTGATTTTGTGATTTATATTATGAACAGCTCACATTGGCCTTCCTGTTAACTATTGTTACAATCTGCACAGCAGGTGGTGGTGGCGGCGGAGGACATAAGCATGTAGTAATTCATGTACCACTCAAGATTAAGACTCATCATCATACGCATACTGTTTACAAACATATTCACCATGGCGGTGGCGGTACTGAATACAAGGTCTTAGGATACACCAAGGGTGGTGGCGGCGGTGGTGGTGGTGGTGGTGGTTTTGGTGGCGGCCACAGCGGATATGGAGGAAGTAGTAGTGGACACGATGGCGGCGATATAAGTTACGGTGGTGGCAGCGGATTTGGTGGCAGTGGATTTGGTGGTGGCGGTGGTCACGGCTGGGATAAGTAAATTTCAATAATTGATAATTCCAAAGATATGTAGTTACCATCCAAAAAATTTGTTTAGAGTGGCCACCAAATAAAGCCACTTTTTGTTGCATTTCGTTAATTTATATCGTACCAACTGACCATCAAATTCATTCATGTAATTTGTGCCGCCAACTGGACTAGTCCATTATACCTTCTATGTCATTTCTTCATCTGTAAATACGTAATTATAGTTGTCGCCAGTGGTACATGTAAATTAATCTTAATTTAAGTATAGGAGTAATTTCTCTATTCCATTGTTATCGTTGATGTAGTAGTAATTATTGCAATTATTACCTCTTGTTGTATACTTAGATGAGGCATTGTATATATATATGTGGACCCTACCTGAGCACTAATTCATCGTCATATTTTGATGTAAGTTTTGCCTAGTTTTAAGAGTTATTGTCGTGAATCGAATAATGATTATTTTGTATATGTTATTAAAATAAATATATGCATCAGAAAAGGAAGATTCAGTTTATTTTTTATTTTATTTATTTTATTTAAATCAAGAATCGATGGTTTTTTTAATCGCTGCAAAAGGTTCTGTCATCATTAAAAAACCCTCAATCCTTTTTTGTTGTTTTCTTTTGCTTTATAAAATACGCAGTAAAAGTCAATTATAATTTAAAAGTATTATGAAACTGCAAAAAATCAACATAAGTGAAAGGACACACAAGCTAAGTTGGATAAAAATGGAAATGGATTTATAATAGAGTTAGGTAGAGTGAAGCAGTATGAACGAGCAGTGAAAGTGGGTAACAGTTGAGGTTCTTAAATGTTGATAAAAAGTAAAAAACAAAATAAAAAAACGATGGAAAGGTTTATAACCTTAAGTGAATGTGAATTATAGTTAAAAGATAATCTCAAATCGACGTAATAACTCAGTGTTGTTATGTTTTTTAAAAACAAACGGGAAAAATGATTGGAAAATAAAGTGAGATGAATTACAGTAAATTACTTTACCTGGCTTAAGTATTAACAATAGTTATGATGAAAGTTTTATTCGGCTCTGTATTACTTATGCATATTACAAGCATCCTGTTATTGTGGTGGAGAATTTTGTTTAGTTTAATAATTTCAACCTTAACCTAATTTTATTTTTTCTCCTAGATGACCCTAGATGAATGTAAAGAATATACTCTATGTACTTGCGTGTGGAGGCAAAAGTTAACATTCAATTATGTCTAGTTCAATTCTATAGCAAAGTCATAAGATTTGCTTGTACGCAATAGTTTCGGTCAATTTCATTAATGCCAGACTTTTATCTTCCGACTTTCGCTACACACGCTCATGCAAAGCGTACAACTGGGCCATTTCTGGAGCATATGTAGCGGCCTTTATATTTACCATATTCATTTTGATTAATCCTTTTCATCAACCACAAAATATAAACTAAAATGAATTTCCAATGAATAAACGTTAGAATGTACGCCTAAAAGTACGACAAATTAATCAACTGCTTCCGAGGTTGTGCCAAAATTTATAAACTTTGGTAAATTAATATTCTACATCAACTTAGAGCAATACTAGTGCTTAAATTCGTAATAATATTTTTGATTTTTTAGAATAGTGTAGAAGGACACAATTAGAGCTTTGGCATTTTTTTCTAGCTTCAAGCCAACTTGAGATTTGATCAAAAGGCAAATTTCAAGCCCAATGGCTGCCAATTTGAGGAAATTTTGAACACTGTCAACTGGACGAATGTCAAATATCAGACGTGAATGGCTTCTGTTGATACAGTTTTTGGGACAATTTACACATTATGCTTGCAGTTCGATTGCTTCCACCTTTCACGAACTGCCACAGTCTTAAAAGTTATAAATGTGTAAACAGATGGTTGTACGTGCATTAAAAAATAATAATTTGGATTTTTTTTTTTTATAAGCTAATTGAATTGAAAAATTCTTAGTTGCTTTTATTATTTGAGGAAATTGCTAATTGTAATCAGAACAGTGTGTGTGAAAATTTTAGTTGATAGAGGCTTAATAATATTTATGAAATATTTAGTGGTCAAAATAGTTGAGCCATAAGTGTAAGAAATTTTTGATAAGGAATTTCATCTTCAATGCATTATTTTTGCATTAAGTTATTCACAACTCCAGAACATTTTTTTATTGCGTATCCAATTTCCCACCCACCCAATACCTCTTTCCTTTTTAGACTCTATTTTTGCAATTTTTAGCTAAATTAATACATTAAACATTCACATTTGGATCATCAAAATAGTACATTAGCTTTACTTAACTTCTAAATCTTCTTGCGAAAGTTTGGCAGACATTTGAACTGATTCTATATTTAACATAAAATCTGCTGTTATTTTGCCCCTACTTAGACCATACTCGTATATCAAACAGGAATGAAGGTATCGTATAAAATTTGTGCATGACTGAAGCTTTCTTCGCCTCATAATAGGTCTGTATGTTTGCTCGAAAGTTTTTACAAAGACTCGAAAGTTTTTTACCCATAATATGTATGTTAACTTCTCGGACTAGAAAAATTTGACAGTTCCTCTGCTGAACAAAAGTTAGCACTTTACGCAGTGTAAAGCGGATGAGTAAGTTCATTCTTTTCTTTCATTTATCATTTGAAATAACTCATTCAGGTGTCAGGGCGATTTTTTAAAAAATAAAATAAAATAAGTAAAAGTTAAAAAAATTATAAATTAATAAAACAAAAATTAATCATGATTTTTGATGTCTGACAAAATTACAATTTACTCAGGCTTTACTCAAAAGTTGTATGTTAACTTTTTTCATTCTCATCTAGTATTATCCCCTCTACCAAAAAAAAATTTTTTACTCAGGCTTTTTTACACAAAAGTACACATACAGACCTAATATTTCGAAGAGGACGACGTTAACGAAGGACGGAAAATGCAGAGAAAATGAGATGCAAGCGCAAAAATGACAACTAACAATTGGGACCATAAAGCAATGGTAGCAAATAGAAATGGGAATAAATTTGCACTCTAATTGGAATTACTTTACTGCTCCTTAATGTCTTCATGAGTTGTACTAGCTGTTTACACCTGCACTGAGCCCCCACACTAGAAAACTTGAGCTCAACAAAAACATGGAAAAGCTCCACCTAATTTGGTTTATTAACATTTCTGTTTGATATGGTCTAAGTTTTGCCCATTGAAAAATCTGCATGCTATATGTAAAAACGTTTGCAGCTTTGTCCTTTTTTCCCACAATGTTTGTATGATGAAAGGGAAGTATTAACATTTAAAGACCTTTTGATTTTCCCATGTCAGTCCGCTATCGGTCCGTTTCGTCCGCATCATAACTCGAGAACAAATTGACATTTCATGCACAGCTTTTCTACAAATATTCATCTGAGTACAATAAAAGGACTTTTTAGTAGGGTTGCCATATGCTAATTTCCCTTTTTTCACTTAATATATACCCAATAAACAGAAATTTCAGATGGGGACATTTTCGCACAAAACTCCAGTTGAGAAAAGTAACATCATTCCAAAACATCTTTGTTTTTACACACGTATAAGCAATACTGGTGAAATATCCGCCTCTCTATGCCATTATTTCTATAGTTTCAAGGCACTATGATGGATTTTGTATTGGTACGTTAGTGATGTATTTTGTAAAAAAATTGGAAAGAGAAGCCGTTGATATCCTTACAAATTCCTTATAAAAATTGCACGCAATAAACCTTGGAGTCTGTTAGATTTCCTTAGTAAAAAAAACCATGGAAGTATTATTAAAATCGACAGAAATCGCATGGAAAGGTTTTGGAACTATTTTTAGCTTCCATGCAATAATACAAAAAAAAAACAGTGAAATCTGTTGGATTTCGACCTCAGCGAGAGTGGGGAAATTCTTGAGATAGATAAGGTTTAAAGTTTAGCTGAAATTCATTATTAATGACTATATGAATAGACCTTACGTTGAGCTTGTTTAGGAAGACAATCGTAATGTATTGATGCGTCGTAGTTTTGAGCATGTTATGTACTTTTCAGGGAATGCTTATAGGAAGCAGAGGTAATGAATAGATATATTCAATCATGTTGTTATCGAAAATAATAGAAATTCGTGCGGTTATTTCTGCAAAGGCTAATACCAAGGAACATATGTATATTTTTCGTACCTTCCTAAGAAGCAGGAAGAGTTCCGTCCAGTTTTCTGAGATGACGGAATGAATGCTTCCACAGAATTAATATAAAAGGCTTTCTTTCACCTTGCAGATCATGCGGATGTAAGGTGTGCGAGAAACCATACGATAACCATACTGATGGGACCTCTCTGATCGCTGGGTCGAAAAGTTCGATTTTTCTGCATTCTCAATGCATTTTAGACATTCATTGAAATTATTTTCAATGAATTTCAGTCTGCTGTAGACGAGAAGTAATCCACCTATGTGAAAGATATAGTCATCTAATATACCTTCCCGTCGTAGGACATTAATGCATTAAAAGGAATTTATTCTGAACGTACTGCTTCCATACCTTTCATAGAATGCTAGGTCGTTCAATTCCAACTACCGATACTATCAAAGACTTGCGGTGTATTTTTCTTCGGCCAGAAGTACAGAATTCCATGCGAAAATCATACGGATTTCCAAATAAATTCATCAAAAATGACATTGAAAACGCACGGAATCCCATGCGAAATGCTTAATGGGTAGACACTCGTTGGGAACGTGTTGACATAGTGAACTGAAATTTTGAACTCAACCCTTATACAGGATGTTTCCCCTTAGGAGGTCACTAGAGCAGGAGGTAATCTGGAGGTATTAGTACTCACCTAGGCTAACAAAAAATTGTATTGCGGGGGGGGGGGGGGGGGGGGGGGGGGAGCAATATCAACCGTTTAGGAGTTAGAGAGTGATTAAGAAACAAGTTAGTTTTTTACAAAATACCCTGTATCTTAAAAAGTATAGCGCGTGCGGTCACAGTTACATGCAGAACTTCATGGGCTTTCCAACGACTGCTCAATCAGCGCCCTCAATCTTTTCTCTAAAGAGTTATGCTTATCTAAACAAAATATTCCGGATTTTTTTTTTAATTTGACCTCCATTTTTTTTTTTTTTGCAAAACGGTCATTAACATATTTTTTTTCATAAAACCTATAAATTGTAGACGCTCCTCTTTAATTTGAGCTATGATACCTTTGTACCGCTAAAGAATTATTAACTCACAACCTATTCATTTCATACCGAAATTAGCCGATATTTTTTTAAAATGGCGTGTTTTCGGTCAGTAAGGGAACAAATTTAGGTTTGAGAATTGCTTTCAGAATAGGTTTTGAATAAGGTACACAAAAGAGCACAGCTATTATAAACTGCTCTGAAAATATATTTTTGTTAGAATGCTGATTTATATTTACAAAGAATCAGAAAATTTTAAGTGTCTCTCTAGAATGGACAAATAATAGTTTTTAATTTTTTTCACAATTTTAGAAATCTTATAAACACAAGGAAATCATTGACCTTTGCATTTATGAGTTTCATCTGACGATAATGTTTTATCATCTTCTTTATTTTTTAAGTGCTTTTTGTATGTAGCTCATTAGAGATAGAATTCGTTATAATATTTTTGAATCTTCTATGGTTTGTAATCCAATTTGTTCTATTAAATCTAATGCGACTGACAAGTCCAGAGGAGATTTTTCCTCAAATCTTGAAGCTCATCATGCGGGTGACATTTTCATGCATTACTGACATTGTAAATTTGATCTTAACGATGCAAAAATTCCTGGAAGGATGACAATGCTCCCAAGAATAATTCACTAAGGTCGATGTTGTCTGACTACCACCCGATTAGATACCATAACAAAATCCAAATTCTTGGAGAGAACTTATGGTGAATCAAATCCATGATTTTATAGAAGATCGAGCTTCCTTGACGTGTTGGCAATCTGAATTTATTCATAGTTGTGAAACTGCCTTGTTGAAATGGGAATTCTTGCTGTGTTGGCATTCTCTAGGGCTTTTAACACTGTCAAATTCAAATTAATTAATTTATTTCAACAACAACTACACTAGTAAGATTTCGGTCTTATGAGTAAGTGTAGGATAGCTAATAATAATATACTTAATAAGGGTAACAGTTAAACTACATATCAAAAAAGAAAGAAAAATAAAGAAAAAGTAAATCATAATATAAACAAGCACATATACTAAATTAAACTAACAAAAAACCCTAATCCCTCAATACAAACTTATATTCTTAGTTTAATTGTAGAAATAAAAGCTTAGTAGTAGTTTCTATAAATATTAGAATATAAAAAAAAAAGTACGAAAAACTATTGGATAGATCGCAAATATACAAATAAATCATTGCGAAAACTGCGACTGCTGATGCTTCTCCTAAGATGAATTGGAAGAGAGCTCCACATCCTGGTGGACTGGACAAAGAATTGGATCTCACTAGTGCGCGAGCGGAACAGTGGCATAGATAGAGATGATGTTCTTGCAGATTGAGCAAAGGTCAATTTGCTGTAAAGGTAATCTGGCTGTTTGGTTACAATTAAATTGCGAAGAAACATTACAGTTCGGAATTTAAGGTAAGAGTCCAATTTACAACCCAGAATAAATGTGGAATACGCAGTGGATATGACTAAAACGTCCTAGACCAAAAGCATAACGAGTGGCAGAGTTGCATGCTACATTAATCTTACGCAAGGAGTGGGAATCCAGTTTGCAAAACACCTCACAGCCGTAAGTCAATAAGGGGACTAGTAATGATTTCACTAACATTACACGGGTTTCAACAGGTGTAAATGCAGTAGATTTGGATAATTTGCGTAGAACTCCATACACCTTGCCTATGATACTTTTAATGTGATTGGACCAGTTCAGAGTACTATTGACAATTATCCCAAGATTCTTGACACGCTTGCTGTATGGAACAGCAATATTGTTAAGCAATACGTTAGAAAAGGTGGAAGTATCTAACTGGGTTTTGTAGACAATTATAGCGTCAGTTTTGGCAGCGTTTAAGTGGAGTGCATTATCAATAGCCCATTCGGAGACTCTTGCAAGATCCTCATTCACTCTATACACAGCATTCTCTATAAGCCCTAAAGGTGTAGATATGTAGAGTTGAATGTCATCTGCATACATGTGAGAATTACAGTCACACAAGATTAGTTGAAGGTCGTTAATAAAAATGGAAAATAATAATGGGCCGAGAATAGACCCTTGAGGCACACCACTAAGAACGGGTAGAAAATCAGAGGCAGTATCCCCACAAAACACCTTTTGTATTCGTTCGCTTAGGTATGACCCAAGAAGTTTGCAGGCAGGATAAAAAAACTTAAATATTGTACACAGTTTGTTTAATAGAAGCCTGTGGTTAACCTTATCAAAAGCTTTAGAAAAATCTATAAGAACGAGCAGAGTGAGTTTATCACTGTCCAGGGGAGCTCTGATGTCATCGATGATCTTTAACAATTCTGTGGTGTAGCTGCGCTTTGATCTAAATCCCGATTATAGGCTAGACAACAAGTTTCTGCTATTTAAGAAGCTGATCATGTGACTATGCAGGATTTTTTCAAAAACCTTAGACAAGAAGGGTAATATGCTGATAAGGCGATATTCAGGAGAGCTGCAAAATCTTTTGGGATTGGTATAATTTTGCAGAGTTTCCCAACAGAAGGAATAGAGGATCTTAAAAGGATGTTGTTAAAGAAATATGTCAGGCATGTAGTTATAACGGGTAGTAAAATTTTAACAAACTTTTGATGAACATCGTCAAGTCCAACTGCATTTGATTTCACTGAAATCACTGCTGCATAAACATCCATCTCATTGACCGGCGTAAAAGAAAATCCGTCAGACGAATCAAGACCATTAAAAATGCTTACTAAGTAATCGCTCGTATCTGAACCAACAACTTCAGTAGGATCTGAAGAGGATGAAAACATTATATTTAGCTCATTAGGATTACGAATTGTAGTTAAGTTTCTACAATGCCCCACACCGATGTCCCTCAAGTTACGCCACAGATTTTTAGTAGGTAGCTGAGTATTAAACTTAGAGCTGTGAAAATGCCTCTTAGATCTTGAGATTTCGCTATTTACTCTGTTGCGTTGGGACCGGAAATGATTCCAGCATTTAGACGTTCGATAAGGTTTCCACCTGCGATATACAGTATTGCGTTGTAAGGTTGTCAATCATAATATATTATTAGAAAAATTACCAACTGAATTTGGGTTTTCGTCTTCGGATATTTTGCACGAAAATATCTATATCTATCGGATAGGACACAGGGAAAAAATGTGAATAGTATCCTGTATGACTCAATACAGATAACTTATGGTATTCACCAGGGAGCCGCTACAATTTACTCTTTTTATGAAGTACCTTTCTATAGTAAATCATGATGCTAGTATTCATCTACATACATGCCAATCACGTATGCAAGTATTTATTACCAATCCTGTTGGATTATCTGAGGATAACATCTAACGGGCAAATCATTATCTAGAACGTATTTGTAATAGTCAACCCCAACTGCCATTGCTCTGAATGTTGAAAAGTCTAACTACATTTATATGATAATTTATCCTCTCCTATAAGTTATCATATAAATGTAGTTAGACTTTTCATATTGATTTCTCTGATATTATATTAGGCAGTGTTCCTTTATTCTTTATAAGAGAAATGCTACAAGTTGTATTCAACACTGAAATAACTTCTGCGACCACGTAAATGATATTATAAGTAAGTTGTATGGAACCCTTTGAACTACACAAATTGGAGGTAATTAGAATATTAATTATTCTTTTTTCCTTCCTTTCTCTTTCGGTAGCTGGGGATAATAATTGCGAGCAGAAAGGAGTGCAAACAAATAATTTCATTTACCATTTAAAACTTATAAATTTTCCAGAAAATATTTCCAGTAATATAAACAAAACATTAAAAATATTTTACCTTGTCCCACTTGTCCGCAAGTAGTTGCAGGTTCAAGTGCCATCACATACCAAAGAAGAAATTGAAATCTCCTCTTCGTCCACCATGGGTGACTGCATATTTTTGAAATATGATCGCGCATTATATTTTCTCGGAATGTATCTTTTTGGAGCAAAAATGATTTTCTTTCACATTTAGCTTACAAAAATATATATATATATATATGTGGTAAATCTGCGGTGCGCATTGTCGCGTAAACCGTGACTTCTTATTGTCACTCTTAAGACTTTATAGAAAAGCCGAGTTAATTTTTTCTACATATATGTATATTATAAATGTGTGTAGTAGGGTCACAAAGGTACATAGTAAAAGGTAAATGCATTTGCATTTACATAAAATGAATAAAATATAAGACTGAAAGTATCTTAGAAATCTTGTCATTTTTGCAGTGAACTTGAACATGAATAGATATACTAACTAGCAACGACGTGTACAATCGAGTGACATTAAAGTGTCTGAAGTTTCAGGCGATAATTAAATATTCCGGGATAAAAAAAAATTGTTTTTTTTTCTAACTTCAGTGAGTGAAATTAAAACAAGTTCAAAAATCTGTGGTTGGATGTATCATGGTCACACCCGACACCTATGTGGTAATTTTCTATTCACTGCTGCAATTAACTACTTCATGGGCTGATGATAACCACGAACAGTAAGCGCAAAAGATTTTCTTAAAGTTGCACCAAACGTGATTATCCGCTATCCAGAAACGCGGAAACCCGATTTATTATTATTTTTTTATAATAGTTGGGCCGCGCTATTCATTGATTAATAACTTCGCCTTATTCATGCACGGCTGGGCTGATAAGTACAATTTATTGAGATCATGTTTTGATGAGCGACTCTTATATATAAGATTACAGCGAGAATAAAATCAGTAAAATGTTTTCTTTTCTTTTAGTGTTCATATTAAACTACATTTACCGGAAGTTGTAAGGAAGCACACACACATGAGGATGATTTATAAGCATCATTTCCATCCAAAAAAAATAAAATTCCACGATTATCCTGCTTTTGATAATCCACTACCATTGCTGAAAAGACCTTTTCATGCTGCACCTGATTTATCCGACATATTCAAGTTTGGAATCAAGAGTCAAATAATCGACATCAAAAGACCAAAAATTAAATTCCCTAAGCTGACTGAGTGGGATTTCGATAATAGTATTCCACTATCATCGATTCCAGCACTGGGTAAATATAAGCATCCTAACCTAAGAAATAATTTCCAAATGAAAATGCCAGAATATGATGTAACCGAGGAAATGAAATATTTTCCGAAAATGAGTCAAATGGAAGAAGATGAAGATGGCGATGCTGAGCGAAATTTACCATCTGATCTTAATTTGTATGATTCGAATTATTCTCATGCAGATGCACTTATGTCTCCACAATGGTCATTTCCGAGCTTAAAAGATCAAGATGTACCGCCAAGTATACGATGGTCACTACCAACGAACGATTGGATGGACTCGATGAAATATCGTTTTAGAGGTCAAGCTGGAAATGATGATAAGATAATGCAAGCTTTCGACACATATTCGACTAAATCAAATTTAAATGATGCCATGGAGATGCCGTTTGATAAATTTGAGAGCAGCCAGAAGCGATTCAAGCAGCACGGAAGTCAGAGGTTTCGCAAAAATAAAACACAACTTTGAATAACTGACCGTGAGCTTAGTTGGCTTGGCTAACTAACTTAAATTAGGTATTAAGTTCCCGCGTATTTATTTATTGTTCAATAAATTTTTAACTTATTTGTGGCTCTGCATATGATTTTATTTATGTTTTTTGGAAATATCATATCTGTTTTGGAATTGGTGCACAAAAGTTATTTTATTTTTGTTATTGCAATACATGGAGAGAACATTTGTAAATTGGACAGTCAGGTATCAATCAGGTAGTGCTAAAATAGTCCTTATTGACTTAATGGACTACATACTTAAATCCCTCTTAGGATATAGGACGGAAATAGTAGCTCTTCACCGGATTCTGTTATATGTATATATATACTAGAAGGTCAGAGGTGATAGTAATCACCTAGTCGAACCAAAAATTTTATGGCGGGGGGTGGTGGTTGCATATCAACCGTTAAGGAGTTACAAGATGATTAAGAAAAAATGCTAGTTTTTCACAAAACACTCTCTATCTTAAAAAGTACAGGGTTTACGGTCACAGTAAAATATCCCTATATCTAGGGATAAAATTCCTAAGTTGGCATCACTGCTTCAAGGTGCTATTTAGACAACTGATTTAAATTACTCTCCAAAAAATCAGTAAATAGATGGTAAGAGTCACGAGGAAAGCTTTGGGGATGTTAGGCGCATAAGAGATTAGAAAGGGAAATAAGAAGGGCTAGTAAAGACCTCAGTAAAATGTTTGCTTGGGATTTTACCAGCGGTAAAATTTGTATGGAAATGTCACTTTTTACCTGAACTCCGTACTGTTTTACTCGAACTCCGTACTAGGCTATAATGTAAAAAGTGGCAAAGTCAAAGCCGTTACACTATCTGCCTACTTTTGAAGTGCTGAGTTACGTCAAATGTCTACGATATATATACTGCTTGATTGAAATCATATAATTTTACCGTATTTAGACATCATTTCGCTATACACATGTATATATATATATATATATATCCATAATAGATCGTAACAGTTGACATACAGCCATCGCTTAGATCAATTAACAGCATACCATGCATACATATACCAGAACCTTACCTTTATTGCACTTTTATATTTATATACCGTGTCTACCCGGATTCTATATGGAAGATAAACTTTCGAAGGTGTACCTTAGTTCCAGTGATGATCTGTGTATATTTTATAATTACAAAGCACACTACAAATAGAACAAAAAATAGGTAAAATTTCGACTAATTTTATCATAGTTAAAAGTTCTTTGTTATTTGTAGAGTTAGCATACTTTTTAATATTTGAGACACGGAATTTCTGTCAGGACACAGCAGGATTGTGCCATAATTTACAGGGAATTCCAGTCGGATATTGTATAGATTGTCTTGAGTTTTTGCTATAATTTTCTTGGCAGGACTGTGATTGCTCCAGAAGGCCTTCATGTCGTCAAAAAATCGCAAGTAACACCGTCTGGGGACTACCTACTTAATGTCTGTCGTATGTTGTTGACATGTAAACAGTATATTAGATTCTTTGACATTTGTGTATTTTCGAGACATGTTTAGAAAAGTTTAGAAGTTTATTAGCGACAATGAAGTTTTTTATTCTGTCTAAGTAACGACACTAATCTTGTATGATAAATCAATGATTATTACTTAGTGAAATGAAGTGCTAGAATCTTCTTATTTTTCCTTCACTCTCCTGGAGCCCTTTTTAGATACGATGTTGGATAGGTTCGCTACTCCGCTTGATTTTCAGTTCAGGTCATCATAAGGGACACTGAAACATACATGCTGCCCACAGTATTATTGGGAGGCTGTGGCACGGCATTGAAGGCAGGTCATCAGCGCCTTCGTCATATGTAAGGTAAGTGATGTAAGGGCCCCTTCAGGGCTGGATGATGTGCTAGTTTTTGGACAAGCACGAATTATTTTTTTGTATTCCTCGAGATGCTAGCGTGTCGCCTTGTGCCATCACTGATCACGGGGTGAGCTGTCAGCTGACAGAATTTTTTCACGTCCAGTAGTAGGTACTCACTCGAAGGTACTACCATGACAGAAGAAAAATTAGTTCATATAGAATATTATTGACATTTATATTTCATTTGACAGTTCAACACTGTGAGTAAAGATCTTAGAATGTAGAAACAACAGGAAGTGTTGATACCTGTAAAATTCGTGTGCTTGAGCGTGGATTTTTTCAGGGTATCGTGAAGTTGGCCAGAATTATATTGAAGAAAGAGACAAGTGTATTTTCAGCTGTCAAACGAAGTTTCCAAATTTTCAACATTTGAATCTGGTGAAAATAAACGTGGGAAATCATTTTTTAGGAAAGTACTTTACACACATTTTTATATTAAATTAAATTGAAATTAATAACAAAAACGATGAAATATTTGTTTATTGAAGATTTGTTTGTGACAG
Source organism: Dioctria linearis (assembly GCA_963930735.1). NCBI lineage: Eukaryota > Metazoa > Arthropoda > Insecta > Diptera > Asilidae > Dioctria > Dioctria linearis. The sequence continues at coordinate 326,175,737 of OZ005740.1, read as the reverse complement.
GTGAGAAACTACCTGGGTATCTTGGCGCAGTGGCAGCTGGCAGCGACTAAGAGCACGACTAAGAGCATTTTCGATGGGAGCAACTGCAGTATTTTGAGCCATATATCTTGTTGCCCCGTTCTCTATATTGGTTCTACTATACGGCGGTACTGAGTTTTCACTGCAATGGCAACAGATACTAACACAACCAGAATTTGACTACGCCAAATTTGTACTCCTCTACTCTCTATATTCTAAGGTAAATATCACGGCAAACTTCAATTATTTAATTAAATGCTTTCAAGTAATTTTTCGAGTATTTGCTGTAGTTGCAAAGCTTATAGAAAAAAGGATTTCAGCTGATCGCTGTCATTGCTGACTTTATTGGAAAATCTTTTTACTTTCCAATAAATTCAGTTCATTTTTACGACGGTAAGTGTCACGTATAATGGAACTCCGCTGATATAAAGTAGTAAAAATTTTTCTATTTAATGTTGCAAACGGATCCTTGATGGACTTCATTTGTGTGACACACTGCACCTTCGACTCCATTTAATGAAAGACAAAGTCATTATAGGTGACAGTCTGTTTAGAATATAGCCCAACTAGTAACAAAGTAAAATGTTAAATTAAAATCTTTTCTACAATATTGACGTATGTTTATTTGGCTTATTATATATAACAGATGTCCAAATTATTTACTTCTTAAAAAATCAAACAGTTTATTGACAAATATATATACATATTTTAATATAAACAATATTAAAATACATTTAATATACCAAATTTGCAATTATTAAGTGCGGCAATTATTATGGAGTTAGATTGAAATTTTTGAAGCGAGACTAAACATTGCGTCGAACGAGTTGGAAGAAATGTGTTGTCAGATTGAACGTGCTGATAATTGAGATCAGTCAACTTCAAATTTAACTTTTTGTTATAAATCATCAAATTCCATTTTACTTTCGGAAATTAAAACAAAATCACAGAAAAAAGGTCAGTAGAACAATCCTCCAAGAAGAAAAGTAGAAATTCGCTTGGTTTTTGCGTCGCCCGCAGTGGTAATCTATTATTATTATTATTACTACTAAGATATGTAAGATCTTTTTTTATGGCGATATTCCTAGGTTCCCTAGGATGCTCATTCAAGTTTAGTACAATAAAAATGTCTTGGACTGATCGTTTTCAAAGTATACGTAAAAATCCTAAATTTTTATATGGCAACACCAAGAAGGAGTTGCGTGATTTAGTCCATTTTTGAAATTTTATTTGCTAGTACAATGGAAACATCTCAGCTCTCTATATCGATGCGTTTCAGTGTCCAACTCCAAATATATAGTGAAAAACGAAAGTTTTGTATGGCAACCCTATGAAGGAGTTGCCCGATTTGTCTCATTTTCAAACTTAATTTTACGTTTTTTTTTCAAAGCCCTTGTACAAAATTTCAGCTCTCTAAGTATACGCGTTCTCGAGATATCGTGCGCACAGATGGACGGACGGAGGGAGGGACGGACAGACAAACGGACGGACATGCAAAAATCAAAATAACTTTTAATATTATGCGTGGGTGTCCAATCCATTTTGCTCTACCATCATTATTTCGAGGTGTTACAAACGGAATGACAAACTTAGTATACCCTATAGATTTCATCTAAGGTATAAAAAGAATTCAATTTCGAGTTTAAAAAGTGTCATTGTTTCTAAGAAATTGGCAAGCGATCATAAATTTTTTTTTACTTATCTGATTTTCCGACGGTAGATGGCAGCTGGGAATTCGCTGTCAAAACAGGTAGTTGAAAAATTGGGAGTACAATTGCAAGCGGCGATTGTGAAAGAAGAAGATACTGAAATTACATTTGTTTTTAGTTTTGAGCGTTTTGAAACAGATTTTTATTGGCAACGACGGCAAATTTAGAAATTGATTAATCCCGACGGCAACTTCGTCCACCGCTGACCATCTTCTGTCGAAATTTGGGCATTCGCATAAGACGCTGTGCTTTTAGAAGTTTGACAGCGGCATTTTTTCGTCACATTGCCTGTCGTAATTGTATTTAAGCCTTGACTTAACAAATTTTGTTTTACGGTTCCTCCATCTTCCAGTAGAACCCTAGTTCCATGCAATCAACGTCTAGCCACCCGTTGATTTTTCATAGTGACACTGATTAAGAGTTGTCAAAATTTTTACGTTCGCAGGGAAGCATTAAATTTTTCTTAGAAATATACTTGCAAATTGCTCTTAAGAATTTGAATGAATAACTATTCATCGACAATGGTGTAATCGAATTGGTGCATTGATTCTGGTTCTCTTTCGGACAGAGGCACAAGCATTCAGTTTTCTTAAAAATATCTGAAATTTTTTCTTGATTCCAAAGAGTTATGTTGATTCAGGTGCCTTGGCTGATTTGGGGCGCTAAAGATATTTATGAGCGTTGGCAAGGATACATTTTGTTCTTAGAAATTTACTTAAACATATTTCATATTTTATACACTATTGGTTGCTGAAAACGATCAGTTGGATTGATGCCGCTGAAATTTATTCAACAAATTTTTTTCACAATTTTTACGGCAAGATTATAAAAATAAAAACAATTCGGTTTCCTCTGCGGTAGTTGCCGTTGATTTGCTTGTACTTTCGTATTAATTAAAGTAGTGTTGTTTAATTTAACGTTACGATTACCTTTAAAGCAGAAGACTGATAAGACCATTGACAACTTTTTTTTCAAAAGAAAGCAAGATCAGTTAAGTTCCCTTCAAAAGATATAGTCAGTGACATATTATGCACTTCTACTCCTATTCCTTTGAATGTGACTCAAGGTGCAAGCTCTCACTCTCAGTCATTTACTTCACTCGTGACAGAATCAGTTGTGTCACATCTATTTCTACAATCTTTGCACGAGATAGACAATTTGGATATGAGTCCTTAATGTCCACTCTGAGATCGACATTGATGTGGATAATATTATCGACAGGCTTTCCAAATCAAACCGAAAATTGGGTTTTGTAATATCTAACTTAATTATGATAAAAAAAAATTAAAAGCGACTTCCGACTTTTTTCTCCCCTCGAACAGTTTAGTTGTGACCCCCAGGCTAAAGGTCTGGATACGGGCCTGGTCCTCTGTACCTTACACCGGTGGACTTGCGATGGTAATCTAAGACTGTCGATATAACAAACAAGCATGCATTCGTTCCAGAAATAAGGTAACATAGGGCTCTACTTCAGTTTCTTGAAACGTTTCTGTTCACTATGCTATAGATAATTACCTATGATAGGCTGCCATCTGTCGTCATGTTCGGGGAAGAACTTCATAGATAATGATTTGAGTTGACACGTCTGATCATGATGGAGAAATAAGAATTTTAAGAACTTTTATTTTTAATGATTCTAAATCAAATTTATAAATACAAGAAGAAAAAACAACCGCCTCGTCCGGGATTTGAAACCGGGACCTTCCGCTTGCCGGGCGACTGCTCTTAGCACTGAGCTAACGAGACAGATGATTTTCCTTCTTGCATTTATCAAATTTGTAACTAGCCTACTAAGCCACGTTTTGCTTTCAGCTGGCATTAACCAGTAACGATGAAAGCGCACAAATAAATTGTAAATTCAATTTTATTTATTTTTCCCGCGGACGGGAATCGAACCTACACTTGTTAGAATCGGTCAATGATGGAGAAATAAGAATTTTAAGAACTTTTATTTTTAATGATTCTAAATCAAATTTATAAATACAAGAAGAAAAAACAACCGCCTGGTCCGGGATTTGAAACCGGGATTGATTGATTTAGATTGATTGATTTAGAATCATTAAAAATAAAAGTTCTGAAAATTCTTATTTCTCCATCATTGACCGATTCTAACAAGTGTAGGTTCGATTCCCGTCCGCGGAAAAAATAAATACTTCTGATCATGTTTATCATCGGTTTTGCAAATGAACCCCGCAAATGTGTTATCGTAGAAAATATAACACGGTTTTTAAAAATAGGTAAAGAAATCAAAGAAACAATAGAAGCACATTCTTTGAGAAAAAAATTCTCTTTGGATGTTCCTATATTTATGTCCTTCTAAACACGATCTTTTTTTTTTTTTACTTTTGGTACAACGCACCACTCTATCTATTCATTATCATCCCACATTATACATACCTAGATACATTCGGCGAATAATTATTATATCTATATAGCAACGCAACACATCATCTGCAACCGGCCTTAGAAGAGTTACATAATTATATGCATGGCAGTATATCACTGTAGGCTGCAAAGTCGACGAACTTAATTTTGCATAACTTCACATAAGCAAACTTAGCAGTTTAATTTACTCTTCTATCTTTAACTATAATAGAAAACTTTCATTTCCTTTCTTCTGATATTCATAACTATGTAAGTGATATAAAAATGACTAATGAATGCAAATTAGTCGTTTTTATATTACTGAAAAGGCGATATATGTCCAACGGAAGTATAACTCAATAGAGTAACGCTGATGTAGGAATTAAGATGTTTCAATTTGTTCTTTGTCATCCTCTTACTTTCAAAACTCAATATGTACAAAGCATTTGGTTACGATCGAGATTATGGAGCCCATTCAACTGGGAACAATGGAAAATACGTTATTAGTAATATGTAAAGCAAGGCTGATTTTAATCAAATATTTGAGGCTTTAACTTATTGAAAGGTTTACTTTAACTTAATTTATTATAAACCAAAGATTGATGTACTGTCCGTGGAAATACATATAATCCTGCGTAAATCATGTGGGTGAAAACCACATACATATATTTCAAAGTTATGCTAAAACTCATTATAAACAAACCTCTCCATCAGAATCGTTCGCGGAAATACAAGTTACATAGCGATCCGTGTAATCAACGCAAAAAAAATTCTTTTAGCCTGAAAGGTGCTAATTCTGTACATATACGTATAAAGTGTTTTTTCGAAGTTTACGGAGTAGGTACACTGTGTTCTACGATACGATTGTGAGCTCTTCTCATGAGCATTATTACGCGGTTAAAGTTACCGAAAAAATTACAATCATTGTTTGTATTGCCATCAGTGATGTAGTGCATACATCCACAGAAATGAAGAGGAGGAATTTCTTTAATTGTACGGCCAATTGTGCAGCAATGCTCTTCAGCATTATATCAACACCGATCTTACTCTAGAGATCGATCGTGTCAATATCTATAACCAGCAACTGATCCTTATAAAGGCTAATACAAATTATTCCAAAATCAATTGCTTGTCTGTATAGCAATTATTATGAAAATTTAAAAAAGTGGAGGAATAGGCCTCGCGCATACAGTAGCGTAGCGTACAGTAGCGTAGCGTACAGTAGCGTAGCGTACAGTAGCGTAGCGTACAGTAGCGTAGCGTACAGTAGCGTAGCGTACAGTAGCGCGTACAGTAGCGTAGCGTACAATAGCGATTGATTTGAATTTTTACGCTCGTAGAAAAGTGAAAATAGATTACGAAATTTTAATATGTGAAGTGTGCAGTCGACCTGCGTATTATCATTACTCTCCTCTGTGATACGCTTTCAGTCTACAAATTTTACGCTCAAGCTTTCATTCTTTAATATATGCTACGCTCTACTACGTAGTGCTGCAATGAAAATTAAAAGAAGGAAAATAAATTTAATAACGGAAAAGTTAGAACTAATCAGAAAAAAAATTGCTTTCAAGGCATACATTAAAAGGATAATCAAAACTATACATATATATTAACCTAAAAAAAGAGCTCTTTAAAAACAGTTCCATTTATTTTTTCTATTATAATATTCACTAAATAAAAGGTGGGGTAGTTGTGATTTTTATATATATTCATTTCCGGGTGAAAATCAAAGCTTAGACCCTTGGGAAGGGGGGGGGGGGGGGTCTACACGGCCCGCCATCTTGGATTAAAAGTACAAAAAATTGGTTTTTTCAAAATAATTCCTGATCCTAGGACAAAAATGTAAATATGTAAATTTGAAAAAGATTAAATTCTCTACATTTTTTGTAATTTACAACTTGTAAAGATACTGTTTTGTAAGTCTGATGTGTAACGAGTTACAGCGGTGGAAACATGAACATTCGTCGAAATAATGTAACCATTTATAAAGGGTGTTTCGTCCATGGTGGTCCATAGGACAGGAGGTGATAGTAGTCACCAAGTCAAACAAAAAATTGTACGGCAAAGGTGGCCGGCATCTCAACCATTTCGGAGTTACAGGGTGATGAAGAAAATTTGCTAGTCTCTCACAAAATACTTCGTATTTAAAAAAGTATAAGGTGTGTTCATTGTATACAAAACTTCTTGGTATTTCCAAAGACTCCTCGACCAGCCCCATACTTTTCTGCCCTCAGGAGTTATGGAAGTCTAAATTAAGAATTTCGGGTTTTCTTACCTTTTTATTGACTTTGACCTCTTTTTTTTACAAAGAGGTGCTTAGCGTTATTTATTTTTTATTAAAAATTTAAACTGTCCACTCTCCTCTTTTATAATACCTATGTGCTTACCGTTAAACAGTAATTAGCTCATAACCTATTCAGGTTATACCGAAATTAGACGACATATTTTTTAAATGAAGTGTTTTCTGTCGTCACTAAGGCCACTAAGGGAATAAATTATTTTTGGTTTAGACCATCATAACTCTTGAGAAAAGAGGAGTACGGAGCTGGTCGAGCAGTCGTTGGAAAGGCCATAAAGTTCTGCATATAACGACCTCTGCAAGTGACCGTACACTTTGAATTTTTCAAGATACAGGGTATTTTGTGAAAGGCTACCATATTTTCTTAATCACCCTGTAACTCCCGGTTGAGATGTCGCCAGCCCCTTACCATAAATTTTTTTGTTTGACTAGGTGACTACTCACTTCTTCTTCGAAGGCTAAAATGGACGAAACACCCCGATTAAAGGTAGTCTTCGTATACATTTTTTTGGAAGAATGTTCACGTTTCCGTCGCTGTAACTCGTTACACATCAGACTTACAAAAGAGTATCTTTACAAAAAATGTAGGGAATTTAATCTTCTTCAAATTTACATTTTTGTCGTAGGATCAACCGTTTAAGAATTATTTTGAAAAAAACAATTTTTGGTACCTTTAATCCAAAATGGCGGGTCACGCAGAGCCCCACAAGGCTAGAGTCTAAACTTGGAGTTTTCATCGAGGCCCGGAACTAAATAACATATATAAAAATCACAACACCTTTTGTAGGGCAAAAATCCCTACTGACTGGACTAATTATGTTATAGCCGTGTTTATCATGTACCTACCGCTGTTAGTTATATAATTTGCCTTGATAAAATCGTTACTACATTGGTGATTGGGACTTAGATTATATAGCAAAACGGATAGGCTATGAAGAACAAAACTTAAGCATTTTTCTTCATATAGTAGAGCCGCATCGATGAGTTCTTTTATAGTCACGGAAGTCGTAAACTGAGATATTTTAGAACAGCCACATACTCGTAATGTAGTGGTTGAAACTTAGTTAAGTATTGAACCATTTGCCGCGCCGCGCACTAAAATGTAACCTCGTTCAGCCTTTTATGTTATATATAATCTAAGGATTGAGAGGATTGTGTTATGATCGCAGGCAATGCCCTTTGTCAGTCAAAGGTGGGCACAACGCTCACTGATTGAGCGAGGAAGAAACGAAAGAAGAAGAAGAGGGCTGAAAAAGGATGAGAAATATCTGAGACCTTCTAACGGGTTTTAGAAAAGAGTGGGACTCTTGCTGTCAGAGGGTGTAAAACGATGAGAGTTTTTTTGATCTTTTGTCCGGCGGGACTGAAAAAGGAGAGGGAAAAGAAAATAAGTTTTTTTAAGAAATTGTGTGGTATTGGCGAAAGATGACAAATCGAGGAGAAAAATCTAATTATATCTGTGACATCGAGAGCACGAACAGAAAAAGGGGACCCAAAATGGGATAAATTCATTCTTGCATTGCGGCCACACTTATAAGCCTTCAGGTCAGCAGCACTTTTTATTCAAAATCCAGGCGACAACACGCAGAAATAGGCATCAATATACATTCAGGTGCTTCATTCTGGCATTTCGGCCACAATTATATGCCTTCAGGGTACCAGGATCCTTTGTTCAAAATCCAAGCGGTAACATGCAGTAATGTAAGCTCTGGTACATCCATCATCCTTAATCGTCAAACAACTGAGGCTGACATATCCACGCAGATCGTATAGCACAGTGGATACATTCTCTTAAACATAGTAGATATATACCGTTTATAGTACCTATTCAAGAGTACACAGATAGCTATTAGTCTGGCGCGTAAATTCCGCTGAGCAGTGACAAGTAAATTTTATATAGGTGCTAAATTTATTTCTGACAGTGACGGAGCTGAACTTCCGTGTAAGACACTCTGCGCGGGAACATTGCTCTTCACGTATTGGTGTGAGTCTGGATGTTTGCAATTTTTAACTATTAATATTAGGATCGGAAAATACGGTAAGAGATTGGAGGTGATTACAAAATTATTTAAATTTTTGATCAACTAAACGGGCTAATCTCTCAGGCCTAAACAGAGCCTACACATGAGTAATTCTTTTCATTCGTTGTCGAAGCGATTCATTTCTGCACCTTGGTGGACGCTAACGAGTCGAGCCGGACCAAAAACAGGCACAGTACAAAATTTTTAAATTTTTTTATTTATATACAATAGATTTGACTATAGTTTATAGATCTCTAGCTTTATGAGTCGCTAGATATATATAGACACGTACCAATTTAGTTAGTAATTAGAGATTAAACTTGTTATAGAACATAGCGCTCACTCTATCTCGCAGACTCCTAGAGAGTAGGTCGAGTAAAGGAACAGATAAAAGCGAGAGATTAGCCTTACGTAAATACATTTTGAAGTGGTTTTTAGTCACGATTAAAGTTTTGTACATACGAGTAAGACTCCAGATATGAGACATAATAAGTACAAATAAATTGTGACAGAATAGACAGCTAGACTTGTAATTGCTTCTCTCTCCCGGCGCCCCTCATCGAGGAAAATGAAAGTCGCATGGGTTCGCTCCTCCGCTCACTTTTAGATTTCACTGGGGACATTATATGCATGTGCCTGCGATGTCGTGGAAGGTCGGATATAGGAGGATCATATCATCAGATCCTCATAACAATCTTCAAGGTATGTGTTTGATAGTTTGACAGGCACGATATCTATTTGTATATGGCGTGTGGCAGTTGCAGGCTTTTCTGGTTTACCCACCCCACACTCTCCGCCATTACCCTGACTTGGAATGTATGCTAAGGTAGACCATACATTGCCGAGTCAATTGATTGACTAGTCACCGACTGATTGATTTTGAATCGTTGCTTATTTTATCGATTTTTATTAAAAACTAATTTTAATTAATTAGTCGAACAATTGCAATGAGAAATATAAACCTTATAAGACCAATTCTTATGATACCCTAGCTCGTATATAAAATTTCATATGGTACCCATCAGTGCACGTTTGAATAGTTTGTTGGACAGAAAAAATGACTAAATTTAATTTTATAGGATTTCATATTCTGAAGAAGTTTTCGGTACAATAAAAGCGTCTAGGAATGATCGTTTCCACAGTATACATAAATATCCTAAATTTGTATATGACATCATCAAGAAGGGGTCACCCAATTTAACCTATTTTTCAAATTATTTTTACTATTTGTACGAAAAAACTGCATACAAAATATACATATGTTGAAGCGTTCTCAGGCAGTGCCCAAATATGCAGTGAAATCGAAATTTTTTGTTCGCCAACCTTACGAAGGAATTACGCAATTTGTCCCAATTTCAAACTTAATTTTATTTTTTTTTTGTTTTTTTCAAAGCCCATGCACAAAATTCCAGCTCTCGAGCTATAGTGCGGACGGACATGCAAAAATCAAAATAACTTTTAATATTATGCGTGAGTGTCCAATCCATTTTGCTCTGCCACCATTATTTCTACGCGTTACGAACAGAATGACAAAATTCGTGTACTCTATGATTTCATCTAGGGTATAAAAAGGATGTGGGAGAATCCATCTATGATGTCAAACTTCTTTATCGTATTTAAAGATATGCAACACACATTCCTATCTCAAATGTATTACAGAATATTTAAGGAAAGTTTTGAGGAATTTGTAAAGAATGTAGGTGAAAAATAAAAAAATAATTCGAAAAAGAGCAAGTCGGGCTCGCCCAATTAGGGCTCCGTCCCAGAACATTATCAACGAACAGTCGATCGACCGAATTTCAGTATTCAATTTAAATCTAATTCAAATTTACCTGCGATAGCTGAAAAATGCATTAATCGACATTGTTCTGGAACATTAGTAAATACGTTATCGATTACTGTGTTTCACCTCTTCTTAATTCTATGTTTCAAATGTTTGAAGCATTACTGTATAATCAAATTTCAAAATTCTTCAAACAAGCGAGGCATTAGTAAGAGTTGTCTTAAAAATTAACACACACAACATTTTTTCAGCAATTATAAGACCGATAAAGAAAAGCGGCAGTTTTCCTGTTCCTGTGACTCACTACCTACTACCCCTGATTATATATCAAAATTCAAAAATTTTAAAAATAAACTTTTGATTCTTCGAAGCCCTTTCGATACCCTAAACGATATAAGAAAAAATTATTGAGGGATCCAACTTACCCTCATCAAAATTACAATTTTTAAAATATATGCGCGCCACCAAGACCTAACATTCTGCCAAATTTCAAATTTCTACGTCACTCATCGTTTTCGATAAAAACGTCTGTAACAGACATACAGACGGATGCAAGAGCGATCTTATAAGGGTTTCGTTTTTTTTCCTTTTGAGATAGGTACGGAACCCTAAATAGACACAAACTTCAGGAAAGCTTTGCCAGTAGAAGAGCGTCTTTCAATTAAATTTCGGTAAACAAATTTTCTTTTTACAGAATCATTTTCTCAGTAACTATCAATTGATTGATATTAATTTTTCTTATGCAGATTGAACACAAAAGCCGGTTCGATTCAGTCAATTGCCAGACCTTAACTGGACTACGACATCAGACATCACTTAGTTGGTATTACGGAGGAGCCCTGGATAGTTCTACTATAGCAGAACTATTCACCTCTACATGGAGAAGGCTCTTTGATAAGAGCATCGTGGTTACTGTGGTAACCCATATGCAGGCAGAGAGAGATTATCTGAGTCTACTTGACTTAGGCAGGCATTCTTCTCTAAACAGAAAAGTATGTCCTTTGTATAATTGAATACTGCGAGGATCTAAATGAAGATCGGTTATTAATATATGCTTGGACATTTGGCTTTCGGCGTGAAGTTACGCTAAATCAACCGGGTGCCGTCACCCAGAGATCGGCAGAGATTTTAGATGGGTCTCGCTTCGACCAGTAACTGCAATGTCAAGCATGCACTAGCATATACTGGTACTCACTGGGACAAGATATACTCTGTGTCAAGAAGGCGCGTGGATACTAATCCGCACATTAAGACTACCGTGGAATTAAAGCTCGAGCTAGGTGTCCTCGTAAAACCCCGACAAAAACAGTTAGGTTAATAGCAGCTTTTCAAAATACTTTCAAACTCTTGCATGTGTACCCTCATTTTCGACTGTAATAAGAAATACAATTCATACGTAAAATCATGTTTAATAAAATAGTCTTGTCAAATTTTTATTTATGTATAACTAACTTGAAATTTAAGATCATAGCTTTGAATAAAACACTTCAAAGTAGCAACTACGTTATTTCTACTAAAATATATCACTCAAATATAAGTGAGTAAAGTTATTATTCATACTTTCCGTTACATATTACCATAGATGGCACAAGAACTAGATGCCGAATGGCATACTAGAGCAGAGTATACAGATTGTGAAATGGGTAGTGCATTCTGAAATGGGCCATGGTTTACAGTATACCGAGACCAAAACATCATTTTGTATTTGTTTGTTCGACCTCCTCAATACTTCAGATACGAAAAACTATTTATCACTCGATGTATATATCATTTCAAATGTTGCGGTCCATTCCGGAATGGACCATCCAGCCATATAAAGTTTGTATACTTTTTTGGTACTGCATGCGACATCTAGTTCTTGTGCCATCTATGATATTACTCAGCATCTAGAAGTTCCAATGCACGCTATGAGGAGAAATTTTGACAGTTCTACTCGGTTTGATTATATCTATATATGAATATACATTTTATGATTAGTCGCGATCATTTACCATAATTATTTTTCAAATATTTTTAAACTTATTCATATAACACAATACAATTGCAAGCACATAATCCATCAATCCAGGTACTGTACCTAGATAAAACTGAACGCAACAGTTAAATTCCAATTTTTCATCTTCAAATTGATTTTTATTTACACAACTATAAAACTATATCAGCTAATTATTACTTTTTAAGGTACTGAACTTTAATTTTCTACACAACAACAACAAAAACTATTCTCACAGAATCATTCCTTGTGATGAATCTCTTCATGATATTCGCCACCACCCTCATGCTCTTTGGGTTCATGCTCATGCTCATGATAAACATGATGGTGATGATGATCCTCATCAAAATGTACGGGTGGATGTTCATGGTGATCTTGATGATGTTCATGTTTATAGTGATGGTGATAGTGCTCATGATTCATCTCTTCCTTAATATGAATTGGCTTATGAATCTCTTGTTTGACTATCTTTTCTTCCTTAATGACTACAGGCTTATGATGATGATGCACATGCTTCACAATAGTATGCACGTGCTTCTGATGTTTAACATGAACTGGAAGGTGAAGAATGATCTTTTTATGATTATGATGGTGGCCCCTTAAATTAAATTAGATCTTAGGTAACATTTTGTTATAATAATTCACAAGGGATTTATATACGAACCCTCCAACTCCATCTTTGACAAAAGAACTTAGTCCAATGAAGGTAATTAGGAGCTAAAATGTAAATTAATTTTAATGTGTGGATCCTGCTCGAACACAAAAAATCTCTTACCATTAGTCGTAGCTCCATCTTGTGTTTTCAGAGAACCTCCACCAGAATGTCTTCAAACCTTCTTCACTCAATGGAGTCTATGCATGCAATACTCAATTATTGTTTTTTGTAAATCTTTTATAGTAAAAGACTTACTTCCGCAATGGCACCGATATCGCTGAGGAAGTTTGCTGCTCATTTTTTGCTTTCTTTACTAAGTTCATTATGAGAAAATATTTGGATTGCGTGCAACAGTTGAATTCGAAATAAAAAAATTATAGAAATAAAAGCGTGGAAGAATCCGCACCGGCTACAACATTCGAGTTTTACTATTCTTCTATTATGCGGCAACATGAATTTATTTTCCAGTCAACTGAAATCGACAGCATTTGTGTTCAGCCTTCAATTTTGTACCCTTCGTTAGTGTGAACTCGTAGTTAGCATGCCAGGTTTTCTTCAATTGAAGAAAATAAAATGAATATTATGACGTTTGGGTACATTGGCCGTGAATAATGAAACAATTTTTTTCTTTAAGTAATGTACAAACTAAATGTTGTGTAAACTCCCTCTGAACCTTTAATGGGGAAAATCTTTTATTATCCAAAAAAAAACAAAACAAATAAAGGAAGGAAAAGACCTTCTTTAATGACCATAAAATACTTCCGCTTGATATCTTATTACAATATGAATATAGCCAAATAGAAGTATGCCATTTGCATTTGAACATCATCATCACATCATGCATTTTGCATGCACTCAGTTCAGTATAATTAAGAATAAAAAAGCTTTTTTTAAATGTATTTCCGAACTTTTAAAGAATGTGGGGCTCTATTCTTGAGAGTTCAGTAGGTACAGTAAATTATCATGTATCCATTTGTAGCAGGGTCATTCCAAACAAAATCGACAAATATTGTGCGTCGACCATGTCCGATTTAGATAAAATTTTACGGTTAGGTTGGCTTTATTGTTAATACTTTGCGGAAATATTTGTCGTTTTTGTCCTTTTTTGACGGAGATACGGTATTTTGAAATTTGAAAAAAGTAGCATATTTTGCTTGGTATATGTAACTTCAAAAATTTATATCTCAAGACGAATGCATCGCAAGTATATGAAACAAACACTATTTATTTAAGAAAGCTTTGAAGCTCCTGAAAAAAATTAGTTGAGGTCCTTTTTCTGGAAATTTGTTTTCAAGGATAATATATAGTAAGTCCGTTATCGTTGAATATCTCAAAATGCGAACTCTCGATTTTTATACCCTAGATGAAATCTAAAGGGTGTACTAAGTTTATCATTCCGTTTGTAACGCACAGAAATAATGCTAGTAGAGAAAAATGGATTGGACACCCGCGCATAAAATTAAAAGCTATTTTGATTTTTGCATGTCCGTCTGTCCGTCCGTCCGTCCGTCCATGTGCACGATAACTCGAAAACGCGTGTACTTAGAGCGCTGAAATGTTGTATGCGGACTTTAAAAAAAAAAGTAAAATTAAGCTCGATGATAAGACAAATTGGGCAACCCCTTCTTGGTGTTGCCATATAAAAATTTTGCTTTTTTACGGATACTGTGAAAACGATCAGTCCTACCCATTTTTAACTTCTTCAGAACACGAAATCCTATAAAATTGTTTTTTTCTGTCCGACGAACCGTTCTGGAAATATATGCGAAAAATCACTTCAGAAATGAAACTTGTATAGATCGCTGACCGTACGAAATTTTATACGGGCATGGATTTAGTGTATCATAAGAATTGGTCTTAGACCAATTCTAGCTTTTTTACTTGTTTTTTATATTTTTTTACCTTAATGGGTTTTGAGGAAACTGTAGAAAGGAGAAAATGGAGCTCCGTGAAGTTTGGATCGAGTTATTTATTAAATATATGTAGTTCAGAAAACTTTCTTAGAACTGCATTGTTAGAAAAAATTCAAACTCTCTGTGAATATAACCAAATTTTATTGCCATGTGACCCTTAAAGCCCGCACAATATTCGAAGCGAAGTAAAATTTTCAAGTACCGGTAATCAAGTGTCCAGCAGTGTATAACTTGTGACACCGTGACGACACAGCTCAAGTGTATACCGTGTAAATACAGCAGCTATCACTGCCAGGGTCACGAGGCTTGTCTCAGACAGTGAAGTGAACACATCCTTTAATATACATATAGTATAGACTGATGACAGCTCACAAAATGTGAAGCCTTCATAAAATATGCTTTTTATGTTGCGAGCGATTTGTGCTGCCACAAATTAAGAAAAATATTTCCAGAAGGGAAATTGTCCCATATAAAAGGAAATTATTTATTGCAATAATAAGTAATTAGCTTGATAATTTATAGTCAAATTTCAAGCTAATAACATAGTGCATAGACACTTGACTGATATGATAGCTAATTCGCCTTTTCACCTGGGATGTGAAAGTGGCGTGTTAATTCTGGCTATAGCAACTAAATTTATAATTAGAGATATTCTGACATCAGCATATTAATTATTTTGCTCCTTAACGTTGGAAATTATAATGCATTCGTCGTCGACAATTTTAGAAACCTAATCCGGTATTCGTTTATTAGTTTTTTTTTTTTTATGATGCCGTTTGCAGCTACTAAAAAAAAATTAAAAATCTCACAGAACCTCTGATTACTTTCGTGTTTCTAACTACCTAATGATATAATAATAGATCAAGGTTGTTAATATCGTCACTCAAAAGAGGCCGAAAAAAATAGGCTTTTTTGGGAATTTTTTTCAGAAATATTACGAAATAAATCGAGATTACATAAATGGGACTTTATTATACATATCATTAACTGCATACAATATTTTTTTTGAGGCAATTTATTTCAAAATGGCGGCGGTACAGCGTTTTTGCGACGACGTCTTTTTTTTTCTACGCTCCACGGCCAGAATAACAGCTCCTGTAATTTAATGAATCATGATTAGGGCCTGAATTTTTTCGATTATATATAGTATAAGCTAAAGAAGTACGTAGGATTTTTGCGAGTTATTGATTTTTGACAAAATGGCGCACTTCTAAAGTGGAAAGTGAGAAATTTGCCTAAAAAATCGTCAGATAATTGTTAATAATAAATGAACTATGCAATATAAAAAAAACCCCTACGTACTTCTATAGACAATGCATTTTTAAAGATATATTCCAAATTTCAAGTCAATCGGTTGAAAATTGCCTGAGTTATGTTTCCGGCAAACTACAAAAATGTAGTCTTGAGATAAACGCGTTTAAAGTTTTGAGTAGTAGAAAATCATGAATAATTAGCTCGTTTATGTTGGACCGCGTTTTTGTGAGGTTTTGTACATCTAGATGTAAGTTGTCTCAGGCCGTGCCTAACTGTCTGAAATAGCCGTTCCACAATTCTAAACTCGCCAGACTAGTCAGGAAATAAATATTTTTAATAACATCTGCCGTATACCTGTTCTAGTCCCCTAACGGACCTTCTCGCTAGCGCTCGAAAACGGAGTACTTAAAGATTTTTCTCGGCCATAATCTTTTGGGACATCATTTTTGAGGCCTTAATCGACCCTTTAAAACAAAGAAAAAAAATGGATTTTTCGAAAATTCTAGGGTTACCTAAGGCCTTTGCTTACTCAGAAAATTTAAAAAGTTGTGTTATGCCCACCACATAAATTCTTGGAGTTGTTAAGGGGTTAAACCACTATAATAGTTTTAAAAATAGCGCTTTTTAAACAATTTTTTTTATGGAAAAAAAGTAATAGAATAGTAATATTCATGGAAGCTACCATCTATCTAAGTAATTGGAAAAAAAGAAAAAAATCACTTAGTCTACATGCTCATAGCTAGTGAATTACTTAGAGGATTTTGAAAATATTCATTTATGTATGATTCGAGAGTTTTAAGTGAAAATCGTTCAATTTTCGACGCAAAAAACGGTAATCTTTTGTTAATAAATAATATCTATATGGACGTATCGAAAATCCCGTACTTCAAAATGTTATTTTAAAGATATTGTTAAAAATTCAAATGAAAGTATGAAAATTGTTGGAGTTATGCTGCGTGCTATTTTGAAAAATCGTGTTTCGAGAAAAACACGTTTAAAGTTTTGAAATGAGTTATTGACATGAAAAATTCAACTGTATTAGTGTCAGTAAGGTAAGAAAGCACCTTCCCAGCAGGGTTTATTTGACGCAGGTAGTTGCCGAGCTCGGGGAGGAGCCTAAAATTTCGATAAATTAAATTCCTTTCAGGTATAAAGCTTTATGCCTCATATTCAAGAAAGTTCAACGCATGTTTTAAGCCAATAAAAAAAAAATTGATTTTCTGAAAAATTTACAGTGGTGTTACCCCTTAATTTGATTCAAAAAAAGTACACAGAGTACAGAGAATTTTCGCAATTATTATTTCTCAATTTTAAAAGGAATGACATGAAATAAAAATTCGTTACAAAACATATAAACTATTGAGATTTTTATACACGTCCAGATTCTTAAGATTCTTACTTTTCTTATAAAATACAAAATTAATTACGAAATGTAGTTGTAATTACATATGAAGCGTAGTTTTAAATTTAAAACGAGAAAAACGTAAATTCTTAAATATTATTTGAATATTTAGCAACAACTTAATTAAGAACTACGTACAGAATTAGGTTTTAAAATAAAATTGAAAATTTCCCTTCATTTTAGCTCTAATCATGGTAGTCCTAATTATGTAATATCCAGCAACATGGGTTATTTTGCCCCTCAGCCCACATAGTAAAGGCCGAAATACAATGATGCCGACACGACATTTACGACGACAAATTAAATGTTGACTTAATGGCAATACCATGTTGCTGTACACAATGGCGCCGACCGAGTTGGGAATAATTCAACTTTTGTCGTCGTTGTCGTCGTAATTTGATTTTGACAGCTGAGAGTAATAAGCAAAAAATTACTTTAGAGGAGCAATTAATTAATTTAGTGAGGGAAATGAAGTATTTTTATGCCAAAAGAAATCCTCAATATCGAAATACATATTTAAAAGAAAAAAAATAAAGAAGAAATTGGAGAAAAGTTGATAATAAGTGGTAGATGATATTTTGTAATCCACATCGGCGTTAATCATTGTTTATTACACCTTTACAATTTTGTTTTATATCTTTCTCATTTTGTTAATAAATTTCAACAAATAATTTTACCACCTACATATTGTTACGTGCGTGGCCTTAGTTCGTTATTTAAAACACAATATTTCAGATATAATTCAAAAGTTCTTTCTTTATTTAACTTTACTGTTTACTCTCACAAATTCACAAATAATTATCAAATCAACTCTTTATTTATCGCTAGTACTGTACTTCTAATTATCGCAATCCAAATAGTTTACTTCGTTCACTTCGCTGTCTGAAATAATACTCGCCTCCTGGATGTGAGCAGCGCCGTATTTATACTCTACGAATTATCCTAGAACCTTCCTGAATATTCCGTTCTCCAAACCCAGTTTACTAGGATGTCACTAACCTAAAGTTGTTTCCATTTCCAATAGATGTCGCTTGTATCACTTTGTGGCGCGTAACAATATTATGATATGCCAACGAACATAAAAATGTCGGTGTCATTGTGTTAATTCGGCGACATTTAAGGTGAAAGCCCAATGAACGCGGCAGGCGTCGCGTCGCGTCGCTTTGACAGTTCTCCGCGGCAGACGCGTGTAGGATTTGAGCAAGGCCCAATGGACGCGTCGCGTTGGTACTCTTAGGATTTATTTATAAAAAGAAAAACTGATAGAAAAGCTTGACTTATTTTTAAAAGTGAAATAGAGAGTTATTAGATGTGGCAGTTCTTGAATTTGCAGCTTATTAAGCATATAAACAGTTTAAAATCAATCAAAAGAACTGTCAAAGCGGCTGCCGCGCGTTAAAAGTAGAACATTGCTCTACTTTCGCGTCGAATCCGGCAAGCGCGGCAGCCATTTGGCCAGCACGAACTTAAACACGTATATTCTATTGAACTGTCAAAGCGACGCGACGCCTGCCGCGTTCATTGGATTTTCGCCTTTACGACGACAGTGTCGTCGTAATTGCCGTGTCGGCATCATTGTGTTTCGGCCAAAAATTTTGTATGGGAAATGCCTGCTGCTAGCAGTCTATATATTGAAGTCTGTGGAAGTAAACGTAGTTAACAGACGAAAGTGTTCTATTTGGATTGCAATAATTTAAAGTACACTACTGGCGATAATTCAGGTAGAGTTGATTTGTAAATAAACAGTATAGTGGAATAAAGAGAACTTGTAAATTATATTTGAAATATTGTTTTTGAATAACGAACCGAACGTTCGTAACAATATTAACTAAAAAAAAATTTTGCTTTTTTCTTGAGAAATGAAATTAGTTTACGTTTTTTTGTTATTGATGAAGCTAAGACGATAATTGTTATTACAAAATAAATCTCTTAGCAGTTTCATTTTTCACACTCACTACAAACTAAAACCAAGTGTCTAACTTTTTCATCAAAAATGCTAAGGACGAGAAAAAGTGCTAATCTAATGTCCACTCCTCTCCCTCACATATCTAAATGTGTTAGTGAGAATTCCATTTACTTCATAGCTTCCCAATAGAAAAAGTAAGTATCGGTTCCATTTAGCTTTGATGAGTTCTTGCATCAAAATGTTCACAATAGAATTAGATGAAAGCTTGAACCGCGAGTCATGCATAAAGTGAGCAGTGAGCTGGTAACTAGTTTAGACCGTACCATTTAGGACTAGTTTTACGTAAGTCGAGTTATGTAGAACTAATATGAAGTGGTCTAAGCATGCCACATTACGAAAAACTAATGTTACTTTAATTGGGTATCTGATGCGGTATTGACCTAAAAAAATTAATATTAAAAGTAGGCATAAGGAATTGTTTACAAACTTGAGTGTATGTTTGTTCGTTACTAGAGAGGGTTTTTATTATGTTTTAATGAAAATAAGTGGAATTAAGAAAAAGAAATGGGATCTGGTCAGAGAGAAAGAGAAAAAATTCCGTCATAAACTTTTGTATTGAAGAAAGTAATCCGCCCTTAATAGATGATGAAAACTTTTAGAAATTTGGAAATTTTTAACATTTCTTCTATAATCCATTCTCTTGTGCATGAAGTGTACAAACAAACTCAAAATATTATTTCTCATTTTCCTCGTGAAGTTGTAAGAAGCTCTGACAAATTTGACACTTGTCAAAGCTTTAATACGAGTGGAGTAAACAGTAGCCCGATTAGTACTACGTAAATCAACTTACTTAAAACTAGCCCTAAATAGCGCTGGTATAAACGTACTCAATGACTCAGTATTGTAAAATTCAGGTTTTAGGCAGGTTATAAATTTTAAAACTCTGAGAGGGGTGTATTTTTGTCTAAATACATGATTCGTACTAAATAATTATATGGACTCATTCTATATATTTTAGCGATTTTTTATTACATAGGTTCACATTTAACATCGACATTTTCTTTTTGATATCTATCACCGGAAGAAAGAGGGAGGTTTTGTGTTAAGCATTATATGAAAATGAAATACTGAATCTCTACTTCTCATTACGTCTAGTCCATCTGAATGTTAAATACATCGAAGATTTCTTCCAGGACGTATAGGTAGCATTTATTACCTTCATCAAATATACATAGTTCCGATCGAGTATTGCTTACATTCCAAACTATGTTGTGTCATATACAAGGTTTTCCCTCTAGGAGGTCAATAGAGCAGAAGATGATAATACTCACCTAGACAAACCAAAGATGGCAGGGTGTATTGAGGTATATCAGCCGTTTTGAAGTTACAGGGTGATTAAGAAAAAAAACTAGATTTTCTCAAAACACCTTGTATCTTAAAAAGTACAAAACGTACGGTCGCTATCAAGCACTCATTATATGCAAACCTTCTTGACCTTTCCAACGACTGCTCTGTCAACTCCGTGCCCCTCTGTTCTGAGTTACGGGAGTCTAAACTACTTTGACCTCTATTTTTTTTGCAAAACGGTCATTAACATAACTAGTTTTTATAAAAACTATAAACTGCAGACTCTCCCCTTTAATTTGACTTATTATACCTTATATCCTATCTGCAGCCGTTAAAGAGTTATTAGCTCAAAACCTATTCTGAAAACTATTCTCAAACTTATTCTCAAAGATAATTTGTTCCCTTAGTGACTGAAAACTCGTCATTTAAAAACAATATCGGCTAATGACCTGAATAGTTTTTGAGCTAATAACTCTTTAACGGCTGCAGATAGCACATAAGGTCAAATTAAAGAGGAGAGTCCTACAGTTTATAGGTTTTGTAAAAAAAAAAGTTATGTTAACTACCTATTTATAAAAAAACAAAAAAAAGATATCCTAAATTTTTAGTTAAGACAACCATAATTCTTTAGGGGAGAGGGGTACGGGGTTGGTTGAACATTCGTTGGAAAAGCCATGAAGTACAATGAGCTCTGTAGTTTTTAAGATACAGGGTGATTTGTGATTTGTTTTCATAATCACCTTGTAACTCCTAAACCGTTGATATGCCCCCTCCCCTGCCATACAATTTTTAGTTCGACTAGGTGAGTACTATCACCTCCTTCTCTATTGACCTACTAGGGGGAAACGCGCTGTATAAACTGCGATTGCCACATAAATACTAATAATTATTATTAATATAAAAATCAAATATATGCATCTTATATGGAAGCACTGACATAATAATAAGAATGGACTGAGCGTTCTTGCTTCAAAAGTGGCACAAATATTTTGAACAGGCTGTGAAATCCCTTTATTTCGTATAATTGTACACCGATTCAAAAATTTTTATTATTTGTCGATTAGGACTACTAAAGATGTTGTAAAATAGTATTGCATTAAATAAAAATTGTTTAGGAAGTTAAACTTGTTTAAATTAGCACAAAAATGTTGACTATAGGAATTAGATAGGATGACTCGGTCCATTCTTATTATATGGCAGTGTATGGAAGACATTTTTATGTTAACAGAATTGGTTATATACACGTGAAAAAATTTCCCATACAAAAATTAGAAAGTGCTGATAATTAATTATATATTGAATATATTTTACAACAGAAGACTATGCAATGTACCTACTGTACAGTATTATTTCTCAATCATATTACAAGATAATCAATTACAAACATTGATTGAGGATTATTCAAAGGCTAATGCTGCGAACATGTTTCAATTGTGATTATTTCTTTTGAGGTGATCTTCAGTTAATCAAAATCAAATAAACTTCACTCTATTATAAGTGGCTCAATAGCAATTATCTACATTTCTTCTATTCATAGCCTTCATTGGGTACGGCAAATTGGTAATAAGTAGTTTACTATTTTAATTGCTATAAGACGAGAACGCATACATTTATATCATAATAACCGAAGCAGGATAAATTAGAAAGAGTTACGAATTGAGGAAGTCCATCTCGTTTAAGTTTAGGAACTATTTGGACAAAGTAAAGTAGTTAAGCAAATTGGGATTTGAATCGCGGAAGTTGCTTCCATCACTGGAGGTGGGGTTTGAGAATAAAAATCACTGTGAAGCAGTGTTGGGCAAAATGTAATCTGATTAATGATTAATAATTACAATTAACCATGTAATCTGTAATCAGATTACTTTGTAACAGATTACTAATGTAATCCATTTCCATAATTACATAATGTAATCGATTAACGTGTAATGTGATTACAAATTAATTGATTACAAGTTAATCCCACTACATGTTGATCTAATTAATGTGATTACATTTAAGACATTTAAGATTTTTGTATTCTAATTCTTCATAAAACTCCCTAAAACTAATTTCGTACGAGAACAATACTATTTTCTTTCAATTCATTTCATTATATTATTAATTACTTTTAAATAATCTACAAAGTAATCTGTTACAATTATATTGTAACAGATTACACATTTGATATATTACATATTCTCTCATAAGTAATCTGATTGATATGTAATTGAATATAATTTAATTAGATTACTTTGTAATTTTACTAAACTGTAATGGAATTATTAATTAAATTACACTGCAATCAGATTACGCCCAACACTGCTGTGAAGGAATTGGAATTGGAACTCAAAATATTGGTAAATGAAACAATCTAGAAGGTTATTTGACATACATACACTAGCGAGCAACAAGTTACGTCCACCATATATTTTTATTATTTTTCAGAACTGTAGAAAAAATTCGTGTGCAAGGTTATAAGAGGCTCACAATGGTTATAAATCTAATGAGTATTTTCACTCCCTTTCCTCCCTTCTTATTTCTTTAAATACTATTAAGAAAATTTGTGTATTTAACTAATTACTGACACCAGTCGTTTTTCGGGTTTCGTTGTGTTGAAACAATTTTTAAGTGTTGTAATTAGAGTACAAATAATTAAAACGATTGCATGTAAACAGTAAGGTCTGAGGAGGAGGGCAAAATTAATGCGTTAAAGTCAGAAGGATATTCTGCATCAGCAATCGGGAGAAAAATAGGGCACAGTCATGATAGGGCGTGCCGATTTTTAAGAAATGCTGATAACTACGCCAAGAATGACAAGAGCGGTGGTAAAATCCCAACACCTGAGACGGACCGGCGAAAAATCTTCCGACTAGCCTTCAATTCGTCGAAAACTGCACTTTAACTTGGTGCAAAGGCAGGCAGTCTCCTAATTTAAAACGGTTAAAATTAAGGAAAAACCCTGAGTTTAACTGCGGATAATCACAAAAAAATTGTAGTTGATCATATTGGATGGAAAGATCGGTGGAGGAACGTTATTTTCTCGGACGAAAAAAGGTTCTATATTGACTGACCCGATGAATACGTCTTTTATTTCCATGACGTAATGAACGAAAAACTTTATTTAACGAGGCACCACAGCCAAGAGGATGGTATTAAGTCTGAGGACTACTTGAACTCAGGATGTTGAGTGAAAGTCAAACCGCTGTAACTTACAATTCCTTAGTGCAAAAACCTGTTGCCGATATGAACGCAGTTGTGGATTCAACAAATTGGATATTATAACAAGACAATGCAGCTATTCATACAGCGCGACAGGTTTCTGAATGATTTTCAACAGAAATCATGAGCATTTTACTAAGGCCTGCCGGATTCCCGAATCTTATTATCATCGAGAACCTGTGGGGATGGCTTACTTGGAAGGTTTACGAAACTGATCAACAATTTGAGAATTAAACAGAATTAGCGAACACCATAAAATCAGTTTGTACTCAGATGCCAATTAATGTACTCAGAAGTCTCTATAATTCAATTGCCGATAGATTATTAGAGGTGATTACTCAAAACGGAGAACACGCTAAGTATTAATTTTGCTAAAAATGGTAATTTAATTAAAATACTATAAAAAGTAAAATGGACGACATTTTATTCATTCGTATTCCTTAAAATCTGGCGGCAAATTGTGTGTCCTTAGTCAAGTCAAGTCAAGTGTGTTTTGCGCCGAGTTTTGTTTGCTTTGTCGTAGTTCCCTCGATGATTTCTCTAATTTGTCCTCATTTGTTCGTTGGGGCTCATCTTTAGCCCTCAGTTCAGTTTGATGTCGTCTTTTTTCTCTTGTTGCCAGTTGTCCATTATGACTTTCGAACTTTCAGTTTTGTTGTCTTTCTTCAATTACAGCTGATGCGCCTTATCAGTTGTACCTCATGTCGTTCTCCTTATGTGTGTCCTTAATCAGATGTTCGAACTTAAATACACAAATTTTCTTAATAAAGGATTTAAAGCAAGGAGAAGGGAGGAAAAGAAGGGAAAATATCCATTATATTGTTAAGTATTGTGAGCCTCGTAAAACCTTACAAACGTATTTTTCCTACCTGCGCACATAGTTATGAAAAATAATAAAAATTTGTGGGGGATGTAACTTGTTGCTCGCTAGTGTATGCGAATTAATAGGTCTGGAAAGGTTGTGCTTGTTGTTGATTGTATTCTTGAAGACCACTTATCTTATGTACGACTAAGGCGAAATGATTCTTCAAATGTAATTATATAAACGAATCTCTAATAAAATAATTTGCTCTTTTATGTGTAAAAACACTCCCAAACCATGATTGCTTAAGATTTATTATTATTTATAAAAGGCACTGGCAATAAGCCACATTTCTAATATTCAGCTCAAATTTAGGCTCGTCTGAAGAAATAATTCGTTTTGACATGGCCTTACTATAATTCAAATTTCGTCGAATCCAAAATGCCTCTGAATAGTATCTACGGAAAGAAAAACTCTAGTATTTTTATAAGAAAATTTTGAAGCGATCACTTTTTGTAATCAGATACAGAAAATTCCGCACTAATAGTTTTCTCAAAATTTGTTCCGGAGTTTTGTTTCCTGTCCATGTTTGTGCCATTTAATTTTTTAAGTTTCATGACGACAGTCTGGCAATTTTTACTAATACTTTATCACTGTACCATTTGGAATAACTTAAAAATTGGTCATCTTTATATGAGGATAATGACGCATACTGCCATCTATCTGATCTAGAATTACCAAAATCTTCCATTGTGAAATGTTCCTTTGCTAAACATTGAAACATCAGTTTTCTTTCGTGAAAAAAACATGTTTCTGTGATAAAAAAAAATTACTTGTTTTTAGGAATGTCTTTTTTGAGGCCAGCCCGTCCCTTTAACTCGTACACGAATTTGTCTGTCTGTATATTTCCTTTTTACTATTTTCGACACTCTCGTAGACCCACTTTTCGTCTTCACAGCGAGCTGAAATTTGGCACATGTCGCGTGACAATTGAATCTATCAAAATTTGAACCGGAAATTTCCATGGAAAATCCGGAAAACCCGGAAAATCGGAAAAATCATTCGAAAATTTGGTACAAATTTGATTAGTGATAAATCCGTTTCAGGAAAAATGCAGAGTTTTCCGATTTTTCCGAAAAAATTTCCGGAATTTTCCGACTTTGCCGGTAAAAAAGTTTTCTTAACTATGCAGAATCAAGTTCCCTATCAACTGGTATCATTACTTTCTCTACGACAATGGTGAAAACTTGCAGAAAAAATCGAGGAAAATTAATGTAAAACGCTTTTCCGGAGTTTTTCCGACCAAGGAAGCGTTTGAGCGTTTTGCAACCTAAGACAAAGTTGTAGAGCGAAATGAGTTGCATAAAGTTGCTTTTGTGGAAAATTCCATAGAAAACCCCGAAAAGCGGAAAAATTTTCATCGATATGATCAGTAATAAATCTGTTTCAGGAAATTTGCAGAATTTTCCAATTTTTCTGGAATTTCCTTAATTTTCCGACCTTTCCGGAAAATTTTCCGACAAAAATGTTTTATAAGTTATGCGGAATCATTTTTTTCCGTCCTACTGGCATCAATACTTTCTCTTCAACAATCATGAAAACTTGCATGAAAAATCGAGGAAAATTCATGTAAATATTTAAAAAAAAAATCATAGTAATAGGAAAAGTCTGTGGAAAACATGAAAAATGGGGAAAATTCATGTTATATGGGATCAAGTTGGAATACAGCTAAAAAGGGCTGTTTAAAACATAATTTGAATTTCAGAAAACTGTTGCAGTACTTCAACGATTTGATACTCGAAAAATTTTGGTTTTCGGATCGGCACCAAACATGACTTAAAAATTGTTTTAAAATATCTCCATGCAGCACGTAATAACAATTTAGTTAACGTGAAAAAGGCAGAAAATAAAATAAGTAAAAAACGAGTTTTCAAACAAAACTGAGGCCAAGCCGCAAGAAAAAGTAGAAAATAAACTTTTCTTCACACATAGAGGTGGACTCAGATTTTATTCACTGACAATCACCGATATATTTCAGTATGATCAATCAGAGGTAATAAGTGATTTGATTCATGAAGAGAAAGAATATTCAAGAGAAATGTCCCAATCAAAAAATCGGAGTCCACCTCTGTGTGTGAAGAAAAATTTATTTTCTACTTTTTCATGCGGCTTGGCCTCAGTTTTGTTTGAAAACTCGTTTTTTACTTATTTTATTTAGATATGATCTTCGAACAAAGTGTCTTTGTTTGGACAAAATGACTAGTATCCTATGTTATGGTTGATGTCAAGACTAAACTTGTGTGTGAGAACTCTTCAAATTAAATGGGTTACAATTTATTTTTTTAGCTAAAAAGATACTGTTTAAAATAACTCAACAGACCTTTCTTGCTAAGTCATTTAATGAGTGATAATAATATCTTCCTTGCGAGCTCCCTATATTTTCAACAATAAGTAAAATTAAGAAATAGATAAAAAAATTCAAATTTACATATTAAAAAATATTAATTTATTTCTTAAACTTATCAATAATTCTTATCAGTCTGTTTATTTCTTGGCTCCTAGTGGATATCATCTCGTGAAGATAGTAAATCATTATGCTCATCAAAATCTTCAGTGGCAAAGGATCTAGAATCTGCTATTTCTGAAACAGTAACTGAAACTGGACACATGCAGGGCACAAACTGCACTTGCTGTGATGGTGAGGGGCTAGGATATTGATACTGAGGATATATAGGATCTGGTAGAGAGTATTTGGGTCGTGATGAACCAGAATTATCTTGCTGTTGCTGTTGTTGTTTATTTTCAACCGGTGGCAATTGTATTTCTGCTTGATGAGGATGTGAAGTTGTTGGAATTCTACTATTTCCATGATTTACTGGAGTAGTAGTTGTAGTTGAAGTAGTCGTAAAAGTCTGTGGTGATCGAGTTGGAAATAATGTAGGATACTGTGGTTGCGTTGGTGAAATGTTTGGTGGAACGGCAGCTGGAATATGTAATCCTGAGAGCCCTGGAGAAGGATTGGATATTGATGGTGTTTGTCTCTCAGTCCAACCAAAAAATGGACTTGCTACCGACTGATGATGTGATCCCATATAGGAATAACTAGAATATGCTCCTGGATATGTTAACGGATGATAAGTATATGTTCGAAAGTATCCCACTGGAATTTGTTTTAAAATTGGTGGTGATTCTCTAGAATTAAATAAATTAGTATTCATTATTATAAAAATTAAATTTGCATTACGCCAGGCAACATAACTCATTCACACAAATTAATATTATTTCTAGTTAAAGTGCAGTATAGTGTAGTACATCTATCCTAAAAAAACACATCATTTGCTTCCCAATTATTTACATCCTCGACTGACTTCCATTTCTTACGTATTTTTACCCGCCAAAATTAGGAAATTCAAACAACATCTTCATAAGGTTACTATCACTTGCGAATTGCTTCTTGCTTCCCCCATTTGACACTCATTTGTCTTCAAATTGGTGAAAATGTGTGCCGCTTAAGGGGTAATATCACCTTGTGACTTTTTTCACTTTTTTTTGGCTTAAGCACTCCTTAAAGTATCCAAGAATGATAAAAAAAAAGTCGATTATGAGAGTAAAACACTTTGAAGAGGGTGGGGGGGGGGGGGGGGGTGAAGCAAAATTAATGGATTTCGACTGCGCGGAAAAGCATGCATTAGGCTCTTTATTATTCCTTGTGCAAATTATACCGACACATTTTAGTTTCCAGCTTTCAATTTTGACTAATAGATGTCTCCCCACCCCTAGTTTAAGGCTGAGCAAACAGCAATAATTAATGTTTGGCTTTGAGAAGCCAAACAGCTGTTTTTCAAACTGACAAAACCAGTAGCTCCCTCAATTTTTATCCGATTGACCTGAATTTTTAACAATATTTTCTAGTTGACGTCGTAGGATTTTTTGATAACTTGATTTTAATATATTTTATAAGTGATTTTCGGCCGATTTAAAAAAAAAAAACAAGAAAAAAGGTTCCAATTGACGCCATTTTTTTTAATCAAATTTTCAAAAAAATCTATGACGTTAACTAGATTTTAGACTATATTTTAAGAAGCTTTTTTAATTTTTTGTTCCTGATTAAAAATTGTGACCTGTAGCGGTACGTCCATGTCGACCGTCCGAGATATTTTTTTTTTCCTTGCACGCTCTGTTATGGCGCCCCTATCCCTTACCTATCGTTCGTGGTACGTCTCAGAAAATCAAGTGAAATTTAGTGAACACAAGGTGATATTACCCCTTAAATAAGTTCTAACACGTTTGGATTTTGACAAAAACAGTTTATTTATTTATGCGGAATGCAACAATTCTAATTTTTTACATAAATTTAAGAATTTATTAACAGCACATTACGTAAACTGTATCAAATTTATAAAAATTCTAGAATGATCGAAATTGAGCAAGATTCCATAACTTCTTCCTAGACTTCTGTCTATCTACGTTAATTTGAAAGTTGGTTGATAATGCATTGGATAGAATATTGATATCATAATGCATAAAGAAATCATTAATTCAAATATTGTAATGTATTAACGTAATCAAAATGATACTAATGACAGTGAAAAAGCTCTATGAGTATAGAGGGAATTGTAAAGGATCTAAATTGAAGACGAACAAAGCTTCTCAAATATTATTGTTTTTTAACCACCGCTAATAACTTGGAGCTGTTACTTTTTATTCAACGACAATATTCGGTCAATAGAACGTGAGAACTCTACATTCTAATAAATAAAGTTATATGGATGCCTTAGAGAGATAAACTTATACATCGCTAGTTATACTGCTGTGGAAACTCATTCGGATCCAGTATTATTAACTGCACACCAGTATCCAATAGGATTAGAATTTTCAGATTAAAAATGAATGAGATATATGGTCGCCATTCAGTGTTGGTGCTCTTACGGAAGAAACAATTTTTGCAAAGAAGTACGACTAAGAAAGATGTTCGATTTCATCCCCAGAGAAAATGTCAACCTATATTAATGATTGACATGATTTTAGCGAATGGGTTTCGTGATTTTAATTAATTTAATAAATAGTTATAAAACTGAATCGGGTTTTTATTATCACGCAACAATGATTGAATCAATTGGCTCCAAAAATACTGACCTTAAGTAAGTAAAACATAGCATGAGCACAGTCACCAACATTATAACAGCGACATCTTCATTGAATTCAATAGTTATCGTCTACACATTATTTGTCTACATTAGTCAACACTATAGTTATGTTTTGAAGCGCGCTCATAGTTGACCATCTATGGTAACTATATCATGAATTATTATCATTGTGAAACGGTCTACGTTACCAATATCTCGGCAATAAACTATGGAAATTAGTGGGAACTTTTCCCAAAGATTATTATTCGAATTCTCACAATTTTTTGCTAGGTACTGTTAGGGGAGACCTTATAAAAACACATTGGCAAATTAAGAGTAAAGCGATCAGTGATACTAAACATCATCTATTATATACAAACTCTCATCCCTAATCACAGATCTAGTTATTTAAACTATTTTCGTATTCTCATCAAAGTTCTCTATTTGAAAAATGCTCATTATTTGAGTTTTACTGTCACGCGTAATTAATTTAATATACTTGCGTAGGAAAATTCAATTTTGTGTCATTTTGAAGGTAATATTTTTTGAGCTTTGAATATTCAATTTTTCCGATAATTTTGTACGGGAAGACGAAACTTATCTCTTCTTCCTTTTTAAATTTTTTCAGGCCAGAAATTCCCACAATATGGGAAAATTCTCACAATCTCCCAACGCTGAGCTATCTCATAATTTATAGAAGTTGTAGACAGCCAGCAGATAACACCGCGTTTCGGTAACATTTGTTAAAAATTGTAGCAATAAACTATTTTCACGAATCACACTTAATATATTTAAATACGATACACGGCTATAGAGACCATTCCATACATCTTCTTTGACAATCAAAATTAATTAAAATTCTACTGTTATCACCAACATATATGAAATTTTGCATATTATCACTTGACTGGAATAGCAATATTTTGCATATCGAATTGCCATAACATATCTAATTCAAGCCATATATAAAGTTGGCCTGGCAATATATGGACATATTTTTTTTTTCTTTTTAATTCAAAGTCAGGGGACGAGACATCGCAGGTACGGAGGGCAGTGCGGCCTATTATGCTAACCAAAACTTTTGTATCCTCTTAATGAAAACATCAGGTCCAACTGATGTAAGTTTTTCTGCTCATCCACAGATAGGAGAAGAAATCCAAGCGAATTTAGCCTGCTCCAGACAAATTCCGGACAAGTACACAGAAAGTCTCTGGCTCTCCTTCATGGCAGGACAGACATTCAGGGTTGTCAAAAACTGCCATCTTTGTGAGATAAGCGTGAAGCAAGCTGTGGCCAGTTATGATGACAACCACATTTCTCCATTATTTTCTTCCGAACTACAAGAGAAAGTCAGTGAAATTTCAATTAGGCCCATCAAGAGTTTTGTACACCTGCAAGTACTTAGGGCCGTCCATCTCAGCTTATGCCGCATGCGAACAACCGCAGATACCCGATAATCCAGGTGGCAACGCATACAACAGGTTCCGGTCCAAGGAAGGTAGAACCAGAGCCAGACCTGGCTAGAAGGTCAGCCCTTTCATTTCCCATGATCAAAATGTGCTCTGGAACCCACTGAAGTGACACCTTGTAATCCCTTAGTAACTTAATGGAAAGCAAAATACTGCCTTCTTTCTATTGCTTCAATCAAGTTGCAAGCAAATATGTGACATTTCTATGAAATTATGAATTACAGGATTTCAAGCTTAACAAATTTTTCCGTCCTCACATAACAAATATTTGAACAAATGGAATTCAAATCATACTATTGCCTTTTTGCGAAAAAGGGATTCAACCAAAATGCTGGTTGCTTCCTTAGGCCACGTATTTCTTCTAGTTCTAGACCCTACAATATCTGTAAATTTCAATTCATAATTTGCCGACCAATGAAAATTGACAATAAAATAATACTACCGCGCAATGACAATAATAAAATATTTCCAATGTTGCCACGGTTAGTTAGGTTAGATGCGATTTTTATTGCGCTAAAAATAATCTCAAAATGTTGCCTTCAACCTTCGTTGTAATTAATATTGCGTAAAAAGGACAATACGAATTTAAAAATATCAAATTAATCAAAATTCTTTAATTGCTGTTGTCATTAGGCCTACGGCATTACTACATGTCTTTATACAGGGTGTTTCATTCAGAGTCGTCAAATGAATAAGGCCAACAAATTTGACGGTTTAAAATTGATATTTTTTATTTATTTTTTCGGTATCGCATTCATTCTAGAAATATCAGTAGGTTGCCGTACGTTATGGCTTATACGGTTGGATCACTTCCATTTTGTAATTTTGACATTTGTATTGAGTTGCTATTTCGATCTTTGACCGCTATTACACAAACGACTATATCGAAAAGATCTACAGAACCATGGAGCACTGCAACTCAGAGCCTATTCAGATCATCGTGTTTTTATTAATAGTCACAATGCTTTCATAAAAGGCCGTATACCAAGTATATTAAGGCGTGAAAGCATGCCAAGAACTGATCCGGAGAAGATCGAAATTTGTATACCAACAACCAGGTACTAATCGCATACCCACGCTGAGAATTACCACTCATAGAGTCATACAGCTAACATTCGCAGCATACAATAATTTCTGCCAGTAGAATTATGCTCTTACGAGTAGAATTTTCTCGAGAATTGCTAAGGCGGTTCAGGAAGATTCCAATTTTTGTTGACAACATTTTGTGGAAACAGAACTTTAATATCTATAATTATCACACATTGTCAATGGATAATCCATACGCAATAAGACTTTCAAAATCCCAACATCCGTGCAGCGTAAAAATATGGAGGAATTTTAAGCCGCTATATCGATTAGGTCATTATTGAGTTACCTTAAAGATTAAATGGAAGAACGTACCAAGATTTAAATTATTGATATCCAAACTGATGGATTAGTAGCAATGGACGAATAAGGTAGACTTCGCGTTCACAAGATTTAAATTGAATAGATATTTTTGTATGGGGCTGCTAATATACCGTGTAAAGAGTGCAAAACCGAAAGTGTATTAAGATGAAAAATTCACGAAATTCATGAAAATTCGTATACATTCATATATATTCTCCAATACATTAGAAGAAATTTTTTTAATGGGTCCAGGCTCTGCATTGCAATAGATATATTTTGAAAATTTGTCGTAATCATATGTTTCTTAGTTACTGTAATAATCTCGTGCATATGAATTTGTTTCCTTT
The DNA here is from genome assembly GCA_963930735.1 of Dioctria linearis. NCBI lineage: Eukaryota > Metazoa > Arthropoda > Insecta > Diptera > Asilidae > Dioctria > Dioctria linearis. Next base: position 326,142,742 of record OZ005740.1, on the reverse strand, counting down.
GCCGTATACTAATTTTAATTCCTTTGAGAAACTTGTGAAAAAATCATTTCTTTTTTAACTTTATCCTGACAATGATGAAAATCTCAATGTACCTATCCGAAAACTTGAAAATCAATCATAACTTGTGGACCGCACTAAATCGGCATATGTTATGGTCAAAATGATTGTTCTTAAGCTAATTTATCCTTCTGTTCATTTTAGATGTTTATGAACGGAACTGCCCATATAGTCATATAGTCAATAACAATTTTCTTTCATCAGATTAACTCGACCCTTGATAGGATCAGCCTCGAACCCAGACTATTTAAATCACGAGCCTTTTCAAAATTTATTGAATTTTCACGTTTTTTGCATGTGAATTTAATAAATTTGCAAAACTATTTCCAAAAATAATTAAATTTAATAATCGAATGTATTGTAGGGACACCTGCCTGCATATTATATTATATTTTGTGAACCCACCACTCAGTCCGAAAATGTTGTGTAAGGCTTAAGTAAGTACTATATTTAGTGAGTAAAAATTTCACTCTAAACTCAAATATTTTGCACATTTTCATTAAATACTCAGAATATAAAAACAAATCTATTCTCATTATAAACTAAATTTTGTATGACTTACGTTGAAGGAGTATTCCACCAAAATGCTTGAGTACAAATCACTGCCGATGATATCAAAACCTGCAAAGAGGAAACTTCATTGAAAACACTAAATACCATCACTTTAGAAACACTATTGCGTATAATTAATTATTCTTTTTAAAATCACATTTAATATACACTAAGAATGTAATAATTAAAAACACTTTCTCACATACCATAGCACTTCTAATAAATAATATATCCATCACCATTCTTTTATAAGATCACTTGAAAAAACGTTATGGGCGATCTATGCTATCTGATCAGTAGAAACTAAAGTAATGAACCCTTGAAGCAATTTGATTGAAAATATAAGTCATTATCCCCACTCAAAAATATCTACCTGGGCTAATAACCCGCGGTGATCTTTTCTACAAAAACAAAACCCAAATCAAATCCCTAATCATTTCTTTTTCTACTTTTTATGTACTTATATACTTCCCGATGATTCTAGATGCAGGTAACTAACTCATCTGTCCACATCTCAAAAGGGCAGTCAATCCTATTCGCTGTGAATTTAACATGAACTTGCCAAGGTAGCTATGAATCGAATTAATCAAAGGTCAACAGGTTCCTTACTCAAGAAAGTGTTGGCTTCTTCTTCCCCTTTCTTCATTCTTGTCTAAAGTTTTTGTTTTTGCTGGTTGTTGCTTAGAATTATACGCCTAGATGCAATTATCCGGAATCACGCGTTGTTGTATGAAAATATTTGGAAACATGTCATAAAACTAGCAATTAACAATATCGTATGAAGTTGGTTGGTCATTTTTTTGTTATTTTGTGGAAACGCATTCCAGATCATCATAAAATTTAGTTTTCATTTGGGCTTCAAGTTGGTAAAAAAAATTTTTTTTTCAGTGTAGAGTTTTCTGACTTCAAAAAGGCTTCCGACAAACTTGGAATGGTTGCAAGTTAGTTAATAGAAATTTTTGTTTATGTATGTACTAATCAAAGGTCAAAAGGTTATTGCAGAAGTATCATATTTTAATAATTAATTTTGAAAATGAATTCTAGATAGTATGGGCTGTATCTTTCGCATGAAATAGACAATCGAAGATTTCGTGCCTCCCTCCTCCAAGGAAAATATGCCCCTAAGATAGAATTTTAAAAAAGGTAACAATCCGAAGCACATATCAACTCTGGTAAAAGGTCGATCAAAAAGTTTCTGTAATTTCGTGTCACAGTCGATCTCTAGATCTCAATGCAATTGAGTGGATCAATATTTCACAAATAGAGATAAATTATGGCAAGCAAATCAAAAAGAAGTTTCCCTAAGATTAGAAAATTATATGTAATTTAGGTCCAATAATTAGACTCTATTAATATATGTTTCCATAAAATACAATCTAGTGACAGTGGCAATTAAAAGTTTGGGTGCATGTAAAAAATCTACGGTCTTTCGCCAAACAAAGGTCAGCAATAACTTTTACTGACCCATTCAACACACAAGGCAACTTCTTTGAATTTGTTTTTCTATGAAAGTCAAAGACACATGCGCAATAGACAACCTGATCGAAATCTAAGGTAAATGAAATGTATAAGCTTCGCACAAGTAAAAATTACCCACTGTCAAAGATATAATGTTTTTTTTATTCATATATATATACCTATATGTATATAAAAAACTCGTTAAGTGGTAATATAAACAAAAGTCCGCTTAAGAACTAGTTCCCTTTGAGTGCGGCACAAAACTTTTGTCCCAATGATCTACAATTAGAGAAATGTACAAAGGCAAAGAGGTTCATATGTCATTCTCTAGAACCAGTACGAAATTCGGTCATTTGACCACATAATTTCATATAAAATCTTCGAGAATGCAAAAAGTATGAGCTTTTGTTTAAATGTTCACGGTGTGCGCGTCGCGTCGGTCAGAGATTGGTTTTTTTTTCAATTCAATTATTATCAGGAGTGTAGAAAAATGTGAGAAAATAGTGTAAAAAATGCAACAGTGGCGAGTGATTTATTCAATTTTATTCTTATTGCAAACAACTGCAATGGGTTGTACTGCATTCAAACAATATCACGATCCGAGAAATATCAACAACGATAAGCGAATTCAAAGGAACAATTTAAGTAAAATGACTTATTTTTATCCGAAAATTGAAAACTACAGAGGATTGTTGAATAGCAGAGCAGTACCAACATCAAAATATTGGGAAGATAATCTAAAATGGAGTCAAATTTCTGGCTATAAACAATCACAGGATTTACAATCAAACCGACAACATAATTCTCTCAATTCTGGAGTTTTCGTTCCAAAATTGCCCAATCATTATGTGAATCTGAACGGAATAAAATCATTACAAAATCGAAGAAGTGTCCATAATTTTAGACCGAATAGAAATTTTCGTCTTCGAAATTTACCTATTTTTGAGCAAGATGAAGAAGGCCAGCGAATATCCATCCCTAGAACTGTTGGTAGAGGTTCTAAAGCTAAATTAATTTTTAATTCTCCAATGGGTGTTAAAAAAAAATTTCCAATGATGGAACCAATACCAGGAGATATCTTATATCCGCCAAATACTCCGAAATTTAAGGTTACACCACTTAATTCTGAAATTATTCGATCGAATTCATGGAGTCCAATAATTAACAGAAGAGAAAATCAACGAATGATACCGTTCTATGCACACGAAGCAATACTTCCATGGTCTGAAGGACTAACTACAACGACGATGACTACAACAATGAAACCATATTTTTCTCATATCCCATATAAAGATTATAAATATTCAGCACCAATCTCAACAACTTCAACACCATTCCCTCAAATTGTTTATGCAATTCCTTATCCAATATACCCAGAATCAAGCAATTTCACTTCTCATGAATCTTTTCGAAGCGAACTAGATGAAAAAATGCACAGTTCAGAGACAAACAATTATAAAGCCTATCGAGCATATTGGAATAAGGATGATATCAGCATTAAGCCAGTCTATGAAAATCAATTTGATGTGATGATGACGACCACACCAGCAACAGTTCCGAAGAAATACACTCAGCTCGAATTGAATGATCAAATATCGCCACCAAAATATTTTAATAATCACCGAATGGAAGTGACAACACCTTTTACCAACTTTATAATAAACACATCTCGTCCTAGCCTAAGTACAACAGAAAGTGCAATTTCTTCGGAATTATTATCTGGACAAAATCAACATATGAAGAAGAAGGTTCTATCATCCATGAGAGGTGGATTCAAGACTTCTTATCCACTGCATGTTTATACCTTGAGTAAACTTATGCAAAAGAAACAAGAAAAACTCTCAACTGATTACGATTCACCAGCAGAATCCACTTATTCTCAAGATCGAGAATTATTTTCAAACAATTTTCTTGATTCGAACGAATTAATAGAGGACGATAAAGGCTATTTCGATGAAAGTCTTAAGGAAACTCCAAAAAGAGCACGCCAAGCTACTAGCGATCTAGATTCAGTATCCGTGCAGCCAAATGTTAATTGGATTAAGATGGATCAAGAGTAAAAACATAGGCTTTAAATGGAAATTTCAAATAAACTAAAAATAATCATTTTTTCAATTAGGTTTCACCAAAATCTTAATGTACCACAAAAATTTTCTTCACACTACAAAGAAGCCATCTTTAATCCACTGTCCAGGAAGACTATACCAAAAATTCACGAATCAGCTGCGGTTCTAGGAGCACAGATTTTAGTACAGAGATAAGTAGGAATGAGGTAGAAATAAAAAATAATATTTTAATCATAATTTGTATTTTCTTTTTTTTTTCTAAAACCACCCACACATATATAATATTAAAAGTCCATTCATCTGCCTGTCAGTCTGTCCGTCCGTTCGTCTATCCGTCCAGGGTTTTTTAAAAAAAAAATTGATTTAAATTCGAAATGGGACCAATCGGGTAACTTTGTCGTGGAGTTGCCATACAAACATTTCGTTTTTATATATGTATATATCGACATTGCCTGAGAACGCATCAACGTATAGAGCTGAAATTTGGTACACAACGTTTTCATAAAAATAGGAAATAAAATTTCAAAAATGAACTAAATCGGGTAACCCCTTCTTGATGTTGCCATATAAAATTTTGGGTTTTCACTCTATTAATATTTTATTTTCGTCTGGGGCACTGACATATGAGTGCTTAACTTTCTATTTCACGTGGGCACAATTTTGTCTGTCAAAAATAGTTCTTACGTTGGTGCCAACATTGAAAACATTTCGATTATCTACTGCGTGTCTAATGATTATATTGGTTTTGACAAAACACTTTTTATCAGTAATAACCCTAAATAATTAATTTAAAAACATTTTATTTCGACGAACCCACGTATTTATATGTTGTTTTCAGTTCTCTCTCAGTTGGTACTTGCTGCTTAGACCGAAAGAGTTAGCAATATAGAAGTGCAGTGTATTTCTATGAAGTAGTCAGTCCATATTATATATGTCAGTGATCTAGGGTATAATGTTATTGGTCCTAGAGCAATTATAACTTTTATCTTGTTTATATAAATTTCGAAGATGAGCATTTCCTCAATCTGCATTGTTTTGGTTGCTTCCAACTCGTGGATAAAAAAGAAGAAGAAAAAGAATCGGGCCGGGAATAACTCCGGGCGCAACTCCTTCTAAGCTCTTCTTTTTCCTGCTGAGCTAATAGACTAGACCTATAGCCTGCTTGATGAATCCCATTGAGACGAAAAACCAGCGCTTCTGAAAGAAGTACAATTTAAGCGCTTCTCTAGACATCAATTCTAAACTCTTTACTCTTTCACTGATCTATCCAGAAAAATAAGCAAAGGCGCAAGTAAACAATTAAGAGTTTCTATAGCCATCACTTGGAAGCTATATAGTAGATTATTTGATGAGCTCTAGCAGAACTGAAACAAGGGCTGATTTCATCTAATTTTCCACGAATTTTTTCACACTTATGTAGCGCTTTTCTTTTCAATGTGAAACTCAGAGTGATTAGAAGTAATCTGAAGTTTTGGTTAATACAAATACCATACATAAAAGTGAGAATAAGAAGGAGAATATTGATTTATTTAATAAACTTAATAAAATTAATACCACAAATAATCATGAGCAAGCGCAAGCGCCTTACTAATGTTCTCAGAAAGCAGTCTTGAAGACCTCTTATAGCAAGGAGCACTGAGATGATTATTTAAAAAGCTCATTATTGAAAAGAAAGCTTCAAAAAACTTCTCCCCCAATCATTTTGCATACCTCCTAGAGTGCTTCTTAAAAACAGTAGTGAAGCTCTTGCCTCAGCGCCCTGCGAACATTCCTATGTAAAAAATTGGCCAAGTGCGAGTCAGACTCGCACGCAAAGAGCTCCGTACTATCGTATAAAAGGGGAATGCTGACTTTTCATACAGGTTTAGGCCCGACACCTCCAGGCATGAGAGATAGAGATATCTTAAACGATGCATTACGATATTCTGAACATTTCATTAACATTTCATTAACAATATTTATTTCAATTAAGCGGCGGAAAGCTTTGGCGATCAGATGTAGCTTGAGCGACTAACTCGGCTGAGAAAGTGGACTTGTCTACTTCTCGTGATTGTGCAGAATTGATGCGTCGTGGGTAATGAATTCTTACGAGAAAAATGTTCACAACAGAACATTGGCCATGGAAGAAAGAATTGCAAAAATGTATGCGAAATGTAGTAACTGGGAAACGTCCTGAGAAAGTTTCCAGAATCGGGAAAAAAGTACACAATCCGATAGTACTCGGCAAGACCTTTCATTTGATATTCATTGATATATTGGAACCAACCCCCGACGCGAGTTCTTACCCCTCACCCTAACAGTATGCAGAGAAAATCTTCTTCTACGAATTGTAGCTGGTAATGAGCTAAGGCGAACAGCGGAACCTGTTTTGCCGATAGGACATAACCCTACCGAGTTAGAGTCGATCTAAGGTGCGAAAAATCTAGTGCCTCAGTTCGAATGAAAAGAGGGAAATACTAAAAAAGTGAGTATGGGGTTGGCTATAAATAGCTATTTAATCCTCCGAGTATAGGAATGTGGGTACTCAAACTTCCTCTCAGAATCTAAGGAATCCGATTATGTACTAGATTTCCAAAATGTACTGGATCAAACTTTGACCCCCCCCCAGCCATCACCTGCTTAATAGAAAAAAAGATTATTAACCAAATATGTTCAGAGTGTCATAATGCGTTTAAGACATCTCTCATATCTGGACTCTGGAGGTGTCGGGCCTAAAATGGGCATTCCCCTTTAGAATTATGTTACTTTCTATTTATTTTTTCAAACGAGAGTAGGCGCGTCAATTAAAAAAAAATGCCTACTTATGATAATGATGAATGTGAAGGAAACGAGCAAAAAACGCCAAAAATTCACGTTTCTTGTATGGGGGCCCCTCTTTAATTTTTAATTCAAATTTATTTTTGCTTTTTGTTGTTATAGCATGCAATAGAAAAATACACTCTATGAAAATTTCAACTGTTTACCTATTACGGTTCATAAGAAACAGACCGGTGATAGACATAAAGACGGACGGACGGATATCGGAGGCTTTGCAATAGGGTTCCCGTTTTTACCCTTTGGGTACAGTATGGTACCCAAAAAAGCAATGAACTGGGATAGAAAAAAGAAGCACTGCGAGCTTCCAGGAAGCGCTTCAGAAAGCTTTAGATATAAATAGATCAGATTAGATTATTAGATCTAAATAGGATGCTCCACCTAGGCAAATATCCTCTCCCACATCATGCAGTCTGATCGCGAGTGCTACAGTATGTATATGAGGATTACGTTGTATGGCGTTTTTATAAAGGAAGATAGTTAGATCGAAAATTAACCCTCCCCCATCTTGAATTGGACAGCAAGTCCTGTTATAATAACTTCTGCCTGACTTGAGCTGGAAGATGGAAACTCTAAGGGGTACCGGAATTTCGTGCGAAATCTTACTGCATCATGCGGAACGCACTCAATCTCCATACATTAACTTGTTCAGAAGCTTTAACGACGAGGGAGCATTGAGCGTGTTCAACATCTCCTACAAAACTTTGATGGAATATACTTGATAGATGCCGTTTCTGTGAATTTAAGGAAATAGTAGACAAAGATTGAGAGATATATTAAGGTCAATAAACTCGTGTGGCTGGTTTTAACGCGCCCCCCCCCCCCTAAATTGAGTGGTTTCCAATAAATAAACGAGTAATAAAAGGGAAATATTGTAAATTAAAACAAACAACCAAAAGTACCTGATTACAATAATATGAAATTTAAAGCAATTAGTCTAGAATGCTCACAATTCTCTAAATCTTCGCAGGCTTGAGAGGAGTAAATACGTCTGCGGGATCAGTTATAAAGCTTTTGCCTTTCTATCCTCGAAATGCTGTTAAAATTGTGATCGCATTATTTTTACATGTGGACAACAGCAAACAACGTCTATGAACTATAGTCCGCACTATGAAAACTGAGCTATCAAGATCAGGAAATTACTGCTGGGGTTGCCGCATTGCCTTGAGCAAAATTGTGTAACTTTTTCATTTAAATTAAGTTATTTTATTGATTTTCTATAAAGTCAGATAAATTTCATCCTCGCAAGCATTGTGTTAATTAAATTACAGAGTTTATTTACAATGAAATTGGCTTATTCTAATCAGTTATATTCTGACATTCTTACTATACATCTGGAAGTGCTACAGATATACCTTGATCTGGTCTTTGATTTCAAAAAATCCCTGATTAAACTTTATTTTCTATTGTATGCCAAAACCCCATGGGATTTTATTGATGAATCTGATTGATTAAAAATTTGTTTTTGAGAAAATCATGAAGATTTTCATTTAAGATGTTTCTCTAGGCAGTGATGGCTCCAGCTAGGAAGCACGGGGGGCGCACGCCCCTCCCTGAAGAGCACAAATAAATTGCAGTAGATCTTCTGAATTATTCCACTGAATTTTTTGCACAAGATATAAATTTTACTGGAAACGTTCAATTTGAAGAAGAACTTATTCGGGTAAAAGCGATGGGGGATTCGTTTTAATTGAAAATACAACGGCAAACAAATCATTGTATATTGATGTAGTGAGTTATTACATTTAAAGCAAGACATTTATTTTAGAAAAACAGTTTTATTATTTCGTAAAATGCAATAGTAGAATATCTAGCTAAGACCTTAAACAAAACAAAATTAAATGCTGATTGGGAAATTCTAAATCAGAACTTTAGAGAAGTCTTGGCATGCGTGAATACATTCCGTATTCTTACAGCAGATCTCAACAGCGGTAAAAAAGTAATGTACTAAAATCGAAAGAGTCTGCTTTTCGCGCGTATCCTTTGCATTCATGTCTGGAATTGAAACTTACTCGACAAGACTGCCCTGAACACCTAGAACTCCATTATCCGGAGAGAAAAATTTCCTTTTGATCAGAATAGAATATCAAAGGCTTCTGGTCCCCAGTCAAGACAATCAAGAACAACTGTAGCAATTCCTCTATACCTTCACCTCATCTTTAGCTAAGCCTTTGCGGAAACTATTCTACTTGTCTTATTCGACAGAAAAATTTCCAATGGTTGGAAAATACCTCATGTTCAGGCTATTCCCAAGGTGAGGGTAGCGACGCCTCAAATTATCGACCAATTGCAATCACTTCGATTCTTTTAAAGCTTTCTAAATCTATCATTAACTCCAAACTAATGAAGTATCTAGAAACCAAATAACTCATCAATGATCGGCATTATGGCTTCCGAACTGGACCCTATCTGGAGCCTTGCTGACTTTTCTTACGGAACAATCGTACCGTGCACAATGGTGTTTTGTAGTCACAAAATCATTGCCCTAGATATTTAAATGGCCTTTGATAGAGTCTAACATCCAGCCGTTTTAGTTAAACTTAAAGTACTTGGTCTCTCCCCTCATCTTCTATTATAGATTGAAAGTATTTTACCTGATCGCATAATACCGGTTGTACTAGATGGGTTTTCACCAGAACCTCACTCTATAAATGCCAAGACGTCCCAGGGCTCTGTTATCTCTCTTCTTAATTTTCATTAATGATCTACTTTCCCGTACTATTAATCCAATCCATAGTTTTACCTATGACAGTAGCCTTGATTTCGCTTAATCTTTTGACATTCTTGGGACTCCAGACAGAATGCCACTTCTGTCAAACGAGATAGCTTGATTAGAACATTCAACAACGACCTTGATAATATCAAATTTTGCCGTTGACACTACCCTTGATACTCTTATGGACTCCAGAGGGAATGTCACATCTAGTTTGCCGTCTAACAGTAACAGGAAAGGAATTCCATACACGAGAAATAACGGAAAAGTAAGAACGTGGCCCAACAACATAACGTGCACGAGGAATCCGAAGACTTACATGACGGGACGAATGCAAGAATTGCAAGTGACTAAATAAATATGAAGAGACCTTAGAGATTATCAAATTTCGTAGGAAAACTAATGATCTAATTTCTAAGTATGTATCCAAAGAGCATCCTAGTAAGGAATTTCTATAAGCAGAAACGTGATCGTGACGTCTTAAACCATAAACAAAACGTACGCAATCATTAAAAGCTACATTTAACTTACACACAGAGTCAAGCCGCGAATAAATTGTACTACAGAAAGTGAAATGTGGAATTAGCAGTGCCTTAACTAGCTTTAGCTTTAACTCAACCTGGAGCAGACTACTCGACAGACGAAGCAATCAGTGACCCCCATAAATCTTTTGTAATAAGGAATTAACATGGTCACAACACTCCAATTTACTATTGAAAAAAACACCAAGATTCTTAACCTTCCTGGTATAAGTCAAAAGTACTCCATTAAGATATATAGAGGGAAGATCTGAAAATACAAGATCTCTCCTATAGAAGACCATACAAGAAGACTTCAGGGGATTCAACAAGAGTCGGTTGCTAGTGGCCCAATCAGATATATTTATTAAATCACGGTTAACTCGATGTATGCAGTCCTCCATTAATCCAATTGGACGAGACAGATATATCTGAACATCGTCACCATACATGTGGATGTTCACGTCTTCAATAATATCAGGAAGATCATTTATGAATAAGCTAAAGTGAAGCGCCCCAAAAATTGATCCTTGCGGAACACCACATCTGACGCTAATCCACTTCGATTTAGCATCCCCAACTTTAACGTGCTGAGAGCAGTTGAAAAGAAAATCTGAAATCATTCTTGAAGAGGAATGAGAAAAATTATACATTTTTTGCAGTTTCGATAAAAGTAAACTGTGATCGACGGAATCAAATGCTTTAGTGAAGTCGAGGAGTACTAACGCTGTTAACAAATCACTGTCCAGTGAATTGCGTATATCAGTAGAAACTCTCAACAAGGCAGTTTCACTGCTATGGCCAGAACGAAAACCGGACTGCAATTTCGAAATGAGCTTATTATCCGAAACATACTAAAGAATCTGCGAGCTTATTGGCCGATAATCAAAGACCTTTGGTGCAGAACATTTAGCCAAAGGTATAACAACAGCATTTTTCCATATTTGGGGAAACTCAGAGAAAGTGAGGCAAGAGTTAAAAATATAAACTAAACTATAAAGAATTACGGACAATATCAATTTGAAAAATAATGGTGCAATATCGGCTGACGCGGTGGCTGCGGACCTAACGGACATGCATGCCTTGAAACCCTCTTCATGTGATACACATCGGAAACTGAAACTGCTGTGACCTTCCCCGTTCAAACTGATATTAGGAACGGGTTATGTTGAGGAAATATTACAGGGTGTAGTAAAATAAATATTAAGATCACCAGTATTCAAGTCACAAGGTGGCAAACCCTTTCCGTATGCGCCAAACCGCTTCAAATTAGACCACAGTTTCTTTGTCCTTTTAATTACAGCGTTCGTCTTATTTCTAATTGCTTTGTACCTGGAGAATCATTCCTCCGACTTACATCTCTTGTACCTGCGAAAAAGTTGTTCTCTTTCAGCAATTAGACACTCGATTTCACGAGAGTACCATGGAATACGATTTGTAGTAATCCGTTTTATATGTAAAAGTGCATATTTGTCGTGAAGATATGATATGAAACCATTAAAAATATTCAATTGCTCCTCGACTGAAGAAGAGTCGTGAATACAAACCCAAGGAAGGGTTAAAGCTTCCTCAAGCAAATTTTGTACATCAACTTTATCGTAAGAACGGAATTTAATTATATTAGGCAAAGGTGAGAAGCAAATGTTGTAAAACAAATAAATAAAATCATGATCAAATATACTTGGTGATGTTATCTGATTATGAAAAAGGACATTATTGGTATCACATACAAAGAAATAATCCAAAAGCGAGGGATTATTACAATTGTAGTAAGTAGATAAGCAGTTATTGATATTTTGTAAAAAACACGATTGAAAGAAGTGTAAAAAGCAGTCCGCAGTGTAAATGTACCTGGCGGGCAATAAACACTAATAAGAAGCAATTTCTCTGTAGCACAACTCACCTCAACAGCCAGAAATCCAATGCCACCTTCAATGGATCTTTTAATAATTTTGGATTTAAAGCAATTCTTTACAAAAATACCAACTCCTCCTCCGATCTGACATTCATGATCACGCCTAAGCAACTTATATCCAGGAATTGCAATCGAGTTAGATAAAATATTCTTATTAAGCCAAGTTTCGGAGATGAATATCGAATGCACATTACTGCTATAAAAAATTCCTTGCACTTCAGTAATCTTTGGTCTAAGGCTTCTTGCATTAAAATGGCAGATGTTAAAGCCACGTTCTCGTACTATTTAATCCGGAAATAAGAGTAGATTTTTACATTAGAAGGCAACCTGGGACACCGAGCAATAACTCCAATCAACATGACGAAAACACAATTTAACCAAAAGAAATGGAGAATTATTTATAAAATTAACCAAAGAAAACAAATTTTAAATACTAAGAAAAAAAATAGTTATTACTATAACTAAAAGAAAGAAACATAAAATCAAATCAAAATTAAGAGACAAAAAAATAAAATAAATTACTAGCATAACCTTCCTATACAACGCCCTGAAACTTTGCATCCAAATCTACAAGTTTACACAGGTTAATAACTTTGAATGGCCTTTGTGAATCATTTTTGCGGGCATACACAATACCATTTTTAGTGTAAACAGATGATTTTGTCGACGTAAGCTGAGAGCACGTTGTAGAATTGTATTGGATCCAGGAGATAAACTCTCGAAGCAGTAGACTCGGTCGTCAGAAGAAAAGCCACTGTCGATTGCATTTAATAGATCCCACTATAGAAACACCATTTTTCGCGAAAACTATGTCAAGGAACAGATTCAGGCAAATCTGGCAAGCTTGGCATATCCATAAAGGGGAATACTCTTATTAAGAACGTATAATTCCAATAAACTGATAAAATATGGGATCCTCATATGGATGGTTTGCGAAGCTAAAGCAGGCTATATCTGCAATATACTATATACTGGTCAAGGGAAAAAATTTGAAGAGACAATTCTATCCGTGCTCCAACCTTATAAAAAAATTCAATTCAATAAAAATACAAATTTATTTTATATCATTTCCCAAAATTTCAATAAAGTATACTTGATCTCTTAAAAGTTATGTTGTTTTTATATAAAGCATACAAATTGTGTCAACAAATGCCGAAATTTGGCTGATGGCGGTCCAAATAATACCGACGATATATGTACTGAAGAACATTTCGGAATGTAGAAACGTATGAAATTGATAGGACCTTTTTTGCCGTTGTACGAACTATTTTTGAAAGAAATTCTAAAACAACTTTACATACACACAAGTTCAAAACATAAGGGCGGTTATATTTATTAGCATTCATCCAGTTTTCTGTTAGCTTTATTATTTTGTACAACATTATACCTTATAACGAGTACAGTTTTACACGAATAACTCGAATATTGAAGATTTAAACTTACCGGAAATTGTTTGAAATAAAAAATATTTTGAACTACGTTTAATCGATGTGCAGCTACCCAAATAGCTATATTCTGATATTTAACGTATAGGTATAAGTGTAAGCTCCATCACCAAATGAATATCGGCTAGATATGCTTAGTAGCTAGAACTTATTATTAACCTTTTTTTTTATAGTAGGTATACCAAATTTTCTCTTGTTAAAATACATTTAAAATGCAATTTGAAGGAAGAAAATCACCAAAGAAAAACATCACAGCACATCATTGCTTTGCAAAGCTGTTCTCAGTTATTCGCCAGGTTAATGCTAGACAGACTTCAGTCCAGTTTCTGCTTTACACTCTACCACAGTGCTAACAATGTTGGCAGAAAAAGCAACAGTTTACCTAACTCACCTTGCCAACTTAAGGTACAGCCACGAAGTGGGAGAAAGTGGTTTCTGTTGGATAATAATGCTGAGGTGATCGTGTTATTGTGTCTCTTATTAAATTCCTAAATTTTCGTTTCTAAAAAGTGTGTGAGTTTAAGTGATTGTAAAAATACAAAAACCTAAATTTTAGCTAATCGTCATGAAACGGATCAATGTGATTCTTTTAATTTATTGCATTTGGTTTAGCATCATCCTCCATGTTCAGGCATACGATCCAAATGATGACAAAATTGCATCTGTACTCCCACCAGAAGGAACGTTCGAGGCATTTTATCCACGAGAAATGGACGGGATACCAAATGGATCTTCGAGGCCATCTCATGCTCATGGCAGCTTCTTTAAACATCGTAATCCAGCTTTGGTAGATACAAAGAACTCAGCCGCCTATGGATATCGATTTGATGGAAAAAGACGATTCAATTTTGATTGAAGTCTCTTATGGTGTGTGATGGTTACGTTTAAAACCAGTGAAATGTGAAATAAAGTTTTTTACGTCTCGAGTGATTTCGTCTTTTATTTTGTAGTTAAGAGAACAACTTTTACTAAACGAAAAAAAAATTTGCAGATTCAGATACATTGATATTTTGTATACATACGATATGTCGGAAGATTTTAAAAATATGTTGCTACACGAAAAAATATGAGAAATCATATAAACCGCAGCACTGACCTTGTCTCTATTGCGGTGAACACTAGATACTCTCGGCCACAATCACTATTTGAAGTCAACGTACTCACTTTGCCTATGCTATGGGGAAAAACTTGCTCTACCTCACCCATGCCTCAGTTTTATAATAAAAAGGTTCGGTCTATGGTCAATTATGAATGCAAAGTTTTTGTGAAGCCTTTGGGGAATAGTTGCAAAAAATTGCATGGCATTTAAACAGCTGTAAAGAAAACCTATTTTCTTTCCGGCTGGAAAATTCGATACTGAATTTGAACGGAAATTTGAACGAATACAGCTCAGTCTTTTTATACCGTCGAAATATGATGAAATCATACGGTATACTAAGTTTGTCATTTCGCTTGCAACGCATAGAAATAATGATGGTAGAGGAAAATGTGTTGGACATCCACGTATAATATGAAAAGGTATTTTGGTTTTTGCATGTTCGTCCATCTAGCCCTCCGCGCGATAACTCGAGAACGCGTATACTAGAGAACTGAAATTTTGCAGATGGGCTTTTTAAAAAAAAAAAAGTAAAATTAAGTTCGAAAATTGGGACAAATCGGGTAACTTCTTCATGGGGTTGCCATACAAAAATTCCATTTTTCACTACATATTTGGACACTGCCTAAGAACGCGTCAACGTCCTAGAGAGCTGAAATTTTGTACACAGTGTTTTCATCAAAATAGTAAGTAGGTAAATATATTTTTTTTCTAATTTTTTTGGCTTACCGTCTCAGTAATGTCCAAAATAGCACTCGAAGTATTGTCGCGTTTCCGGAAACCAGATTGCTTGGAGTATATAAGCTTAGGAACAGCGGATGCTGAAATTATTTGGTTCTTAATTGAAATTTTCCAAATCAGTGCAGGTAAAATAGTTATAGGTCTGACAACCGAAGGCTGTGTTGGATTGGAGCTCTTGGTAATGGACTGACTGGGAATGCCTCACTTTCAAGCAGTAGGGAACGTTGAACTGGTAATTATGGTATTAAAGAGATGGAGAATATAGCTAGACAAAGCAGAAAAAACTAGTTTCAGAAAATTTATAGGAATGCCACCAAGATCAGCAGCATTTGATTTAACACAAGCAAAGGCATCAGAAACTTCAAAAATATCAACGTTAGAAAATGAGAATGAGTCCTCGTCAATTTGCAGCCTTAGAGTTTCATCTTCCTCTTCGAACAGTCGACACAGTTCACTGTCGGATTTGCCTATCTTCTTCAGGAAGTGACGGAAGGGGCCGTGACGCGTTAGCAAATAGTCTGATCGACTGTATGAGAGGGGTTGAAGAATTTCTTCGCCTGTCTCATATCGGGCACTCTACGCCAAAGAGATCCAGTTGCCTGTTTTCCCACTTAAGCAGTTCCCCCTAAAGTGGCTTTTCGGTGGGCCAAATTTCGTGTAGGGACCAGTATACGGACATTCATCTCCGGTTTTAGGCAGTACGTCTGCTTTTTCATTACCGCCCACTACTTAATGTCCAGGGACCCAAACCAAGGTTACTTGGTTGTCCCTAGACAGTAGATTTGGAGTTTCGAGTAGCATCTTCAGACTATCTTCGACTCAAAAACTTGAGACCAAAGAGCTAGGAGCGCAGCTTGGCTGTCTGAACAAATGTCGATGTTGGAGTTCTTGCAGCCCTTATTTAGGCTTTCCTCAGCTCCAACCTCTATAGCATAGACTTCCGCCTGAAAAATGGAAGGTGCGGCACCAAGCCATTCCACTTCTGGACCAACCACCATTGTACCTGTTTCCCCGTCCTCTGTTTAGTATCTGGCTTCTTTGATTAATGGTTACCTTGTAACCTCTTTCAAAAGAAAGTCGCTTGGCCATAGAATCTGTTGGAGCTTCTAGGTCGTTAATGTTGATCTGGTCGAAGATACTGAGATGACCCACCCTGGAGAAAGTGTGCTCATCTGGCCTTTCCTTTCGAAGCATACTAACCGTTGCTTCCCTCTGAATAAAAAGGTACATAGGCTGTAAGCCAAGAATGGCTTCAAGTACACGTTGAGGATACGATGTAAAGGCACCACACATTTGCCCCATAAGAAAGTATGGGTCTGACTATACCCTAGAACATCCATAAGGTAATTTTGGGGTTCAGTCCCCACTTTTTCCCGAAAAGCTGATGGCATGAGCTGAATGTCCACATGGCTTTGGTAGTTATCATTTCCAGGTGGGGATTCCAGGATTGCAATTCCATTTAATTTAGGAGATGGGATCTGAAGACTCCTTTTCCTAGTAAAAGAAACTAGCACTGGTTTACCTGGATTTATTGATAGTCCCATGTTCTGGCACCATCTGGTAACGATGTTAAAAGCAATTTGCATAAGCTCGGGTATAGCTGATTCAAATTTTCCTTTAACACAGATGACAATAACTCTAGAAATTACTCTTTAGGATTTTTTACCGGGGCAAATTTATATTTGTTCAAGTCTTGGTTTTGCCTCATAAAAGGTAGTAAATAGCGAAATTGAGTGAATTGAAAAACCAATGAAAAAATAGAACAAAGAAAAAGAAAATTAAAAAATCACTCAACTTCGCTATTTGGGACCTGTTGATGAGTCCAAACCAAGACTTGAAAGTTGCCACCAAAAATGAAATGGGTTGTGTGATGAAATAACAAATAAAAAATTGTTTTTAGCTTTTGCTATATACCGGAGAATCTAAATAAATTCCTTCTTGACAAATACAGATGACAATGTCATCAGCATATCCTTGGGCCTTAAAGCCGGTCTCTTGGAGTAAATTTAATAGCTCATCTACAACTAGGAGCCATAGAAGTGGTGATAGAACCCCGCCTTGTGGGCAGGCTGTAGTAACCATAATTTTTGTGGATTCGCCTTTCATGGTAGGTGTTATGCAGCGTTTCTCGAGCATGTTGCCAATCCATCAGGTTTCTATGCGTCTATCTTCGGATACTCTCTTGATCGAGTCAAAGAGAGTGTTATCGAATGCGCCTTGTGTGTCCATAAAGGAACATATAAGGACCTCCTTTTCCTGTGAGGTTTTCTCGATAGTCTCTACCAGACTGCTGAGAGCGTCTGCCTTGTATAGTTTGCCCTTGCTGATAGATTTATTAAAATTTATTCACTTACAAGAGATGAAACCTTTCTATGTCATCACAGTAATTAATCTGAAATGAATGCAATAGATTATATGAATGTCACCATAACTTTGAATAGAAGTATTATTATTTTTATTTTTTATCACAATATCATCAAAAACATTATTATTGAAATTTATATAAAATAATTATTGCAGTAATTCGAACGTTACAACAAAAAAGTGTTATTTGTCTCTCTTGTGAAGTATATCAAAACTGACATGAAACGTATTGCAATATTATAAATAAACATCTTTATTTCAGACATAGAAATACAAATAAAAAAACATAATTTAAACCTAAAAAAATGCAGGGATACATAATGAAACAAAGGAAGAATAATTAATACGTAGTTAATAGGATACATTTCCGCCTTCTAAGAATATTGCATACTGCATACTGAATTTATTAGAAAAATTCATTCAAATGTTTTTTCCCACGTTATTATTACTATTATACCATTAAGATTGAGACTGCTGTAACTTAAATAAAATTTATTGCTACACGTTTATTTTAACCCAAGAATTAGGATTGAGGTAATTTTATTCAGTAGCCCAAAAACCGGATAAATCACGTAAGCAGTTTATTTTACAAAAATCAACTTGTAAACCTCCATCGTGATAAAAAGTGAATAATTTATTCATTTTATTTCTCAAAAGCTTTTCGTGGTTACGACAGGATCTAGTAATCCAAGCGAATATATACTCGGTTTTGTGTATATGTATGTGCATAATTTTGAATTTATATGCATAATTGGTAAGCATTACTGATGTGATTAGAACGAAAGCTACTATGTACATAGTCAAAATTTTGGAAGCGCGAAATCGAGAAACATTTCTGCCATTCAGCCTTAATAAACTTTTTACTATTTTGACGTACAAAAAAATCACTCAGCGGCTGCACTACTGTGGAGTAAAACTAGTAAATTTGGCATATATTGTGCAAAATATGTAAATACAGCTTCTCTTGATAATCGGGGCCTTTGCTTAGGTTTATATCTAGTATATTATAGCATCCTCATTGAAGTAATCTTCTAGTTTTTATTTTGAAAACTTATAAACTATCTTTATTCTGAATTTAACATTTCTATAGGACGTTCATTAAATTTAAAAGCTTCGATGAGTGGTAAAACTGTTGGCATTGATTCTTCCAAAATTCTTGTTGGCAAAAAACTCAGAGCAAAATGTAGTACATCTATCTATAACGATTTACGGTGACAACCTTGGTGTACGTCACAGAGATCTAACATTCTATCAAATTTCAAATTCCTATGTCACGTCGGTTTCGAGAAAAACTTCTGTGACACGGTCGGACGTAAGAGCGATCTTGCAAGGGCTCCTTTCTTTACATTTGAGGTACCGAACCCTAAAAAATACAAAAATCGACTAAGACGATTACATTGCAATACAATTTCATTTTTTAATTCTGTTTAGTTTTGTACATAAATCAAAGAATGCTCTCTTTTAAGAAATTATACCTAAAAAAAAAAAGCCTCCCGAAAAGGTTGCATAATTCTCGTAAATGTAATCACATAATTTAGATAACAATTTTCTTATAGCCACCAACTTACTTTACAAACAACAAAAACCTTGTCCCTGCATGAGAACCTGTATTTGAACAGGTAACTGATGATGTAGTCAATAATAATTCTCAATGTTCTATAGAATCAAAGTTGTCAGACTCAATTCTCATGCGGACGGAAATTATCAAGTTACTGCATTTCACAAGAAAAGAAGTCGCATTTATCAAAAGATTCACGCTAAGCTCTATCCTGTCCATGTCACTAGACATGAAAATGAAATACCTCGACGTCGTCGATGTTACATACGATCGGCCTCCTCAATGGAAAATTGAATCGGACAATGACCTGTGGGAGGGCATGTTTAATCTAGTATGTGTATTCCTCAAGAATCAATTGAGACGGTTTATTACTACTTTTTTTTTTAAGGCAAAACTATGTGTTTTTTTCCTATTTCCCTTCTCCTCAGCTCCGAACTAAATTTTGATTGGAGCATTTCTAATTGCGTTCCTCGATTATATAAGTACAATTCATAAATGATGTAGTAGATTTCTGTAGCAGAAAGTGGATATTATTAAAGAACAAAGGCCCCAAATATCTAACTGACCTACAACTTTTGATAACTTACTGGACCGTCCCGTCCGGGTTTCAGCCCCGCTGCTGGTCGCCCAAATCGAATTCATTCTAATGATGTTTGAACAATTGATTGATTAGTCAGATACTCGACCATACACCAAAGTGTACGTCACGATTTTAATAAATCCACTGCTGCGGCTGCTTAGGGTGCACTTTTCCAGACCACCAATGGCGCTTCTGGATAATTCACGTGTTCTGATGCATTGCTTTAACTTAATCAAAAGTTCTTTCTACCTGACCAGTGAAGCTATTAACTTTAAAGAGGCGGGTAAAATAGCAACTGCACAAAAAAACTGGAAGGTTGTAAGATGATAAGACTTTTAGATTGGTTACTATTTCGTGGGTACGCTTCACATTATTTTTCTTGAGACTTCGTTATTTGAATTGATTTTGTTTAGTGAAAACATATTCATAATATTACGATATTGATACCAGTTTTAAAAATTATGAACATAATTTTAAATAACTCATTTCGGTGAATCTTTGCATGATGGTAAATTTTGAGATCTGAAGAACTACGGTAAATACGTGGATCAAATTGGAAGATTGAGGGAAAAAATTGTTTATAGCTCAGAAAAGCTAAGAAACTAAAAGAAAAACACTCAAGAAAAAAATATTTTTAAAATATGGATCTGAAGAAACTATTCGCCAACACTAGCGGAAACCTGGATTAAGCAAAATGAAATACACTTCTACAACCTGCAAAGATGTACCCCGATATTCAGCTGCCATAAATCTACTACGAGAGGGGGCGGAACAGCGATATAATATATAAGAGATACCATAAAATTTTGCTACGGTTCCACGATCTGGTGGACGGCATTGAAGAGGAAATGTAAACTGGATGATGTGCTGTCAAAAGCCCAAGAGGCCGCTTGTGTGGGAATTACATCCACGGCGGTTCTGGAGGTCATGCTTGACTTATTGCCGCAGGACCTCTACTGCAGAAGTATACCAACGATTAGTGCTGTCAGAATGAAAGCGGGAAGTTGGTGGATGGATAGGGGTTTTGGGCATTCCAATATACTGCAAAAGATAGACTAGTCACTGCAGTCTATCTTTTGGGTAGAAACAGACTATCAAGTACCTATCCTAACTTTTGGTGGGAGTTTCAATGCATTGATGTCCACCAAGAGTTATTGGGGAGGGAAAGAGGTGGTGGTAGCATCCGAGATTTCTATCTTTACGGATGGATCCAAGACGATTGCTGGCACAGGGGCCGGAGTGTACTCCAAAGACTACCAGTGGCACGAGTCTTATAGACTGCTTGTTTTTTAGACAGAGCTTGCAGCAATTTACCGGGCGGCAATATCGGTATCTGTGTACATAGAGTCCGCCCGGCATATCTGCATATATATCTACTGATATCCAGGCAGCCATCAAGTCGCTAGATGTTGTGTTGATAAAATCCAGATTGGTGCAGCTATGCAAAACCAGCCATAGATATTGACTACACGGAATATGGTGACCCTATGTTGGATACCTGGCTACAATTATATCCCAGGCAATAAGATAGCCGATGAGCTGGCCAAAAAATGTTCTGAACTGGATATCTTCACAGCGGTAGCTTATTTGAGGAGAGCTCAGATGTATCCTGAGATTCCTAAAGGAAGCAAGATGGATTTAGGGCGGTTTAACAAGTTATCCCATGAGGTCAAGGGGCACAATGGACCCACTGGGGGTCTAAGTGATGTAGGCTAGTCTTCGAGCGGCACCCCTCTTACCTAACCTAACTTACCATACAATTTGCAACCGAACAAGCCACGGAACTGTTATGCGAGCAACTCATAATGTGATAACTATAATGTTTGAGGATATAATTCCGAAATTGACGATTATCGTATAAAACAAGCCGCCTAATGCTAATGGAGAACAGTTGCTAGAAATATTAGATTCTATATATACCTACTATCTAAATATAAAAATTGTATGCTAATATCGGATACTAACATAAACCTGCTTAATGATAACGAAGATAATAGAAAATAGAATAGAATAAACTTTATTTCGGTAACGTACACACGATTGAAATCTTAAAGAGAACAACTATTGTAGTGGATCTAGAATCATATACATCGAAATTCAAAGAGTAAAAAAAAAAAATAAGCAGCATTAAGTAGGAATTACAATTCAAGTATGACATTAAAGAAAAAGAAAAAGTAATTATGTATTCTATAAAATTGTCAATTAACTAGTATTCTCTTGCGGAGAAGAAGAAAAGAATGTGAAAAAATAGCTATATTATGTGCGTTTAAACGAGTTTTTAAATGCATTGAAGGTATCAGCCGCCTGTATACTGACTGGGAGATCATTACACAAACAGATGTTTTGGACGAGATAAGAGCTTTCCATTACGGTCTTATGAAAGCGAGACAATACCAAATTACTATTGCGTTGGGAGGCAGTAATGTGGAAAAGCTCTCTAAGGTACTCTGACTTATTAACTCTTAGTAAATTATACAAAGAAACCAAAAGGCAAAAGATGCGAGACATTATCATTATTATATAAATGAACCTCATACAGTCATTTAGGCCAACTTCCATCTTGTGTGTACAGATAGGTACTATCCGATTTAGGAAAGACCAAACATCCAAAAGTGAAATAAGGCAAAATTAGTGTTTTTACTAGCTTTAGACGAGAACGACGGAATAATATATTAGTTGAAAGCCACAGTCTGCGTAGGCCCCCATAGATTTGTGTGATCGTATTATTAATGTTATCACAGCACTTTATATTGAGGTTTAATACTACCCCAAGGTGACCTTTTTTGACAAAGGCAGTGAAACGCCGTTCAACAGTATAGGTGGTATGTCGGTTTCATTGAGTGTGCTATTATAAAAGATAGCACAGAGTGACTTCCCATGATTTTGTAGCAGCCGATTATAGTTGGACCAGGCACAAATTCGGTCCAAATCAGAGTTTATTCGTGCAACGCAGTCCTGGAGGAGGCCAATAGGTCTACTTAGATACTGCTGTACGTCATCAACTGTAGATGAATTTTAACATAACGCAAAACTCTCGGTAAATCATTAATGAATAAACAGAAAAGCAAAGGACCCAGAAGTGATCCTTGGGGAACCCATCATACAAGCGGCCGCTCTATGGAGACGGTAAGAAAAAAGTTAAATATCACTTCAAGTACTAAATTTCAAGTCAAGTAATTAGAATTAATTCAACCGAAAAACCCTACTTGAGTTTTAAGTGGATTTCAAGTCAAATACTTAAGTATTCATGTAAACGTTCTGATAGTTTCTCAATAATTGATCAAGTAGTAACTACTCTTAATGTGGAAAAATACAACTTTGGATTGGAACTCAAAGATTGGCCTCAACTGGACCATCGCATCTTGATAACTACGCTTAAAAAGGTTTTAGTGAGGATCTGAAATATTAAGCATAAAGATAACATCTGTTGTTGATGATTGCGATTGTCTAAACTTTGATAATCTTATCGAGTAATTCAAAAAGCGAAACAGTACCAAACTCATCAGAGCTCGAGATAAAAACTGTATCACATTAGAGATAATAAGCAAAATGAAATAAAGAAATAAATTATATATGAAAACAAAAATACAAAAACCTAAGAGGACCAGCTAAAGTTATCCGTTCTTAGTACTGGATTCTCTCTTAAGTTTATAGTTTTTTTATTGCTTTTAAATTTCTTTTTAATTTTTTTTAATTTTTTTTAAATATATTTTTCATTGAAAAAAATCATGCTGGGATTCAAACTCGTCACAGACAGTCTGGGTTTTGGTTTTCTTAAGATTTTTTAATATTTTTGTCATTAAAAAACAAGCATGCTGTGATTCGTCCGCATTACAGACAGAGTCTGGGCATTTCTACATATTTAATTAAGAATGATTTCAGCTGGAATATAAGAACAAAAATGACTTATGCAGAACAAAAAATGTAAAAGCTGGAAGCGACTCAAAGATGATGTCTGAAACAACCAACGAGACAATAATAAATAGTAATTCGGAAGGCAGAATAGAAGAACTAAAAGTTGAGGATAATAAGTTTAAATAAAAACAACAAATTGCCAACTATATGAACAAACACTCTGTGAAAGTTAGTGCCCCTCACTAGTAAAAAGAGCAGTTATTCGTTATTTGAAGGGATCGAAATAACTATATCGTCTCATAGCGCTCCTCAATGTATCCGGTAAAATATATGATAGACTACTTCATAATCAACTTACAGCATTTATCCAAAGTAATGAAACACTATGGATTCCAATAGCAAAGCAACACGACGGCTATTATTACTGATGTAATGGCGTTCATTAATAATGAACTCGATCCTGGTAATTAAGTTATCGGAGTATTTGCAGCCATATAACTTTTTGCCTATCTCACCTAAGCCAATCTGTTTCTACCCGGATGTCAACTGATCGGAGAATATACTGTATACTGTTGGGAAATATTAGAGCTCGTATTGAAAACAAGGCACAAACGTGAGACAATACATTCCTGTTCTAACTTTGGTTTTCTTAGTGACAGGTATAATTCTTCCTTGGGGTTTTCTCTATATTCAAAGTAGTTTTTTTAAATTTTGTTTGTAGTCGATATCTATTATTCGCTGTATTCGCTGATATACCACTTCTGCAGCCGTCTTTGTGGAGTTCCTCTATACAATCTCCTGATAAATTTACTGTTAACGAGTTCTATGTACATATCTAAGACTGTTTTTAATAATTAAATCAATTTATCTACAAATGTGGACTCGACGCCTAATGGATACGTACGTGATCTAGAAATTTCACTTAGATCTTCAATATACGCCTTTCGGAATATTCTAAAAGAAACTTCGTGAAGGTGATACGTTTAAAGTTCTGCGTGGGTTAGAAATGAATTCTGAATATATTGATGAATCCCTGCTTCTGGGTTCTAATTTTGCGAAACGAATCCGAAAATGTATTTTCAATTGTATAAATTTATAGAAAAGTTACAAAAAACCATAGCAAAAACAAGGAGCAGTCAGCCATCTTTTAATTTGCCTCTCATCGAATATTTTGTAGCATTTGTACACATCTAAATTTTATTACATGCTCGCAATTTCCAATTCATTTTCGTATTACATAATAATGTCTTGTCACAGTTTTTCTTTCTTTTAGAGTAAATTTTAATAAGCAGTGTGAGTGCACTTTTATGGAGATCATTTAACTTGGCTCATACCAAATCTCTTTACTATGGGGTAGTATCCTCACCTATCATTTAAAAAGCTATCCGTTATCATAACTGAGCAATTTTTATAGTAAAGATAATTTATGAAAAAGTCTTGCTCTTGTATTTAAAACGACACCACCTTTTTATTTCATTTAAATAAATAAAGAATTATGTACATATCAAGGAGTGACTCGAACCCTGGAAGCGTTCTTACGTATACATAAAACGTCAAGAAGCTTATTTTCATCTCATCCGTTTCATTTTTCTCTCCATCTTCTTTTGTTTCTTTTCATCCATTTCAGGCTCTTCTGTTTCTTGTGACATACGAGGCTTAATTACAATGCTCCAAAGCATCCAACCCGCTCGAGTAGGAGCCAATAATAAAAGTAACCAAAAATAGCTAGAAAGCAACGACAATAATAATGTTCCTGATGTTAGAATTATCAAGTCTTTTACATGCCTAAAAATGGACAATAAATTATATTTTACAGGCAATCATATATTCTGAAAAATACTCTGCTATTCCTCCTTCCATATTGAGATCAGTTCCAGAGTCGATAATTGCTCCAGAATCGGCAACTTTTGATCTACACATAAATGCCATGAATTGGAAGCTTGCAAAAAGGATGCCAACAGCTATTAAGCTCATTATCTGAAAGGTAAGTAGGTAAATGTAATGAAACATAACATATTCCGGCTAAGACTTCCTCTGCTGCTACTTACAATTGTTAAATTGCTTAATTCAAAGAATACAAATATAATTACAACATATGCCGCTGAACTTCCTAAAGACATGTTTCTATAAAAATTAAGAGTTGCTACATTCTCTTCGAGTATTTGTTTAGCTCCTTTAGTTGCTCGTTTTCCTTTTTGTTGAGGCTGCAAAATTAGATAATTGGAAATTTACTCTTTCTAAAATGATGAAGCAAATCTCGAATTAATAACGGAATTTTTTATATGATGGTAAACTATAATTGTTGAGACTTGATATTTATAAGAAATAGTAAAAATACGTACTGCCATATTTATGTTTTATTTACAAATCAACTTAGAAAAAAGTTCTTATCATTAAAAAAAATATACTTGTTTTGAAGTGTACATGTGTCATCCGGCATGACAGACAACCTAATTGACACGTGTGATGACGTTTATTAAAAAAGCCGTTCAGAAAAATAAATACTAAAATGAAATAAGAACTATCCCATGGAAGGTGGAATCTGTGATTCGAATTTGCAATCCTCTTTCATGTTTCTTCTTTTTTTTATCGAAAATCTAAAATTATACCTGTTTCTAATACACAAGCTACTAATTTACGGACTATTCAATTGTGTCTTATTTTGTTTAAATCAATCTCGGTGAAAATTGATTATTTCATGTAGGATGTAGCCCATCTGGTAATAATGAACAATTATCCACATTGTTTCCATAATCCATATACGCACTTTGGGAGAACTTCGATGGCTTTGTTTATACTTTGCTTGTTGAGTACGGAGCGGAGCAGCTGAGTTTTGAACATTGAACAGAGGTCAATTATCCCCAAAATTTATACAAAAAGTCTAAGAACGAAGAATGAGGCATGGAGACTTGGATTTATTTAAATAATCAAACGCTGGGCAAAGATAAATTGGCCAGGTAAATCATGATTGCAATGCCATTCTTGTATCACCTGTTAACCACTGTCAACTTTCAGATTGGTGCAATACTTGTCGAGATCCATTTGGGGAGTTTTGGAACAAAATGAATGCAATCCCGCTTTGACGGATCAAATAAAAACTTTAGAATACGTCCTGAGTTCGTTTAGGAAACGTGAGTTTTTCTTTCAATTAATCTTTAATGTAATGTAATAAGTAATTTTTGCACGAAATCAGTTAATGCAGGATGCCAGTTCGTAATATTTTCGATTAGTATAATTTCTGACCTTAATTCAAGGCACCTGAAGTGGCTCCTGAGAACCTTTGCTTTTTAGCTATCTCAAACAATATCGTCAGATACTATGTGTATTGTGTATAATAAAATAAAAGATCATTCGCAGCTAATTGATAGAAATTTAGGCAATATGAGAAAAGGTAGTAATGCTTGACGAGTATCAAATTACGCCCTTCCTACCTAGATATGGCTGATGTGGAAATTTTTTAATTCTAGATTTCTTGTAAATACTAATGCTCTACAGTTCTGCGGTTTGGTGTTTGATTCCATATAAAGCTATGTATATTACTGACGTAGTTATTCAAAAATGCGGGATAATTTTGTTTTGTCTTAGTTTTAAACATTGAATAAATTAATTTAGCCAAAAAATAGCTCACAAATGAGCTTAGCCAAAATCTGAACAGGATGATTACCCTTCGATCAGCTCAATTTATGTTCGGAAAGTGAGCAAAGCAGTTTGTAGTAAATTTTTATCATATAAATTGCAGGGAAGATTCTTAAGCATTAATAAAGGAAGGTGAAGAGATATGTAAGGAGTACTTACATAAATCTGTTGAAGCATTCTTTTATTCCGATGTAAAGGCCAGGCTGTCAACTCTGAATATATGTTTAATTAAAACTAAAATTTAGACACATCATCATTGCTATTTTATAAAATGCGAAGATAGGTTTAGCATTGTTTTTAATATTTTATTTTGGGAAATTTGAAGTTTCTGTAAATGACTCATTGCGCACTTACACCAAACAGGAGCCCTGTACAGTAGTGTTGCCTGAAAGATAACTTTAAAAATAATAAGCTTGATTTTGATATTTAAAGCAAATTTTCGATTCATCAAAGAATAGGAAACTCGATTCAGGATATTAATTTTATGTAATGGCAATGGAAATATGTCTTTAGAACGTTAGGGTTTTATCTAGTGTAATTCCAAGGTATTTTAGATTCTCTGTCCATGTTATATAGGTTCAAGTTGTTTGCAAGAAGATTTGTGCATTTTACATTTCCAGGTAAAGAACATCGCTTGTATTTTAATAGGGTTTATTTTTATTTTCCATTTGTAAAAACAGCGATAAATAATATCTTAAGTAATCTGAAGTAGTATAGCAGATGATGAAAATGAATATGTCCACGTGTCGTCAACGAATTTAGTAATATTACAGTGGGTCAAGTCTGGAATATCAGCCGTAAAAATTGTGTTTAGGGTTGGACCAAACACACCAATCTTGTGGTACTCTACCGAGCACTAGTTTGGCGGCAGAGAAGAAACTCTAAATGTTCAATCTCTCAGAAAGCTATTTACAAGTGCTATTAAATTGATAGGAAAACCGAAATTAGTGCGTCATGCCACACATTGACAAATGCAGCTTGAATGTCTAGTAAAACCAGACCAGTAGATTCCTGGTGGCTGAATTTATTTTTAATATATCTCGTAATCCTAACAACCGAATGTTTGGTGTTATGATTATTCCTGAAATCGAATTGCTCCTTTGGTAGAACATCGTTTTCGTCCAAGTAGCTTGCTAGTTGGATATTTTACCGAATATTGGTAAAAGGTTGACTTAGCGATAAGAGTTAATATTATCCATTGGTTTGTTAGGTATCTGGACTGCAATTACCTTAGCTTCTTTCCATTGAGAAGAAAAGTATTTTAATTTGAAGCAACAATTGAAGATCAAGGTAAGAAAGACTAATGCAATCTTCGGTAAGGCCCTGAAGCAATTTCCTTTAATGCTATCATTGATGATTTTTTCTCTTACTTGACTGAGCTAGATAGATTTCTTGGTAAGAAGATGCCGCATTCATAGCAAATTCGTTAGTTCTTTGCTAGATTATCACTTAAATCATGGTGGTTTTTGAAAAACAATTTTCTAAGACTTCAGCTTTTTCCAAATTTGTAATAATTTTGTTGCCTTGATATTTAAGGGTAGGGATGCCTCTGTTTTTAATGATTTTTGTTATATTCCAGAAAGACCTATCAGTTTTGGTTAAACTAGCCAACTTTTTATTTCAACTTGTATTTCTAAAATTGGATATTTCGCATTTTATGGTTTTTGTTAATTCCTTAACCTCGTTAGCGTGGTGATTTGTTCGGTATCTCTTTAATTTTTACCCAGCCGTATTTCTTAGGCGGATTAGACTTAGTACATGTCTTCAAATAGGTCGATTTATTGTAGTATTTACTAAAATTTTGGGGACAGAGTGATTAATCGGTTCATTAATGATATCGTATATGTTAGTGATCATATGATCAATTTTAGTAGTTTCATTTATAGTGTCGGGCTCCACATTTACTATCGATTAATTTTGAGAAATATATCTTTTATAAGCAGCCCAGTTGGCGCGGTGAATGTTGTATGTAAACTGTGGTCTGCATTGTAGCAAATATAGAGACCTGAGTGATAATGAGATCAGATGAATGTTGATGTACCACCCTAAGTTGAGAAATTAAGCTTGGGAAATTTGTTAAGAATAAATATATTGTTAAAATATACTATAGGTGTATAGAATTATGATAGGAGAAGATAAAGCGATGATGTGTCAGAATTACCCTAAGCATTTGCCCTGATACATCTCCATGCAATATGTGGCAAAATTTTGCTTTTTTCTTTTTATTTATGGTTTCATTGACATAAGATATGTAGAAAATACGAAATTGATTATTTCAGGCAGAAATTCGCTATAAAAACCACAGTATCGAAGAAGACATAAACATCCGTACAAAAGATGTATTTAAGGTTCTTGAGGTGCTTAACGTGGCCACAGCCGAATGGTTTATCGACACGTCAATTGAAATCAGCGTTTTTGACATTTTTGTCTTATGAGATGAAAAAGAGTTCAAGATAGCGTAACGATCTCTCATGCTATTGATTAATTGCTGCTACTTGATTCATTCAAGGGGCTTTTATCGCTCAAAATCGCCAATATAGCTTCCGGTGTAGAAGCTCTTCTGAAGACTACGACGTTAGAAACATGGTCTCTATAATTTGATGAATTCAAAATCGTTGCAATAGGTATTTCAAAGGCTATTAATAACGTATGACTTTCTGACGTAAATTAAAATTAAAGTAATTTTGTCTCTTCACCACTTCTATTGCATTAATTTTTTTTTTAATTACATCCCCTAATCTCCGTGCTGGTTGTTTTAAATGACGCTACCTCTAAACCTCACCACATTAACGCTGCCAGTGGTGTCCTAGGACCCTATGCACTCTTTATTTCATCATATTCATAAATGATCTGCTGATACCTTTAATCCCATCCATTACTTGATTACTCAAGAGTTAATTCCGCAAGTTTTAATCAAGATTGTAACTTAATGAGATCCTTGCCTCAGGCAGTGTGCATCGTGTCAAAATCAATGCATTTGAGGCGAAAAGTTGCCTCATATATTTAAAGCAAGAACATCCTGTTTATTTTTAGAATTAACAATTTCCAGCAAGCTAAGGTAGGACTGATTACATCTTCTTTCTACCTAAAGCAGCATCGAATTGCATTGAAGCTTTAAAAACGTATAAGATATGGTTAGAGCACATAGAGTTAGCTTCATTAGACAATGTCCGAAATGGAGTCGCAATACTCCACTAGAGAGAAAAGTCTCGATATTTTTCTACCAAATAGCAGATCGCAAGTGTATCAGAACGTAAAGCTGAGACCAACTGAAACCAAACTGTCCACACTTTATATAATTTTTTTCTGTAAGCCGTCGTCATCCGTTCACCATTCAAAATACTTTCAACTATACAGTCAAACTTCAACATGCTTTTTCATCGCATGTGGAAGCATATCTTTCTTCAAGACGACATTTTATCACTATAAGAAAGTTCTTGTTTTTGTTTCTAATAATTATAAATCAAATTTAACAAATTGTTTCCTTTCAGTTCTACGTTTCGGGAAATGTCTCGAAGTGTTTCATCAGGCACTGAGGACTATCCACTATCCAGATCTGACAATAAAAATTACGCTAACGCTCAGCAAATTGGGTCAAGCTCTATTTTTGTTTAGCGATCATTTAGTGTGGCTATCTAGAAGTGGAATGTCAAGGAATATTGACCCGAAAGAGTGGACACAACTTTCAAATAAATATTGGCTATTTTCGATTATAATGAATCTTGTGCGTGATGTTTATGAAATTGTACACTTATTAGACCTGCACATGGCTGCCCGCAGATCGGGAATAGTAAATTCACGATTATCGTTTATGTCATCTCAAGATATCTCTCGACTTGCCTTACATTCATATGCCTGTCTATTGGGGCACAAAGATGTTGTCGTTGATACCGTAAAGAATCTGTGTGACCTTTTCATACCTTTAACAGCTCTAGGTTATACAAATGTAAGCCCTCGAACAATTGGTGTACTGGGAGTGCTATCATCCCTTGCTGGATTGATATCAATTCTGCAGCCGACAGCAAAACTGGCACCATCATAGATTTTGGTTAGTTGCTTTAAGGTGTTATTATATAATCTTGTAAATATGAAATGTTTATATTTTATTATATTTGTAAATAAATGGTATGGTGGGGGACTTTTCTTCTTCTTTTATTGTTTTTCCTACTCGCACAGGATCCGCCAATTTACGTTAAGTGTGGCTAAATTTTTATTAAAAACTTCATCTAAAATACAATTTCTATGGCTAGAAACATTTGGCAGGCATCTGTTAACATCTGTTCTTTAGGGATAAAGACCTGTCATATTCCTGGGTGTATAGTATTGTAATGTCAGAAAATGCTGGAAAAGGTCCATAGGAACACCCCCAAGGCGCTATTCACTCTGATGGTACAAAGCAGTATGTTATGCAGACGACTTTGTGATTATTTTAGTCACCGGTAGTTATTCCGAACTGCTGCAAAACGCGATCCGAATAGTCATACGACTGGACTACGAATTTCGGACTGCATCAATCAATGCCTTTTTACTAAAAAAAAGAACGTTCCCAGATTGAAACTGCTCCCTATTGGCTCCTCACGTTTATAGCTAAGGGACAGGGTAAAATACTTAGGCATCATACTAGATAAAAATTAAATTGGAGACCACACCTTGATGACAGAGCAAACAAAGCGCTTGAGTCTTCGCAATATGCCGCAGAAACTATAGGGAAAAATT
This sequence comes from Dioctria linearis, assembly GCA_963930735.1. NCBI lineage: Eukaryota > Metazoa > Arthropoda > Insecta > Diptera > Asilidae > Dioctria > Dioctria linearis. The sequence goes on along the minus strand of OZ005740.1, from coordinate 326,110,658 downwards.
GGAAACTCAAACCGCGGATGGTCAAGAAGGGGGCGTCAATCGCAGCGCTGAGGCTGCATCTCAGCCAAAGCTGGACTCACACCGAAACAAGAATTCCACACGAATTTATCTTTGAATTCGTGCAATCTATAGCAACTGATATCGGCAGGGATAGCGACCTCGAGACTGCTAAAAAGTAACTTTAAATCGAAAATTCCATGAGAATCACACTGTGCTTCAAACATTGATAAACCGTATTATCTACACAGATGTCTCAAATCTGAAAAAACACCGGAGCAGGCGTTTTCTGCGAGAAGCCCATATGGAAATGGCCATATACATAGAAAGTCATAGTATAGCTTTCCAGGCGGAAGTCAAGGGCATTTTCCCTGAGGCGGGAGGGCATCTCTTCAACTCGGACACTGAGAACAATGAGATTGCCATTTGCTCGGACAGCCAAGCAGCTGTCAATGCTTTGTCAAAACCCTTTACAACATCCAAACTGGTACTGGAGAGTAAAACTACCCTGAATTCTTTTTGCCGGAATAATAAGGTACTCGTTCTTTGGGTGACAAGTCACAGCGATAGTGGAAACGAAAAGGGGGAAGAGCTTGCATTTCTTGATCCAGCCTCGGAGGCATCCTATTTCACAATCGGGATTGCACCAAAACACCTTGCTTCTTATATTTTAGCTTAGGTGAGATGACCCTTCGGGTAGAACTACAATGGAACTGTGGGGTAAAACTAACCCAAACTTAACATAAAAGCTATTGGACTAATAGGCCAAACTAAAGAAGTGTAGTGTTAATTTTCACTGGGTACTCCTTTCGCAGGAATCACATACACAGGATAGGACTTGTTTAGCGGTGCCGTATTCCCTTGGAAACCGTATGTTTTCCGTGACGCTACTTCCCCAAAGAAATATAGATCTAATAAATTTTCTTGCCTTAATCGATATAAATATAGCTTGGATTTCGTTAAAACGGCATAATTTCAATCAATTTGTTCCACTTGTTAGGTGCCCACTTTTTTTAAAACTTCATTAGAAAGAAATCATTGGACTGCATTTTCATATAACGTAATATCGATAGTTTTATGTTGTTTAAAATGCAATCGTACTTGTTGTTCTCCATTTGAGCCAGTATGTAATTTCAGTAAGCAAGACGACAAATCCGCCGAATTGGATAAGAATTTTTACTTCATGGCCTCGCCCCGCAGAATAATAACTAGTTGGGAATCAGCCAAACATTCACGGGAACTGCTAGATGTACTCTTTTGGGAGGATTGTAATTGTATAAACATTTCATATTTTCTATGGCAACAAAAATGGAAAAGTATTATTTGTATGAAGAAAGTCGACACTCCCGCCAATAGTTTCATACTCTCCCGTTGTGTCCCATCGCAAGGAGCTCCATGCGGGAAAAAGTGCAAAGTGAAGGTTCATAACTTCGATTTCTTGTAAAAAGATGGCGCCTACACCATATACGTTCCACATCCACTCAAAGAATTGTCAAACTGGTGCAAATAAGAATGTCAAAAAGGATAGTTTGGATAAGAAGAATCGGAATATTGGGAAAAGTTATTTAATTTAGATAATTTAATTTCAATTAATTAGTATGATATATTTATTTTATCCCGATAAAAAATGATTTACTAAACATGGACTATGAGTATGTAACACCATACCAGTGTGCAGATAAGCACAATCGATGCTGCGGTGGACGTGCATGGTGCGTAAAGGTATAAAAAAGGATTTCCAATAATTCGCTATTAATCCAATTTGCTTTATACAAATTTCATAATTTCTTGTAGGATATCTGTGGTGTCGTTTGTGCAATTCTGACATGGTTACTCATCTTATTTGCCGAATTCGTTGTAATGCGAGTTATACTCCTTCCAAGTCCTTATCCTATCTTCAGTGCTGTAAATACGATTTTATTCCAACTTCTAGCGTTTCTTGCTTTTGCATCTCATCTAAGGACTATGCTTTCAGATCCCGTAAAATTAATTAAAAAAGCATTTAAATTGAGTTTCTGTGAAAAGAGAACAAATATTTTGTAGGGCGCAGTACCTCGAGGAAACGCTACGAAGGAAATGATTCAACAATTGGGCTTTAGGGAAGGTCAGATGTTTTTCAAATGTCCAAAATGTTGCAGCATCAAACCGGATAGAGCACATCACTGTTCGGTATGCCAGCGATGTATAAGGAAAATGGATCATCACTGTCCATGGGTTAACAATTGTGTGGGAGAAAACAATCAGAAATATTTCGTACTATTCACGGTCAGTTGGGTGAAAATAATTTTGTGATTTGTTAGCATTATATAAGAATTTTTCTCATGTAATTTCCATTGCAGTTTTACATTGCCAGCATATCAGTTCACTCGATATTTCTTGTTGTTAATCAATTTGCAGTTTGTATAAAACATGAGTGGCGAGAATGTTCACCTTATTCGCCGCCTGCAACTGTTTTTCTTTTATTATTTCTTACATTTGAAGCACTCCTTTTTGCAGTTTTTACTTTAATCATGCTTATAACGCAGTTAAATGCAATTTGGAATGATGAAACGGTACGAAAACAGTACACCTACAATAAGATTCTCAGAATTTTTGTTAAATTTTAAAATATTTTCCAGGGCATCGAACAACTGAAAAAGGAAGAAGCACGCTGGGTGAAAAAATCCCGATGGAAGAGTATCCAATCAGTTTTTGGACGTTTTTCAATTGCATGGTTCTCTCCATTTACGAAACCGACATGTAAATCTAAATTTGATTGCCATTTTTATTCCGTCTGAATGAACAAAGAATCTTGAATGTGGATACATTATATCCACAGACTGATAGAGCTTTAACTACTTCCAATTTACGTTTATTGCAAAGTTCAAACTTAATTTTGTTATGATGAAAGACAGCGCGATTTTATTCTTATTAATGTGTGTGTGTACGAAGTAAGCAAGTAAATACTAATTTATATATCATTTATGCTGTTTGTTTTTACTAAATCTGGGCGAAAATGATACAAGTGTCCTTATTATATTACTCAATAGTTTTCTCCTTAAGATGGCGATGAGCAAAGATGTACCATCATGAAAATATTTGATAAGGGTGTCGACAAATATGTGATCTTTCAGCGATATGATTGGATGTTTTGAGTTGAAAGAGCAGATTTCGTTTTCTAACCGCCCGCAAACTCTTAATATTCTGTCTGCATATAAGAATGAAGTAATTTCTGTTTTTTTAGGCTGTTAATATGCATCTTGAATGAGTTGTGCCCAATGAATGCAGCAGAGAATTCCATTCATTTGTTGTAATCCACGATGCTATTAATTTGATAAGAGTCTGTATGCAGTTCCTAATAAAGCGAAAATATTTTGCATGGATGTGACTTAAAGATGACTCGTTAAAATAGGTTCAGAAGCGTGCCGTTGATAATGTTCGTGTGAAAGACGTCTAAATTCGATTTTTTTCCTCGTCAACAGCCTCTGTAGTTGTGGTTGAATCACCTGCAGCCGTTTGAGTGCAGTCTCCTTGAAGTGATTCTTTTAAATGGTGTGGTAGATATCCGCGAGATTGAATGTCAGCAGGATTTTTTTTTTGATATATTTCCAGCGTTTTCTGGGCAGGATGGTAAGAATTTCAGGGGTCTGGTATGATACATCGAAAATTGAAACACCGATTATGAAAATGGCGAAAAAATATCGAAAAGAAAGACTCTCTACATAAACATCATTCAATAGATTACGTTCGACTTATTAATTTTCAGTATGCAAATTTCACTACCACTCACTAATAAAATGACATTTATCTATATAAAATCTTTCTATGTGCTTAATATCGCAACTCTATACTCAAATTTTACTTACGTTACATTAGCTTGGGTCTTTATAAAACAAACTTTGATTATAAAAAAAAACAAAATTGAGATCTGATGTTACTCTACTGGAAGATTTTATATATGTACATTATTCCTTTGATAACAAAAGCAAGGCTGTACTTTTCTCAGTTCATACATGGCCCATTATAATATAAATCTAAAAAACCTGCTACAAAAAATTAAAATTAATTTAACAAAAGAACCAAGAACTGTTGAAAAAATAAATATTCACACCATTTGAGAGCTTTGGAACTTTGTAATTTTTTTTTTTTTAAAGCTGATCGCCCACGGCGTCGAGGCCACCCGGGCACTAACAGCTATTTAAGGTAATTTAAAAGTTAGTAACTGTTGTTTTGTTGTAACCTTAGTATTAGTATTCTTTTCTTGTTTGAGCTTAGTTTAGTGTAATTCTATCGAGTTGTCTCGTTTATGTTGTATTAATTTAATTTTTTATTTTTTTCCTTCCATTATTTTATAAGATTTTGCCACTAATGCTTAAAATCTACGTTCTATCTTAATGCTAGACTTTGTGGCTTAGTGTGGAGGCGGTAGCTAGGATTTCATTAGGATCCGTTTGAGTTCAGTATGTCGTGCGTTAGAGTCTCGTTGTTAGTCCGTTGACAGTTAGGTATTATTTGAGTGCGGGGATTAGTCCGTTCGTAGCCTCTCTGGAGTACTTCAGGAGTTCAGTTGTTCTTGTCGTTATGCCTCGTTCGTAGAGTTGTCTGTGTAGTTCCCCGCACTCGTGAATGCAGTGAGCGCTGGGCCATCGCAAAAGGTGCAAGGTGGTGTTGGCTGTCCTTTGAACAGGTGTTGCTTAATGGCCAGGAAGTGCCCCAGCCTGATTCTGGCGATCTCGATCATTTTTCGTCTGGGTAGATCGAGCATTTCTGGACAATTGGTGCTGTTGTGGTGGCTGGCGAGGAAGTCGCCTGAGCTATTCCAAGCCAGTTGTCTAAGGGCCTCTCGCAGCCGTTTGTATTGCGTGAGGGCCGTTTTGTACGCTGGAGGGTTGACAATGATCTCATCGCTCTCGGCTGTGCTCTTGGCATATATTTCTCAGACAGAAGTCCGCTTCTTAAAGCAGGCCTATTTTTATAAGTCACCTAACTTTGTTTTGCAGTCAGTAGCCAGCCCCTGATAATGCCCCAATAAGGCGACACGCGTCGGGTTTTTGTAATTAGTAATTTATAACGTAGTTTTAATTCTGTTAAAACTTAAAGAAATATAATTGTGGAATATTTGCATATAAGTGTTTTGCTTTCTTTTTCCCTAATCTATAATAATGACGGTTTTACATAATTCGATCATGTTCCACCAAGTGCTCAAATACTGCTCGATTGAATTAACTCGTTGAGTCCCCTATTCTTTTCGAATTCATCAATAATATCCAGATGATTTTAAGTTTTTCTGCATATTTAGTAATACAACAATGCTTGCAAAAATATTTTACATATTTTTATGAAATTTTTATTTTTATTTCGATTTTTTTTTATTTATGTACACAAATTTATAAAAAAAGCGTATATCCATTTATTTACTCAGAATCTTTCAAAATCGTACTTCTTAAATTCTTCCATTGCTTCACGATGTATGTATGCTCAATTTTTCAAAGTCATAATTTATCTGGAGGACACAATATTGAAATTCGGGGTAACGAATGCTTCATTTTAACTTATCATGAGGCCTTTGCAATCAGAAAGTCTTGGATATTTGTCTATAATATCACAAGATCGGCTTAAAACTTCAGATCTCCTGGCATCGAACGTTCCAGTCATTATCTCTTTAATATTTTTTAAATTTTCTTGGAATGGGAGAAGATTATTTAATTGCACCACCTTATAAAAAGGGAAATTACCTACTATAAAATCTTGAAGTTAAATAACAAGTGGCAAATCGTACCCCATCATTATTTTTCGAAATAGGCATATCCTATTTCTTCTCCGCAAGTATACATATTTTTCTTCCGTGAAGGGGAAAGCTTAAGCTTAATGTGTTCCAGTTTAAATTCAATCTTTCCAGCAGCTTTTGTGTTATCTCGTGATCCATCTTTGTTGAACCAAAGTGCCTGCAATATATTCCACCCCCCCCCTGACTAATAAATGGCAAATGTGGAATATTTAGGTAATTACTCATGTATCTCTGCAGTTTTGTAGAATTTCGGCTAGATATAACTAGAGCTTCAGTAGGAATACAACAGCTTTACTAGAACTTCAATTTCACTGATATTGAATTGTTGGCACTTACCGAACCGATATAGCAGTTAATTTTGGACTTTCAGCGTTGCTAACACTTTATAAAAATGACAGTTAAACAAAAACCGCTGAAGAAGTATTGAATTTATTCACTAGATCCAACATAGCGAAATTTCACTAGACTATCACTGAGAAAAATAATTATGGTAAAATAAATCTATTGCACTTTGTTGGCAAGTTTAGGTTAATTTAACACAAGTTTTAGTTAGAGCTTTAACTTGTAGTTAAGTTAAACTAACCTAAAACAATAAGGTGTTCTTTAACTTTAAAAAAAAAAAAGTTAACACAACCCTAATTTAGAGCAGATTGACTACAATCCGATGATGATTGTTGTAGTTTTTTAAATAATTTTATATAATGTTATTTCAACTTATAAATAGGTTAAATTTTTAACAATAGTTGAGGGTTTAAATTACATAATTGTAGAGTTAAATTACTCAATTTTAGAATATTTTATTATATACCACAATTTAAAACTAATGAACTCAATACAAAGCCAGTTTCTAGATCATATCAACGCATGAAAGGTAAAATGGGATAAACGACAATTTTTGGGAAAGTGAGTTATCTATGTATATACATATACTGTTAAAATTGCACGATTTTTCTGTGTGTTTTTTTGTTACTAACGGAAAGAAATTTCGACAATTTTGGGAATTATGGCGGTAAGATAAAATGCCCAAATGAAAATTGAGTCGTAGGCCTTTTTACCCCTTCTTTTATTGTATTTGTACCCAACTTTTCTTACTTCGATGTTATACATGTGACTGATGTCAGTTATATTCTTTCACTTGCAGTAAAATTTTACAAATATTGTGTTTATCTTTTTTTACCTGACACCTTTGAGAAAACGTATGGCATTTAGAACGTTTTTCCTATTTTTTATTTCCCGAATCGTTGTTGCTTAGATTGTTTTTCCTAGCAGTAAAATTTTAAAAAACATGACGTTTATCCTTTTTTACATGCAAATCCAAAAGCAAATGTGGCGCTTAGACTGTGTCTCCTAGTTTTTATTTTTGGAAACGTTGCCGCATATCCCTATTTGATTAAATGCAGGCAGGCATTTTTTAGTTATAACGGTTATTGTGTGAACAGGGCTGTTTTTGTTTTGTACTTTGACATGCATCATACGACGACGATCAGAATCTAGGGCCAGGGTCAGTAGTATGCCAGTTGCTGCGACACCGTCAACACGAATGCTGAGTACTTACAGCTGATAAACTTTTACCCGATATTTCTTTCCAAGTAAGTTTAGAAATTTTTACCATTGCGTATTTTCAGTGTTGTAATCGTAATTTGTGACTTTAGAGAAAGAAACAATAATGGATAAAAAGCGACGCGCCAATAAAATGTTGGAGCTAGCACTCCAGAAATGTGGAGTGGACAATAGATGCGCAGGTGGAATGTTAAGCTTTAATGAATCAATGGTATGTACAAAAAAAAATATTGCAGTTGGGTGTCTATTTTTTAACTTTTATCAGGTAAATAGAAATTATTTGAATCAGCCTTTGATATCAGCCGTTGAACGGCCACCAGATGACGACTTATTCGACGAAAATTCAGGAACACCTGTTTACACTGAATTAAAGCCTTACATTCCTATATTACCTGCACCAGTTATGCTCATACCAGCCATTTTATCTGATTCAGCTCTATCCTCGAATGTGGATTTAAGTAAATCTATTGAACAGCCTTTAATGTCTCATGCAACAGAGACACATAATGATGCTGCTGGAATATCAACTAGTGTGTTGGATAAATCTACGATTTCACAGGAACGTCCTTCGACTTCGACTGTTATACTGTGACTGCTGCCCTGGTCAAAACTGTAATCGGGTAATTCTGGCAATGATTCATTCAACCCTTCAAATCTGTAATAACATTGAAACTATACAAATAAATTTTTTGTTAACGGGTCACACCTATGTACATGCCTGTGGATTCGGTATATGCGCGGTTATTGAGAAGAATGTAAAGAACTGCATCATTTATACACCTTCACAATGGTATAAAGTATTTTCAACAGCAAGGCAATGTTGAGTTGATGATAAACAGTGCCTTTTTGAGATGGAACATTATCAGCGAAAATTATTTCAAAGGGTACCTTACTAGTAAAATCAGTAAAATTCGGGTGGCCACATTTAAGAAAAACGATGATTCACAAATTATGGTAAAATATTCTATGAACGAATCTACTGAATCTTTCCCCATAGGCGTACAATCAAAAGCCAAAATTGCACCCACTGCTTGTTATAAGTCAGTGCTACACCTATATCAAAAACAAAGTATGACGACCTTTATAAACTTTGCAAAGATAAAGTCATACCTACCAGAAGCTTTTCATCAAGAATATTTGACCATTCTTACTGCTGCTAACGTAAGGGACACATTTCCAGACACAGACGTAGAGGAAGATAATTCCAAATAAGTTAATAATATTATTGATATTATATTAATTTTTGTAAAGTAATGTTACAAAAGTCTGAAGACTGTTCCTTTTTTTATGCGCCTTTACAAAGAAATTTTTCAGTTTTAGTAGAAGATATTTTTTTGTTATCTTAGCCTTTTGGGCGCCTAAACACAATAATAATTATTTTCGTTTAAAGATGTTATTTTTTTAAATGTGACTTCCAGAAAATCTTTAATTTAATATATTAATATTTATTATTAATATCTTTGTTTTATTTGCTATCACTAGTTAAAACCAAAACTATTAAATCCCTCCTTTTTCGTCAACCAGTTGTGCGTAATTATAAAGGTTATACCAGTTTACTTTGAATCTATGCATCCTATTATTCCACTTAGGTTAACTTGATTGTTCCTTAAAAAGTTAACAAAATAGGTTGCACCCTTTTTCCTGATTTAGATAACACTTAATATGACAGTTGCGCCTTTTTACCATGATGCATATTTAGAACATTAAGTCAGTTAGAGCTTTTTCCTTCATTCTGTTTTCGTGACCAAATTGCGTAAGCGACATTAATTCTAATAATAACTTAGTTTGAAAAATATCAATACCATCAATTAGAGGTGACGTTCAGGAGCCTTTACAGGTATAAATTTAAAAAAATCTAATCATTAGTTGATTTTTAATGATCTTTTTTCGAAATTGTTGGTATTTTTACGAAATTACAAAGTTGCAACTCTTTGCGTCAACCCGTTCTCAGGCAATAATGTCAAATTATATAGTGAAAAAGGATATTTTTGTATGGAAAACCCCTACGGAGGAGCTACGCGATATCTCTGATTTTCGTACTTTAGTATAAAATTTTCTTTAAAATAATATAATTATATTATATCTAATATTTCAGCTATCTAGCCTCAACGTGTTCTCGAGTTATGGTGACGGACATGCAAATATCAAGACAATTTTTCATTTTATACGTGACTAAATTTAAGCCTAATTATATACTGATGGCTGTTCGAATCCTACTCCTCGTTTCGTCTTTGTCAGCGAGTGACCTAACATAACAAGAATTAAACGAAGTCGAAGCTAACCTATTCTGTTGAACTAGTTGTTATGTTAATTTAACCCTTCAAATAAATCAAGTAATACATTTGGTCGAATTAACCAAATATTAAGTTTAGTTAACATATTTAAGGTTGATTTTTTAACTTACTGCACAAAGGTGAATTCTACCATCATTTTAGTTAGATTTCAAAGTAACCTAAATAAAATGTTGAAATGACCATTTTGTTTGGTTAAACAATATACCACTTTTCAAAAAATTTTGTTTTAACACTAAAATTGGGTAGGCTGAGAATTAACATAAATATAAGATGAATTGACCTTTAATTTAACTTGATTTTACCTGAAAATTTTTCTCAGTGCAGAGTGTACAGAATTTTTGCCGCAATTGATGCATAGGAATTCAGACAGGGATGGATTGGGAATATCTATCTTGGAACATCTATAAGGAATCTTTACCGCGATTAGAATACCTCCTCCAAGCATAGATATGTCATCATAAGTCATAAGTTGAAGGTCGTTGTCATTAATTCAATTGTCAGTAATTCAGCATCCCAAAGGGAATTGTTAAGCCATGTCTCCATTAATATAATAACATCGTGAGAAATATTAAAAGAGTTCGTGCCGACGTGTTTTAGCCCGTAGACCACGAACATTTTGGTAAGTCTTTAATATGCGATTGTTTCATCGCCCCGTCTAATCCGTTGGGTTTTTTGATGCATTCTGGATCGTATAAGATACGAAACGTTTTACCAATAGCTAGAACTCTAATATTCAATTATAAATTTTAAATTATTTATAGCTACTGTTTAATTTCGTTTTTGTAGGATATAGCTACTTACTTTTTAGTTCAGTACAGGAAAAGGTTGTATTATCTTGTTGTACAACGTCCTAATAAAATTAATTGAATTGAATTGAACAGGGTAAATCTAGCCTTTTTACGAACTCGATTATTTTACCTTAATTGGGGCTATCTTATAAACCTTATTTGGGGCGATAAATATTTCTCCAGTGCAGATCAGATTTAGAAAAACAATTACTCATCATGCATAGTAAAATAAGAGCCAATTTCTTTCTATGTATCAATACGAATTAGTCATAAAGAACAGTTCAATGCTCCCCTTCAATTCCTATGGAACATTCTGGCCATCTATAAATAAATAATCAGTTTGCGTTAATACAATACACTGTAACAAGAGCAACAAAAATATTCAAAACTTGCATGAATTACTCGGCCTAATTTAATATGAAAATATTCATAAAATTTCTTACCTGTGTGAGGTGCCAAAATTTTTTCCCAATGCATTACTGCCCCTGTCCCCGCACCGGTATCATCGTGTGAAAATTTCAAGGTCACTTTTTATAAATAAACCATCAAAAGAGAAAAGTCCATGAACAAAATTCTCCAAATCCCCATGCACTCGCATAGATGCAGAACAGTGTAGAAACACATCGCCATTACAACTATTCTCAGACTAAGTCAGACTCATCAGAGGAGTCCAAAATTATCCCACTGAGCATCGCGATTACTGCGATGAGAGCAAAATTTTCAAATATCAAAAAGCCAGAGAAGTGGCGGAAAATATGTGTGTGGTGATGTTGAAGGAAGAAAAGCCGGGTAAAAATTGGGAATTCTCTTTACATGATGCTCCGGGACCCGGGTGCTAGAGTTTAACTGACCCCCGTTCCGCAGTCCGGTACTTACCCGCACCCGTAGTAGTAACATCAAAATTGAGAATAGAAGAGTGCTCTATATTGGATCATGAAATACTGCTCCTGCTGAAAATCTTCACAGGAGAATATTAGATAATTCTGCTGGGAACGTCGTCCGTTGAAGTCTAGCTTCTAACGATCAAATCTAAAGAACTGATCGACGGATCAATTGGGCTCCTGGAATCTGAATGTTTGGACCGCACCGCGTCGGCGGGATCTTTATATGCGCTTATAAAAGTGAATGCGTCGTCGTCTCGTTGGAATTGAATATTTTTTTTATTTTTCGAAAAGGAAGTGATTTTGAATAGTGAGTGTCGTGAAACGGAAATATAAAATTTAAGTGAAAAGTGAACATTCTATAGTATATCTACATAGTTGAGTGCAACTTTTTGTGCTATTAGTGATGCAATCAGATTATACTATCTTTTGGATTACTTCTTCTTAAAAGGATTTATTCTCTCCATTCATCCAGCAATGGATAAGGAGGATAGCAGTGAACGAAGCCGACCTATATCTGGTGAGTTTCATTACAATCTCTTCCGCATGTTCTAGTTATAATATATAAAAATAAATTTTCTACAAATGCTGAAATATTCGCATTCTCATTTCTCTAGAGATGCATAACTACGTCATTGTTGTCGTCGTTTTATTTTTAATTACATAACCGCAGTAAAAAGTATTTTGCACACAACGTAAGACAAATCTTACTGGAGAATGGAAACTATGCGTGTATTAATTATTGCAGCTAAGTTACCGCTTTACTTTTATTTAGAACGTAATTTTGCTAAATTTTATTTATAAAATCCCAGCTCCTAAAGAAAGTGACAAGTTGAGGCTGAGTTTTTCGTGTTTCGCGATCGTCCGTTTCTATTTCTGAATCTCTTTTGGCTATGCTACAGATACTAACTAAAAAAAAAAAAAAAAACAGAAAAAGCCGTACTCTCGGAAAGTTTACTGATGCTGCGTTATTCTGTAATAATTAATTTTAGAAGACATTTTAAACATTCGACTGTGTGTTAATTTCGAAATACGGAAATAACTTGAAAAAGGTCAAGAGAACATTTGAACTCCCAGTCGGAAAGTTTTTGACTAAATTATTCTCAGGCAGGATATGACACAGCTAATTCTTTTTTTTTTAATCTCAAATTCAAATGAGGAGAAATGTTGTTGTTGTTGTTGTCCATCATACTTTAGCTTAAGCGGAAAATTAGTTAATTAAAGGTCTCAGGGTGCTTGCCAGAGATTGAAATGCATTTGAGAGGAAAAAAGTCATGGAGAGTTCGGTGTGGTTGCCAAAAATTTCTAATTGCATTTTACAATTATACAGAAAGCAACGAATTTAATTTTCTTTCACAATTAATTGTCGATAGTCGATAGTATATTCCTACAACACATACCTACAGGAAATTTATTTAATTTTTCGTTTCGGGTAATATGTGTTCAGCACTCTTTGAACATATGCAGGAATAGACATTACGTTCTATTTATAGAGAAACTCTTTGTAAAAGCAACCTAGCGAACAAGAAAATTTTATGTTAAAATAGTTTCTGTGAAAATTTGGAATTTCGATTTTATTGTTATAGCGAGAGAAATATTGTTTGAAAATGCTTCTGCATGAATCAGTCGAGGATGCAATTAGTAAATTTCTTTCATTCGATCTCCCTGCCTAAGTGGAAATGTGGAAATTGCAATTATATATTTACCATGTCTAGATGTCTAGTTTTTGAATATCGCGAGATGTCTGCTGGTGTACCAGCAGTGTCTAGGGTCTATACTAGAGCTAAAAGTATCCGGATAATTTGCTATCCGGATTATCCGGAATAATTATGATCCAATTTCTCAAATCCGGATAACCAGATAATGAATATCGTAGTATCCGGATCAGAACTGTCCGGATCTGGATCCAAACTATTTGGATCCGCATCTGAACTATCTGGATCCAAAATAAGCAAAAAATTTTCAAAATTTCCTCCAGATTGCATTGTTTCATTGCAAAGATGGAAATAACATGAAATTTATATTTTCCCAATGAAGCAATACAATCTGGATAAAATTTTGAAATTCTTGCTTAGTCTGGAACCGGATAGTTCGAATCAAGATCTGGATAGTTCAGATACGGTTTTGAGGATTCGGATAGTTTGCAGATCCGGTATCCAGATAGCCGGATATTAACAAATTTGGATCTAATTTTCAGCTCTAGTCTACACCTGTGGTAGGTCTGATCACGGTTATATCACCTTCTTCATGAAAGCTTTTGAGAATGGAATTTCTGTCATGAACTTATTCAATAGCTGGATGTTTTTCTTACCTTTACAATCTGATCAAGATCGGATCAAGTAAAAAAAAAAATTGAATGAAGTTTAACGTTTAACTAGACGTTGGTAGACAATCTGACAATCTTTTAATTTTATGCTTCAAACATTTTGAGTGAAAACGTTGTAAAATTTTATTTGAGAATATTATTGTAGAAGTATGTAGGTAGGTAGGGGCCAGCGTGGGCCTTGCTCCCCCAGAATGTAGACTGCCCCCACCCCGCAGAATGTGGACTGGAAAATTTATTGAAATCTTTTTAAAATTTTTAAAAATTGTTCTGAAACTGCATTGATTCTACTGAATTTTGACAAAGATATGTGAAGATGTATTCCGTATAAGAAATCAATACGGAACTACATATTTTGAAAGTTTGTGCGGAGATTTTAATTGATAAACCGTTGATATCAACAAAGTTTTGACATTTTCGTAAAACTGTGTTTAATTTTCCGAAAAATAGACTTTTTCAGCTTTTTAGATTCCGATTTCAACGGATTCAATAATAAGGTTGATTATCATTATAAGGAAGAACGGAATTATAAAATTCAATAACAAGTTTGCAGAAAAAACCCGTAAACTAAAACTTTTATAGACTTTAACTATAGTTATCTCGTTATTAGTGCTTAATAAAAACGTAAATAATTGTTCTTCTAAAATGTGTATATAGCTTTATTTTTTGAAATGCATGCAGATGTATAAATACTGGGCATAAAGTAGGGCATCAGTTTTGTTTTCAGAGCTTGAGGATTCTGATTTATTTTCGTTATATGTACGTGATAAAGGATGATAAGTGGAAATCCGAGACCTTTCTGTTAATAAACAGCTCCACTATCTTTTATTTTCATTTTAAAATCATACAAATTTTTTTTTATTTATTAATGAAACACTTTTTCCTATGATTTAAAAAAATTTTAATTGCGTCGGATGTTTGAAGTAGTCTGTACAGAATATATGAGTGTCGCTTGGGTTCATTGGAATTAAAGAAAATAATGCACTTTCGCTCAATTCGCCACTAATCTACTAATTTATTTTCACAATAATTTAAATATTCCATTAAACTGAAATTAACAAAGAGACAAGAGAAAAAGTTACGATTGGTCTAAGACCAATAACATCATACCCTCGATGAACGTAAAAGTTAAATAAAGTAAAAATTCAAAGTTCTGTATGGAAACATTAAGAAGAGGTTGACCGATTTAGTTAATTTTTTAAATTTATTTACTATTTTTATGAAAAGGTTGTCTACAAAATTTCACCTCTCTACGTCGACGCGCTCTCACGCAGTGTGAAAATATATAGTGGAAAACCAATGTTTTGCATGGCAGCACCAAGAAGGAGTTGCCCGATTTAGTTCGTTTTTGCAATTTTATTTACCATGAAAATACCATATACCAAATTTCAGCTCTCTATGTCGACGCGATTTCGACCAGGGCCCAAATATAGAGGAAAAAACGAAATTTTTGTATGGCAGCCCTACGAAGGAGTTGCCCGATTTGTCCAATTTTCGAAAATATATATTTTTTTTAAATTACTGCACGCAAAATTTCCGCAGCCTAAGTAATGCGCTCTCGAATTATCATGTGGACGGACGTGAGTGAGTGTTCAATCCATTTTGCTCTACCATCATTATTACGGTAGGATATGAAAAGGAATCAAATTTAATTTCGTGAGTACCGGGTACTCAATCATGTTCAACGAGAATTATAATAAACAATGGGAAACAATTGAAAACTGTTGCTATTCCTCTGGTCTCTAACATCGGCACGTCGACAAGACTGCTCTATCTCAAAAGATTTTCTAATTAAAATTGCCCACGTACCTGGATTTGCAGTGGATTAAAAGTGCTGATATAGTCTTTTTGCTTTCTTGGAAGCGGAGCTAAGGTTTCACGTAGGAAAAAAAAGCTAGAATTGGTTTAAGTCCAATTCTTGTGATACCCTAGATGAATATCAGATGAAATTTCGTATGGTAACCATCTGTGCAAGTTTGATTTTTCCAGTACTTTTTTGCATATATTTCTAGAACGGTTCGTTTCACGTAGGAAAAAAAAGCTAGAATTGGTTTAAGTCCAATTCTTGTGATACCCTAGATGAATATCAGATGAAATTTCGTATGGTAACCATCTGTGCAAGTTTGATTTTTCCAGTACTTTTTTGCATATATTTCTAGAACGGTTCGTCGGACAGAAAAAATTATTATAACCAAGAACGAACGAATTGCCCGATTTGTCCCATTTTCGAACTTAAATTTACTTTTTTTAAAAGCCCGTGCACAAAATTTCAGCACTCTAAGTGAATGAGTTCTCGAGTGATCGGACGAATGGGCAGATGGACAGATGGACAGACAGACGGACATGCGTAAATTCTTTTAATATTATGCAGCGGTGTCCAATCCTCTACCTTCATTATTTCTATGCATTACAAATGGATTGACAAACTTAGTATACCTACTCTATGATTTCATCTAGGGTATAAAAATAGTTCCAAATACCTTTGTGATAAATTCGGTAAATCCCACTGAAATGTATATAAGTAAATCCCCAAATAATTTAAACATGGTGCCAGATAATCAGCTTTCTATAGGTAAAAGTTTCAAAATGAGTGCCATATGAAATAGGAGATCAGTCAGTCCATTTATACAGATGTCAGTGACCCTAATGCGTCCTGAAGTAAATTGCTTACAATAGCGCTGGGAAGCTACGATTTTTAGTAGAAAAGAACATTCGAAATTGAAAATTTCGACATGACAAGGTCACTCAACTTTCATACTGGAAGTCTTGAGTAACATTTATCAGAGTGGTTGAAAACAGAATAGATTGCCAGATTATCTTCGTAAATTTGTTTACATTTATGTTCTTGTGGACTCTTATATATAAAACATAAAACCAGCTGTAATCTTTTTAGTCCTGTGAAGCCCAAAGGTTTTCTAATCCCACCTAGCTAGGGTAGCGATTCCGCGTAGTTTAACTTGGATTATCTTTTACAAAGCTAAACTATCACTGGCTCACACTACGCTAGACTACTGCTACAGCAAAACAATAATATGAGTACGTTCGTCATGGATTAGGAATAGGTATATTTCACACATTCATATACCTACGTATGTTGTGACTCAAGTGCCCAATCCCCCGAATCAAAACCATAGATTAGGTAAGATTTGTGGAGGGGTGTGCAGCCTCACATTCACTGCGACCTGAAATACCTATTGTGAGTCCCCGTTAAAATTATCCCTTTCTAGGTTAAGACTGTTAATAAAATCTAGAATCATTTGGGATTGAGATTCTATACGTAGTTTAGTGGAGGAAAAGTATATTCGGTATGGTGTAATCTCCGCCCGGATAATGCTTCGCAATTACAGAGTAAGTACTCTGAAGTTTCATGAGCATCTTGGCGGAAGCGGTGAAATGAAGTCTCAGCCAAATCCAACTCGTTTAGGTGATAAAGCAAGGAGCAGTGGTCTCAGAAGAACTCTGTGATCATTTTAAGCTTTATTCTCCCAAGGAGTAAGAGTTTTTTTTGTTTTTCCGCCAGAGTTGTCGATAACTTTTTTGTTTGACGAATTCCTTGTAGTCTGTCCCAATAAAGCGATTTTGGTTTATTCTTCCAGCTATTTCGGGCAGCTTTGATGTAACATTTTGAAGTACCACAAAATAGTTCTGGTCCGACAAAGGGAGTTTTTGCTCCTCTTTTGGCTAACCCGTCAGCAGTTTCATTGCCTCATGTCTCGATACCCACATAAGGATAACTCTGTTTCTCCTCGATAAATTTTTAAGGGTTTGCAGACACTTCCAGACTTAATAGTGAAGGACTTTAAGGCTTTGAGAGTGGCTTGACTATTCGAGATGGTTGAGTCATTTGTGACTATTTTAATACAAGTATTGTCGCATTCTTCTATGGCTTGGAATACGGTAGGGGTAAACCCCAGGGTCTTTGAGATATGGCATCTGTGGCCGTATACGCCCAGTCCGAATCCACTCTTCGATTTTGAACTGTCTATATACTACACAATCTATCCTTGTTCCTAATCCTAAGTTTGATACATTATTCTATGAATGTATCACAATATTTCACCCTGAAAAATTAAATTCATTTTAATTTTAATTTCAATTTAAAATGCAATTTAGCATAAATAGCATTTCATTATCGTGGCCCATATTTCTTTCCCACAATATGCAGGCACATATAGCGTTTACCTACATACACTTCTACCTATAACTGGTATGCTTACCTTCGTATGTACACCAGACATTCATAAATAAAATCTTCTAATTGCTTGAAAAAAAGCATTTATGTAAACTCATATGTACATATAACACTTCGTGCCGTTTTAAAATTAATATTTTACGATGACAATAACATTTTTTTCACGCAATCGCACTGCATGATAGCTTTTACTATGTACATTACAGTGCAGGCGCCAATACAGGGGGAGGGTCACGGGGGGTCATGACCCCACGCCCCCCCAAGTGCCACCTAACCTTCGGCGTGAATTGAATTTGGCGCTGGACTGTAGAGCGGGTTGTAAAAGTTTAACAGGAAGATTTTCGTATGGTAAGCACGCAATGTGTAGCTGACGCCTGCGTTTAATGCTGGTGCTTTAGCCCACTTTTTCCAAATTTTTAAATTTAGCCCTACTGTGTCGATAGAAGCCCTAGATAAAATGAGCGCCACGCGTTTTATGTGAGGCGTTTATGATACAATGAGAGCCACAAAGTGCTGTGGATTGAGCTATCTGTCATACCTATCACAGAATAGTAAGATCTTTTGGAATATATATTTATTTTAGTATGTGATTGTTTAGAAAATGGCACGCCGGTTACTCATATACATATATGAAAAAGCACACAATTTCGAGTTTAAAAAGTTTTATTGTTTCTAAAAAATTGGTCAGCGAGCATAATTTTTTTTACCTATCTGATTTTCCGATATAAAATCGATGACAGGCCAATTTGGTAGGGAGCTCGCAATAGGAGCAAACAAACTGGAGGCTTAAACACATTGCGACGATAAGTGCGGCAAACGGTAGATGTCAAAACAGGCAGTCGAAAAATGACAATGACAGGCGGTGAGTGCCAATTGTGAAAGAAGAAGATACAGAAATTTCATTTGTTATTAGTTTTGAGCGTTTTGAAAGAAGTGCAATGTACCAAAGTGTGGAAAGGAAAAATTTAAAATACAGAAATTAACTAAATTAATATCAAACTAAATGCCAAAAGTATTACAACTTTACCATTTATATTTAAGCGCCTCGAAATATCCATCCAAACCATGTCTTTTTTTTTCAATTCGTCTATACCCTGGTTGTCTTGTCAATCATAAATTATCTTATGTTTTTGCACTTCCTCAATCAATTTTTCATCAAAATTCATTGTTTTGAATTGACGCGACAACTTTGACAAAAATAAATGCCACAACAATTTCATTCGTTCGATTTTGTTGACTGCAGCGACGACGGCAAACTTAGAAATTGATCATTCCCGACCGACGGCAATTTCGTCGACCGCTGACCGTCACCCGTCGTAATTTGAGGCATTCGCATAAAACGCTGTGCTTTTAGAAGTTTGACAGCGGCATTTTTCGTCGTTTGCCGCTGCCGTCGCAATTGTGTTTAAGCCTTGACTTAACAAATTTTGTTTTACGGTTCTTCCAGTAGAATCCTAGTTTTATGCAATAAACGTCTAGCCACCCATTGATTTTTCATAGCAACACTAATTCAAGCCTGAGTTGTTAAATTTTTTTATGATGGTAAGGAAGTATTTAATTTTTCTTAGAAATATAGTTGCAGAATATTCTTAACAATTTTAATGAATAACGGTCCAAACGAATTGGTGCATTGATTCTGGTGGTTCACTTCTTCGGTCAGGGGCAAAAGCAGTGTTGGGATCTTTTCAATTTCGAAAATCCCACATTTCCCACAGTTCGAAAGCTGAAATTACCACAAAAATCCCACTATATACCTATATACTTCTTAGTTTAAATTTAAATAAAAAATGATACATTTTAATGTACTACTGTAAAAATGTGCATGAATGTATAAGCAGAAGATCTCACACCAGACTATCCCCGTCCACAAACAAATAGATAAAACTCTTCTAAGAATTTCTAAAAATCCAACGGACCAACTTAGACCTTTTAGTATAACTCTTCTAGGAAAATTTTGGTAATGAATTTTCCCACAAATTGTTCTACTGTAAAAATTTTTCCCTTTTTCCCACAGTGATGATTTAGAGGGCAGAAATTCCCACAAAAGGGGTTTTTTCCCACAAGTTCCCAACACTGGGCACAAGCATTCGGTTTTGTAGAAAGATTTGAAAATGTTTCTTTAGATTTTTCATGCACTATTGGTGGCGGACAATGGTTCCAAAGAGTTATATTGATTCAGGCGCCTTGGCTGGTCTGGGTCGCTAAAGATATTTATGAGAGTTGGCAAGGATACCTTTTGTTCTTAGAAATTTACTTGATCATTTTTCTTTTGAATTTTTATACATTATTGGTAGAAGAAAACGATCAGTTGGGTTGATGCCGTTAAATTGATTGTACAATTTTTCTTTATAATTTTTACGGCAAGCTATAAAAATAAAAACCATTCGCTTTCCTCTGCGGTAGTTGTCGTTGCTATGCTTGTACTTTCGTATTAATTCAAGTAGTGTTGTTTAATTTAACTTTACGATTACTTTTAATTTGTAGAAGCGATAGAGGTAATAATAGTAGCAAAAGCTTAAAGCAGAATACTGATAAGACCATTGATAACTTTTTTCAGAAGAAAGCAAGTTTAAAAGAAATAGTCAGTGACATCTTATGCACTTCTACTCCTATTCCTTTGAATGTGACTCAAGGTGCAAGTTCTCACTCTTAGTCATTAACTTCACCCGTGACAGACTCGGTTGCATCACATCTATTTCTACAATCTTTGCATGAGGAGGAGTATCTGGATAGGAGTCCCTAATATCTATCCACCTTGAGATCGAATTTGTGTGGATAATATTATCGACAGGTTTTCCAAATCAAACCAAAAATTCAGTTTTGTGATATCTAACTTAAATATGATAAAAAAAAAATTAAAGTGACTTCTTCCGAGTTTTTCCTCCCCCCTCGAACATTTTAGTTGTGACCTTCCCCAGGCTTCTGATCTGGATACGCTCCAGTTACAGTGTGGCAAATAATGCGACGTCTAGGCACAAGTGCAAAATACTCCCACTTCGTGTTTTTGTAATTATTAGAATGAAATTTTTGAAAGATATGCTTTTGTTCCAATATATATGTATCTACTTATATATATTTTTGTAGTCCGTCATACTATACTATACTATTTCATCCAAATTGATTTAGATATTACACCTAACCATAAATTAATAACTTTTTTTTGTATACTCATTTTCAGATCGCTCAGTTAAAGGAGAAGTTTCCCAACGTATATCTAAAATTCAATTTAGTGAAAACTCAAGCAATTTAGTAAGATGTGCGCCAAATGAAAGGGCAACATTTTTTGTTAAAATTGATTGCCCTGATGATCACGAATCACTTCCGTTAACATTTAAATGGTAAGTAAAATTTTATAATTATTTTCATATATACTATGTACATGGTACGTGGTTTATGCAAATAAAATCCGTTTTTAAAAAAAAAAAAATATATTCACTATCAGCTTGAAAGATATTTCAGTGGCCTCAATAAAAAAAAATCGTTTTTCATACATACAAATATATATAAATTAAGATTTTTTTATATTAATTATTATTATATTATATATACATATATTCAACCTGAAGTCTTATGTGTCTGTTATTGGTTTTATAGAAGCTCATTCCCGACTTAAATTAAAAAAAAAAAAATTTTCTTACCTGAGTCCTACATACTATTTTTCAGCGTTTGAAAGCTGGAGCAAACAGGAGCAAAGCATAAGTCTGAGTGCTTTGCTTTGCTATGGACAAAAAAGCTTTCGATACATATCGCTCCTACTTGCTTTTGTAATTAATTGGTAATTAAAACCATCTTTGGCAACTGCTTTGCTCTTTGCTGTGAAAGTATTTAATGAAAATTTGCTAAGCCCTTTTTGCATTTAATGTGAAAAGGGTTAAAAATTGCTCTAGCAATTTTGCTCACTTTGCTCTTTACTTTGCTCTCAAGTCTCAAGAAGCGTGTATGGATAGTGATAAAGAAATATTGTGTAATTTTGAATTGCTTTGATTGATTACTGTGTCAAACCAAACGTTAATAATTGCTGATGATAATGATGAAAATAATATTCTTAATAAGTTTTTGCAACAAGGTGTTGAAAATAATTTGCAAAAAGAAATAGATGTGCAAACGAAATTGGAAAAGTTTTCACCGATATTTTCTGGTGCAGTTATAGGTATTTTGCAATACTGGAAAACAAGAAAACAGTGTGATCCTGAGTTGTATGCTTTAGCGAGCGCATGTTTCGCAATACCTCCAACGCAAGTATCTGTAGACAGAGCATTTTCTGCTCTTAAACTGATTCTATCAGATTTAACGACCCAGCTTGCAAGATCTTCTTGGGGACATTTTAATAATAAAACTCAATCGAAATTTCCTGAATGAAGCGGTCAACACTTTACCCTTGTTTGAAGTAGATAATGACTTAAGGAACTCATTAGAATAATATTGTTGTTACTTTTTTTAATATTACGACCTATGAATTACTTTTTAATTACTTAGAATTATTTATTTCTTGTTTTGGTTATGTTGATACTTTGTTGTATTCGAGCACCTATATATTTTCTGAATCACCCAAGTTTTCGTGTTTTTCTTAAAGAAGGGACATTGTTTTCTTTTTTATTTAAATTTTATCTATGATTCAAATTAGTGTTATAATATTTCTTTGCAAAAACATGAGAGAGGACATTGCCTTCTTTATTACAGGCCGTGGCGATATAAAATGCACATGTATGAGAAACGTGCTGTTTGAAAGCTTTTAGCATTGCGCATTATGCAAAAACAAACACGTTTCATGTTTAAAAATTTATGTAAAATAAACAACGCTTCTGGTGACGATAATTCTAACGCCTATTTATAGGTCAAAATGTTTACTTTTAGGGAAAAAAAACCTAATTGTAATTATTTGAACAAAATTACAAAGTGTTTCTGCATTTTCCTAAACTCTACCCAATTCGCTATGAAATGAGAGTAAAACTTTCGCTCAAGACGAAAGTTACATTTTTAAACTTGAAGTCTATTTCCCCTGAAAATCATGAATATAGTTTTCTAATGAATGACAACATCAAATGCATAATAATTAAACTTATCAATTAAACCTAATTATTAAATAATAATTAATAATTACATATCATTTGTTTATTAGACTTTATAAAACCATCATTTTAAGTTTTTGACCATCAAATTGACATTCTCTAATTTTGAAAAATAAAACAGAGTACTCCTCAAATTGCAGCGAAAGCTTTTTTTTTCTTGCTCTTTTCGCTTCTAAACAACTTTTCAAAATTACAGAATGACATATTTGAGGTCAAAAAAGGGGAAAATTATTGTTTTGTGAAGTCCAACAAACAAATGTGATGCAATTGCAAGAAATTTAATTATTATATTAAAATCATACGTTTAATTTTATTATGTATTAAAATTTTTCATTCAATAGAAAATCATATTCATAAGTTTTCAGGGGAAATAAAATAAGTAAGAGGCTTGAGACTACAGCCTGTAATCTTAAGCTACCAAAGTACTAATTCCAAGCAGCTGTACTAGGTCCTATAAATGCAGGATTCATTATGAACACGCCCTATCATCAGAAATCAGAGTATGCATATTGCTCAGCACACGAAACTCGGAGCGTATACACGGCCTTTCCTTGGCAGCACTGCACTAACTCCTTTTGCACTTGCCGACTTGGGAGTACAATTTGATAGTAAGCTATTGTTTTACTCTCAAATTAATAGTATCACCATTAAAGCTTTTAAAACTCTGGGGTTTGTCTTAAGGCGCGCTAGGTCTTTTAAGCAGCTCTCTGCCCATAAAACTATGTACAATACCCTAGTTAGATCCATATTAGAATACGCTTCCCCAATGTGGAATCTCTGTTACAGGACATAAAAAAGTTAAATCGAGAGTGTCCAACGCAGATTTACTAGGTACTTGCACTTCAAACGTACGGGCTCATATCAGCACTATGGCGGCAGATTGACTAGGCTCCCTGGAAGCATGTCTCTCCTATCTCGATAAAACTTTGTTATTTAAAATATTACACGGCTCTATTGATTCTTTTGAGCTTTTGTCCAAATTAAAAATAAATTTGGATGGATCCGTACCAATTTGCATTTCAAGTCAACTTTGGTTAGAATTCTAAGAGTCCACAATGCCTTATACAATGATTTAGATATATGTACTCAGTGACAGCTTCGGGTATTTTAAGCGCACCCTCCTCGCTGAAATTAATGCTCTGGATACTTTCTCCATTCTAAATTGAACAATTTAACCTTAACTTTTATCTGCTTCCTTCCTTCACTTCCTCTTTTCTGTATACTAATCTCACCGTATGCTCTATTGCCCTCTCTTCTCTACTTTGCTTTACCTGACATTATACTGTTTTAAAGTTAATTTAATTGTTAGCTTTACTCCTTTATGTGTTATCCTACCTTTAATTCTTTATTTCTATTATTTTTAGTTTTGCTTTAGCAGTGTCTCTGTTTTTTTGAGGCCATTCCTTTTAACTCGTACACGAATTTGTCTATTTGTCTATTTCTTTTTTACTATTTTCGACGTTCTCGTAGACCCATTTTTCGTCATCACAGCGAGCTGAAATTTGGCACACAGGTTCATGTCGCGTGACAATTGAATCTATCAAAATTTGAACCGGAAATTTGCATGGAAAACCCGGAAAATCGGGAAAAATCATTTGTAAATTTGGTACAAATTTGATTAGTGATAAGTCCGTTTCAGGAAAAATGCAGAGTTTTCCGATTTTACCGGAATTTTCCAATTTTTCCGGAACATTTTCCGGTAAAAAAGTTTTCTAAATTATGCAGGATCAAGTTCCCTATCAACTGGCATCATTACTTTCTCTCCGACAATGGTGAAAACTTGCAGAAAAAATCGAGGAAAATTCATGTAAAACGCTTTTCCGGAGTTTTTCAGACCAAGGAAACGTTTGAGCGTTTTGCGACCTAAGACAAAGTTGTAGAGCGAAATGAGTTGCATAAAGTTGCTTTTGTGGAAAACTCCGTGGAAAACCCGGAAAAGCAGGAAAATCATCGGAAAAATTTTCATCGATAGATTAGTGATAAATCTGTTTCCGGAAAAATTCAGGATTTTCCATTTTTTCTGGAAAATTTTCCGAAAATTTCCGGAATTTTCCGACTTTTCCGGAAAAATTTCCGACAAAAAAGTTTTATAAGCTATGCGGAATCATTTTTGTCCGTCCTACTGGCATCAATACTTTCTCTTCAACAATCATGAAAACCTGCATGAAAAATCGAGGAAAATTCATGTAAATTTTATTTTTAAAAAAAATTCATAGCAATAGGAAAAGTCTGTGGAAAACATGGAAAGCAGCACGTAATAACAATTTAGTTAACGTGAAAAGTTAGACTAAAAAACAGAGAATAATAAAATAAGTAAAAAACGAGTTTTCAAACAAAACTGATGCCAAGCCGCATGAAAAAGTAGAAAATAAACTTTTCTTCACACACTGAGGTGGAATCAGATTTTATTCGCTGACAATCACCGATATATTTCAGTATGATCAATCAGAGGTAATAAGTGATTTGATTCATGAAGAGAAAGAATATTCAAGAGAAATGTCTGAGTCCACCTCTGTGTGTGAAGAAAAGTTTATTTTCTACTTTTTCATGCGGCTTGGCCTCAGTTTTGTTTGAAAACTCGTTTTTTACTTATTTTATTATTCTCTGTTTTTTAGTCTAATTGATTTGTATAAATGAATTTCCTTAGCGTTCTGGATAGTATGTCGTTTATGACTTTGAATTTTATTTTATTTGATTTTATACTATTCCTTTTCCAATGAAATTATTGTTTATCATCCTCTGTACCTAGGTTTATGTTCCTTATGTATGTATACCTGATAGTTGGTTCATTTTTTCCCTTTTTTTTCTTAATTTGAAGTAAATTAGCATTAACCAAACGGTAGTAAATAATTGGATTTATGTATATGTTTACTATCGTATTAATTTTTATAAATAAATTAACTTTTTATCACTTAGGATAAACCACAGTAATCAATCGTACAGAATATCGTATGATGATGGATTACTGTGGTTTAGTGCATGCATATAATTAACCTACACAATTTATAAAATTGCCTAAAATAATACATTTCTAGATAGGTAGTACTTAGTTATTTCGCTAGACTAGTACAGAAGTTCGCCATGTATTTTGTACCAGAGATAAGTAAGTAATAAGTACGTAAAACGTTCGCTATAAATTGCAATTTAATTTTTCTTATATGTATACTTTTTTTAAATTAGTATTCTTTAAATATGACGGTGTAGAACGCGAACGTCTACTGTCTACGACAATCATTATTTAATGATTCATCTGATTACGTATTCTCACTATAAACACATTTTAGTTAATCTATCAAATTTATTGTAAAGTGCAGACAGATTAATTTGTTTCATATGATTCTGCTGCGAAAGAAATGTGTCAGACACATCATCTGCAGACTTAGAACAGAATTCGTAAGAATCTTTTTTTGACCAGATAAAAACGTGAAAGTTTTCGAAAGTTTTTCACATATCTATGGAAGATTTTATACATAAGTATATTGCAATAGCGCATATAATTAAATAAATGCTTTTCTTAAAAACCTTGTGATTACCTAAACCTTTATTTCAAATACTTCAAATGCCAAAAATACTTATTATGAAGTTCATATTTTTGGATGTCCTTGTAATATTTTGAAGATGCAAGTGTGGGATGAATGCTTACGTCTATAATGACCAATAGACCTGGTTCGTATACAAGAGGTGAAAGATATAAGTGAAATAAATTTGTCTGTCAATTAGGTATGCATTGCATAAGACCAATATTGTTTCTTTCTTAAAATGAGAGCATCGATTTTTTATTTTATTTTTTGGATCACTGTTATTATTGTTTACAGGCAAAATATCAAAAGTATAATTACACAGTCGCCATATGTTGTATGAAGGAATAAGAATATTTAAATTTCCCTCAAAGACGCCAATATTTCTCGGTGAGATTTTCTCTGGTTGTTTTTCATTTGATTTTCTCGGACCAGAGGCGCGAGATGGTTAAAAATAAAATTCATCAATGTCCAAGAAAACACAAGTTTATTGTAATGGTGTGGCAGCTGTGGACGAAGATGCCGACGACGACGACGACGACTATGGTGAGAAAAGCTGCTCAATTCAAAATTATTTTCGATTTTTGAGGACGAGAGAAAATCTACAAACATAGTTTCCCCTCAAAATTTTGTTCAGTTTGAATATCGCGAGTGACCAGAACGCAGGTTTTCCATTATATATATACGTTAAGTGTAAAATCGGTCCCGGCTCAAAAATTACTTCCTTGTTTCGCCTAATTTTTTTGTGTAAGAAGAAATATGCTTAATGGTTTTTTTTGTTATTATAAAAATAATTTATTTTCTTGTTGAATATTATTCATATTACATGTTATATCTATCGTATACCTAGTGGACATTTTGTGGCATAATTTTCTGGGCTCAATGTATATTTGCTGATTTCTAAATTTAGTATATCTGACGCAAGGGATTCTCAAATCAAAGGTGCAAGGTTAAAGTGAAGCATAGTGTAACGAAAGTTAAGATAATATAGAAAAAGTGAAGTATTATATAATGCCAAGTCATGGTCAGGAACATTTGATCAAACTTTCGTATTTAACAGTGACAACAATTTAAATTTTTTTCTGCTGTTTTTTCTTACAATATATTTCTCCTCAAAGTGAAGTTCTTAAAATAACTCAAATTATAACAGAAAAATATTTTTAATTTTAGGAATGTTTGCCCTCACTTTCTTTGTTCAGAGTTGAGTGATTTATGTAAATATATGCGAGTGTACCAACTTAAAGTAAAAAAACAAAAAAAATGTGGAAAATAAATAAATAGAAACGAATGTGAGAATATAAGTTCTATTCGAAATAGATGATTTATAAAGTTTGTTTGTGTTTTTAATATAAAAAACATCACTAATTAATTCCAATGGAGTGTAAAATTGATGGTTTTTTTTATCTTTATTTTTCAAGGGGAAAGAAATTACAAAAGTTTTGCTTAAATTTTTTAATTTTAAAATATAAATTGTTGACGTACATGGGCTAAGTGCATTTATTTAGATATTAATTTGTGGTGATATTTTGCGATGTTATCGAAACAAATTATAAAAAAAAAAGTTATAATGAATATAATCACATAAAAATGTACAAATGCACATACATACAATATATACCAGGACTGTATTATACAAAGCAATGAAATTGGAAGCAATCCCATATTCAATTAGACTATGTTATGAATTTCCTATTGCTCGAAGCATCTAATTAAATTAAACTTGAAATATGCATTTTGAAAAATATATACATATTTTTCTGGCAAGGTAACAAATAAACAAACAATAAAATGTTATTCAAAAATGATATACTGTATACGAAAGTGTAAAGTAAGAAATTGTAATTAGTTTATTTCTTTACGCAAGATTTGTCTGCTTATTTTCTTAAAATGTCTTAAATTAGCTTGGGTTAATCAACCTGTAGCAAATATTGAATATCAGTGCTACCACTTCCGGAAAGAAAAAATATACGTAGAATTCATATGAATTAGAAAATAGAAAACCATCTTTCGATTGTTTGGGTGTAATTTAATTGAATTAGTATACATAATATGTGATTTGGTTCAGCTAAGTATCTAGTCTCTCAAATAGAAAGTACAACTATTACACAATCGTGTAATTATACCCTAGATAATGAAATCATATCCGTCAATTACAATTGGTTAAAAGTTCATGCAACTACAATCATTTTAGTGACAACAGATCATTTCTTCTATAACGAAATAATACTTAATAATACTTAATGTGTAACGTTATGTAAAATATCAAAATTATTTCGTTACTAAAAATAACAAAAAAATTATATCAATTGATATAACGTTATGGAAACGTTATATTTGTTTTAGTCTTTCCAGTACAAGCGTTAGTGTTGTGTTCAATTAACTATGTACCTTTTTCTAATTCATCGAAAATTTCTGTGATTTATAGTTTTCACGCAGAAAGTGGCAGGGAATTGTTATATTACTATTTTTACTTATCTCGACTAAACTATTTGTCCATAATAAAAATATATTTATACATATATATGTATATACATAAACTGAATGCATCACATGTAATGGTTCGAGCCCCCCACTTATAACCCAGCTAAATAAACCAGCAAATATCTAGTCTGTTATTAAAATCTGTATTTTACTTAAAATATTGATGCATTAGCTGTGACCCTTGAGACAATACTAATAAAGTGCGAAATATACATAGCAAAACCAACAGGATATATTAACAATTACCTTCAATCAGGCAAACACATGAGTATGAGAGTCCTTACCTGGTTGCTGCTCTTCACAATTTTAAACTTAAGCAATACATTTTTGTATGGCAACATCAAGAAGGGGTTGTCCGATTTAATTTATTGTATTTACTATTTCTATGAAAACACCGTGTACAAAATTTCAGTTCATGTCGATGCATTCTCAGAAAGTGTCCAAATATATAGTGAAAAACGAAACTTTTGTATGGCAACCCTACGATGGAGCTACCTGATTTGGCCAATTTTTGAACTTAAATCTACATTTTTTTTAAAAATAAAAACACAAAATACCTTTTGAAATCATGGGTGGATCGTGGATGTCCAATCCATTTTTTCTGCCATCATTAGTTCTATGAGTTACAAACGGAATGGCAAATGATTTCCTTATCTAGGGTAAAATAATGGTAAATATTTGCAAGTATCGAAAATTTGCAGCAAAAGTACCTATATACATTTTTTAAAGTGAAAACTGCGTAAAAAATTTTTGCTAGACAGTGAATGAGTTTCACGAACGTAACGATTTAAAGTAAAACGCTAATTCGGTTAAGCTCAGGAGAGTCGAGTTTGTTTTTCAATAATTATTGTTTCGAAATTGGAAGAGAACAAGTTTCGTAAATATTAACAGTTTAATACATCGGGATTAAAGTTTCTGTAAATTCTGACCTGATCGGTTGCAAAAAAAGTATTACTTTGGTTGGATAAATTTATATTACATTATTAATACCTAAATAAATATTTATTTATTATGATATTATCGATTATAATTTGTTAAAGCTGTTACCAAATAATTTATTATTATTATTATTATTATTTATTTTGTGAATTGTGATGCCGTCACGTCACAGCTTAAGAGTCAAATAATTAGTAAGTATACCTTATTATTCTGGTATACCGCACTGACATGTATATAAATGGACTGCTCGTTGAACCAAAAACGCATGAAAGCAAATGGACCCACTTTTATATTCCTGTCTCTTTCCATGAGAGCATACTTTTCCACTGAACTGTAACGATTGGAAACGAGAAATTTCTTGAAGTACAGCGGTATTTCCAGAACTGCCAATTTTATAATTAAAACTTTCTTACCAAAACAGCCTTGTGAAAAACACTTCCTTCGGATTATAATAACAATCCAAATACTTTTGTTGTAAATTTGGTAAATTCCACTGAAATGCAAATAACTAAATTCCCAAATCATTTAAATATAGCGCCAGTTTACGACAGTTGGTAGTATTGACAGTGACATTGACATTGATTTCAGAAAGTAAGCTGAAATCAAAACACTGGTGCCACATAAAACAGGAGATCAGTCAGTCCGTTTATATACATGTTAGTGGTATACCGTGATTTGACCGATCATGCCGATCTTAAGCACACATACTCACTTTTTTTTTATTAATTCGATATGGTCTCTGAGTTATTCCAGATTTTACGTTTTTAGTTAAGTTTAGTACCCTTTTTTTTAATTTTCCCAGGTAGTTGATCCCCAATCAATTAAATTCGGGACAAATATCGTCAACATTTTTACAAAATGTCCATAAAATAATTGAAATCTTAAAAAATTCAAAGATTTCTGATGAATTATTCTAGTGCAACAATATGTGTAACACGTAACTAGAAGTGCCGGATTGTCTTCTGTTGAATACTGGTCAGGTGTAAAGCAGAAATCACACAGGTATAAAGTTTTGCCCAGAAATTATGATGTATTAATTAATTTTCCAGCACTTTGGAATTGGGATTTGATATATAACCCACTTGTATCCATTAACAAGTTTAATGATCACTGATCGAAGTGCGAATGAATTTTTATAGCAACTCAGCAAAATTTACATAAACGGGAATCTATTATGTACATACATATTATACACTTGATAGAAAAGAGAGAATTACAATGGACATTAATATATGTACTTTGCTTGACGGCATAGCTAAATACATGTACTATATTGAAAAGAATTTATGCAATATTTATAGTAGGATAAAAATTTATACGAACAAATTTTAAATCAAATCTTATCATCCTTTTTTTCTATTGTATTCAATAATTTGATTTGGAATCGTAAAAATAAAAAGGTTTTCTAAAAATTCTTCTATTCCATCTGACCAATTCTAAAAATTATGACTTTGAGTTCCACATGGGACAAGATTAAAAAAAATTAATATCCTCTTTAATATGAATCCAAAAACGCTTTCTTCGGATAAACTGTTTAGAAGATATTGCCAAATTTATTTACAAGACTTCTAAATTTAGGTTAAAATGTAAAATTTATAATAACGGGGAGAACATGTTGAATTTGAAAAAAAAAAAATTATAAATTCTCTTTTGCTGCAAATTATATTTTTATCTCTTTGAATATTTACCATTATGTATATTAATTAAAAAAATCATAAAATAAAAGTTAGGTTTTAAAATATTTATCTACTTAATTTACAAATGTTTTTTCTCTTGCTTTTGTATGAGCGAACGTGAATAATCCTTGGCGAATGGGTAAAGGATTTCTGGAATTTAATTTCTTTTATTAAAAAAACAAAAATATTAGCATCATACATATTTGGTTAGGGAGACGTTATATGTGTATTATATTTGCACACCGTGGTTTATACAGTTATTAGTTAGGTACACCTCTTTTCTTTCTATGCAATGCCTCCAGGAATAAATTGCAAACTAGTACCAATATTAGAATTTTCAAAGCATTTCATTTACAATAACAAAACGGATGTTGGTAGTGTTGAAATAAAAATGTATTCAAATAGCTCGAATTCTACTTTGATTTTTGAAATTTTTTTGAAATTATAATAGCATTCATTTGGAAGATAAATCTGTTAATAAATTTTCACATCTTCTTTGATATTTTCATTACGGTATATAGGTATGTATGTTTGTAAACAATAATTTAATTTAAAATCAAACAAAAAACGCGACTAAAAAATTTTTTTTAGAATATTTTCCTATGTAAACTATGTTTTGTGTCTAGTTTAGAAATGATGGATGTGCAATAAAATAAAAAGTGTGATAAATACGAAAATATTTAGATAATATTTTGTGCCAATGGGAAATAACTGTTCGCAGTGTTGTAAATGTGATTGTGCTAAAGACCACAAACATGGAGGGATATCTTCGTCATCTTCTATATACAGGAAAAGGTAAAAAAATTCGCTCTAACTACATAATTTATTTGAATTTTTAGTGTTTGATTCTCCCTGATGTTGTGTAGAGACATTTTATATATTTAAATTAAAAACTATAACTCACGTTAATGAATTTGAAATATTTCGCCCGTTTATTTTATATTTAGAAATAAAATGGAGGATTAATTCATGTATTTTGGTAGCTGTTTTCTGTTATTCAAAAAAACTCATCACGAATCGATAGAAAGAGCTGCCAAGATGTGACGAAATTTTTTTCTCCTACAAGTTGTTTGACCCATTTAGAGGTGGCATGCAGGAAACATTTTTTTTATTTTCAATTTACAGATGTTTGGAATTTGGATCGGTATTCGATGAGAGCGTGTATCATATACCTTCTTTTTATACTATGAAAAAGGGACTTAAAAAATCATTTGTTGTTTTTCACAATCGTTTGTTTTAAATTTATTCAAAATCATGGCAAAACGAGATATTTGTAGAATGTATGTAGAAAACATTCCAGACAATGTAAAAGGAAGACCTTTACATGCAATTTGTGTTTTTGGTCGCGTTTAGAACAGTGTTGCCTTTTTCTTGTGTAATATCCGTTTGTAGGCTGGTCAGTAATTATAATACATTAAAAGAGACACACACATACACAGTCTAAAATTCATTGTTTGCCTATACAATGTTTAATAAATTGGAGTATGTTTGGTTCTATGTATGTTAACAACTGAAAAGTGTCCAATATTTTCCATGCTAAATTGATCGGAAGAAGGTGTTATGTGCAAAATTAAAGTTTTGAATAAATTAGCGTTAAAGTTGTCGTTATGTAGTTTTTTTATTGTTTAGATATATGTAAATAGCTAAAGTTGCCCATTCTCAGAATGGGTTTCTCTCTTAAATTTGTTTTTAATTTTCTAAACTTTTAAACATTTTTTTAGTTCTTTTTTTTTGTATTTATTTTAATATTTTTAATGTTCTTATATTTTTTATTTT
Source organism: Dioctria linearis (assembly GCA_963930735.1). Lineage (NCBI taxonomy): Eukaryota > Metazoa > Arthropoda > Insecta > Diptera > Asilidae > Dioctria > Dioctria linearis. The sequence continues at coordinate 326,077,397 of OZ005740.1, read as the reverse complement.
TTTAAATTAATATTTTTTATTTTTTTATTTATTTTCTATTTTTTTAATATTTTTTATATTTTAAATATATTTTTTTAAAATAAAAATAAGCATACTGGGATTTAAACTTGTTACAGACAGTCTGGCATTTTCTGAAGTTATTTTTAATATTTTTTTATTTAAAAACAAGCATCCTGGAATTCGTCTGTGTTACGGACCAGAGTCTGGGCTTTTAGGTATACATATATTACTATAATATATCTGAGTGATTATTAGTGATCATATAATTTCACTCACTTACCAAAAGTTTGAATTCTGTTTTAAGAAAAAAAAAACAGCTATATATATTATTATGTATATGTATATCCATCATTAGATTTAGGTTTATGGGGGGGGGGGTGTACAGGCTCACGGCGACCTGAAAGATCTATTGTGAGTCCCGTATCAGGGACTTAGGTTTTACACGTAGTTTGGTGGAGGAAAAGCATGTTCGAGGTGGAGTAGTCTCCGCCTGGCCACTGCTTCGCAGTTACAGAGCAGGTGCTCCGAGGTATCCTGAGCATCCTCATAGAAGCGGCAGGATGTAGTCTCAACCAAGCCCATCTTCTGTAGGTGTATAGCCGCCATAGAGAAAATTATAAATCTATCTTGCATTGTACGAAGAAGCCTTTTTTTATTTATTTCTTTTTGGGCGGGCATCTTCCTTTAAATGGTGCTTTATTGGCTGACTTAATTGGAGTTGGTTCTGGACGTTTTATGGCCGTCTTCGAAGTACATAATCACAGTGGGCCAACCTTGATGACAAGCGCCATTGTCGCATTGCGTCACACCAGTTTTCAAGCACGAATCACACAACTCACTCACAATCCTTAAGGGCCAAACACAATTCCACCGTTTCGATCCGATTCAATTCGATTCGATTCAATCCATTTCGATCGATGAGCACAATTGTTCCATTCGGTTTCAACTTGACGTTTAAAGTTGTTTATCGATATATTGCCGATTGCATATTTTCCCCTCACTTTTTGCCATATTCATTCATGTTAAAAAAGACTTTTTAAGTGCACAACACATGTTTTCCGTTCACGCTCCAAATCTGTAATGTCACGAAAAGTTCGCTGTCCCTGAGAGAAGTTTTGCCACGCTCGCACATTGGTGGCGCTAGTGGTCAAAACAAAAAAATATCTCAGATTACAGGCCAACACTGATGACATTCTCTTACATAATACCTTCATCGCGTACAAAAAACATAAGAACTTCATCCGTTCTGATCTTCCTGTTTTTGATGGTATACCTATTGTGAGATGAATACTGATTTGGTCCATACGCCACAATCTTATATTTATTTGCAGTAAATCAATTTTAAGTGAACCAACATAAAAATTAGCCGCAAAACCTGTGGCGCTCGGGTATTATTTTTCTATTATATTGTAATCTAGCGACTATAATTTTGCCAGGTAATATAGTGGATGAACTCTTCTAAACATGAGATTTGCGAAAGTGATGTTTTTTTTCTTACACATCGACCCATAAAATTATTGCTTTTGTAACTGCAAATGAATGTATGTACAAGTTGGGGCAAAAGTAATGTCATAATGTGAATTGGCTGCCATTTTGAAAGAAATGAAAAACAATTTGGCTCTGTTTTCACGGAAAGTTTATTTGAAGTGTAAAATTGATAACATTAAGTAAAAAAAAATGAAATCGGTCAAATGCCCACCTCCTGAGTTAATTCACATTTAATGCACATTTGTGCTCGTTTTACGGCATTTTGAATTATTGCTTGCAAAACATCTGGCCCCAAATTGATGATTCCTTCTTCAATGTTCTCTTTCAAAGCTTGCAAAGCTTGTGATTTATTGTGGTAAACGCGAGATTTCAGAAAGCTCCAAAGGAAGAAGTCAAGCGCCGTCAGATCTGGCCGGGCAGTTCAAATCGCCAAAACAGGAAATCTCTATCTTTGCCGGAGCTATGTGAGCGGTTGCTACGTTTTGCTGGAACCAACAATGCTCGAGACCCAATTCAGCAACTTGCGGCAAAAAAAAAAACAGCTCGTTTAACATCTTTCTGTAGCACTCTGTGATGCCGCCAGCATCCTCAAAAAATAAGGACCAATCACTTTTTCCCTCTGTAAGTGCCGCACCAAACAGTCACTTTGAGGGGATGCAATGGCTTTTCCTGCATTTCATGTAGATTCTCCATGCCCCAGAAATGCAAATCTTGTTTACTCACATAACCACGTGGAAATGGGATTCGTCGCTCATTATGATTATGGATACGAAATCATTCTCTTCTTGCACCAGGTTTCACAGCGGCTGGAAGTAGGGCTGCCATCCGTCCGGGTTTTTCTATACTGTCCTGGTTTTAAAATTTTGTAACCCAATTAAACAAAAATTTAATTTTTTGTGTATGTACGGTGTAGTTGATAATGCCGACAGTCAGACCGACTCGACTCTCACTCAAGTTCTCTCTTCTGGTCCCAGCCAGTCTGAGGTCAGTAACGAAGCTAACAGTACGACAATTGCTTGTGTGTAACTTGCTTTATGTACCTGAGTTTGTTTTATGTACATCCCGCACCCGCCCCCAAACCAATGTAAAATCTCTATACTACAGTGTGTCAGTTCACGTATGTAAAATAATTGTAAATGCCACCGTACAAATACGGAAATTAACTCAAGTTGGCGACACTTCACGAGAGAAAAAAGACATAAGAATTTACAAAAATAACAAGAAAAACAAAAAGTATGTAACATAAAGGATGGGTATAACTTAATAAAAAGTAAAGCTCATTTTTAAAAGGAGGAAACATCGGAACTTTTACCGGAAAAGGGAAGTGTAGGCATGTGCATTCTACTAAGGTTATGCTGTACCTCCGCATAGTGCAAGTGTATATTTTTTACAACAATTTAATCAGTTTTACTGGATGTTTTTGCACTCCATGGACTGCAATTAAAAATCAGTTTTTTATTATAAAACAAAAACATGGAAATTGATCACACCAAATTGATAGATGAGTGGATGAATTTACAAAATTTCAGTCAAAATCTAACCGATATGAAAAGCTTTATCGGCAAATCAACTTTGGCTTAATTTTTTAAAACATCGTATGCTCATTTGTGCACCGAAGTATTGAAGATTGCACAGTATGTTTCAGCGTACCAGCTCATAATGCCAACGAAGAGAGAGTGTTTTAACAATTTCTCAACTGTGGATGAAAGAAAGAAACTCACTGAACATATAAACGGCTTCGTCACTAATTTAATTTTAAAGACTTTAATTGTGTTGATTTTTATACATTGTTAAAAACATGATACACGATGAGAGGCCTTTGCTCTTTAGTCTCTGGTTTACAGAATCTAAAACCTCCAAAATGTTTACGTGGCAAGAGACTCTTTTATCATATCAAAAAATTAGGTCCTGAAGTCCATAAAAAAAAGTCTCTAGAGACACTTCTTGAAGTGTATACACGAAATTTATATTTGGTCTGCAGAAATCTGTGTTAATTTTCAAGAAAAACATTGTCAGAAAGAAAGTGAAAAGCTTTAAAAAAATGTATGCAAGCATTTTACGGGATAAAGGACAACACAACAAAGTGTGATTTTCTTTTTCCAAAATTACCAGCCCCTATTGACAAACAAATTTCTCTTCTTTAAAGCCATTGCTATCCCAACTTGAGTCTTCCGTCTGTTCGTCTGTCCGCCCGTCTGTGAGTTCGTCCGCACGGGCTTTAAAAAAAAAAGTAAATTTAAGTTCGAAAATGGAACAAATCGGGTAACACTTTCCTAGGGTTGCCATACACAAATTTCGTTTTTTACTGTATATTTGCACACTACCTGAGAGCGCGTCAACGTCGAGAACTGAAATTTTGTACACAGTGTTTTCATGAAAATAGTAAATATAATTTCAAAAATGGACTAAATTGGGCAACTGATTCTTGGTGTTGCCATATAAAAATTTAAGATATGTACGTATACTGTGAACGATTAGTCCTAGACGTTTTAATTGCACTGAAAAGTTCTTCAGAGTATGAAATCCTATGAAATTGGTCATCATCATTTATACTTTCCAACGAACCGTTCTAGGAATTTGCGAAAAACCACTTCAAAAATCAAACTTGTGTAGATTGGTGACCATACGAAATTACGTAGGGGTATTCATCTACAGCATCATAAAAATTGGTCTTATACCAATTCTAGATTTTTTCTTGTTTTTCTTATAAAAGGCATTCTTTATATAACTTTCTCTGAAATAATTTAAAGACCGTGCTTCTGTGATAGGTATTTGGATACAAAGTTATCATTTCTTTAATATAACTTTCAGGAATGTGTAGTAACTAAATTGGAAAATTTTAAGGGTTTCAAAGTTAGTTTAAATGTAATATAATTCAGGCAGTATTCATCGCACCACAAAAAAACTTAACTTTCAGTAAAAGAAGAACGTTGGGAAAGTGTAAATTTTTTTTTGCTCGATTTTCAATGGAATTACCCTATGATAAATTAAATAAAAATTAACAAAAACCTTGCCAAACTCATTCCATAGTTAACTTAACAGCAGAACACACAATAGTCTCCGGAAATCTAGAGACGAAAAATGAGCAAACTTCGAAGACTACAGACCGAGCATGGAAACCCGATTGATTTGAAACACACGACGGGAGACCGGAGTCGGAGAACAAAATAATTTCTAGTAATTTGGTATCTTTAGAGATTTGTATGCATCTCCAAAGTGTATGCATGGGTCTCTGGGTGTTCAGAGATCGAGAAAGTGGTCTCTTGAAGTTAAAGTCTCTCGCCATGTAGCTTCACCTTTACCGAGAAATGAAGTTATTTGGAAAGCTATATGGCACATTAAATGTAAATGTAAAAATGTATTTCTAATTTTTAGACGATTTATTTATGTTCCTAAATGTAAGAGAGATTTCATTTAGTTCATTCACATCGTTTTATTTTACTGTTTTCTTGTAAACTGACTAATTTTATAATAAATAAATAAAAAAAGACACTATGCATAGCAATTTCAACCTATTTCATTAGTAAGTAAAACAGAAAATTATTTGGCAACAATGTCCGGGTTTCACGCTAAAATGTCACAGATGGCAGCCCTACATGGGAGTAAGTTAACCTAACTTGACGTTCAGCCAGCATGCAGCAATTGGTGAACTGTTTGCACTTTGTAAGGGAACATCTTCAGGTCTTTCACTGAAATTCGACCGCACGAACGTCTGCTATTGCCAAATTGTGTGCATCGTTGGATGCCTATGTTCGTGCACTCTCGGACATCCTCGGTCCCACACACACACTTGCGACATCTCTAGTTGACCTAGTCTTCACGAAAATTCTTAATTGTTCGCGCACATGGTATGGTGCAGAATGACGAGGAAAACGATGCTATGTTAAAACGACAGGACGAAAATTGATCAAATAAGCAGTTACAATAATAATTCCGCGCTCTTTAAGTATGTATTACTACATTGCTTTTTGTTAACTAATTCTCCATCTGTCTACAACGTAAATGTCAAAGCACAATGACATTTGAGCGCCATATATACATAAAATCTCAATATATATAAAATCCCGTGTCACTGTGTTCGTACCCCAACCAACCAATTTCAATGAAATTTTGATAATGTGTTTGGTGGTTCCAGCTTGAAAGATAGGATAGTTTTGGACACGATAGCTGACGCTGTAGTCGAGGTCTAGTAAACTTCTTGAGAACGCTTCGACCTGGAAAGCTGAAATTTTGGTCACGGCGTTTTCATAAACATTGCAAATACAAGTTCAAAAATGGTTTAAATCGGGCAACTCCTTCGTAGGATTGCCATGCCATACAAATATTTCGTTTCTTGGTATATATTTGGACTGCCTGACAACGAGTACCTACACGTAGAGAGCTGAAATTTGGTACGTGGTGTTCTCATAGCAATCGTAAATAAAATATACAAAATTGTCTGAATCAGGCAACCTCTTCTTGATGTTGCCACACAAAACTTTGGTTTTTCACTATATATTTGGAAACTGTCCGAGACCGCGTCGAAGTGGAGAGTTCAAATTTTATACACGGCGTTTTCATGAAAATTGCAAATACAAGCTCAAAAATGGATCAAATCGAGCGACCACTTTTTGGTGTTGCTATACAAAACTTTAGGTTTTCACTATATATTTGCCCTCACGCGTAGACGTAGAGAGCTGAAATTTTGTACACGGGTCTTTCGTAAAAAAAAAATTAATTAAGTTAAAAAATGGGACCAATCGGGCAACTCCTTCATAGGGTTGCCATTCAAAAATTTGATTCGTGGTGTTTTCATAGCAATGGTAAATAAAATTTCAAAAATTGAGTAAATAGGGTTACGCCTTCTTAGTGATCCCATACAAAACTTTTGTTGTTCACTATATACTCGGTAGCTGCCTGAGAAGGCTTCGAGGTGGAGAGCTCATATTTTATACACGGGGTTTTCATAAAAATTGCAAATACAGTTCGAAAATGAGACCAATCGGGCCACTCCTTCGTAGCGTTGCCTTACCAAAATTTCGTTTTTTACTATGTATTTGGGCACTGCATGAGAATGCGTCGATGTAGAGAGCTACACTCTCTAACACATATGAATGTATGCTCGTTCACATACACATGCAGACATAGGGTCAGATAATGGCTTAGATATTATTTAGCTCTAACCAACCCACCCCACCCCCACCCGTCTAGGTATCTATAATATTGCCCAGCAACGCCGATGGGCTCCCCTAGTGTAAAATTCATTACATAAAAGGTTATATTAACAACCAAAAAGAACCCATCAAAAATCGCACTTGGTATCTTACTCAAAAGTGATGCGGAAACAAGTATACACTAATACAAAGCTAATAATATATCAATTTAGAACTAATTTGTTGTAAGATTTTTTGTTTTTTTTTTTATGATCTTTGTATGTATTTACATAATATTTAGGTAAGTATGCAATATATTTCGTAGAAACAAGAGATATTTTCAAAATAAGATTTTGGATACCTGACGCAGGCTGTAAAGTATTCATCTCGTGAAGAGTTAGAATAGTTGGATTTCTCTGGAAAGTGTTTTTATGACCTTTGACCCCGCGTAATATATTTAGCGGCACATGTATCGATGGGGACTTTTGGTGTACTGTTTACAGCCATAAAAGGAAGGTTCTTGCAAGAATCCAGCTTTCCTCTATTTATTCTACTCTGCAATGTCTCTTTTCCCTCTATTATTAGCAATTTTTCTTCCGTATCGTATTTGTTTCCTTGATTTTCCTTGCAAGCCTTGTGTAGAAGATCTGCGGAATTATTTCTTGTCTTCTTTTCCCCAATGATTGATGATACAGGACTTGTAGCCAGTTTTTTAAATTATCTTCAGAACTCATATTTGGTTTAAATGAAAAATCTAATAACACTCGAGTAATATCGTGACCTTATCCAAAAATTACCTCATATTCATTGTCGTACTTAAATAATTTTGGGTGGGTGCAACACTAGTTTTACTGTTGTGTTTGTTTTTCGACGCTGTATATTTACATTTTATTAAGTGTTTGAATCTGTTACCTTTTGTATTTTCAACTACCCGGAGGTGCTCTTCCAAACATCATAATTTTTATACCCTAGATGAAATCAAAATAACTTTTAACATTATGAGTAGGTGTCCAATTCATTTTTCTCTACAGTTTGTAACTAATTAAAATAGTGGTGGTAGAGCAAAATGGATTGGACACCTATTCATAATATTAAAAGTTTATTAGGATTTTTCTTGACCATCCGTCCTCTCGAAAACACGAGAGCGCGTTCACATAGAGAGCTGATCTTTTGTACACGACCATTTAAAGAATTGTAAATTCATGCTCGAAAACCAGGCAGACCGGGTAATTGGTAGAGTTGCCATACATACAAAAATGTGTTATGCGTCCAGCTCCTCCACGCATAATATTAAAATTTATTTTGATTTTTCCGTCTGTCTGTCCATAAGATAAATGGATACCGCGTATACCTAGAGAGCTGAAATTTTGCACACTGGATTAAAAAAAAAAGGTATATTTGAGTTCGAATATGTGTCGAATCGGGTAATTCCTTCGAGAGGTTGCCATACAAAAATTTCATTTTTCACAATATATTTGGAAACTGCCTGAGAACGTGTCGATGTAGAGAGGTGAAATTTTGTAAACGGCATTTTCATGAAAAAAGTAAATAAAATTTAAAAAATGGATTAAATCGGGTAGTCCGTTAGTGGTGTTGCCATACAAATATGTATGGTTTACGTGTAGGTATTATCAAAACGATCAGTTCTACACGTTAAAATATAAGATCCTATGAATATAATGATTGTTACTGTCCGACAAATCGTTCTAGAAATAGATGTGAATACCTATTTTTGAGGCCATTCCCTTTAACTCGTACACGAATTTGTCTGTCTATTTATTTATATCTTTCTTTTTCACTATTTTCGACACTCTCGTAGACCCACTTTTCGTCATCACAGCAAGCTGAAATTTGGCACACAGGTTCATGTCGCGTGACAATTGACTCTAACAAAATTTGAACCGAAAATTTCCGTGGAAAACGCGGAAAATCGGGAAAAATCATTTGAAAATTTGGTACAAATTTGATTAGTGATAAATCCGTTTCAGTAAAAATGCAGTTTTCCGATTTTTCAGAAAAAATTTTCCGAATTTTCGGAAAATTTTCCGGTAAAAAGTTTTCTAAATTATGCAGGATCAAGTTCCCTATCAACTGGCATCATTACTTTCTCTCCGACAATGGTGAAAATTTGCAAAAAACATCGAGGAAAATTCATGTAAAACGCTTTTCCGGAGTTTTTCAGCCAAGGAAGCGTTTGAGCGTTTTGCAACCTAAGATAAAGTTGTAGAGCGAAATGAGTTGCATAGAGTTGCTTTTGTGGAAAACTCCGTGGAAAACCCGGAAAAGCGGGAAAATCATCGGACAAATTGTCATGGATATGATTAGTGATAAATCTGTTTCAGGGAAAATGCAGCATTTTCCAATTTTTCTGGCAAATTTTCCGACTTTTCCGGAAAATTTTCCGACAAGTTTTATAAGTTATGCGGAATCATTTTTTTCCGTCCTACTGGCATCAATACTTTCTCGTCAACAATCATGAAAACTTGCATGAAAAATCGAGGAAAATTCATGTAAATATTTAAAAAAAAAATCATAGTAATAGGAAAAGTCTGTGGAAAACATGGAAAATCGGGAATATTCAAGTTATATGGGATCAAGTTGGAATACAGCTAAAACGCGCTGTTTAAAACATAATTTGAATTTCAGAAAACCGTTGCAGTACCTAAACGATTTGATACTCGAAAATTTTTTGTTTTCGGATCGGCACCAAACATGACATAAAAATTGTTTTAAAATATCTCCATGCAGCACGTAATAACAATTTAGTTAACGTGACAAAGGCAGAATTTAAAATATGTAAAAACGAGTTTTCAAACAAAACTGAGGCCAAGCCGCATGGAAAAGTAGAAAATAAACTTTTCTTCACACACAGAGGTGGACTCAGATTTTTTTCGCTAACAATCACCGATATATTTCATTATGATCAATCAGAGGTAATAAGTGATTTGATTCATGAAGAGAAAGAATATTCAAGAGAAATGTCCCATTCAAAAAATCTGAGTCCACCTCTGTGTATGAAGAAAATTTTGTTTTATACTTTTTCATGCGGCTTGGACTCAGTTTTGTTTAAAAACTAGTTTTTTACTTATTTTTAATAATCCAACTTGTACAGAATGATGACCATGCAAAATTGCATACGGACATTCATCTACGGTATTAGAAAGAATTGGTGTCCAGTGTTTGCTATTCTTGTCTGAAAACAGTGTCCGTAATTTCACTAGCAGATCTTTCAACACAATCTGCTACAGCAGGAATGGAACCCAGAGATTTAGAAAAAATTATATTTCACGTAATTTTATACTGCTTGACATTACTTAAACAGCATAAAGAAACTTAATTTTGATTTTCGGCCACTTATGTTGTCTTTATATATACAGGGTATTGTTATATGTTGGTTATATGTCCTAGATTTAGGTAACAAAGGCAGCCCTGTGTCAACTAAAAAACTAAAATGCATGTGATTTCCAATTCTTTTTCCATTTTTTGCCATTTGAGCGTTTCCGTTTGGACAAAAATTGAAACATACTCGTATGAATCCACATAGAATTGTCTAATCGACAAGTCGCACAAAATAAAAAATGGATAATCGGCCCATTTTGATTCGGTAAAGAATTGGTTCGATTCATTATAAATACCCTGTTGAAGCGAAACTGAAGAAGAGAAGTTTTCTTGAGTTCAACCTGGAAAGTCCCCCTATCAAAGTGTAAGAGGTCGATAGTATAAATCAAAGTCTTTTTGTAAACAGAATATTAAAACTTAAAAAGTGGTGTTGTATAAAGTAAAAGTCTAGAAGTGAAAGTGAACAATAAAAGGATATTTGATAAGTCCGGTAAAAGGGAGCTTAGTACCAATTATCGTGCTATTGTTAAATTGTCTTGTATTTCAAAACTGTTTGAAGCTTCTTTATATGAACTTTTGTATTTTCATTGTAGTGGAGCTCTTAATCCTCATCAGCATAGTTTTATGAAGGGAAGTTAAACAACAACAAATTTATTCCAGTTTACATCTACCTGTATCGAATCGTTTCAGCGTGGTTGCGAAACTCACTGTATTCATGCAGACTACAGCAAGGCTTTTGACAAGCTTCCTCACTCTGTTTTGTTATTTACACTGAGATCTTTAGACTTACCAATTTCGTTGTTGTATTGGTTATCTTCCTACCTTAAGGATCGCAAACTTAGGATTCAATTCCGTTCTGCTCTGTCTGAAGAAATAACGGCTTATTCCGGTGTTCCACAGGCTAGTCCTTAGGGCCTCTTCTCTTCATATTATTCATAAATTATGTTTCCTATGTAGTTACCAAATTTTATTTGCTAATATACGCAGATGATCTAAAACTATAGAAATCTTTCGACTCGCATTGCGACTGTCTCAAATTGCAAGATGACCTGGACAGACTTGTTGCATGGTGTGTAAAGAGTCCTCTCATTTTAAACGCTGATAAATGTAAGGTAACCATTTTCTCTCGTAAGCGAGTCCCTTCGAATGCTGTCTATGCTATGAATGGGATATTACTTTCAAAAGTTGATAAAATATGTGACTTGGGGATATTGTTTGACTCGAAACTCACTCTTAACTTCCACATAGATCGCATCGTTAATAGGGCAAACTCAATGTTAGGCTTTGTAAAGCGTTGAGCAAAAGAATTAGAAGATATCTAAATTACTTACGCTATTTTTACCACTCTTGTTAGACCCATTTTGGAACATGCCAGTCCTGTCTGGTCTCCCTCTTACAAAAATCACTCCGATCGTATTGAGAGCGTGCAAAGGAGATTCTTATATTTTGCTCTAAGAGGCCTCGAATGGAGGGATAGACTTCATCTTCCTCCTTATAACGAAAGATTAAATTTAATGCACCTTCCTACTCTTCAGACTTGTAGGATAATTTGTGATATTAGCTTTGTATTTCAACTTATGAAGGGTGACATCGACATGCCTTTGATGCTTCAGAAAATTAATTTCAATTTACGAACTTGAGACATGCGATCTAATGATTTTGTTTATTTGTGTTCCATCGCACCAACTATGGCCATTTTGAGCCTACCGTACTTTTAATTTGAATTACCATTTGATAGTTTTTCTTATTAATAAGACCCAATGAAGAAAAATCTTCAATAATTGCTCTGTACCTTAGCTTTAATTTAAGTATTGTGTCCTGAGACAATTGTAGCTAGCTTTTAGCGAAATAAATAAACAAATAAAAAGGAGTTTATCATTTCAGAAATAGTTTGCACGTTTATTTAAAGTTATCTATTCGAGAAAAGGTTGTACGTTTACTTGGTACTAATTATTTGGAGCAGAAGTTTTATACCAAGTAAAGTTGCATGTACTGAAAATTGTAGACTTTTGAATTTTCACCTTATCTCAGGAAGAGGAAATAAATTTTATTTATGTATACAGCAGCGATACTTCCGAAATATGAATTGAAAGCAAAACAAAAGCTTTTGACGGGTGATAGACCAAATCATAACATTTACCAGAAAAATATAAAAAAAATCTAAGTCATGTATTTTTCAAATTATATACATTTCTTTTATTTTCGATAAAATGTACACCCTATGGTGGTTTTTTAGCTCCTGTTCAAACTGAATTCCTTCAGCTGCAATACAAGTTCGACCTCTTCTGAAAAAGAATCGGGTTATCAGACGTGCAGATCTTCCGTTGTTGACAAATGCAACTGCTTCCGTAATTCTGGAGCTCATGTTTTTGTCAAAATCGGTGAGCTATGCTTTTAGCCACTCCTGTGTTTTCCTGGAACCGAAGTAGTTGGGTCTTCTTCAACTGCTTGAACTACTAGGTCCTCTTAAGGTATGGAACTCTTCCTTCACCATGTACTTGGTATGAAAATCGACCCTCTGTGGAGAACATTTGTAAAAAAACTCAATGATTTGACGAGCTAGCGTCACTATCTTGCTCACTCACATTTCATGCAATGACTCTCCGTCTCACTCAAAGTAGAGTTTTAATGTTACGGTCTTACGGCAAGCTTTGGGTACACTAGAATCATTTTTAGTAGGTAAAAAGAAATTTTTCGAAACTGGGTTTCTTGAAGAACATTTTTTTTCCATAATCTAAGAAATATTGTAGCAAGTGTTATACCATTTTAGAATCCTTATTAAATGCATCAACTTTTAAAGTTACTTGCCAAACTGGTGTAGTACATTTTTGTTTTCATTACAGTCAATTTACGGTGGGGTGAAATATTAATTTTCTATTCTTGGTTCGGCAAAATGTGACATTCTCTTTCAAGCTGGAACAGTAGGCTTAGAATTTAAAGCAGCAGTTTACAAAAGCTCTATTCGGGATTACATAAGAAAAATAAAGTTGAACACAAGTAAAGATTTGTAGCAACAGGAGCTAAAAAACCATCACAGGGTGTACATTTTCTCGAAAACAAAAGAAATGTCTATAATTTGAAAAATACATGACTTAGATTTTCTTTTATATTTTTCTCGTAACTGTTAAGATTTGGTCTATCACCCGATTCGACTTACAGGACACCCTGTATATGTATTTATTGCTTAGATTATATAGCAAGAATGATGAAGAAAAATTTAAGAGTTTTTCTTAACTAAGTAGTAGAACCCAACGAGGTAATAACTAAAGGAGATGCAATCATATGTATGATCCGTGCACATGAGCGTATCCAAAATCGCCCTTAATTTGTATATGTTTCATTCCGTCATTTTTAGTTTTCGTTGTCAAATCCATATTTACGCGACGATTACACGAGTCAATAGAGCTGACAGACAGTCCTGTTTATGTCTGTCAATTTTACTGACAAAAACGATTTGTGTTCGATTAATTGACTAGTCAGTTCATAATAAAATGTCGTCAAGCGGTGCAGACGTATATTAAACTCTTTTCAGTCATTTCCCAATCAAAAGAGAGAAGATTAGATATATAAACACAAATTTCCACTAGCATCTACCATTTATTTTCAATTTCCGCTATCTTAATTTTACATTTGACAGTTGACTGATCAGAAATCTTGTCAGTACAGACTAGTCCGTAAAAAATAGTAGTCAGTAGGGGGTGTAAGTGTCAAACGCTGTCAGTGTCAATTCTACTGACTCGTATAATCCCTGGGTTAGGTGTGGTTTGTTTTGGGCTTGGCGCATTGACGCAGGAAAACCCGTGAAATAACTGTAGGGGCACGAAACAAATTTTACTTACAAACTTTTTACCACTGAACTTTTCTTCTTAATTATTAACTTTTTTATGTTCATGTTCGCAAATTCAGTAAATACTTTTGAGTATATGAATATAAAAGCGATTGAAATTGCGCACAGGTTGTACAATTGTGTATAGGTGTACAAATTTTACGGCGCTTATGTACAAACAATATCAATGTCAATGGGTTAGGAATGGGTACGTGACCTTTTTCCATTTTCATCTCCTTTAGTTCTTATCCCGTTGGTAGAACCGCATAGATGTGTTCGTTTTAGATAATATTTCTTGGCGTTGCCTTTGTATGGTTGGAAATAATTTAAAGCTAAATTGAAAATTGAGTTGTAAACCAACAAACTGGCATTGGAAAGTATTAATGTTTTTTTTTGCCACGGCTGTTTATTTTTATAACTATTCCACTTTTATTTTGCTTAAAACACTATTTTTTGTTACCGAAACAATTAAACTTGCCTGAAAAATTACAACACAGCCCAGCGCAATTCATCACTAAAATTCAAGACTTACATAAGGTCAATTCCACAAAACAATTTATCACTATACCTTTTCACTATTATAAAGTATTTATCACCTTTAATAATTTTTTTTTTCACAAACAATCACTAAAATAACACTGCACTTATTTTCATACAATGAGAAATGTCAGATATGAAGCAGAAATTATAGCCTGACGCAGTATAAGGATAAGCCCCCCCCCCCATGTCTACAAAAAAACAAAAAAATTGCTTATCACACGACACTAATTCTTTTTGCTTACAATCTAAGATTTTTTGCAAAGTATGTAAGCGATTTCTCGATGTTCAAAAATTCTTTGCAGTTTTTCCTGCTATAGCTAAAACTGTGGCTATACGTGGAATTTTAAAAACATACCTGATAAATGGCACAAAACATGTTTTAGAGAATGTCGAAAGCAAATGTTTTGATAATAGCAGTTTTGTATACATTTGATCGACTTCCTCAACACTTCAGATATGAAAAAATATGAATCACTTGACGTTTGACATTTCAAATGCTGTGGTCCATTCCGGAATGGACCACCGAGCCATATAAATGTTGTATACTTTTTTGGTATGGCATGCGACATCTAGTTCTTGTGCCATCTATCTTGATACTTAATCCAATATTTGCGCTTGTTTTATTACTATTTACAAATACATATGCAATCTACCTAACACCATAATATTTTATGTTACAGATGTTTTTTGTTGTTTCCTTTGGTTGTAAGGATATTAAAAAGATATACAATGCAGAAAAGCTATCTATTGGGTTCTGGTACCTGTACCCATTTTTGAGGCCAGCCCGTTCCTTTAACACGTACACGAATTTGCCTGCCTGTATATTTCTTTTTTACTATTTTCGACACTCTCGTAGACCCACTTTTTGTCATCACAGCGAGCTGAAATTTGGCACACAAGTTCATGTCACGTGACAATTGAATCTGTCAAAATTTGAACCAGAAATTTCTATGGAAAACCCGGAAAATCGGGAAAAATCATTTGAAAATTTGGTACAAATTTGATTAGTGATAAATCCATTTCAGGAAAAATGCAGAGTTTTCCGATTTTTCCGAAAAAATTTTCCGGTAAAAAAGTTTTTCTAAATTATGCAGGATTAAGTTCTCTATCAATTGGCATCATTACTTCCTCTCCGACAATGGTGAAAACTTGCAGAAAAAATCGAGGAAAATTCATGTAAAACGCTTTTTCGGAGTTTTTCCGACCAAGGAAGAGTTTGAGCGTTTTGTAACTTAAGACAAAGTTGTAGAGCATGAGTTGCATAAAGTTGCTTTTGTGGAAAATTCCATGGAAAACCCGGAAAACCGGAAAAATCATCGGAAAAATTTTCATCGATATGATTAGTGATAAATCTGTTTCAGGAAAAGTGCAGAGTTTTCCAAATTTTCTGGAATTTCCGGAAAATTCCGACTTTTCCGGAAAATTTTACGACAAAAAAGTTTTATAAGCTATGCGGAATCATTTTTTTTCCGTCCTACTGGCATCAATACTTTCTCTTCAACATGAAAACTTGCATGAAATTTCCAGGAAAATTCATGTAAATTTTTAAAAAAATTTCATAGTAATAGGAAAAGTCTGTGGAATACATGGAAAATCGGGAAAATTCAGTAAATCAGTGTTTTTTCAGCCGTCATAAAATTGTTTTAAAATATCTGCATGCAGCACGTAATAACAATTTAGTTAACATGAAAAAGTAGAAAATAAACTTTTCTTCACACACAGAGGTGGACTCAGATTTTTTTCGCTAACAATCACCGATATATTTCAGTATGATAATCAGAGGTAATAAGTGATTTGATTCATGAAGAGAAAGAATATTCAAGAGAAATGTCCCAATCAAAAATCCGAGTCCACCTTTGTGTGTGAAGAAAATTTTATTTTCTACTTTTTCATGCGGCTTGGCCTCAGTTTTGTTTGGAAACTCGTTTTTTACTTAATTTATTAATAGCTATGTCAATTTTTTAAAATCCAGATCAGGTCAAAACAACACAGCGAATTTGTACCACAAGAAAAATATCTTCCGGTAATTTCCACATTCCCTTTCAATTAAGTACTAATAGCCCGCTTTTTATCATCTTGGCAAGAGTACAAAAAAAAAAACAAAAAAACACACACCCAGAGCACTTCTGTGACGTCGAGGAATCACATCATTTCCGATTATGTAGGCCGATGTCGTTGTTGGTCTAGTGATCTTGTCAACTATACGAGTACTTCCGTGCAATAAAATTTCTAGTAGATCTCTGACCATTGTTAATTATAGATTGATCCGTGTATATTCACTGATTTAGCTATTTTGTTTACTTTTAGGAGCCGGGGTGAGGTGCCAATCGAGAGTTGTGATCGATTTAAGATTACGCAGACCAGCAACGCAGTACAACTTGCTGTGGAGCATGTTCAACGTGATGACGCAGGACACTACACGCTTTATGCAAAAACGAAAAATGGAGAAGTTATACGGAAGGATGTAGAATTGATCGTTGAGGACAGATCAGTTGGTGATGATCCTCCAATATTTCTCCGACGACTTGGTGACTTAGCAGTCAAAGTTGGAACACGAACAAGATTGTTGGTCGAACTAAGAAGTTCAACTGACGTTAAGGTAAACTTTGACAATTTGTTAAAATTTAAAATTTTTATATTTTGTATGTACCTACATTTATGTATATTTGCATGTATATTTTCTAAACAGGTAACATGGTATCGAAACGATAGACGTATATGTGAGAATGATCGTATAAAACATGTAAACGAAGGAAGCTTTTATTGCCTTGAAATAGCTCCAGTCACTTTAGAGGATGGAGGTCAATGGATGTGTATGGCTGAGAATCTTGGAGGTCGAAATTCTTGTATAGGTTTATTAAATGTCCTTGTACCAAAAGCATATAAATCGCCGGAATTTGTTGAAGAACTACGAGCTGTTCTAACCGAACAGGGAACTGTGTCATTGGAATGCAAGGTCATTGGAGTTCCAACTCCAATTTTACGATGGTTTAAAGACTCTAAAGAAATTAAAGCTGGGGATGTTTTTGCGTTAACAGCAAATCCAGATGATCCAACATCTCTAGGTACATATACATGTGAAGCTGTGAATTGTATGGGTAAGGCATATTCAAGCTCTAAGGTACACGTTGTTGGAAAAGGAAGTCGTGAGGGATCACTCAAACCAGCTGATAGGTTAGTGGCCGAGCTATTATTAGCTTAAATCTATTTTAATGTTGACATAATTATATTTAGTGTGCAACAGAGCGCACCGCCACCGATATTTACTACAGAACTAAAAGGAACAAAAGTCCGAATCGGTGACACAATAATTCTTGGCTGCCAAGGTAAGTAAATCTTGGAATCACTCCAAGTTTTTGTCTTCATTCAAAATTGTTAGGTCTAGCAAGGAGCATATATTAAGGGGTTTGCAAGAATTATATAATGCTAAAGCTAGCTGTTCATTATGCCAGGGGTGATCAACCTGTAGATGAATAGTTTTGAAATTTATTTTAGTATAAATAATAAATCATTTATATTTAAGTCTCCAAAATTACGTACGTAGGCCAACGATTTTCGATAATTTTTTTCTCGGAATTTACTCTTAGCCAGCATTTTGACCTTTTGTTTTTCGATTGAGTAATTGGTCGAACTCCATTGTTTGGATAGATTATTTGTGATAGGGTTCTAGATGTTTACTTTATTCATTTCAATTTCCTTTATCTTGCTTAACCTTTTTTAAATTAATTGGTTGTTTCCATGCATATTGATTCCTTGTCATGGTTGAAATCTTTACGTTTTGTGTTTGAAGTTACATACGACCGTGAAGTAATTTATACAGGTCTAAATTACTTCATTTCATATAGAGAGCAACAACAAAATTACCGAAAAGGATTACACTCAAATCGACCGAAACAACAACTTCTTTTCTGTATCTTGTAATTTTTTAGTCAATCCAGATTCTTTCGAAAGTGATGGAGAACAGAAGAATTTTAAGAACTTTTATTTTTAACGATTCTAAATCAAATGCCGTCCGAGAAAAAAAATAAAAATTAAATATACTGGTTAATTCCAGCTGAAAGCAAACGTGCCTTGGTAGGCTAGTTACAAATTAATAAGTGCAAGAGGGGAAATCATTTGTCTCGTTAGCTCAGTGGTAACAGCAGTCGCCCGACAAGCGGAAGGTCCCGGTTTCAAACCCCGGACGAGGCGGTTCCTTTTTCCTCTTGTATTTATGATTTGATTTAGAATCGTTAAATATAAAACTTCTTAAAATTCTTCTGTTCTCCATCATTGACCGATTTTAAGAAGTGAAGGTTCGATTCGCATCCGGGAAAAAATAAATCTTTCGAAAGTCTTTTTTGCTTAACTAGTGCTGTCGTTTAGGTTGTGCTTCTTCTTTTTCAGTGTAAACTATTAGTGCATCATTTTTTTTTGTTTTTGATAGATTGGATCTCAATGGATTCCAGACGCCACCTCACATTATCATTCATTCAATTTTTTTTATTAGGTCAGATAATTATGACAGGCTTGTGACGTCGTTTGCTCGGTCGGTCGGGATTGCTCCGGCGCCAATAGTTCGGTCGGTAGCAAAACGTCGAAATTTGACTCTGGGTAGCTTCAGTGGAGTGAGGGATCGAAATGACAACAGTTAGGTTGAGTTCAAATTAATTCTTTATTCTCTTGCGTAAAATGTAAATGATCTATATTAGTGAAATTCTTGTCTATGTTTTCTTAATCTACTTTGAGTGTGTGACAGGAGAGATTTCCGTTGTACACGTACTAACTAGTGGTTTCCGTTTGCTTACGTACCTCCACTAGTCCTCCGTTGTTCACGTACCTACTGCTGACAGGATAGCTTTTCCGATGTACACGTACTGACTATTGGATTCCGTTTGTGCACGTACTAGCAATAGCCCTCCGTTCCTAAAGTACTGGCTCACAGGCAGGCTTTTGAGGTGGAGGAGGAATTTGTAAGTCTCCCGGACAAGATAGTTCAACTTGCTAGAAATGTTGTGTAGGAAATTCGGGTAGGCGGATGAAGGTGTCTAGTGAATCTATATCGCCCTACTTATAATATCGATTCAAAAAGCTATTGTGAATTATACGAAGGAAAATTTCCTATAGAAAACTTCACACATAGTTCTATTAATGTCTAGCCATGTACTGGTTCGTTACAGGCTTTTGTACAATACTTTCACATATTTTAAGAGTATCGTATCTTTTAACTCCTTTGAGTCCACCATGGAAAATAAGGGATCAGAACATCATTGCTGTTATTTCATCTACAATTTAATGAGACTAGCTCACTGAGTAGATGTTATTCATTACCAACGACGAAACGGCTTTTAGGCTTTTTTAGCTTGTTTCTTATTTTATTTTTATTGCAAGAATGACGGAATGGTTTTCCATGACAGTATTCTCTTCAGATATTTTATCTCCAACAGCACCGGTAAACTCTATGAGAAAGTATCTTCTATGAAGCCTGTCTGCTGTTATTAGACTATCTTTTTAAGTTCATCACATTTGTGAAACGCAGTGAATTTCTTCCTCTCATGAAAATCACTTTCACATTTTCGTGCTATTACATTTTTACAGTTTTGATTTTGAATCCTTTGAATCCAATTTTGCTTGGAAACTGCTTCTGAAGCACCATTTGATTTTATTGCATTCATTTGGAATAATTAAATATAGATTTTTTAGCGCGAATTATTTGAGCAGTGGTCACCTCACTCTTTTCCTTGATTTATTTGCGGCCTATCCCGGTTTATTAGTCTTTTTATTGAAAACACATTGCCTTTGCTTTGATATTAATAGACTGTTTTCAATCCAGCATCTGAGCATCATTGGGTAGCTTACTAGCCTCGTTCGGGTTTGAGGGAGTCAAGAACGTGGGGGCAGTTATTATGTTCACAGGCACAGGTGTTTCTTCCCCTAGAACCGCTATGGTCATTAGAATGAGCTTTAGAGAAGAATTTGTGAATCTTGGCACTTTTAGGAAGACCATTATGACTTTTGTAGAAATTTCTGCAAGTTGTTCTATTAAATATTCTCAGTTCCTTATTATATTGACTAAGGTAGTCAAGGCGTCTGGTATTTACTCCAAATATTGCTTCAAGGCCGTTACATGTCATTGAGCTCCTCTAAACCTACCTTGATATATTCCCTATTACTCATATAGATATTGTTACGAGCGTGGCCTTAGTTCGTTATTTAAAACACAATATTTCAGATATAATTCAAAAGTTCTTTCTTTATTTAACTTTACTGTTTACTCTCACAAATTCACAAATGATTATCAAACCAACTCTTTATAGTAATCGCTAGTACTGTACTTCTAATTATCGCAATCCAAGTAGTTTACTTCGTTCACTTCACTGTCTGAAATATTACTCGCCTCCTAGCTGTCAGAGCGCCGTATTTATACTCTACGAATTATCCTAGAACCTTCCTGAATATTCCGTTCTCCGAACCCAAAGTTTACTAAGATGACACTAACCTAAGGTTGCTTCCATTCCTAACAGATGTCGCTTGATTCACTTTGTGGCACGTAACGCTGCCCCTTCTTAAAATTTGTTCGTCCCGAACAACAGATGGTCCACACGGTCTTGGTGCTCTCCGTATTGACCCAAGCGATCTAGATGAACGATTTTTCTTTTGCATCTTGTACCGCGCTGATTCTTGTATGGCATGTTATTAATTTTAGTTTTAACTGCATACGGTTTCTCCCAGTGTTGTGGTAACTTTGGAGAACGTCTCGTGGCCTCGTGCACATCAGCTAATCGTTGTCTGAGCTTTGTTACGTAGTCTTCTGGTAACTTTTGTTTGCCTTTGGGTATACCAAACTTGAGGTCGCTAGGTAATCGCATTTCCTTGCCGAAAATGACCTTAAATGGGCTTTGTCTGGTCATATTATAAACAGCTGATATATAAGCCATTAGAAATGTAGGAATATGTCGAAACCAATCGCGTTGATTGTAGTTGAAGGCCTTCCTGAGATGTGTGATTAATGTTCTGTTGAAACACTCTTCCATGCTTTGATTTTTCTTTCGTATTTTATCTTTGATTCCTTTGTCCTCAAATTTCTTGCCCTTTCGATTGCCGTTGTCATCCTTTTCATTGCCGCCTTTGCGCTTCTTATTATCATCATCGTCAGAAACTTTATCTTTACCTTTTCCGACCTTCGTTATACCCTTATCATCGTCATTATCAGCATCTTTAGACCCTTTACTTTTCGTCTTTTTCTTTCTTTCATTGTCCTCGCTCTTGGATTTCTTTCCTTTCTTCTTTTTACTTTTATCACCGTAATCATCATCATCTTTTGATTTCTTTCCTTTCTTCTTTCGACTTTCGTTATCATCATTGTAGTCATCGTCATCTTTTTCTTCCATCCGTCCGCAATGATTCCATTCAGGATTGCATGGACGTTGTGAAAAAGCTTCTGCATATCCGTGGATACGTCCTTTGCGGTATGGGATTTCAAAGTCATGAGGTTGCAGTCTAGTCTTCCACGGAAAGCTTGCTCTCTAGCTCGCCATCTTCTCCCTTCTTCTTCTGTTGTTTGCATTCGTCCTCGTTTCCTACAGTCGTTTTGCAGGTGTCCCAGTCTACTACATTTCCAGCATCGAATGACACCACGCGAAGGAGTGGTCTCTGATGACGGTATTCTGCTGTGAGTCTGCTGCCCAACTCGATATCTTTGCCCAGCTCGATATCTCTGCCCTTCTTCTAGCGCTTCCATTCGTCGGCGTTTTCTGCAGTCCCTTTGGATGTGTCCCAGTCTATTACAATTCCAGCATCGCAGAATACCACGTGAAGAATTGCTCTGTGATGGCTGCATTCTATTACAAGTACATTCCTCCACCGAAATTTCTCTCACTCGTACTGCAGTTCGAGAAGCTTGCCTGGCAGATTCATACGCTAGTGCATAGGCTAGTGCTTCTGCTGTTGATTTCTTTCCTGCTAGCCTCAACGGTTGTTGTAAATTTTGATCTGCAATAGCGTTCACAAATGCTTCTGTTGCCACTTCATTAAGGACATCCGCATTTACGCTAGAGTATGAGAGATAAGCTAATCTTCCCACATCAGCCTGCAGTTGTTGTAGTGATTCGCCATGCTTTTGAATCCTGTTGCGTAGCTGTAGGCGATATACTTCCTGCATGTGTTCATCTCCATAACGTAACTCTATCGCCTGTACTAATGAAGTATAATCACGTTGCTTTCTATCGGTATAGTTTGTAAAAGCTCTGATGCAGAACCTCTAAGTGCTAATACCAGAGCTGTAGCTTTATCTGCATCATTCCATCCGTTTACTTGGGAAGCAGCCTCGAATTGTCTCTTGAAAATATGCCACGAATTTTGTCCATCAAATATTGGAGGTTTCATTCTGCCTGCCTTCGATATTTCAATTCCTTCGTGCCGTGGTTGTCGATGCTTCATCTTCTCCAAATCTGATTTAAAGTTGTCAAGCTGTTCGGTGACTTTTTGTTGAACTTCCGCCACTTCTTGCTCGATTCCTTCAATTTTTAAATTTTGTTCGTCTAACGAGTTTTTCAGGAAATTCTTTTGATCCTCTAAGCGATTTTCTAGACAATTCTCCAGAGAACTCTTTTGTTCATCCAAACGCGTTTCCAGTGATTTCTTCTGTTCATCTAAACGGGATTCCATAGAATTCTTTTGTTCGTCCAAACGGGTTTCTATAGATTTCTTGTGTTCCTGGAGAGAATTCTTTTGTTCGTCCAAACGGGCTTCTAGAGAATTCTTTTGTTCATCCAAACGCGCTTCTAGAGAATTCTTTTGTTCCTCAAAATCATTCTTTTGTTCCTCAAGGGCATTTTTCACTTGCAGGGTTGAAAGCTCCATTTTGGTCATTAAAGTACCCAAAAGCTGTTCTATGTTCATCGCAGGCTCTTCTTCAGTTTCTGGTTCTTCCTCGAAAACGTATGTATAAGGATTCTTTTCTTCCTCTATCAACGCTTGTCTAAGTCGCTCGACTAGAACATTCTTTAGACCTGTCGTTTGCAATGACCGCTTCCCCAACTCCTTTTTCAATTCCTGTATGCGAAGCTCCTCTAGTTTGCGTCCCATTTTTGCGCGATTTCACAAAATTAATCACTCTTTGAATTTCAAAGTCAAATGCCATCACTATATTTCACGATTTTATTTTACTTCTGACACCAGTTGTTACGAGCGTGGCCTTAGTTCGTTATTTAAAACACAATATTTCAGATATAATTCAAAAGTTCTTTCTTTATTTAACTTTACTGTTTACTCTCACAAATTCACAAATGATTATCAAACCAACTCTTTATAGTAATCGCTAGTACTGTACTTCTAATTATCGCAATCCAAGTAGTTTACTTCGTTCACTTCACTGTCTGAAATAATACTCGCCTCCTAGCTGTCAGAGTATTTAAACTCTACGAATTATCCTAGAACCTTCCTGAATATTCCGTCTCCGAACCCAAAGTTTACTAAGATGACACTAACCTAAGGTTGCTTCCATTCCTAACAGATGTCGCTTGATTCACTTTGTGGCACGTAACAATATGGTCTGAGAGGGAGGCCTCCTTTGATACATGCCATGTTTAAGATTAAAAGTGTTAGAAGCAGTAACTCTTAACGAATAGCATTACATTTTATTTTAAATATTTATTAAGTAGATGTACAAAAAGGTAGTTATCTTTCTCTCCTACTGGTATTTCTGCATGGATAGCAGATAACTCTTTCTCTTCTTTCGAAGTCCACATATTTCGTAATTTCGCACTAAGGCGGTTTGTCTTCTCTTGCACCAACCTTCTGATGGTGAATGTTTCTTTGGTAACATTTAGGTTTGCATAATTGCAGTTGCTTCACCAGATGGTATGAGGTTCAGTACAACAAGAGTTTCTTCCTGGAATGGGCATCTTCATATTCCATCCAGTCTATTATTACATTCTTAGATCACGTAGTCTTTAAAACTTCTCTTATTTAAATCTGGAGTTCAGGGTGAGAATTCTTGATTCTTCTCTGATTGGAAGAGATCCCATATATTTCGGATATTATAGTTTAGCATAACATGCTTCATTCACTGAATACCGAGGTCTTTTTAATTTTTCACCGTAAACTGCAAAAGAAAAAATAACAAAATTGAAATAATTTCACCTGAAAATTAAATTTAAAAATTTTGTAGTGGTTGTACCACCATGGCCAAAGACTGTAGCTTGGTATAACAAGGAAGGTCGTGTAGAGTCTGGAGAAAAATATAAAATTATCGAAGATGGGCTTGGAGTATACATGATAGAGATTAAGCCATCTGAAAGCTGTGATGAAGGAGATTGGAAGTGTGTGGTCACAAGTAATGAAGGTGCAGTTGGCATTTCCACCTGCCATGTGGAAATGGAAAGTAAGGAATAGTTTAAAGTATATTTTTTTAACGTATACATAACTATGATTTGTTTTTTTTTTCAGTTCCAAAGAATCACAGAAAGCCTCGATTTATGGAAAGCTTAAAGGCAGTCCTTACAGAAGAAGGACTCGTTTCTTTCGAATGCAAAGTTGTTGGATTTCCTACACCAATATTGAAATGGTTTAAAGATGGTCAGGAATTAAAACCAGGCGATGTTTATCAGTTAACTGGAAGCAACTCTTTGGGTACATATTGTTGCATAGCTAAGAACTGTATGGGTGAGACTAGCAGTACTGCAGTTCTAACAATTGAGGATATAGAAAATCAATTGAATGATGAGGAACGTCTGTTCTTGAGTCAACGCAATCAACCACCGAAATTTATTGTCGGCCTTAAAAGTCAAGAAGCTAAAATTAATGAAGAATTTCAATTTTCTGTTGCTGGTAAGTGCAAAAAATTAAAAATTAAATTAAGTCACACTGAAATGTTGTCTCTTTTTGCAGTTAAAGCTACACCTGATCCTACACTCTCTTGGTTCCGGGATGAACTCCCTGTGGAATTAAATGAGCGTTACAATCCATTCTGCGGTGAAAACAATACTTGGCATCTACAGATTCGATGTATTGAATTTGTAGATCAAGCCGAATGGAAATGTGTTGCTACCAATGATTTTGGAGCTAGCGTAACCTCTTGCTTCCTAAAACTACTTATACCTAGACACTATAAAAAGCCTCGATTCCTTGAATGTCTTCGAGCTGTTCTAACAGAAGAAGGAGCTGTGAATTTGGAATGTAAAGTAATCGGAGTTCCACAGCCGGTTCTTAAATGGTATAAAGACGGAGTTGAACTTAAGCCCGGTGATATTCACAGAATAATTTCTGGAGAAGATGGAACATGTTGCCTGGGAACATATACTTGTGAGGCACGAAATTGTATGGGTGTTGTTGCAAGTTCCGCTTCCTTGTTAGGATTTGAAGATGCACCTAAAAATCAACAAGATAATGTGCCACTTCAAAGGGATTTGTCATTATCTACAATTCAAGAAGAACGAACTTCACAGTTGTATGAAACGCCAGCTGGAGATATTACGATTGATGAAAAAGGCGATGTCTCTTTCTCATTTGATGGCAAAGAAGTATCAGTATCTCTCTATGAAACTCCAGATCTTACGGAAGAGGAAGCATTGCAGATTGTTGAAATGTATGCCGACCAGATTTCTGAGCATGTGACTGAGCACAATGTTGTCGAACTTCCACCATTGAGATTTGTCAAGGAAACTTCTCAATCTGGCAACTTATTGATGGAAGCTGTTGTAATCGATATTGCGCCTGAATATTTTTCACATGATGAAGATCGAACTGAGGCTGGCATGGAAGATTTTACAATCAGTGAAGTAACTGTACATCAATTATCATCCAGAAAGGATGAATTAGGTTATGATAAAGAGACTGAAGAATATGTTCAACGAAATTTAGAGAAAATGGATGAAGAACTGCAAATGCAAGCTCCACAAAGAAAGCGAAAAAAATCTCGAACAGATCAGCAGGAGGAATATTTTAGTTTTTCTCAATCTAGAACATCTGGGCCAAGTAGTCATGGTGATGATGATACAGAAACTGATCTTCCTACTTTTGCTAGTGCTCAGGATTCATCAAATTTAATGTCTATTGATCGGGATCAAGAAGTTCCTGATAAAGATTCTGTATTACGTGATGCTGAGAGACTAATAGAAGCTGATGCTTTACTTGACATCGAAGAACCAATTCCGCCCAAACGAAAACGTGGTGGCAAAAAGGGGACTGATTCAGATTCATCGAAGACATGTAAGTTTTTTAGTTAATTGTGGAGTTCATTGTAAGTTTTGAAGTAGTGTTTAAGGCTTTTTGTCAATTTAAGTATTCATCTTCTTTGAAGCTATAGTTTTATTCCCATTCTCTCAAAGATGAACAGTACATTTGTGAAGGAAATGTCTTAAAAGTAGTCGGGTTGATTTTTGAAATTTAAGTAAAACAATTGAAATCTAGATTGACAAATTGACTGGGGCTCCAGAGAGGCAATTTAATATGGGTGCATATTCATCTGAAGAAGGGGTATGTGGACGTGAGACCACACGCCTGGAATTCTCTACTTTACTCACTTTTAAACACGTACAACTGTACAAAAATTACAATACCTTGTTGGCGTACAGATAATATACATAGGTAAACTCGTAAGAATAATCAAATGAATAGGGCAAATAAGTAAGTAGCTTAAACTAACTTATAAACAAAAATGAATGACTGATATGCACTTTTAACCCGATTTTTCGGAATTTAATAAATTAAGAAAAGCCCTGCTGGAGCTTGTATTTTGATAACTTGGTGGGGAAGGATTTGGACAAAGTAAGAACGCTCACCAAATTGTAAGCTGCAGCGTAGGAGAAGCAGATTCAGGTTTCTATGAGATCGTAATAATTGCAGTTTGGTGTAAAGATATTCAGGGCACTTATTGTAGATTAACTTGTGAAGAAAATATAGGTCACGATGAGCAAGATGAATATCTAATGGGTGTCACATAATTGAGTTACGATACATAGACATATGTTCATTGCGGAACAATTGGTATATAAAACGAACTGAAACATTGAAAGCGACATTGAGTTTTCGACAGCAGCTTGAATTCATCTTCGGGAATAATATGATTCCAATGGTGAAGAGCGGTATGATAAGCGTTCCTACTAATCTGAGGCACATTTCGACCGATAATAAATATGCCCGGCTTCGTAATTGTCGAAGGCAGCTGTCAGCAGTATATAACTATATACTTTGCCTATGACAGTAGTTATATGGCTACAGCAGGTAAACTTGGAATTCATTACAACCCCAAGGTTTTTCACGGAGCTGAGATATGGTAAAATAGGGTTGTTAAGTGAGATTCAATGCTGGTTCTGTAAATAGGCATACAAATTGAATTCTTAGGATTTTGCACGAACTTATTTTCCAAGGACCACTCCTGTATTCTCTATAGATCTTCATTGTTTCGAGATATACAGTCTTCTTGTAAATCCTATAGGTGTGCTCAGGTATGTCTGTACATCATCTGCATAAAGATGAATGAATGAATTCTTAATAATAGTGGGGAGATTATTAATGTACAGACTGAAAAGAAACGGTCCAAGAATCGAGCCTTGGGGTACATCACAATTCATATGTAAGAATGTGGGTAGTAAGTTTTGCGCCTTAACTGCTTGCTGTCTCCCAGAAAGAAAACTTTTGAAGAGATTAATAGCTGAAATTGTTTGAAGCTTTATTAATAGACGGCTATGGTTAATTGAATCAAAAGCTTTACTGATATTAAGCAAAATGAGAACGGACAGCTCATTAGAGTTCAGCGACTCATTTTTATCTGAAGAAACTTTTAAAAGTGCAGTCTCGCAGCTATTCTGTCGCCAAAAACCCGGCAAAACTGCTCACTTGGTTATATATAACCCTCTCAAAAACATTGCTAAAGAAGCACCGAAGACTGATTGGCCGGTAATAGTTAACACCGTTAGGATTAGGTTGCCTAGGGATAGGAACAATAAGAGCTTTTTCCAGGAAGTGGGAATTTCGGAAACCATAAGGCAATAATTGAATATATGGGCAAGAATATGAGCAATAAAGGGTGCAATTAATTTAACAAACCTGGGGGGAGATTAGGTCGTGACCAGCAGCTGCAGATTTGACCTTGTACTGTGCTGCTAAAACCTCAGATCTATCGATGTGACGGAATGCGAAGCCTTTATACCGATGACAGGGAGGAGTAATTTCAGTTGTCCCATTCGGAAAGGAAATGCTTATTTAGACTGTCGGGATCAATATATATGTGACTCCTTCCCAGAAACAGCTAATTTCCGGATGTTGTAGCACAACTTTTTGCTTAACAGATCTGGATTTAGCTTAGCTTCGAAGAATGCTTTTTTTTATTTACGTAGTTTCAGAGTTGTCAAATGACGAATTCTCTTATACCGAGTATGGATAACAGAATCACGCGTTCTTTTATATAGACTGAAGAGAACAAAGTTGTGGAAATATTCTCCTTCGGCGCAGAGGGGCATACAGTTGACAGAGTTGTAAAAGTAGGTTGCGAAACACCTCAACCTTATCATCTACAGAGTTCTAAGAGAGCACTTCCGTCCACGGCCATTAAGTACATTCGTCACTATAGAAGAACGATCCTGAGTTCGTGATAGAGCCTAGTTTTAAGTCATCAGACAAAAAGAGGAAGTCGTGACCAAAGTTACTCGGCGGGGATAGTTGGTTATGAAATATCACCTTTTCATTATCAGTTGTTGCAAGATAATCCAACTGGGAAGGGTTATTTCCATTAAAGAACGTTGGTAAGTTAATCACGACTTTTAAATCAACAGTAAGTAACTGATAGTGTTCAAAGTACGTACATTGCTTTGTCCACTCAAACCATCCACATTAAATCGCCTCCCACAATAATATCAGTATATCTTTGAGAAAGATAGGATTTTTTAATGAGGTACTCGTCTGCAACAGTATCATTAAAACTACTAGGAGGGCAATACACAGTAACTAAAAGGAACCTATCATCACCAGAAGTAACTTCCACGCACAAGAATTCAAAAACTTGGCCCACAGAAGACTCGTATCCGGGTCGCCTTAAGTGATTAATTATGAGTTTGTAAGGATCACATCTGTAGCTTTTTCGTAGTTCGTTTCGTTGAATCTTATATAGAGCTACATATATCAATACGAGTATATACGTGGTTATAATGAAAGATGTTAATGTGGTATTATTGCTACATCTGAGTAACTAATCCATTGGAAGAACCTTAGACAAACTAAAAATATACAAACAAGATTGGGCAACTAGAACAAAAACCAATAACGTCTTGCTCGAATATAAAATCGACGATGCTCCGACTTGATGACATAACCAAGGGTAAGCAAACAAAGCCTCGCTCCAATATAAAATCAACGATGCCTCGACCTGATGTAGGGAAGGCTCCAATTTTTTTTTAGAAATTACTGAAAATTTTTTCCTTACAAAATTTATGCATTATTGAAGGCGATAATTGACAGTGTAACAGTGAGAGGTGAAAGTGTTACTATACATATTGCAGTTTTTAAAAGGTATTTATTTATTAAACTCTATTAACTGTACCCGATAAACTTCATTATATTACTGCCAACGTACAAAAATTCTTAAAAAGTACTTTAAAAATTACTCAGTACTTTTTACAGACTTAGTACTTAGTTACAAGTACTTTTCATACATGCAGTACTTGTACTTACGCTGAAGTACTCCGTCCTTCGGTACTTGTACTTGTACTTAAGTATTTTTTCTTTGGTACATGCCCAGCTTTGTAATACAGGAACCTTTATGTCTAATGCCATGGATATTGAGAGGAAGGTAGTTTTGCGGTGGAATATTATAGTTTTATGAAAATTCATGGGAGTTCTGGAAGTCTGTTCAACAATAGAAAAATTGGCTTAGAGTGCGTTTGGTATGAATATATTATGACATGTAAAGAACTGTAAAATAAGGAAGACAAAAAAGGGGGCCTTCGCGTACTTCTGCGGAAAGTGCCAATCACCGATTTATATACCCAAGGGATTGCACCAGCTTAAAGACTAACTCATACTACTGTTACGATTTCCAAATCTACAATTGGTAGCTTTACGAAATACATACTTATCACCATAGACTGGCTATGTGTTGCCACAAATATCGGGATAAGAAAAAAATAATTGGGACACGAATTTTATTAGTGATGTCAATAATTATTATAACAAGACAAAGTCAATTACAATGACTTAAATTCGGACAGGCTTCAGTTTAGATTTTCAATGATTATCCTAGAAACAGTCAGATAATATTAAATGTCATTTTCTTTTCACAGGTGAAACGGAAGCTCAACTACAAGACATATCAGGAGAAGTTGGTGATGGACTAAAAGCAATGCGTCCTTCAAAGGAAATAACTGACGAAAATGAAATAAGATCGAATTTAGAAGCCTTAATACCGTTGGCACGTACCTTGAAGACAATCGAAAAAAATCTTTCAGTTGTTGAAAATGAGGTTATGGCCCAATCTGGAATGATGATGTCTGTTGCTTCTGCTGAGCAAAGTATTGGAATTATCAAGAACGTTGCTGAACCACTGCAACAAATTCAAAGTAAGATGCGAGTTTATTCGGGAGAAATACCCTTAGAAGCACTTTTCGAATCACTTGAAGAAGACGTTCGTGAAATTCACCGTAGCTTACAAGTTATAGAAAAATGTGTTGAAATGGATGAGGTGGGTGAAACACTGATTCAAAGGACAAGTGTTTGTGTAATTGAAAGTTCCGGAGAACAATTCATTCAAGCTTTAGATGTAGTACAGAAGATCGCACAAGATTTCGAAAGAGATCGTCTTAAGAACGAGATTAGTTTAATTGTTGATGATATGAAGCAAGGAATTCAAATTACAAAAGATACGATAAAGTCTCAAGCTTTAATGCAAGAAGCATCTGCTCTCGAAGCAGCACAACATTTTACTGAAACTGTAGCGAAAGTGCAAAATATTCCTGAAACATTGCCATTTGAAAAGTTTACCCTTGCAACATTGCCAACTGAGGCAGATGCATTGAAACTTATATGTCGTCCTGTTGTTAGAATTCAACAGGCACTGGAAAATATTGAACATGATTTGTCATTAGAAGAGAATGAGGAGCAACTTTTTACTAAAATTCATGAGACTTTTCTCGAAAAACTTACTGAACCCATTAGCGAATTAGAGGCTGAAATAAGAAAAATCGATCAGAAGTCAATGAGTTCGGTGGGAAAAGAAACACTCGAACAAAAGATAAATATTGCAATTTTAGATATTATTACTCCGCCACTTTTCGAACTTAAGAAGGGCATGGAAGTTCTTTCACAGCAATCGTCAGCCAATATTCATTCAGGAATGGTCAGTGTTAGTATTATAGAGTCTATGGTACCACCGCTACAGGAAATACAAAGTGGTTTAGCACAGCTTGGACAAGATATTGAGAGTGGTCAGATTAGAGAAGATTTTGGAGTAGACACAGCTGATGCTCAGAGACTACTACAATCAATTGCTCAAAGTGTTCTTAACTTTGAAAGCAACACAGAAAATTTAAGATCACGAGTAAATGAACAATTACAGTCATCCCTTTTCGATCTGAAGAGCAATCTGTCTTATTTGATTGGCAGCATTTTAGATTCTCCTCTCAACAAGTACCATCTTACTCTGTTGGAAAATCTTAAACGGCCAATTGATGACTTAAATTATTGTCTTCGACAAACAGAAGAGAAATCTATGTCGGGCTCTCTGAGTGATATCATTGATCCTTTACATGTACTTCATGATAAGGCTAAGTTAAGTGAAGACATATTAATTCTAACGGGTCAATCCACCTCGAACGATCCAAATATTCAAACTTTACAAAAAATTCGACAAACTATAAGACAAATCGAAAACGAAGTAGAAAAACAAGAGCAGAAAGTTCTAGACGAAGACATATTCAAACCAGAACAAACTGCTGAAGAAATGGAACAATCCTTGCCGTCTCTACATGAAGCTAAATCGATTTCAGATAAAGTGAAAATGGAGGTAATTAAAACTTTAACTACAATCGAGGAGCTCCAGTCTTGTATTGCTGGTATACAGGAACAGCCTGCATTACAAGTTCCAGCATCAGAAGTGAAGTCCTTATCAGTTGGGGAAGATATTTCGGTTTTGAAAACGTTGGCAACTCCACTTCAAGATATGTTGCAGTGTGTGGCTAAGTTGAAGGAAATTGCAACTTTTGAAACTGTTCAGAATCTTGCAGGTATGTTGAAAAGAACTTAATATTGTTTTTTATCATTATAAGGATTATTAAGTATTATTAAGGTGATCTGCATGTATATGAGAGGGATTCGTTGCTCTTTAGCAAGTTTTCAATTTTTAGTTCATAATTTGTTGGTGTAGATAATTTTCTATCAATTTTCCAATGTTATAACACCGATCGGGTGTTTGGAATTGACATGACCAGGGCCGGACTGGTTCTTCGAACCGGCCCGGGCTAATGGCTTTAAGTCAGCCCCCTTGGGCCTTCAAGAATGACATTTTGCTAATGCAAACAACCGAAATAATTAAATTAATGTCCCACTGAACCGAGATCCGCAAGTAGAGCAAGGAAGAGTTTTCTGTTTGCAAATCGTTTTTGCACTCAATATAGTACATACCATATATACGTGTGGCTCAAATTGAATTTTTCTGACTTAACCGACCAAAACAAAGTTAAAATCTTTGCCAATCGAAGAGAAGTGGCCTGACAAACGAATAATGGTAAATTTGAAACAAGGAATTTTAGGCTCCTTGCTTAATACTGGACCACTAATAATTATATAAAAATGGCTCTTTTTCTACAATTTGCAAGATTTATGAAAAAAAAAAACATTACAACTAAAACAGAGTTTCTCTGTGAAAACAGTATCCGAGTGACCAAACATTTTACTCATGTACGAGAAACTGTGGAAAGAAGTGAACTACATATTTGTCCACTACTCCTTGTTTTTGCAAAATTTTTGTAACAGCTTAAAAATATTTATTTATCTTTCATTTACACAAATGGTCCAATATAGTAACAAAAACAATGAGACTGCTTCACTAAATATAGAAAAATTCACTCTTCCTAATATTTGGGTACTTTCTTTAATTATGGTAAGCCTTCACCCTTGCAGTAACTTACATCAATTTATTGTTAAGATTCTGACGGACGACGGTGCCAGTGCAAATTTTAATGAAATTAATTTTCTGCCAATCAGAATTGTACTTTTGTGGCCGCGTATTTTATGCTTAACATCGGTAATTTGGCGTAAGTAAAGGCTGATTTAATAATTTTCTCATTGACCATTTTTAGTATTCTACTTCAAGATTTATTTAAAAATAAAAACAATTTGTTTTAAAAGAAAATCAAATCGTGATAACGCAAAATATTGGATTGTGCATATGTCCATAAATATAATCAAAACATCAATAAGAAATTACTACAAGCGTAGAAAGTATACATGTAGGATGATTTTATTTTGGAAAATAAAAGTCACCTTCTATTTCACTAGTTCACAATTATTTATTTTAAGATTTAAGTAGTTAATTCACTAAGAGCTTAGTTTAAGTATTTATAATTAAGTTTAGTTAGTACCACTTAGTCCACAAAGATATATATATATATGTCCACTTTTATTAACAATTGCACTCGATTAATACTCTTGTGCGTTTTCTATTGTCCACGTTAACTTTCGATTTTCAACTGATCTGTGTAACTGTCTATATAATCTACTCAAATTAGATAACAACGGAAAATGTGCAACGGTTAAAAATTCTAGGTTCATTGGCTGATGCTGATGACGAACAGTTGATGAACCGAATTCAAGTATATCTAAATCTAATCCAAATTTGCTTATTATAACTCAATAATATTCAAACAGACGGTCGCTAAAATAATTATATAAGAGTTGTCTTATATATAAACGCCAAAAAAACATTTTTTCCAGCAACTATGAGACAGACGGAAAAAGCGTTTCCTGTTATCTACAAGGTGTCCCATATGTGGTCTAAGACCTAAAGACTATGGGGAGTTATACTTTTTCTTAAACATATCCAGCAAAAAACTTGAATAAGTGGCAGAAAGTAGGCATCAATTATCGTTTGGCTTTGCGTTTATTAAGCCATTTTCGTCTAAGTATAACCTATCCATAGTCTTCGGGTCCCAGACCACATATGGGACACCCTGTATAACTCAATGCCTACTAACTCTAATAATATCAAAATTTCAGCTTTAGCAACCCAGAAGATATGGGAGGGGGCGGTATTTCTTCGTCCATTTTGGGTTATATCTTTGTAAGCAATTCATTAAAAATTGTGAAATTTTTTTTGGAATCCCTGGAAGTAGCGCTTTCTAACGATACCCCACAAAATACAAAAAAAAATTTTAGATGGTCCAACCCACCACAATAAAAAATTAATTTTTTTTTTTTTTAATTTGCCTGTCGATATATGTGCGCATTATGAAGATCTAACATTTTGTCAAATTTCAAATTCATACGTCGCACCGTTTTCCTTAAAAACGTCTGTGCGACCCGTTCTTTCCTTTGTTGTACGGAACCTTAAAAATAATAAAAATAAAAAAATACTCGTACATATGATGCAAAAAATAATCCCAAATGCGTTAAAAAAAAGTGATTACTTTTGAAGCCGGCAGGTTTTCCAGCATCCACCAGCTATCTTGCCTTCACGCCCTGTCATTTGGGACCTTTCTGAGTAATTTTAACTCAGAGCTCTCCTTCCAGCGCAACCGCAGCTATGACCAGAGTTACATATGGTAAATACGTGTTGTGGTCGTGATTAACCCGGAGATCACCGGCCCAACGACCACCAACACATCGGGCTAGGGCCCGATCGCCCGTCCTCCCAGTCCGGGTCTGGACATGACCATTGAATTTCGGGTCACTTAAATCTGGACGATCATGAGGATGGATAGATGAAAGCCTCCATCTAAACTATTTACCTAAAGACGTGTAGGCACTATATAAAACCTTTGATTGTGGCTATGATAATTTTTCTCTGATAAATCCTGTAAATGACTTTTCGAAGAGTGCGCGATCTGAAATATTGTTGTACAAGTAGTTATTATTATCATCCAATTCCAACTGACTTCGTTTTGATTGACATCTTTCTTCTCCAGTTAATTCTAGGTCTAGTTTCTTTTAGCTTCTAGTCGGAGGAGGCTTGTTTATTGATATTGTCATGTAGTATCGAAGTTCATTCCCTATACAATTCCATTTCCAATTTTTTTTATTTTATATACCTGTATTGGACTGAACTTGTCCGTTGGACGCGCTTCAGCATATTTTCAACACTCGACACAAACATGTGTTTCACGGCAATGCACCAGAAATGATTTAAAATTGAAGGAGAGCAATCGGACTTTTGTTTTTATATATCTTTCATTTCCATACTAGAGAGAGATGATCAAATGATTTTCTTGCCTCGTTTCTATGGGAGTGCTAACTTAGTACATGCTTAGTAGAATAGATGAAACCAGAGACGATAATTGCTGATTCTGCAACGAAGAGGTAGAATCTGCAGAGTACGTACTCTGTGAATGTATAGGACTTGCTCACCAAAAACTACAATGTCTATGTAAGAGTAAGAGATTCATAATCCCATCACTGGACCAGAAAACTAATCCTTAGATAATAACCTTCCTAAAAAGGATGAACAGGAACTGAATTTAACGCGGTAGGCACATAGCATAAAAGATATTTTAAATGGTCGCAGTACTTAGAGGTCAGCTCTCCGTCCCCCACTCCAACACCTATAATAATAATATATTGGAGTTGATATATTCTTCTGTACAACCTGATTCAGTGATTCTTTTACCGACGCTTTAAAAGTGGTCCAAAATCTCCACTACTTGGTCATATTCATTCAACTTTTCAGACGCGTCCAAGCCTCTGTTCTTAGTTTGGTTGAGATTTTTATATTCCCAGCAAGTATATAGGTATTGTCTTCATAATCTGGAAAAATAGCTATGGTGACAGTTCATATCTTTGTCGAACTCCGATATCTTCCATTGAGGAGAACTTGGCATCTTAAAGGCAAATTTCGTGTTGTCTCAATGAGTTTTAAGAATAGATACAGAAGCGACATTTTCTAAACCCAGGCCACTGTTTTGAAAGCTTTCGGTTGCACTTGATTGAGGTTCTAGTCAGAATTACAAGGAACGAGGTCTTTCTCTTTATTGACAATAGGAAGATTCCTCTCCAGTGTTTTTGTGCATTTTGCTATGTCTCTCTCTTATGGGTTTTTATTGTGAAACCTTTCTAATATCTCTGCTTAGATGTTATATTTTCTCAGAGCTTTTACCATTCTGAAGTATTTATTTCTGTTGTTGTTAGTGATGGCGTATTTACTCGAAAAGAGTGCAAGTGCACTCGTATGTCAGGCTCTATACCTCTCAATTTTTCATCTTTGATCGTAACAGATTACTTGTTTCAGGAGTATTCACCCAATAACTGTTTCGTTATTTGGTATAGTAAGCTATTTCCAGAGTTCATTGCATCCAATAAATTTTCGTTATTTGTCGTCTCTTATTTCAATTGGTTCTAAGGGACTCTGTCCGAATTCTTTGAGGATTTTGTTGTTCAATTTTCTTTCAGGTTTCATTTGTAATCAATGATTGTGGATCCCTTTCCAAGTACCCCAGGTATTCTCATTCGGCATCCATTAGGGCGTCTTTTCTTCGGTTCCATTTCTCTTTTATGTTAGTTTTTTTTCTGAAATAGTCAGCTGGGTGGTATCGAAGCGTAATTTTTTCTGTAAAATGCAATTTTTTTATTAAAATCCTGTAAGTTATCAACTTTATACCTCCTTGGTCTCGTTTAGGCGTCATGTTCCAGTCATTGAAGGATATTATGTTAAAATTATGAGATAAACGAATTTTTGAAAACATTAGTCGAAAGAGAAGATGCAAAGATGTTCATTATTGAATAGCTCCGTAGACTATCCATTTACTATTATGGAATCAACAGTTATGAACATTTTTTACATAGTTATTGGATTTCTGGTATCAGTTCCATAAGTTTGGCCGCTGATTAAAAAGAACAGTGGCTTGAATGGTCCAGACCAATGCAAGTGCAAATAGTAGGCAGGAGACTAGAGTAGAAGAGTTGACAATCTTACTAATGAATAAACACAATTCTGTAGAGTTAGGCTAAGAATTTTCCATTTCATTTTTTTTTTATCATGAAATCTTTCTCTTGGAGGAATGCTCAAACACAACTTGATTTTGTTCTTCCAAAATACTAATATACCGTCTAAGTCACAGTTTCTGGTATTTCTGAAAATTGCGATGACTATCAGATCCATCCATCATCAGATCGATTTTTCGCTCCGAAATATAAGTGCCAATTAAAATGTACTGCTTGCCATTTGAAACCATTGCACTAAATTATCGTAAACTTTTCCATTTCCATTTAACAAAAATTTAATTTTAGTTAAAAAAAAAATTTGATTTAACTTACAGAAAATACGGACATAAAAATCCTTCAACAAATAGCAAAGCCATTGCAAAATGTGTTAGACACTTTCAAGATTGTAAGTCATCAACGTGTCATGGAACATGCAGAGCCCCTATCGTCACAAGAGAATCTATCAATTTTGAAGACATTAGCAGATCCCCTACAAGAATTACACAATTGCATTGGAATGATAGAACAGGAGACTAGCTTAGCAGAAACTTTATATGATGTTTCAGATCTACAAACACCCAAAATAGCTCAGCCTCTCAACGAACTTCAATTCTGTTTGGAACAAATAATTCATCGTGCAGTTGAAGAAGTCGAAGATTTATCAACAATGGATGAAATCTCAGGAATTAAAACAATAGCAGATGTGCCACCAACAGGAGAAGCAGCAATTACGCAACAGATTTTGACAGTGGAACAAGCAGATTCCCTAACATCTGCCCACAGTGTATATAAGACTAACGCACAAATACTATTTGAAGATTTGAAACGATGCTTAGCAAAGGTTTCACAACATTTACCTGAAATTGAGCCTACTTCATTAAAAGTGGAAAAAGTCTCTCAATTGCAGGCAACAATGTCGAAAATTAAAGACTTGGAAAATTGTGTAGCTACCGTACAACAAGGAAGCATTCATGAACCGCTTGAATCATTTTCGGAGCAAGACGATAGATCTGACTTGAAAACATTTGCCGAATCAGTAAAAGATCTGCAGTCTTGTATAGTTAATATTCAAAATGAGATTGTTTTAGAAAAGGAAGAACTTTTGAGTAGCCAAAATGATATTTCTGCTTTGAAAACTTTAGCAGAGCCTCTTCAAGAGTTACGGCAGAGTCTGTTAGTAATACAAAATGACACTATTGAACGTATTGAAGATATAGTAGTGCATCCATCACTATCTATTAGTGGTACTAAAGCTGAAGAAATTTTACCATTTATAGTGAACATAACGGAAATCCAGGTCCTTGAAACTTTGGAGAGTTTAATGAATAAAGATATTGCCGGGCCTCTTAAACAAATCATTCAACCGCTGCATGAATTACAACAAGCAGCTCTTCAAACTCACGAACAACATCATATATCGCAAGTTGAATCCTTAACTACTATGGAAGGTGTATCGAAATTAGAAACATTGGGAAAGCCATTGTTTGATTTGAAGCAATCTATTCTGAATATCCAAGAACAGTTTCCGCTTCTGTCATTTGAGGAATGTCCTCCTTTCAGTGTCATCAAAGAAAAGTCTATTCCACTTTATAAACTATTGAAATGTATTCAAGGTACTAATATAGAAGTTTTTGAAAATCTGATTGAGTTCTCAACTCAAGATGAGGTCTCCGCTTTGAAAACTACAGCAGAATCACTTCTCGAAGATTCCAGAAAAGTTGGTCAAGCCGAACAGATGGAAATTGAAGTTATAAATGCACCTGATATTACAGGATGTTTTAATGATGGAATTAAAAATATCAACAATTGTCTAACATTTGTGCAAGATAATGAAATACAAAAACTTACGAAAGAATCTGCTGGAATATTAGAGTATTCCTTAAAAGAACTTCAATCCGCCTTTGAAACTATTCACGAGGAGCTATCTTCTTGTGATTTTTACTTGAGAGATGAAGTTCACAAGAATAATATTTCTAATGCTCTTGTAAAATTGAAGCAATGCTTAGATTACACTAATGAAGCAATTCAATCTAACGAAGAGCTTAATAAAGGAATCGATGGACCATTTAGGGATATCGAAAAAAACTTCAAAGATATTTTAGACATTGTTCCTAATCTAGAGGTTCTTCTTGGTCAGGAAATGATCAAACAGTCTGAGGTGGAAATTGTGCGGTTTTCAACTTTAGTTGAAAGTGTTTCTCAGAATTACAAGAATTTGGAATATTTACAAAAAGCAATAGCACCTCTGAATGCCTTAATGGGAAAAGGATTAGAAATATGTGAAGACAACCAAGCACAACTGGATAAATCGTCTGGTGAGTTTTTTCTATTTTTGTTTTCTATTTTGTTAAATGCTAAATTAAAGTTGTTTTAAATGTTTATTGACGTTTATAACATTAAATGAGCAAATATTCAAAATTAGTTTATTATGGACGTCCACAGAAAATAAGATAAACTTCTACGACGACGAAAATGAGATTGTGTTTGAATAACACTGACAGTCTTTGCGGTGTCCAACATATCTTAGAATTAGGACATTTGAAAAATCAAATAGTAAAAACTACCCATCAATCCAAATTTTTGAATTGAATATCAACTTTTTTCGATTTGATTTCTAATTTTATTATAAAAGCAAAAAAAGTGTAATCGTTGAAGACTAAATAAATGTATTCAAGATGATTATCTCAACATTTTTACTAAATCAGAGGATCTTAGTAAGATACGAAGTCTTGGCACTTTTGGATAAGTGTAACCAAGCAATGAAAAGCGAAAGAGTCTACTTTTCGCGTTTATCAATTGGGATCTATGCCCAGAACTGAAACAAGTTTACAAGATTGCACGGAACACTAGCAAGTCCATTAACCACAGAGAAATATTTCTTTTTGACCAAAATGTTCTGGTCCTTGGTCAAGACCATCAGATACAACTTCAGCAGTTCCTCTATAGATACCTTCACAACTAAACAATGGTGAAGTGGTTGTTGACTCCCCGGATAAAGCTAATATTCTGGCTGCTGGATTCGTTTCAAATTCTCGTGCTCCACCCACTTCACAGACACTTGTTTTGCATCCTCCGTTTGGATGTCTACAATTAATGGAATACAATTATAATATCTGGGTCAAACTGGTTCCACAGTTTTAGCTTCATTGGATATTATCAGAGAACATCTAACAGACCTATAACTTAACAGCTAAGTTATATGTTCTTTGATATAATTCAAAAGAGATTTTGCAAGCTCATGGACGATTTGGTAACGCTTTGTCATATCGACACACCCGAGCACCGCCGAAATGTTGGATGCTTTCGCTCCTTCGAGTACATCCTTTTACCCTTCAAATTACTTTCGGCCGTACAGTAAGAATCCGTGATGCGTTTTTATCCCGAACTGAGCAAATGTGGAACAATCTACGAACTTATGTTTTTTCTCTGACATTAGCACCTCCGTCACTCTCCTCACGTTCCTTAATTCCTTTCCCTATCTATGCTTTGCATCATAAGGTATCCCCTGAGCTTGACTTAATAATATAAAAAAATAGCATTTATTTCCTCAATAAATTTCCTTTTATCTTCGAAATTTGCCCGTAAACTCTCGGTTAGAAAACTGCACAAAGCTGGCATTATTTGGCCGCAGTATTTCTTTGTAAGACTTTAAGACTTAAAACGTCATTGCTAGCTGAATTTTTAAAATAACGTAAAATTGTTTAATTTAGGAGAAAGATGCCCAACTTTCTTAAATGTATGTTTGGGTAGAAGGTGGCAGACATTACTTCTATCCCGATCTATGTTGAGTTTTTTATTGCACCTATTTACGGGGACGAAAATTCGTCTAACTTACAACTCTGAAAAGCGTTTGATTGCGCAAACATACTACCGTTGCGCTTTTATGGTGTAATCATGAGCAAAGTTGGTTATTTATTACAGATATATGTATACGCGCTGGGGGATTAAAAAATAACAATTTAAAAAATATATAATTAAGCAAACTTTCACCATAATATTTTTTATTCATATTTATCCTTTTAGGTAAAATGGTCACTCTTCAAAGTCATATTATGGCATCATTTTCTGTTCTAAATGACATCAGTGAGCAAGCACCAGCTGAACTAGTAAAGGCAACAGCTGATGCCCAAAATCATTTAATCAGTCTAAGTAACTTCATCGAATCATCTGAAAGTAAGATTAGGCTACTTCAATTGGTGGAAGAAATCAACATAGCATTAGAACCGATTCACAATCTTAACAAGACATTGATGGATAAACTAAACGAAACACCTATACGTAGCGATAATGAGATCCTTGAAATTCTTAGTCCAGTAAAAGAAGCCCAAGATTGCTTGATGGCACTTCAACAAGTCCTTGATTTAAGCACAGAAGAAAGAGTTGAAAACTTTTTAGACATGTTCGGTAGCACAATTCATGATTTAAAATCTAAATTGGATTTAATTGAGGGAACAGTTTTAAGCAGTAATGAAGATTTTTCAAAATTAACAGATAATGATGTGTTGATAATTCAAAGTATAACAACACCTTTACAGAGTCTTCAAGATGTATTGCATAATCCTCAGAAATATTTTGGTGAACAAAAATCACCTCAAACAGTTGAAATCAAAACGATAGAAAAGGATGACGTGAAATTAATACCAGTGCTAGAAATGAGTCAAGTACAAGAAATTGAGTTAGCTAAATTAGAAGAGAGTCTAGAAAAACGAAGTTTATTGGAAGAAGAAGTGGAACAATTGAAAAGTATATCACAAGAACGGGAATTATACCCAGAGGAAAATGATAAACTTCAAGATATTTTACAGAAATTAGATCAACTTGATGCAGAAGTACACGAGACTCTGGTGACTGCGAAAATAATTGATAATCATGCGGCTGAATTATTTGTTGATATCCGTGAACAGGCAGAATTAACAGACGAGATAAAAAAAAACGTCGACAACGTAGAATTGTCAGAAAACTTAGACGAAAATTACTCAATGCAAATTGATAATGAACGACGACAACAAGAAGAAGAAGAACATAAATCAATTGGCGAAAGTATTGGTGAAGAAATTTGTGAATCCATATTAAAATTGAAGCGAAAAATTCAAAATCAAGATTGTAAAGAAGATGAAAAACGTCCAAAATTGGAAGAGATTAATAAAGAAAGTTTGGTAGTAGAACCACAAAATTTAATAGATAAATCAAAAGACATTGAAAAAGACAAAGAATTTGCTGAGGAATCAAGAATAATATTGTTGAAGGAGCAAGAAGAACGTCTATTAAAATCTAAAAAATGTACAACTGCTTTTCCGAAAATGTTGGATATTACTCAAAACTGCTTGACTATTATAAGAAAACAGAAACAGAAAAAGAAGAAAACTTCACACGAACTTGAGGAGAATGAGATTGTATTTAATGAACTTGCCGAAGCACTTGAAAACCTAAATAAAATTTTATTGTCAGGTCGACAAGAAAACATAGAAATAGCTGACGTAATCGGAAAGGTATTATTTAAAGCAGACCAATCTTCTCGACTTGCTTGTTCTTCAGTGAGTAATAGTGTATTAAAAAAGTCTATACTTGAACTGCAGACACAAGTCAATGAATTGTCTGAAGAGTTTCCAATCTTACAAGTCTACCTGTCAAAAGAAATTGTACAGATTCCCATTGCGGAAATTGAAAAAACGCTCACAACTGTTAAAAAAATGGAAGAGATTAATTTAAATTATTTCAAACAATCACTTGAATCATTGAAATATAATATCTTAGATCTGGTGGATAATGGATCCGATACTATAGAAAAGTCATCTTCTAAAATTATCAAAATGGAGACTCATGTTATGGAAGCATTTATGGCAGTCGACCTGATAAGTCAAACTGTTCCTAGTTCTATTCAACATACCTTGCAAGATATTCAAAGTGCTCTTATTAGTATAAGCGAGTTTATTGAATCTGCTCAAGTAAATATACAAACAGTCGACATTTGTAGACAATTTCAACAGATATCTAATCCTCTTCAAGCTTTTAGAAAAGCACTTTCAGAACCCTTTGGACCTGAAATACAAGAAACACCATCACGTAATGATGAAAATGATTCTAAATCACAAGACAGTTTGCAACAAGAAAATTTATCTGAACTGATGCAAGAATCTCACCAGACTTCAGCAGATGACATAACGAAAAACTTAAAACAAACAATGGGCACACCATTATCCGAACTTCAAGAGTATTTGAAAATACTTGATACAAAAGAACAGATCATTTCAACCGAACAGAAAAATCTTTTAACTATT
The DNA here is from genome assembly GCA_963930735.1 of Dioctria linearis. Classification (NCBI taxonomy): domain Eukaryota; kingdom Metazoa; phylum Arthropoda; class Insecta; order Diptera; family Asilidae; genus Dioctria; species Dioctria linearis. The sequence continues at coordinate 326,033,694 of OZ005740.1, read as the reverse complement.
CAACAAAATGTTGACGAAGTCCAAAAGATTTTGTTGGATGAAAATATTAAGGAGAGCCAAATAAAGCAAGATGTTTGTCAAATTCTGTTAAAACTTAGAGAATGTCTCGTCCATACTTATGACGCTGGAGAAACTAGTGAACATAATGAAACCGCAAACATTAAACTAATTTACCAGAAAATCATAGAACAGTCTCCAGACATAGAAGCACTTTTGGTAAGTGAAATAATTAAACCACCGCTTAAAGAATTAGAAAAAAGTATTAAATTGGCCGATGAAATTAAAACTAAACATGAGAGTTTGTCAAAAGTTGGTGATATTGTCGAACCATTAAATAGTCTACAGAAAGCTCTCTGTGACGTGACTCAAGGAGAAGCTGTAACATTGGAAAAATCAACTGGAAAAATCATACAACTCCAAAAATTTCTGATGGAGGCTTTTAGATCATTCGATAATATTAGTGAAAAAATGCCAAATGAAATGCAAAACTCAATAGCTTTGACTCAAGGTGGTTTCATTACTATTCATGATTTTATCGAGGCAACAAATGAAAGAATTCACTTAGTGGAACTTGCAGAAAAAACAATGGCTATGTCCAAAACTCTTCATGAATTCAATGAACTATTGAAGGCGATATCTGAATTACCAGAAACTTTCGAAAAAGAAATTACGTTTGAAGATGAAATTGGTGAAAAACCAAAAGATGAGTTATTTGAAGGAGATAAAAACAAAGGTTCAACTAAAATCGAAATAAACGTTACTAAGACAGGCAAGGACAAGGAATTAGTTGCGGAAATAGACGAAATCAACTTACAAGAGATGGGAACAGAAAAAAACTACAAGGAAGAAATGTTGCAAGTCAAACCACCAAAATCGGACACTAATTTAGAGACTATGCAAGAGCGTGAAATAGACCAAGAAAGTAAAGATCAACTTATTGAAGATGTAAAAAATACAGAAGTTATTAAGCCAGTGACAGCTGAAAATACGGAAGATCTAGTAGAAGTTCTTGATGAAGAAAGTGTATCAGCTGAAGTGTCTGAAATTAAACCAGAAAAAGTGAAAATAGGCAAAGCCACAGGTAAAATTCATATTGAAGCTGAAACAGTTTTACAAACATCTCCAGTGAAAAAAGTTGAACATTCGAATTTAGTGAATTTGAATGAAGAAATACGTGAAAATTTATCCGAGCTTCAATCCACATTAAATTCGTTGAATACAACTCCTGAAGAAGGAAATGGCGAGCTTCAACAGCTTATTGCAGATATTGAAGGCCTACAAAGTAATATACAAACCGAAATAGAAACTCCAGATGAAGATGGGAAAGCAAAAGACATTAAAACTAAACTTTCTGAAACTCTTTTTAAGCTAAGACAATGTATTGTCCATACATACGATGCAGGCATAACTGACGAACTAGAAAAGGAAAAAATTCAACAAGTAGAAAGAGCCTTCAAAGACCTACTTAACAAGTCTCCTGAAGTAGAAATTATATTTGTCAAAAGTCTTTTCACGATTTCACAAGAAGAACTGAAAAATACTGTTCGTTTAGCACAAGAACTTTCCTCAATTAACATCAAATTGTGTGACTTAAATAAAATATCCAAACCACTGGAAAGTCTACAAGATTCCCTCGTTGATTTGACGGAAACTGTTGATGATGTAACAATAGATAAGTCGTCAAGTAAAGTAGTAAAATTAATGAACCATTTGATGGGAGCATTCATAACTTTCGACGATTTGAATCGCAATCTTCCGAGCCAACTTCAAGGTTTGATCAAAAAAGGCCAAAACGAATTCATTGAAATTCATGACTTTATAGAACATGGCCCAGAAAGTATACGTCTTATGGATCTGGCAGATGCTGTTGAGTCGTTGCCAAACATTATGCGTGCAATAAATGTGGAATTAAGAGAATTGATTCAATTAAGCTGTTTGCTAGCACAGAATGTAGAGGAAGGTGAAATAGAAAAGCAGGAAAGCAAAGGTGAAATACAGCAAGTTGAAGATGAAATAATACAAACTGCAGAGCTTAATGAAGTTAGGGTAGAAAAGATAGAGGAAGGAATACTGAAAAGGAAAGAAGATAAAGCAGCAAAAGAGGAGAGCTTGGATGTCAACGTACAGATTGCAGAGACTTCCGAAGTTAAAGTAGAAAACATCCAGGAAGAAAGCTTGGATATCAAAGAAGGACAATCCGAAATAAAGGAAAGTGCTGGTGTACATGCACAAGCAGCAGAGACGTCCGAAGTTAAGGCAGAGAAAATAGAGGAAGGAAAATTCGAAACCAAAGAAAGAAAATCCGAAATAAAAGAAAGTGCTGGTGCACAGGCACAAGCAGCAGAGTCGTCCGAAGTTAAGGCAGAGAAAATAGTAGAAGGAAAATTGGAGACCAAAGCAGGAAAAGCCGAAATAAAGGAAAGTGCTGGTGTACAGGCACAAGCAGCAGAGTCGTCCGAAGTTAAGGCAGAGAAAATAGAAAAAGGAAAATTGGAGAACAAAGAAGGAAAAGCCGAAATAAAGGAAAGTGCTGGTGTACAGGCACAAGCAGCAGAGTCGTCCGAAGTTAAGGCAGAGAAAATAGAAAAAGGAAAATTGGAGACCAAAGCAGGAAAAGCCGAAAAATTGCAAAGTGCTGGTGTACAGGCACAAGCAGCAGCGTCGTCCGAAGTTAAGGAAGAGAAAATAGAAAAAGGAAAATTGGAGACCAAAGAAGGAAAAGCCGAAATGATGGAAAATGCTGGTGCACAGGCACAAGCAGCAGATGCGTCCGAAGTTAAGGCAGAGAAAATAGAAGAAGGAAAATTGGAGACCAAAGAAGGAAAAGCCGAAATAAAGGAAAGTGCTGCTGTACATGTACAAGCAGCAGAGTCGTCCGAAGTTAAGGCAGAGAAAATAGAAAAAGGAAAATTGGAGACCAAAGAAGGAAAAGCCGAAATAAAGGAAAGTGCTGGTGTACAGGCACAAGCAGCAGAGTCGTCGGAAGTTGAGGCAGAGAAAATAGAAGAAGGAAAATTGGAGACCAAAGCAGGAAAAGCCGAAATATTGCAAAGTGCTGGAGTACAGGCACAAGCAGCAGGGTCGTCCGAAGTTAAGGCAGAGAAAATAGAAAAAGGAAAATTGGAGACCAAAGAAGGAAAAGCCGAAATGATGGAAAGTGCTGGTGCACAGGCACAAACAGCAGATGCGTCCGAAGTTAAGGCAGAGAAAATAGAAGAAGGAACATTGGAGACCAAAGAAGGAAAAACCGAAATAAAGGAAAGTGCTGGTGTACAGGCACAAGCAGCAGAGTCTTCCGAAGTTAAGGCAGAGAAAATAGAAAAAGGAAAATTGGAGACCAAAGAAGGAAAAGCCGAAATAAAGGAAAGTGCTGGTGTACAGGCACAAGCAGCAGAGTCGTCCGAAGTTAAGGCAGAGAAAATAGAAGAAGGAAAATTGGAGACAAAAGCAGGAAAAGCCGAATTAATGGAAAGTGCTGCTGCACAGGCACAAGCAGCAGAGTCGTCTGAAGTTAAGGCAGAGAACATAGAAGAAGGAAAATTGGAGACCAAAGAAGGAAAAGCCGAAATAATGGAAAGTGCTGGTGTAAAGGTACAAGCAGTAGAGTTTTTCGAAGTTAAGCCAGAAAAGCTAGAGGAAGGAAAACTGGAGATCATAGAAGGACAAGCCGAAATAAAGGAAAGTGCTGCTACACAGGCACAAGTAGCAGAGTCGTCCGAAGTTAAGGCAGAGAAAATAGAAGAAGGAAAATTGGAGACCAAAGCAGGAAAAGCCGAATTAATGGAAAGTGCTGCTGCACAGGCACAAGCAGCAGAGTCGTCTGAAGTTAAGGCAGAGAACATAGAAGAAGGAAAATTGGAGACCAAAGAAGGAAAAGCCGAAATAATGGAAAGTGCTGGTGTAAAGGTACAAGCAGTAGAGTTTTTCGAAGTTAAGCCAGAAAAGCTAGAGGAAGGAAAACTGGAGATCATAGAAGGACAAGCCGAAATAAAGGAAAGTGCTGCTACACAGGCACAAGTAGCAGAGTCGTCCGAAGTTAAGGCAGAGAAAATAGAAGAAGGAAAATTGGAGACCAAAGAAGGAAAAGCCGAAATAATGGAAAATGCTGGTGTACAGGCACAAGCAGCAGAGTCGTCCGAAGTTAAGGCAGAGAAAATAGAGGAAGGAAAATTGGAGACCAAAGAAGGAAAAGCCGAAATAATGGAAAGTGCTGGTGTACAGACACAAGCAGCAGAGTCGTCCGAAGTTAGGGCAGAGAAAATAGAAGAAGGAAAAATGGAGACCAAGGCAGGAAAAGCCGAAAAATTGCAAAGTGCTAGTGTACAGGCACAAGCAGCAGAGTCGTCCGAAGTTAAGCCAGAGAAAATAGAAGAAGGAAAATTGGAGACCAAAGAAGGAAAAGCCGAAATAATGGAAAATGCTGGTGTACAGGTACAAGCAGCAGAGTCTTTCGAAGTTAAGGCAGAGAAAATAGAAAAAGGAAATTTGGAGACCAAAGAAGGAAAAGCCGAAATAATGGAAAATATTGGTATACAGGTACAAGCAGCAGAGTCGTCCGAAGTTAAGGCAGAGAAAATAGAAAAAGGAAAATTGGAGACCAAAGAAGGAAAAGCCGAAATGATGGAAAGTGCTGATGCACAGGCACAAGCAGCAGAGTCGTCCGAAGTTAAGGCAGAGAAAATAGAAGAAGGAAAATTGGAGATCAAGGAAGGAAAAGCCGAAATAATGGACAGTGCTGGTGTACAGGCACAAGCTGCAGAGTCGTCCGAAGTTAAGGCAGAGAAAATAGAAGAAGGAAAATTGGAGACCAAAGCAGGAAAAGCCGAAATAAAGGAAAGTGCTGGTGTACAAGTACAAGCAGCAGAGTCGTCTGAAGTTAAGGCAGACAAGCTAGAAGAAGGAAAATTGGAGATCAAGGAAGGAAAAGCTGAAATAATGGAAAGTGCTGCTATACAGGCACAAACAGCAGAGTCGTCCGAAGTTAAGGCAGAGAAAATAGAAGAACGAAAATTGGAGACCAAACAAGGAAAAGCCGAAATAAAGGAAAGTGCTGGTGTACAGGTTCAAGCAGCAGAGTCGTCTGAAGTTAAGGCAGAGAAAATAGAAAAAGGAAAATTGGAGACCAAAGAAGGAAAAGCCGAAATGATGGAAAGTGCTAGTGCACAGGCACACGCAGCAGAGGCGTCCGAAGTTAGGGCAGACAAAATAGAAAAAGGAAAATTGGAAACCAAAGAAGGAAAAGCGGGAATAAAGGAGAGTGCTGGTGTACAAGTACAAGCAGCAGAGTCGTCTGAAGTTAAGGCAGACAAGCTAGAAGAAGGAAAATTGGAGATCAAGGAAGTAAAAGCTGAAATAATGGAAAGTGCTTGTGTACAGGTACAAGCAGCAGAGGCGTCAGAAGTTAAGGCAGAGAACATAGAAGAAGGAAAATTGGAGAGCAAAGCACGAACAGTCGAAGTAATGGAAAGTGCTGGTGCACAGGCACCAGCAGCAGAGTCGTCTGAAGTTAAGGCAGAGAACATAGAAGAAGGAAATTTGGAGACCAAAGAAGGAAAAGCCGAAATAATGGAAAATATTGGTATACAGGTACAAGCAGCAGAGTTTTCCGAAGTTAAGCCAGAAAAGCTAGAGGAAGGAAAACTGGAGATCATAGAAGGACAAGCCGAAATAAAGGAAAGTGCTACTACACAGGCACAAGTAGCAGAGTCGTCCGAAGTTAAGGCAGAGAAAATAGAAGAAGGAAAATTGGAGACCAAAGAAGGAAAAGCCGAAATGATGGCAAGTGCTGGTGCACAGGCACAAGTAGCAGAGTCGTCCGAAGTTAAGGCAGAGAAAATAGAAGAAGGAAAATTGGAGACCAAAGAAGGAAAAACCGAAATAATGGAAAGTGCTGCTGTACATGTACAAGCAGCAGAGGCGTCCGAAGTTAAGGCAGAGAACATAGAAGAAGGAAAATTGGAGACCAAAGAAGGAAAAGCCGAAATAGTGGACAGTGCTGGTGTACAGGCACAAGCAGCAGAGTCGTCTGAAGTTAAGACAGAGAAAATAGAAGAAGGAAAATTGGAGCCCAAAGAAGGAAAAGCCGAAATAATGGAAAGTGCTGATGTAAAGGTACAAGCAGCAGAGTTTTCCGAAGTTAAGGCAGAAAAGCTAGAGGAAGGAAAACTGGAGATCAAAGAAGGACAAGCCGAAATAAAGGAAAGTGCTGCTATACAGGCACAAGTAGCAGAGGCGTCCGAAGTTAAGGCAGAGAAAATAGAGGAAGGAAAATTGGAAACCAAAGAAGGAAAAGCCGAAATAAAGGAAAGCGCTGGTGTACAGGCACAAGCAGCCGAGTCGTCCGAAATTAAGGCAGAGAAAACAGAAGAAGGAAAATTGGAGATCAAAGAAGGAAAAGCCGAAATAATGGAAAGTGCTGGTGTACAGGGACAAGCAGCAGAGTCGTCCGAAGTTAAGGCAGAGAAAATAGAAGAAGGAAGACATAAAGGATTGAAAAGTAGCCAACATCATGTTACTCAAACAGAAGTCACACAATCAATTTTAGCCAAAATTACTAATCAAGTATTTGAAACTTTATCCGAGATAGAAAGTTCTATGAAATGTTTGGGCGATTCTGCTGTTGCAGGAACTGGACAACTGCAAGAAGTTATTCGTGAGTTAGAAGTTTTACAAACAATTCTACAGACCGAAACAGATACTCCCATTGAATTCGACAAACAAAGCGACATTAAGAACAATCTTTGTAAAACTCTGTTCAAACTAAAACAGTGTCTCGTGCATACATATGATTCTGGAAAACTTGATGAGATAGAAAAACACAAAATTAAAAAAATCGAAGAAGTCTGTAAAGATCTTTTAGACAAATCTCCAGCAGTAGAAATCCTAATTGTCAAAGACATTTTCAACATTTCGCAGGAAGAACTGAAAAATACTGTAAGTTTATCGCAACAACTTTCTTCTATATCGACAAATCTGTCGAAGCTAGAAAATTTGGCCAAACCATTGAAAGGCTTACAAGATTCTCTCACTGATACGACGGCGACTGCTGAAGATTCGAAAATAGATAAATCTTCAAGTAAAGCAGTTAAACTAATGAATCACTTAATGGGAGCTTTCATGACCTTCGATGATGTTAACAGCCAACTTCCGGATCAGCTTCAGAGTTTAATCACAGACGCCCAACAGCAGTTCATTAAAATTCATGACTTCATAGAAAATAGCCCGGATAGCATTCGTCTCATCGATCTGGCAGATACTGTTGAACCGTTGACAAACATTTTGCGCGATATAAATATGGAATTAAGTGAAATGATTAAATTGAGCCGGTTGCCAACAGAGGAGATAGAAGTAGGTATAATTGAGGATAAGGAAGATAAAGGCGATATAAAGGCAATAGTAGTTGCGGACGCACAAACTGCACAGGCCTTCGAAGACAAGAAAGAAAAGATAGATAATGGGAAGTTTGGGAAGAATGAGTGTGAAGCAGAGAAAAAAGAAAGTGAGCACGCGAAAGCAAAAACTGCAGACACTTCCGAAGTTAATGCAGAACATGTGGAGAAAGGAAAGTTGGAGAAGAAAGAAGATAAAGATGAAGCAAAGAAAATTGAAGATGCAAAATCTCATACTACAGATACCTTCGAAGTTAGGGCAGAAACAATAGAAGAAGTGGATAGGAAGAAAGGACAACCAGACACAAGTGAGCTTGCTGAGGGGCAAACTGCAGTGGCTTCCGAAGTTAAGGCAGTAATGCCAGAAAAATCGAGGGAAGAATCGAATGCAATCGAATGTGTACAAGCTAAAATTGTCCAAATTGACAAAGTTGAACCAGCAAATGCAGATGAAGCTAAAGTAGAAGTTGACCCCTTGAGTTCACCGAAAGAAAAAGACGAAAAATGCAGAAATTTGTCCGCGCTTCAAAACATATTAATATCCTTGATTGATACCACTGATACAGGAAGTGATCAACTACAACAACTTATTGGAGAATTAGAAGGTTTACAAATAGCTATACAGACCGAAACAGAAACTCCCGTTGAACTCGATAAAGAGAAAAACATTGAAAGCGACCTCTATAAAACTCTTATCAAACTAAAACAGTGTCTCGTGCATACATATGACGCTGGAAAACCTGCTGAAATGAACAAACCAAAATTTATGAAAATCAAAGAAATTTTTAAAGATCTTTTGGACAAGTCTCCAGCAGTAGAAATCCTAATTGTCAAAGACATTTTCAACATTTCACAGGAAGAACTGAAAAATACTGTAAGTTTATCGCAACAACTTTCTTCTATATCGACAAATCTGTCGAAGCTAGAAAATTTGGCCAAACCATTGAAAGGCTTACAAGATTCTCTCACTGATACGACGGCGACTGCTGAAGATGCGAAAATAGATAAATCTTCAAGTAAAGCAGTTAAACTAATGAATCACTTAATGGGAGCTTTCATGACCTTCGATGATGTTAACAGCCAACTTCCGGATCAGCTTCAGAGTTTAATCACAGACGCCCAACAGCAGTTCATTAAAATTCATGACTTCATAGAAACTAGCCCGGATAGTATTCAATTCATCGATCTGGCAGATACTGTTGAGCCGTTGTCAAACATTTTGCGCGATATAAATGTGGAATTAACCGAGTTGATTAAATTAAGCTGTTTCCCAACAGAAGAGATAGAAAAAGGTATAATTGGAATGGCTGGAGAATTAGAGGAAGGAAAGTTGCAGAAGCAGGAAAGAAAAGCAGAAGTAAATGAAATCGAAGCTGCAAAGAAACAAAATGCAGAGATTTCCGAAGTTAAGGCAGAAAAAATAGAGAAAGGAAAGTTGGGGACGATGGAAGGAAAGGCGGAAGTAAGTGAAATCCAAGAAGTGAAAGCGCAAACTGCAGAGACCTCCGAAGTTAAGCCTGAAAAAATAAAGGAAGGAAAGTTGGAAAAGAAAAAAGGAAAAGCAGAAGTAAATGAAATCGAAGTTGAAAAGAAAGAAACTGCAGAGAGCTCTGAAGTCAAGGCAGAAAAAATAGAGAAAGGAAAGTTGGGGACGATGGAAGGAAAGGCGGAAGTAAGTGACATCCAAGAAGTGAAAGCGCAAACTGCAGAGACCTCCGAAGTTAAGCCTGAAAAAATAGAGGAAGGAAAGTTGGAAAAGAAAAAAGGAAAAGCAGAAGTAAATGAAATCGAAGTTGCAAAGAAAGAAACTGCAGAGAGCTCTGAAGTCAAGGCAGAAAAAATAGAGAAAGGAAAGTTGGGGACGATGGAAGGAAAGGCGGAAGTAAGTGACATCCAAGAAGTGAAAGCGCAAACTGCAGAGACCTCCGAAGTTAAGCCTGAAAAAATAGAGGAAGGAAAGTTGGAAAAGAAAAAAGGAAAAGCAGAAGTAAATGAAATCGAAGTTGCAAAGAAAGAAACTGCAGAGAGCTCTGAAGTCAAGGCAGAAAAAATAGAGAAAGGAAAGTTGGGGACGATGGAAGGAAAGGCGGAAGTAAGTGACATCCAAGAAGTGAAAGCGCAAACTGCAGAGACCTCCGAAGTTAAGCCTGAAAAAATAGAGGAAGGAAAGTTGGAAAAGAAAAAAGGAAAAGCAGAAGTAAATGAAATCGAAGTTGCAAAGAAAGAAACTGCAGAGAGCTCTGAAGTCAAGGCAGAAAAAATAGAGAAAGGAAAGTTGGGGACGATGGAAGGAAAGGCGGAAGTAAGTGACATCCAAGAAGTGAAAGCGCAAACTGCAGAGACCTCCGAAGTTAAGGCAGAAAAAATAGAGAAAGGAAAGTTGGAAAAGAAAAAAGGAAAAGCAGAAGTAAATGAAATCGAAGTTGCAAAGAAAGAAACTGCAGAGACCTCTGAAGTCAAGGCAGAAAAAATAGAGAAAGGAAAGTTGGGGACGATGGAAGGAAAGGCGGAAGTAAGTGACATCCAAGAAGTGAAAGCGCAAACTGCAGAGACCTCCGAAGTTAAACCTGAAAAAATAGAGGAAGGAAAGTTGGAAAAGAAAAAAGGAAAAGCAGAAGTAAATGAAATCGAAGTTGCAAAGAAAGAAACTGCAGAGAGCTCTGAAGTCAAGGCAGAAAAAATAGAGAAAGGAAAGTTGGGGATGATGGAAGGAAAGGCGGAAGTAAGTGACATCCAAGAAGTGAAAGCGCAAACTGCAGAGACATCCGAAGTTAAGCCTGAAAAAATAGAGAAAGGAAAGTTGGAGAAGAAGGAAGGAAAAGCAGAAGTAAATGAAATCGAAACTGGAAATAAACAAAATGCAGAGACCTCAGAGGTTAAGGCAGAAAAAATGGAGAAAGGAAAGTTGAGGAAGAAAAAAGGAAAGGCGGAAGTAAGTGAAGTCATAGAAGTAAAGCCTCAAACTGCAGAAACTTCCGAAGTTGAGGCAGAAAAAGTAGAGAAAGAAAAGTTGGAGAAGAAGAAGGGAAAAGCAGAAGTAAGCGAAATTGAAGTTGCAACTCCAAAAACTGCAGAGACTTCCGAAGTTAAGGCTGAGAAAGTTGTGGAAGGACAGTTAGAAAAAGAAAAAGCAGAAGTAAGCGAAATGCAAACTACAAAGCCGCAGACTGCAGAGACCTATGAAGTCAGGGCAGAAAAGATAGAGAAAGGAAAGTTGGAAAAGAAAAAAGGAAAAGCAGAAATAAATGAAATCGAAGTTGCGAAGAAAGAAACTGCAGAGACCTCTGAAGTCAAGGCAGAAAAAATAGAGAAAGGAAAGTTGGGGACGATGGAAGGAAAGGCGGAAGTAAGTGACATCCAAGAAATGAAAGCGCAAACTGCAGAGACATCCGAAGTTAAGGCAGAAAAAATAGAGAAAGGAAAGTTGGAAAAGAAAAAAGGAAAAGCAGAAGTAAATGAAATCGAAGTTGCAAAGAAAGAAACTGCAGAGACCTCTGAAGTCAAGGCAGAAAAAATAGAGAAAGGAAAGCTGGGGACGATGGAAGGAAAGGCGGAAGTAAGTCACATCCAAGAAGTGAAAGCGCAAACTGCAGAGACCTCCGAAGTTAAGCCTGACAAAATAGAGGAAGGAAAGTTGGAAAAGAAAAAAGGAAAAGCAGAAGTAAATGAAATCGAAGTTGCAAAGAAAGAAACTGCAGAGAGCTCTGAAGTCAAGGCAGAAAAAATAGAGAAAGGAAAGTTGGGGACGATGGAAGGAAAGGCGGAAGTAAGTGACATCCAAGAAGTGAAAGCGCAAACTGCAGAGACATCCGAAGTTAAGCCTGAAAAAATAGAGAAAGGAAAGTTGGAGAAGAAGGAAGGAAAACCAGAAGTAAATGAAATCGAAACTGGAAAGAAACAAAATGCAGAGTCCTCAGAGGTTAAGGCAGAAAAAATGGAGAAAGGAAAGTTGAGGAAGAAAAAAGGAAAGGCGGAAGTAAGTGAAATCATAAAAGTAAAGCCTCAAACTGCAGAGACTTCCGAAGTTAAGGCAGAAAATGTAGAGAAAGAAAAGTTGGAGAAGAAGAAGGGAAAATCAGAAGTAAGCGAAATTGAAGTTGCAACTGCAAAAACTGCAGAGACTTCCGAAGTTAAGGCTAAGAAAGTTGTGGAAGAACAGCTAGAAAAGGCAGAAGAAAAAGCAGAAGTAAGCGAAATGCAAACTACAAAGCCGCCAAGTGCAGATTCCTCTGAAGTAAGGGCAGAAAAAATAGAAAAAATCGACGATGTGAAGGCTCAATCTGCAGAAACCCCCGAAGTTAAAACAGAAAAAGAGAAAGTGAAGATAAAGAGGAAGAAATCTAAAGCAGAAGTAAGAACAGTCGAAAATATTCAGAAGCAAAGTGCAGAAATTTGCGAGGTTAGCGCACAAAATATTGAAAAGAACGAAAAAGCGAATGCGGAGATTCAGACAGCGGTTGAAATCACGGGAAGCGGCGGGGCCAAAGCGCAAACTCCCGAGACTGCTGAAGCTAATGCAGAAAAAATACCAAAAGGAAAGTCGAAAAAGAAGTATGGAAAAGCAGAAACAAAGGAAAATGAAGTTACTAAGGTTCAAACTTCGAAATCTACAATAACAAAAGAGAAAAAGGAAAATATTTCAGATGAATCCAATTTGGAAGTAAAGTCAGAAGATGATTTGCTTCCTGAAAGTATAGTTCCTAAAAAATCATCGATGATTGATAATGATTCCGCAGAAGAAATTGAACTTTTGCATCCAAAACTGAGTAGATTTGAATTGGAAAACAAACTGGTACAAAATGCAACTACTATGTCAGAAAAGGAATTGCAAGAAGTGGAGATCTTCGTTACGAATGGAACTGAAGTGGAACAAGTTCCATCGAAACGTGAAAATGTTGAGAGAAAACTATCGCAGGAGTCTAAGTTAAGCACGAACAGATATGAAGCAAAAGAAATTTCAAGCACTAAAGAGGCCCGTAAAGATACCAAGCCTATCAAAACAGTAAAACGCAGACCTACTTTTGATGTAAAACTGTCAAATAGAACAGTCTCTGAAGGTGGCACCATTAAATTGACCTGTGGAATTTCTGGTGAGGATATTACCCAAGTATGGTATAAGGATAAACATGTACTTTCTCCATCTGCAAAGTACACTATCACCTGCAAGAATGGATTATACTCTCTGGAAATCTGTAATACAACAGTTGAAGATTCCGGAATTTATACCTGCGTCGCAGCAAATCGATGTGGTGAAATCGAGACTAGTTCGATTATAACCATCTATGAATCTCCCAAGGGTCCGTCCGAGAGCTTTTCTCCTCCGATATTTACCAGAAGAATTCAAGGTAAGTACATTTATATACATAACAAAATTGCAATCCTCACGTTGACGGTCAAATTGAATGGGGCTGATGCGAACTTTCAACTTTGAGTCACTGCCGCTATTTCTATCCACATGTGACTCGCATTTTCGCATCTACCTGAGCAGAAACAATTTGACCGTGTGACTGAGAAGTAGTGGAATTTGTGTTATTTTTAGATCCGCACAAATTTTTCCGATCATCTGAACAGCTCTTCGTTGCTATCGATTTGTTTGACTAATTCCTGTGCACCTTTCTTTTTTAATGGCTTTTTGATATATATATATATTAACATTTTGCAAGGCTTTGCCATTTAAAACTCCATAGGGAAACAGTTTTCGAACTCGATTCGAAACAATGCAGATTGGTATGTGCAAGCACATGTGACACTGCTTTAAAATAAATTTCGGCTGTTTGTTTTGTGGTATAAAAATTTAGTTTTAATGGCATAAAAATAGCTGCTCTGCGCATGTATGATCTTAGGCTAGACAAGGATAAAAAGTTTACGGCCGTGGATACAGCTGTACAGAGAGAAGAATTCAAAGAGATAGATTATATCTGTTCGTTGGGTGTTGCTAAGTAATTTTAGATTACTTTAAAAAAAACTTGGCATCCAAGCCAAATTAGCTTATAATTGATTGTTGATCGGTTCTATTGATAATTGTTGCCTTAGAATGTGTCACATTCGAATCAGCTAATAATTTAAATCAGTCGTAGATTTAACGTCCCATCGAACGGTCGATAAACGAACAACTCGAAATTGTAGTGTACTTGAAAGGGGATCGATAAAATTTTTGAAAATGGGTGAAACGGACGGTGATCCACAAACATCCGCGGAAACTAGGCCATCGCCTGGCCCAGATGAGCGACCATCGCCTGGACCTGAATCCTTACAGGTCCCAACAACAAAAAGGCGTCGCATAAAATCTCCTACTCCAGGTAGCATTCGGGGTCGGAGTATGACACCGATTAGAGGAAGAAGTCAAACCCCCTTCAATTTATATCTAAATAGACGAAGCGCAACTCCATCAGCATGGCGAAGTATAACGCCGTTTTTAAAGCGAGAAGACAAAGAGAAAACCCCTTTTCAACTTGGAACAGATATTAAGCAGCAACTGTTCTGTAACAAAGCCGTTTTCGACAAAGCCTTATATATGGATATTACGGAGCCAGAAGTCGAACCAGTTCGTTACATAACAACTGATATGTCTGTAATCGATCGAGCCGCTGTAATGGATATATCAAATGTCGAAGTGATTTACGTTGTTGAAGAATACGAAGAATATGAAGAATATACTGAAGAAGAAGATCGAGAATCATCAGCACCGCTTGAGGAAGAAAAAAAGAAAAAGAAAAAAACAAAAAAATCGAAAGAAGAAAGGGAAAAAACTCCTAAAAAGAAGTCCGATAAGAAGACTGAAAAGAAGGAAAAGAGAGAAAAATCTCCCTCCCCAAAGCTCTCACTTAAGTTGGAAATTGGTGGAGGATCAAAGGCAAATAAGAAAATGTTTGAAAAGCAATCTGCCGCACCTCCACCTCCTCCAGAAAAGAAAAAGCCACCACCAAAAAAAGCCAAAAGTAAATTCGCTGAGCAAATGGAAGAACAAGCCAAAGCTGCAGCTGCCAAAGCTGTCGAAGAGTCTAAAAAGCAAGAGAAGCCAAAACGGGAGACATATGAAGAGCGCCAGAAGCGTTTAAAGCAAGAGGCTGAAGAGAAAAAGAGGCAAGAAGAAGAAGCGCGAAGAATAAGGGAAGAAGAAGAGCGACGGAGAAGGGAAGAGGAGGAGGAAGATGAAGATAGAGATTCAGACGAAGAGGAGGATGAAGGCGGTGATGAAGGAGGAAGTGAAGAAGAAGACGAGGATAGGACACCAGCCGAGAGTGGTGATGAAAGTATTTCCCATAGAACTGATTACGAACCCTCAGAGTCAGGTCAGGCAGCAACTCCAAGTATGCATGGCGATGGAAAAACTGATGCTGACCGACGTGGAAGTGGCTCATCTGATGAAGGTTTTGTTCGTCCAGACCCGGAAGAAGAAGAAAAATGGGCGAAAATAGCAGAAGAAGAAGGCGAGGAGTTCATGAAAAAAATGCGGAAACACAGTAAATTGCAATCAAAAACCGAAAAGGAGCGTGATGCTGATTGGCAAAAGAATAGAGAAGCAGCACGTCGTCCAGCGTTTATCAATTTCCTTACAGATCGAGCAGCAGAAGCTGGCCAGTCGATTAGGTTAGCTTCCGCAGTTTCAGGGCCAGACTTGTCTGCAAAATGGTTTAAGGATGGCAAACAAGTCACTCCAGATCCAAGACATAGAATAAATAACAACAATAATATTCTATCACTTGAGGTACTCAACACCAGTACAACAGATTGTGGCGAATATTCGTGTGTTATTGCCAATGCCAATGATGAAGTTACTTCATCGTGTATTGTTACAATTTACGAAATCTTCAAAGATGAACCATCTCCGCCGACTATCAGTCTTATCAGAGGTAATAGTCTGTCTATTTTTTCCTTGAAATTTGAGTGATTAAAAATTTATATTTTAACTACAGACTTCTATCATTTACATGATGATGAACTAACTATTGAATGCCATATCCACGGTATACCTCGACCGAAGGTAACATGGATTAAAGAGGCCGTCGAAATTACGCCCAGTTTTAAGTACACCCTTTTAGAAGAAGCTCATGGAGTATATAAATTAATGATTTACCGACCATCGGCAAGAGATAGTGGTCAATATGTTTGTCGTGCTGTTAATGACAGTGGCGAAGAGGAGATATCTCATACCGTTGTGTTTGCAAAACCAAAAGCTAGTCTCGTTCACTTTTTGAAAAAAGAAAAGGAAGAGGCTGCAAAGCGTGCCATGGAAGAAGCTTTAAAATCAAAAGGAGAATCTGATAAGAAAAAAGCTCCTGGTGAAAGAAGAATTCGTCAAATCGACGAGCCACCAGTTGCACCGAAAAATAAATTACAATTTGCTACACAGCTTCGAGATCGAACTGCCCTAGAAGGTGCTACAATTAAACTTATGTGCAATGTAATCGGACCTGATCCAGCTGTACGTTGGCTAAAAGATGACAAACCTGTTCAGCTAAGTCCAAAAGTGAAAAATTTGTCACAAGAGAACAAAGCCGTTCTCGAACTAACAAGTGTGACATCAGAAAATTCCGGAGTCTACAAGTGCATCGCCAAAAATCAATTCAGCGAAATTGATACTCAATGTTACCTCAAAATTTACAGCGCGAAAGTCGAGGGTGACGAACAAGAGCCAATGTTTGTTCTGCCAATGAGAGGTAAGTTCAGCCAATGCCAGCCAATACTTGGGTATCGAAAATAACTTTTGGTCTAATTTTCTGTTTTTTGATTTATTTTTTGTTCGATAGATGTTTATCACTCGTCAGAGAATGATTTGATAATCGATACAAAAGTGCGCGGCAATCCGCGACCAACAATCGTCTGGCTAAGAGATGAGATGCCAATTGTGCTTGATGCGCGAGTACAACAGATTGAGCATATAGATGGTATTTGTGAGCTAATTGTCAATAAACCAACACAAAAGGACAGTGGAAATTATATTTGTGTCGCTGAAAATAAATTGGGATCTCAAAAGATTACACATAAAGTGATAGTAGACAATATACCAGTGTCGAGACGATCTAGTGCAAGTTTATCAATTATGGTTGAAGAAAAGGAACCTCAGCCGAAACCCACGAAGCCTGTAGCTGCTGAAGATGAGGCTAAGGATCAAAAAGGAAAACCACCATCTAAAGGAAAAAAGAAGGCTCCTGAGGAAGGTGGTGAAGGCGGTGGACGTCGTCGACAAGCTATTCCTGAAGCGTCACCAAAAGATAAACTTTACTTTATTGCGAATATGACAAATCGCTATTTGGCAGAAGGCTCTACAGTTAAACTACAAGCTGTCATCGGTGGTCCTGAGCCCCAAATAAAATGGCTGAAAAACGGAGGCATCGTACCATATGGCCCAAGAATCAAAAACCTGTCCAAGGAAAGCTTTGCCATTTTGGAAATAAGCAAAGCAAATCCAGATGACTCAGGTGAATACACCATAATCGCTCGAAATCCAGCCAATGAAATAAGCACATCGGCTTTGTTACACATTTATCAGCCCAAGGTCAGTGCTGACTTAGAGCCGATGTTCACTCGTGCTCTCAAAGGTAAATATCTCGCATGTGTATCTAAAAATAGAATCTCTTTGAAGTCGTTCTCGATATTTGAAATAAATCGACTCGCAATTGTGTAATTGGGTTAAATAGTTTCTTCTTTCATTTATTTGCAGACACTTATCACTTGAATACCAATGAGCTAATTTTAGAATCACACGTTCGTGGTCAACCTAATCCGACGGTCGCTTGGTTCAAGGATAGCGTCGAGATTGTAAGAGGCGAAAAATATCAAATCATCGATCATCCAGATGGCACTTGTGAGCTAATAGTTGATAAACCAGTTGCTGCTGATACTGGAAAATATGTATGCAAAGCAGAGAATAGTGCTGGAACAGCAGAAGTTGCACATTTTGTTCTATTTGAAGGCAAAGCTGCTAAAATAGCGGAAAATATTCATGGAGTCTTTCATGCTGATAAAAGTCTATTGAGGAGCAAAGACAAAATTAAAATAATTGAAGATGAAAAAACTTCAGAGATAGCTGGAGAGCAAACTGAAGTAAATGCTACAGAAGAGAAAAAAGAAGGTGAAGAAGGAGCCGCTAAGCCAAAAGCGAAAAAACCGAAACCAAAAGGATCTAAAACTGAAGCTGAATCTAGTAAAGATGTAAAAGATACAAAACCAGCAAAGGAAGAGAAACGTGAGAAAAAAGTTGGCATATATTTTGCAGCAAAACTATCTGATCGGGTTGTTGCCGAGGGATCAAAAGTAAAACTTACTTGCTACGTTGAAGGAAAGGAACCACAAATTCGATGGTTGAAAAATGATCAACCACTCGTATACAGTCCGAAAGTTCGACAGAATTATCGAGAAGGTCTGTGTACCCTTGAACTTCTTAGTACCTCCGAAAGTGACAGTGGAGTTTATAAATGTTATGCGAAAGATGTCAGCGGAGATACAACAACACTTTGTAATGTAAATGTATATGCAAATCCAGGATCAGCTGATGTTCCACCTACATTCACTCGTGCTATTAAAGATACCTACAGTGGAAAAGTTAATGAATTAGTTCTAAACTGTCATATTAGAGGTTTACCTACTCCAATTGTCAATTGGGTTAAGGATGGCGTACGAATCGAACCAAGTGAGAAATACCAGATAATTCAACTTGCCGATGGAACCTGTGAATTGACTATTAATGATCCAATACCATATGATAGCGGCAAATATGTTTGTCAAGCTGAAAATCGTGCAGACAAAGCTGAAATTGTGCATATGGTTGTTGTAGAAGCTAAGAAACTTCGACAAACTTCTCCAGCTCGAGAATCAGCTGCAAAGAAAGAAGAGGCACCAGCAAATGTAGAAGAACAAGTAGAAGAAGATAAAAAGGAAGAAAACCCAGAAGAAAAGAAGGAAGAGAAAAAAGAAGAAAAGAAGGAAGGAAAGAAAGACGAAAAGAAAAAAGGAAAGAAGGGTGCTGCTGAGTCTAGTGGAGGACGTCGTAGTGCTGCTCCTCCTCCAGATCCAAAGAAAAAACTATACTTTGGTAATTTCTTAAACAATAGAATAGCACCTGAAGGTACAGGTGTTCGCATGAGTGTCTATATTAATGGACCTGATCCACAAGTACGTTGGTTTAGAAATGATCAACCCATCGTTTTCGGACCAAAAAGTAAATCTGCTTGTCAAGATGGTCTCGCTGTTCTAGTGCTATCTAATCTAGCAGAAGATGATTCTGGAGAGTATAAACTTGTTGCTCGAAATCCTGATAGCGAAA
The DNA here is from genome assembly GCA_963930735.1 of Dioctria linearis. NCBI lineage: Eukaryota > Metazoa > Arthropoda > Insecta > Diptera > Asilidae > Dioctria > Dioctria linearis. The sequence goes on along the minus strand of OZ005740.1, from coordinate 326,015,040 downwards.
TTACAAGTGTATGCAAATTAACTGTGTACAAAGTGAAAAAGGAGGATTTGATTGCACCTGTTTTCACTGTTGGTATCAAAGGTAGGAATTTTCGACTATGGTGCGTTCTTGTTATTCTTGTTGATGTCTTCGTCTTGTGAATGGTATGTATTCAGTACAACTACACAGACATTTTGTTTTTGTTTTTATGTTGTTATTTATACAAAAAAAAAAAGAAAATGTGAAGCAAATTAGTGATGATCTAAAAAGTGCTCATAGTAGCCCATATAGAAATCTTCTTTATATGTACCTACACAGAAGTATCCGCATTTAGGGCAACTAATAGAAAATCATAAATATTGCTTCCACTCTATGCATGATACCGTTTGTTTGCATTTCTGCTTAAGCACTAATATTATTTACTTATATTCAGTTCAGGTGGTTCGTGATCTCATATTTTGTGTGCACTATTCTTTAAAACAAAACCATTTTCATAAAATATTTCAGATTCATATCAGTCACATTCCAATCAACTCATTTTGGAGTGCAAATTGCATGGAATACCTATGCCGAAAATTTCATGGAGTAAAAATAGCACTCCAATCACAGTAAGTTGTAATAAATCAAAAATTGTCGAACTACCAGATGGTGTACATCAATTAATCATAAACAATCCAACTGAAGAGGATAATGCACTATATACATGTTATGCTGAGAACTGTTCTGGATATACAAAGTTAAGCAAACAATTAGATATTTCCGATCATATTAAACCTCTTAAGGTTGATAGACATAGAAGACAAGATCAGATCAGTGAAGAATTATTAATTAGTAACGCTCAGAAGACGATAAAAACAGCATCGGAAAGAGAAAATGGAAAGTTTAGTGATATTAAGGAGAAACTATCAATAGAATCCTTCCTGAAAGATATTTCAATCCAAGAGGAGAGCAAAGTTAAATTTGTATGTTCGATTAAGGGTCAGATCGATGAAGTTGTATGGCTTAAAAATAATCATAAAGTATTGGAACCAAGCTCAAAATATAAAATCTCTAGCATGGATGGTCTATTAATTTTGGAAATCAATAATGCTACACCGGATGACTCTGGAGAATACACTTGCATTGCTAAGAATGTATCCAATGAAATTATCACTCAATCGAAATTGAATGTATATGAAAAATTGGAAATTGTGAAGCTACCAGAATCATTCTCACAACCTTTAAAAGGTAGTTTAGTTAAAATTTGGTAGTGTAATTTTCATAAATAAGTTTCAGTGTCAATTTGATTAATTCTTCCTACATAATAGTCTCTCGAAAAACGTAGGACTGTAACGAGCGGTTTCTGTAGTTGACTGCACACTTCAAGAATAGTCCTTGTGGGAATAAGTCTATGGCGGCCTTGCTGTGCCCCCAATTTATTAGCTGGAAATATTGTAACTAATTTTAGTATATGACCAATAATTACCTTCTATTTATACCTACGAATTTCCGCGCCAATTGGGGCGATTTCATGAATCTTATTTTGCTTAGTATCTAAACATATTTGGTGGAAAGACTGATTTGCAGAACTTACAGCAGAATCGATAAAAAAATAGTTTTTTTGATAAAAATGTGTTCTTTTGTGTCCGTAGAACAGAGCAGAACAAAAGATACACAAAAGAACGCCTCATACATTTTCATATAAAGTATTAAATGAAGCGAACAGTACAAATAGTTCCCTTCAATCGACAGAACAATTTGTTCTCTCCAGTATATTGTAGTTCTAGAACAAGATACACAAAAGAACACAGCTAATATTAGCCTCATCCTCTTCTATAGTTTATTTATTTATTTTAGGACCTACTTCTGCTATTATTTTTGTAGTTCGTTTTGTTTCGTCGTAGTATTTGTTCGTTCTATAGTTTTGCTCTTGTGTTGGAGCTATTAATTAACATTTTTATATCTTTGCGGCTGAACTCTTTTCGGCGCCTTTTATTTTATGATTCTGGTTTTATTTTATTGTGTTCTCTGAGGAGTATGTAGGTAAACCAATTTTACAAAAAAATATCTATGTTTGTTAGCGATAATCAGATTTCCCTTCCAGTAGTCTACAAAGGTAATTTGAAGAGAAATTTAAAAATTGTCCGATTTCTGAGGAGATATGCTCAATACATTGTAAAAAATATTCACAATTGTTGCCACAAAGCTTAGGTATTTTACCATAAAATGTAAGGAATATTCCCTATATTTTTAAGGAATATTCCTTATATTTTTAAGGAATATTCCCTACATTTTAGGGAAAAATACCCAAACTTTGGGGCAACAATTCTGCACATTTTTTACAGTGTATGTATATTTGATATGCAAGAATGTCTATCCTTGTGTGCGTATTCCTTGTCTAGTTTTCTTGATGGTACGTTTCATATTCTGTCCAATTGTTTTTATCTTGGATAAGCTTTTAGTAATAATTCTATCGGACCTTTGTCAATATTTAATAACATTCGGCAGACCAATAAAAATTATTTCAGAATTAAATGCACTTCAAGGCATCTTAGTAGGCTTATAACGTTGGAGGGTTTCTATTTTTAATGAACATTATTTTGTGAAACTGATTGTTGTTACTGTTAATGTTAAGTGTAGGGGCGACTAGAACTCTAGGACCTTGCGGATATCGCGGCCAGAGTTGATGTATTGGACCTTCCCCTACGGTGATTAGGCAAAATCGACTGTTTTAACGAGCTCTTGGGGTTTGATTGCAGACCTTATTTGGAGAGATAAATCTTTCTCCAGTTATTTGCAGTACTAAACCTGCAAGCGCTGGGCACTCACATATAACATGCATCGAGGTTTCATCTTCCTCCTCGCACAGTCGACACAGTTCACTGTCGGATTGGCCTAAAAATTAGCTCAATAAAATTATGTTGATCTCTCTTAAAGTCTGACCTAGTCATTTTTTAGAAACAGTGTTTTAGTAACGGTCTCCTTTCGTAGCTTAAAAAATATATTTGGAAATTTTGCTTTACCCCTATGACACCAGTTTTGTCGTAGATAAAAAATCAACCGCTTTTATTTTTTTCTATATAACTTGGAATAGAGGTTCCTCTAGAATATAGATATATTCTTTCCGTTAGATTTTAACCTTATAAATGTCAAATTTCTCTCACTTCAATTACTATGATTATGATTGATAAGCAGTTGCAAATTGAAAGTTTGGTTTATCATCTAGGTCTTTTCATCAATTGTCGGATTGCGATCTATGCGAACACTTTAATTTCAGTAGTTGCACCCACGAGGTCGAGAATGGGTCAATCTAAACAAATTCTCTTCAGGTAACAGAAATTCTTAAAACCACCCTTGCATTTTCGAATGCCCAATCAGTCCAACAAGTCTGATCAGTTTTGGTAATCGCCTTTTCTGATAAGTTTGTGATTTAATATCTAAGTAATCCAGCTCACATGACATGGATGCATTTGAGCTTTTAAAACGGTTATTACTATTTACTACCCCTTATTTTTAGTTCAGAAAAAAAAACTTATTCTTGAAAATTGCACAATCATATTTAAACAAATTTGTTTTAAATTATCGAAATTCGGTAAGTAACTTTTCCCCAAAAATTGAACAGAATACTATGATGCTCGAAAGAATGAACTAATTCTTGAATGTATCGTACATGGACGTCCGAAAGTAAATTGGTTCAAGGACAACTATAACATTTCCAATAATCGTTATCGACCAATCGAAGAAGCTGGAGGAGTTCGAAAGTTAATTATACGAAATCCTGTATCAAGTGATATTGGAAGCTTCACTTGTCGAGTTGAAGAATATAATCGTATTGATGAGTTGACACTAAAATTAGATGAAATGAAATTTAAACAATTACTTCAAGCGCCATTTACAAATGGTGACAACTCCTTAATGCCCAAAGCACATGAGGAACACTATGAATTAACAGGTAACGTACAAGAAAGAATTTCTCATAAAGATTTTGTAGAAGATACAAAGAGAAGAATACATGAAGCTCTACATTATCGGGATAATAAACGTAAACCAGTTTTTAGTACAACATTATGTGATAGGACAGCAACAGAGAATTCTACAATAAAGTTAACTTGCAATGTACTTGGTAGTGATGCAGAAATTTTATGGCTAAAAAGCAATAGGCCTATTCCAACTAGTACCAGATATCGAAAACATTTCGATCAAGGTCTAGCAACTTTGGAAATATTCTCAGCACATCCTGATGATTCTGGAGATTATGCATGTGTTGCGCGAAATTCATTTGGAGAATCATTTTCATATGCACAACTACGAGTATATAAAGGATATGAATCAACACCAAAGCCACCCGTATTCACAAGAACCATTCGAGGTATAACAGAAATATTTTTTTTTTTGCTTTCAAAAAGGTTCATGTGAATTTGTGATTTCATTGAGGATAAAAAGTTTATGTGAAAAAAATTTAATTGTAACTTGAATTTAATTTTTTTCTTTTTGCGGTAAGGACAATTTAGCCTTACTCTATAGTTTTAGTTATATGTATTATTGGTACTCAACTATATACTCTTAATGAAATCATTAACACATTTTAAGTCATAAATACACAATTTTGTTAAATGTTCTTCCTTGTTCAGGTTTATTACTAATCAGTTATTTGAGGATTTCAATGTTACATTGAGTTCGTTTCTCCTGTAAAGGAAACTTTTCCTCGTAGTAAAAAGTTTTGACTATATAGTTGCATTAGCTCAGAATTTAATGGAACATTAGTAGCGAAAAGTTTTGGATAGGTACATCAATAAATTTTAAAATTAAAATTGAAGTCCTACTTTCCGGTGTACACAGATGCTACCGATTGCAGTTTAGTTGTATCCTTTTAAATTGATTACATTTTTTTTTATCATTTTTGATACTAAAAGAATACCTTCTTTCACTAATTTCAAGTTATTGATTATTACTTTCTGCCATAAGATCTAGACATCTGAGCTTATCTGTTTGTTGGAATAGTAAATGTGCTATCTGTTTTCTATGCTCTACGCAGTATTTTTAAGAAAATATTTGAATATCTTTCGAAGAAACCCAACACATATTTTGCATAAAGGGTTCAGATGCCGGTATAGAAACTATGTGTTTGGTATTTTCGAACGATATTCAAAAATTGTATGCCGTTCAAATGGATAAATTTGAGATGTTTTATTTTTGTTAACATTTACCTCTGTACAATATTGGCTCAAAAACGTTACCTACATATGTTAATAAATTTTCGGTTATAATTTTACTGAATGTTCATTTAACTAAAATGGGATCTTACATATAGGTCTTACGCAGCTCAGGTCTTCCTCCAAAATATACTTAGCGCCATAGCACAATCATAGAATTTATTAGCATGGATAACTTTTATTTATCATAAGTATAAAGACCAGCAGCTGATTTTATTAAAATATAATCCCCACGATGTTGGCTTGACCTAAACTTTTTTTTTATTCGAAATTTTCTTCAAGTGTAGTGAATCGATAAGTTAATCACGACTCTTTCTTCCATGGATGTAAGATTTCATTTAGGGAGGTTCACTTATGAGTGCAGTTCCTACTATTTTTCAATCTTGTAGTTTACTAGTTTGTGATAATCTTTACCTTTAGTCGTCTATATCTATCAACTATTATACTTCTTTTCGGATTAAATCATCATTTCGTATGCACATCACACGCCTGAGTAGTTAAAACTTAAAAATTTACAATAAAAAAATAAAATCGCGTAGTAACAAAATATAATATTGACTTCCTCAAAAACGAATAACAATTCTTCTATAAAATTAATAAATTTCTAAAATAAACAAAAACATAAATCTCTTACATGCAGATACATATTTCTTGGGCGAAAACGAACTTGTTTTGGACTGCCGTGTACGCGGTCAACCTCGTCCACAAATCGAATGGATAAAAGACAACGAAACAATTATACCCAACGAAAAATATCAACAATTCGATCAAGCCGATGGCTATTGTAAATTGGTTGTTAATAATCCCACCGAAAGGGACAGTGGTGTTTATACTTGTCGCGCTGAAAATGCTGTACAAGCCGAAAAGATTTCTCACACAGTTCAGTTTGCTGGCCGTGAAAGATTCATCATGGAAAAGACACATGGTTTCTTCCATCGTGACGTGAATAAGCCTCACTTTAGTAATCAGCTGGGTAATCATATTGTTACTGCGGGTGGTACCATTGCTATTCAAGCTGAATTTGCTCCGACAAATTCACCCATTGAAGTTCAATGGTTGAAGAATAAGAGTCCAATTGTAACAGCTGAAAATATAAGAACTTTCGAAGATCATGGCGTCTATACGCTTGCAATTGAAAAAGTTACACCAGATTTTGATGGTGTCTATACATGTCGGGCATCTAATGCGTTTGGAAGAATCGAATCGAATGCAAATGTTCATATTATTGGGCCAACAATTAAAGGTGGAAAACCAGCACTTTTCTTATCTCGACCTGAAAGTGAAATGAAAATTGCTGTTAATGATCCATTTTCAATTTCATTCAGAGTACAGGGTGAACCAAAAGCAAAATGTAAGGAAGTTTTTTTTTTATTAATTATTTACATTTAGGTTATTTTAATTTTATTAATTTTTGTTTTTTATTAGTGATATTGTTGAAAGGAACTAAAGATATCACCAAGTCTGATCGTGTAAGCAAAGAAGCCCAGGAAGACTACATCCGGTTCACTGTCCACAATTCTAAAATTTCTGATTCTGGAACATACTTCGTAGTCGCACGTAACGATCATGGCACTGATCGAATATTTGTTACCGTTACGGTAATGTTTGGAAAAAATCTTTGGTTTTGTTTGTTTTTGTTTTCTTTTTATTTCAGGATGCATAATTCGCTTATTTTGTAAAATATTCCATGGGAAACTACATTCCTATACGATTTATTTTTTATTTTTTTTATTTATTTTTAAAATGCTCTCTTTTCTTTAACGGCTTTTTTATTTTTAGATTAAAAATCCCAAAAAGAAAAATTAAAGAAAAAATTTGGCTGTTAACAGGTTAGACCACGAGCACGTTCTACAACTCCAACATCACGTTGGGGTCAATCCCTAGAAAGTTATCCGGAAACTGTTTATTTCAAAAGTAAGTATAATTTATTGTTGTGTCATTAGTACATGCATACAAGCATTTGTGTGTACATAGTCATACATACCTACTTGTTTTTTTTTTTTTGATAAATTACACAATAAATGTTTGGTTTTACATTTGTTTTGTGAATGAAACTGTATAAGGAAATTTTATGTTGCAACTGTTATCATTTTTTATGATAGTTTTTTTTCTAAAAAAAACTCCATAATGAGGTCGATAGTGTAATTATGTGTAAAAATCTGATTGTAAATTTGCAATCTGCTACCATACGCCTTGTATTTTTTTTAAGATATAAGGTATTTTGTGAAATACTAGCAAATTTTCTTAATCACACTGTAGCTCCAAAACGGTTTAGATGCCGCCCCCTCTTGCCATACAATTTTTTGTTTGACTAGGTAACTACTATCACATCATGTCCTATAGACCACCATGGACGAAACACCCTGCGTAAGGTAAGGGGTACTATACGTATAATTTTTTTGGAAGAAAAAATTAAAAATCATTTATCCCTGTAGACAGGTAGAGAGACAAACCTTTTCCCTTTATAAAGGTAATTTGAATTATCGGGCTAATTAAGGATCTTTCTGCGAACCATACTATGAAGTTTTATTCCTCCTGATATCAAGGACCTGTCAAATCCAAATGATAAACTTTGTGTTATTTGTGAATTTGGAGATCAAGGAAACTTTCGTTTCCCTTAAGATGGATCAAAGCCTTGACCTTGGTATAGAAATTAGTGTTATCACACAAGTTGAGTTATTGTTAACAGTTAGTACCAATCTAAATTAGCAGCTAAGCTAACCTGTTTCACTTTTCGCTTGCTTAACTTGTTGTTTTGCGTCTGTATCTCTGTCTGAATGGACGGAGCATTCTTGATTGCTTCAACAAAAATTACAACTTTCCAGCTGTTCATTCCAATATTTATTTACCGTACAAATACCTACCAATTTCCTAGAGATTTTAATTTTTTTCAAAGACAACACGAAAATTTTGAAAATTGTTCCAATCAAATATTTTACCGCCTGCCATCTAGTCAGTACGGCCTATAAGATCTTTTGTGACATTACTTCTATGTGCCCTAGGGCACATTTTCGAACTGAAAGTCTCTTACGAAACTTGTAATGTTCTTACAGCCATTTTTGTAATATCCTCCGGCAATGGAATGTCTTTCCCAGATGTTTAAGTCTTATACGAGACAGAGCCTCACAATCACAGAGGACGTGTTCAGCAGTCTCATCGTCTTCTATATACATTTAGATGTGACATGTCTCACTATCGACTTCACCCAGCTTTTTAAGATGATATCTAAGTGGACAATGCCCAGAAAATAGGTCTGTTATGAGCCTTAATTCCTTCTTGCTGAGCGTGAGGAATTCTTTGATGCTCTGTTGTAAATACGTAATGAACCTCTTCGCCTGTCTCAGTCCCGGGATATTTTTCCAATGTGCCATTTTAATTCTCTCCACTCAAAGCCTGACTTGTGTCGAAAGCTGGTTTTTTGGTGTCCAAACTAGACTCAGGGGCCAATAAATTCAGATCTAGCTCCTACCTTTGCAAGGTGGTCTACGATCTTGTTGCCTCTAATTCCGTCATGGCACCCAAATCAGCAAGTTGCTTCAAGACAGTAAGACAGCCTAAAATCAGTTTAGATTCAAGGATAAACGAATCTAACGCTTTGAGTGTTGCTTGGCTGTCTGATTTTATTTATATTTTTGTCCCAAGCACATTCTATGGCGTGGATTACTGCCTGGAAAATGTTAGGTGGGATTAGCTCTTTGCTGTCTTATTGCACTGAGGATGGCCTTCTTCCTAGTATGAAAGTGTAGTGGAAGTATGTTCAGTATAGCCTCTAAGGCTGTTGTAGTTATTGTAAACTACCATGAGCTGTCTTTTGCTCAGTTTTTGGCTACCAAACGAGTGAAGCATATGAGACCATTGGGTCATTTTTGGTTTGAGGCCCCAAGTTCTGGCAAAAAGCATACGACATGTCCATGTTTCTGCTGTGGCTTTCTACAGTACTCTTTTTACGAGGGAATATCAGGTTAGTCTGCTATCTGGGGTAATGCCTAGATACTTGACTCAAGAGATGGTGCCGGTAAATAAAGCTTCCTTTATTTAGTAAAAGACGAATTCATATTTTAACGTAGTTAGTCGATTTTTATTTCCATTACATTCGGGATTTATTGCATATATCGGGTTTAATACGATTGCTGCTGTCAATATGGTTTTTCATTCCTTGTAACGTTATAGTTAGAGTCCTCCTGTAATACATAACCGTATTTTTTCTCTCCTAGTCAATATTGTTGACTTTTCGGGGTTTTTTTTGCAGTGCTACATCAATTTCTATTAAAATTTTCGGCTTTAATATCACTGGAAAGCTCAAGGATAAATGAAGATGTCCTGCTTAGAAAATATGTGAATACGTTATACCTTTTCATATAAAAAAGATTTACTTACTATATAGAAAGTAGAAATTCTAAAAAAAAAAAATTATTATTGATACGGCATAGTTTTTGCATGCCTCCCACGTAAACGGTTTGTTCTTTTTCTCGTTCAGAATGAATCTGTTTCAATCTATGTCGTTCTTTTTCTCGAGCCGAACGATTTAATTTCAATCTGTTGTCACCGTTTTCGCAATCCAAATGATTCTGAATGCACCTGAGTTTTTCTCGGATTCAAGCAGAACGATATTAATTTGTATTTGTGAATGTGTTATTTATATTTTGAATACGGGGCGGAATTAGTTGAGGTTAAGTTCTTTTTGTTGGAAAATTGCTTTGTTTTTTTATAAGTAATTATTTATAATTACAAGTTAAATGGAAGAAATGGCAAACACTTGAAATAGTTCTGTTTCTTTCATTTTTTATATGCTCAAAACTAAATAATGATCTCGTTTTGTCAATTCACGCCATAGATTCATTCCGAGAAAAGAGCTCAGCAAATAGTTCGAGAAGAAATACATAGCGCTGCTATCGTGTTTAATATTTTTATGGCAAAACTCTTTAACTATTTGAATATGTACATTCGTTCACTAAATATACATTTTTACTAAATTATTTATTATTTTTATTTATTATATATTCCTTCGAGTAAATGAAATTTGATAAGAACGTCGTCATTATGAAAGGTACTGATAGAGAAAAAGCACGTGAAAAATTAAGGCGGAAGGTTCAGTTACAAGGAAAAAAGAAACAAGGTTTTAAAGATAGAGACTGTGCTTGTGTGAAAGACAATAGCTACGTTTATAAAAAGTTTCTTTAAATTTAAATTTCTCATTTAATTAAAAATTTTGGGTGGAAAGCTTCAAGTGTTGATATGACTCATCAGCAGATCCCAAATAGCGAAATTGAGTGAAATGAAAAACAAATGTAAAATAGAAAAATGGAAAAAAATGAATTGAGAAAAATAGAGAAAAAAAATTAATTTCAAAAAGAAGAAAAATAAGGGTTTCGTATCGGTAGAGACCTTATACTCTTCAGTACGGTTCGGTTTCTTCCTGCCGTAGACGGTTGGAAAAGATCAAACTAATCCCACCGCTAATAAACTCAGAACAAATTCTGGCTGTTAATTATATGAGTCAAAAGTTCTTGAACAAGGATGAAATTATATATATATAGTAATCTTGATAATATTAAATCGATTTTTTATTAATATTTCATTTATTCGCCCTTATATTATCGAAAAAAGTTATATTTTTTATATATTTATGGTTACTATACTCTTTTAGAATATTGTGTTACCTTCGCTGAAGTTCATTTTTCTCTTTTGTTACTAAAATTGATCTTTCAGTAGCAGTTTTCAATAGTGTATTTATCTGAATTTAAAACTTAAGTAGATTTCAAATATAAAATCTATAAATTTTGCTTCAGAAATCATTCAATAATATTTGTTTAGTGTTTTCACCACACGGATCAGTTTTATATATCCTTCGATTTACGAGTAAATTCAACAAGCATTCGTTAGCTTTACGTAACTAGATTTTTCAAAAATCGCTTTACACTCGAATTTCCATTTTATTTTTAATAAATCTGTCAGGAATATATGAAATGTGCTAGAAACTTGATTTTAATTAAAAAAACATACATGCGTAGGTATATATTAATATGCATAAAAAATTGCATTATGATTTACCATAATTTTAAAACTACAGAATCTCTGTTTCCCGTATTCTTTTCAAATCTATAGCTTTATGTGGTTGGATTTGTTTGTATTTGTACTCACCTTCACTTTTTGTCTCTTGTCCATCTCGTATTTTATATAATTGTTGTTTTGTCCAATTGTCAATTTGTTGAAAAATATTCTGCATTCTGTAAGCATTCTTCGTTTGCTTGCTCATTCAAAACATCAGTTCGAATCGCAAAGGTGTATCTAAAGCATCAACAAGAAAATTTTTTTTTATACTTCAGCGGAGATTTTGATTTTCGTTTACAGGTTTCTTAACATCAAGCCGTTATTGTTTTAACCTGTTAGCAAAGGAAATAAATCGGAATCTTTGTGAATTTATAACTTAGTGAAAGTGTTTTTATCTTCCATCCCAAAGTGTAAGTAAGTGTACAAATTCGATAGTACGTTCGTCCGGTCCAATTAACATCAATGCCTAAAAATTGTATTTACTTTAATTCGAATTGTATTTCTTTTTGCATATTTAATTTATTTTATATCTTTCCGATTATACTGTATAATTTTATGAGACTTAAAGATTATTATTAATAAAAGTAAGAATATTTCTCCGGGGAGTTGAATTTTTTAATTTTTTGTTTCATATTGTTGCTGTTTTTAAAATATATTTATTTTATTCATCGATCAGTTCATGTTGCTCAATATGGGGACAGACTGTCAAATTATATTACCTGTTTCCTCTTGAACCTTACCTTATCTTCCTTACCAGTTCCAATTAAAATATTATTTGACTTATCGATAATTTCTGTACCTTAGACATCCATGTAGCGATTATTTTAACGGTGACATTATGGGTTTCGATTACGTGATTGTGCTGGTAGGGATGATGGTATTTATCTACCGTCAACGGAACTACACTTGAATTGTGGGTTGCACATATGCTATTGTACTGCATCTGTACTTTATCTGCTCTGCAATCAAAAGCTACAGCAAGGACGTCTTTGAAAACATTCAAAAATAATATATTTCCAGCTATGTTTAACACTAGATTTTATATCGAAAGAAACGGATACTTATCTTTCATGAGCCTAACTAAAGCGGCGTAAAAAATTCTATCAATCTCAATTTATTGAATCAAGCAGTACCTTTACATGAATACTTGAGTACTTGACTTGAAATCCACTTGAAGCTCAGGTAGGGCGATTGATTGAATTAATTCCAATTACTTGACTTGAATTTTTTTTTAAATTTAATTTTAAGTTTAAATTTACGCATTGGATGAGCGTTTTCATGATATTTTGATTACTTCAAGCATACTTCAAGTATTCATGTAAACGTTAGAGACTGAGAGGTTATTGAGTTGAGTTAATTAATCTAAGTAGATCCCCAGATTTCTATCTACTATTTTCCCTAATTTATGGAAGAATTAAGTAGCTTGTATGTTTCCTCTAATTGCTATCTTAATGTATACAGTGAGTAAAAAATGCATTTGAATTTGAAGTATTAAATCAAGTCTGTACGCATTCTGAATACCTGCCACGCAGCTGTTCTGAGATTGTGCATAACACGTAATGTAGTTTATCCTTAGCGCGGCTTTTGTCTTAGGTTAGGTTAGGTAAGAAAGGTGCCGCAAAACAACTAGCCTGCATCAGTTAGAACTCTAGTGGGTCCATCGTGTGCCCGTAGGCCCCATGGGATAGCCTTTACAAGCCGCCCCAGATTAATCGTGCTTTCCTGAGGAAACTCAAGATATCTCCAAGACTCTTTACCTAGATCCATCCAGCTTCTCTCAGAAAACTCAGGATATACCTAAATTCTTTGTTTTGCAGCTCCCCCAGACTTGAAAAGAAGTAGCTACCCAGTAGCCTTACTTCTTTTATTCATCAGAGCGGGGCATTCGCAAAGCACGTGTTGGACGGATTCAATTTCCTCCGAGTCCTTACAGCTCCTCCAGAAATCGTTCGCCGCTATCCCCAGTCTTCTAGCATGGTCACCTATGGCCCAGTGACCAGTAAGGATCCCTACTAGATTCCTGGTGTTTGTTCTGCTGCCATCAAGCAGCTTTCTTATCCTTTTCCTGTCATATGCAGGCCACAATTGCCTCGCAATACGGCAGGTAACCCTGTTGGTCCACCGAACGTTTGCCTTTTGATAGGCGCCCCTGATGATTTCCCCTTTTATAGCTCCGATAGGGATCCTCACAAAAACTACAGCTGCGGAGCTATCCAATTCAGAGCGTTTTTTGGCCAACTCATCAGTCATCTCGTTGCCTGAGATATCCTTATCACCAGGTACCCAGCATAGGGTCACCTTGTGCCTTATAGCCAATACCTCAAGGCTAGTTTGCATAACTGCACCAATTTTGATTTTATCAGCACAGCATCCAGCGCCTTGATGGCTGCCTGGCTATCAGTATATATGCCTATGTGCCGTGAGGGCGCTCTGCACTGAAAACACTGCATTTGTCAGGCAGTCTATAAGACTCATGCCACTGTAGATCGCTGGAGAATACTCCAGCCCCTGTGCCCGCCCTTGTCTTGGAACCATCCGTAAAAATAGAAAAATCGGATGCTACGACCAACTCTTTCCCATCCCAGGCACTCCTGGTTGGCATCATCGCACGGATACCCCCACCAAAAGTCAGGATTGGTACTTGGTAGTCTGTTTCTTCCCTGCAATAGTTACAGTCTATCTTCTGAAGTATATTGGAGTGCCCAACACACCTCTCCATCCACCACCCTCCCCCCCCCCCCTCAGCATGGCAGCACTTATAGCCGCCACACCTCTGCAATAGGGGTCCAGCGGCAGTAAGTCAAGGATGACCTCCAGTGATGCCGTGGGCGTGGTGCGCAGACACCCAGTTATTCCCATTCCTCGTCAGTGCCGTCCACTAGACCGTGGAGCCGTAGCAGAGGATGGGCCGAACTATGGCTGTGTACATCCACCGTACCACTTTGGGTTTTAATCTCCAATTTCTGCCAAATATTGGCCTTCTTCACGCGTTCTTCTAGATTGACTTTCCAGCTTGCCTTGGATTCGAGTATGATTCCCAAATACCTTGCTTCACTGCAGACAGTAAGATCCCCTCCACTCAGCATTGGAAGTCTGGGCTTTTGCCTTAAACTTTACATTTCGAGCTATAGCTGTCGTGAGATCTTATGGTTCCTTTCATCTGCGATTTGCAAGCTAGTTTTGAAGCTGTGCATTCAGAACATTTTTAAAGGCTTCTAAGAGTTTTTCTATAGATCTTTGTGTACAAGTTGGAATCATTGCTGAACTCTTTCTAACAATATCACGATGTGGTATTATTCGCATCAGCAATTTCATTACAATCTTGGTATCCTGATCATGTGGTATATTTTAAATTATTTCTAGAAGACATAAGCAGTGTCACGTAGCACAGTTTAGATTAGATTAGATTTGTGAAGGGGTTTTCAGACGTTAGCCTCGCATTCACTGCGACCTAAAAGAATTATTGTGAGTCCCAGTACGATTTACTCCCTTTCTAGGTTTAGACTGTTAATGAAATCGAGGATCATTCTGGTATTTAGGTTCGATGTGTAGTTTGGTGGAGGCAAAACATGTTCAAGGTGGAGTAATCTCCAATGGCCAATGTTTCGCAGATGCTGAGCAAGTGCTCTGAGGTGTTATGACCATCCTGACAGAAGCGGCGGGCTGAAGTCTCAGCCAGGCGCATCTTGTTTAGATGATATCTTAATGGGTAATGGTCTGAGAAGTACTCTGTTATCTTTTGAGCTCTGTTCTCCTAAGAAGGAGAAGTTATTTTGTTTTCCCGCTAGACGTGTCGATGAACTTGTTTGCCTCGAAGTCCGTGTAGTCTTTCCCAATAATTGGATTTTTGATTATTCTTCCAGCTATTTAAGGTAGTTCTGAGGTAACACGTTGAAGTGCTGCAAAACGGCTCTGGTTCAACAAAGGGGGTTTCTGCTCATCTTTTGGCTAGGTCGTCAGTAATTTCATTGCCTTTATGACCCTCATGTCGGGGCACCCCACATAAGGATAACTTTGTTTCTCATTAATAAATTTTTAAGACTTTCCAGACATTCTCAGACTATCCTTGACTTAATAGTGAAGGATTTTAAGGCCTTGAGAGTGTCTTAACTGTCCAAGAGGATATTAATGGTTGAGCCATTTATGTCTATCATAATGTAGGTATTGGTACATTCTTCTATGGCTAATACTTTGGCCTGGAATGCGGTAGGGGTAGTCCCCAGAGATGCGAATTCCAGGTAAGTTTTTTTGTCTAGAATGAACCCCAGAAATTTAACTTCGTCTGAAAATACCAATTCAGTATTATCAAGAAAAGGAAACGTGAGTGAAAGTTTGGTTCTTTACGTGAACGGAACGATAACCATTTTGTTGGGGTTTATGTTAAGGCCTTTGTTTACACTTCTCATGCGGTCTTTTTGCATGAGGTCAGATATGACCTGATCATGTTTGCCCCATATTGTGACTACTACGTCATCCGTGTAGCCTTGTACATTAAATCCCGAATTGGTCAGCTTCATTAGGAGATCGTCAATCAAAATCGACCACAAGAGTAGAGAGTGGACTCCTCCTTGTGGTTAGCATTTATCTGCAATGATCGTGAGTTGTGATTATCTTTCTGCTGCATGGAGTCTATCCAGTTAACTGTAGGAGGCTCAAAGCTTTTATCCTCAGCTTAAGTGCATCGAGGGAGGTGTTTTCAAAAGCACCTTTTATATCTGCAAATGTACATAAGGCCACCTCTTTTGCTTCGAGAGCTTTTTCGTTGTCTTTGACACATTAGATGGCAGTCTCAGTAGATTTGCCAGCTTGATAAGCAAATTGTTTAGAATGAAGTGGTAATTTAATCACAATTTCACTTCGAATATGTAAGTCTAGATTTTTTTCCATGGACTTAAGCAACAAAGAGGAGAGGCTGATGGGTCGAAACTAGCTCTTTTCCTTGCTTTGGATATAAATACCGCCTTGACGTCTCTCCAAGATTAGGAAATTATACCCCAGAACATAACTGGCTCGAAAATTTTTAATCCGTTTAATCAGTTTATAAATATATATTCGAAAACAGATCTTCAGTATCCTTCTGCGGCTACCCAGCACCCTTACTCTTTGCAATCATACATTTACCATGAACGTCAACAAGCAGGAGTCGGATTAAAGTCTTCATCGCTATAGTTGATGTTATGTGAAGTCCTCTTGTTATATCAATACAAATGTCTTTCCGTATTTTAGTTGGAGTTTTCAAATGGATCGTCCTTCTAGCGCAGTGCACCATACCTCTATTTGTGATAATAAATGAAAAATTATTTAAAAGATTAGCACAAACAAGATTAATTATAGAATTGATGACTATATGAGGTTACTTCGGTCAAGCGACTAAATAAATTGGCTAATTTACTCAAAGTACAACCCTTTAATATTCAGGATAAGATAAATTTTGAAAATAATATAGAAATAAATGAAACCAAATTAGAAAACTGGCTAAAATCCCATACCTATTATAAGAGAAAAATATTGAAAATCTTAGGTGACTCTCGAGGACTGAAATGAATTTTAGAAATGAACATTTGCTTAATAACCCTCAAGATATAGCTGCAGAATTTATTGATCATTTTATTACTTGAAAAATGTATTAGGAACGCAATGATATCTTATTTAGTACCTAACCAATATGCAGCAATAGTAGAATCCAGGGACGATGCACTATAGTATAACGTAACCAACTTGATAAATTCGGTTTTGAATGAGAAAGATAAATTTATTTTCATCTTTTGGACAAGAAATTGTTTAAAAAATAAAATTGAAAAAATTGGTGAAGAGGAGTAGTCTCTTTTAAATCCTAGAACGCAAATGGTAATAATAGACCACATTTATAGCAAAGAACTGTAATTAAAATGTGGTTCCCTCAATTTTTGAGACCAATTTTATGTCTAAATGATATACAAAAAAATTGGTTTCTCTTTTTTTACATTTGGCAAAATTATTTTCATTGAATTTCAGTCTAAAAGACGATAAAAATTTGTCTTATCGTTATATGCGTTCTAGAGTATAATGATTTCTGGGGACGCATTGTTTTATTTTTTCCTGATAACAGAGTTTTGCTGTTTCGAAGTTATTAACGTGGCTGCTTCCCTTCTACCTGCAAATGAAGATCTCGAGTTAGTCTACCAATTTGCTGGATGGGAATCATTTATCCTTCAATAAAATTAACTATACATGATTTTAGGGCGAAAGGATTGTTGACTGAACTAATTGATTTGGGTAGTTCGTGCAAGATATTTTTGTCCTACACTGCGTTTCGGAGGTACAATATCTGGTAGTGATTTTTGATGATGAACAGGAAAAAAGATGGACATGCGTGTTTTAGGTGTATGCAAGTAGTTTAAAATGTCTCTAATTTGCACCACGCGATGATGCAACTGGAGATAGAGATAATTTTCCAGATTTGTATGTAATATTTCACTTAAGAAATATTCCATCTCAGTCGGTTCCCCCCTCGTTAATTCACTGATTAATCAGGACTCAAGTTACCACCTGAAACCTATGCCTTCCTATTTCTCCACCTACAAGTAGGCTTCTATGGCACTATAAAACTGCTGATTGGGAAAGTCTCAATTAGTATCTTAGAGAAATTGTTTGGTCCGCCTGTTTTGCTTCAAGGGATGTTGATGAATGCACGTTAGAACTTAATAACATTCTAAATCTTGGCATGCGTAAATACATTCCAGATTACTACAGCAGATCTCAACAACAGCAAAATCGCTCTTGGTTTAACGATAAGTTCAACCAAGCAATAAAAGCGAAAGGGTCTGCTTTTCACGCATCTCAATTGCATCCATATCTGGAACTGAAAAAAGTCTACAAGACTCGATAGAACACCTGCGCAAGTCCATTACCCAGAGAAAAAGAATCTTTTTGACCAGAATATTAGACAAAGAAATAAATTTTTCTGGTGTCCCTGATCAAAGCCATTAAGAACAATGACAGCAACTCCTCAATACCTTCGCTTCTAAACAATGGCGAAATGGTTGTTGACTACCTGGATAAAGCTAAGATTCTGGCTAATAGATTCGCTTTAAGCTCTCATCTTCTACCCACTTCACAGACACTTGTTTTGCATCTCCCATTGGATGTGTACAAGAGCCAATACACATCCGTTTCAAACTCTTTAAGGAGATCAACGTCTCCAAAGTCCCAAGTCCTGAGGATTTCTTGTCTCTGTGAATTAAAAGTTGCGCCCCATCCTTAGCTAAACCTCTGCGTAAACTATTCTACTTGTCTTATTCGACAGGAAAATTTCCAACTGCTTGGAAACTATCTCACATTTAGCCTATTGCCAAGAACGGAGAGGGTAGCGATCCCTTATGTTATCGACCAATTGCAATCACTTCGAATTTCTTTTTGAATCAATTATTAACTACAAATTAGTAAAGTATCGAGATACCAATCAACTCTTCAACGATCGCAAAATGACTTCCGAGCTGCATGCTCATCTGGAGACTTGCTGACTTTTCTTACGGAATGTTGGAACCGTAGTCTTCAAAATTTTGGTGAGTCCAATATCGTTGACCGTAGATATTTCAATAGTCTGATATCCCGCCATTTTTGCCAAATTTATAACACTTGGTCTCCCTCCTCTGCTATTATAGATTGAATGTTTTTTATCCCGTCGCCTAACACGGGTTGTATTAGATGGCGTTTCACCAGAACTTCACGCTATAAATGCCGGTGTGTTCCAGGACTCTTTTATCTCCCCACCTTTCTTCTTAATTTTCACTAATGATCTGCTTTCCCTTACTTTCAATCTCATCCATAGTTTTGCCGATGACAGTATTTCGCTTACTTCTTTGACACTCTTGCGAACTCCAGCGGGAATGCCTTATCTGTTAAAAGATCAAGATCAAGATTTTTCAAAAATTAATTTTTTACTGTCGCAAATTTTCAATACGCCAGGGATTGCCTTTTCTATAGTAAATATTACAAAAAATAATTTTTTACTGCCGCAAATTTTAAACACGCCAGGGATTGCCTTTTCTATAGTAAATTTTTCAAAAAATAATTTTTTACTGTCGCAAATTTTAATTACGCCAAGGATTGCATTTTCTATAGGAAATTTTTCAAAAATTAATTTTTTACTGTCGCATACTTTAATTACGCCAGGGATTGCATTTTCTATAGTAAATTTTTCAAAAAATAATTTTTTACTGCCGCAAATTTTAATTACGCCAGGGATTGCATTTTCTATAGTAAATTTTTCAAAAAATAATTTTTTACTGTCGCAAATTTTAATTACGCCAAGGATTGCATTTTCTATAGGAAATTTTTCAAAAATTAATTTTTTACTGTCGCATACTTTAATTACGCCAGGGATTGCATTTTCTATAGTAAATTTTTCAAAAAATAATTTTTTACTGCCGCAAATTTTAAATACGCCAGGGATTGCATTTTCTATAGTAAATTTTTCAAAAAATAATTTTTTACTGCCGCAAATTTTAATTACGCCAAGGATTGCCTTTTCTATAGGAAATTTTTCAAAAAATAATTTTTTACTGTCGCAAATTTTAATTACGCCAAGGATTGCATTTTCTATAGGAAATTTTTCAAAAATTAATTTTTTACTGTCGCATACGTTAATTACGCCAGGGATTGCATTTTCTATAGTAAATTTTTCAAAAAATAATTTTTTACTGCCGCAAATTTTAAATACGCCAGGGATTGCATTTTCTATAGTAAATTTTTCAAAAAATAATTTTTTACTGCCGCAAATTTTAAATACGCCAGGGATTGCATTTTCTATAGTAAATTTTTCAAAAATTAATTTTTTACTGTTGCATTTTCTATAGTAAATTTTTCAAAAATTAATTTTTTACTGTCGCAAATTTTAATTACGCCAGAAATTGCCTTTTCTATAGCAAATTTTTCAAAAAATAATTTTTTACTGTCACAAATTTTAAACACGCCAGGGATTGCCTTTTCTATAGTAAATTTTTCAAAAAATAATTTTTTACTGTCGCAAATTTTAAATACGTCAGGGATTGCCTTTTCTATAGTAAATATTTCAAAAAATAATTTTTTACTGTCGCAAATTTTAATTACGCCAAGGATTGCCTTTTCTATAGGAAATTTTTCAAAATATAATATTTTACTGTCGCAAATTTTAAACACGCCAGGGATTGCCTTTTCTATAGTAAATTTTTCAAAAAATAATTTTTTACTGTCGCAAATTTTAAATACGTCATGGATTGCCTTTTCTATAGTAAATATTTCAAAAAATAATTTTTTACTGTCGCAAATTTTAATTACGCCAAGGATTGCCTTTTCTATAGGAAATTTTTCAAAAAATAATTTTTTACTGTCGCAAATTTTAAACACGCCAGGGATTGCCTTTTCTATAGTAAATATTTCAAAAAATAATTTTTTACTGTCGCAAATTTTAATTACGCCAAGGATTGCCTTTTCTATAGGAAATTTTTCAAAAAATAATTTTTTACTGTCGCAAATTTTAAATACGCCAGGGATTGCCTTTTCTATAGTAAATTTTTCAAAAAATAATTTTTTACTGTCGCAAATTTTAAATACGCCAGGGATTGCCTTTTCTATAGTAAATATTTCAAAAAATAATTTTTTACTGTCGCAAATTTTAAATACGCCAGGGATTGCATTTTCTATAGTAAATTTTTCAAAAAATAATATTTTACTGTCGCAAATTTTAAACACGCCAGGGATTGCCTTTTCTATAGTAAATTTTTCAAAAAATAATTTTTTACTGTCACAAATTTTAAACACGCCAAGGATTGCCTTTTCTATAGGAAATTTTTCAAAAAATAATTTTTTACTGTCGCAAATTTTAAACACGCCAGGGATTGCCTTTTCTATAGTAAATTTTTCAAAAAATAATTTTTTACTGTCGCAAATTTTAAATACGCCAGGGATTGCCTTTTCTATAGTAAATAT
The DNA here is from genome assembly GCA_963930735.1 of Dioctria linearis. NCBI lineage: Eukaryota > Metazoa > Arthropoda > Insecta > Diptera > Asilidae > Dioctria > Dioctria linearis. Next base: position 325,993,870 of record OZ005740.1, on the reverse strand, counting down.
TTCAAAAAATAATTTTTTACTGTCGCAAATTTTAATTACGCCAAGGATTGCATTTTCTATAGGAAATTTTTCAAAAAATAATTTTTTACTGTCGCAAATTTTAATTACGCCAAGGATTGCATTTTCTATAGGAAATTTTTCAAAAAATAATTTTTTACTGCCGCAAATTTTAAATACGCCAGGGATTGCATTTTCTATAGTAAATTTTTCAAAAATTAATTTTTTACTGTTGCATTTTCTATAGTAATTTTTTTAAAAATTAATTTTTTACTGTCGCAAATTTTAATTACGCCAGCGATTGCCTTTTATGTAGTAAATTTTTCAAAAAATTATTTTTTACTGTCTCAAATTTTACACACGCCAGGGATTGCCTTTTCTATAGGAAATTTTTCAAAAAATAATTTTTTACTGTCGCAAATTTTAAACACGCCAGGGATTGCCTTTTCTATAGTAAATTTTTCAAAAAATAATTTTTTACTATCGGAAATTTTAAATACGCCAGGGATAATTAAATAACGACATTCATGATATCCGCGCTTGGAGCAAAGCGGATCGCGTCGAATTCAATGCAACTGAGACGCCAAACTGTTTCATTTCTTTAAAACAAGCTCATAATTTTTCCATTCCCGTTTCTTTACGATACACCGTCTTTATGCATTCTTGGCATTAATATCAGAGACAGATCACCATTTCTCTGCTGCCAAAGAATCATCGAAATGTTTTGGATTTCTGAAAAGGTGTGGGAAATATTTCAGCCCATCAAATCTAGTGGTTCTCTACAAGTCCTACAGCAGACTTAAAATTGAATACAATTGCAATATCTGGGCCGGGGCTGGTAGTATATCCTTAACCTCATTGGATATTGTTCAAAAGAGAGCCTTCAAACTCATTTGCGGTTTGGTAATAATTTGTCATATCGACTCAGTTGAGCCGCAATGTTGGATGCCTTTTGTTCCTTTATCGCTATATGCATTATCAATGTTCTGATGAATTATGTATCTGATTCCTTGTAGAGTGATTCATACACGCAATACTCGTGCTTCAAACCACGCACATCCTTTCACCCTTCAAATTACTTTCGGCTGTACAGTAAAATTCCCTGATGAGTTTTTATCCCGAACTGTGCGAATGCAAAATAGTCTCTTCTTTCTTTTTGGGCTTACAATCTGCGAAAGCTTAGGAACAACATACATTAGCACCTCCGTCACTCTTCTCACTAATCCATTTTGCTGTCTCCTTCTTGCCATGTTGTGCTTTCCATCATCCCCTGAAGTTGGTTTAGTAATATTTAGAAGAAAAAAAACCGAACGATGAGCTAGTTACCTTGCCATAATAATATGCATCCGACTACAAAATTTTCATCAAAGTAAATTATCGATGACATGTAAAAGTAAATAGTATTTAACTCCTTGGGAGGGTCTATTGTGTTCATCGTCCCACTCTCTTAAACCAAGCCAGTTTCCTTGAGTAGGTTGAAGAGCCCGCGGATCGGTCTGTCCACGAATCAGTGACATTTAAGCATTGTAGAGCCCATAGCAAGATCATATAACAAATTGCCACCTTTGTTTTAAGTATACTTTAAATTCCCAGAATTATAAGACAAGACTTAGGAAATGTACATAATTGTACTCCAGAAATAGAAAATTAGTATTTTTATTTTTGGTTTTTCTGTCTTGAAATAACGCCTAATTTTGGTGTGGTTTCATTCAAATGAGAATCTACCAATAAATTCACGCTCATCGATTCTATCGAAAATTAGGTAATAAATTCTCCGAATTTTTTAAAAATATTTTCAAAGTTATGTAATTTAAAAAATTTTAAAAATTCAAAAATTTTACTGTTTGCTGCATCTTTAAATGTTTATAGTTTTTCATCACAAGTTCGTTATTTATTTATTTCTACAAATTTCATCAATGGCTAACTGCTATAAAATCAAAACAAAATATGTTCAAAATAGAATGATCCAATTTAAATAAATTTAAAATATTTAAAAGAAAAACTCAAAGGAGTAAGGAAAAATACATTAGATTATAAAAGTAACATAATACAAAAATACAGACGAGAAGTGAAATTGAACAAAAAAAAAGCTACAATAAGTAAGTTGACCATTCAAGAGACGTACATGCAAATGAGCATTAAACAAACGATACATCGACGTAATAGGCTCATTAAAACTGTAATTTGTATTACAAAACGGTAAACAAAAAAAGTCAGAGTTTCTCAATGAACGACAAAGAGCAGAGATATTTAAGAGCCCAAGGAACTCAGGGGAATTTATTGTACCATGCAAGCAATCAAAAATAAAAAGGATCCTAAAAATGTCACGCCCCCTCTGAAGGGTGTCGAGGGAGAACAACTTGAGTCTATCAGCATAAGGAGACAAGGCTACAGGATCACTCTAATAAAATCATGCCCAAACAGGACTGGCATACTCCAAGATTGGCCTAACAAAAGCGACATAGAGGTTCTTGGTTACAAAAGGATCATTAAAATCCCAGGACCACCTCGTAACAAAGCCCAAAGCAGTGTTAGCCCTATTGACAATATCTGAAATATGCTTTTCAAATGAGAGCCCGGAATCAAAAATAGCCCCCAGATCCTTGATGCTGTGAAGTCTGGACAATAAACTTGTATTGATGAAGTAATTCAGATATGAAGGACTACGCTTACGATAATAAGACATAAAAATACACTTATCAATATTCAAAGGAAGAAAATTCTTAGAATACCAAGTGTGGAAGGTGTTCAAGTCAGAGTTACTCAGAGCATAGTCATCGTTATTCGAAATAGTTCGGAAAATCTTGACATCGTCAGCAAATCAGTGAATTTTGGTATGAGGTAGTAACAAGTGTAAGTCATTGATATAAATGACAAACAAACCAAGATGGCTACCCTGGGGTACACAAGAAGGACTAAAAATGTTTCTGGACAGTATACCACGAAAAGAGACTTGCTAGGTACGGTTAGATAGATAGAAGAAGAAACAGATGAGGAAAACCCAGCAAAATAAGCTTATGGCTAATCCTGTGGAATGCCTTACTAAAGGCTATATATAAAAAAATACTATTGAGCGAAAATTCTGGTAATCAGACATCAAGGAGAATGAAGTTATTATTTCCCTTTATATGTAAAAAAAAAGATCTTTGCTTCGATTTTCTTGAAACTTAATTTTAGGTATATATAATAAAAAATATGTTTGATTCGTCACTTTGCTTGGAAATAATTAAAATTTTAATTCATTTTTACTATGTTATAATTGAAATCTCAGCTTAAAAGAAATGTTCTCATATTAGCCAAGCCACAATCATCTCATATTAGCCAGGCCACAATCATCTCATATTAGCCAGGCCACAATCATCTCATATTAGCCAGGCCACAATCATAGTATAGTCCCTGTCTTAATAAATTATATTATTGAATTATACAAAAGAAGTAGTGAAAGATACCGAAAATATTATCCCAATATTATCTAGCAAGCCTCAAATCGAGGGCACCTTTTGTACCTCCTGTTTGTAATTACATACTACATAAAAAAAAGTGGAATGGTCTGCACCAGTTTTCACCACCAAAACTAACCTTGCCTACTCAAATATTTCACATTATATATGATTGCTCTGTAGTATGTATTTATGTAGACTTGAAGAACCTCGGGAATTCCAATATTGTAATTAATCTTATCCTGTAGATTTTACCATCGTGGGTAAGAGCTTACTTATAGTCTCTAGCTGGAAGTAAATTGCATTCTTGCTATTAAGAATGGCTTTTAGTGCTGAGAGACTATCATGGTTTTGATATCACCTTATTGCTCGATATATCTCCCCACATTACAGATTTTTGACAGTAATGGAAAACCTTTCTCCAGATCCTCTATTTGATTTCCTCTCATAGCACGATCACGCAAATATACCGTTCATGAATATCATTCATGCATAAGATTTAGTATCTATATGCATTTTAGTGCACTTATATATATTTAATACTGGAAAAGTTAAATTTATATGTTATTTTCACAAAGATATTCGTTTACTGCTCAAATGGTGAAATAAATAAATTTCCTGATATTCATGCGTATTGGTGACTCCCACAAATATCAAAAGGTTCATGTAAGAATGGCACGCATGCGTACCTAATCACATCAAGTTTTTGTGAACTTTGGGTAGAAATCAGAAAATTTTTAATGTATTTTCTATCCATAACGCCCTAAACAGAGTTATCCAAAAGTTTTTCCTTTCTATTGAACACGATATCAACTATAATTAGGGCTCCGCACCCAAAGGGTAAAAACGGGAACCCTATTACTAAGCCTCCGATGTCCGTCCGTCCGTCATCGGGCTGTATCTCATGAACTGTAATAGGTAAACAGTTGAAATTTTCACAGACTGTGTATTTCTATTGCTGCTATAACAACAAATAATAAAAATAAAATTAAATTAAAAGTTAAAGTGGGCCCCATAAAAGAAACGTGTTTTTTGGCGTATACATAGTGTTAAATTTTGTACGATAGTACGGAACCCTTCGTGTGCGAGTCCGACTCTTACTTGGCCGTTTTTTTTTATATACACAACTGCATTGAGTTTTGTGTCTGCATAGTACTGATAACATCTTCTTGAAAATCCTTTATTGTTATCATATACAGTCATAAGTAAAAGTTCCATTTATTACTTTTGTCTGGCTGAGTAAAAAAATTAAAGGAATAAAATCATTTTAAAAAAACCAAAACCCGACTTCAAATATATAAACTAAAAAGCTAAAAATAATTCTATGGTCCTCCTGAGTCAATTATTGATGCCCAGCGGGAATTGGAAATATCACAGGAAGCTCTACTCAGTAGGCATAGATGCATGGCTTTTCGTTGCACACCTCATTTCTTTATAACATTACATGTCATTAGGAGAAAGCAATAGAAAAGCTTTTTTACCGCTTCTTCCAAGCTTCCATTTCGAAGGCCTTAAAATTTTTTCCGCTCAGTTCCCTTCCGCCAAGCTTCAATGTGACTAACATGGAAGCAATTGAGAAAAAGTACTTTGCTTCCACAGGCTTCCATTGGAAGGCCTTTTTCCAGCTGTGTAATAACACAAATCTATGAAATCGATTTCACTTTTGGACCATGAGTTTGGACATGCATACAAAAGCAAGAAACAAGAAACAATTGCTATTGCAGTGCACTATTTGCCATGATATTGAGAACTAAATCTAAAGTCTCCTTGGTGGAAATAATCGTGAAGTATGGCGACATTGTCATTCAAATAAACATAATCATTTGCTGCCCGGGATGGTAATTCTATTTAATATGTTTTTTTTTAGTCTGTGTCAAACCGTGCAGTACCGGACAATTCTTCAATTTGACCTATTACAGCTATGTTCTAACTGAAGCCATAGCTCTTACCGTAATTAAGTCATAATGAAATTAGATGATATTTGTTTAAACTTACGTGTTTTCAGTTACTAAAGAGGAGAGTCTACTGTTAACAGTTTTAATAAGGTTTTAAATAAGATATGAAGATCCGATATTTTTATGTTAGAGTGCCATAACTCCGAGGAGGGGAGGTGTATTGGAAAGACCATGAGGCTCTACATATAATGAGGTCCTTACGGTGACCGTAAACTTGGTACTTTTACCAATAAATGGTGTTTCGTAAAAAACTATGTTATTTTTTTAATCACCCTGTAATTCGGCCCCCACCTCCGGCATACAATTTATTGTTTTTCTAGGTGAATGCTAGCCTTTGTACATCTCACCAGAAAACACCCAATTAATTTGCTTTGCTCAGCTATTCTGAAGGTCCCCATCGAATTATGACCAAATTTTTAGGAACCACCTTGAAGGCATGACGTTTTTAACTAAAAAAAAGGAATTATCAAAATTGGTTTAGAAATACTGGAGGTATGAAAAGTCGGTTAAAAATGCAGAAATTTAAGGCAACTGTATTATTGAAGTTCTAATCGAAAAATATATCTACTCATATCTTCAGCTCAACTTTAGCAGTAAAAATACAACTTTAAATCTAAAGTGCCATGAAAAATGCAATTAGTCTATTTTATCCATGATCAGATGTCTCGCAATATTCGTATATATAGCAAACTGCCAATGGCAGCCCCCTTTTTGTCAAAATTACAATAAAAACAGTTACAATAATAACCTACTATTGAATTCAACTTTTTGTTATTTTGGTGTAGTTTTTCATGAGCTATCAATTCTAAGTTCTGATAATTTGCTTTAAGGTATTTATTAATACTTGAAAGTGTAAGCTCAAGAAACAATTTTTTTATATAGTAGTAACCGTAAGGTTTCCATTACCAAATTATATAACTTGAGTTATATAGACTGGTACTAGAAACGTCTTTGTAACCACTATAAACCCCTTATAGAGCTTAAATGGAGGATTATATAAAGGTTACCGTGACTTGAATTAGGTAACGTTATATAACTAAAAGTTTTATAAAATGAGTAACCAAAATATTCTGGTTACCTTAATATAACTTCTTATATAACCCAAGGTGCTCTCGATTAATTTATTTTGGTCATAGCAGTGGTTGCGGTAATGTTTCGGTTACCTTTATAAACTTTGTTTATAATGGTGATGGTAATGTTTCCACAACGCTCGGAATTCTCAGACTGATTACTTTCAGTGATAGAAATGTTAGGGAAATTATTTTTCGTTACCTTTATAAAACAATAATATGCAAATATTTACGAAACCTATCTTGACATAGAATTTCGATTTTTTTTTGTATTGTATTTTTATAATGTAAGGGTTTAATATTTTTACATTTTAGAAGTACAATTTTTCGGCATATGTGGTGAAATTCAGCTGCAATTGAAATTTTACTGTGAATATCATCATAGATACTTCTAAAAAATACAGACCCCTCCAAAAATAAGCAATTTTTATTAATTTTAATTAAATATGACAAAATATATAAATTTCTCTTAGGTGATATTAATTCATAAAAATTACATAACATAATTTAGAAATGTTATGTACATAAAAAGATGTATTTTCTTCATATAAAGATAAAACGCAATTTAAAAAATTGGCTTAACTGACATTTTCTTTTTTATCGGTAATAGACAGATGAAAAAATGGCGGCTTGTACTTAAATGAACAAATTACCATTATAAAACTTCAAGTAGTTTTATATAAACTGAATGACCCTTATAAAACTTCTAGAAATATTATATAAACTAAAGGCACTACCATGCTTCGAAAATGGTCCTTATATACCCTTTAGTCATAATATGTAACCTTTGGTAATGTTATATATCTTAATTATAGTCACAAAAAAACAGACAGTGTTCTTATATACCCTTTGGTTATATTATGTTATATAAATAAAAACAGTTTTATAATGGCTCCATTCGACACTAAAAGTAAATTGTTTTTATAACGATCACCGTAGTTACTAAAAGGCCACCAAAAAATTTTACGATATTTTATAGTGGGTATATGTATTACCGAAAGTTCCCAATTTTTATTAAAGTCACCTAAATTACTGAAAGTTGTCGAGTTATATAAGGGTTACCACGGATACCGCAATAAACACTTATTACCTATAAGTTTATAACGTGGTGATCAAAACAATTATAAAACTTTCTTATATACCTTCTAGTAATGGTTACTCTAAGTTATATAGGCTGGTGATTGAAACATTTCCATCACCAACTTATAAAACCTTTAGTAACTTATTTCCACGATAACCATTAGTAACCTAAAAAACTCTAATATAACTACATCACCAATTGGTAATATTATAAAACTCTTATATAACCACTGAAATTCTTATATAACCGAGTAACCATTATATACCCCTAATAAAACTACCCATCACCTTCAGTCACCAAAAATTGGAAAAATCTTTACTTATTGTTATTACCTTACGACAACGCTGAAAAAAATTATATAGCTCAGTAAAGAGATATATATCCATAAGAAAAAATCATAATTCTGTTATCAGAAAAGTTTATGGTGCGGACTTCGTACATTGTGGACATCCAGCTATTTCACGCCAATGCCCACCTAATTACTTCTTGTTCGTGCTCTACTAGTACCTGTAATAACCTATGGCTGTGAAATTTTTGGCAAACTATACTATAATAATACAAGGAACTTAGCATTGCTTTCAACTCTATAATCAGGTATGTACATGGTTTTCGCAGATACGATCATGTATCACCATATAGATGCTCAATCTTGGGGTGTGATTTGCTAACCTATTTGAACTTTCGTATGCTAGTTCTTTTGGTAAGAATTATAAAATATCATAAACCTAGATATATCTTTGAACTTCTTAAATTTTCTAGATCAAATAGAACATTGCAACTAATTTTACCTAGGTCTCAATTCTTAATAACAAAGCGCCTGTTTTTCAGCCATGTCATTAAATCATGGAGCCAGTTACCCTCTCAAATCAGAAGCTCTATACAGGCCGGCACACTATCCTCTATAAGTGGTAGCATATTTGTATTTCTTACTTTAGGTAGTTATTAATAAATCTTAGCGTTCTATTTTTTATAGTATCATATCTTCTTCATCCTTCTTTTCTGTTTTTAGTTCTTCTCTCTTATTATTATATAATATTTTTATATGAATTATACTGTTAATTCTAATATTCTAACTCTACCTTGTACAAATTGGAAAGATCTTTAAATCTTAATTGTGCAATGTTTCTTGAATAAATTTGAATTTGAATTTCAATAAATAAACTGCGAAATACTGCGATAACTTTGTTATACACCATTGCAACTATTTTTTTTAATGATTAACATTCCGTAACTTATATCGCGCATAAGTTAATTAAGCTAACCAGAAATATTTAGAGCAGATCAAAGTCACAATTCAATTACATGTTTTAATATTGAATAAAAAAACAGTTTTCTTGTAATGATATTGCGATAAAAAAATAATTGAAACTTTTTAGATACTGAGAAATTATCCATGAGTTATTCTTATAGTTAGTGTTATTTTACTATTTAGCTGTAGAGAACTTATAGACTCAATTTTGTGCTCTATGCAACCAAAAAGTATAAATATTGAATTTCACTTTAGGTATACCTATACATACCTACATATGTAGTATGTATCTATGTATTCTATAGAAAAAAACATAGAGGCTACCATAGTCGTAATTCCGAAAAGACAACAAATTATTATCAATTTAGGAGGCATAGCAATAATTTAATAAAAATTTAACCTGATTGCTACACGGTTAAAAATGTGGGGCTAAAATTTAATCTTTTTTGGGTTGTATATATGACCAGTCCAATAAAAGATTAAATTTCAATAATATGAATGTATTCAAAATTCTTTTCAATAATTTTTCTTAATATAATTTAATACTCCATGTATTATAAAATGTAATATCAAATGTGTTAAATTATAACCTTTTGCTGGAATTTATTTGTAATAAAAAGAATTAAAATATAAACCAAAAGGATTATATATTTTAGTCACAAAGTACTAGAAATTAAATTTTCATAGTTTAGAATTTTAATAAGATCAACTGCATTACAACTTAATAAATAAAACACTTCCTATTTTACTTTTTCCATTTTATTTTATGAAATTAACAAATTATACTTATGCAGTACATATGTACTATTGATACATAAAATTAAGATATAACTATGGGAACCAAAACATATAACTTCATGTTTGCAAAATAACTTTCAAAAGTTGCTTTGTAAAGTAGATCTTTATATTTAACAATACAGTCTTCTTCTATTTTATTCAATTCAAAACAATCTACATTTGTATCGAAACCAATACAAGTGTGCTTATTAACAATAAAAAAGATTTCGTTATTTCTGTAAATTATATCAATAATACGGCCAAACAAAAAAGGTGGATCCTTATCCATTCAAATATAAGTGTCTTTTCTATAATGAAAATCTGGACTAACTTCTCCCCAGGAAGTATTGAATGTTTCTTCATTTAAAAAACTTTTATTTAAAAAAAATATCTTTGTCATAGGTTACTTCATTGATATTAATTTTTTGCAGTTTACCAAAACTAAATGATTCTTCGAATTTTAAATTCTTTATTGTGTGTGCCATAAATTGCTGATGTCGAATGGTTAATGACTTACAAATGTTAATATAATTATTTAAGGAAGAGCTTAATTTTGAACAATATTTATGCTTAGCTTCGTAGCGTATTGTCCAACTGTGAACTAAGGGGCTATTTCTCTTTATTAGACCCGCATAGTGATGTTTGGGAATTAAATTCTTTTTATAGGAATTTATTATAATATTTAAGTGAAGCTTAATTAATCGTTTTAAATCACCAATACACGTTGCAGTTATTTTTGGGGATAATATAATTCGTGTTATTCGAATTAAACTCAATACTCCTAGCCAATTCTGTGGTACTACTTTTTGAAAGTCTTCAGAATGCTTTGACGGATTTTTCCAGAGTATTTTTCCTGATTTCTTTAGTCCTAGGTCCTCCAGAAGAAGGCGGTAGCAATATTAATAATGATATGAAGTTTTAGATTTCTTTATTCCAATGTATTAAAAATATATAATAATAACGTCTGCGAAATAGTATGTAGGTACTGACTTACCGAATGTTTCAGTATTCTCCAATGGGCTCTCTTTTCCCGTCGTTTGATTTAAAACAATGTCAACAAAATCAGCATATTTCTTCCATTTATCAAATAATAGAGAAGTCTGAGTTTTATACTTCAACTCAAAATCATAAAGCCACTATAGTAAAATTGCATTAGTTTACAAGTATTACATACATATACATAAAAATATTCCTTACCAAGTTCGAATCAAAAAAGAAGAAAGGAAATCTTTCGAAGACTTTGATTGAATTTAAAGAAAGTTTTGTTCGTAGGTCAACAGTAACTTTAAGTCTTAATTTTATAAGTTCTTCCTGCTCCTTTACCACACAATTTTTAAAAAACTCACGGTTGTCTTCACCGAGAATTCCTAATTCAACTTTCTCTGTTCTCTATTTATTCTGCTCAGGTAATTTTTTTGTCAAATTCCCTCCAACTTTATGCCTTTTGTTATTAGAATTTTTAATTTTGGATGCAAGATATCCCGTATTGGAAGTAGGATCATAAAGTAAGTCCTGAAATTAACATTGAGCTTGAAATACGTACATATTAACTAATTAGAATAAAGTCTTTCGTAAAATTCCCTCTATTGCACTATTTTGAACTTTAAATGAAGGAAATAAAGCGAATTTTCTTAATTCTACATACTTTGTCTTTTGATTGGCACTTTTATATAACACTTTTACAAAAATTCCCGCCTTGCACTCCATTTTTGCTGAGTTAAATTCAGCTTAACCTGTTCCAACCACTTAGAACTTCCATAAATATCACTTACGAAATGACACACGAATTCACAAAAATAACAGTAAATGGTTATAGAAATTAATTGTATTCCTGAAAAAGGTTAAATTTTACACCACATTATACTGAATGCAGTAAAATTTTATTCTTTCGAAGAGTAAATTATATTCCAAATTATACTGAATGCAGGCATCAAGACTTATCATGTTCTCCCTTAATACCAATGGGGTTTAATTTATAATACAGAACGCATATGCGTCATACATTTATTGCAGCGACAAGCTCTTTCACGTTGTTCACATGGAACTTTGTTGGTTTAATTTATAAACCAATTATTATTACATTTAAGTTAATTCTAATTAAATGAGCGCTTTCTTCTTATTTTAATCCAAAAGGGTTTTACTTATATATCAGGAATTACTATTGTTATTTGTAGTAATTTCAATTTATTACAAAAAGGCAGTATTCCTTTTTTTGGTTTAAAAAATATCCTAACATTTTTAACCGTGTACGAATTCGTCCTTATTCCAGTAGTCCTAAAACTATAAGGTTATAAATGTATAGTTATACCAAATAACTATATCGTTACATTTCTACTAATTTCTTCGAGTAGAAACTTAAGCTTAAAACTGGAAACAACTTCGACTAAACGAAATATCAGGTTAAAAAGTAGTTTATAAGAGGTCTATTTCTGGATATCTATCAAGTTGAGTTTAATTACATTTGAAGTAGAATATAACGAAACACAGTAATTCTCCACAGAGTTGCGCCATTTTAATGTGTTTTTTTTTGTTTTTGTTTTTTATTATTAACCCAAGCTCAGAGGATACCCTATGATGCAAAGCACAGCATGGCTGGAAGGAAATAGGGATAGGATTAGATTAGGATTATAATAGACATAATACGAAAAACTTTCCAGCGACGAGTAAGTTTACAGCCAAATTGGAACGAATTGTCTAGCAGCAGGGTTCTGTTTTCAAAAATTATTCCTTGATGGATGTCGTCAGGTTAATTGAATTGTTTGATCCAACTTAAGATGTAAGTTAGGTTCAATCCCAGATTTTTGAATCAAAATGAAATATTTCACGATATTTCCCTTAATAACCTTGTCTTAACCTTTTGTATTTGAAATACAAGATGTGTTGATGCATTTTTTCCGCCAAAATAGTAACAAAAGATTTCATATGTATGTACATGTGTACAACGAAATGCTTGTTCAAAAATGTTCTAAAATCTAAACCGACTACTAATAAAAATCTTACATTTTTCAGATCCGCCAGAACCTATATCATCAGAGCCTATTGTCGTTGATTCTGGAAAAACTCACATCAGTCTATCATGGGGCAAACCATATAGTGGAGATGCAGCACCTGTTGTTGCATACAAAGTGGAAGCTTGGCAGGTAGGTAAAGATGGAGGTGCTACTTGGCGTGAGCTAGGGATGACCCCAATCAACAGTTTCGACATTTTCAACCTGAAACAAGGATTAGAATATCATTTCCGAGTAACACCACGTAATCGATATGGATGGGGAAGGTCTGTCCAGACAAGCTATCCAGTTCTAATCGGTGGAGCTGAATGTCTTCCTGAATTCACAAAAATTCTTCCCGGACAAATGAAAGCGTTGATAGACAAAGAATGTATATTGGAGTGTAATATAAAAGGATCTCCAAAGCCAAATGTGATTTGGTATAAGGATGGACAAAAAATTGAATCCACTGACAGAGTATCGATTAGACAAATTGGATCAATTTGTAGGCTTAATATAAGTCAGATTTTCGATATCGATACTGGACGGTATACATGCGAAGCAACCAATAATCAAGGAAAAATCTCTTCATATGCACGCCTCCAAGTTGTATCTGATCCGAAAATCTATGAAGCTGATAATAAATTGAAGGAGTTCGTCAACTCTGACTATCTGACCTTAACTGAAATGCTTCCTCAATTTACAATGAGATTAAGAGATCGCAGAGTACAAGTTACGCATCCAGTAAGGTTAACATGTCAAATATTAGGATATCCTCAACCTGAACTGAGTTGGTTTAAAGATGGTAGAGAAGTGGAAAATGATGGTCGATTCTTGATATGTGATGATGGCCAGTTTAATACTCTAGAAATCGGAAGTACATCTCTGGATGATAGCGGAACATATACTGCTACAGCTAAAAATGAATTGGGATCAGTTTCATGTAATTGTTCTCTTACCGTTGATAAAGGCATTAGAGCTTATATTGCTCCAGATTTTTATATGCCATTAGATCCTGTATATATATTCAAGGAAGGAATGGAAATTCGTCTTACTGCAAAGGTAGAAGCATATCCAGCTGTAGGTGTAGCATGGCATAGAAATGGAACACGATTACGGCCGAGTAGAAAAATTTTAGCTACTCTAGATCATGATGGTTTTGTTGAACTTATTATTGCCGATGCAACTTTACGAGATGCTGGAATTTATATATGTGTAGCTTCAAATGCTGTTGGCCGAGTTGAAAGCAGCTGTCGAGTTGTTATCGAAGAAACATTAAAAACAGAAAAAGGAAATATTCCAATTATAAGGAGTCCCGATATGCCGTAAGTTAGATTGAAAGCGTAAATACTTAGTTAAAAGAAAAAAACTTTAATTTGAATTTGTTATTTCAGTTATTCCAAGGAACCAATGTTCGTGAAAAAACCAAGATCTAGTGAAGCATTTGAAGGCGATACTGTCATAATATTTTGTGAGGTAGTTGGAGACCCAAAACCAGATGTTGTTTGGCTTAGAGATTTCTTAAAGGTAAGTAATTATTAGTTTTAAATATTATTTTGTTTTATATATTTAGCCTAAAAGTACTATGAAATTTGTAGTTGTAGTAAATAGTAAATAAATCCACCGTAGGTATACAGAAAACGTTGTCTGCTACTCACTGAATATGAAATAAAACCTAGAAGGGGTTACATTTTGGGTATAAATAGTGTGATCATTGGCGTAACTAGGTAGAGGCAAGGGGGGGGCCCAGAATGCGGACTAGTACCGCAGGAAATTATGAAAATTCCCAAAAACATTCGTTAATTCGTACAATCTTAGGACTAATTAAATTGAATCCGTTTGGATCGGAATCGAAAAGGCTTTAACGCGTTCTCTTCTTCAAGAAAAAAAAATCTTTTAAAAATTTTTAAAAACTATTCTGAGTACTCTGATTCTACTGAATTTGGACAAAGGCATGATCTGTAGGAGAAATCATGCAGAACTATTTTGACAGTTTGTGCGAAATGAAATTTTGAAAATTTCGTAAAACTTTGTTTAATTTTTCGGAAATAAAAGCTTTTTTAGCATTTTTGATTCTAATCCCAACGGAATCAGTAATAAGGCTGATTATCTTTGTAAGGTAGAATTATTTACTGCGCAATTAAAAACTTCAATAATATTCTTATTACGTTACATTATGGAATAAAACTATATTAGCACTCTAGACAATAAATACTTCATGAAACCGAGAAATTCACAGAAAAACATTAAATTTGTTTAGAACCTACTCGAAAAGGAAAAGGCAACCGGAGAGAGCAAAAGACTTTCTGATAAAGTCCACTCTAGGTAAAAGTAATTTAGTAGACATCAGATACAAGGCCAAAGCCATCCGAATATTGGAAGATACATATTTTCAACCAAGTGATGGATAACATTATCACTAACTTCAAAAATAGGTTTGAAAACCTACCTTTGCACAGTCAGTTGACTCATTTATAAAGTTGTACCTGAAACATTGAGAAGCATTTGTAGAAAAGTATAAAAAAATTTAAAGTAGACATTTCCTCCTTACAGCCTGAAACGTAAATAATAAATAACATGTTCCAAAACAAGAGCATTGTAGTAAATTTGGAAAGACTGAAAACAGAAATTAATAAAGACTTCTGCCCAAATTAATACAAGTAGCTGCAAGCAGCTCTGGGTCTTCCTGTCACCTCGGCTAGCTGTGACCGGAGCTTTTTCGTCGAGTTAAAACTCGGTTAAGAGAAACTGCTTCAGGAGAGGTTTTCGATCATGGCACTCATAAACATTGAAAATGAGATAATTAAAAACAAACTAAAAGCGCAACAGGTGCTAAATAAGTTTGCAGAAAAAAACCCGTAAACTAAAGGGTATACAGACTTTAACTATCTCTGTATTACTGCTTAATATAAATGTAAATAATTGATCTAAAATGTATATCTAACTTCAGACCTGTAATGTACTTAAGTACATTGGTACATTAGGACCAGTACCAGGACCTGGATTTAAATGTGATTTACAAGTCTTCGTACTGGTACTCAAAAAATTCTCAAGTACAAGTCCCGATACTGGTACTTAACGGACTTACTACAAATACCGCCATAACGCAAAGTACTTCAACTTTTGTAAACTATTTAAATACGCTTTCTAATAATAGAGGCTATCTGCATCTCGACAGTGCCTCAAGAAATCTTACCGCCTTCAGGAAAACAGATAGAAATTTAGCGCAATATATAAGTAATTGTAGGACAGAAATTGACATGCTGAATCGATATCCTTTCTTGAAAAGATTGACAATCATGTGCTACAATCCAGTCTCTTCCTCCGCACATTTGGAGCGTTTATTTTCATTTGCAGGTCTTGTAAATGCTACACAAAGGCAATGATTATCTGATGTGACATTTGTTTTCTCAAATACTGTATGAAAACCTTCCAAAATTATATAGAAATTAAAAAAGCAAAAGCTTATACGATATTTTATGATATTTCGTAAATGGAAAACTCATCCAATTATTTAACTGGCTATAGATTTTTCAAAATCTCTGATTTGAGTTTTCGAAAACTCTTGAACCTTAAAAGTACCAGTATCAGTACCTGGACTTGTACTTGAAAATTTTTAAGTACCGGAACTTGTACTTAAAAGATTTGAAGTATGGGTCCTGGTACTGGTACTTGGAATAAATACTGGGCATTAGGCAGGGCATCACTATCATATCAGTTTCTTGTATAGAACTTAAGGACCATGATTTATTTTCCTTAATACGTGAGAGAAGGAAAGAAGGGGATGTGGAAAACAAACGACACCACCTTATTTTATTTTTATATTAAAATCGTGCAAATTTTATTTTATTTTTAAAATAAACACTACTTCCTATGATTTGGGAAAAATTTAAATCGCGTCGGATGCTTGGAGTGGACTATACCGAATAGATGAGTTCCGCTCTGGTTCATTGGGATTAAAGAAAAGAATGCACTTTCACTCATTTCGCCAATTGGATTATGTACTAATCTATTTTCACAATAATTTGAATGTCCGACTAAAACTATTTCGTAAAAACTCGCCGAATGACTAGTTATCCAAAAATTGATTGAATGCTGATTACTTATACTAACTGATAAGCAATGTACCATGCTTGTCAGTCTGCGGGTGCTCAATATCATCCAACAAGAATTATAAAGAATGGGAAACAATTGAAAACTGTTCCTCTGGCCTATAATATCGGAGCCTCGATAAAAACTGTCATATCTCAAAAACAATTCTGATCTAGTTTTTTGCTTTCTTGGAAGCACAGTTGAGGTTTCACGAAGGAAGACTACATATTACAAAAGTAGCATCGCGATGTTGGTGCTCGTAAAATAAGAAGAATTTTTTTATGAGAATTATTTTATTGTTTGCGTGCAGAGCTATTTTAGCGGAAATTATGTTATAGAATCTAGATTAGGTTTCTTGTGCGTTCTTTAACTTAGTCTCTGTACTCTATATTCTCTGTAACTTTAGAAACTTTATGTGTTTTTAATCTATGCAATTTCATTGGCTCTAGACATTATATCAACATCTTGTAAGTGCTCAGAGCAATGCATAAAAAATTTCGGTCAAAAGCTGGGAATAGGTACTCATGAGTTGGTATACTTCGCAAACAAAATGTTTGTTAAAACCTATGTACGAAAGTTGGGGGATCTGACCCATCCCATAAAAAGTCCTAGTTTCACCAATGAGTGTGAAAGGTCATTTTAGTGCGAAGTTTTTGGGTTTCTTAAATCCAGTACGAAAATTTGGTGTTGATACCGTGTTCTTTGACAAAAAAGTTAGTTAAATAAAAAAAATAGTTAAAATTCTTAGTTAAAAACTTTGTTAAGAGATAACTTCAAAAACGGGAGGAGCAGGAGAAAAATTTAGAGATCCTTGGAAAGCTCCAACGATTATACTGGGTGTTCCGATGGAAATGATTCCTATGTAGTATATAGATAGAGCGTCGCTTTCTGAGTAAAAAATTCTTTTAGACCATATGAAAATAGTCACTCCATTAAGAGATATTCGAGCTGTACTGTTTATTGCATTCTTTAAGTTAGACTTTCTCTGAAGCAGTTGTAACTTTTGAAGTACCTATTTATTCGATTGGATTTTTTTTTTAATTTTCAATAGGCATTAATTTATCCTTCAAAATAAAATAAAACTTAGTGGATTATGCTAATACACAGCATATTAAGAGCCCTCAAAGTCCGAAATTTTAAATTAGAATTCCAAAATTTCAAGTTTTCACTGATTTTACTAGTATTATGGAAATAAGTTCAAGAGATTCTCTCGTTTTATACTCTAGATGAAACCTATAAGGTATACTAAGTTTGTCATTCCCTTTTTAACGCACAGAAAAAATTATGGTATAGCAAAATGGATTAAACACCCACGCATAATATTAAAGGTTATTTTGTTTGCATGTCCGTCTGTCCGTCCGTGCGCACGATAACTCGAGAACGCGTATACTTAGAGAGCTTAAATTTCGTACGCGAACTTTAAAAAAAAGTAAAATTAACTTCGAAGATGAGACAAATCGGACACTCCTTCGTAGAGTTTCCATACAAAAATTTAGTTTTCCATAGCAAATGGAATAAATCGGACAACCCCTTCTTGGTGTTGCCATATAAGATTTAAGTTACTACGGATGCTGTGAAAACTATCAGTCCTAAACATTTTTATTTGCACCAAAAACTTCTTCAGAATATGAAATCCTATAAAATTGGTTATAATCATTTTTCTGTCCGACGAACCATTCTAGTAATATATGCGAACAACCACTGCAAAAATCAAAATTGCTCAAATGGGTGACCACACGAAATTACAAGTGAGCATTCATCTAGGGTATCATAAGAATTGATCTTAGACCAATTCTACCTTTTTTACTTATTAAATAAATTATTATGGACTGATGAGTTCTACTTCAGAAGGGCAAGATTCCTAATTCTTTGACACATTTAACAACAGAAAAATTCGCATAATATTCATCAGGTGAATGTGCAGCATCGGTTTGGTTTCATGGTTTTGGTTTTGGTCTCGTGGATGATCGGACCTTACATTTCTGAAGGGAGTTTGAACGGAGAAACTTATCCATATTTTGGAAAACCTTCTTCCTGATATTTTGGGATCGGAAACTTTTTATTATCTGAGGTGGTCCTATTCAATGGCCGCCACGGTCGCCAGATTAAACGCCAATGGATTACTACGTGTGGGGGTATTTAAAGGATAAGATGTATTGTAACATATTGGCATTCCAAGAATTTTTTAAGAAGGGCACAAATCTGCATAATGGAGCGCAGTAATCATATTGCAAATTTATTATAAACTAATTTTATTAGCTTGATAATTATTTATTGTAACATGAGTGAATAAGTATTATGAAATATTTTTAAATCGTAATAAAACATAAAGAAAAATAAAACAAAAAACTAAGTAAAACTTGTTTTACTTGAAAGGAATTTATAAGTTTGAAATTTTTCAGAAGTAAGTTATCGACAACAGTTGTTGTATTCTTAACCAAAGGTATAAGTGTTAGGTATGAATATGAAGGTAATCAACAGGGCTTCTAAATGAGAGAGAAAAATGGGACGTCAAAGTTTTAGTTTCTGTACAAAATCAGTGAATACTTGAAATTTCGGGATTCCAATTCAAAATTTCTGACTTTGAGGGCTCCTAATACGCTGTGTATTAACATAATCCACTAAGTATTTATTTTATTTTGAAGGCTAAATAAATTTTTGTTATAAATTTAAAAAAAAATCCAATCGAATAAATAGGTACTTCAAAAGTTGCAACTGCTTCAGTGAAAGTCTAACTTAAAGAACGCAATAAACATTAAAGCTCGAATATCTCTTAAAGGAGTGAGTACTTTCATATGGTCTAAAAGAACTTTTTACTCAGAAAGCGACGCTCTGTCGATATACCAAATATGAATCAATTCCACTGGAACACCCTGTATGTCTAACAAATAATTATAAGGTATAACGTTGAGAAGTTACAGGATGATTTATAAAAACATACCCAAATATTTTGTTCCGCTTTCGCGGAAACAGTTTTGAGATTTCCTCCCCCCTCGCCCACATAATTTTTTGTTTATCTAAGCAAGATCTATCCATAGCCTTCGGATCCCAGACTATACCCTGCATAATTCTCTGTATAAATTTTTTCAATCCGACCGATGAATTCAGTGAAAATGGGTTCACAGTTTTTAAATATTACCCCGATTTTTTTTTTCTAATTTCGTTCCCACTACCCCATTATTTCAATAAGTCGATCGATCTCGTCACTTCTTTTCCACAGACCCCTCAAACATCTCAGTGGGATACAACTTGGGAGACGACACGTGCTTTAACAGCCCACCAGGTAAAACTTTAAGTGTACCAATGTCTCGTTTATCTTTCAAATATTTTTAACTTGATTTTTGACAATTATTTACTATTTCTTACATAATTTAAATATACATACCTAGTCTTATATATTTACATACATTCATTCTACATATAGACCCTTCCGTACATATTTATCTACAACTTATGCAATAGTTGAGTTCCTTAGTGCTTATAACTAAAAATTACGCACTGTAAATATTTTCAGCTTCTTTTAGCGTTAATTAATAGCAAAAGTGTTAATGTTCTTTAATTATTAACACAAAATCTATAAGTAATCAACACGTTCAATAAACTAAGCAAAAGAATTTTTTTATGTTAAGGTCGCGATAACTTAAATTTGAAACTGAAATACTTTTCCCATAAATCAATTTAGTTTTTAGTTACAACATTCATTGTGTAAAGAAAAACCTTCAATATTAGAGGACGCACTATTTTAAAGCTTTTAATGGTCATGTTATGTAGGTACACATACAAAATTTATACATTATCTAGTCACGTAAATCGGACTTGATTAATATTTTCTATTCTGCCGAAAACTATTAACATCTGTCAACTGTATTGATTGCGTTAAATTTATCCCAATGTCCCTCGAATATTAGTTGCCTCAATGAATAAAAGTTTAAGATTTGATTTCGTTAAATATTTTACATTGATTAATGATTCCAATAAATTTGAAATACTAAATACAGAAATGCAAAATTATTTCAATTGTGTTTTGTGATCTCAATTACTTTGATTCAAGATAATTTCAATTAAGATCACCTGAATGAAGCTGAAAAAAAAACGAAAGACTTAAGCGAGAAACTTTACTTAATTTTATTTATTTTTTCTTTTATAAAATGCGCAATATGTAATATATATAAATTATAAATTGCATGCAGACAAGTTACCTAGATATTTTCTATGCTAGAGAGGAAGAAATCAAAAGCTTTTAGTATCTGGTTAATTAGAAAATTCCATCTTAAGCGTCTCTAGCATGCAAACGCCATTCAAAAGCCTTTTAAGGTAACTTGGAAATTGTTGCATGCAAGACGCATATTTCGGTTTGATGTATTTCAATAAGCCGCCAAAGAATTCTAAGACCTGACTAAAATTTTAAAATGTTTTTTGTTTATCTTATTTGATTTTTAACGGTGTCATAGAAATTATCTCATTATCACTTTTAAAGCTCTAAGAATAATTAATTGTGTGAAAATATAAAGTGGTTAGAAAAGGTGAAAGTTTCTACAATGAAGTAATTTTGTTCGTTTTGGCTGAGTTATGTTTGAATTTATGAGAATCGTAAAAAATTTATTATCGCTTATGTATTTGGAAAAGTGTGACTAAATTGTTTTGTTAGAAATGAATTACTTAGTGGAGTCTTTTGCTGTTATAGAATCTTTTGGGAAATTTTATTGTAAAGGGTTTTCCAATAACAGGTGTTATTTTGATGTTGAAAGAAAAATGCCATTTTTTGAGATAAATGATCAGATCTTTATTTCATTATAAAGAGGAAGGTATGCCGTTAATAATGGAAAATAACATCAGCCAAATGACCACCACGACCACACCTACAGGACCATATACTTTTCATGAAATTTCCATAACCAAATCGCAAAGTGACTGCCCTATGTCCTCAATAGCCTCACGAATTCCATATTTGAGGTCTTGAATTGACGCTGGGCTGTTGGCGCAGACCTTCTCTTTCACTTAGCCCCAAAGGAAGAAGTCGCAAGGTGTTAAGTCACAAGATCTCGGTGGCCAATTGTGATCACCTCTTCGAGAGATAACACGGTCCGGAAACTTTTCCCGTAAAAGGTAAATGGTTTCGTTGCTTGTATGGCACGTAGCGCCGTCTTGTTGAAAGTAAACGTTGTCCAGATCAATACCATCCAATTCCGGCCATAAAAAATTATTAATCATCTATCGATAGCGCAATCCATTTACCGTAACTGTTGTTCCAGCCTCATTTTCGAAAAAGTAAGGTCCAATGACCCCGCGGGACCATAAACCGCACCAAACAGTCACACGTTGAAGATAGAGAGGCTTTTCAACAATAACTCTTGGGCTTTCCGAGCCCCAGATGCGACAATTTTGCTTGTTGACAAAGCCATCGAGGTGGAAATGGGCCTCATCACTCAAGATGAGTTTTCGATGGAATTCCGGATCATTTTCATGCATTTCAAGGACCCAATCAGCAAAGACTCGACGTTGTTGATGATCGGCCGGCTTGAGTTCTTGCGTTAACTGAACTTTATAAGCCTTAAGACCCAAATCTTTATGCAAAATACGGTGTAATGACGTTTGTGGAATGCCTAATTCCAAAGAACGACGAGGAATGGACAAACCTGGGTTTTCTTCAACACTTTCGGCTACAGCAGCAATATTCTCGTCTGTTCTTGAGCGACGTGCACGGGTTTTATTCTTCACATCACTAACTTGTCCCGTCAGCTCGAATTTTTCTACCAATTTCTGTATTGCGGTCCGACAAGGTGCTTCACGACGACCCAAAAATGTTCGAGTTTTACGAACCGTCTCTGCCACATTTTCACCATTTTTATAGTGAATTTTAATAATTTCAATGCGTTGCTGAATCGTGTATCGTTCCATTTTTATTAATGGCGTAGTTTCTACTTGTCAAATGTCAAAAATGATAGCTCCAAAAGTGACATCTACCGAAAGAACGGGCTAATTAAAATAACACCTCTTATTGGAAAACCCTTTATATATGTATATGTAAACCCCTTTTACGCTCTAATAATTACTACCTCGTGGACCATATTTCTTCTAGCTCGTTCTGGATGTGGTTATATAGGTATATTCCTTATATAGAACGTGTGATATATTGCCATAATATATGTAGTGTCTATTGTCTAAAATATTATCCAAAAGGGCTTTCCCAATAAGTTTTTAAAAATCATTTTTTGTAATGATCCATAGTACTATTATGTCATAAAGCATAATTTTACAACAGAAATGAATTAGATTATCCAGTTCTTCTTATTAAGAGGTAGCCAAATATGTGCATGAAAATAAGTAAAATAGATAGACTAAATACTTTTGTATAGCAACTGAAAAATTGTAATTTCTCATTTATACTACCATTGCCAGTTCATCCAAAAATTCTTTTCAACCTATCGGGTAAGTAGTTTCAAAATACTTACTAAATAATATATAAATTATGACAATATACAAAATGTTTATTAAATTACAAGAGATTTCGATTAGAAAAATTATCTAAGATAGCCTAATTATATTGCCCAAGGAGATTTACGTAAAATACCTCTAAGATACATTCACCACATTACCGGTGAGTTATCAAAATACGCAAGAAATCTTACTCAAATTGCCAAGGTAATATAAGGTATATGGCGTCAAAAGAAACAATTTAACTGTAGAGCTTGTTTGTGGAACAACTATTACAGTTAAAAAAAAAGGTTTTCATACTCCAAGCAAACAAATTTATTTCATATTATATATAAGCCCTCTGGAAAGTAGAATCCGTATATTAAATCAAAAAGGCAAATGAGGGAAAATTTTCCAACCGCCTCCGATTCCGAACCGTATGTATCGATAGTAATGCAGTTTTAATTAATCAAAAGTAAAAGTATTTACTTAAGACCTTAATCGCAAGGTAGATAAGCAAAATACCCAAGAAGGCTTACGAATATTGCCTCCTTAACCAGATCGCCTAAGGCGAATTTTTGCAAAATACTCAATAAATTTTACTCACATTTCCCTAGGCGGCTGAGGTAATTTACCTAAGATGCCTTATGCCTTAGACACACAGCACTCTCAATGAAGAAATAACTAACGGCTCATTAGTCTATAATGATTCATTATAAACTGCGGACACACAGCCATTTCCTGAATTAAGAAGTTGTGCTGTCAAACTGGTTTTGATGAACTTATCATCTTAAAGAAGCAATATGGATCGAATTAACGCGATAAACTTTGTTTTCATTTATTTTATTTTCAATTTAACAATTTCCAAATGAGAAACACATTTTATTTCAAAAAAATATTAATAATATAAATTGTGATTTGCATTTCTTTGCATTTCTTCCTTTTATTTTTCAAATCGGCAGATGCACATAGGAGCTCCAGACTTACATTATATGCCAAATCTAGCACATTTTTCCTCATTATAGCTATAATGAAGGAGGAAAACACTTCATTAGTGTACTTCATTATCATCTGATTTTCGAGCTATAATGACATATACTATTTGACACACGGCATTTTAATGAATAGTTAGTACAAATGATTCATTAGTTCGTGCTGTGTGTCTAGGGTATTAACCACATAGCCTAAGGCGAACTAGGCAAATTATTCGATATTATTTTTTTTTATTTTTTTTTTTTTTTTGTAAACTACCTAAAATATTATTTGGCTGAATAATGCCTAAGTCTTGATTAGTTTACTCCTTGATTTTGGTTGTTTTACTCTTAGTTTTTCTCTCAGTAAAATCGTTTTCTCGAAGTAAAATCATTTTCTAATTATTTCTATTCTATTTATTTTTAATAATTAGTTTACCAAGGATTAGAAGTACATTTGTGTATAAATGGGACTTGAATAAATTCTCACTGTTTTTTTTTTTTTTTTTTTTTTGTTAAAATGAATATTTTGTTTTAATAATTTAGTACAAAACATATCACTAAAAATATTGCCCATCGTTAACCACTACTTTCTCCTATTTTTCTGGCAGTATTTGAATGTGAATGCTGTTTAGCTCATCGGAAGTAGCAATGTCTGGTGAATATGACGGATAATATAGGACCTCACATTAGAGCATTTCCAAGATTGTTTTTAAACGGTCTTGTAACATGTAGCCGAACATTGCCATGCACCAAAGTTACTTTGTCCTGCTTCTCCTCGTATTGCGGCAATTTTTCCTTCAATGTTCGACTCAAATGCATCAATTTTAGTCGGTAGAGTTCTCTCGTAATAGTTTCGTTGAGTTTGAGTAGCTCACAAAACACTACACCACCCAATAATGGAATCACCCATTAAATCGACATTTATCACCTTTAATACGTACGACATCAATCTCCTTGGTTTTGAATCTTTTGAATCATTCTAAATGCTTTAAACGCTTGACAACTGCTGGTGTGATGATTCTTGAAGATTCTGCAAGTTTTTTTTTGCATCTGATCTGGGATTTCGTCGAGTAATGCTTCCAATTTTCGTCTGCAAACATTTTTGGTGCACCAGAGCGTCTCCAGAATAATTCTATGTTCTTCAGCTGCAGATATTTTTTTGTTTTAAAATAATGCAGTAAAATTCTCCGCAAATACTCTTTTTTTGGCACAAAATTCGACATGTTTAACACTATGAAAAAATTAATCTCTTACACGGGGCTTCACGATGAAGTTGGCTGCAGTATTGCCTTATTCAAAAAGGCTATGGTAACGCTATCTGTCGGTAACCAGCCAGAACTTATTCAAGTACAATCTGTAAAATTAAATTCTTCGTAAATCTATGATTTAATTTTATTTTATTTTATTTAGAGTTTACCAATGACATTACGAAAAAATACTATGACAGTTCTTAAATAAAATTAATATATAGCATAATTTTTTTCTCACTCATCTTGGGAGAGCCTCACCGACTGAATTTGGGGCTCTGCAGCAACTAATTGATTTGATTATGAAAAAATCATCGTTTTTGGAGAAGCTTTTATAGATGATATTTTTGGGTTGATGCCTCTGCTCACGGTAAAAGGCTTACGCTTAAGGCTCTGCAAATTTATCTCTATTTCCCTGAAGTACATATTGTGTTGCTGGAAGATAGGATGAAGAAATTTTCGATATATAAATAAATATGGAAGAGGAGAAGCTATAAACAATTACTCAAATAATTTTATTGATCTCAACTTGTTCGTTTTCTCTTGAAATTATGTCCATTTCCATATTTTATTATCATTTTTCGTCAGCTCGTACGTGAAATAAGCCTTTTCATATGAATTAACAGTTTGGCAAAAAAATAGTCCAGTAAATTTGATAAATTTGATGAAATTGATAAATAGGCCCGACTCTATGCGCGTACGAAAATACGCACGCCTTAAGGCAAACAGGAAGTAGAAATTGATGGATTGGATGTGATATTGCAAAAAACTGCCTCAGATATTCAACATTATTTTCCTCAGAAAGGGACTGGTAGATTTATACGTGAATTTTTATATGAAGGCGATAATGAAGTGATTGTAAATGAGAAAAAGTATTTTCAAATTGAACATTCTATTTTTATTGTAGATATGTAAATTGTAAAATGTTTTTAAAATCAATTTTGGTTTTGTTTACACATTAAAATTTATCAGAAGAAGAGGAATTGCTGAAAAATTTGTAGAGAAAGGACGAAGAGAATATAAATGATTTATAGTTAAGGCTTTTTCGCTAAACACCTGATTCCAGAAAATAACCAGACATACCCCTTAGTCATTATAAAACAATTAACTAACATGTATAAAATTAAAATTGGTGTATCCGAATAAATTATAGGCGTTAGGATTTTACTACTCTGCCAATAGCATTTTAAAATTAAAAATCGTAAAATTTTTTTTTCGGATTTCTTGTATCAAAAGAGCGAACTGGCATTTGGTGTCCATTGATAGTGATGTACTATAAGACATGGCTCTTTCAAATTTAATTGATGCTTTTGCTGCAACTAAGGCAAGAAGAGGAAGGATCAATATTATAGTATTTTTCAAATTTTTTGAAAATATTCATTTGACAAAGAATAGTAATTTTCTTTTTCTTTATTATTTGTATGATGTTGCCAAAGTTCACTATGATGCTGTAGCACAGTATTGCCAGAAAACGAAGAAGGGGTAGAGAATTGAAGGTTATTGGGTTGAGCCAAGGAGGTGATGATGTACATTACGCTTGAATGTTTGCAGCTCATAGCTGAGGGGGATAACAGGGTATGGCAAATTGTTCCACATACGTACATATGGGCGAATTTGACTTCAAGGGTGGGAGAGTGAGCTCAGATTATAGCTCGTGTGCATGGGAAGAATTCTATAAGAGAGAGATTTCATCATTACGCCAGTGCTCTAGAGAACCAATAGTTGCTATTGATATATCATCGCTAATAAGCCGGTAGACCTTCTTTTAGACTGTCCAAATATGGAAATTATATTTTAATCTAGGCCTGATAGGATACTTATATATTTGTGACAATTTTGATGATGGAATCAAATCTTTCTTAGATCTTTGCATGAAGCCCAGACATTTCATCGTGTTTTAGACAGTACCAAAATTATGATCAGACCAACTAAGATTGTTGGATATTTCAATGTCTAAGATGTTTCGTACTCGCCATTCGAGGTATCTTATCTTCTCCATCGACGCAGTCCAGTAGATAGAACCAAATTAAAGGTAGGTATTAGAAATTTGAAGTAGGGCGCAAATTTTCGATGCTTTTGGGATACATCTGTTCCGGAGAAGGGAAATTCTTTTGAAAAAGTAAGAACCCAAATTTTATTACATTTTTTTCATTTTTTTTTTATACGTGAACTAAAACAGGTATCTACAATAAAAAGAAATAAATGGACCAAACAAGAACATGGTAAAAATATTCAATATACTTAATTGCAGTCTTCGATTTACCATATTGTGGAATTGTTGTAACACTTCGACAATATCTTTTTTGTCTGTTCTTTTCCGTTCAAATGAAAGAAACATCAAGCCTGCCATTATCTCGTGAACTATAGACATTCTTTGAGGCTTATTGATAACAATTAGTGCTGAAAAAATAGATTCACACGATAGTTGCGACTGATGCAAATAGTTCATACGTATCTCTGAAGGATTCCCTTTGTCCGTATAGAACTTATAATATTTTTTCGCTCTGATCTCTTCGACCATTCAATTCGCTCAAGTACCTTTCGAAGGAATACCTGAAAAATAATTTCAAATACGGATTTATTTTTTTTCATTGATTTCCTCACAGAAATTATATATTTAAATGTTAAACAGACTTAAACTTTGTCCAACTCATCAAGACACAAATTGAATCTAGTAGATTCTCATTATCTTCAAATCTTTTGTTCATCTCAGCTGTTATTATGTCATATTCTGCTTTAAATGGCCGAGCTTATATTATGCCTGCAGTGTTTTGACAAGAAGGTGATGGACCATACAGCATTTAATCCTCCAGATATCTTGCCTTTACTTGTCTCTTTTGTTCTGAGAACTATGTTCAGATTCTTTTCTACAATACGGTATTCTCAGTTTCTTCCAAAATTCTCTCATACATCTCTTCTGACCTCATTTTCTTCCTGGACACATTTTATTATTGATATGGCATCCTTCAATCCCGTGCTTCGACACTGTAAAGCCTGTATAGCCACATCAGCCGGTTGCAGAACACATAACATTTTTTTTGCTACTATCTTCGTCAGTTGAATTTCCATGTTTAACATAAACCCTTTGATGTCAATACGTTTTGCAATATCATCACCCTTGAATTTTCAATTTTTCATTTTATCTGAAGTCTTCAAAATCAGAGAATAATTTTCATATACGATTCTTGTAACAGACAAATTTCCTGACCAAAGCTGTTCAAGTTGTCGACAAATCGTCTTACCTTCATAGATGGTAGGAAGAGATGGCAGATGAGCAACGCAAATATGGCCGAGTAGTGGCTGACTGGACAGTGTTGCCGATCATACAGACTTGCCACAATGACTTATGACGTCGCCGCAGAATACGGATTAACTTGGCGATATTTAAGGTAGGGAATTGCCCCTCTATGCTCTCCCTTAGCTACGGCCCTGCATCGACGTAAATGATGTGACCGGGTGTTGGAGCACTTTGAGTGATAACAGACAACATTGCGTTTTGAAAGCATTAAACAAGACCCGATTCGTCCTGTCTAAAGCTGGTATTGTTGCAAGGTCACAGTTTATAGAGCTTAATATGTGGCCTCGTTTGTCAACTATAACATTCCCACGGAATCAGCGATAGAGTCGAACGAGTATACGAAATCGAGGGTGCTGTCGTTATTAATAAAAATTGGGAAGAGAGTAGGATAGAGAACAGAACCTTGCGGTACACCTTTCTTATTTATTTTTGGGTTTTATATTTTGAATCGTGTGTTTTCGTTTTATTTTGTGTTTGTTGAAATTACATTTTTGTTCAATCCCTTTTTGTGACCGCCTCATTATTTTTGTTGCACTTGGACCCCCAGAAGCTTTGAAATCATTCTCGTACCAATAATTATCACGTTGTTCTGATTAGATCAAGATTCTAATCTGTTCTTCCAAATTATTCCAATTTACCTTCGATGGTTCATTTACCTTTCTGCTGAGATTATGTGCTTCACATTGAGAACACTTCAGTATCGTTGATTTGTCACACAATTCAGTTGGAAAATATGATAATGCAGTTCTTCTATATTGAGTAGGTATAGATAGTTTAGGTAGGTATGTAGCTTAGGTAAGTAGGTAGCTTACTAGGTAGATATCTGGGTAAATTTGGTATCCAACGTTTGGTAGAGAGATCTTATAAATGTGATTGCGAAATGCGCTGATAATTTTCTTATAGGTTGTATGCATTAGCATTCAGCTCCTCTTACCGTAATTCGCTACAAAAGCGGACTTATTCAAATCGAGATTCATGTTGCTCTTGCTCTGCTTCTTCTTCTCTTGTAAGCATTCATATCCTTATTCCTCCAATTTCATTCTTATACTGGACTGGAACGCTTTGCTTGATAATTCTGCCTCGCCTTCTCTAAATGCCACTTAATTTACATTGCATTTTCGGTTCTAGTATGTATCACATTATCGTGAACTCTCTTTTTGATTCATTTCTTAAGAGTAGATATTTATTTGTATAAAAACATCAGTTCACGCAATATTTGATTTCAAGAATTTTCATGAGCCGCCCATTTGACCTGAAAATATTCCATTATCATCGGAACGGCATATGTATGAAGAGTTTAAAGAAAATCGGTTTCGTAGATACGTTGGTCAAAAATTTAGATTTTTAGCAGACCTCAAGTAAAATCCTTGCCTCATGACATCTCTATACCTGTTTTAACATAAAAATACTACGGAATTAGGCATGTGCTTCGAGCTTTAAGAAAATTGGTTCAATGGAAAGTGAGTTGATAATTCATTTCTAGATTTGACCGAAGAATAGACAAAATTTCTGAGCTAAAAAAAAATTTTTTTTGTATGCCAATTTTGATATACTATACTAAAAATGTTTATCTAAATTTCATATAGGATTCTTATGTATTGTAAGTCCTTAAAAACAATTTCAAAATCAGAGTCTTAGTGACAAAATTTTTCAATTGGCAAATATCAATTCGATTTTATTATTTGTCCATTAAACAAACAAGCAGAGATCAGAAGAATTTCCAGAGGCTCTTAAAATCAATTTAAACCAAAGTTTCATCGAATACACTTTCTTGAATATGGTGCGTGGCGTAATATCGGCGTATAATAGAATAAAAGATGAATATCTGCGATAGTATCTCCATGTCGTCAAACTAAACGACTATCACGACACATTCAGCGACAACCGATGTCTCGAGAAATTTTCTCGAGCAACTTAAACGCTTAGCAAACAGAGCTGCTGCAAAGCTATGTAGTTGAATACAGGCTGTGACATCGAGTGGGTCGAACAATAATTTACCTCCCTTTTATCTGCAGGTATATTTTACACGAATCGCTGCTTGTTATTTCAATTATACATAGTTGCACGAAATGCGAAAGTATCTCAGAAGTCTGTGCGTGGGAAGTGGGTTAGCGTAAGAATCCGCGTATGGTCAAATATTTTTTCCCGGAAAGGCGCGTATTTATCGGAGCAAGTAATCAAAGAGGTGTTAATTTGCATCAATAAAGTTGTAAATGAGATGAAAAAATAATAATAATAATCGTAGCGTTAATTTATGATAAGCAAGTGATTTTTTTCTATTAAACATGAACTGGAAGGCAGGTATAGTTTTCAAATAATCAATAGAACTTCGCGAGAATAACTAGAGTGTGCACATCTCTTAGATTTAATTATTTTTGTTTTTTCTTTTTTTTTTAACATCAATCAAATCATAAATCAATCAAAGTGTCGTGGAAATTTCATCGAAATTATCAAAGTAATTGAATTTGATTAACGAAAAATTATTGTGAAAACAACATTGCACCTTTTTTCGTGTATAACTAGGTACAGTGAAAAAGTGTTTACATCTATAGTTGAACCTTGCCCGGATTGTGTTAAATCTGTTACTCTTTCGGAAAGTTCTGCACAAATTTGGTAGGTAATAAACCATCTCTGTTTTTGTCGTATATCTAGATACATATAATATTTATGGTGTTCATGAAAATTCATCGTTTTCATTTTGGCATGAATATTTATGAACGCTATTCGGATAGGTGGCATTTCATACCAAAAAGGTGCATGTCTCATGTATGTATACATATTAATATATACCTGAGAATATATCTCATCTCCATGCATTATACAGGTTGCTTACACCATTTATACTTACATATATTTCATGCTTACTTGTTCAATTCTGTTATCAATCTTAAGATCTATCTTAGTTAATGCCAATACACAATCGAATTGCTCGACAAATGTGGAATAGTTTTACAAGAAATCAGCCACAGATGGTGTTTTCAATATGTTACAATTTGCATTTTGTTGAGGTCTCGTCGATGGATGAATCACTCATGAAAATTTTATGTTTAGTTGGTAGATGATATCCAAGTGGTTCATTTTAAATTGATTTAAAACAATATAAATATACGACAGACTTTTATTAGAGTTTTTATTTTTTAAGCGGCTAATCATAGATCTCTGTTGAAATATGAAATTTTCTTTGTTGATATTGCTGAGTAAAAGTTTGCAACTATTGCTTGGTTTGGAATTATTTTAGAATATAAAATGTGTGTGTGTGTGTGTGTTTTTTTTTTACATTAAATATGTAAGAACTTCGAAATGACTTTTATTTTGCAATAAAGTGAAAAACCAATTTTTATCGCTGTCTTTTATGATTAAATTTATCAATAGTTTCCTAACATTACTGAATTCAACCTTGATGGTGAGCTCTTACCGCGCTTATCATACTCAGTAAGACAGAAATAAATTGTTTTGAGATACGGAATAACTTTTTAGCTATCGAAGTATCGATTTTCTTTTTCGTGTCAAAATAAATCATGAAAATTGATCTTGTAATCGATTACAAATTGATTCTTGTATCATT
The DNA here is from genome assembly GCA_963930735.1 of Dioctria linearis. NCBI lineage: Eukaryota > Metazoa > Arthropoda > Insecta > Diptera > Asilidae > Dioctria > Dioctria linearis. The sequence continues at coordinate 325,961,724 of OZ005740.1, read as the reverse complement.
GAATAATATATTTGATAAGTGATTCGGAATATATTTGAAATCGGTATGGAGTCAATTTATAAATATTTCAATGTATCGGTACAGATTTGGTATGGACTGAGGTTGAATGGCTCTGACTTACATTATATTCTGGTTCAATACTTTCTCACTCATTCACTTGAATAAATCCCACAACTTTTAATGTCATCTTTGCTTCTAAACCTATATTATACCTGACCTCAACAAAACTACTACTTACAACTAAGGATTAATTCTATTTGGTTTCATATCCTATTCGACTTATCGAAGATCCGAAAATTTATTTGGAATCGTTTAAGGGCCCAGTTATTTGCCTGCAAAGTTCCGATTCACAAATCGATTCATCAAATTCGTATTGGAAACGATTCTAAAATATATGCAATGGGAATTGAACCCATTTGTCTTACTGGGTAGTTTCTTTAAATTTTGGGAAAGAAATCTAAGTTTGAGTGAAAAAGTACAATTTAAGAGGCATGTGATACCCAAATTCTTTATAGTTTTTAAGTAAATCGTCAATATAATTCCTTGGTAGAGATGTCATATTTTTTTTTCCAAGAACATTTTAAATAGATTTTAGATAATTGCAAGCCATTAATTCGTTTGGTTGGAACATAGCATCGAAGGCTTTGTCCTTTTATAATTTTTCTTAGTGGATAGTTTTGCTATCATATAAATTCATAGCCAAATCCGCAGCTTTAGAATTAAATGGGGGACAAATATTTTACAAACGAAAAATCTTTAAAAAAGGAATTTCTATGCAAAAGCAGGCGTTTAGTATCAACAGGATCCGTATACTCATCAGTACGGATTTGGCAAAAAACTTGATCAATTTTCAATTGACTAAATTCGCTATGAGTTTATTTCATAGCAAAACTCTCTATGAAATGATAGTTCCGCATAGGGCTAATCTTGCTAGGCATTCAAGTAAATACTTAGTATTTGGCCTCGTATATAATTCACACTTAAAAATTATTTTAAGTGCATATATGATGTCAGCTTGGCTGTTCACTTTGGCTTTCAGTATGGCAGGCAGAAACCAAGCCGTACTGAAACAAGTATACGGTAAATGATGATACGAAACGCCTGCCTTTGCATAGAAATTTCTTCTTTACAGATTGTTTTTTTTTTATAAAAGAGTTTTTTTCTACTCATTTTTCTTAGTTCCAAACCGAAAAATCTCTTCAATTTAGTATCGATCATTTTCGGAAACTTATTTCTTAGATATTGAAACCTGTCTTTAATTTTCTCCAAAGATGAAGTCCTTTATCAAATCAAGTTTAATATGTAGCGATGATAAAAGGCATTATCTCTTCGCCACGTTGTTCTTTTCGAGATGGCCAACCACGTAATGCTTTCCCGTATCTTTGCTATCCCACAAACATAATAAAATATATTCTGAATATATTTCCATTGTAAGACCGATCACTTTCAAATCATCACAGATATATCATTTGCATAAATTATGCAGATGTTCGACTGTATAATTTATGTAGAAGATAAATGATGATAATTATGGTTATTAATGAGCATACTGAAAAATAGTGAGCCAAGAATAGAGCCCTGGGGTACAACCGATTTTAATATACATATATGTACTAAGCATTTGAAAAAATCATTGCCAATTTTCATCTGTTGATTTTCATCTGCCAAATATTTTCAGAGAGTGAGAAGATATGATGAAATTGATGAAAATCCGTATAGAGTCTAATTTATAAAGCAATTAGTTGGGATTAACTCTGTCAAATATCTTGGTAAAGTCTAACAAATTATAACATTTTTTCAAAAACACTTGTTTCTAGTTCCACAATTTTTATTTTTTTATTAATTATTCGTTTGTAACTAACTATGTAAACTAATCTATGTGAAGGAGAAACGCGTTGTTTGTATAACAAACGAATAATTAATAAAAAAATAAAAATTGTGCAACTAGAAACAAGTGTTTTTGAAAAAATATTATCAAGGCAATTCCACCAAGTGTTATCTAAAAATCAACCAATTACTAACAAATGATGTCATCATCTGAAGCGTTGTTATTGTTTATAGATACCATCAGTCACATAATTGTGATGACGTCAGAGGTCCGATTACTATCACGTTAATAGCCATTACAGGATAGGTATTCTTGAATTCCCGTATGCATAATTTTCTACAGAACCTTTGCAAAGAAAGGTAAAGGCACTTTCACATCAAACACAAGAATCGAAAAAATGTAAACCGAAAAACTCAATTTATTCCACTTTAAAACAATATTTTTGCTCCAATGATTAATAAAATAAACTAATAATTTTACTAATAAAATAGTATATTCATTTTAGAATTTTTATGATTTATCGGACGAATTTTTCCGCCGGAAAAGTTTTTCGCCCGATATAACATAATAGTTGTGTTTTTCTTCAAAATCTGAAATAAATATACTATTTTATTAGTAAAATTATTAGTTTATTTTATTAATCATTGGAGCAAAAATATTGTTTTAAAGTAGAATAAATTGAGTTTTTCGGTTAATATTTTTCTGTTCTTGTTTTTGATGTGAAAGTGCCTGAAGCATAAACGAATTTTCGGTGTGGAACTGTTTATTCGTTCGCTTTTATTTTTCGTGGTGTAAGCGGCCTAACCAAGAACTGAAAAAAGCAATTATTTTCATTATTTCTAACCAGAAAATCATTTAGAAAAAATTATAGGAGGATTGATTGGAATGTAGCATTATGATTCTTATTACCGAATCTTCACAAATTTCCTATACTCTTTGAAATTATGATTTTTATTCGAAATTATAAAAAGTAACTTTCTTTAAAAAATCAGAAATAAAAATCAGGAAATGATTTTCTTTTTAAAATGAAAAATAAAAATCGGGAAATGATTTTTGTTTAACAAATCAAAAATAAAACTCGGGAAATGATTTTTCTTTTAAAAATCAAATACAAAAATCAACAAAAAATGTAGTCCAATTCTTATTATACGTTAGATAAAAGCCTGTGTATGTAATTTCTATCTACTTCCATCTGTGGTACAATCTTCGGCATATTTCGACCCATATTTAATATTTTTTAAGAATTTTTCACCCGAACAACAATTTTGTGAAATGGAAATCATTTGCATTTTTGATTTTTAAAAGAAAAATCATTTCCCAATTTTTATTTTTGATTTATTTTTAAAATAAAAATCAGTTTTTGATTTTTAAAAGAAAAATTAGTTTTTGATTTTTAAAAGAAAAATCAGTTTTTGATTTTTAAAAGAAAAATCATTTCCCAACTTTTATTTTTGATTCTTAAAATAAAAATCAGTTTTTCATTTTGGATTTTTAGAAAGAAAATCAGAAAATAATTTTTTACATAGTTTTTTTCAAAACATTCATAACCGTTACGGGATCTGGATCAAACTAAAAAAAATACATTACTATGACTTATTACTGGGTTCAGGAAGGCTATACGAAGCGACTATTTCGTCTTTTTCTTTTTATCTTTTTTCAAGTATAAAAAATAGAGAAATAGAAAAAAGACTGGGTGCGAATTTTCCGCTATAGCGGGAAATTTGCACCGAAACTCACGCTCTTAACAGTATGTTTACTCAAAAGTTTTTACCCAGGCTTCAAAGTTTTAACACAGACTCGAAAGTTTTTTACCCATCATGTGTATGTTAACTTCTCGGACTAGAAAAATTTGACAGTTGAATGGATTTCCAGGCTGTGTGTTAATTTTTCTCATTATCATCTAGTATTATCCCCTCTACCGAAAGAAAGTTTTTACTTGAATTTTACACAAAAGTAAACATACTGTATTAAATGTCACTAATTTTTGTTTTTTTTTTTTTTGAAGGAGGATTTGTATTATAATGAATTCAATGAATAAATATTTGATATTTATAAAATTATAGTAAAACGTGTTACCAGTAGTCAAAGGTGAAAAATTAGGGTTGTCAGTATCTAACAATGATTTATCTTCAGCACCCATAAAAACTGACTTACTATGCTTGAGAACTTTGAATAAAATTTTCAGAGACTCACACATGATGTCTGGAAAATATGCAGAAGGTGTTTCCTTGGTAGAAAAATCATTATGAGCTCATCAATGAGCTCCTCATGAGCAATCAGATGAACGTCCTGATGAAATTTATTCGCGTTTAAATCAAAACCGCAAAAAAACATCATTTATTTACTTATTCACAGATAGTGTGCATGAGATATTGCATCTCTTTCACTTATTTAGAAATGTATACTTTGCTTCTCTTTTGTGTACTTTACATTTTATTAGATGAGCATTTCGATGAGAATATCACGATAAGCTTATTAATTAGCATGTCAGTCAATGAGTATCACTATGAGCTTATTAGTGAGCATGTGGTTGAGTGTCATGATGAGTTCATAAATAAGTATCTGATTTTACGATTGATTTCATACATTTTTCCGAATTTAAACTCCGGTTGCAAATCAAAATCTGAGACGCTGAGGCGTCAGGATTTTGGGCAGCACATAGGCGACAGTCTTTCTGCAGAAGAATAAATCAAAAATATAATTTAATCAATAATTTAAAAGTTAAACTTAAAATCCGATAAATCACAAAAATCAATTCAAATTTTCCTAGTAGAAATATCATCTGACACGGTGATGACAAGAATAAATATTTATTTATTAATGGTTTAGTATATAGGGAGCAGTTTCATGATATTCAATGAGCCCTTCGTTGACATTTAATGAATGCTCATCGGAAGACTCATCGGGACTTAATTTTCTCTATATTTCTTGATGAATATCAAACACCTTGATACGTTTCAGTCAAATTATCTATTGGTTTACATAATAGATGTCCTTTGCGGGGCAAGAGACAAGGTAAAACTGTAAGCAATTTCTTTCAGGATTATTTTAGGTGGTATCCGAATGTGCTTTAGTGTAACTAAGCCAATTTTATGTAATCGACAATTTGTGAATCTGTATAAAAATTACAGTACCCACAGACACAACACGACGTGGCTCTAAGTTCGGATTAAAACAACAATAAAAATTAAATAAGAAAAAACGGTCAAGACCGAGTTAAGCTCGCGCCATCAGGATTACATTCCAGAGCTTTATCAACCAACGATCGACGAGTTTTAGCATAGCCTCAAAAACTGTGACTACCGCTGTCTACTATCTGCGAACGCGTTCGACAGGTAGCCGCCCAACCCACCCTTTTTTTTACGCTTTTTGGATCTGTACCAAAGTTACCCTAATTAAAAGAGAAAACTATAACGATTGTGCCATTCTTTCCTATAAGAAAGTGACAATACGCTCAGTCCAATGTTTATACCCTAGATGAAATCTATTGGGTATACTAAGTTTGCCATTCCGTTTGTAACGCACAGAAAAAATGATGGTAGAGCAAAACGAATTGGACACACCCGCATAAAATTAAAAGTTATTTTGATTTTTGCATGTCCGTCCGTCCGTCCATCCGCCCGTGCGCACGATAACTCGAGAATGCGTTTACTTAGAAAGCTGGTTGTACACGGCCATTAAAAAAAATTAAAATTAAGTTCGAAAATGAGACAAATCGGGCAACTCCTTCGTGGGGTTGCCATACAAAAATTTCGGTTTCCACGATATATTTGGACACTACCTGAGAACACGTCGACATAGAAAGCTGAAATTTGGTGCATTGCATTTGCATACTAATTGCAAATAAAATTTCAAAAATGGACTAAATCGGGCAACCTCTTTTTGGTGTTGCCATATAAAAATTGTGGGTTTTTACATATACTTTGAAAACGATCAGTCCTAGACATTTTTATTGTACTAAAAACTGCTTCAGAATAAGAAATCCTATAAAATTGGTGATAATCATTTTTTCTGTCCGATGAGCCGTTCTAGAAATATATGCGAGAAACTAATGCAAAAAATCAAAATTGCTGAAATGGGTGACCATACGGAATTACATACGTGCATTCATCTAGGGTATCATAAGAATTGGTCTTAGACCAATTCTAGCTTTAGGTTAACTTTGTCTGTACACCAAAAACACTAACTTAAAAACATTGGACTGAGCGTATTGTCACTTTCTTATAGGAAAGAATGGCACAATCGTTATAGTTTTCTCTTTCGCCCTATGGCAGCGATAGAGCCTACCAATATCATTTGATGTTTTTCATGTTGACTGCAAATGCAATCACTGCAGGAAGAATAAGGTAAGGATAGTGTTTACCATGCTAACTTGTTGTCGCCTTTCAAAAGTGCGTATAAATTAGAACGAAAAAATTTCCAGTAAATTTCTCGGAAAATTGCGGTCTTCCGTAACCCGCGGAATATAATACAAGCGATGAAGTCGCCAAAGGCACCGACACATTAAAATGCCTTAACGTACCGGGTCGTAGCCCCCGGAATATAATACAAGCCATGAAGTCGCTGAAGGCACCGACACATTAAAATGCCTTAACTTGCCGGGTACAGCATGCAGTAAGTGCTCACTCTCACTGCTTTTTGTATACTCGCCCTGGAGGAAAAACTAAAATTTCATCTTAAACAGGTCCAAAAGCCCAAAACTGTCGCTCCCACAGCAAAATGAAGTTAAAACAAATTGCAGCCAAATTTCTAATAGTTGTAAAAAAATATAGCATGTAGAGCAAATTTATGGAAATTATAGCGTTTGAACAAAATACAAGCAACTTTTATATGGAAAACTCCTTCAGTAAGACAGGGCAAGAAGACTGTGGATGTCGCATGCTGACCGGCCCGCTGCTCTCTTTTTTCGACTTTGTTCATGGCTTCTACCTTGCGGGGGTTACGGGTCTTCCCTACGTCAGGCGAGGCATTGTTGGTTTTATATTGGAGCGAGGCACTGCTCTCGGACTCGGCGAATGCATAAAAATTCGAAGGAAGCAATATCCAGAAAATTTCTAAAAAATATTGTGGCCTTCCCTTTATCGGGTCGAGGCAATGGTGATTTTGTATAGATCGAGGCATTGCTGACTTACCCTTTGGGCATGTCATCAAGTGCCAAGCGGGGCATCGTCGTAGCATCGTTAATTTTATATTCTAGAAAAGCGTTGCATATTTTTGTTCTACGTTTCCAGTCTTTGTATGTTATAGTTTGTCTATGCTATTGGGGTATTAGCTACTTGGCTCCCTCTATCTGCACACTTTAAACGACAGTAGAATAGTGGGAATTTGAAATAGTGGTGGATTTGTTTTAACTTATCGCTATTCTTTATTTTTCTATTTTTATTTCTAAGGTTCTATCGCATTCTCAATGGCATGATCGTTCGTAATCGAAACTTGTTGCCGCTTATTGGGCCTGTATTTTCTCCTTTATTACCACATGCACATCACGCAAAGGTACACAAAACACGCGGGAGGCTGGCTCAAAGCTCTTATGCGAGCCACCCGCGATAACTTATTAGATCCGTTTGAAATTTTTTTTGGAAAAACATATAAATCAAGATAAGTATAGAAGGCTGGTATTAAGAAAATTTTACAAAGTTTATTGTATTGATTTTTAATAAAGATTAAGGAAGAAAATTTTAAAGAAAACTAGATATGGTTCTACGTTGACGTTGAAGTTAGCACCACATCCAGTTTCCTTTAGAAAATTGACATGACAAATTTATGGGTTTTTACGATAAATTTACTACAAATTCCAAGACGTAAAATTTCTAATCCGATAAGGTTTCGTCGAGTTCCAGTGAGTTGCGGTGCTAACTTGACGTCAACTTAGTACCACACCCATTTTCCTTTAGAAAAATGGTAACGACAAAATTATTGATTTCACGACAAATTAACGACAAACTACATTAGGCGAAGTTGTGGTGATACTTTACGCGCGTACATATTTGCTAAAACAAAAGCCAGAAAGAAAAAAATGTTTATTTATTATTTTATTTGTTATTTAAAATTCAACTGAATTGTTTTTACACTTTTTTTAAATACCAATGTTGTGTTATTTTTGAGGCCATTCCCGTCAACTCGTACACGAATTTGTCTGTCTATTTATTTATATATTTCTTTTTTACTATTTTCGACACTCTCCTAGACCCACTTTTCGTCATCACAGCGAGCTGAAATTTGGCATACAGGTTCATGTCGCGTGATAATTGAATCTATCAAAATTTGAACCGGAAATTTCCGTGGAAAACTCGGAAAATCGGGAAAAATCATTTGAAAATTTGGTACAAATTTAATAATAAATCCGTTTCAGTAAAAATGCAGAGTTTTCCGATTTTTCCGGAATTTTCCGACTTTTCCGGAAAATTTTCCGGTAAAAAAGTGTTCTAAATTATGCAGGATCAAGCTCCCCTATCAACTGGCATCACTACTTTCTCTCCGACAATGGTGAAAACTTGCAGAAAAAATCGAGGAAAATTCATGTAACACGCTTTTCCGGAGTTTTTCAGACCAAGGAAGCGTTTGAGCGTGTTGCAACCTAAGACAAAGTTGTAGAGCGAAATGAGTTGCATAAAGTTGATTTTGTGGAAAACTCCGTGGAAAACCCAGAAAAGCGGGAAAATCATCGGACAAATTTTCATCGATATGATTAGTGATAAATCTGTTGCAGAAAAATGCAGAATTTTTCAATTTTTCTGGAAAATGTTCCGAAAATTTCAGGAATTTTCCGACTTTTCCGGAAAATTTTCCGACAAAAAAGTTTTATAAGCTATGCGGAATCATTTTTTCCGTCCTACTGGCATCAATACTTTCTCTTCAACAATCATGAAATCTTGCATGAAAAATCGAGGAAAATTCATGTAAATTTTTAAAAAAATTTCATAGCAATACGAAAAGTCTGTGGAAAACATGGGAAATCGGGAAAATTCTTGTTATATGGGATCAAGTTGGAGTACAGCTAAAAAGCGCTGTTTAAAACATAATTTGAATTTCAGGAAACCGTTGCAGTACTTCAACGATTTGATACTCGAAAAATTTTTGTTTTCGGATCGGCACCAAACATGACTTAACAATTGTTTTAAAATATCTCCATGCAGCACGTAATAACAATTTAGTTAACGTGATAAAGGCAGAAAATAAAATAAGTAAAAAACGAGTTTTCAAACAAAACTGAGGCCAAGCCGCATGAAAAAGAAGAAATTAAACCTTTCTTCACACACAGAGGTGGACTCAGATTTTATTCGCTGACAATCACCGATATATTTCAGTATGATCAATCAGAGGTAATAAGTGCTCTGATTCATGAAGAGAAAGAATATTCAAGAGAAATGTCCCAATCAAAAAATCTGAGTCCACCTGTGTGCGTGAAGAAAAGTTTATTTTCTACTTTTTCATGCGGCTTGGACTCAGTTTTGTTTAAAAACTCGTTTTTTACTTATTTTTTATGTTATTAAAAAGCCTTATTATGAAAATGTCAACTTTTGTTTTGAATAAAATAAAAAAAATGCATATGTATCTATATAATATTTTATTAACTGAAATAAACTTCTTTTTTTGGGGCCTCATAACGATTTTGCGCCTAGGGCCTCCAAAATTATAAATGCGGCCTTGGCTTTATGATAATAATTTTAGTTTAGAAAAATCGGTTGAAAGGAAGCAGTATAGCCAACTCTTGATAAATAATGTTTTGCTCTACTTTGTTCTTGTTGTAGTAGCCATTGCAGAGAACGTGTTGTTCTGTTTATTGAAGAGAGCTATTTTTTGTGGTTACTTTTTTTAAATCTTCCGGATGGCCTTGAAGCCGTGGGCCAATAACTTTATTGCAATAGGTATAAGTTAGCCTTTAAGTTATGCAATAAAGAAATTTTCGAATTTGAAATTGAAATTTTTAAATCTTGTATGAAAATGTAGAGGATGCTGTGAACCAGTGACGGACTAGGCTCGTTGGAAGTCCGGGGTGACAACACTAAATGTGGCTCCCAGTCTACTTAAAATTTGAAGTATTTTTTTTTCATAGCCTCTTGGGTGGATTCTGTTCACTAAAGAAACATTAGATTTATTTCGGTGATAGCTCATTACTTGACCTGGATACGTCCATAAAGAACGCATGACACATAAAAATTATAAGTCCAGTTCATGAAAAATTACTGTTCTGCATGATAATCTTGTCGAAAGATGGCAGTATATGAAAACTTCACATCTGTCTCACAGAAGCTCTATTGCTGGAACAGTAAAGTACTGAACCTATGTCGTACACCAGACAGATGTTAAGAAAATTACTGAATAAAATCTTATATTAATTTTACCGAATACTTTAATTTTTTCTTCATTGAAATAACAATTCATAAAATGTGCAAAAAGTTTTAAAACCTGTTTGCATACTGCATCAGGAATACTCCTGTGGGATGGCCCATTAGGCCATTGGATGGCATTACACAGACGTGGTTGGTTGATATGTCACAACATTATGATTACCGATCCGACTTTCAATTGGAGATTGTGAGTCGACAATCCGGGCAAAACCAGCAAGTTTAAAAATTCGGTTGGATACTTAACGACATCATGTTGGCTAGTAACGGAATCCACCGATTTGTACGTCATCAATGCGCCAGCAATTTCACTTTGAATCTTGAAATTCAATGCGTCAATGACTCAACCAAAAATGATTTTTTGTAATTATGAGCAAAGTTTGGGAAACTTTTCGGATGAGTTCGATCTTTGATTCTGTGAACTGGCAAAACTAGAAGGGTAATGTAATGGAGCCAGTCAAAATGTCAACGGGGATTTTGCAATTGCCATTGTCCAGAAATTATTTTGAAAATACTTATCCAGATTGGTTGTTCTGCACAGACCTGTAAAGTACTTAAGTAGTAGCATCAGTACCAGTACATGGACTTGTACTTGAAAAATTTTAAAGTACCATTACCGGGACTTATACTTGAAATATTTTTAAGTACCAATACCGGAATTTTAAAGTACCATTACCGGGACTTATACTTGAAATATTTTTAAGTACCAATACCGGAACTTGTACTTAAGTACTTACAATATTTTAAGTCCAGGTACTGGTACTGTACTGGTACTTGTACTTGGAATTTTACAGGTCTGGTTCTGCAACTCCACACGCATTTAATTTGAGTGGCTTGACATGTTTCCATAAAATAGACCACTTTAACATGTGTTAAGTTCATCGGCTAGCGTTGACCGTGGAATCAAAATTTTTCCTGCAAACTTTTCCGGGACCATAACGAATAGAACAAAAAAAAGAATTACGTATATAGTGAAAATCAAAGTTTTGTATGGCAACAACAAGAAGGAGTAGCACAATTTAGTCTATTTATTTTTCAACTTGTATTTGCAATTTTTACAAAAACGCCGTGTACAAAATTTGAGCGCTCTCCACGCCGACGCACTCTCCACGCCGACGCGCTCTCAGGCAGTGTCCAAATATACAGGGTGTTTCCGTTTAGGTAGGTAGTCCATAGAGCAGGGGGTGATAGTACATTTCTAGACGAACAAAAAATATATGGCAGGGGGATCCACATCAACCGTTTTAGACATTCAGCGTGATTAAGGAATTATGCTAGTCTTTCACAAAACACGCTGTATCTTAAAAACTACAGGGTGGCCGGTCACCGTCAAGAGCTCATTGTATGTAGAACTTCATGGCCTTTCCAACGATGCTCAGTCAGCCCGTTCTCTTCGGAGTTCTGGTGGTCCAAAATATGAATTTTGGATTTTCTTACCATTTGTTTTTACTTTGACATCTTTTTTTTTTTACGTAAAAGTAGTTAACATAACTTTTTTTTATAAAAATTATAAACTGTGGACTCTCCTCTTTAATTTGACTACCTATGTTCTATATATTGCCGGTAAAGAGTTAATAGTTCATAACCTATTCTCAAAGCTATTCTCAAACCTATTGTCAAAGATAATTTGTTCCGTTAGTGACTGAAAATCGTCTAATTTCAGTATGACCTAAATAGGTTACGAGCTAATAACTCCTTAACTATATAAACAGTGATCTTGTATCTACTCAACTCTTCCCCGGTAGACAACTTTCATAAAAGAAAAGTGCCAACATTGAAATATGAATTAACAATAGCAAATAGGTAATTTGAAAAAAGAGCAATAAAAGCTCGAAATTTCGCTACAAAAGATGACACAACCAGGAGGCAAAATAACCTTAAATCACAAAATGAGGATCTTAATCTAACTGTGGAGACATTCCTGAGAAACACCAACAAACAATGGATAGCAGCTACTGTTCTTCATTTCATTCTAGTTATATGGCTTAAAGGTAGAACGTGTGTCGTCTATGTTTAGCACTCTGCACGTCTTACTAATTCTCTCATTACGGGATGAGTGAAATGATTATGTGGAAGATTTACGTAAATTTTTCGATGGGAATTCCGTGCAATATTTCTTTTTTCTTGTAAGAAGGCATCATTTCAAAATTTTCTTGCTTTGTTGCTCGCTCGGTGCGATCATCCAATGAGTACAATTAAGTGCTTTTTTTATATATTTTAACTGTGGTTGGTGGAATCAGCTGATTTCATGGTCAATGGGGATTCTTCAAAACATGACATGATCACGATCAATGGCATGTGTTTTCACTTAGTGATGTATACGCAGATAATGTGGCTATAATAGCTGATAATCTGGCAGCTCTCCAGAAAATGATTAGTAATCTGGAAAATTATTGCAAGTTATGGAATCTTTCTGTTAACTTATATTGATATTGCCAATGCCTAATAATAGGTAGGTAGATATCTGTCCTGTCTACGTTTATATATATATATAATTTTGTTTTTATAATGTTGCCAAAGCTCAAAATATACACTATGATGTCGTAGCACAGCCTTGGCAGGAAAGGAATAAGGTGTATGGAATTGAGGATTGTTTGGTTGAGTCAAGTAGGTGACGGTGCGCATTACGCTTGAATGTTTGTGGCTCATAGTTGGCGGGGGGGGGGGGGGGGCAGATGATGACAAACTGTTCCACATTCGTACTGTTCTGCTTATGAATGATTCACGGAATTTCACGGTACGGCCGAATTTGACTTCAAGGGTGTCAGGATGAGCTCGGGTTATAGCTCGTGTGGTGCGCATGGTGAAGAATTCTACAAGGGATCAGGCTAGAAATTTCGTCAGAGTAATGACTATAGAAGTAGCGATAAAAAAGAGTCAGACATCCGACATTACGTCGCTGCTCTAGGGAATCGATTGATATGTCATCGTTAATAAGCCGGAAGGCCTTCTCTTGGACTTTGTCTAACGTGAACAATGCAGTTCGTCCAGCCCCTGCCCAAATATGGGAATTATATTCTAATCTAGGCCTGATATGAGACTTGTAGATTTGCGCCAAGTCTGATGGAGTAAAGTATTTCTTGCATCTTTGCAAGAAGCTCGCGTTTTTGGTAATACCAAAAATGTGATCGGACCAACTAAGATTGTTGGATATTTCTATGCCTAAGATGCCATGGGATGGTGAGTTCGAGATATCTTCTCCATCCAGTGATAACAGACAACATTGCGTTTACATTAAACAAAACCCGATTCGCTCTGCCCCAAGCAAGGATTTTTGTGAGGCCATAGTTTAGTGAACTGAACTTTCAATCCATTTTAAGAATAGATGGTCTAGACCTAATGCCTGAAGTTTGGCTAAAAGAGGAGGATGCCAGACTCTATCGAAGGCCTTCGAGATATCTAATGCGATGATCTCAGATTCACTAAAATTATGGAGACATTGATTCCAAAGCTCTGTAAGGAATGTTAGTAAATCTCCAGTAGAGCGGCCAGCACGAGAGCCGTATTGTACGGGGGCCTCCAACTCCAAACTGTCTCTTACTTACTGAACATATTTCGCCCTTATTTGACATTTGACTAAAGAAGACTTCTTGAGATTTGAAAGCCCCTAGACCTCCACTGACCCAGACTTAGTCCGCCATTGCTGTGAACGTTACGTATGTATATGTACATATGTCTCCACATTTTGTTTACATTTTAGTTAGCAATTGTTTATACCCAATTACTCGATAAAATAATTTATCGAAAACCTAGTTAAAACATTCAATTTTTAGTCATCATTTCACAGGTGAGTCAATAATTATTGATAAATAAACAAACAGCAAGCAACCTACCGACTTGAAAGAAAATTCATTCTTGTTTCCTTGATGCGTTCTTTTATATTGTTCTTTTACTCTGTTCTTGTCTTATTTGTATACTGTCCAATGGAGACACAAGAACATACCTACGACTAGTACCTACCTAAATGATAAAAAAAACAGCCCAGGGGCCGGATTCACTAACTCGGAGAGTTTGGGAGTTTGGGAGATGAGAATTTTCGTTTTCCCCGGTTAAAACTCCCTAACTCTCCACTCGAGATTTTCTATCATACTTGAGGAGTTAAAGAAAAGTGAGAAGTATCGAAAAATTGATAGACGGATAACTCAGTGTGGGAGGGTCGTAGAGCATTGCGGTTTTTTCCTACGGATTTAGAGTCTAGAGTACAAAATTACAGGTGAACAATTTCTAAGGGTGGGGCTTTTTGGGGGTGGGGGGGTCGTACCACCCCCATGGGGGTTGTCCAAAATACCACTTGTTTGGTATCAAATTAAAGAGGGAGAAACGGGTAATCTAGTGGCGTAGTTTTTTTTTTGATCATTTTAACACTTCATAACTGACTTTTTACCGTCGAAAGACGGATTTTTTGCGCGTGGGTCATATACACCCCAGTTCCTACAATTTGCATATATTTCTTCCGTTCTTTGTTTCACATCCATTAGTGCTCTGTTGTGAACATTTTTCTCATAGAAAGTGAATTTCCACGACTTACCGGTTCTTCATAATAATGAGTTGAGTTTTTGTAGCAGAAAATGGCAATTTTTCGTCATAAGAAGGACTGATTTACTTCTTTTACAGTTATCTCCAAAACTATTTACCGGAATCAAAAACTAATTAAATATCTAATTAGGGGACAAAATGTAGATGCGATTTCATCCTACATACAAGCTTTAACGTGCATATTTAAAAATGTTATAGCATCTCTTCTGTAGTGAAAGACGACCAAATTGACCATATTCGCTCGCGTGAATTACAATTTTTATCGGGTACCTTGAAACACAAAAATTCCTTATTTCTCTGTAAGTATTGCAAGGATTTCCATAATTTTTTTTTGTAAACATAGCAAGGATATGCAGTGAACCCATAAATCAATTTGAAAATCCTAGGTACATTGGTACCTTCACAAAGGACAATAAAAGCAGCCAATACTGTCAGGTGAGAAATATTTTTCTTACTTCTCCACAACTAACACAGCCGAGAGTTTTGCCGAGTTGGATAGAGAGTTTGGTAAATCTCAATACAAATTACACGAGTTACAGAATTCCGAGTGGAGAGTTAAGTGGCAAAAGAACTCTCCTCTCCAAAACTCCACAACTCTCCGAGTTAGTGAATCCGGCCCCAGGGAGGAAGAATTGGTACCTTCTTATTATCGAAATAATCACCGGAGACTAGGTATAAACTGCTGTTGTAAAGAAAGCTCAAACTATACACTTGAATGAAAGCAAGTGCAGCTAAAAAGGCATTATAAAATCAATATTCCTACCTCGAACGAACTTTGCAAAAAACAAAAAGCTCTTAATTCCCCCACAATTTTTCCAATAATTTTCTACTTATTACACACGGTAAACCACGAACTTTCCTAACAGTGCGGTAGTTTTTTGCTTTCCTCAGAGGACACAGTTAGAATAATAATTATTTCAGTCGCAAAAGTACCAAGCTCAAAGTATTACGGCCTTTGACTTGCAGATAAAAATAGCATGAAAACTCCATTTGGTAAATAGTAGAAGGCGCAGTCTGTTCTGATTTATAATAAAAGGGAACACAAGAAACCGCACTTGAACGCATTTAGGCACTTGAAATTTTTTTCGAATTAGACAAATGATCACCTCCAAGGTGAGATGAAATTGAATAAGTATCATTCATTATACCAATTTCAGATATATGTAGCTAGGTTAATTAATCTTTTCAGGCATAAGCTAAGCCAAAGCTGATGAATGCAACGGAGCAAGTAAAATACACTCAAAACGAAATTCAAGCTCAGTTAAGGACACATGAGTCACTCGATATAGCCATAAAAGTAGACTGTTTGCTGCTAGGGGTTCGACTGAGTGACGTCTAAAGCTACTGAATATGAGTCTATGGTTGGTTCCACCAGGTAATATTATAGTAACAAGTAAGACGTCCGCCGTGAAGGCAAAAAATGTAAGCAATAAAAGAAAAAAAAGAAATAAATTTGCGCACGTTTATCTAAAGTAGGTAGGTATGTAGGCACATCAATCGAGACAAGTGCACAGAAATGGACTTTTTGTAGAGCCAGAGATATCTAGTAAAACCATATGTGCTCGCATGTTCATTTTGTAAAATATACAGAAAATATCTCTAAAAAGATTATGGTGACAGTTGATATCTACTTAAGTAAGCACAACTAAGCGGGTGCAAGATGAAACGCTACCCATCGCTAATTCCTATTATTTGTATGTAATTATCCGATTTGTTTGTATTCAGATGATATTTATTTCACTTCTTCAATTTATGTAAAGACATAGTGTTCCACTAAGAATTTGAGAGAAAGTATGTTGAATAGGAATATTAAATGAAGGTGATTGATATGTAGTTGTAGATTTGTTGCTATATCTAATCGAACTGGTTACCGTTGAACCCGAGTAGAAATATGGATATCATACACACATTTCATCTGAACCAGTTTTGTTGATGGAACATACTTTCGAATTACCCAATTCCAACTAAACTGAGAGCTCTGTATACTATATATGAAGCGTTTTTTACTGTTGTTGACCAATTGTTCTGAAGGAAAATCGTCAAAAATATTCCTAAGCAAATGAATACTTTTCTACGCTTATAAAAATTATGGCATCCGTATAAAAGTTGCAAAGTTGTGCAAGTTTGATTTTTACATATATTTCTAGAACGTTTCGTTGGATAGTAAAAATGCCCATAACCGATTTCATAGGATTTCATATTCTGAACAACTTTTTAGTACAATAAAAACGTCTAGGACTGATCGGTTTTACAGTATACGCAAAAAACCTATATTTATATATAGCAACACCGTTCTAGTCCATTTAGTCCATTTTTGATATTTCAGTTGCTATGATTCATAATTTCATTAATAGTACCATACCACGTGCATACCTGGGCATATGAATATCCGCAAATGAATGAAAATGTAATTTTGGACGGGCCGCGCATAGACAATGCGAGCTTTAATTGCTTCAATGGCCCCCTCCTTCACCATATAATTTTTTGATTGCCTCCACCTCAGCTATCAAACCCTTGAGTTATGCGGACCAATTATGAAACACCCTGTATGATATATTCAAACTGGATACACATTTTGTCATTACATCAATAATGACGCATGGATCTATTGCATGGTGGTGACATCACATTTCAATAAATATATTGTTTACCTTGTCAAATTTTATACATTTTATAAGCATTTAGTAAGCAACAAGTTTTCTACATTTCAAAATAGTGTTTTCATGGCTGGCAACTAAGTGCAATCAATGGAAATGAAATATATACAGTTTTTCCATCTGTCTGCCAGACCACGAAATCTTAATCCATCGCAACCCAAAACAGGTTATAGGAAGCTCTTTATGATTTTCATACATAAATTTTCCTCGCTTACCCAGGTGAATTGCACATTCTACCCGAAAAGTATTAGTTTAAGTACAGATAAAACTGATTTCTTATGAAATCTGGTAATAGTTGTATATCAACAACAAATCATCCCACAATTTCAAACTATCAAGTTTCATAGATAATATGTATCAAAACCTAAGGAACACATTTTACAGTCAGATTAGCCACTTCGCCTAAAATTCATAAGAATGGAAATAGCACTAGCTCTTAAATGGGGTAAGAGGAACAGATGATTTTATTTTATTTCACTCGTAAAATAGGCTAAATGTCATAAAAGATCCAGGCTCATTATTCTACTAAAAAAAACTGCAAATTTGTACTAACAGATCGGATTCTTATCGAGGTTCATGTATACGTATAATTCGAATGTTTGGATACACTGAGACTCCAAATGATTGCTTTACCTAATATCACAGACAATTTTCTATTACAAATATTTATATAAAGCTTATGTCAAATCCCCCCCTTTTGCACAGTTAATAATCATATAAAATGATTTCTCTTTACAGCCTGAGTACTACAAGGACGCTCCACACTTCAAAAGAATTGGAGAGGGACCAGAATATCGCCTAGAAATACCAAGTGCAAAACTAGACTTTACCGGCACTTACTCTGTTACAGCAACAAATTGTCATGGAGAGGCCAAAGCAATAATATCCCTCCAAATCTATGCAAAAGGTAAGTACCTAATACCCTAAGAAACCTCGGGCAAATTTTTTTTAGGTTCTACAGAAAAAGTCGCCTACATATGATGCGCCTTGTTGACAATCCTCTGTAAACAGGATGCAGAGGAAACCGGAACAGCGGCTTGTTTCTGTCACTGTTCCTCTCTTTTTCATACCACCTAGATGAACTGTATAAAATGGCAAGGGGCGGTTGCGTTCCAATCCATAATTTTGAGCGTCCGGCTGGGATTTATAAGCAATAGCTTTTAGGTTCTTAACCTACAGACTACATTCCAAGCACTTAAAACGAAAAAAAAAAACAATCAGTCCAATCGAATATCGAAAAATATTTATTCACCAAGATAAATTTTCTTAAGCCTAGGAAAGACAACACCTTTCCAAAAATCTTCTGCAGCGCTCAGCAAAGGGACAATCTCTTGCATATCTGCTTGCACCCATACATAGTGAAGGGCTCCGTTCGTATCAAAAGTTGGGCTCAGCACACAGTATAAGGCTTTCGGTACATTCGCAAGATACATCTGAATTTGAATTTGAGCCATATATTTTTGGGCTATAGTCTCTTTTCCAACTAAATACTTTTCGAATTCTTCGTCCGATTTCGGTGCCTTTATTTCCACAATATGATCATCAGTGATACCATCCGGTGAGGCACAGATAAACGGATAACTTTCACATAAAATAAGTCCACATTCTCTGTACTCCTTGTTCTCTAACTTCTCAGTCTGTTTGAGAATATATTTTTTATGTTCCTTTAACTGTTTTCGTTCCTCGATATTCCATTCTCGGTCAGTGCAAAAGATCGAATTCAAAATAGCTTCATCTTCACTGGTATCTTTACGGGCTGAAATTCGATGCATTAAAGAACAACGAATTCTACAATATTGTGTCTCCATCCAAATATGTTTTTTGTAATTGTAGGTGGTGACTTCCCTCAACTGTTCGAATAGTCCTCTTCTTGCAACTTCCTCCATGTGCATTACAAATGTTTTATAATCTCTCACATCATTGTTAGCATTATCCAACATCGTGTGATGAATATATAAAGGTTCAAATTCATCAATTATAGGTCTGCAGTGATTATATAAAGGCGAGTCAGTGAGTCCAGTTTTTTCCATTTCATTGAGAACTGCCTCAAGAAATGTCTGGCCATCCTCTTCTGTTACACTTTCAACGTCCTCCTTGGTTTTGTCCTCTTCATTAGCAAAAATATCTTCAATTCGCAATGCTATTGTCTTGTCGTCGTGGTTTTGTTCAGTCTCTATATCCCAAAATGTTCTCTGAACGGGGTCATCGTCGTTACTTTTCCTATGTATCCAAAACAAGAATGCTATAGCGTGAGGACATGAATCTATAATTTCGAATGAAAAAATAAGAATGCTTTCTGATAGAATTGCAAACCCATCCACCTTGTTTATCGTCGCAACCTTCACAACTAACTGACACAATATCGCTCTGCTGCTCATCGACAACCAGTTCCACAATAAATTTCTCTTCATCGGCATCCGGTTGAAAAACATTTGCTTTTAATATGCACGGTCCTTTTCGTTTCACTTGAACACGATCGATCTTAAAATCTTCATTGCTATCACTGAAATTATAAATAGTAAACAGATGGAAGCGGAAAATTCTAAAAATACACTGCTCACCTAGCTATTGGCGATGTTATTCCGGATTGTGCCAATCTCGTGATAAATGAAAAAACCATTTCACTTGTAACTGTTGGAATATTGCTGCTATCGGCTCTTTTAAAGCCTGGATCAAGCGTAGTAGTCATTTTTAATTAAAAACTTTTGATTATAAAATGTAAACTCTGAAATTGACAATTAAATGGCATCGCTTGCGTCGTACTTGTCATGCAAAATGTCACCAGTCACAGAACAAGTACAAGATGGTCTAAATATTGTCTAAATGTAGATGGCGATAGTTTCGTTAATTTTTTTTTTTAAATAATTAGAGATGCCATATAAACCGGATTCTTGAAGCTTTTAGGATATTTTTTTTTCGTTTTAGTTTTTGTTTTTATTCGTAATTTTATGAAATTTTTTCTGATTAAAGGGAGTGAAGTTAGAAAATGTATATGTACTTCAAAAATTATTTAAAATTAATCTACCTCTACTTTTTTTATTACGTATTCTTATGAAATGACCCGAATGGCTGTTCATGAACTACAGTTCTTAAAAGTATATCCAGAAGTTTCGAGTGCCGATCTGATTGATTTTGAAGATAAAATAGAATAAATGAAACAGTACGTGGGGAATAAAAAAGTACTGTCATTGTGTAAGTAATGAGAAAATCGTGGAATTCGTTGTAGCTTATAATTTAAAAGGAAGAAGTGTCAATAATTGTTATCATTATGCTTGTGCCTACATTCGTATTTAATATGAATTGATGTAAGGTTCAATAATCTTCTGGAGAAGTCCGTGTCACTAAAGCGAACCCCATCATACTGTTAACTGATTCAACGACCTTTTCGAAATGCAAAAAATCTTGGCTTATTGGAGACCGATTTTGTGTACATTGTTCCATAATAAGCGCAAGATCTTAATCTGATCAAGGCAGGAGCCCCCTTATCTGCTTCCAGCTTGTTGCTTTCGTTCGATTCGATAGATTGCTGTTTTAATCCTTCTGAAGATCATGTATTTGTCACATCTATTGATGTGCGACATAATAGCGATTATATTCTGCATAGCTTCGAATATTAATTCGTACAGGTACAAATAACAAAAAACTTTATTAATTTTATTTTGTTTTTAAATACAATTGCTACATCTGAAACTCTAGAGGTCTCCCATAATGTTTTCCATCGACAACTGATTATTGAATATTAGCTTTCTAATCCAATGATACCCAGGTTATTGCTTTTAATAAAAGAAAGAGGACCAAAAAAATAGAGTAGCAGAGTAATACTAAATAATGATCAAATTTCTTATTTTAATTCCTAATCGTGCAGTTATGATAATTCTTCGAAGACTGGTGACCAGCTAATACAAAAACTATCTTGATGGATTAATGACAGAGTACAATTCTCTCGTATCTTGTCCGAATATTGTTTCAATCTTGTTTTTTTTATGAAAAGTAAAGGTTGCAGTCGATATCGATTACCAGAAGCCTCCGCGTGGAGTCATGTCGATAGTTTGATTAAGTCAGCTACGGGTGCAATACTGGGATACTTCCAGACATTTCCGATTAATTCTTTCCTGTGAAGGGAAAATAGTCGTAAACATCTGCAAGGGTTTTAATAGAGTCTGTCATGTTTTTTCTTTTGCGCATTTAACTCTTTGATTCCCATTTCAACTATAAATAAGAGCAATTTTGATTCAAATTTAATTCCAACTTTCTCATTAACAAAACTTTACTTTTTCAATATTTTTTTTTTTCAGATATGTCTAAATCAGCTTCAATGGAAAAAGGATCAGTAAAGCACGGGTAAGATTTTCCTTTTTCTTGATTGTTTAAAAAATAATTCTGTTGATAAATCTATTTTTTAAATAATCAGAAACGTTGAAACTTTACCATCTGTATCGCGGCACTTAAAAGATCTTCGCTGTTGTGATGGTGATGCTGTAACTCTGGAGTGTAATATTGAAGGGGTACCAGAACCGATTGTAATCTGGGAAAAAGATGGACGAGTTTTACCCAGTGACAAGGATTTCATAATGGCATATGATGGCTACCGTGCAACTCTATCTATTCCCCGCGTATATCCCGAGGATGAAGGTGAATACACTTGCGTAGCATCAAACAATATCGGTCGAGCATATTCATCCGCATGCATCATAGTAGATGTACCAGAGGAAAAAGAAAATCTCCTTAGTCGACAATTAACACGACCAGCCGGACTATTCTTATCGGCTACATCAACACCCAGATCTACACCGAGAACTACCCCAATCAGAGGTATATCTCCGATGAAATTATCTTTTAGGCATAGCAGTATTGATTTAACTCCGAGGAGACATAAGTTCGCTACACCCAAGTTTTATTCGATTCCACACAATCGAGTAGTAGAAGAAGGTGAAACTGTACGTTTCCAATGCGCAATTGCTGGACATCCTATGCCGTGGTCTACTTGGGATAAAGATGGAATAATTGTTACGCAAACGGCCCGGATTACAATTAAAGAGCGTGACGATGTCAGGATACTTGAAATCGAAGAAGTCACCTTTGATGATGCTGGCCTCTATAGGATAACGCTAGAAAATGACTACGGCAGAATTGAGGCGACTGCAAGACTGGATGTGATTGGAAATAGCAGGCGATCTTCAAGACCTTTAAGAACATACAGTGCATCTCCAAGAAGAAATATATATCCTTCACGAAGATTGATGGGAACTCCAACTGGAATTGGTGGAAGATTATATCTTTCTTGTGGATTTAGAGGATCATCAGTGCCTGCACGAAAATTTTATCATAATGGGGAAGAAATTATGGATTCTGCCCGAATTCGTATCACACTTACTGACACAGAAACTTCTCTTACAATTGAAAGTGTAACGAAAATGGATGAGGGAATTTATACCTGCGTAGCTCAAAACGAGTTTGGCTTAATTACCTCGTCAACTAATGTTACATTTTTGAAACCTGAAGACGACATTCCATGTGATGCACCAATTCTTATAAATCATCTGCCCCCCGATCTACGTGTTCGAGAAGGCAAAACAGTCGACCTTATGTTTGAGGTGAATTGTTGTGAATCATATTCCTACACGTGGTCAAAAGATGGCCAAGTACTCTGTGATTCGGATGAGTTCAGGTAGGAATTCTCCTCAGGAATGCTGATAACTTAAAAATTAATTATTTTGTTTTTTTTGTTTTCTGTAGTTATATCGATCATGGAAATGGTATTTTGGCTCTTCGAATTTTTGACCCATTTGACATGGACGCGGGCTTGTATGAGTGCACAGTTAAAACGAAAAATGGGTCATGTACAACTTTCTGCCGTTTAGATGTTGACGATAATGACGACGTCGTGCCATTCAACCCAGAAAAATCCAACTTGGAAATTATCAAACATCCACTCCCAGCTCTCGGTCTGCAAGGTACAATAGTTTCTTTCTGCGCTCGAGTGGAACCACATGACGCGAATATTAAGTGGACAGTATGCGGTCGGGAGGTCACCTATGATTCACGGGAATTTTCGGTAAATAAAAATAATCCGCTAAGATATCTACAATTTCTCTGCTCATCTGTTGCCTCAGGTGTGAATTAACCGCATGCGTAAATGTTTGTTTAGGTACTTTTAGTATATTTTGTGGACTGCTGATCTAGACATCAGATGTCAGCGGCTAGCTTCATCGTCGCCAGTTGTTTTGCTTTATTCATTTTGTTATTAGTAGATAATATTCTTAGACTGAAGTGTTTTCTGCTGTGAATTGTTTTGTAATATGAGAGATATCTTCGAAAGAAGGGGGAAATTATAAAAGGCGGAAGTAACAATGAGTTTACGATAAATTTAGTGTTGTGTTTCGAACTCTCTTTGAAAGAGTGGTGAACAAGGAAATTAGCTTTATGGAGAAAAAATCCCGATTGAATGTGAGTTGGAAAATGTTGATTATTTTTATTCTCTAAGTTTTCACACAGAGGTACCTATTCCGTTATTATTGAATTTATTTAAACGGAAATGAAGGCAGAACATTTTCGTTCATTTTAGACCCGTCTATGTATCGAACGAGTACCCATTGCTAAAATTGACATTAAGTGATATGTTATCCGATATCTTGTTGATCATCTCCTTTTTTTTTGTTGAGAATATTGAACTAGCTAATCCTATTACCTAGATTTTGCTTTTTATTTGCTTAAAGTGTAAAACGTTTGTTTTAAGTCTAGAAAAGTTGTTAAAAATTAGTTTTTTCTCAACGCAAATAAACTGTGAAATTACTCATAAATATTCTTGTGCCTGTTTGATTGATAAGGATATTTATTTCTACACTGTAAAACAATTGTGTAAATTTACACAGTTTTACCTGCAATGATGTCTAGTAAAATTCATAAATCCTTCAAAAATACACAGGGCTCAGTGGAATGGTGAATTCCTTTGTGGACGCATATTATTTATATCCATTTACATTTTGGTAGTAATTTTCAACAAATTTACGTACTTAGTAAAATCAATATTTTACTGTAGCTAATTATTATGCAAAACGCAATTGGAAAATGTTATATTAGTAGAATTAATAAACAAAGTGGGATTTAGGTGTTAATTTTCCCACTTACTTCCAGAGTGTGAATGTGTAAAGAAATAGATATTTTACACTAATAAAAAAAAAAAATTGTGATAAAAGTGTATGAAAAATGCTTTTCAGTATAATTTTCCACCCATGGCATGTTTTACAATGATATTGATAAATCAGAATTTTCCACTTCATTAACGGGTAATTTTACATAGAAAGATTTAAAGAATTACGGGCAAGCCATTGCCTTTTTTACTACAGGCCGTGATGCTAAGACTTTTCTTTACTTGCATATGTATGAGAAACGTGCCGTTTGAAAGATTTTAGCAATGCGCATTATGGAAAAGCAAACACGTTTCATGTTTAAAAATTTATATAAAATAAACAACGCTTCTGGTGAAGATGATTCTAACGCCTATTTATAGGTTAAAATGTTTACTTTAAGGGAAAAAAAGTAACTGTGAATCTTTTTATTAAACTCTACCCATATCGCTATGAAATGAGAGTACAGCTTTCACTCAAGACAAAAGCTCTTTTTTAAGCTTGAAGTCTCTTTCTAATGAATGAAAAATTAAAATTCAAACGCATAATATATAAACTTATGAATTTAATATTATAAATGTTAAAGGCTTTCAAACGAGACGTTTCTCATACATATGAAAGTAAAGTCTTAGCTTCACAGCCTGTAGTTAAGAAGGCAATGGGTTGAGCCAAAGAGGTGACATTACAGGTGCATTACGCTTTAATGTTTGCGGCTCATAGCTGAGGGGGAAAACAGAAGATGGTAAACTGTTCCACATTCGTACTATTCTGCTTATAAAGGTGCCGCGGAATTTCATGGTACGGCCGAATCTAATATGAAGGGTCTGATGGTGAGCTTGGGTTACAGCTTTTGTAGTGTGCATAGGAAGAGTTCTACAGGGAATCTACTAAACTTATCCTATACTGGCTTTTACCTACAGACTTAAGAACTACATAACAATGCAGATTTTTTAATTTTTTTCAAATTAAAATTGTAACAAATTAAATAATATATTCTATCAGATACAAGACCAAGGCCATCCAAATATTGGAAGATGCATATTTACAACAAAGTTATGGACAACATTATCACTAACTTTAAAAATAGGTTTGAAAATCTACCTTTGGCAAAGTCAGTTGACTCATTTATAAAGTTGGACCTCAAACATAGAGAGGCATTCGCTCAAAAATTATAAAAATATTTTCAATATGAAACAAAAATAATAAAGAGCATGTTCCAAAACAAGAACATTGCAATAAATTTAGAAAGTCTGGAAAACAGAAATTAATAAAGACTTCTTCCCAAATTTATACAAGTTGCTGGAAGCACCTCTGGATCTTCCTGTGAGCGCGGCCGGTTTTGATCGGAGCTTTTCCTTATGCGTCAAGTTAAGACTTGGTTGAGAGCAAGTATGCTTCAGAAGAAGTTTTTGTATATCGCACTTCTAAGCACTTAAAACGAAATAATTAAAAGCAAAGTAATAGCGCAACAAGTGCTAAATGAATTTGCAGCAAAAAGCCGTAAACTAAAGCTTATATAGGGTTTAACTATAAATATATCTTTATTATCTTAATTCTAAAATGTGTATCTAACCTTATTTTTTGAAACGCATGCAGATGGTATAAATCAGACCTGTAAAGTTCTTAAGTGCATTGGTTCTAGTAAGTACTAGAACAAGTACCGAGATCTGGACTTAAATTTTTTTTTAAGTACAAGTCCCGGTACTGGTACTCAACAAATTTTCAAGTACAAATCCCGATACTGATACTCAAAAATTACTGATACTCAAGTCCCATATATAAGCTTCATGAAATCTTACAGCCTTCAGTAATATAGAAAGAAAATTCGCGGAATATATGAGTGACAGTCGGGCAGAAAATTGATATGTTGAATCGATATCCTTTGCTCAGACGGTTGGCAATCAAGTGCAACACCCCGCTCTCTTCTAACGCACCTGTGCGTTTCTTATCATTTGTAGATCTTTTAAATGCTCCACATAGGCGATCATTATCTAATGTGACATTTGAAAAGCTTGTTTTGCTAATGGCAAACTTAAATACTGTATAAACAACTTCCAAGATTTGAAATTAGAACAACAAAAGCTTATACGATTCTGTTTCATTTCCTATATTTTTCAACAGATATTTCGTAAATGGAAATCTCATCCATCCAGTTATTTAGCTGGCTATAGATTTTTAAAAATTTCTGATTAGAGTTTTTGAAAGTTCTTGATCCTCTATTATTAGGAAGCGTATTTAAATTATTAACAAGAACTTAAATATTATTTGGCGGTACTTATAAGGTATTTAAAAGCTGATATGTGGGACTTATAAGTACTAGTACCAGTATCAGGGCTTGTACTAAATTTTTAAGTACCAGTATCGGGACTTGTACTTGACAATTTTTAAACACCAGTACCGAAACTTATACTTGTACTTAAACAATTTTAAGTCCAGCTCCTGGTACTGGTACTTGCACTTGGAATAAATATTGGGCATTACGCAGGGGGTCACTATCATATCAGTTTTATGTATAGAACTTGAGGATTCTGATTTACTTTAAACGTGAAAGAAGGAAAGGAGGGGAAGTGGAAGACAAAGGTCTGTTAATTGAACGACACCACTTTCTTTAATTTTTATTTTAAAATCGTGCAAATTTTATTTTATTTTTCAATTAAACACTACTTCATATGATTTAAGAAAAATTTATATCGCGTTGGATGTTTGGCATATGTGAGTGTCGCTTGGGTTCATTGGGATTAAAGAAAAGAATGCACTTTACTCAATTCGCCAATTGGATTATGTCTAATCAATTTTCACAATAATTTAAATGTTTGACTAAACTGAAATTAATAAAAACAGAACTAGGAATCAAGACTTATTTCGTAAATACTCGTGAACGTTGATCTTGATTTTATTTCGTATCACTACATCGCCGACAGATTAGCTATCCAAAAATTGATTGAATTCTGATAACTTATACTAACTGATAAGCGATGTACCATGCTTTTCTGTCTTCGGGCGCTCAATAACATTCAACAATCATCTTAATAAAGAATGGGAAGCAATTGAAAACTGTTCGTTGTTCCTCTGGCCTCCAACATCAGAACCTCGACAAAGACGGCCCTATCTCAAAAGCTTTTCTTACTAAAGTCGCCCCAAATGTACACACGTAGCTGCATTTGCAGTGGATTAAAAGTGCTAGTCTAATCTTTTTGCTTTCTTGGGAACGGAGTTAAGGTTTCACGTAGGAAGATTACACACATGCATAGATGTATGCGACTTGTAAAATACGAACTATTTTATGAAGCTTTTGGGCTCAGAATTCCTTTAGCAGAAATTATGTTTTAGAATTTAGATTATGTTTCTTTCAGCTTCTGTAACTTATAGACTCTCAGAAACTTTATGTTTTTTTTTTATCTATGCTATTTCATTTGCTCTAGGTATATTAGCAATGGATAAAGAACGTCGGTCAATAGCTGGGAGTACCCATCAGCTGGGTATACATCGCAAGCAAAAATGTTTGTTAAAGCCTATGTACGAAAGTTAGAGGACCCCCCCCCCCTCGCCAAGACAAAAATTCTAGTTACGCCAATGGCATTACAACAGAGTCAATACTATTATTAGCTGGCAGGGTAGTGTGCTCGTTTGACTTAAACTGCCAGTCAATTGAGCACAAACTATTAGCGTTATTTAGTGTTAGTAGATACACTGTTACACAACAATTTTCTCAAATTTCGTATTATTTTTTTTAGAGCAATTTTCTTTTGAGTATAAAGTCAAATATTGGTACATTGGTTTTTTCCACAAGACCATCAATGAAAAGCAGATTTTAAAGTAATTTGAGTAAAATTATATTTCTACTAAAAAAAATTATATACGAAGAGTATGTAAAAAATAATACATTATTACTTTGTAATCTTACATTAATGTGGCTGTAAAATTGCCGTAAAAAAGTGAAATTTCATTATTTGTTTGTAAATTATTATAATTAGTTTTTTTGCTTTTTTGGTAAGAATAACAAGGATAAAGTAATTTTACACTCCCTATGATAAATGTTAGATAAATTTCTGAAAACAATTAAGTAAAATTACACAATTTTCGTCTACCTCTTGTGCAGCAGATCCTAATCTGTAGCAAAAAATTAACATGTATGCTTTACAGTTGAGTTTTTTTTTTTTTTATATATGCTTGCATTTTGATTATTTACATGGAACCCTAACTTATTTTACTACCACCAAATATTTATATACCTACTATTGCTGACGACAACGGTTATTTTTGAGTGTTCCAAATTTCTCTCAGTGTTTTAAGTTATATATTTTTTTTGTGAATTGTTAGAAAAATTTTGGTATTTAAGATTACCAAAAGAATTTTCCTAGATAAAAGTGTTCGAAAACCCCTCTAACAGCTGTGTTATTTTGTGTACGCAGAACAGGGTAGAATAAAAGATATACAAAAGAACACCTCATACATTTTCATAGTAGATTTATAAATGAAGCGAACAGTACAAATAGTTCGCTTCAATCGACAGAACAATTTTTTGTTCTCTCCAGTATATGGGAGTTCTAGAACAATTCAGTTCAATTTTCAATTAAATTTAATTTGTTAGTTACTAATAGCGTTAATATCATATGCTGATTAAAATAATAATAAAATCATAAACAAAACTAAATTTAAGTGAAATCATTTAATGCAAAAATACAAAAATATACTAAAGAAAGCGACAAGTGATTCCATTATATTTAAGTCACAACTATAAACACTAATTTATTAATTAGCAGCACTGTTGAAACCATTCAAACTTGTATTGAAGATAGAAGTTTCTTAAATTCACCAACAGTAACCGCTCTATGCAAGGTTGCAGATAACAAGTTCCAAAGCCGTGGGATCTGAATGAAGAAGAGGCCTTCCTGAACCAAGCGACTATGACGGACGTGGAATCACAAGATCCCAACGCGCCGCTGAGATTGGAGAAACTGGATCTCATCCATTAAGTATTAAGGGCGTTTAGTATTTATAAGCTTGAAGAGGAATAGAATTGCTTGGCGTGTCGTAGGTAAATGTTCAGTGGGCAGCCCAGTATTCTGGGATTAAAATTAGAGACATGGTCAAATCTGCGTAAATTGAAAATAAAGCGGATACAATCATTATAAGCAACATTTGTTCGACGAGAGCAATATGTATCCAATTTTGGAAAAATCAAATTCCAGTAAAAAAAGCAGGGCAGGATGAGAGTTTTCACTAATCTACATTTGATGTCCATGCTTAATAATTTGGCAGAAAGCCAGAGTCGTCGCACTCCGCGTACATAATCACAGAATTTCATTCTCCCATTAAGAACGACACCGAGATTCGTAACTTCGCTTATCCTAATCAATATTTCACCCCCAAGCATGATGTGCGGAATATCCGTTTCCCAGCTGTTTTAGAAAAAATTATATATTTCGATTTATTGGGATTTAACATCAAAAGGTTCCGTTGAGACCAATCGTAAATTCGCATTAAGTCATCGTTAATCCTTACAATGGAGTCTTCAATAAGCCCGAGAGGTCTGCTATTGTATATTTGTAAATCATCAGCACATAAATAGGCACTAACCTCTTGAATAATGTCAGGTAAATCATTGATGAATAAGGAAAAAAGCAATGGGCGTAAAATAGACCCTTGGGGAATGCCACAGAAAAGCGGCTGTAAATTAGAAAGATGATCGTTGACTCGCACTTGCTGATACCTACCTATCGCCTAAGAAGCTCTGTATCAATCGGAAAAATTTTTGAAGTTTGTTGAGGAGCATAGAGTGATTTACACTGTCAAAAGCTTTTTGTAAAATCGAATAAAACCAGTATTGCAATCTTGTCGTTATCTAGTCCTTTGTTTAAGGATAGCTGATTCACAGCTATAACCTGGTCTGAAACTTGATTGCTAACGCGAAAGCATTCTGTTGTTATCTAAAAACGATTGGATGTGAGTGTACATCACCTTTTCCAAAGCCGTCGCAAGGAAACACAAAATGTTGATGGGTCTAAAATCAGATGAGTTAACAGCAGATTTTATTTTAGGGATAGGTAGCACAGTACAGAACAAGGTACACAAAAGAACACAGCTGATATTATAAGCATATCTTCAAAACAAACAAAAAAACAAAAAATTGGAGAACCAGAGCTACATATATTTACCGTCCATTCTTTCCTAGCTTGAATCATTCTTGTTTACCGGAAGCAGTACCATTGAATTATTACATTCAATTATTTTCTATATGCTGACGTACATATAAAGCTCGCCAAAAGATGTGACACTATTAAAATTTGCGTAAAAATTCATATCGGATTCCATAGATGGAAATAATTGTTCTCTGGGGAAATATCAAAATACCTCCCGGCATTGTAATTACATAACGTGACGTCAAAGCAATTGATGGTATACCGCGCCCGCGCCGGTTGCGTTAAATTATGCCTATAGTCGCATTGAAAAATTCTTCTTCGAAATCTTTTGAGCTAAAATTGATGACGATCACCTGTTCAAATGATGAGCGACTCTCGTCAAGCGGGAACGTAAGACTTTTTGTAGGCCTTCCCGGTTTGTAATAACCCTAATATGCCTTGCCAGCATTATTCATGGCTACTTGCATTGAATATTATTATCAGCCGTTGTCACCATAAAAGCTTCGGACGATCGATGAATTTTGATCTGGTGCGAATCTACTTGATCACAGATCGCCAAGTGAACAGGTGGTGACTAGCAATTTCTATACAACGAGATGCAGCGGTTTAAAGTGATTTAAATCAGTATAACTGCAGCTTTTCAGTACTAAATTTTTTATTAATATATAGCGGATCGGGGTCACATTAATATATTGTTTTGTTGTGTTTTGTGTTTACACTTGGGGCAAGTGTTTTGTGATATTTTCTTTCCGAGATCTTGTGCTATTATTATTAACTATATATACAAAAAAAAAAACTAAAGAAAAAGCAGAGAATGTTTACTTACAAAAGTTGAGTGCATTTTGCAGCTTGAGGATCAGCCAGATGGAGTAAGAATTGTGCATATTTTGGGCGTAAACTATCAGCACAGTGGTGAAATTAAGGCTATAGTCCAACATCCCTTAACAAAAGACGAAGAAGTGTCCTATACTGAGTTAGCTGTTATTCCAAGCCCAGTTCAGACTTTATTTGATTTCGAAGAAAGTGGCAACAACGAACATCCTGACGTTCCAGCATACATCACTAAGGCTCCAGCTGATTGTACAGCATTTGTAGAAGGCACTTTCACTCTGGACGTACATTTCGGAGGCTTTCCTCCACCCATAGTCAAATGGTTTAAAGCTGTAAGTACTTTTGTTTTTGATTTCGTCATTTCTAATTTCTTTGCAGCAGTTGTGACGGTAATCAGATCATTTGCTTGTGGTGACCTGTAAAATAATCTTTATCTTGTGGTTTTAAGTTTTTTTTTTTTTTGTTTTGCGCGTACCTGAACAGCAATGTTCTGATACTACTACTTCTACAACTTGTGTATATGATATGATTTGCTGCACTATAATATATTCCAAATGCAGGGCCATCTAATTACGGAAAGTTCAAATGTGCAAATAAAAACAAACAGAACTCAATCAAGGCTGCTTCTGACCGATATAACTACAGATGATAGTGGCAAATATTCTGTTGAAGTTATGAATGAGTACAGTAGCGATTTTGCTGCAGCATCAGTAGCCGTTGAGGGTCCCCCGGAACCGCCTAGTGGTAAACCAAGTGTTTCACAAGGTCCTGATCGAATAGCAGTAGCATGGTGTGGTCCGCCTTATGATGGTGGCTGTGTTCTAACTGGTTTCATGTAAGATTTTTTTTTTTATAATTTATTTGATTTTGAAATTCGTAATCTACTGATTTTTTTTTCGAATAAATTTCAGTGTTGAAATGCAGGAGGGTGTTGGTGAATGGAAGGAAATTGCTGCTGTTGTTGATTCTTTGGCGTATACTGTAAAGAATGTGAGTGCTGGTTCAATGTATAGATTTCGAGTTCGGGCTGAAAATATTCATGGAAGAAGTGATCCAAGTTTACCTAGTGAAGTAGTTACTGTTGCAACAAAAATCGATGTTAATGGTGAGTTAAAGTTGTACCTAGCGCACAACATTTCTCTCTAGAATATCTGAAGAAGTCGTTTTAGAGAATATACGGTATGTTTTCTGAAGGGCCAATTTTCAATAATGAGCATTGATGATCCGTAAATCACGCCTGTTACCACAACTACATTAAAATTACCGCAAGCCAAATAACCATAGCCTAGCTATAGGTCGATATTAATTTTTATATATTTGCCGTCTGTTGTGTTTAGCTGTGACAGAAGCTAGATTACAGCATGGTTTTGTTATTTAGACTAAAACTTTTCTGAGTAGGTAGCCCTCGGATAACACATAAATTGTTGATGTCTTTGAATAAGCTTGTTTCCATAACACAGTATCTCTACAGATTCCTGGATACATGGGAGTTATGGAGAATGATTGCGATCTCGCTAACCAGGTTTCACACCAGTTCTCCCTTTCTTGGACCAGAACCTGTTGTTGAGACTGAGCTCATTGATAGGGTTTCTCATCAAAGCGGATATTTATTTGAAGTTCATGGACTTTCTCTTGGGGTTCGAAAGAAAATAATATAGGACCGTGGTCGGTATCATCACTGGCAACAGCCCACTTTACACTCATCTAATAAAGATTGGGGTTTTTGACAGTTCTGAGTGTCTGTCCTACCTGGAAGGAGGGCTTGACACATACGAACACTTTCTGTGCACCTGTCCGGTCTTTGTCCAATGTGGGCTGATACTCTTGGGTCTTTTCGCTCCTATGTTCAGATAAGCTGAAAAGCTTACCTAACCTGGACATGATTCACTCCATTAAGGTTACAGGAAGGTTTCGGTGAGAGGTCTTTTGAACTTTTTTTTTTAGCAAGTTGGCCTCTTGAGATCTTTCGTCGTCCTGCCTTGGAAACGACGAAGAATGCTACTTGATAACACACTGTATTAATATAGCAGATAATATGCCTCTTGGCATAATTGGCAATAATTCCGAGAAAACTAAATTCTGTCTTCAGTTCATTGATATACTGTGATCCATCCACGAATACCATTACTTTTGAGACGAGGATCTTTTTATCTCCCTTCTGGCAGTGTTTTTACGTTAGACCGTAAGTATATTGTCGTGGTCATGATCAGAAGCTATACACATATGCATGTGATATATATTTTTTTTATGTTTTTCATTAGAGCATTTTTTGCATAAATATTAGCGGAGGGTAGATGGAGTATTTTTTCCATTGTCGTATTTGATGGTTTTACGTGCAGTCAGATTGATCTTTGAATATTGTTCAGTCTCCTGAAGTGAGTGAATTTTTTCAAATACGATATTGCTGTTACTACTAGGGGAGTTTACATTCAGTATACAATGCAAGGGTGCATACCCATTTTTCTTCCCGGCTCGTTTGTCATGGAAAAAAAAATTGTTTTTTCCAACTGATATAATTGAGTGTGAGAGGCGACAGGATGCTTAATGAGAACAGATTTAGTTTCATAACTGCCTATCTTCAGAAGTAACATTTATGTGGAAAATTGGTCAAATTCGAATCTTGCCACTAATGGCTTGACGAACTAACTCATCGATATATTATTATTCTGTCACTGAAAAGGACCAACTAAACTCTTTAGACTAAGAGATCGAAATCGATCGAAATTGATTGAATCGATTCTAAAAATTGTGAATTTATCATTTATTGGTAGTAGCGAGATCGAGATCACAAATATCCGATAAAATCATCTGAGCCGAGCAGAGCAGAGATTCGCTTATATCCTAGACACATGATGCACAGAAATGTTCATTGATTCTATCACGTAATTTGACTAATGATCATTCTTACGGATTTGGCGTATTGATTTACATTTTTCTGGCAGTACATTATGCAGAAAAACAATGTCTATCCAACATGTGATGCGGTTAGCCGGTTGGGGCCGTTCACGATAATGTTTAGGTGCAAATTCCAATTGAACTTAGAGTTTAGTATAATCCTAAATTCCCTACCCCTTCTTCTTTTCCTACCAAGACTGTTTTACGGAATTGCGGAGTATCCCCTGAGCTTTGGCTACATCATAAAATAAAAACCACAGATATTTCTCATGATTACTGGAAACTATCTCTGTCCGTTAGAAATTTGGTGCAAGTAGTCTGCCTGGAAAGTCTGTTTATTTATTATTATTATTATTATTATTTTTTTTTTTTAAGAATAAGTATATAAACAGTATCTTATTTAGCAATTGTTTCTTGTTGAACTTTTATCAAAAAAAAATCGCATTTTTTTACACTTTCAGTAGAAAGCAAGATGATTTCGATACGAGCAGGAGGAGATTTTAAAGCTCGTTTTGAAACACTCGAGGAATTGGGAAAGGGACGATTTGGCACCGTTTATAAAGTCCAAGAGAAAGAAACAAAACAAATTTTAGCTGCAAAAATAATAAAATGCATTAAATCACGAGACAGAATAAAAGTCAAAGAAGAAATTTCCATTATGAAATCGCTACGACATCCAAAACTACTTCATCTTGCAGCAGATTTTGAAAATCCTAGAGAAATTATCATGGTCGTAGAATAGTAAGTATAAAGTGTGTAGTTATACATATAACTCACCATTTAATAATATTAATGAAAAATTATTTTAACTATAATCAATCATTTTCTAGCATAACCGGAGGAGAGCTTTTTGAACGGGTTGTAGCTGATGATTTCACTCTTACCGAAAGAGATTGCATTTTATTTGTACGGCAAATTTGTGAGGGAGTCCAATATATGCACAGTCAATCTGTTGTTCATCTTGATCTTAAGCCAGAAAATATTATGTGTCACACAAGAACTAGTCACCAAATTAAAATTATCGATTTTGGTCTGGCACAGCGATTGAAATTAGATACACCAGTGAGAGTACTGT
The DNA here is from genome assembly GCA_963930735.1 of Dioctria linearis. NCBI lineage: Eukaryota > Metazoa > Arthropoda > Insecta > Diptera > Asilidae > Dioctria > Dioctria linearis. The sequence continues at coordinate 325,926,284 of OZ005740.1, read as the reverse complement.
TCGGTACTCCTGAATTTATTCCTCCAGAAATTATCAACTATGAACCGATTAGCTTTCAGTCAGATATGTGGAGTGTTGGCGTTATTTGTTATGTTTTGTATGATATTTTATTATCTTAAATATTAAGTTCTTGAATAAACTAACGGTTATATATTTACATAGATTATCAGGACTATCTCCTTTTATGGGTGACTCAGATGTTGAGACATTTTCAAATATTACACGAGCCGATTATGATTTCGATGATGAAGCTTTCGATGCTGTTTCACAAGAGGCTAAAGATTTCATTTCAAGTTTACTTGTGCACAGAAAAGAAGATAGACTGACGTCAACACAATGCTTAGAATCGAATTGGCTATCAAAACATGATGAAAATCTGTGTAATAACAAAATTTGTACAGATAAATTAAAGAAATTCATCATTAGGAGAAAGTGGCAAGTAAGTATAAACATTTTTGATGATGTACTAGGGCAGTTAAGTTTTGTGTTCTTTTGCATGGTTTTCTATATCCGATATACATATATATTTTTTTGATGTTACTTTTATTGCGTTTTGTGAATTTGCTTTTAACTATAGAAAACTGGAAATGCCATTAGAGCTCTTGGTCGCATGGCAAATTTATCTGCATCCCGACGTAATTCTGCTATAGTCACAGGATCTATATCAAATAGTCCACGTCCTTCGATATGTGCTGGATCTGGAATACCGCCTGGTCAAATTCATCAACATATGTCCTCACTTAATGAAGAAGAGGATAATTTTGATGCTTCCCTTTTATTGGAGCATAAGAAAATTTTAAGTAAAATACCATCGACAGTTAAAATAAGAGACAAGACACAATGCAGCGAGCGCAGTGATTCTGGATTCAGTGAATGTTCGAATTGTAGTGGAGGTGGAAATATGCCTTGTTTGTGTACACATTCGCATTTCGGAAGAGTGCCTGTTGTTCAAGAAGAATCTGAAAAATTAAAATGCTTGTCCATAGCCGTTCCGCATGACATTCTTAAAACAAAATTAGAAGAAATTGTAAAAGCCCAAAGTATTGATCGGAAATCAAATGATGTTAGTGAAAAATTCATTACACCTGTTACTTCAATGTTTGTAGATGGAACGGTATCGAAAGTCAATGATAATCAAAGTTCATTGGAAAATTTGATTATAAATATACCGGAAAATAATCACATCAATAATAATACACATCTACCTCCTTTTTCGCAAGATTCCCATCCAAAAGAAAATATCATGAAATCAGATTTTACCAATACCATTAGAATGAGAAAAAAATCACTGGAGAATAGTATGAGTAAGGAGAAATCCAAACCGAAAGCTATATTCGAATCATCTGGAAAAGTATCGATGTTGAAAAATAAATTTAGTGGCAGAAGTATGTCCCCAAAACCAAATCTACACGTGAGTAATTCTGCATTTAGTTCAAGGACTAGCACGGAGTGTGATTTTACTAAACCCAAGTCTGTGCTTAATCGTTTGGCGAATAACACTAGAAGTAATTTACATTATCACTAATATTCTATATATTTCTTTTTTTTGCTAATCCATATTTATATTTTTAGCAGGCGTCAAATCAGTACAGTCGACATCTCTTCCCGGATCTCCATTACCATCTAGAGCGACAATCCGGTTAACTGGACGAGTTAAGGACGTTACCGAGCGGCTATCTGCCCCAAAAACGTCTCAGCCAATTCGGAAATTTACTGTCCAAAAAACTCCACAACTGCACCTTGCAACGCGAGGCGACACAAACAATATAATACAACAAGACATAAATTGTCATTCGAGAAAATTCAATTCTCTCAGAAAAAGTTGATTCTGTTTTTCGAAATGCCATTGCAGAATTTGGTGGCGCCTTACGAATACAAAACTCACACACTGACTGATCTTATAGGCTTTAGTTCTTATATATATAGCTCCTTACGACATTTTACTTGTAACTCAGCTGTAGTGGTAAGCATTGTGTTTTATTATTATTATTATTGTTTTTAACTGATAAGTTATATTATTGTATGTAATTGTTATCGTGGAATTTAATTTGTCTTTAACGAAACCCTCTTTTCGATTCATATTTATTTCGAACTCCGAATAGTACTTTAGCTAGATCTACATAGATTGCCCCGTAGATTTGTTATAAAGGATTTTGTGCACAGCACTTTTAATTTGTATATTTATTTTAAACATAATAAAAGAGTTTGTAAAATGTGCTTCGCTGTTGTATTTTGTATTTAATTGTATTTTTGATTTGATTTAATTCATTGCAGTAATAATTAGAGTGGAGATGAAATAGAATAAATTATGTATTCTATTGGACTGCTTATCACAACGATCGAAAGAAAATTGAAGCTAAGTCTTCGTTTTTTCTGGCGATTTTCAGAAAATCTTTTCTTTTGTTAATCTCAAAACTATTTTCAATGCATCAAATGCATCCATTATTACCAAAATGCTCTGCATGCATATTTAAAATTTGTCTACCAGTCTTCAGAAATTTGATTGAAAAACAGGCTGGACTCCAGATGGATATAGTGAATGGAACTGAGAAGGTCTCAGCACTACAACAAAACGAAAAAAAATCCATTACTGGACATGATATCAGAGAAAATGATGGTTAAATATAACCACTGCCTGCCATTCAAGATGGGGATACCAAATTACGTAGAATATAGATAAAAATCTAGAAAATGAAGCCATAATTTCTATATCGACAGGAATAATGTATGGTTTAAAACCCATAAAAAGCCTAGGAAAATACATTTCAATAATCCAGGCGAAAATTTCAGACACTCCTACATTGTTTACAGACAGCCAAATGAAACTGAAAATCCTTTCATCACCTGAGATCAGACGAAGCAAATTTGGAATGTATCGAAGCATTCACAAGCCTTAATAAAAGAACCACCTAATAGTCCAATGTGTGTCAGTATACTCAGATATTCATGGAAACGATAAAGCAGACGCGCTCGTTGGTCAAAAAGGGACCGCCCGTGGCTATTTTCAGATCCGTACTATTTTCGGCATTTCTTGTAAAACCATGAAACTGACCCCATCAATACAAACAGAATGATTCATCGAAAGAGCCTCATAAGTAATGAGTCTGGATCTTTTGATATTGTCTAGAAATCAGCTGAGATTTATAACAGACGTCTGAAGTGGACACCGCAAACTTAAAAAAAACCAGCATGGGATAGGCATATCACACTGTGATATATAGACTATGTCCGGAAAACGATAATAATAAACCAACATAGATTTTAGCCATTTGCTCACACCTTCTAAAATCTGTCGATTTCGAGGAAATTTCATTAAAAAGGATGCTAGGACTACTAGTGGAACTATAAAAGAAAGTAGTGAACAATAGTACACGACGGCACGCTAGTACCTCCACTAGTGCATGAGAGTTGTAGGGGGGTTAACCAAAACCTGCCACTGTCACGAATCACAATACATACAAAAAAAATTCTCGTGCCTTCAACAAATCAATAGCACACCAACCAGCCCTGAACAAGCCCTTACATCACTTACCTTACCCATGATGAAGGCGCAGATGTCCTGCCTTCAATGCCGGGTCCCAACCACCCAATTGTCACTGCGGGCACATTGGTATGCAGTGTCCCTAAAGATAACCTGAAATAATCGGAGGTGCGGACCTAGTCAACTATTGTCATGGAGGAGGGCTCCAGGAGAGAAGGATTAAAGAAAATTCAGCGCCTCATTACATTATAAAAGTTGCTTGTATTTCAGAAGTTTCACCAATAGCTACATACATTAAGCGTAATTTTCTTTTCAACTGGACCGTTCAACGCATTGACCATAGGTAGGGTATGTGTCAGTGTTGGGCAAAATGTAATCTGATTAATGATTAACAATTACAATTAACCATGTAATCTGTAATCAGATTACTTTGTAACAGATTACTAATGTAATCCATTTCCATAATTACATAATGTAATCGATTAACGTGTAATGCGATTACAAGTTAATCTGATTACACATTAATCGATTACAAGTTAATCCCACTACATGTTAATCTAATTAATGTGATTACATTTAAGACATTTAAGATATTTAAGATATTTGTATTCTAATTCATCATAAAACTCCCTAAAACTAATTTCGTACGAGAACAATACTATTTCCTTTCAATTCAATTCATTATATTATTAATTACCTTTAAGTAATCTACAAAGTAATCTACAAAGTAATCTGTTACAATGTAATTAGATTACAAAATAATCTAATTATATTGTAACAGATTACACATTTGATAGATTACATATTCTCTCATAAGTAATCTGATTGATATGTAATCGAATACAATTTAATTAGATTACTTTGTAATTTGACTAAACTGTAATGGAATTATTAATTAAATTACACTGCAATCAGATTACGCCCAACACTGGTATGTGGCTAAGACTTTCAAGTTGGCTAAAAATACTAACCTAATTGATTACATTATTAAAACTATCTGCCAATTCAAATATAAAAAAAAAATCATCCTCTTCAAGGTTGAAGCTTATGACGCGCTGGCTGTACTCTAGACGAGCTCGGTGGTCAGTAGGGAGCAGCTGATGAGTCACCTGACTTTTATATGGAAACATCATCAAGTCTTTGACCAAAATATGCTGCAGAGTTCGCCTGGAAATGCCCAATTGCGTGCAAGGTCGCCTCGTTGATGTTTCTGGACACTTTTCCACATCTTCGCGCCCAGCATTGATATTTTCAGCTGAAAGGTTCTTGGTCTGCCAGACTTAGGTCTATCCAATGTTGCGCCAGTTGCTTCGAGGCGTGTGGCAAAGCATAGCATAGTGCGACCAACCGGTGCCGGACGGCGGGGAAATCGTTGACGAAATTTCCTTTGTGTTTTATCACTGATGAATTATTCCGTAAAAACATTGACACCACTATTCCACGTTCTTCGGGAGTATAACGGTCAATATTTATTTTTAGTAATTTTACATTTGTTTAGTACGCAATTTTCAATATCAGAATGACAGGAGATGTCATATAAAAAAAATTTAAGTAATTTCTTTAGTGCCAGTACTTTTGCGCCACCCATTAGAAGTGTATTCTAAAAAAATATCGAAGTATGTAGCTTATTTAATCAAAATTCAATTATAGTTGTATCCTATTGGAGAAAATGTATGACTATGTGATCCATGCAAGCATTATTCAAAAACATATAATGGTAATTCATCAAAACGTATATCTGTCGCTATTCAATCATAATTTAAATATATAAAAAAAAAAAATAAAATTTAATCATCAACTTACGCGTATTTGTTGGAAGTGGTCCCCGCAGAGGCATCCTTGGTGGTCCGCTTTGCCCTAGATTTGAAAAGAAAATGTTACATCAGCCCTTAGACCATGCATCATATCGACTAATATTAGTTGAATGAGCATTCACCTGATATACACTGATTGCTTTTGACTAAATAAAAAGATTTAACTGACCCCTAAGCATTATGGTTCGCTCGGCGGCTTGAACTGGAAATGAATCGGTGCTGACCAGGTGAATGGATGTTTCAAAGTTTTCAAATTTGTGACTGGATGCTGTTCTAACCTTACAAATGAACACAATTTGGATTGATGAAGGATGTTTCAGATTTTTCGGGATATTTAAGACGCCTGTAGAGCCCTGTGACTTTTCCAACCTTGCTTTTTTCTTTTTATTATTTGTAATTCTATGGTGTTTAGTCAAAAGTACATAAGTCCACAAATGGGGTTTTTGAGTTATGTATACGCAAATGTTTGAAAAAAAAAATTCTCTATCGTTCTGTTCTATCTACATAACTGTATCTCCCTTCAAAATGATTAAAATGATGGGTCCAAAATGCATAACTCCAAACAAACTGGATATTATTTCGGTCAAAAGCGCAGAACTCCGTAGTTGTAGTTTTGACCGAAGAAAAATCTGAAAAAATCGAAGAGGTTGAAGCAACAACTACACAACTCCCACGAAACAAAAATATCGTTAGGCCGTTTGCACATCGAAAGATGGAAACAAAAACGCTGCGTAAAACTTACTTCCAATTAAATATACTAAAAGGATACCTGAATTAGGCTGTCCATGTCCAAATTATTAAAGTCTCTAAATGAGAAGTAACTTGAACGCTCCGGACACTGGGTACTGGGTAGTCGTAACAGATGAAGAGTATGTCATGATCGAGGAAACTAGGGGAGTCGATTTGGATATAAAAAAGGACTCGACGTTTATCCGTTGTAAAAAATAAATCAAGGAGTGTTGGCCTAGAAGTATTAAAATATGTTGGTAGAGAGTTGACGGAATTAAGATATAGCGACTGAATGAAGTGAATAAATTCCATGGATCTATTATTGGAACACAAGATGTCGATATTAAAATCGCCGGTAACAATAATATTGTTATATTCACGAGACAAATTACTAAGCACAGATTCAAGTTCCGAAGCTCTGTCAGCAGTAAAGCGTTCAGGAGGACAATATACAACTGACAGTATACATTTCTGGATCCCCATTATTCAACTCCATACATTAAAATTCCGTGGCGCTGCTAATCGAGGAGTAAATAATTTTGGCCTTCAGGTGATCTATCACGTAGATGCCAACTCCACCGCCAATTCGTAACTTTTTATCATTACGGAGCAACTGAAACCCTGGTATGGAGACTAATGAAGATGGTATGTTTTCATTTATCCAGGTTTCACTGACGCAGATGACATGAATATCAGTGTTAGCATATATAAAGCTGAGCTCATCAGCGTTATTGCGGAGACTACTAAACTAAAACTAAAAACAATGAGAATCAACAGAAATACAAATTAAAAAACCAAACATCGTTCGCGTTAAGTATTAGCATCCCACGTCAGCTGCAGATTCGGCTCCAGACCGAAAATTATTACACCCGGATTTTTCTTTTATACCAATATACTTTGCAAAACTTTCCTATCCCACGATTTAAAAGTAAAAAAAATCAGAATCTCCGACTTTTACATGCTGTCCTCTTCTCTTTATCCCGGCCGACGAGGGCATACTACAAGAGAAATTTCTTGAGCAGCTGTTCAATACAGCCTTATTCGCCAGTGTGTAAAAAACAACAGTGAACCACTACATCCTTATTCACCAGTGTATAAAAAACAACGTGCCTGGTTATTGAAAAATGTAAACATTTCTACTTCACATAAAACAAGTATATTTCTCTTTGTCACACACATGCTCAATTTCCTTAAAGCTACATGCAATTCTTTCTTTCAAATATTATAATCATTTTTTTATTTTATTTTTTCAAATGATGTCCTATTCTCGTGGGTAATCTCTTTCTATCGATCAGCTGTTCAAGAAATTTCTCTTGTAGTATGCCCTCGTCGATCCCGGCCACACCAAAAATTGGATTCGAGACAGAACAAACAGAATCATCTTCTTCCTTTTCCGAATTTTTCGTCGGTGTTCTGTTCCAGCCAGGTTTTGTGTGTGTGTAAGTGTGAGCTTAAGCGGAGTGCGCTCATCATCCGTCAGTTTGTGCCAGCATAGGATACTGCACCCTGCAGCACGCTACGACCATAATAACTACGTGCGTCGTTTTTCTTACTTTTGGGAACACCGATTTCGTAATGCATATATTGAAGATATACATATTTATAAAGTGGGCCTATAATGAGCGGTGCAATTAGTTTCCCAAAAGGGGGTGACATATTGTCAGGGTCGACAGCATTAGGTTTAATAGCGAAAATCGCATTCAAGGCTTCAGTTCTATTCAGTCCTCCGAAACTAAACCCACTAGAGCTATAAAGAGAATCGCAACCTACCTACCAAGAACAACTGATTATTGTCTTGAGAAGGATAATTAACTGTGAACAAGTTGTTAAGTTCGTGTGGGCTCAGGTTGCACTTAGCCATCCTGCCTCCATATACGCCAGCATAACGCAGGATTTTAGTTGAACTCTTCCATCAAACTTGCGCTTATAATATGATGTTTACATTAATTCTGTTCCTTAAGAGCGTGTAAATCATGCGAATAGGATGAGAGTTTTTTTTTAATTTATCTCTACATTTTCCGGCATCCGATCAATGCAAATCGACCTAAAACGTGCGCAAGTTTTGTTTTGTGCGAAAAAAGAAAAAAAGCATTTCATAAATTTCATTGAAATCTGAAATTTTGGATTGAAGTTTTTTGATTGTGTGGATCATAATTGCCGAGGGATCTTGATGTTAAATATTTTCTATTATCTTAGCTAATTGCCAGAAAAGTGCTGCTTCCGTCAAGCTACGTTGTTGGACAATTTGGGAATGTGGGGATAGTAAAAAAATAGGAAAGTAGGCACTTCTGATAAAAAAAATCATTTGAATTCATTAAATAATAAACCATCAAAAGATTTATAAATAAAAATTAAAATCATACTAGTAACATTGCTAAACAATTATGTTTTAAATTATATTAAAGTTAAAAAGAACTCACACACACACGCACTCAATCATACAACAACTTTCGGGAATTTTTTTCTTTCTTTCAAATGCACCCACAGTCCTCCTGAAGCTCGCAATGTAATTCGAAAGATAACCTGGAATTTCGTTTTACCAGCAACAGGATATAGTTCAAAGCTTCGCAACAATCTTGATATAATTGTTTTCATTTCCAGAATCGCAAATCGATGTCCAATACAATTTCGTGCACCAGCACTAAATGGAATATATGCATAAGGATGTCTAGCCTCTGAGTTTTCCGGTGAAAATCGTTCCGGATTGAATTTCTCTGGATCAGGATATATATGTGGTAGACGATGTGTTGAATATGGAACAATAAAAACATTACAGCCAGCCGGCAAAGTATGTTTGCCCACATTAATGTCTTCGGTAATTTTCCGAGCGATCACAGGTACACTTGGATAGAGACGAAGTGTTTCTTTAACGCACATTTCAAGATATCGCATATCACGTAAATCATTCATAGTCGGTGATCGATCATCATCACCAAAAATCGAATCGATCTCTTCAATACATTTTTGCTGTGCTTCCGGATTTTCGGCTAGCAGAAATAGACAAAATGCTGTTGCAGCTCCAACAGAGTCCTGTCCAGCTAACATAAAAGTGCATGCCTCATTGATAATATCATCTTCAGTAAATGATGGATGATTTTCGGAAATTTCAATCATATAGTCGAGTAGACATTTTCGTCCTAGATCTTCACCATTTGATTTCAATTCTCGTCGGTGATGAATCATTTTTCTTGTAAATTCGTTGAGTCTTTTCTTTTGGTTCAACTCTTCAGCTGCAGTTTTTGTCATTCGATAGATAGAATCGACTAAGAGCCAAGGATGAAGGACTCTATAGGGTACAACTACTTTTCCCCTAGAATGATTTTATATTTTTGTTTTTTAGAAGTTGAATTTAATTTTTTACGGTTCTTTCCAAATTACTGTCTAAATGGTGATTCTTCCATATTGATGCCATCCTTCTTTTTTACTGGTACTCCTAAAATAGCCTCTATAATAAAAGAATTTTTTTTCCTTAATTCATTATGAAATAGGTGACATTTGTTTACTTACCATTTAAAATATCAATAACGCAATTGTTAACAAATTGTGCAATATTTATTTCCTTTTGGGTTGGATCCAGTTTTTCGAAGAGTGCTTGTGATGCATCTGCAAAAGTTCCAATAAACTTTTCTAGGATGCTTAAATGGAATGTTGGTTGAATCAGTTTCCTGTGTGTACTCCATTTTTCTCCACTACTTGTTATAAGACCATTACCTAAGAAATTATGCATAAGCCGGTAAAAGAATACTTTATCGGTGTGCTTTTTAGATGACAATATAACTTGCAGGTCATGTGGTTCAAGAACTACGAAAAATGGGAACAGAATTACCCAAAGGCGAATCAATGATCCATAAAGACTGAATGCTGTAGATGCTCGTTTTGTTAACACTAGAAATATATATATAAAAAAAAAATTCGCATTAGCATCAAATAATGCAATATTCAGACTAGTTGTTACAATCTCTTTCATTAACTAGTAAACAATTTCCAAGAAATGGTACTGTTGGAGGTCCAGGTAATTTGAAAGACAAGAAAACCGATTTCAGATATCCAGAAATTGAATAGAGCAATCCACCGATAATTATAATACTTGCATAGCTTAAGATCTCCAAAGATGAAGCTCGTTCGATCTGTAAAGTACAATAAATTTCAATTAGCTGGTGTGTGACTATATAATTAAAAGATTTTTAAATTTGAACCCTTTCGGTCAAGTTGTTTGACAATATTATGGTTAAGTGCGCTTAGATAGCAATAGTCAATTATGCTTTTATAGCTTGAACAAATTTGATCATCGATATGTACAATAACTTACTATAAATAAAAATATAAGCAGAATTAAAGAGTATAATATTGAATTATTAGCAGGGGCAAGGTATATAGAATACAAGGAATTCCCATTACGAACCACGTTCCGCCATTAGTGACGAAATATTGCGTAAATGTATAGGAAAGTACGGTACAGATAATACAATACTCTCTCTCCTTTCTTTGCCTTTCCTATAAAAATGTATATACATTAGCCACAGAATTACGTTAGAGGCTATCAGCTGCAATGTGTCATCATTTTAATGGGAATACCTTGTCTTCTATATACCTTGAGCAGGGGTATTATAGAAAAAATAGCGAATTAATAAAAAAAAAAAAATAGAAAGAATAAGAACGCTATATTAATCTATATAAGGTAAAGGACTTCTATTAAGCATAACAGGAGATAGATCATCCAGTTCTTGGAATTTATAACAGGATCATTAAGTAGCGACCAATGTCAGAGTATGTATACTGTTGCAATGTTATCTTTAAAAAATCCAATAGACCTGATAAGTGAAATATGCACATGATCTGCATATATGCACAAATATATATATCAGAAGTAACTTAAGGCAGATCTTTAATTAAGAAACTAAATAACAAAGAACCAGAGCTGTAAAATTCAAGTACCATTACCATTACCAATACCAAGTATTTAAGAATTAATAATTCCCAGTACTAATGGAATTAAAATTTTACAGTCCCATTCCCAGAATTGCAAATAATTCTTTAAAATATCGGAAAGTAATTGAATTTGCGGTTCTATTACAAATATATTAAGATGTATCCAAAAGTATTTGGGCATTACTATATTATTCCCTTCAATTCTTTTTAAATACTTTCAATTACTGTGTGCCATTTCTACTAAAATAAGGTGCATTTAACTGAGTTTAACTATTGTTTCTTATGAAATTGCAAATTGAAATATGAAAACATAGCAAATAATAAATATTTTCCTAGAGTGTGACTTTGTATATTTACCCTCTTGGCAGACGATTTTTTTGAAAGCAAATGTACTTGTCTAGACTGCTTAATTTTATTGCACCTCGAAAACAGGAAAAAGTTTTTTTTACAATAAAATTAAAAATACAATTGATCGAGTTCATTTCATAATTCATGTTTAGTAGGTACTGAAGTTTTTGAAGTAATTAAAAGAAATTGAAAGTATTTGAACAGAATTGAAAGGAATTATATGGTAATGCCCAAATACTTTTTAAATACTTTTGAATATTTGTAAGTATTTTGTAATGGAACCGCAAATTCAATTACTTTCCGGAATTTTAAAGTATTATTTGCAATTCCAGGAATAGGACTGTAAAATTTTAATTCCAATACAGGAGTATTAGTACTGGGAATTATCAAATTCTTAAATACTTGGTATTGGTAATTAACAGGTATTAAATCTATTAAATACTGCGTATTTTACAGCTCTGCGAAGAATTCAGTGCATAACCCTGGAGCATAACGAATGAGCTAGATAGATTCAGCCAGTACGAAGCTTCAAACGACTGTATTGATTTCGTTCGAACACAGTTGCCCTCTGAAACAAAAGACATGAAATCGGCAGGTACCTTGGTAGAATAGGGAACTGAGTTTCAAAAGAAAAGAAGTTAAAAAAATTCTCAAATACAGCTAAATACTCTGGAATATAGAAAGGTTCTAACGGAATTTAATAAAGAATTAAGAAGATCCAAAAGAAGAACCTGGAAGATCTTCTGCGATGGCTGCTCGCAGCTATACTAGGTTGCATGAAGTACTTTCTAAGAATCACTCAATTGGTATAGGCTCACTTCAAAATAAAGATACACCGAGAGTTGTGAAGAAACAGTCTGGATCTTATTAAAAACTCATTTTCCTGACTCTCTCATTCCCGATCAAGGAATTGTAGCTCCAGACTCAATTGAGGTGAACAATTACAGGGTTTCTAATATAGGAGCAAGAGCCTTGCTGGAAGAATCTTCACTCTCAACAACGTTAGATGGACCATTGGTATATTTAAATCCTTTAAATCTGTTGGAGGTGATGGCATCTTTCCAGCCTTACTACAACAGGTTGCTGAAGAAATACTCCTTCCGTTACAAAAAAAATTTCGAGCCAAATCCAAAACATTTCGATGATTCTTTCGTAACAGGAAATATATGATCTGTTCAGTTTAATCGGAAATCAATACTTCATCAAAATAAATGGGAATGGTTAAGTGAAGATCTTGATTTAAAGAGAGGAGACAGTTTTCGGTCTTAGACGCATTGACTTCGATGCGATTCGATATTGTCTTAGTCAATAATTTCCCACAATGCATTCCCAACGATCTCACTGCTACAAGGGTGATAATGAGTGATCAATCTGATCTTCGCTCAAGGGTTGCGGCTAATAATTTTAATGTTCCTTCGACCTCTTCAAGCTTAAGAACTGAACTCATAGCGACCCAGAATGCAATCGCCATCTTGGACACTAATCTTAGTAGCCAAAAATCCCTTACGACAACGACCTCCGCAGGTGGTCAGACCGAGTTCTCTGGAGGTAATGATGCCGGCCTGGCTTCGCACGTGCCCCTTCCATTGGCCATTTCTTTCGACACTTCGTACAAAAACGATAAGTGTTCGCAGTCTAACATATCTGCTCTGTTTTTGACGTTTCTGCGTTTGGTTCTTCCGTACTACTTGAATTGGGTTTGAAAAAAAATGCTCCTATGTTTCAAGGCAATCCGTAAACAAAGCATCCGTAATAACCGATCCCAGAAACTTGTAACTGCGACTGAAGGGAAAGAGCTTTCCACAGTAGCTAATGCTATTACATCTCAGTCCTCTTTAGGAAATGGTATTCGATCCTCTTCGAGAACGGTACCAAAACCTTAGAATGTTTTCATCACCCGTCTCTGTCCTGAAATGATATGTGAGGACATATTGAAGTATTTGAAGTCCAAAAATATCGCGACTGATGGTATTTTTTGTCGAAAAATTAGTAAAAGCTGCCTTTCATTCTTTGCATCTTTACTCCTAAATGTTTCAGCATATATCCAGGTCAAGTTATTACACCCTTATTTTGGCATTTTGGCGCTTTTAATAAATTACTTGTACCGTCTGAACGCCTACCTAGAAATACGTCTAAAATTAGTAACGTTATTTAAAAAAAACTGCAGTCGCTTTCCCTTTACTATCAAAATGTAAGAGGGATTCGGACAAAAATCGCACATATCTTCCTAATCCTCTATTGCGACTTGTTTCGATGTAGTTGCTTTCACTGAAACTTTTGCTGCATCATGGTATTCGCGATTCTGTAATCCTTGAGAATTCTAAATTATTCTTATTATTTTAGAAGAGATAGACATACTGTTTCGGAACCTCGTGACTGTGGCGTACTTTTCGCCTGTAAAAATAAGTGTAATTGCAGCCAAATTTAGCTTCCCAGTTACTCCAACACTGTCGATATTGAGTTTATAGCTCTTAAGCTGTCTCTCGTAAAATATGACTTATACATACTTTGTTGGTATATTCCTCCAGACTCTATAAATATCGTTGACGACAATGGTCAGAATATTTATACGACCTATTCATATCAACATCTAAATTTATCCATGGTAAGATAGAAGGAACCTATTGACGAATTAATACTTATTGGTGATTTTAACTTAACTTATATTCAATGGGTACTAAATGAAGATGACTACGACTATATTCTTCTTAATAACTTCACAACAAGGGAATCGCTCTTCCTGGACGCTATTTCATATCTTGGTTTCAGCCAAATCAGTAATGTTAAGAATGACATGGGTAGGCAGTTAGACCGGGTATTTTCTACTGACGCATGTAACTATGACCTAGCCTAGTTATAATGTATACTCTTGACAAATACCCCCTCTACTAATTGCATATTGCCATAAAACCGAAAACCTCGCAAATTGTGACGAAACACAATGCTTTTTTAATTTTAGAAAAGCTAAATTTTCGGAACTTTCCAGTAAATTTACACCCCCCCCCCCGGATCAGCCACAATATACTTATGTTTGAACTACTGGTGGACGTCTTTTTTTCTTGGGTGTTTCACAAGTGGTGGATAGTGGATAATAATGAAGGAGGCGATAGGTCATGTCGAGAAATGAAGAAAATTGTATGGCAGAGGGGGTGCATTCTCAACCCTTTCCGAGATAATCGGGGTTAAATGACTAAGGGTACGTGAAACGTAGGTTTGTACTAAAACAGTTATATCTCTAAACGACAAACAGTAGAAAGATGGTCGGCGTGCTAATTTATAGAGAACCTCCTGTCCTTTGATTCAATGTGTCAGTGCTTCTTCTACAGTATGCAGTTTAGAGGAAACGGTCTGCCAAACTTCAAGTTTCAGCTTTTGTACCTCATTTTTTTTGTGTTTGTAGCAAAAAAAATAAAATAAAAACCTTATAATTTTTTTTTCTGTCTTACTCCTGTTAGAAGCTAAGATTGTTTTCTTTAAAACGCACTTTCTTTTCATTTTGTACCTTTCATCGGTTATGAGTTATGACACAAAAATTCTTCCACTACATGTAGAAGAAAATCGGGATAAGTATTATAAAATCATAAAATACACGCCTCTCATTTTGAATACAAAATAGAAAGTATGACGAATCGTCACTTTCTACCTGCTGGCATCTCATTTGGTTGGAAATCTGCGTAAATTTGTAATAAAGGATGGCTTATCTGACATCCTTTTAAAGAAACAAGCAATTTTGCATTGAATTGCATAATAGTAGGCGCGATTACCATCGTCAGTAGCAAAATTAATGAAACTATGAATCATAGAAATGGGAATAGGTATCTCAAAAACGGTAGCATTTAGGCAGGTACATGTCTTTATTCAAATTAAAAGTAACATTCCGGGGTTTCTAAATTTTGTAATAAAACTGTATAGTTATCCGGGAAAATCGCTAAAATTTGAAAAAATTATGATTTTTTTCCCAATTTTTTGACTTTGACATCCTACTACTTCCGACGGAAGGTGACAGGCTGATTGGGCATTCATTGCAAAGCTTAGACGGTTTGCTATCATCTGAGATGAATCCCATCTTGATAGGGTGTATATCAAGAAAGTTACAGGGTCTAAAGTGGAAGAAGTATTAAAAATCTTAAGCCCCTCCTACCGCCGAAACGACGCGTCTTATCCCCCCTTCACCTTATAATTTTTTGCTTGTCTCCACCTCAGCTATCAAACCCTTGAGCTAGATGCACCAATTATGAAACGCCCTGTATATATTTTTTAAATATAAAATAAAATTTATTTTCATGCAGTGGCGCCTTTCTTTAATACGCTCACTCCCCCAAATGCTTAAACCTAGATACGCCTCTGAATACGGGTATTCATTTAGGGTAGGTATCATAAGAATTGGCCTTAGACAAATTCTAGCTTTTTTACTTGTTTTAGAAAACTTTTGTGATTTTGGGATCATTGCGTAAATTTTCCGTGTATAAAAGTTCTTGCAAAATATGTTTATCGGTGACTCTGTAAAAGATATTTAACAAAACTTCAGTGAAACATTGTGCTCAAGATATTCTAGAAAGCTGCTATATGCGCCGTCTACATATATTATATTATTTGCAAATGAACTGGTGCTGTTATACGGTGTGATTCAACGAAGCATGACATAATTAAAAAAATAATAATGAATCGTAATAGGCATAATTGGATTATAATTAAAATTATACGTATTTTGCTACTTATTAATTTTACTATACAAATAATGCAAAATATTTCTAAGTATCCACCCCTTCTACTCTTACTCTGTTTTTGTATAAGTCGATTTTTATAATTGTGTTCAATTACCAAGAAACCGAAGAAAAATATATGAAGAAACCTGAGCTTTACTTAATCAGCAATATATTCTGAAGGAAATTTACTTATATACTACATAGTATAAGTTAAACATTTCGGTGTCTCGAAGATAACACAGAAGATGAGCATATTATAGATAAAATAAAAGGCATTGCTAACACTAGTAGTAGTAGTAGTACCTAGTATACTGGTAGTCTGATTATTACATACCTGTATAGAATTGATATGATTGGAATAAAGTGTCTGTGTCATTTGCATTAAATGATGCATTTTTTTAAATCCCAGTGATTAAATTCAACTTTGCATATAAATTACTACACATATTAAAATAATTTCGATTGTATCATTTTCTCTAAGGAGAATCTAAACTTGTCTAACAAACAATAGAATTATTCACACGCGTTCATCTTACAAAAATTGATTTATGATCTAAGTTTTCTAGACTTGTCTACGAAGTACATCATGGCTCGAGAGATCAAGAAATGTGAATAATTTATTATGGATCTCGGATGAAAATAAAAATTTTAAATTTTGTTCGTTATTATTGCAAAACCATTATCTTTTCTTTTGAAATTATTTAGACAAATTAAGATTAATTAAAATTATACTTTATCAATGACTAGCTTGTGCCTGTAACTTGGTATATTGGTATAATAGATAAAATTATTTATACCAATGAATATATAAAAATATTTATAGGATTTTTCATATAAAATTAAGTAAATTACAACGTAAAATCACGGGTAAAATTTGTTTCTCTCATATTCGATTAAATTTTCTACGTAAAAGCTTATACAGGAAGTTATGATAAGGCTTTGGAATAAATTTTATACGAATTTTAGATAGAATCTATATAATTCATATAGAACTGATACCACAAGTGTTACAGCTGAATATGAATTCACTTGGTTCAATTTTTATATTAAATTCTTATAAAAATAACTTAACATTTTATATAATTACTATATGGAAAGCCTTTCAGTTATATCTTTCCGTATATAATCGAGATGTAAGTAATGAGAGTTCAAAACTTAGCTGTATAGTTCATTTCTAAGCCAACAGCTGGTGTGTGCGCCTCGTATTTTGGTAATTAAAATCATCTATTCGTCTGTTGGTAGTCAATAAGTTTAAGTGTATTACGCGATTTTACAAAGGCATTTGATTCCGTAAACTTTAACATCTTATGCAATAAACTTAAATCCCAATATAACCTCTCAAGTTCGGCGACCAAACTTATGTGTTCCAATCTTTCTGATAGGAGACAGATTGCAGCTACTGATAAGTGATGTTCGAATAGCAAAATTCTATTCTCAAGAGTACCACAGGGGTCTATCTTGGGTCCTTTGTTGTTTTGTTTATATATAAACGATCTAATAAAGATAACTTGTCAATGCTCTCTCAAATTATATGCTGATGATGTCCAAATGTTCCTATCCTCAAACTTAATAAATCTCCATAGTAGTATAAACAAAGTGAATATGGTTTTGGAAGGTATTGAATCTTGGGCTAGATTAAACTGTCTTAAGCTGAATCCATCAAAATCGCAAGTTATTGTTATTTTTAAAAATCATATTGATATGTCCCAACTATCTTGTGTTAAATTTAAAGGTATATCCATTCCTTTTGCTGAGAGTCAGCTCGCAACCTTGGTGTGATTTTTGATACTACATTGAACTGAAATAAACACACTGATTTACAAGTATGTAAAATATATGGCGGTTTAAAGGGTCTATGGCGTCATGCATCCTATACCCCCAGAGAAACAAGAACTCGATTGATAAAAGCTCTGTTGCTACCAATCATAACTTATGGCTGTGAAGTTTTCGCCAATTTAAGTGGCAGATGTCGTGATAAAATAAATGTAGCATATACTTAACTCGTGTGCTAGATATATTTACGGCATCCGTCGACGTGACCATGTGTCTATGTTTTTCAGAGCTATTTTAGGTTGTACGCTGAACAATTATATTAAATTTAAAGTATGTCTCATGATATTTCGAATAGTTAAGCGCATGTGCCCTAATTACCTATATAGTAATGTAAAGTTCCTTGCATCCGTTCGCGCAAAACTGCTACTCATATCGAAAACACAGGTCCCATTTCAATAGTCGTTCATTTTTCGTCTATGGAGTTCAACTCTGGAATAATCTGTCCATTGCTCTGATAGCTTCAAGAGATTATCATTTCAACATTTTTCTTGCATGTAATTATTATTTTATTTTGATTTACTATTCTTTTTTGCCATAGGTTATTCAACTTAACTAGTTTCATATTAATTTCTTATTTTCTTTAATTCAAATATTTTCATTTCTTTAAAAGTTATCTATCATTTTATAATTTCTAATTCTATGTATCTACTATTTCTCATATCTCTAGCTACTACCAGTATTATTTTACCTCATCTTATTTGCTTTGCTTTTATTTTACTTTTCTTAATTCGCAATTCTTATGTTCTTTTTATCACATATTACTATTATGCTATACTTTATTGTTAATTGTTTTTTAGCTCTCTTTTTCAAAAATGATGTCAATTTTCCGATAGTTTTAATTAGTAGTATGCGCAAATCAATGAGCATTCTTCTCACTTGTGCTTTTAACTGAATAAATATTATTATTGTTATTATTATTAAAAAATGTTTTCGGGAATATATTTGCAAATCCAGTATATGGTGGAAACGAAAAAATTATTAAAGTTTTTTCAAAATCTTCCCGGACCTATCCAATGAAGGTTTTGTTTCTGCAGGTAAAAATGACTTACTTTTTTCAGCAAATTTAATTATTTTGAACTAATTTGCAAATAAACCTTTTCATTTGTCTTGAGTTCACAACAACAACATCTGTAAATCTAATAACAAAGCTGTACCCATCATGTGTAATGTAATAATCGCACTGTTGTTAGTATCGCTAAATCCCAATGTTACTGTGTCTATACATCTCAGTTAGCCGTTTTCTTTAAATTTTGTCAATTGTTGTTTTTAATGTCACTTCTTCTCGACAGTTCAATTAGGCGATATTCCTTTTGTAATAAAATCATTTAAATTAAAATCGAAGTTTTTATATATTTTTTCAATCGCTATTTCCCTTCATACATTTCCTCGCACGGAAAGAACACATACATATAATATGAATTGATACTATTTAATTAATTTCTGTCTAGATACATTACAACTATTACTATTCTGAAAAGCCCCCTCTGTCAATTGAATGCAGAAAATACCATGGAAATGTGTTTACTGTAGTGAAAAAGTATGGAAAATCATTTTTTATATATCGAACCCTTACGAGAAAATGGTTAGTTTTGATTTTCTTAGTAAACATTTCGTCCGCTATATTTATTTAATGCTTTTAAAAACTTGGACCCCGCAACTGTCTCAATTTTGAATATGCCTAAATTACTTTCTCCTCCAGCAAATGGGAAGAAAAGGCTAAGCCGTGTTACAGACGAAGAAGCAATTAATTTAATACTAATACTAAAAGAGGTCAAAAAGGAAACAAGTTCGTCTATATACTATAAACATATTTCAATATCATATATTTTAATTCCAGGCCGGGCAAACATCTGAAGAACTTTTGAAGGTATCCGAAAGAAAAGCTCCTTTTATTACCGCCGCCGTTGGCAACTGTACGTCAAATATTTTTAAAAGTAGGTATTATTAAGTTTTTTTATTTTTTCTATGTAACTATGTACAAATATATTATACGATTTTTTATCTTTTGTAAAACAGACTGAATTTTATACATTGTTAAATAATAATAACTTATAATCCTATACATCCTATACAAGTCGATATAAATATTGTATAGTAATTTGGCGTAGGTTTTGTAACTTTTCTTCATTTAGTCATTTATAGCGTTTCAGATTACTTTCATAATTTTCTCCTATTACTTTCAAATATACTATCCTAAGGTAAATTTGATTATATTTGGTTACATATTTCATTTATAGACGTGTGGGGGTAGTTTTAAACTTTTCCTATCAATTTCAAGTACACTATCCTAGGGTTAACTTTATAAAAACTTCCTATCAGATTGTATAAGGTGTCATTGTATACAACCAATATGAGATTTTGAATGGACCTATATACATAGGAAAGTTTATAAAATTAATACCAAAACATTTAACCGTGTGCTAGATTATACACTATGTTAGTTAGCTTCTTATTATTAAGTAGGTACTAAATAGTCGTTCTAAATGTCAATGTTATAGGATCTGGCAATCTATGACCATTGTATTTGTTTTAATTGGTGGGATTTTGTTGACTTATGAAGGAGGTTACATATATGTATATAGGGGAATGTCGTCAGGATTGGACACCCTTTTGACTTTTGCCCATAACTTCCGTTTAAGGAAGAACTTTGTCAATTAAAGCCCATCTTCGGAAATGTCTGGGAAAAAGGAACACTCTTGCTGAACATTGCAGATTGATTGAGCGAAAAGTGAAAAAATAAAGGCATTTAAAAAAAAAAGTTAAATGCTGTCAAGGTTGGCCAGTGTGGCTAGTCGACGGAAAATGTGCTGAAATGATTGAAAATGACCTGAAAAATTAAATGAATGAAATAATAAGCTGAATTTGTTGTATTCTTCTGGTTTTTAGCAAAATTTGAATGGCACATTATTCGAAATCGCATTTATGGCAAATGATATTATATTGACGCACTTCAAGTGCACTTCTCTCTTGCATTGTCGGAAGAGGGTTTTTTCTGGGCTCTTTTGGCGGACATCTTCCTTTAGCTGGTTTTTTTTTGCGGACTTCGATGGGGTTGGTGCTGGAAGTTTTTAGGGAGTCTTCCAAGTACACAATCACAGTGTTCCAACCCTGAATGCGCAAATTGGCCAATTTTGACGACAAACGCCATTGCCGCAATACATGACACCACAACCAAACATGTTACAGGATTGGATTTTTCTCTTGGTTTATTTTCAAGCATGAATCACACAACACATTCACAATATTTACCTTGATGATTGCATATTTCTCCTCACTTTCTGGTCGTATTCACTGCTGCTAAAGAAAACTTTTGTTTTTCTTTTAATTCAAATCACTGAGTACATAGCACATACCTTGCGGTCACGAAAAGTTTGCTGTTACTGAGAGAAGTTTTTCCGCGCTCAAACATTGTTGGCACTATTGGTCAAAACTAAAAATATCGCAGATGGCCGACCTAGCCGAATGACCAACTCTGACGAAATTCTCCTACATATTTTTTTTTTTAAATATCGCCCAATGTGCGGGTTAACAGAGATAAAAAGATAAAACGGTTTGTGCAGTTTACAAAGACGTTAGTTAAGAACCTCTTGGCATTTGCGATACTGCCTTCCGGGACATGGATCACCCAACTGTCAGCGGAACTCATGCTGGAATAAGCCTCATAGAATTGCTCGTCTGATAAGCATAGTCCTCTCTCAGGAATATTTCGATCACTCTCAATGACTGCCCCTGGGATTTATTAATCGTTATCACGAAGCAAGCTTTGAGGTAGAACTGCGTTTCAATTCAAATGGCTACTCTTAAGTTATCAACGGTAGTTTTGGTAGGAATGCAGTTTCTTCTTGAGCATATTCAGTATGTACAGCGGCCTCTACAAAATTTCAATGGAGAATCTTTGTCTGCTGTGCTAGTACCATTGCATAATTTTCGGAGGTTCTGGGTTTTTTTTAGTAGCATAACTGATGGGCCAATTTTTAGAGTGAAGTTATGGGGGATCCGCACACTTGAATTGTACTTCATCTCCTTTGAATGACTTCAATAAAAGATAATTTATGACAGCTACTTTGTACTTTAAAAGTGTACACCATTTCTGTAATGTGATGTCACTACTGTGGCGAAACTTGAGAGAGATTTTACCATCAAGTGTAGGAAGATCTATGCCTCTTATTTTAAACAAAATCCCCGAAAAACACCAAACAAAAGCGTCGCTTTTTAAATGGGCACAAATAGGATCGTGTGCCTCTGGGGGTACAACGACTGGTAAAGTTTGGCGAAAGTTTCCTGCTAAAATAATTGTAATTGAGTTCTACTAATGTTCTACTAAATACCTCGTCAGCAAGTTAATGTAACATACTGCATTCATTCCATAATATCAACTTAGTCTATTTTAGGACCTCTGCAATATTATTTTGCTTTGAAATATTGCACAGTGGTGCTTCAATAAACATCAAATTTTGGGGTAGTTTAAAAGCAGAAAGAGCTGTCTATCTTGCAAACGTAGTTTTACTAAGTTTTGTTATTAGACAGAACTTATGCAAAAAAATTAAATTGATCTCTCTGAGGTAGTCTCTATTTAGTAAGACAGCGTCACATGCTATTGATTGATCTTGCACAATTGATAAAATACTGCGGGTTGATTATAAATTTATTTTTGCAACGTTACAGCTACTCAGGTACTTTAGGCATTTCTAATTCTCATAACGTTATATTTATTTTTCTATACAAACGTTATATTTATTTTTCTATACAAACTCTGATACTCCTTTTCACTCCTTTAAATGTTACATACTTTAAACCCTTTCTCACGCCCTTATTGGTAAATTTAAAAAATCTGTAAAATATGTGTTTAATCACGTGTGTATAGCAGACAATTTGTGGAATGTTTCAATTTGATACGCGCTTTGTTTATATTTTGTCTGTACAAATTTCAATCCACTACTTCACTCGTTTAGGGGTTGATTCTCGACAAATCCCCTCTTAGTGTGTCCTTACGTTACAAAAGAATGTTGTATTCCAAAATTCAATATTAAAATAGTAATAATTTTTCTTACTATTTTGAGATTGGGTAATTGCAATAGCAATCTAAAAGAACACGAAATAATATCTGAAATGCACGACAGCTGATTGTCAAAAGCAGCCACCTATAATTCAAAACAGTGAACAATTTTAGCCGTAAAAAGGTCCCTGTTCGATTGCTGCTAAATATTTATCCGCTAAATGAACACAATACCGGGCTTAAAGATGTTAATCTCCTGATGATATCTTATGGTTGGTTCATTTTAAGGGAAAACAGTATTAGAGGGCATCCGTTTGCAATATTCTTGACAATTCCTTGAGATGAGGAGTCTCAAAAATTTAGAGTCCGAATAGGCACTCACAAATAAAGATAAAATCGTAGCACCAGAACTATAAGATCTACAGGAATTATATTTTTGTTTGTTTACATCTAAAAGTCACGCTTTTATTTTGATATTTATATAAATCCTGAAATTGTTAATTTATTTTTAGAAATTTTTGATTTCTGATACATTTTTTTTTCTGCAAATTAAATATCAAAGAGGGGAATCTATATATGCTTAATTTTTAATTTAATGTAGCTAACATTCAAGAGATTTATTAAACATTACGTTAATGTTAAAAAAAATAAAGATCACAAAAGAATAAAAGAATTAGTAAGTAGCGGCGAAATTAATCGCGCTCTTCTCGCCATCTACTCCTCAATTTCGCTTGATATTTAATTCACATTTAAGTAGAACTTAAGTTGAAATTCGAAACAAATTTCAGAAAAACGTCGAAATTCGTAATTTTATCCAGAGTATGTAATTTAGCATTAAAATTCAGCAATAGGCTACAAAAATGTAAAACTGATATATGTAGTACCACATCTTATGTATGAAGTACTTCAGGGACCGATTCTATGTACATTTCAAATAAACTGTAAATTTCTGAAATATTTCGATTTTAATTACTAAGTAAAAATTTTTCATATAATCTATCAATGATTAATCAGTTTAAGCTCCTTAATTCGTACATGATATTAATATATTGTAGCAATCCAAGAAAATTGAACCCATTCCTGAGAGAGCCGGACATAGGGATGCACAAAATTTTAAAAACATCGATGTAGTAATCAAATAATACATTGAAAGGTAAACCTCGATGTTGTTAAAACATCGAACAAAAAACATCGGTGTTTTGATATATTGATGGAACGAGTTGCGAAAATGCTTCCCAAAAAAATTTATTTGAGAATAAAAACTTTTTAATTAATCCGACAAAGCAAAGTTTAAATCATGTTACAACTACTGGAAATAAAACACCAAATTAATTTATGATTTTCTTATAGTGGGTAATATTACATAATTTTAGAAAAAAAAAGCAAACATAATCAATATACTAGAGAAAAATACCCAGTATCCCAATCATTTTCATCAAGACTGTTCATAAATAAAAGTTTTGACAACTTCTTTCCTTTTAGGCCATTTATCTGCTAATAAACTATTTGGACCGCCTTTGAGAAGAGTCTTTCTAACGGAATGGAAGTTGCTACGATGGACAAATATTTTGGTGCTATTTTAGACAAATTAGGATAGGATTCCTTTATATTTTGCCACTGCAAGGATTATCTGCCAGTTTTGCCGTGATTGAACTTTTAATATACCGAGATATCTCTGATGTTTGCGCCTCTGGTTCTTCTTCTCGCGAAAGTAAAATGATTTCTAGCGTTTCGGTTATGATCACTCCACAGATCGAATTGTTTATTGCCTATAGCATAAGATAACGAACAATGATTGTAACAGAAGCTATAAGGAAAGGTGTTTTCCGCAAGAGTACGGGACTACTCGTTGACAGGGAATAGGTGCATACTTGGAAAATAAAATAAAATTATAGAACATAGGTATACATATTTTCATTAGGAAAAGAATTATCTTTTCCCATAAGAGAGTTGTAATCATTGTGCATTCCTTTTCGAAGTATTTCGCATAGTTAATCACATCATAAATGCTTAGAATCATTTAGGCTATATATTAATGCAGTAAAAATTATTCAGTGTAACCAATCAGAATGCTCTTTATGTACAAATTTTTTGCAAGAGTAATTTCGCTAAAACTGAAAAGCCTAATGGGAAAATTATTGTCGATTTCTTTCTTACTTATAAAGTTTAAGTGACATGTTTCGACATTCAGCACACAATTCTCAACATTTGCTTTGATGTTTCACATGTTTCGCATATGAAGATCAGAATGGTGATAGGCGTATATTTTTGTCACATATTTTGACATTTCACTACAGATTTGTCGTACTTTTATATTTACCAAATTCAGTTTGATTTATGATTTATGGAATATACGCCTAAAAGTTCGACAAATTAGTTAACTGCTCCCGAGGTTGTGACAAAAATTATGAACTATAGTAATTTGATATTCCAGACCAACTTACAATACATACAATACAAGTGCTTAAATTCTAAAAATATTTTTGAAACTGTAATGCGAAGTGTCATTTTCAGTTCATTCTATGCAATTTAAGGCTTTTGGAGCTGATTAATAATACAAAAAAAAGCAATGGAAAAGATCATTTAATTTTGTCGTATATTCTGACTTTAATACGACAAAAGATTAGAATCAACCTCCAGGCATGAAGACGCTGTATTACTGCAATTGCACAATTTCTTAAAACTCGAGCTAATCTTCCACCGTAATTAGCTGTCAGTTCAAAAATTTAAATGCCATACCATTTACCGATGTATCAAATATAAATTATCGATGTTGGCGATGTTATCGATGTATCGATACATCGTGTCCATTCCCGGACAGTGACAAATAAAGTTAGTCACCACCATCTCGGATTCCTGCATATAGGATTAGCAACAAGCCCCAACCTATGTAGGTGACCCCTGAGAAAGGAGTGCCCAGTGAGAATTGATACCAGAGTTCTAAGGATTGGCTTGTTTAGTGCCAATAGCGTTCTCGTTTCGTTTAGGTTAGATCTTCCCCACAGTTCCTTTGAAGCTCAACCTGAATGGTCATCTAACCAAAGGTGACTATGTTCGCAGTCAGTCTAAGCTGAGATATTAAAGATAAGGTATTTTGGTGCTATTCCAATTCTGGAGCAGGATGCCTCCGAGGTTGTACCAAGACGAGAAAGTTCGACCGCTTTTTCATTCCCGCTAATGTCGCTGTGATCTGGCACCCAAAACCCTGTTGTTCCGTGAAAAGGAGTGCAGTGACAAGTTTGGAGATTGTAAAAAGTTTTCACAAGGTTTTGATAGCTGCTTGGCTGTCTGAGCAGACTGCAATCTCTTTGTTCTGAGTGTCTAAGTTAAGGAGATTCCTTCCAGCTCTTCTTCGGATGGCCTTGACTGTAACATGGCTTTCAATGTATATGAAATTTCCATGTGAAGCTCCTCGCAAAAAACGCCTGTTTCGGTATTCTCTTCCGATTTGGAGCCATATGTATATGTGATAGGGTTTGTGAATGGTTAAAGTACGGAGTGTGATTCCTATTCTTCCCTATCTGGAATTTTCGATTAAAGGCGCTTTTCAAGGAAGTGATCGCTGTCCCTGTCTATGTTAGGTACGAAGCACTGCATGAATTGAAAGATGGAGTCATGTGGAACTCTTGTATCAGTCTGAATCCAGCTCTGATTGAGATGTAGCTTCAGCGCAGCGAATGAGGCCCCCTTCTTGACGTGTATATATATGGGGTGTATATAGACTTGAGAGCGCCGCTTACACTAAGGAGGCACAATCTTTTAATATTCTCCAATGTCTTACGTTGATTGGTGAACTTCATTGCCTTTCACCACACAACAGAACCGTAGGTTAGCATTGGTCGGATGATGCTAGTATAAATCCTATGGATCTGTAGTACATCGCAAAGGCTCTAAGAGCTTTATTCGTTCTGTTCTCAGGGTGTGGTTTCCAGCTTAGTTTTCTATCTAGTAGATACCTAGATAATTTACCCTGTCTTTCAAGTCCAAACATGTGGAGCCGATATAGGGCAGGTTCAATCTGGGAATGTTCCGTTTCTTAGTAAAGAGGCATAGTTCTCTTTTCAATGGATTGACGTAAAGTCCAAAATCCGTAGTCCAGTATATGACCAGTCGGATCGTGTTCTGCACTACTCCGCCGAGTTCAAACTCGTAGCTATCGGTGACCAAGATCACCAGGTCGTCTGCATAACATACTGCTTTGTACTCATCATCTAGCTAGAGATCATCTATAATGAGTAGGTACTCACAATAAAGGTGATAAAATACCACCTTGAGGGGTTCCCTCTGAACCCTTTTTCCTGAAAATGAAATAATAGAGGCCGACCTTGAGACTACTGGTCCTAAAGAAAGTTGTGATAATGACGAGGAGCAACTTATTCTCAGTGCAGATAGTTATAATTGAAAAAAGGTCTAAAACCAGTAAATTGGGTAGTCGTTTTGTCAAACATGATCCAAATGAAGAATAAGCTGGGAAGTTCCAACGTAAGCTCAGTTTATTAATGGCTTCTTATAGAGAACTTTATAAAGGTCTAGCCACAACATGGGCAGAACGATTAACAACAGTGATAGCGAATAAAATATTGTTCCACATAATATTAGTTTTTGGGTTTAGGAATTATATGTAATGTCATTTTTTTCCTTTTAAAATTATAACTTACTTTATACGTATAACACATTTTTAACACATATCAGAACCAATCGCTTTTTTCCATAGATACGGTGTATTTTTTTACATGCAAAGTACCTATCTATCGTTTAAACACAGACTTGGGTGTATATTCCTCAGGATAGTTTTAATTAATTGTTTATTATTGAAATAATTTATTAACTGTAGTTTTTATACCGGCTGGAACAGAAATTGTGTAGGTAACCTAAGGTTGTTTGAAAATAAAATCTCAATATACTTTACTTACACCATGTAATGTCAGCAATAAATATAACTTTTTGTAAGTTTATTATTGTCGCTATTTCTATGTTTATCATTCTAAATTGATTTATTACCCCAAAACAATAGTAAGTATGTGGCCAGAATAATGCATCCGAAGTAAGTAAAGCAAGCCTGAGTAGAATAAGAACATCAAAATGAGAAATTATTGTCATGGCAAAGTCGAAAGGAATTACTTAAGTATAACTAATTAAGTAGTAGCCGTAGTAACCATTTTATTTACCATTATTTACTTATAATTTCGCTTCGTTGCTTAAAGAGATTGATTGTCTAGAATTAATGGGCAAAAATACATGCAGCAATTTTTGCAACAATCAATAGTGAATAAGGCAAACAGACGCTCTATGCAAAAGAAATCACAGTCAAAGTGAGAAAATTACAAGTCTATCCGTATGAATGTCACATAATAAATTATTGACCAATGGCTTGGCATGCAGCTTTTATAGCACCTTTAACTTTGAATTTTTGTATTACATTTATATAATTTTCGCTTTTCTAACACTCGCGCAGTTTTTCTTTAGGAAAAATTATTATTTGACAAAAATCATTTAACTATTAAAAAAAAAACGAAAAAGACTCAAAAATTTGTTCATAATTTAAAAAATAGTAGGTACAAAGATTAGAGATTTAAGGCTATCAGATTCAGAAAATGTCCGAAGAAAACTTATCACAAGACTGCAACGGAAGAAAACACCTGAAATCTAATTTGCAATTTTTTTTTTTTTTTGCAACTGAATAGCGTGCACTCTTAATTATCGACATTTCACTATAATTAGCACGTCTCCGTCGTTGGTTTTAATATAAATTTTATTTTCATAAATAAATAACAGAGAAAAATGAAAGACTGCACTCACCACTTTATGCACAAGCATTGTCACAATTTTTAGCACAATTATTTTAACAAATCTTAAAATCGTAACAATAACGCGCACGCTCCAATAGCTCGATATTCGATTTGTCCGCCTTCTTAAAACTTTAACGAACTTCTAGACCCGAGCGGGAGTTTGTTGTTGTTGTTGTTGTTAGAATCCAAAGCTTTAAAAAACTCTCTAATCGTCTTGTTCCACAAAAGCTTCGACTGCGATCTTTAAATGGCTTGCATACATTCCACTGTCTCCTATTTATAAGAAATTTTGAATCCTATTTGTTTGAATAAAGTTTAGAGGCAGGGGAGCCATCTCTAGATTCAAGAGTACTTTGGAGCTGTTATTTTTTTTGTAGATTTACATTAAATACATACATAAGTAGGTGCGTGTGTATGTATGTAGGTGTCGCATTTAACTATGCTTCATTGTAA
This sequence comes from Dioctria linearis, assembly GCA_963930735.1. Lineage (NCBI taxonomy): Eukaryota > Metazoa > Arthropoda > Insecta > Diptera > Asilidae > Dioctria > Dioctria linearis. The sequence continues at coordinate 325,897,206 of OZ005740.1, read as the reverse complement.
GAAAGTCTCACTTGAATTGTATTTTGAAATTGAATAAAAACCTTTTCTAGAGGTGCTAGGTGTATCTAGGTTTATGTTTACTTAAGGTTTGACGTGCTTCTCCTCTTAAGAGATTTCTTCTTGATTGATGGAATTGGATGGGATGGGATGAGATGGGATGGAGCGCTTATGATGGGTATATATTGGCTTAATCGTTCATTATGAATGTTCAATAAATATTTACATTTTGTCATATTATCACGACAAGTATTGACCTGCCAGTTGACTAGTAGACGATTTTAATGTTTTCCAAAACATACTTACTTGATGTGAAAAGATCTCTACATCCAATAGTGCTAATGTATAAATAAGCAGCATTTAATTAGCTTATTTCTGGGAAAATACTTTTAATTCTTCCGATTATATATCCTGCTGATTCTAAGAAAATTATTTAAATTTTTTTTATTAGCTGACATCGTGTTACGATACTGACCTTTATTTTCTAAATTCTTTTAAGGAGTAGTTTTTTTTCTTTCTCAAAAATGTATGCGATTTGTATCAAAGTCCCCAATACAAATTGAAATTTTTATCAATCATATCAAAGTTTGAATTTAGTAATGAATTCAAACAATTTTATATTTGTTCCTTATGTGTCCCTTATTGGAGAGTTCTTATATGTGCATACAATGATATGTATAAGAAATTATGGAATTAGGACAATAAACTGCTTTTACGAAATTCAAAGTATGGTGCAAAAATTAACAGTCGCTTCGAGTTTTTATATACAGATAATCATCCTAGATTAATTTGTCATTGGCAAAAAATTCTTTTTGCACTAATCATTACACACAGCAGATTCGATGATAATATTTAATAATACTTGTAGTTTTGACAGAATATGAAAAAACAGCCAATAACAATTTTTAATGCAAATTAGGAGTGGGTGCTGGTCATTAAGTTGGAGGTAAATAGATGATATTTAAAGTAAACACGATACGCTTCATTATTGTCAATTTATTAAGTTTGCATAGTTTTGTATATGCATAAAGTAGTTTTCATTATCATTTTGCAAAGTAATCGCTTCATAAACTCCAAGGGAAGTTTGTATTACCTTCGAATTAATGGGATGTATAATGTCAGTGGAAAGAGTTCTAATGAAATAATTAAAAAAAAAATTATGTATAAAAAAACACAGATTTGTACACTCTCGGTTTAAATTAGAGTCCCATCTATAGTTTAGGAATTTCTTCGAAGGTGGAAAGTAAAAAAAAAATCAAAACAAAACATTCCATAACTACAAGCTACACGTGGTGCACTTGGAACTTGGTCAATATGGTGGGGCTCTTAAGTGAAAGAATACAAGCTTAGAATATAGAGACAACAGGAAGTATAATAATCTAAAAGGGAATCGCTTATTTAGGCCCGACAGGTCCAGACATGAGAGATGTCTTAAACGATGCATTATGATACTCTGAACATATTTTATTAACAATGTTTATTTCAATTAAGCGGGAGAAGGCCTGGGGGAGGGTCAAAGTTTTATCTACTACATTTTGAATAATTCAGTACAGAATCAAATTCCTTAGGTTCTGAAAAGAAGTTTGAGTAGCCACACTCCTATACTCGGAGGCATATATAGTCATCCCCATACTCATTTTTTTAGTATTTCTCTCTTTTCTATTCGAACTGAGGTACTAGATTTTTGCACCTTAGATCGGCTCTAATTCGGTACGGCTATGTCCGGTCTGAAAACGAGTTTCAAAGTTCGCCTCAGCTCATTACCAGCAACAATTCATAGAAGAAAATTTTCTCTGCGTATGGTAGGGCTAGGAGCCCACCGCGGGAGGTATGGGTGATTCCAATACGGTATGTTACATATCAAATTAATGGTCTCGCCGAATACTAAAGGGTAGTGTACATTTTTCTTGATTCAGTAAACTTTATCGGCACGTTTTAGCCGCCGGAAAACTAATTTTCATGCACTTGGCTGACATACAACCCAGTTACTACATGTAGCATATATTTGTGCTTAGTGCTCTGTTGTGAATATTTTTCTTAAAGGAAGTCATTTTCCACTACTCACCAATTCTGCGCAATCACGAGAAATGGAAAAGTTCATTTTTTCACCCAAGAATGTCGCTCAAGCTACATCCGATTGCCAAAGTTCTCCCTCACTGAATTGAAATAAACATTGTTAATAAAATATTTTCAGAGTAGCATAAGGCATCGTTTAAGACATCTCTCATGTGTCGGGCCTAAAGTTGTATGAAAAGTGGGCATTCACCTTTTGTGTGGTCGGGGGTAAATCCTGACCATTTTGATGATCCGGGAATGAAAGATGTATTCTTCAAATTTTATAAACCATGCTATAACTTCAGTTAAGCCTAATTAGATGCCTTTCATTTCAGATGATAATAAATCGTCTATGCTTCTAATTAATGTTCAACTAGTTCCCCATCCCCTCCACATAGCAATTACCGGTAACTTGTTAGGATTACATGAATGGCTCGGAGTATTGCAAAAATGTTGCAAGAAAGTGCGAGAGTTATCATGCATTTTGGTGCAGAAATCCTCCAAATTTAAAAAAAATATTAAATTGCTTCTATTTCCTTTTTATTTTGAGGTCCTACAATTGTTGAACAACCTAAAAGCCACATCGAATGTAGAAAACTGCAAACATAACAAACTAACAAAAAAAAAATGCTGTCACTCCTTTGCGCAAGTTTGATTGTTAAAATGGATTTTAGCATACATTTCTAGAATGGTTCGTAGGACAGTAAAAAATGTTATAATCAATTTCATAGGATTTTCGTAGGATTGATCGTTTTCGCAATTCACGTAAAAAACCTAAATTTTTATATGGAAACAGCAAAAAGGGGTTACCCGATTTAGTCCTTTTTTAAAATTAACTATTAACTATTTTTGTGGAAACACCGTGTATAAAATTTCAGCTCTCTACGTGCTCTCAGGCAGTATTCAAATATATAGAGAAAAACAAAATTCTGTACGTAACGCCTATTTTTGTATCTTTATTGGTAGTAACATTTTCTTACCGCCCACCGATTCTACAGTAACTTAATTCAGCACAACTATAAAGTACTCGTAGTTTTTGAGTAGAGATTTAGTAAGAATATGTATTTAAGTATAATATTTTCATTTATACTTTATGAATGTTTACAACGCTTTTTCGATCTACCAGACCTTTTAATTTTGGAAGTAACAACGTTGATGCACCCCGCAATCGTCAGTGAGTCTTAGATGCACGTTGATAATGAAAGTTACTGTGGTTCTCCAAGGGTCGCAAGCAGGGTTTTTGAATTACGTAAAGAATTCTACAATTTCTTACTTAGCAAAAATTTGATTTTGGTAAAGCTTTTGAAAAAAGAGAAGCAATACTTCGACCATCTTTCTTTGCAGATATATTTAGCCACCTGGAAGAATTAAACAAATCAGTGCAAGGTAAAATCATAATAACAGCTACTGAAAAATTGTTTTCATTTATAATAAAACTAAGAACTTGCAGACGTCGTGTCGAGCTGAAAATGGGAATTTGACAAACTTTCCTTTGTTTGATTCAATCGTTCTGAAAAATGAGAAAAAAGTAATTTTACCTGAATTGCAGTACACCTCTAACAATTGAGTGAATAGTTTCACGGCAGTTGGCAAAAGCAGCATTGCAGACAATTTTAACATTTGCCATCACCTACCTGTTTCAATTGGGATTTTCATTACTTTTCTTATAAAAACAAAAGTCAGAAATCACTCAAATGCGAGTAACGACATACGCGTGGTCTTTCAAAAAGAAGCCCGCTTCAGAAATATTATTATGAAGAAATAGTAACAACGCAGCCATGCAATAAAAACTTAAAATATTATTTTGTATGCATATGTATTTATTTCAATAATATTATTTTACAATTAATTTATAAATTCGTTAACATACAAAAATAGAAACACATTTTTCAAGGGGGTAAGAGTACTTTTTTCAGATTCAAGAGGGTGCTGATCACTAGAAAAGCTAAGAACCGCTGCCATTTTACTGCACTGAAAAGTTCGTCAGGACTTTATACCTTATGAAAACGGTTATAATCATTTTTACTGTTAAACGCGAACCGTTCTAGGAACAGATGCGAAAATTCACTTTAACAATCAAATTTGCACATACCAGCATGTGCAAGTTTGATTGTGTGTAGTTTTTCGCATCTATTTCTAGAATTGTTCGTCGGACAATATAAATGAGCATAACTATTTTCATAGGACTTTATATTCTGGAGGACTTTTCAGTTATATAAAAATGTCAAGGAGATCATTTTCTCAGTATACGCCAAAACCTCAGAAATTTGTATGGTAACACCAAAAAGGGGTTACCGGATTAATTCAATTTTTTAAATGATATTTATCATTTTGTATGAAACGCCGTGTAAGAATTTTTTTTTTCTGTATGTCGACGCGTTCTCAGGCAATGTATATATATAGTATAGTGAAAAACCAAATTTTTGTAAGTCAAGCCTACGAAGGAATTACCTGATTTCGCCCATTTCCGAACTAAGATCTACATAAAAAAAGACGCGTACAAAACAGACAGAGAGACAGACAGAAATGTAAAAATCAAAATAACTTTTAATATTATCCGGAACTGTCCAGTCCATTTTGCTCTACCGGCATTGTTTCTATGCGTTGTAAGCAGAATAACAATCTTAGACTTCATTTTGGACATAATAAAGAAATATATTAATATTCGGAGAAGGAGGAAAGGAAAAAGTATAGTAATGATTTTTCTTAACATCCATTTTTAAGAATAAAAAAATATAAAAAAAAATCTCCATATTCATTAAAAGTAGGTAATCCAAATCCGTTAAGCCTTTAGTCGAATTATAAACTTTCACAGAAGACAGAGTCCCTTGAATAAAAAAATTTTCTTTTGAATTTCAGAATTTTTTAAATAATCTGCTATCTATATGGATTCATTAACTAAGCTATAAAGAGAATTTCACAGACGTTCATAATTTCCAAATTAAATTAAAATTCGCGCAAACAAAGTTTTCTTCATTACATAAATGTGCTAATTGAAATCAATTTGACACTTCCTGCAGAATCTTTCATCCATTATTTTCCTTTCAAGTTGTTAAAATTTCTCCTAATTAACTTAAATGGATTTGTTAATTCAAAGAAAGCTTTTTCCTATATGACTACATAAGCGTTAGAAAATAGCTTTTAAATACTTACCTTCATTACATAACATAGATAGACACACGACATATTACGAGGTGTAAGGCCTGATGATTGTTTTAATGATCTTGATAATGCATAATGATATCAGATTTCTTGTCCACCGATATACAAGAATTTACATAATAAATTGAAAATCTGTTAACACTGATTTATTGCACAAATATGTATGAAAAACATGAAAATTGATGTTCAAAATAAATATCTACGACTCGGTGAAATCCAAAAAAAGGTTGTAAGAAAAATTCTGTGTAATGTAGCCTAGCAATTGAGAGAATAAAATAGTAAGAATTCTTCGATTTAGGGTCACCTAGAGCCACTAACAAATGAGTTTAGTTAGATCTTAGAAAGAAATCAATGCTGATTCATTCAAATAGTGTTCGATGAAAAACTTTTATTTCAAACCCATGCCTTATGATGGATGCATAAAAAAAGTAATTATTATCATGTTGACAGACTATACTGGAGATCCCTTCTCATATCAATTAGGACATCGCTCTCTATTTGGTCAAGATGAGATTTGGTGTGGTGGTGGGTATACTCTATTCCATTCAAAGCAATGCAACATGTGCCGTGTAATAATATTAAAATATCAAAAATATTCACTTCCCACGGGCACGATAATTTAGTGTGCCAGATATAAAAAACTTATTTACTAATATTCGAGATGGATCGAATTAGGATGATAATTATGATGGAAGTTCAATTCAATTCAATTATACCATTCAAGTTATTAATCTTATGCCTTAGACACACAGCACTCTTAATGAAGAAATAACTAACGACTCATTAGTCTATAATGATTCATTATAAACTGCGGACACACAGCCATTTCTTTAATTAAGTTGAGCTGTCAAACTGGTTTTGATAAACTTATCACCTTAAAGAAGCAATATGAATCGAATTAACGCGATAAACTTTGTTTTCATTTATTTTATTTTCAAATTTAACAATTAACAAATGAGAAAAACATTATATTAAAAAAAATATTAATAATATAATTTGTGATTTGCACTTCTTTGCATTTCTTCTTCTTATTTTTCAAATCGGCAGATGCACAGCGGAGCTCCAGATTTACATTATATGTCAAATCTAGCACATTTTTCCTCATTATAGCTATAATGAAGGAGGAAAACACTTCATTAATGCACTTCATTATCATCTGATTTTCGAGCTATAATGACATATACAATTTGACACACGGCATTTTAATGAATAGTTAGTACAAATGATTCATTAGTTCGTGCTGTGTGTCTAGGGTATTAGGCCATATTACAATAAGATATAAATAATCTTTTGCCTGTACCGAACAATATTGCGGAGAAAGCAAGAAAAAAATTATAATAATAACTAGTGGGAACATAATGCAGATAATAGGTACTAACAATGGAACTATGACACTATGATTAGTTTTACGGAAAATTTACCCAAAATAAAGAAATTGATCCAATGCAATTCACCCAATGGGACAAGCAGCGCCATGTCTAGTTCTTAGGGCACCTAAGGTAAGCTGAGAGAATCAGCCTTTTCCGATACTTATTTTAATACAGTCTTTTCCGGTTAAATATTTTAATGCAGAATTTAAAAATAAAATTAACAAATAATTGATAGTGAACCCGGTGGTTCGTCACTTGCACTATATTTATTGACTCAAATCACTATGATTTTCAAGAATAGCCTTCATTCAAAATTTATTTTTCGTACTTTTACTTTTGAAAAGTCTCTAATAAGTTCCTGATAGTCGATGTGATCACATAATTCACTTTCAATAGATATTGGTGGTCAATCGTAGTAAGCGCTCCTGGCTCATTGTCTATCGCAGATAATTTTTAATAATTTTCAGTTTTGAGAAACTCCTCTTTCCTGACTTCACTGAAACCGCTAAACTTACCAATATCTGCAAGACAATGCAAATCTTTGCAGCTCTTCAATATTTCTTCTTTCGTTGAAGACTTGCGAGCATAAATATCATACAGAAATTTGAAGTCTGTGCGCCTGTTGTTGTTGAAATCTCTCTTCCATTAATAGTACCGCTGTATCAATGACGTAGTAAAAGAATTCTGTTCTAAATTGTTTTTTTCGGATCTGTTACATGTTCATCTCGGGCTTTGTATTTGAAATTACGTTTCTTACGCCGAACGCGGGGGGAAATATTAGCTCTACCTCCATCCGAGATGATTAGTCTTTCGCTTCGTTCACAGAATATCTTAATTTTGGATTAATCTATATTTAGGCAGATTAAAGCTATAAACGGATTAGTAATCATAACTAATTATAGAATTGTTAAATGCCTCAGGATTTTCTTCGTATTCTTTTGAAAAATGGAAAATCGAGATCTGAATATTACCTCGGATGAAAATAGGTGGTTGGTGTTTAACCAAATGAAAAGATATAATAATCCTGTTTGTTCTTCACCTGCCAACTTGATTTTTGTTTTATTGAGCGAAACTTGTCGTCTTGATGCCTGTCTCGGAGCTTGGGCGCAAGGTATATAGAATACAAGGTATTCTCGGTACGAACCACATTCCGCCATTTTGTCTGGAGAGAAAATTGTGGTGACGTCACTCTGTATATAATATGTACTCTATATATAGAAAAATATATTGAAAAATAAGAAAAGCTTTGATATCTTAAAAAATTTTGCAATAAGGTACTAAAATTGTGTACAAATTGAAAGTTTTGAATATTTTAGATATTTTTTTATAAAGCTTTTACCATAATTAAGCTCAAAAAAGTAAAAATATGTCCTTCTTTCAAGTTCAAGTGAAAATGTAAATAGAAAAAAAAATAGTTTTTATATGCCATAAATGTATTAACATAATAATGATTTTGTAGCAGTAAAATATTTAATTAATACATAATGAATCTATTTGTTTTTTTTTCTTTTTTACTGCATTTAAATTAGTTTTCATGCTATAATGTCAAATTCAGTACGAATAAGCGCAACGTACCTATGTGAGATGATTTCACGGATCCTAACTCTTGGCATAAGAGCTTTCATAGCCTAGTCATCGTCAGGTATTTGCATGTGAATTTTTTATATAAAATTCACAGGTATGAAGATGTTCATCATTTAAATTGTCTTCAAATACACAGTTTATACTGAATACATTCGCCTTACATACCTATTCAGATCCAAATACCTGACGATGACTAAATGAAAGTTCTTATGACAAAAGTTAGCATCCTGGTAAGTGAAATCATCTCACATAGGTAGGTACGTTGTGACTATTCGTACTGAAGTTGACTTTATAGCATGAAAACTAATTTAAATGCAGTAAAAAAGAAAAAAAAACACAAGAAGATTAATTATGTATTAATTGAATATTTTACTGCTACAAAATCATTATTATGTTTATACATTTATGGCATATAAAAACTATTTTTGTTTCTGTTTACATTTTCACTTGAACTTGAAAGAAATAGTAAAAGCTTTATAAAAAAACATCTAAAATATTCAAAACTTTCAATTTATACACAATTTCAGTAATTTGTTGCCAAATTTAATTGCTTTTCAGCATAGTCTCGACGAGGTGATCACTGTTCCTGTAAATTTCAGGTACCATGGACTGCACGATGGATTCATGTGGGATTTTTGTTTCAAATATTTAATAAGTTACTAGTAAATATGTATAAAACTTGAGAATAATTTTAAGATATTTAAGAAAAACAAACATACATGAATTTGATTAAATTACCTACTAGAATTAAAATACGTAAAATATTGTTTTCCAATAATTTCCCATTTGTTGTCTTTAATTGCAAGGTTTTTATAATTTTTTAATTTTATATTATAAAGGGGAGGATGCGATTTTTCTAAATCAACGAGTTCATCATCCTCCTCCTTTGTAAAATTTACTCTTTTCGCCATAACTGCGTAATGTGAAGTGCAAACGTCGGCAGATGCAAGCGCAAGTTCGTCGGAAACCAATCATATAATTTCCTTTGTGTTTGATTACAGCACACTTGCGCTGGCAAAATTTCTTGGAAACCGAGGCTTGACTGAAATAAAAATAAACAGTAAGAGTAGACTTAAAATTATAACAATGTGAAAATCACCTAGCGACAGCCAGTATGAATTTATAGACTATCTGGAGAACTTACTGACTGGCGAACAATAATGCAGTTACTCAATTATTATCTTATTATCTATATACAACTTCAGGATCCTAAATTAAATTGATATTAAACATGCAACTAGATCTACAGAAAATACGGCTGCAATAATAAATTATATATTTATGGATCTATGCGAGACATGGATTCTACCTCCATATCAGATCATAACGTAATTAGGTCATAAGCACTACAAAAAAAAAGAGCACAATAGTCATCTCAACGATAGACAGAAAATTAGAGAGAACATGATTGTGTTGGAAAAATATTCGAGAAGATAATTGAAAAAAGGCTCAGGAGATTTATCAACAAAACTGGAGTATATGATCAGAAACAATTCGGCTTTCAGGAATACACGGGAACAGAGTCAGCCACAACTGAGACAGCAAAGATTCTGGATGAGCTGGGAATAAGGGATATAGCCAATAAACTGGTGGAAAGCTATATAACCAATACGAAATTATTTACTAAAGTACGAAAAATACATAGCGATCCGGAAAAACTCCGCACTGGTATACCACAAGGCTCCATCCTGGGACCTAACCTCTTTTTGCTATACATAAACAACATGCAGAATGTAGGAATTAAAGAAAGCTATCATATATATGCTGATGATACCAACATTATATATGTGACGAAAACAAAAGAAGTCCTTCAAAAAACTCTGAATGAGGATCTCATAAGATATAAACAATGGAAGGATGGAAACAAATTTTCGTTGAACGAGGAAAAAACCGAAATTTTAATATTTCGTCAAGTCAATAAAGAAGATCTTGACACACAGATAAAATTTGGATCCATGAGCTTGAGAGTTAAGGAAATAAAATACCTTGGTCTTATCCTAGATGAGCAGTTAAGGTGGAACACTCTTATAAAAAGCAAAATTAATTAAATTCTACCGATGTTGGGCGCTATCAAAAGAATGAATTTGACAATAAGTAACGAACTGCAAAGTTAGTATATAATGCTCATGTATTATCACACATAAAATATAGCATACTTGTATGGTCCCAATGCTCCAACTATATAATTAATAGAACACAGACAGATAACTATGAATAGAGCTCTTAGAACACTATATAATGTACCTTGGCTAACGTCTACAAAGGAATTACTGAGTAGAACGAAAAAACTTAGTCTAATTCAAATAATCTCCATGGAGAAAGCTAAATTTGACTATTAGTTGAAGAACAAAAAAAATTAAAATAAAACTAAATCACTACGCTAACAGATCTCTCCACACTCACAATACAAGACAGAGAAATGATATAAGAGTGGAAGCAGCAAGAACAGAAAGGGTTCGAAAGAAACCATATTTATGTAGTCTCCATGAAATATAGTTAAGTTGAGTTTAGAACATACTATTCTTATTAGGCAATACACACGGAATAAATAGATTGCAGTTAATTAAACTTAAATTAAATGAAATATAACCTCTTTCTTAAACCAGCTAAGCTGTCTGAAAGGGTGGATTGAGAGAAAGAAAGGAAGAAATATACACTAAATATACTAAGCTTAGGCTTAAATGTATTAAGGAAATATAACTAAGGCTAATAATAATAATGATAATAAATAAATAAAAAAATAAATAAATAAAAATAAAATACTTAGCTTAATATAAACAACAAACGACAATAAACTCGACTTGAATTCAAGTTCAGTTTTAATTCATCTTCTTAATAGAGCAGTTTGGCTAGTTTCTATTAAGGCCTAATCAGTAAAATTAAGGATTTGTTTTCAATAAAGCTGTTTTACTTTTATTTTTTTATGTTGGGTGTATTTTCTAAATGACGAAGAGACAGTTTATTTCTTTGGAAAAAAATTCAAAAGAGCAGCGAAGTACCATCAATACGTAATTCACATTCCACCGAGTATTAATATAATATTTTGAATGACCTTCATACATCATCCATTGCTCGGTGATGATAACGACTGCAAAATATTGGAACATTAAAAGTTAACTAATGAATTAATATCTGATAGGAAAATGAGAAAAAAGAAAACTAGACTGTTAGTGTAAAACTGTTTTGTTTTTCTAATGAATACCAAAAAGAAACGCTAAATAAATCCGCTTATTTATTTACTTGTAACTAATGATGTTGGAAATTGAATCATTTACATGCTAGACATCGGCTTTCAATGAAAGTCATATTATTATAATTCTATGTTTCTACAAAAAAAAAAAGAAAAGAATATGCTATAAACTGTAAAACTTTTCTCAGTGAATCCCCCGGCAAACTAAACTGTTTCTTGTTCTAGTCTATTCAAGTGTTTTAAATACGGATGCAAAAATTAAACTGGTAATTTTTAACAAATTTAGACGAAATATGAAATAGAGAAACCTCTAAATTTGGAATTAAAACCTGTAGGTATAATCTGTAGGAAAGATCAAAAATTTGTTTGTTTTCAGTTTTTACAATCAAATTTGCACACCAAAACATGTGTAATGCAAGAGACTTTGTTAAGACGCGAATAAATTGAATTGAATTGACTATGCAATTAAACTTTATTAAAATTCTCAGTTTTTTTTATTCTAATAACGAAAAAATTTCTCAAAATTAAATATGATTGCGATAAAAGCAAACACCGTTCAATATGCTTTTATCACTTTTATCATTGTTTATAATTACTTTGGCTCTTACTTTTACGCATATTGTAATTACTGTTGATATTACAATATTATATATTGCTTCCTGTACATAATGAATGAATTACGACAATGATGCTTTCATAATAATTTTCTTAGCAAACTCAACTCTAGTGATCATGGTAATGAAAATAATTACACTCGCGTAGGTACTTCTTGAACTTGACTAAAAAAAGAGATTCCATAGCCACCATGTGATGACTTTAGTTATCTTTGCCGGTAACAAATATTTACACAGAATCGGAAATTTCATGAGAAATATTTTGGCTTCTCCATATTAAGCTAAGCTCTTTACGCAAGCGCTTTTTCATGGGCGTGTAATTCATTTGAGAATTTCTAAACACTTTTCAGAATTTATTTGTGTAGTTTTTCTAGCTAAAAGCAAATACTAATTTTATTTTTACGGTTTGTATTGTTCTAGTGATGCGTTCACTTAAGTGTAAAAATTGTTGTTGTTGTTTTTTGTTTTAAGTAATATACTTTTCATCATTGATTAAATATTGGGCACATTATACTTACTGTTTAATTGCTACGTAAACTTAGATTCATTCTTTTTTTCTTCTAAACAAAAAATTAGCTTTGTGTTGTGATGCGCTTTAATTTTCTAACGTTCATGGCCCACGAAGCATAGAAGATAAAAGTTATATGGGTAAGATAATGATATTCGGCACATTAAGAGCTTAAAATGTGAAGCCTGGAAGAAGTATGGATTGACAAAGTATTCTAAAGACCTATTTATCTTTATCTAACTTACAGTAGCTATTCAATTAACAGTGTACTATTGTTTGTAATCAGTGTTGGGCGTAATCTGATTGCAGTGTAATTTAATTAATAATTCCATTACAGTTTAGTCAAATTACAAAGTAATCTAATTAAATTGTATTCGATTACATATCAATCAGATTACTTATGAGAGAATATGTAATCTATCAAATATGTAATCTGTTACAATATAATTAGATTATTTTGTAATCTAATTACATTGTAACAGATTACTTTGTAGATTACTTAAAATTAATTAATATTATAATGAAATGAATTGAAAGAAAATAGTATTGTTCTCGTACGAAATTAGTTTTAGGGAGTTTTATGAAGAATTAGAATACAAATATCTTAAATATCTTAAATATCTTAAATGTAATCACATTAATTAGATTAACATATAGTGGGATTAACTTGTAATAGATTAATGTGTAATCAGATTAAATTGTAATCACATTACACGTTAATCGATTACATTATGTAATTATGGAAATGGATTACATTAGTAATCTGTTACAAAGAAATCTGATTACAGATTACATGGTTAATTGTAATTGTTAATCATTAATCAGATTACATTTTGCCCAACACTGTTTGTAATGCTTATTTGGTACGTTTATAAGAGTCCTTGCTAGTTGACTCTAATCATTTTGGCGTTTTGACAACTCTAAAAAAAAAAAAAGAAAACCTGATGGTTATCCGAATACTTTGAGGTACGAACAGATTTCTAGTCATAATCCTATAATTATTTGTAATTTGTTTGCTAACTTCCTTCAAAAAGCCTATAATTTAATTTATTCGTTCTAAGGCATTGTACAATTCAGATATAATCTTTTTTACTTGCACAAGTTAAATCTATCATAAGCAACAAAAAAAATGGTATATGTATAAAAGGAAAAAAATGGGACGAGAAAAAAAATAATAATAAAATAAAATCAAATAAAATAAGTAAAATACAAGAAATAAGGCCCTAAATTTACTGCTACAAACTAAATCAAAAACACAAGGAAGAAAAAAACAGAAAAAAACAAAAAAAAAACAAAATTAATTACTACTTAACTTAACTTGCTACATCTGCTGTACTATAAAGCAAGCTCAAAATATTTAGCTCGTAATTATTCAAGTACTACTGCTTGAGCACATGATTTCAAAAATTCTTTCCTTGGTGCTGGCGAAAGATCTCGACACAACCGATAACTTAATACTGGGCGAAAAGTTATTACTTCACCTGATTTTGTAATTAGTACCGATTCTATGATATCTTCTATTTTAAAACTTGAGGATGGTCCAGGTGAACTCTTATCAATTATTTTTAGACGTTATAGCAGCTTGTTAGCTCATGCTCTTAGTATTTATTTAACTTTTCCCCATAGAGCTTTGTGTTTCCTAACTCTTGGAAAAGTTCTTCTTTGATACCTCTTCATATAAAAAAAGGGACTCGTGTTGATATGTATAATTATAGTAATATTAGTATACTTTATTTATTCCTAATTATTTAAGGCTTTGGTATGTGAACTAGACCGCTTGTCAGCATGGTTTTGTTGACGGAGAACTATAATAACTTGGTGTAATTAACATCTTTTTGCGTTTCAGCTTTAGAAAAGGTGAAGAAATTGCACTTTATATGTATTGATTTTCATAGGCCTTTGGTGTTCATACTTTAATTCATAGATTTCGCTTCTTGATGTCTTCAGTGGCTCCAGTTCTATTTATTTGACAAAGCTCAAAATGTTCACTTTAAGGGTGCAATTTTTTGATAAAATTTATGCTTCTTTGGAATTCCTCAGGGTAATCATCTTGGTTCTTTGCTTATTTTATTCATAAATGACCATAGATGTGTTATTTGTAACTCAGAAATGCTAATTTATGCTGACGACATTAAAATCCGTCTGTTTGTTCGCCTGTCTGCCCCTTAATGGAGAGCGCGTTCACCTAGAGAGCTGAAATTTTGTACACGGTCTTTTTTAAAAAAAAAGTAATTTTAAGTTCGGAAATGGGATAAATTGTATAATTTCTTGGTGGGGTTGCCATACAAAAATTTCGTTTTCACTACATATTTGGACACCGCATGAGAATGCTTTAACGTAGAGAGCTGAAATTTTGTACGCGGGTGATGCCCCGCTATACTGAAGAATCTTACAACAGTCAAGGTCGTATTCGGGCAAAATAATCAGTGATTGCTAAACAATTGCCATGGAATTGTTCTGCAGAAGTCGGTTATTTTTCTGATTAGACCCACAGCTAAGTGCTTTGAACGCTCTAGTAGAGCAATCGACAATTACAATTACGTTAATAATTAACCTGGCATGATAATTACTATGTAAGTAGATCGCTTATAATTAAGTGATTCAGGTGCTTCAATCGGTAGAGCAAACGAAAAGTTGTTACATTTTGTTTACATATTCGCGTTGTTTACTTCAGAGTATTGGTCATAAAAGATATGCCTGGCGCGTACAGGCCAGTGTACTGTCGCATCTTATCTTTTTGTAGAGTGTAATCAAGTTTCCGTTCGGTTCGGAATACTCGGTGAATGGTTAATTGTTAAGTTATGAGAAATTACTACAGAATCTATATAAATAAAAATCAATTGCCGCACGTATGTTACATCATCACTTGAGAACGGCTCGATAGATTTGACTAATTTTGTTGTTGTTGTGTTCATTATTGTCAGGACAAGGAAGAAAGGTTGGAAGCGGCAACCCTTTTTTGGTGTTGCCATAAAATACTTTAGTTCTTCACGATATATTTGGGCACTGCTTCACACGTCGACACAGACGGCTAAAATTTTGTACACTTGCTTTTTTTAACAAAAAGTAAATTTAATTTCAAAAGTGGGACCAATCGGGTAACTCCTTCGGAGGGTTGTCATACAAACATTTCGTTTGTAACTATAAATTTGGACACTGCCTGAGAACGCGTCGAGGTAGACAGATACACTCTTCCACACATGTGAACGTATGCACTCAACCACAAACGCACGCACATACATACAGACACAGAGTGAAACCCTAGAGTACGGAAACGCGCGGTCGAGTCAGATGATAGCTTAGATATTATGTATCTCTAACCACCCCACCCCTTCAAGCCCCACCAGCACCCATTTAGGTATCTATATCATCGCCGGGAAACGCCGGCGGGCTGCCCTAGTAAAGAATAAATTTGTTTAAATTAAGTGTTTTATTTATTCAAGAAGTTTTAGTGTTTTACTTTGTATGATTGGATTGAACTTTGCTTTCTTTGCGTTCCTTGAAAATTTTAAAATTAATACACAAATGTAATATAATTTCAAAATTTTATTAAATGCAGAATGATGGGAAACTCTGGAGAGCTTTTTTGAAGTGAAGGGAGAAATTTTTTTCTATTTTTTAGTGCGATTTTGAAGCAGTCTTTTTTTAAAAGATTTCTTTATATTTTTTATTTCATTTAATTAGAGTATTCATTTTTAAAGTACAAATTTCGAATTTATTAGTGCTCTAGGGAGCCCTAATCAACCTCTCCCAGTGTAACCGCTCCTGTTTCAAGTACACAGAATTTCCTGCGCATCGCATTTTAAGGTACCTAAATCGTTAAAGAATCGTTACGAACTTTTGTCTGATATTTCGTTTCACTTCCTTTCTTTTTCCGTGTATTGCTACTGAAATACCAGGAAATGAACTATAGGCTTGAGCATTATCTACTTTACTACAGGCCATGGCGTTGAGATACGTGTCATTGGAAAGACTTAGCATTGCGCATTATAGAAAAACGAACACATTTTATATTTAAAAATTTATGTAAAATGAACAACGCTTTTGACGACGATAATTCTAACGCCTATTTATAGCAAAAATTGTGAGTGTTTCAACAAAACTACGAAGAGTTTCTCCATTTTATTAAACTCTACCCAATTCGCTGTGAAATGAGTACACAGCTTTCGCTCAAGAGAAACGTTCCTTTTTAAGCTTAAAGTCTCTTTCCCCTGCAAATCTATGACTATGATTTTCTAATGAATTGTTACGCCTCGCTTGATGCCTGAACCTGGAAGTGGAATATTGATTATATAAATTAAGATATATGTATGCATGTATACTTACCTAATTTGTGTCCGTTTTGTCAAGCGTGTCGTCCTCATTCTCAACTGGAATGATGCTGCAAAAGAATTTCTTTTATACATTTCAGAAATAGAATATCGACGGCACTTACCTAAATTCCACTTGGAGAAAGAACGGCTAGGATGATTCGGGGTTTCGTAAACATGGACGTTAACTAGTCAGCCTGGAAACGCAAAATAAATGGAAAACAGTCAGCAAACATATACGATCCATACGTCATGGATTAACATAAACACAACACCACAAACAACATACAACATACCTACATAGGTGCATGATAGGGCTGCAGTCAATGGGCTTGGTTTTGTTCCCGGACAACATAGTGGATGGGATGAGTAGCTGTAGTTAGATAAGCATAAGATTAGGTTTGGCTAGAGTTAGTATCATGAATTCAGTAGATTATTCATTAGATTTAGGTTTTGAATTATCATTAATAATACGATATTAGCTTACATTTTGAGTGGCAAGATGATGTAAAGCAGATAAGGCTGCACACGAAATCTAAAGGAAAGAAAAGAAAATATTACAGTCTGGCAGTATTTATCCATTCTGCGCGTTATAATTGTTGAGAAAATCAATTTTAAACTTACCCGGTCTAGATTCTCCTCCAGATTATCTCAAAATTATGTTCCTTACCTCGCAAAATAAAAACTTCGTTTTACACCCGAATGAAAACGAAGTTTAACAGGATATTCAAATATATCAGATTAAAGCGTATTTTCTCCTGATTATTTTCAAAAAAAGAAATATATAATATTATTAAAAAAATTTAAACCGATTCCAAACGGTCAGTACCGATTGGGAGATATTTTGGAGAAATATTGGAAAACTTCCAAAATAGGGGACGATTTCTGATAAGGCCGACGCCCTTGGTAGGTGAAGGGATCAGTTTTTGACAGAAACTCGGAGCAATAACGAGTGTGCAGGTTAAAGTTGAGAAAATTATTTAAACTTGAAAAATAATTAGTTAAAGTTGAAAAAAATATTTAAAGTTGGAAAAAATCAAATTTGAGTGAGGTGTTAAAGGAACATTAAAAAGAAAGAGGAGAAGAAAGGAGCAAAATTACGACTTCCTAAAACCGGAAAAAAAGTGAATAAAAGAAAGCAGATTAATAGAAGCAAAATGGAGTACATATAAGAAAAGATAAGTAGGTATTGCCGTATGCAATTTTGAAATTTACTTATTGGATATAATTGTTTATATAATATTTTTTTCTTGGTGAGATTATTAATTAATGTGTTGCCTTGTATGCTAGGTAGAATTTCCTTTTCATTATCCTTATCGAATGAATTCATACAGAGGTACATATCATGCAAGTTACGAGTGCTTTTAATTAGAAGTGAGAGAAAAGTGCCAAAGTTAAATTTATACTTTTAAGCCGAAATAAATATTATAACGTTAACTTTAGAGCGGCTTTAATATTATTATATAGAGATCGTGGACTCAAACAAACCACGTGGTGCCTTCTACAGGTCATGCGTCTTTCCATTTACCACCCAACCCTTTCTCCATAGCTAGTCGGCAGACCATTCTTATGCTCTGGAGACGGAGCAAAACAGAATGAATAATTCAAATGCATAATATAATAATTAAATCTCTTTCAATTGCCAGACATTTGTTTGCTGGACTTCATAAAACAATCATTTTCACTATTTTTGACCTCGAGTTTATCATTCTCTAATTTTGAAAAGTTGTTTAAAAGCGAGAAGAGAGAGAAAAAAGATTTCGCTGCAATTCGAGGAGTACTCTGTTTTATTATTCCAAATTAGAGAATGACAAATTGATGGTTCAAAACTTAAAATTAATGTTTTTATATAATTTAACAGCAAATGAAATGTAATTGAAAAGAATTTAATTATTTTATGAAAGTCATAAGTTTAATTATTACGAATTTGAATTTTTCATTAATTAAAAAATTATATTCGAGACTTCAAGCTTAAAAAAGAGTGTTCGTCTTGAGCGAAAGCTGTATTTTCATTTCACAACGAATTGGTTAAAGCTTAATAAAATACAGAAAATCTTTGTAATTTTGTTGAAAGACTCAAAATTACTTTTTTCTCTCCTAAAAGTAAATATCTTGATCTATAAATAGGCGTTAGAATTATCGTCACCAGAAGCGTTGTTTATTTTATATAAATTTTTGAACGTGAAACGCGCTTTTATAACGTCATGCCCTATAGTAAAGTTTTTTAATATATTTTATTTTCTACATTTTAGTCATTTCATTTTCACCAAAAGCTCACATAAGGGTACATAATTTATCTAGCATATGCAACATTGTGGTGTATTTTTTTGTCTTTAGTTTAGATGATTAAATGTAAGTATACTTTCATGTAAAAAAAATTTTACATAAGAAAATTGGAAAAATTTGCTTCACATCAAAACCATATAACCATATTACGGTTAAACATAGAACATTGAAATGTTCCCATGAAACATGTAGAACATTATGCTAAATCTTTTAAAGAAAATTCAACCCCGGCCTACATACCTACAATATTCTGTACATAAATTCACATTTTAATGATATTCGAGTGAAAAAAGTCTGTTTTAAAGTTTGTTACAGAACAACAAAAAATATTTCAATTAATAGCACTCAGCAGGAGATTTAATTTGATATCACACACGGCTAAAAATTTAGCTCATCGGAAAGCTCATCAGCCTAAGATTCTTCCTAAATTTTTTCACTTACGTCACGAACAAATTGCTTTCGTTAAGCGTGGTGGCTCTAAAGAAAAAAAAAATATTTAAAAGATGAGCCAATCAAAAGAATCCTGAGAAAAAGTCCGACTGTGAAGAATGTGATTTCTTATTCGCTATAGCTAAAAATTTAAACTTAAATAATTACCTATTTTATATACAGGGTGTTTCATAATTGGTACACCTAGCTCAAGGGTTTGATAGCTGAGGTGGATACAAGCAAAAAATTATATGGTCTGGGGAGGGGGGGGGATAAGACGCGTCGTTTCGGCGGTAGGGGGGGGGTTAAGATTTTTAGTACTTCTTCCACTTTATACCCTGTAACTATCTTGATATACACCCAATCAAGGTGGGATTCACCTCAGATGATAGCAAAATGTCTAAGCTTTCCAATGCATGCCTTTCTGTCACTTTCCGGCGGAAGTAGTAGGGCGTCATAGTCAACAAATTGGAAAAAAATTCCTAATTTTTTCAAATTTTTACTATTTTCCCGCCAAAATGCATGATAACTATACAGTTTTATTACAAGATTTAGAAACCCCGGAATGTTACCTTTAATTTGACTTAGCACATGTATCTACCTAAGTGCAACCGTTATTGAGATATTCCTGTTTCTATGATTCATAATATCATTCATTGTGCTACAGACAATAGAAATCGCGCCTAATTTTATGCAACTCCACGCAAATTAGCAACATTCATGAAAATATCAATCATATGAATATCTCAAAAACGGTTGCACTTAGGTAGATACATGTGCTTAGTCAAATTAAAGGTAATAATCCGGGGTTTCTTAATTCTTGTAATAAAACTGTATAGTTATCGTGCATTTGGCGGGAAAATCATTAAAATTTTAAAAAATTACGATTTTTTTCCCAATTTTTTGACTTTTACGTCCTACTACTTCCGACAGAAGGTGACAGGAAGGCTGATTGGGCATTAAAAGAAAGAAAAGATTAGAGGTTTGCTATCATCTGAGATGAATCCCACCTTGATAGGGTGTATATCAAGATAGTTACAGGGTGTAAAGTGGAAGAAGTACTAAACATTTTAAACCCCCCCCCCCCCCCCTACCGCCGAAACGACGCGTCTCATCATCCCTTTCACCTTATAATTTTTTGCTTGTCTCCACCTCAGCTATCAAACCCTTGAGCTAGGTGCACCACTTATGAAACACCCTGTATTAATGACACATTTACGATTTTTTTCCCAATTTTTTGACTTTTACGTCCTACTACTTCCGACAGAAGGTGACAGGAAGGCTGATTGGGCATTAAAAGAAAGAAAAGATTAGACGTTTGCTATCATCTGAGATGAATCCCACCTTGATAGGGTGTATATCAAGATAGTTACAGGGTGTAAAGTGGAAGAAGTACTAAAAATTTAAACCCCCCCCCTACCGCAGAAACGACGCGTCTCATCATCCCTTTCACCTTATAATTTTTTGCTTGTCTCCACCTCAGCTATCAAACCCTTGAGCTAGGTGCACCACTTATGAAACACCCTGTATTAATGACACATTTACTTGCATGAATTATATTTCTGTAATTATTAAGAACATTCCTACCTCTGCAGTTTTAAAAATATAATTTTGATTTACATGAATTTGAAAACCGCTTGTATTTTACATTTCAAGATATACCAAAATTCATAGCGAAATTTTAACTTATACAAATGACAAATACGTCGCATGAAATAACTCGCGATTTAAAAAAAACAGGCTGCTACACGAATAAAAGAAAACTTTATTAATTCAATCAAAAATTATAATTAGTAAAATGAGCGGCTTACCGCCTGATTTTACTAAAAATTTTTTTAAGAGATGTCTTAACTTCTCAAAATTTAACAAGAGATTTTAGAAGAATTAGTATTCTACATAAATTTTTGTGGAGAAATATTAACTTTAAGAGTTTAATAGGATTTGGAGAATTTTTCAGTTAGCCCAGCGATTAAAGACATTTATTTTTCAATGAAGGAAGAAGAAGTAATGTAGCTAGCACGATACACGCGAATTTTGCTTGTGCGCAGATATGTCTTCACAATAATTTTGCTACGCTATAGTTCCTTATATGATTATCAAGGACATAATTCTGTGCGTCTTTAATCAAGTTACAATTATCGATATAAATAATAATTGTATGATAAACTCACAGCACGTAATGATAATTGAATTATTATTTTATCACCTAAATTGCAGGTAAAGAATTCCACAGCCATCGTTACGTCCAATAGGATTTTCGTATAAACCTGTAGCAAAAAAATTAATTGTTGCCAAAACTTAAAAGTGACAATAATATTGTCGAGTAATGGAAATTATCGTAAGACTATGTCATTTCTATCACTTTAAAGGTATACAATTTTAGTATTCTGAAATTCTACACAGCCTCAGAAATAGCAACCGGATACAAGTCATCCCTCATATTCCTCAGAACTATTCTCAGTGCACGGCTCAAATTGTATTTATATTTCACAAACTTGTACATATTTATATAATATACAGGGTGTCCCGTAAGTGGTGTCATATCTGAAGGATACTTTAATATATTTCGGTATGTTCTCACCCTGTAACTTTTGAACGCTATACCCTGTGATGATGACTTAAATTTTCTTCCATTGATAATCGTTGGATCTTATCAGTAGTCTATAAACTTTTACTCTCCTCTCTTCCGTTTTGTAGTGAAGGCTCAACAAAGTTGAAATTTCGGAATTATAACTCGTTTTTTTACTTAACTACTATTTTTATTAAAATACATGTCATCACTACCAATTTTGCATATTGGATTTAAGAAGCCCAAGATCTTATCTTTAAAATGATCTATCGCAATATGTACCGAAAGTGTGACCTTTTCTGCGTGTTTTGCACTTTTTCTTAACCATATCCAAAGAAAATGACTGAAAAAGGTCATTTCCAAAAGATAATTGCCTACTTTCTGGCACTATTGAGTGTTTTCAGCCATTTCGACTAGAGATGCTTAAGAAAAAGTGTAAAAAACACAGAAAGGGTTACATTTCCGGTACGGAGTGTGATATGTTATTTTAAATCTAAGATTTTGGGCTTCTTAAATCCAAAATGAATAATTGGTATTCATGACGTGTGTTTTGATAAAAATAGCAGTTAAATAAAAAAAAAATTAGTAAAAATTCCGAAATTTTAACTTTGTTGAGCCACAATTTCAAAATGGAGAAGATTATGCAAAAAAATTATAGACCGCTGGAAGGGTCCAACGAATGTCTATCTACCAAGGATTAAGCCATCATCATAGGGTGTAACGTTCAGAAGTTACAGGGTAATCTATAAAAACATACCCAAATATCTTTAAGTCCCGAAATCTCGGAAACCGTTAGGATTACCTCCCCCCCTCCCTAAGTATGACCTATCCGTAGCCTTTGGATATGACACCACTTACTTTTCATTTGCTAGAATACCAAATCTCTTTAAAAAAATTCTCCACTAAAGTTAAGAGATGACGTCTGACATCTCTTAACTCTTTTCGTAGAATACCAATGTCTGCTAATGGGTTTTGACAGCCCAGTTAAGAGGTTAAGAACTCTTATCTCTTGGTGTTAACTAACCGATAACAAAAATCTATACTAACTAAAAAGAGATCTTCATTAAAAAGATCTTTACACTGAATTGCTTACGTACGCTAAAATGGCAAGTGAAGATGAGATTTTCTTAATGAAATTCTATCTGATGAAAATTACATACTTGAATAAAGTCACATATTTAAAGAGAATTACAACGGACAAATAATTATGTTCCCACGTTCATACATACATGCATACATACATAACATCTTTTCCTCCGCTTACGCAACGATTATACCAGTCAATAGAGCTGACGGACAGTCCTGATTTCGTCTGTCAAATTTACTGACAAAAAACGATTTGCGTTCTATCAATTGACCAGTATAATAAAATGTCGTCAAGCAGTGCAGACATTCCTCTTCTATATGCATATCAAACAATTTCTTCATTAATCCGTCTTTATTCTCTACAAAATAAACAATAAAATGTATGTTAAACACTTTTCAGTCATTTCCCACTCAAAAGAGAGAAGATTAGGAATATAAACACAAATATCCACTAGCATCTACGTTTTATTTTCAATTTCCGCCATCTTAATTGTACGTTTGACAGTTTATTGACTAGTCCGTACTGACTCGTCAGAAATCTTGTCAGTACAGACTGCTCAGTAAAAAAGAGTAGTCAGTAGGGGTAAGTGTCAATCGCTGTCAGTGTCAGTTCTACTGACTCGTGTAATCCCCGGGTTACATTTCTCTAGATGACTTTTGGTTCGGGAATTCATGACATAACATAACACGCACGCATGGCAGAGAACGTTTTTAAAAAATGCCATTTTGTGAAATGAACTTTTTGCAATACTTATGTCTTTATGGAAAACGTCATTTTACTAAACGTCTTTAGGGGTAGTGTCATAGAATCGATTTTAGAAAGCTTTTGGGGTAATACAACTTCAAAAATCTATTTTATGATGATAGCTTTCGGGTGCTCGACTTACGGTGATCAAAACTAGAAAACCGGCCGCAGTTTCATCAATCCTATAAATAAAATGGTCCTATACGTACTTTTCTTGCATTAATTCTCACTGAGTGTCATGATTTTGACATAAATTTGGAAACTACCACTAAAGTATCACCACAGCTTTCAAACGATTTTATCCCCAGGAAAATGATTATGCTAAATTTGTTCTCTAAACTTACTGAATAAAAGAGTATTATTTCTTAAATCTGTTAGTAACTATTAGAATATGAGCGTAGCATGAAAATTTTACCCAGCATATCTAATAGATTTGGTGATATCCGAAATCTGATTGTGTATGTTTTTGTAGTAAAAGTAATTTGGACCTACAACAAACTGATGTGAGCTGCAAAATTCTATGACATTGGTGGTAGTAATTATAACTTGATTTCCAAGCTAGTGTTGTCCGGGCTAATTTGAACCATCAGGTCATCAGAGTATACCAAGTTTGAAATAATGCTGTTAGAGCAAAATGGATTGAACAGCCACGCATAACTAATATTAAAAGTTATTTTCATTTTTATATGTCCTTCTGTTCGTCCATACGTTTTTCCTTTTGTGTCCGTCTGTCCGGCCGTCCAACTGTCCGGCTGTCCGTCTATTCGTCTGCCCGTCTGTCTCTCCGCATTATAACTATAGAACGCGGGTGCTTCGAGAGCTGAAATGTTGCACGCATCCCCCATTTTGGTGTTGCCATACATAAATTCTGGGTTTTTACGTATATTATGAAAACGATCACTACCACAACTTTTTAGTGTACTGAGAAGTTCTTCAGAATTTAAAATATTATTAAATTGGTTAATTATTTAACTGTACGATCCACCATTCTAGAAATATATGCGAAAAGCTACTTTTATAATCAAACTAATACCAATTCTAGATTTTCCTTGCCCTCTATAAACAACATCCAGCGCGAAACAAACGTAATTCAAACCATGCAAAATCCAAACCAATTTCGGCTGCACTATGAAATATTGTGATTTATTTCTAAGACAAATATTACACATGTGGAGATATTTACCATCTACTTAGTAGTAGTAAGGAATGCCCTGAACATTATTATAACTATAAAAAACAATAAAAGTAAAGTTTTGGTACAAAAGTTCTTTATATTTATCATTAAAATTAAATCAGTATAAAATTTGTACACAAACCATTACAACAAGAAAACCTGAAATGTGTATAGACTTTTCGTACTCCCAAACTAACAAAAAATGGTCCTACAAGCTATTAACAGCAGAGTTTTATGACAAAAATAAATAATATCACTGGTGCGAGGTTTTAGTGAGCGCCGAATACTTCATAAAGTGAATTCAAAATTCCAAATTTTTTCAGTATCCAGTAGGCGAGGAATCCAAGAATAAGCGTTTTGCAGATTCGGTCGACGGCATATTGGCTAAAAATGAAAATTCCTGTTATAGTAACTCTAATAAATCTTCATCGTTTGTTACATTTTCATTTGTACTTTAGCCCTTGGAATAGTGCTTGGCGGTTCTTTCAGGATATATTGCCTGCCTCCTAAAATAGACACGATCATATATTCTTTATCACTCATAATACTAAATTCCATGTTGAATCTGTAAAAATATTGTATGAATTCTGATATTATCTAAAGAAAAATCACCCTACTCTTTTTGATCACTTGGCGATAGTCGTCCCCATAATCCTAAGAAGTTATCTGCCTTAAAATTCCATGCGCGCATAGTGAAAAATTGAAGGACGTCTAAACCGACAGAAATTTTGTTTTGAACATGAATCATACTAAAAAGAAAAAGATTTTTCGGTAAGGACAATTTCTTTCATGTTGCTTTGCGATTACATACAATCGTTTTTGGCCGAAACAGAAGAGGAAAAAGTCAATTATATACGCGGGTAGCCACATGAATAATATTTGATTGATTTTGTGAACAAATTTATTTTTCGTCATTGCTCCACCCGGATACCATAGGCCAGCTGAACACGGATAATCTTCGTATAATTCTCGTCCCAAATCTAAACATCGTTTCCAAGTTACTCTCTTATATTCTGGAGAGGTGATAGTATAAACAGGAACTTCTACGGGCCTTAAAGTCAATGGGAATGTTTTTGTTAGATTTTGTTAAAGAGATTTTTTTTTTAATTATATACTTCTTTTCTGCTGTGGCAGTTTCATAGCAAATTGTTATAATTCCATTAATGGCAGCATCAACAGGAATAATTTGCGTACGATTTTTATCATCGCATAACATTGTTCTTATAACGCCTTTTCCAGCGCCCAGCATAACTCCTGTTGGTCCGTTTAAGTTGTCTACCCATCCTGGAATGGGTTCCACTGCTGTAGGTGATACTGAAAATAGAAAAAGGAACAAATCGTTCATTTTTAAACTGGAATTGTTATCAATAGCCTAACATGGTTTAATCCATTAGTGGTACAAAAATATTGTTTGATATACATATTAAGGGGTAAGTAAGTGTGCAACGCATGCACTGACGATAAAATGTAAGAGCGACTAAACACAAACCTCTAAATAAATATTGCTGATTACTTTTTTTTTAATTAAAAAATTACCACTTTGCTTTAAGCTTAACTCTGATAATTGTAAGAGGTAATAATATTTATAGTAACATCACACAACAGAATGAGCTTTCATAACAGTTAATACAAGTTTAAAGCCAGGCTAATCTATCCCAATTCGTTCGAGTTTGGTATGTCAAAAAATTTTTCAATCTATTTCTTGAGATTCTTGAACTTCTAACAAAATAATCTCTCGAAATAACCTAAATATCAACTTAGGTTGAAAAACGACAGGGCCAACATGAAGACTATACGGTCTAAAAATACCAGGAAAAATGAAGAAGAGGACACTTAAAAGTCGTAAGCTTGGGAAGGATAATGATATGGATACAAAAAAAAAAAAAATGGTTCAAGATAAGAGGCAACAAGCTAAATAGGGTAAGGGCCGCCATTTTTGTTAACTTCATTAAGTGTTTGTAGTGCTCTCATTCTTAGAGGAAATATATGGCGTTATCTTGATATGTAATGTAACAGAAAAAGGAATACTCAACAGGATAGATAGGATTTTGTCTGCGGTAGATATCAAAGAAACAGATAATTCTCACTCAATCTTACATTTGAGATTATATATGAAATGTTATGAGAAATTTCCCATTACTTTTGATGCAGGTATCCATACTGGCAATGAAACACATACATTCATCTTCATGTACATACAGCAAAATGAACATTCACCAGGATCCTTTTCGCCCAGCAAGTATTATTAAATTTGCGTCAATTATCTTTAGAATTACTTTAATAGTAAGATGCGTTGCGAGAAATTGGTAAAATGGACAGAATTTAGTAACATGCAAATCTGCAAAATGTGTCAGAAAATATAATTCTGAATCCTTCTCGTAATCACAGATAGTATTTTCGAAAAATTTCTGTCATTGAATTTATTACCAAGTGTAGTAAAAGTAAGTATATGAAATTTTACCATAAAAGGTCGTATAAATGTGAAATTTATCATATTACAACTTCAGCAATGTACGTATATTATAATATACCTAATTGTCGCAGGACACTTTTTCACAAAATACATGATATCTTGTGTTTAGATATTGTACAGGCATTTGTATTGCAATTTCTTATATGTATACAGCTATAGTAAATAATCTCGTTTAGAAATTTGTTGTCATCTCAATGAGAAACGGTCACATTCGTAAATTAATTATTAACAACACGCGACCATATGCAATAAGAAATATGAAGGAATGTCGTCTAGGTCGGTCAGCTGGGTTTCTTTTTGTTTTGACCACTAGCGCCACCAATGTTCGAGCCCGGGAGAACTTCAGCAGAACTTTTCGTGATATTAGAAACTTGGAGTGTGAACGCAAAGTGTGTGTTGTGTACTCAGTGATTTGAATTTCCAAACAAAGTTTTTTTTTAGCAGTAGTAAATGCGCTCAGAAAGTAACGAGAATATATGCAACCGTCAAGGTTAGTATGGTGAATGTATTGTGTGGTTAATGCTTGAAAATAAACCAAGAGAGAGAAAGTTCAATCCTGTAACATGTTTGGTTGTGGTGTCACGTGATGCGGCAATGGCGCTTGTCGTCAAGGTTGGCCACTTTGTGTAGTCTGGGTTGGCCAACTGTGATTGTGTGCATGGAAGATGCCCGAAAAACGTCCAACACCAATCCCAACGAAGTCTGCCAATAAAACACCAGCTAAAGGAAGATGCCCTCCTAAAAAAGGGCAGATTAAGGTCTCTTCCGACAATGTAAGAGAGAAGTGCATTTGAAGCACGTCAATATAACGACGAGCTATTAGATTTGTCGGAAATGCGATTTCGAAAAATGTGTCATTCAAAAATTTCTAAAAAACAGACAAATGCAACAAATTCAGCTTTTATTTGATTCAATTAATTTTCGAAAGTCATTTTCAATTATTACAGCATATTTTTCATCGACTGGCCAACCTAAACAGCACTGGCTAACCTTGACAGCATTTCACTTCAATCTGTAATATTCAGCAAAAGTTATCCTTTTTCCTAGACCTTTCTAAAACCGTGCTTTGATTAACCAAACTCTTCCTTAAATGGAAGTTATGAGCAAAAGTCAACAGGGTGTCCAACCCTGACGACACAGCCCCTATATAATAGGGAGTTTTGTATAAAAAATATACAATTTCATATAATAATAATTTCTCAAGTTAGTTGCGCCAGGAAGTTTTTAGTAACGCGTACTTTATTAATGTTTTTTTTTTGGAACGGTAGCAATTAGCAAGAGTGCATTTTTAAATCTGTTACGTGAGAGTTTCCGGTTTTGCTTTACGCCAAGGAAGATGCCTATACAGGATGTTTTCCCCTAGGAGGTCAGTAGAGCAAGAGCTGACAGTGCTCAACTAGCCAAATAAAAATTTGTATGGCATGTCGGTGTTGGGGAGGGGGGGGGGGGGGCGGGAGTTCGAAATTACAGATTGATTACCAAAAAAAACTAGTTTTCACAAATCACCCTGTATCATAAAAACTACAGGGCATACAGTCACAGTTATAAGTTCATTGTATGCAGAACTTCATGGCCTTTCCAACAGCTGCTCAACCAGGCTCGTACTCTGCTCCCTTAAAGAATACTGGTTGTCTAAGCTAAAAATTTCGGATTTCCTTACTTTTTTTTATTTTGACCTCTATGTTTTTATGAAAGCTGTCATTAACATAACTTGATTTTACAAAAAATGTAACTTGAGAGCTCTCCTCTTTAATTTGACCTATATGCATATGTGCTATCTGTAGCCATTAAGAAGTTATTCTCTAAGCCATTCTCAAACCTATTCTCAAAAAGGTAATTTGTTCCCTTAGTGACTGAAATTACGTCATTTAAAAAAAATATCGTCTAATTTCGGTAAGACCTGAATAGGTTTTGAGCTAATAACTCTTTAACGCATACAGATAGCACATAGTTTCAGTTAAAGTCATGTAGGAAACTACTGAAGATGGACAACTGAGTCCGAAATACATTTAACAAAATAATTTCTTTAAGTTCTTTAAAGTTAAAAATAGCTCTACGGTGCTTTCCAGAAACTCTGTGAAATAGCACGTAGAGTGTATTCGTTCAAATTAAAGAGGAGAGTCTAGAGGTTATAGTTTTTTATAAAAAAAAAGTTATGTTAATGACCTTTTTGCAAAAAAAAAAAAATCAGATCAAATTGAGAACAAAGGTAGGAAAATCCGAAAGTTTTAGTTTAGACAATCATAACTGTTGACAGATTAAAACGAAATTAGGTGAAAATTATGAAGTGAAAATACTTGAACCGAAAAACTTGATGTGGTTATGAATATAGCAATCAGCGTCAATTAAATTTGGAAGGATTATTGAAAAGCTTTTGTGATATAAATAAATAAGTATTACTAAATTCTGGGTACTATGATATTGTATTGTTATGAGAAACATACTTAACGGATAAGGTTGAGAATGGGGATGGATGTAAGATTTTAAGATGTGATTCACTACACTATACAGGTGATGGTGTTGCAATTTTGTGTTGACTTTGAGGACCTTATGGAACTTTTGGCAGAAAGAGGTAGTAATTGCAGGTGACTTTAATACTGACTGGAATACAAACACAACGTATAAAGGATATTTAGGAACAAGTTTAAGAGATACTGGGTAAAGTGCGAGAATTTGCTAGAACAACACAATATTCAAAGACCTTAATCGATTATGTGGCAACTAATTTAGAAGCTAAAAGAACACAAATCTTAAAGTTAGAAAAAGATATAATAATAATAACTCGAAAGTTCTGCATATACAATGAAATCTTAACTGTGACCGTACGCCCTGTAGTTTTTAAGATACAGGCTGATTTGTGTGTTTATCGCACTTTGTAATAATATACAGACCACATTTTATACGTAATTTGTAACTTATGTTCAGAAAAATGACATTCTGGAGGGGGACCGGTCCCGTTCGTCACCCCTCTCGGTGCGCCCCTGCCCCCAACCCCTGCCATATAATTTTTTGTTTGCCTATGTGAGTACTATCATCTCCTGCTCTTTTGACCTCTTAGTCCGGAAAACCCTGTATATATACAGGGTGTCCCGTAAGTCGACATCAATTCGGAATCGGGTGATATACCAAATCATAACAATTACTAGAAAAATATTTAAAAAAATCTAAATCATGTATTTTTCAAATTATAGACCTTTCTTTTGTTTTCGAGGAAATGTACACCCTGTGATGGTTTTTTAGCTCCTGTTGCAGCAAATCTTTACTCTTTTTCAATTTTATTTTTCTTATGTAATCCTGATAAGTGCTTATGTAATGCGTTGCTTTAAATGCTAAGCCAACTGTTCCAGCTTGGAAGAAAATGTCACATTTTGCCGAACCAAGAATAGAAAATTAATACTTCACCCAACTTTAACTGACTGTAATGAGAAAAAAATGTACTACGGCAGTTTGGCAAATAACTTTAAAAGTTGACGCATTTAATAAGGATTCTAAAATGGTATAACACTTGCTAAAATATTTTTTCGTCAAGAAACCCAGTTTTGAAAAATTTCTTTTCATCTACTAAACACGATTCTAGTGTACCCAAAGCTTGCCGTAACTTTAAGATTCTAGTTTGAGTCAGACGGAGAGTCAACTTTTAAAGTTACTTGCGAAACTGGCGCAGTACATTTTTTTTTCATTACAGTCAGTTAAAGTTGGGTGAAATATTAATTTTCTATTCTTGGTTCAGCAAAATGTGACATTTTCTTCCAAGCTGGAACAGTTGGCTTAGAATTTAAAGCAACAGGCTACATAAGCACTTATCAGGATTACTTAAGAAAAGTAAAATTGAAATCGCTATATAAAGTAACATAATTGTAGTCCATTAACTATCAGCTGTTCCACATGAAACCGATCACTTTGGAACCCAACCATCTCCGATTTGGATGAAACTTTCACAGTTTGTAGAGAATAGCTCACCATATCATATTGTTCAGCCCCCCCCCCCCCCCCGTCAGGGGGGTTATAAGATATTGTGTGATTTTACGATCAAGAGTCATTTTCAAAAAATAATATCTCGAGAATGGAGCAACCGATTTATCTGATTCAAATGCCAAATAAAGCTTAAAGCTTTTTTTATATAAAAAATATAGCAGCACTGAACGAAAGCTATTTTAGCTAATAATATTATTTTTTATAAAAAATAGTATTATTCACTAGAGAGGACTTCTCGGACTTTTTTTGTGTATTTTTTTAAAGCTAGAAACCATATCTACATATCTATGTGCAAAAAATTGCGATGAATTTCGGCTTCACTTTGAGATACGAATTTCTAAAGTCACCATATATAACCAAAGTAAATGGGACCACTACAATGAGAGGAATATATTGTTTTTTTTTATATTTGGGACCTCTAGCACTTTTGTTTTGAATTTTAATTTTGAGGCTATTAGCCTTATCCATCTAGGTGCACAAAATTAGAGTTTTTTTTCAATTGCCGAATAAACTCTTCAGTCTTTGTCTGCTTCAACTTCTTCAATTACATTCTAAGGAGCTTGACGGTAGCTGATGTTTATAAAAAGTTACATTTTTCAAGCCAACGTCCATCAAAAGAGTATTCTGGACTTATTTAATCAAGTCCAGAATAAATGAAAATTTTTCTCAGGGTAGAAATGCAAACTATGCATTTTCTACCCTGAACGACGGCCCTTGATCGCGATGAAAGTGATAAAGAGCGCAGTTGATTTTTAAAACTAGAGAAGAGTTGTTTTTGGATTTCGACACGGTCACCCCTCGGCTGAAATTGCATTTCGTCGAATTAGATTGTCGCGAAGAAAGTAAAAAAAAATGAAACAAATTTGATAGATAATAATTAGAAAACGGGAGTTTAGAGAAAAGGAAAGAAGGTATTAGATTTGATTTAGTGATTTAAACAAAGGAGCGGCGGTTCGGCGGTGAGATTATACTAAAGAAAAGGGTTATTATTCGGCGGATTTGCTAGTCGGCCACCCGAACGGTAATACAAAATGTTGGACTGTGTTTGAGGCTTTGGCTAATGTGGTACCGGTGAGTCGGTTTCCGGAATGTATAACAAAAAACAGAAACATTGTGTAATATCGAATAAAGAAGAAAGCGAAACTTTGTGAAATAAATACAAAGAATTTGTGAGAAAATAAAAGTGACTAAGAAGAACCTAAAAGTATACTTATTTGGAGTACCTGTCAAATTAAAAGATAACTAGGTAGGATAAGATATATATATATATATATATATATATATAACAAATATATATTATATACATAATACTCTATATTACCATATGGCGACCGTGATACAATTAATATATCACTACAGTACGACAACAGTACAGCAGTAATAAAAGATTGTTACTACACCATCTCCTCAAAAGACTGCAACAAAATTGAGTGCAGGTAGCAGCATCCATCAATGTTACTAAGCAACAAAAACTAATAAAAATATTTGTTTCTCATAGTGACCATTCCTCAGGAATACAACAGACAGGTTATTATGTGTTTTGTTGTCCTTCCTTTTTTTTTTAACGATTTGATTCTGCCGAGTGATTTTTGTTATTTACAGAGGTGATTATCAGCGGGTTATACTGGGAAATTTTCCTATACAAAACACATACACACTCAAGCAAGGTCCGGAGTAGTCGCAATCGTTAAGGCCAATACAACACATATGTATATACATCCGTACAGATGCAGCCCATGTAGGAATACAAAAACACACACACAGACACGCACACACACCCACACACCTGGTTTACCCCGACAGTATAAATATGTACATTATCATTTAATTTAGTAAATCGGTTAAGCAAAATTTGCCATAATGATACTTTTTTTTATTTCTGGTATTGTACAAAGTTATAGATAAGTTACCTTGTAAGAACTACTGTATCCCGGCATATCAATTGTAATAATTGTATCTTGTATCTCTCAATCAGCAGTAGTCTACTAGTTTTCGGCTATAGGAAAAAATGGTATTAAATGTTCGATCCAGGCCCCATAACAAAAGAAAAAAAATTAAAAACAAATTGGTAACAAGAACTGAACCGACCGATCTACTTAGGTGATGCATGTACTTTCTAGAATAACATTCGGAAAAATTTCCGAAATAAATATTTAGATCCAATGTAAACGGACGGTAATGAGTTTCGAAAACTAGAATATTCTTGTATACCAAAAACTTGTCCCAAAAAAAACTGTTTTTCGATTTTTCGAAGAGCGTACTGCATCCGGTAAGACGGCGGTCAGTCGGTAAAAGAGAGGTTGCAAAGAAGCACCCAAGCCAAGTATTTTAGGAATTGCAAAGGAGGAAAATAAAGATAAAAAAAAAAGGAAAAAGTAAAAAAAAAATAGGAAAAGAAGTGTTAAGGGGCCGTGGACGAAAAGCCATCGGGAAAGTAAAAACAAAAAAAAGAAAGGTGTATAAATAATTTTGATGAACCACATGCTGATTTAGAGGACAAGGTAAGTCATATTCTTTTTTTTTTGCTTAAATTACGCTCTCTTAAATATTTGATATTTATCGAAGTTTGGTATTTGGCAATTGGAATAAATTATATTTTTATGTTAAAAGTGGAATAAAAAAACAATGACGTGAATTTTAACAGTGTAGGAGTTGCATCTCATTTAATTTCCTTGTTTTGAGAGTTTCGTGGTTTCGACTAAAAAACTACGTGGCGCCCTAAAGGTCAAGATTGTGCGCTTTGCGTACAATTTTCATAACGATCGTACCACACCTAATCCTCCAGGAGCGAGCCGGCATTGCGCACAAAAAATCTGCGTAACAAGGTGATTTTAAAAACCTGATACTACTGACATTAGAGCCTTGATCGTGTTTTTCTTTTTTATACCGGCACACGTGGTTCTCTGTTTTTTCATATTTGGCAAATGTGTGAACACGTTATTTAACTTAACTGCACAAGCTACCAACTGTGTGAATAGATGTATATGCAAATTGTCCAAAAATAGAAAGAAAACAAATTTTACTGGTTTGAGTGTTACTGAGTTGCATAATTCCAATGAACTCCAAGCAACAAGAGAGAATATCGTTTCTTTTCTCTTACAACTCCGAGCCATTTTATCGTAAATTTTGATTTATGTATAAAGCTTAAAATTATTCAAATATTTGCTTTAACTTACCGATGCTGGGTCTCGTGATAACCACTGGCATTTCCGGATAATGATCACGAACTAGAATTTCCGATAAACGTTTCGAGTACGTATAAGTGTTGGGATGGGGATGAATTAAGCTGGGCGTGATTTTGTCTAAATCTTTTACATCCATCCATTCAACCATTCTGATTAAATCCTCAGGTTTATGTGGATAGTCGTAGACCTTTTCGTACATAACTTCCTGATCACAATTACAAAAAGCTGTAGACAGATGGATAAAACTTATGAGATGTTTCATCCTTTTGGCTATGTCCAATACTCGTTTTGTGCCAGTTGTATTCATTTCAATTGCATCCGTAAGGTTTCCTTCAAGCTTAAGGGTTGCAGCCATATGGAATACTATGGAAGTTTCATCTTCAATTTGTTTCAGTTGGTCTGGATTAAGACCGAAGGCTAGATTGAACAGGAATGCGGTATAGTTATTAGAAAGACAGTCTTAATTGATATTATTAATTTCATTTCACTTACAGTCATAGCATACATCTCCTTGGAAAACTTTAACCTTTTTAAGTACGCTTGGTTTTTCATCTCTTATCCGCTGGAAAACCTATGGATTTTCGTGAGTTTGAATTATTAGTTTTGATACTTTTCAATTAATTCATTATACTTACAGGCAGTTTGAACATATCTGCCAATCGAGTTTCTGGAGTCTTTCCCCTTTTCGTTCTCATCAAAATGAAAATTTGTTTCAAGTCCGAACAAGAATATAAAAGTTTCTCAAGAAGAACTTTTCCCATAAATCCAGATGCGCCCGTTATAAATATCGAGCGATCTTTATAGAACTCTTGAACTGGTGTTAGGCTTGTCATCTTTGATATTTATCTAAAAAAGAAAAAATCACTTAAATCCTGAGAATTTTATAACAACAAATTCGCGATGATTTATATTAAAAGCAGATCTGAATATTTGGATTTCAGCATATCATGCATACCCGCAACAACTTACATCTAGATGTGAAAACCTCACAAAAGAGCTGTCGAATTAAAACGAGATAATTGCCCATTAATAGAAAGCTTATACATTCTCTCTCTCTCTCTTGCTGTATTATGCCACATAAATTCTTCGCAATGATAGCTATGATAGCTTTCTTTGGATGAATAAAAAGTTCAGTTCCAAGTTGTACCTCAGTGCGGTCGGATAGTTTACCAAATCAGCTCGCTTCGACGCTTGGACCAGATTAGGGGTTTTCTGTGAGATACTTTCTACCTGGTGAGTCTTTTAATGCATCATCGGATTTGCAATCTCTCGGATATATTATTGGTGGTCGGTATTTAGTATACAGTGTGCATAATCAAAATTTTACTCAACAGTTGATTTCATCAACTGCAATGTAACAGTGAATCAGGCGTGGTGTCGGTAACGGTAGTTTCAATTCATAGAACTTACTTGTGCTCCGTCGACCTGTACATAAACAAACAAAACAAGCACAAATAAAATACAAATGCATCTTTAAAACAAAACTCAACGATAAACACACACAATTATAAAACAACAAATAGCCGGACATGGCAAACAACAACATTTAGCCGGACATGGCACATTTTTTGGCGATATCCTACCCGTTATCCGGACCAATAGACGAAGAAGACGAAGAATAAAAAGTTAAAGACAGCTTAAGTATAGTTCACACAAGCGGAGTTACTGCCCCAAGCAGCCTCGTTTTCAGTCCCTCACCTCCTCTTGGCATACCCAGCAGTTTACTTACGCCAGTACGAAAACGAGTTCCACTCACTTCAACTTTTAGCGAAGTGGAACCTGAGAAATAGTCAAATTGAGTGTATTTTCCGCAATTGGTACATGTTTTGATTCAGGTAGTCATTTATAATATCAGCTGGTGTGGAACATGTGAAATGTCAACACATTTGTGTTTTTCTGCTTGTAAACAAACGCACGGTTTCAATTTTTGGCTGTATTTTTATACTATTTAAAGGATAACAATAATTAAAATATTTTTATTTGCAATCAATATGTCCGGAACGAAGTGGACAGCGGAAAACTTTTTAATGTTCATTGGCTATTTGGAAAACCACTCAGTTTATTGGGATGTACACTCACAGAATTATAAGAAGCGTGATCTTCGTGAAGTAGCTTGGGAAAGGCTCCTAAGGGATCTTAATGATCTAGAAGTATACATAGCAGATGTAATTGCTTTAAAAGCAAAATATAAGTCGATCCAGTCCACTTATAAAAAGGAACTGAAAAGAGTGGAAAAATCAGGAGCATAAGAGGATCATATATACAATCCAAGACGTATTTGGTTTGAGACGTGTTTGCCGTCTAGAGCACCACAACAAAACGGAAAATTACATTTCTCATTGAAGCCATCTTGAATTTCATTCCAATGATCTTCATTTTGTGGAGGCTATAAAAAGAAAAATATTTATGTTACTAACACTTCGACAATGTCATATTTATTGTATGTGCAATACCTTAACGAAATCTGACAAAGTATTGCAAATTGCGGAAAAGGTTTCTGGCAGGAAAACCGAAAGTGAGTTTTTTGGAAC
The DNA here is from genome assembly GCA_963930735.1 of Dioctria linearis. Classification (NCBI taxonomy): domain Eukaryota; kingdom Metazoa; phylum Arthropoda; class Insecta; order Diptera; family Asilidae; genus Dioctria; species Dioctria linearis. The sequence goes on along the minus strand of OZ005740.1, from coordinate 325,859,963 downwards.
CCTGTACAAATACGCTAAAGAAGCGAAACTGTCTCCAGATGCAATAAACCTCAAAGTTATTTTTAACTTCAGCTTGGCGGGGATGGCATTTCTCATCCATGAATCTGATTTTTGGATCCTATTTCTAATTTTGCCGTATAACCAATCAAATTGGCTTGGATCCTCTGTACGTAATTCCCTTAAAAGATTTTCCGACGCTCCCAATTCGTCTCTTCTTTTTATCCAGTCTCGTACCCATAGTTTGCTATTCCTTCGAACTAGGGTTTCCAATCCGGATATCCGGATATCAAATTATCCGGATTATCGGATTAATTTTGACTATTCGGTAATCTGGATATTTTTCTTTAATTATCCGATAATCCGGATATTTTTGACCTTTTTTTCAGGAAAATACTGTTTTCTTTCTAAATGTTTAGCTATTTTCGACATATTATACATTTACTTTCTCAAGTGGCAGTTTTATTTACTATTATTATTTATTTATTAAACTTTCTTTGAATAAACAAATAAGTTGTCTTGGGTATTTTTTTATGCAAATTTTAAATAAAACAAGTAAGAAAGCTAGAATTGGTCCAAGAGTAATTCTTATGATACCCTAGACGAATGCCCTTATGACCCGGTTTAGACGGGTCAATAAGCTGCCTCTGTCCTACGAAAACTTCTCGGTAATATGATGGTTGGGGGCAGGAATGAAGCATCACCCAACCTACAGATTTCGTGCGGCAGAGGCAGCATACTGAGACTGACCTGTCTAAACTGGGTCTATGTAATTTCGTATGGTCACCCATCTGTGTATGTTTGATTTTCTAAGTGGTTTTTCGCATATATTTCTAGAACGGTTCGTCGGACAGTAAAAATTATTATAACTAGTTTCATAGCATTTCATATTCTAAAGAACTTTTGAGTACACAAAAAACGTCTAGGACTGATTGTTTTCACAGAATACCTACGTAAACATCAAAATTTTTATATGGCCCAATTTAGCTCATTTATGAAATTATTTTTACTATTTTAATGAAAACGTCGCGTAGAAAATGTCAGCTCTCTACGCTGATAGTCTCTAAAGCAATGTCCAAATATGTAGAGAAAAACGAAAGTTTTGTATGTCAACTCCTTGAAGGAGTTACCGGATTGGGCCCATTTTCGACCTTGAATTTACTTTTTTTTTTTAAAAAAAAAAGCTCATATGCAAAATTTCAGTTCTCTAAGTATATGCGTTCTCGAGTTATTGTGCGGACTCACAGACAGATAGACAGACGGACAGACGGACATGCAAAAATCAAAATAACTCTTAATATTATACATATGGTGTTACAATTTATTTTACTCTACCATAATTATTTCTATGCGTTACAAACGGAAGGCAAAACTTAGTGTACCCAATAGATTTCATCTAGGGTATAACAAAACTTACTATTCTAGACAGTATGATAGGACAATCAAATAGACAGTTTACCGTCTTAAAAAGAAAGATATTATCCAGGTGGGCTCTGCGTTTGACCAAGTACAACAAATTAAAATGACTAGCCTTTCGGGATATTCAAATAACAAGAGTCTGGAAAATTGTCTCTGAATTGACTCGATTTGATCAGAATAAGAAATGTAAAATGGATTCCACACTTGACATGATTATTCGAGGATACTTCTAATTATAAAAGAGTAATATAACAATCGGAACATTTAAAGGACCTGCATGTACGAAAAATAAACCCGATTAACCTAAGCGCTTTAGAAGTTGTGGCTGTAATATGGGAGGCGAATGTAAGCTTTGAATCAAACATAACCCCTAAGTCATTTATTTCATTCAAACGAGAGATAGAATAATTATTAATTTTATAATCGAAATTGTTGGAAACTTGGAATCACGTTTCCTAGAGAAAGACATGAGAGACATGAGCAGTATTGTCCGCATAAGTAGGCAGTCACTTTCAATAAACGTGGGTATATCGTTAATGTAGATCAAGAAAATAAGAGGACCGAGGATTGTGCCTTGGTGAACGCCAGTCAGTTATTCATAAGACCATTGAGAACTTCGATTAATTAGGAAGGAGAAAACCAAGAAATTGTATTTGTATGGAATCCTAGTTCCGTCATTTTGAAAAGAACACGTTTGTGTGAAATTTTATCCAATTCCTTTCGAAAAATCGATGTAAATGGCATTCATCAAGAGCGCTAGCTATATTGTCAGTGAAAAGGACATAACTGGTAGTGGTTGAAGGTTAAACAAATTACGTATTGGTTCAGAAAGCATGCGAGAACATTTCTTGAAGATCAAATTAGGCACCCCATCAGGATCTTATTACAATCTAATTTATTAAGTATATTTGAGACCACTGCAGAAAACACTGTGGATATTCTAAAACAACTATTATTTTGATGTGAACTGAGTGAAGTTCCTATTTTACTGAATTTAAAGTAGTGTTCATGCTATAAAGTCAAATGCAGTACGAACAGTCACAACATAGGTATGAAGATGTTCAACATTAAAATTGTCTTCAAATAAGTAGGTACATAGTTTGTACTGAATATATTTGCCTTACGTACCTTTTCATATTCAAATACCGGACAATGACTAAAGTTTGTGAAAGTTCTTATGCTACAAGTTAGCATCCTGGTAAATGAAAACATGTGTAAAGTGGCTTAATAGAAGTATTGATACTGATATAATTGAAGCTGTAGAAGTCGAGTGAGATAAGTCTAGTGATGCCCGGAAAAAAGGATTTTATGTTAGTTATGGTTGGTATTAAAGTATCATATTATATTAGTAAAAAACTCATATTTTTTTATTCCTAGATTGAAGAAAAATGGGACCACGTAGGTACAAATGTATTTAATTTTGGGTAATTTAAATAAATTTTATAGGTGTTTTGAAGGTGCAATATCCTCAAATGCAAATAGGATTTTCAAAATTTGCGTCATTTCTTCCAACATTATGTGTTTTGGTAGAATCTTCGAGGACACATTCAGTATGCGCGTATATGTAATACACCAAAATGCAAAGCTAATGATAGAAGACTACAGGATAAAATACTTCAGAATTAATGAGGACTTTCAAATCCTCACCAATGTCATGTATTACTTTTTTAATTACCTCGACTTCGGAATAAATTTGATATTTAGCTTGATCGCTATTTTACCAATGTCGATAATATCTACAGAGACGAAATATCTACAAAGATAGTTCCGTTTATGATAGTTGTGGGAGTTACCTCTCCTGTATTCAAGCATATCACACTAAAAGAATTATTAGTTGAAAAGGATATGATATAGCCAATACCCAATGAAATCTCGGTCGGCTTCCTTGATGTTAAAAATGTGCTCATTCCACTCGGTTCCGAGGGTAATACGGAGAAGTGTAGATTTTATGATAGGGACATAGTAAAAGGAAAGTATTAATGAGTTTAGGGTAGCGACTTATTTGAATATAGTTATGTTTAGAAAATATTTTTAAGGAATATTTACTAAGCAATTAGCACGGCACCGTGTATCTTAGGGTATATAGTGAGAGTTAGTTAGGAGGGAAATTTGAGATCACTTACGGTATCAGAACAGTATTGTTGTCATGATGATCCCAAAAGGCGATCCCAAATTAAAATTTTAATATGTTTCAGTGGAAAATATAACGAGCAAAAAATTTGATATCTTCCAGGACAAAGGACAAAATCCCAATCCTTGACATCCCTTTTCACATACGTTTTTTTTTTAAAATAAATGATTGAATAATAATTGAATTCTCTACAATTTTTTCTAAAAATTTTTCTATCGACATTCAAACACATTCCACATTTTTAGATGTTTAATTTGCACATATTATTTTAATTATACGATATTCCAGAGAGCACAAAATGATTCCTAATCAACGTGGATGTTTAGAGGTAGCGAAGGTGCCCCAGCTACGTTCTGATATTCAAGTCTTATCATAATTATACCCTAGATAAAATCTATAGGGTATAGGTAGTAAGTTTGTCATTCCGTTTGTAACGCACAGAAATAATGGTGGTAGAGCAAAATCGATTGGACACCCCCCCCCCCCTAATATTAAAAGTTATTTTGATTTTTGCATGTTCGTCCTTCTGTCCGTCCATCTGTCCGTCCGTCCGTCTTTCCATGCACACGATAACTCGAGAATGCATTCACTTAGAAAGCTGAAATTTTCTACACGGACTTAAAAAGAAAAGAAAAATTATCTTCGAAAATAAGATAAATCGGGCAAATCCTTCGTGGGATTGCCACAAAAAAATTTCGGTTTCAAAAAATGGAATAAATCGGGCAACCAATTCTTGGTGTTGCCATATATAATTTTGGGATTTTACGTATACTGTGAAAACACTCAGCTCCAGACATTTTCATTGTACTAAAAACTTGTTTAGAACATAAAATCCTATTGATTATAATCATTTTTTCTGTCCGACGAACCGTTCTAGAAATATATGCGAGAAACCACTTCAAAACTCAAACAGCATAGATCGCTGACCATTCGAAATTTTATACGGGCATTCATCTAGGGTATCATAAGAAATGGTCTTAGACCAATTCCAGCTTTTTTACTTGTCTTAAGTTAAATTATGACCTTTTTAAGCCGAAATTACTTGATCAAGCATCTGCCCAAAGCGATCAAGTAGGACTGCATTAGTGCTAGAAAGTTAGGACTTTCTATTATGGTTCTTATAATTTTGTATTCATAAATAACAAACTAATTAAGTTCTATGTTCATGATTTATGGCACGTTCATACCTTATTCAGGGCAACATGTATTCGCGGCTACGAGCCGATGAATCATCGCTTGGCAAGGATACGTATAAAAGTAATAATGGTCCTTTTTCGTTAGTTAAGGAATTGTATGGCATAAATGGAACATTTAGGGAGCCTCTTTCTATACTAATACTGATAGCAGGTTTTTCCTTATGATTTTGATTTCGTTTTCTTAAGGAAAATTCACAATTGTACAGTAATTCAGAGCTATCTTACGTTTTACTCTTATACTGTCCAAATAAATTTTTTTAACAGCTTATTTGATTGATTGACAGCTGTCACTCCGAATATATCTTATTTAACCTTTTTTAGTAAATTAAAGCATTCATTCAGCATTCAGAGAACTTTGATAATTATATTCCCAGCATATTAATAAAGAGCCATTCAAAAATTATCATAGAAGCTGCACACTCAGCTTAAAATGCTCATTTGTACATGAGGAAGAACTTCGTCGCATCGTATTTGGAAGCAAAATCATCTTGCACCAGTGCAATTTGCCTATCGCCATGACGATTTATAACATGGCTATAATGCAACGTTGCCGTTTAATTACAAGGTATCCGCACAATTCTCAATCACACTATTTTTTAAACATACTAATATAATACAAAACTATTCACTATTCGATACATTACTTAAAATTATAACAAAAATAAATCTCAATTTCATTTTCTTACTAATTTCTTATTAACGAAAAAATGCTTATCACACACTTTCGACCGAGTTAATCTGCCAACTTTGAACACAAAATCCAATATACGTGTTAATTCGACGGCTGGATTGACGATACTGATACAAATCGCTTACATAATCAATAAATATATAAAATACACAATATTTATTAGAATATCAACCTCTAACTTCACTTTTATAAAGAAGAAAAGTAGTTCCTAACCGGTATCAGGTTAAATCTTCCGCTTTAAAAAATCCTTCACTAAAAAGCGGAAAAATGAATATCAGTAAACGCCAAAAATTATATTTATTTGTATATTAAAATTATCATAATGAAATCATCGAAACCTAAAAGCTTTTGTCTGTAAGGTAATTAATGTTGTTGAACTCATTCTAGATGCCAAACTGAAAACTATTTCGTTTATAAAATGAAAGTAAAAGTAAAACTCACCAAATTTACAAAAGCATCATTATTAGTTATTAGTTATTAGTTATTACTATAAAAGATCAGTAATCAATAGGCGTCATATTGTCTAATATTTTCCCCATTAATAATTTATAACGTAAACTACCTTTTTTTTCTCTCTCCATAAACAGATAAATAAACCCAAGTGTCAACAAACGGTTCGCCATAAATATTGTATTAATTTCAATTCAGATGACTTCGATTATCTCGAAGGTTTTTGAATCTATAATTAATTTCAAATTAATGAGGTATCTAGAAAAACTAATTTAGTCATCAACGATCGCCAATATGGGTTCCGATTTGGATGGTTGGGTCCGTAATCGTTGTCTTAGATATATTAAAGGTATTTGATAGAGTCTGTCATCTTGCCCTTTTAACTAAACTTAAAGCTCTTGGTCTGTTCCCTCCTTTTCTATTATTGATTTAATTCCCTTTATCTAGTCGCTCCAGACGGGTTGCATTAGATGGACTAACATCAGAGCTTCACCCTATAAATGCGGTCGTTACTTATCTCCGCCTCTCTTCCAAATTTTCACTAATGATCTGCTGTCTCCTATTTTTAATCACATTGTAACGTTGCTCAAATTTATTTATTGTGGATTCAAAGATTCTTTGAACCCGATAAGGCGAGAAAAAAAATGGTAAACAAATAAAAACTTTTTGTAATTTTATTCCCGACTGATTTATTCTTTAAATATAAAATTAATTCCTTACATCTAAGAAAAAAAATTGTTGTCTCACAATGAATTGAGCTATGTTAATCAACATAAATGTTTACGCTGCCTTCATTGACCTAGTAGACTAGTGCCAAAGCGGATTGTGAAAGCTAAAAGAAAGAAAATTATACGCCGGCAAGGACTTGCCGGAAAATTTAGTGAATGTTATAATTAAGAGAAAAAAACTAAAATTAAACACGAGATAAATTGAAATTGTGAATTTGGGGCTGTTTAGGGGTGGAAAGTGTTTTTTTTTTTGGATTTTCGGCAAAAATGGTGGAAAATCGATTTTTCGGTTTTGTATTTTTTGCTCTCGTAAAAAATTCAATTTACATGAATACCTTTTGAAGCATGATTTTTGTTGAAATCATTAAAATAAGTAGTTTTCAAGATATTTACAGTTTTCGAGAAAATCATCGGAAATCTTCCTGAAACTTTTAGATGAATAAGAAGTTAATAAAAAATATTTTAAGTTATGCATATAAACGTAATAAAAATATTTTCGGAAATTCATATTAGGAAGGTATAAGTATATTGAAAAGGTTTAAGTCCGCTAAAATAAGTAGTCGAGGGGTGGGGGGGGTGCAGATTAAGAGGGTCCGGGCCAAGAGAGCAGCAGCCGAGATCATTTTGGATAACTATTCAGTCATCTAGTTGTGGTAATTGAGTATTTTAAAAAATATAACAAAAAAAACTGCTTATCAACAAGAATCAGCTGTCGTCATAAAATAGAAAGGCAAATAAATTATATACCGGTTTTGCTTGAAAAGGAAAAAAAATAATAAATTGACCAACAAAAATTTATCAAGCCTAGCTAGTATTTTTTTTTAAAAAAGATGCAGACCAAATAATCATTGCAAAAAATGAATGTCAACTTATAGCTGGTCTTCTGGTATTTACAAAATTAATAAAATGAAAATGTCATTAAATCAACAACTGCAAACTCCAACTATCAAATCTACTTTTAAATTGGAAGAAACTACCCCCAACTGCAGAAAGCACCTGCACGACCCTGCTATAGATTTTATTACGAATTGCAAATTTGGCTTGGTTATCTGGACAACGAGCCAGATAACGAAAAGGTTTTATAATTGGGCTGGAACTAACATCTAGGTAGACTCGTGTTGTGCTCAAATTTATCCCATACAGTTCAAACTTAATTCCCGAAAAACTATTAAAAAGTATTAGCTGTAGCTGTGAAAGTGATTGCAAAAAACAAAGATGTGGCTGCCGAAAACATGAAAACTGCTCAAATAGTGATATAGAAATATATGAAAACGTGGAAGAGATTATGGATGAAGAGCCAACAAAGTGTCTTGATATTGAAACTGAAGATCTTAAAAACGTCGATAATCTGGAAGATCCTTCGGAATACGAAAGTTTTATTGATGAAGAAGAAGAACAACCACAATGCAAACTATCTCAAGCTCATTATAATTTTTTATTTTTATAAAAAATATCAATAAATTAAAATGTACCACTTAATAATTATGTATTCAGGTTAATATATTCAAATATAAACAGATACTCATCGTTATACCATTTATTTAGTGCAAAAATAGTAAAATATACGTTCATGAAAATGGACAATTATTCAGCGAGTCTTAAACTCTTAGCTTATCATTTTCAGTACGGTGCGGTGGATTGCTATTAAATTTCAGGCTGGCTTCCCCACTTTTTCTTTGATTAAATTCAAACAACTTTAGTAATATTAGATTAAAGAAAATTCTGTCATTGCAATTTAATCCATTATTAACAGAAATAATAAAAAAAAAAATGAAAATCATAATAGTTATTGAAAAATTAGAGATTCTAAGTCATTTTTTTTTGTTTTTCTCGTTTTTAAGCGGTTTCATGAAAAGTAAACCATCAACATATATAGACTATTTTAAAGTAAACATTTCAACGGTTAAAACTAGCCTAGATAGAATATCTGAATTGTAGAAAACATCAATAAAGTTTTCCGTGGAGAGTTTTTGTTTTTTCTCGAAACATGTAAATATCTTGGTAACTACTGATATTCCCGATTTAAAAAAAATCGTGCTTATTCAATACAAAAAAAAAAGTTATACTTTCATAAAATTTCATGTTAATTTACAAAAGAAAAATCCGAAAAATCGGTTTTCCGCCATTTTCTTGGAAAATTTGAGGTTATGTTGAAAAATGCCTTATATAAAAGTTTCAGACTGTTTTATTATCTAGAACTTTTGTCAAGGACATTTTCCTCTAGGATGTCACGTTTGGCTGAAAATCGCAAAAAAACAACTTTCAACCCCTTAAGACCCCCCATTTCACAATTTCACTTTATCTAGTGTTTAATTTTTGTTTTTTCTTTTAATTACATCCTTCACTAAATTTTCCGGCTGGTTCTTGCCTGTTTCTATATTTTTTTTTGTTGAAAAAGTTATTGGTACCAGTTTATAATCATTGCAATGAGTGTAGACACTGCTTACAAGGTAAAAAATCTTAAGTGATAATGTAAAAATATACAGAGATAAGCAATAGTTTAATTATGGAAAATTTTTAAGTTATTTGTTCAGGTATGAGAATGATAAGGAGGGGGGGAGGCAGACTGGGCCAGAGCTAAAGTTTGCCACACTTACACATCCTGGATGAAAATACACTTTCAGCACTTAATATAACATAAAAGAAATATAGCGACTCCAAAATGGTGTACGAATTATATCACTTATGGGCAGATGTGACTAAAAATGGACATCTATGGGATTTGGGGTTGCTAATTATGAATTTGTACTAGAAGTTTAGAAATTAAAATGTCGACTCCTAAATGAAAATCGAATTTTATCACTTTTGGTCAGATTTGACTAAAAATCGATGTGTAGGGGATTTTATGAATTGCATTGCAATTGAGTTTCTCTGAATTTACCTTCACTTCATATTTAGTTACGAACCAGTGGCCAAAGGGCTATTCGCAGGTCGGAGGAAGCCCTAAACCCTGATTACAAATTTTGAATCAAACATATATAACCCAACAGGGTATAAGAATGTAAATCATGCTTTTGAATTAAGTTATCAAAATTCAAATACATATTATTCATTTTTTAAGGCCAATATAATTAATTTTGCAATAAATTTATCCTTTAAACCATTGCAAATTTGGTAAAATGTGCACCTGGATTGCTCCAAAAGTTTAAAAAAAACAGCGCTATCTAACATTGTGGCAAACTTCGTACATTTGAATTCGCACGAATTCGTTATCATACTTTGGTATTTCATTGGTAAAACGATATTGCTTCGAAGGGTTTAACTTCCAAGACCTAGACGATTTCATAGCAATTTGTAACTCCATAACTCCCATATATCGATTATAAATCAAATCGATCGTTTTATTATGGGGCTGGTTATGCAGCACAAAAATTCAACAAATATTGTTGAATGAAGATTTTTTAAATTTCGAGCAATGTTGTCAGAAACCTTTAAATATCGAAGCGTCGCTGAAACATGCTGTCGTCAGTCGGAGTCTTATAAATGGGAAGAAAAAACCCGTGCTATTTGCATCTAGTACACTGTCACCAGCAGAGTGAAACTATTCACAACTAATTACATATAATAATTACAGTTATGGTCAACAATTTACCCTAAGTATATATTGATCACCAAGCATTAAAAGAATTTTTTTTGCTCATAAAAATATATCTTCGGTGGTTGCGGTAGGTCTACAAAGATGATCAATCCTTTTGTTTATGTATGATTATAAAATTCTATATCGCAGAAATGTAAAATTGCGTCATTCCGATGCATTATTATGCCTACCCCTTTCCGGACCTACCGAAATCAAAGAGTCGAAGATAAATTATTTTATTCTGGATGATAATACATGCTGCAAATGCAGGTTCTAAAAATGTTCATAGGGCTGTCTTGGCGTCATGGCCTACAGAAATAAATGCAGAAAGCACAAAATAGAAGAAGCTTATTCACAGAAGGTATTTATGTAGTATATGTCTACTATGGAAACAGATTGCCCATTCCGATATGCCTAACGTCTAAAATATTAAACTGGCTACATGAAAACCATTCCAGAATAGTATATGAAACGACTTGCCAGATCATATGTATGGTGGACGTCGTGCGATAAGGATATTGAAAAGTTTGTCAAAATGTTAAAAAAAAATATAATATCAAGTAAATGACCAAATAGTAGCCATGTATTTCAGCGAATTCATCTAGACTTCTACTCTTACTTTTTTCAAGGGAACTCCTTTTTAATTTTGGTAGATGTCTTCGGTAAATATGTACAAATAAAATGAATTAATAAAGGTACTCATCGAAATATTTTCAGTTTTCAGGCTATCAACGGAAATAATTTCCGATAATGGTCCATCGTTTAATAGTTTTGAATTTAAGAAATATTGTAACGCTTTGACAATTACCTTGAAACACTCTCCGCCTTACCATTCTTCGACAAATGGTATAGCTTTGTAAAAAGGGTTTTAAACTAGTAAAAAAGCTAGAATTGGTCAAAGACCAATTCTTATGATACCCTAGATGAATGCTCGTATAAAATTTCGTATGATCACCGATCTATGCAAGTTGGATTTTTGAAGTGGTTTTTCATATATATTTCTAGAACGGTTTGTCGGACAGAAAAACTGATTATAACCAATTTTATAGGATTTTGAATTCTGAAGAAGTTTTTAGTACAATAAAAATGTCTTGGACTGATCGTTTTCACAGTATACGTAAAAATCCTAAATTTTTATATGGCAACACCAAGAAGAAGTTGCCCGATGTATTCGATTTTTGAAATCTTATTTGCTAGTACAAAGAAAACACCATGTAGGTACCAAATTTCAGATGCGTTCTCAGGCATTGTCCAAATATATAGTGGAAAACGAAAGTTTTGTATGGCAACCCCACGAAGGAGTTGCCCGATTTGTCTCATTGTCAGACTTAATTTTACTTTTTTTTTAAAGTCCTTGTACAAAATTTCAGTTCTCTAAGTATACGCGTTCTCGAGTTATCGTGCGCACAGACGGATGGACGGACGGACGGACAGACAGACGGACGGACATGCAAAAATCAAAATAACTTTTAATATTATGCGTGGGTGTCCAATCCATTTTGTTCTACCATCATTACTTCTAGGTGTTACAAACGGAATGACAAACTTAGTATACCTTATAGATTTCATAAAAGTACTTTTTTTTAGATCCAAACAAAAACCTCTTCTTCCAAGAAAAATAATAAAATATTTGTATCATTTTAGAAATACCTAGAGTATCATCGTATACTAACTGAACTCCTTCCGAGTTCTGGTGGTGATTTTAATATCAATTTCCTATGGCAGCAATTCAATTCACACACTTACTCCAATCTTTTAATTTTAATTTTGTTAATTTCTATCTTACCTATACTACAGCACATCTAATCCTTCTATCATTGATCTGATTCTAGTCACAGATAATGAAAACACTTGACCATGATATTATTTTATATTATTTTTCTCAGTTATGATCTTATGCTAGGCATGAACCACAGTCCTATAAAGTATTCTTTCCGGGATTATAAAAATATGGATACTGATTCCTTATTTGGTGAGTGTATGATTTTGCCATGACTAAGTCGACATCTGTACGACGTTGATTGCTTATCTGTATAATAAATATTTACCTGTTCGGATGAAATATACTGATGCTAATTGTTGCCTATGGGTTATTACAAGAGTTCGCACCCTTATTATGGAACGTGAGTATCTATATCAACTACTCAAATACTATGAGGGCAGGTCCTTGTATAAAACTAGAACTTCTATAAAAATAGAACTACCAAAATGATGAGACTACACTAAATTATATAGAATTATAGTTTCAAAATTAATACTAACCTTGATTCAAAAAAGTTGTGGAGGAATCTACGGCAAACGGGAATATATGCAACTGCAGTTTCCATCCTGAAGAACTGAATGCGGTTTTTACCTCGATCAGTAACTCTCTTGATGAAATATCTGTTCCACATCAGGTTGGTAACCTATATCCAATACGGTAAGTAATATCTCACAAAGTCCAAGTGAACTATTTTCTTTCCGGTGCGTTAACATGGATAAACCTATTTCGGTTTTTAATTCAATAAAATTTCACCACGCTTTATCAAATTACTATTTCCAGTCATCTGTACATTAAGTCTTCATATAGTGAATTCATGATTATCTGCATCCTCCTGTCCCTCCAGTTGGAAAGTTGCTAATATTCTTTAAATTCCAATGAAATCTTCTGCAGAATCTCCAGCTAATTTTCGACCAACTAACATTATGATTTCCATCTAAAGTGGTTGACGGGTCAAGTGAAATCCGGTACCCGGGTGCCCGATTCCAGAATTTTCGATTCCAAGTTTGCTCGGGTATCCGGGTACTAGATTCCAGGTTACCCCGGTATCTGGATATAATCGATTCTCGATTCCGAATATCTGGGTATCCGGGTACAATCGATTCTTAATTTTTTAATACTGCAGTACATTACTAAATTTGTGAATTCAGTCATAATAAAACAATTTAATTCTGCTACCCGAATCGCGCTTTCCTTGATTTTCCATATTAATTAACCAAATTAATTTTTCAATACCCGATTCCGAGGAATTCATTCCTCGCTACCCAGATTCCAGAGAAGCGATTCCTAACAACCCAATTCCTAAGAATCGGGTACTCGGGTTTTTCGACTCTTACCCGTAAAACCCGGGTACCCGGGTAAGCTCCTGGTACTAGAAAACCCCCAGCACGTTTTTGAACATTTAGCTAATGCATCCTCAGTGTCTGACTGTTTGGTGTTATTCTTGGAGAGATGGCATTATTGACTCATTTTCCTTCGAATATGAAAACGGCAATAACGTTACGGCCAATGGAGAGTGCTACATAACTAACTAATAACAGATGTTTCTGCCCAGAAATTGAGGAACTGGACTTAGACGAGCTCTGGTTTCAGCAGGATGGCGCTACGGTCCACACAAGCTATCCAACGATATCCAGCAATTCTAAAAAGAAACCAGCCAATGGCACATTAGGGCATTCAAGCAACCTTACACCAAATTATCTGTAAATCTTTTACTTTTTGTTACATTTTACTCATATATTACGCATTTTGATGGTGTTTTTTATATACCTCCCGCATAAAAAAAATCGTACAAAACAGGACGGCATAAAAACAGGTTTGAGTATATATAAAACATATATCCGATTATATCAAAATACGGTTACTTATACGAGCTTAGTCATTTCTAATTATGTGAAACCGGCATTAGATGGCACGCTTTGAAAAACAGCCGGCAATATAAGCACATTAAAAACAAATGTCAACAGACTTTGAAGTGTGCCATATAAAACAGGATTCCTCTACAAGACATTGAACTTATGCATAAGGTGATGATAAAAAAATAACGATACAGTCCTAAGCTGTCATATGTATCAGAAAATTGCAACACTCGTGCCAAAAATAGAAGAAGAAAAAAGACTGAAATACAAAATCTTGGCACACTTCCTCTATATATGTATTACTTTGCATAATAATGTTATACAAATCGCATATTCATAGGTTTAAATGTCATAAGGAAATCAGATAATTCTCAATTTAACTGACCTGAGGGCAAAAACTTTATTCATTTTTTTTTTATTATTTATTTGTTAAAATTGTTTTTGTTTTCGAAAGGTGAAACTTAATGGTCGGAATTGATTTTCTATTGCAAATTCGGAAATTTATAAATTTTCGATCATATGTGCAAGGTTCCGTTCTACTGTAACCGGACTAACATAATATATGGAAATTACAAAATATATCAAAATTGTTAAAATATGAGTAGAAGTATAAAACACAAAATCGTATAATGAAAATCAATACGTCCGCATTGAATCGAAATGGAAATATTTAAAAAACATTTGGGTCAGCATTGAAAAAAATGCATGCAGGAAATTTAAATCTTGATTTAAGATAAAAATGCCCAAAGAACCTCGCAAATTAATATCTCTTTAAGAAGATTTACCCTCTATACATACATACATACCTTGCTATGCCATGAATTCGTACACCTGCACTTTTCATAGTCTCTGCTCATTAGGTTAACTTTGCCTGATTAAATTAAGTTGGTAACAGAAAATGTGAAAAGGATTTTTTATCTGTTTCATATTCCGTTGTTATATATACATATATATATATCGTTAGAGGAAGCTGGGGTGTGAGCTGTTACATTTTCTTTCACATGTTTTTGGAATTACACGTTACTGGATGCCCAATTATTTTTGAAAAAAGTACCCTATTTCAACCCCGCGCAAAATGTGCAAAATAATCTGAATTTATAATAACAAGTAAAAAACTAGAATTGTCTAAGACCAATTAGATGAATGCCCGCAAGTAATTTCGTATGGTCACCCATCTGTGCTAGTTTGATTTTTGATTTATTTAAACCATTAACAAATCAGTTTAAACTTTAAGCAAATTAATTTAAACCTTGAACAAATGATTTTAAACCCTTAACAAATAAATTTAAACCTTGAACAAATGATTTTAAACCCTTAACAAATAAATTTAAACCTTGAACAAATGTTTTTAAACTCTTAACAAATGAGTTTCAACTGAGTAGAGAACAATCATAATCTTCTCTCAGTGATAGAAGATTGCCTGCAACAAATCACACCTAATGACTGTTCCAACTCTATAATGGATTTGGTTTTACTTAGTCTTAATGATGGTCATCCGTTGCACTGCAAAGTCAGAAGTATTGCAGATTATATATGCACCCAAATTTTGAGAAAATAAATTTTTTGAAATGCTTACTTAAGTTGAAATAAAATATTTTAAATATAAATTTGTTAATGCTAAAAGTTTAAGTCTTTTTGTTAACAGTTGAAACTCATTTGTTAAGGGATTAAAATCATTTGGTCAAGGTTTAAATTTTTTTGTTAAGGGTTTAAAATCATTTGTTTAAGGTTTAAATTTATTTGTTAAGGGTTTAAATCATTTGTTCAAAGTTTAAATTTATTTGCTTAAAGTTTGAACTCATTTGTTAACGGTTTAAATAAATCTGAGAATGCTATATTTCTAGAACGGTTTATCGGACAACAAAAATTAATATAATCATATTTCTGAAGAAGTTTTCCGTACAATAAAACCACCTACGGTTGATCATTTGCACAGTATACGTAAAAAACCTAAATTTTATATGGTAACAACAATTAGGGGCTGCCCGATTCAGCCGATTTTTGGACATTTATTTGAAATTTTTATGAAAACGCCGTGTACATAATTTCAGTTCTCCCCACCGATGCATTGGTAGTATCAAGTGTCAACAGAATAGGAAGGTGTAGCAATAGCTCTGAAATTTTATTAAAAATTATTCGAAAATAATAACTGCGAAGTGCGAAAAACACTATAAATCGAAAATATAGATTAGGGAAAGTGAATTTGTGGAAATAAAAAATTAAAATTAAACGTGAATTTAGAGTGAGTTAGAAATTTGTATTGAACGGATAACGGGCTATGTGAAGGAGTTGAAATGCCGACAAACTGTGGAAAATGTAAAGAAAGTGTGCGGACAGGGCAAGTCATAAATTGCAATGGAGTGTGCGGTATTATTTTATGCGTGAAATATGCGGAAATTTCTGATTATGATGTGAATTTGATACAATCTATGAAAAATGTGGTGTATTTGTGTGATGAATGCCTGGCTTATAAGAAAACCGTTTTAGATAAGATTGAATCTGTCCTCAGAGAAGTGTGTGAAAGTAAGTGTAGAATTATACAGCAAGAGAGTGTGATTCAAGAGATTGTAAAAAGTCTACACAAATTGAATGAGAGAGATGATAGGGTCCTGAATGAAATTAAAAAAGTAAAAAAAAACAGAAGGATCAATTTACGCGGATAAAGTAAAGTCGGTACCACCATTAATTATAAAACCCAAACAAAAACAGGATGCAAAGAAAACAAAGGAAGATTTAAATAGAAAGGTCAATCCTATAAATTTGAAGTTTACGGAAGTGAGATCTAAAGGCAATGGTGCGGTTACAATCGAAAGTGTTAGCAAACAGGAAAGACAGAAAATAAAATCAGCAGTTGAACAATCTTTAGGGAAAGAATATGTAGTAACGGACACTGATTTAAGAAAACCAAAACTATGGGTGACAGGTATGAAATACAAGCTTAATAGTGACGAAATTGTTTACAAGATTAGAGAACAGAATGATCATTTGAATAAAAGTGAATTGAAGTGTTTGAAAGTACGTAATGAGATAAGATTTAGTGCGGTGATTGAGATTGAGATTGAAAGGTTTAATAAGGCATTGAATGAAAAAAAAAATTAATATACGATGGGATAGGTGTGCGGTAGTTGATGGCGTGAGTGTGAAAAGATGTTTTAAGTGCCAAGGATTTAACCATAGATCTGATGAATGTCGAAATAAGGAGGAATGTGCGAAATGTATGGAAGAGCATGATACGAGAAATTGTAGTATGATAGATAGAGTGAATAAGTGCATCAATTGTGTAAGAGCTAATGAAAAGCTTAAGTTAAGACTAGATGTAAATCACAACAGTTATAACAAAGAATGTCCTGTATTGGCAAATAAGTTAAAAATAGAGAAAAAAAGGAATGGGTTATTAGCCACTAAAGAAGATAAATTGTGCGTATCTTAATATTCATGGTTTATTAAATAACTTTAGTGAATTAGAATCCAATTTTAAATGTAGTGACCATGAGCTCATGCTGTGAAAGATATTAGTGATGGGGAATTATACTTAGAAGGTTATAAAATTATCAGATGTGACTCGAATTCTAAAAGAACAGGAGGTGTATCACTTTATATTAAAAACGAATGGCAATATGAAGTTCTGGGTAACATTGCAATCGAATCAGACATTTGGTGGTTGGTAATAAAATGCTCTAGAGACAACGTTAAATTTATAGTGGCCATCGCGTATAGGTCACCAAGATCGTCAGAGAGGCAATTCTGTAATTTTTTTATGGAATGTATGGAGGTTATAGATGATATGAATGAAGAAATAATAATAGTTGGTGATTTCAATATAAATTGGTGCAGTGAAAGTATATATAAGAAAGATATTAATGAAATTATTTGTGATAAGAAGGTGCGTGAATTTATAAGGGTAACTGATTTTTCAAAAACCTTAATAGATTACGTTATAACAGCAATGAATAATATTGAAGTAACAGTAAATAACAGCCTAAAAATAAGTGATCATCAATCTTTAGAAACTAGCATATTAATAAATAATTACTCCGATACTAAGCAAGATAACAGTTTTGAGATTTTTAAGTATAAAAAAGACGAGTTCGCAAATGAGTTGAGAAAGATAGAGTTGGAATGGGTGATGCTTATTGAGAGTTTGCATGACTGTGTTGATAATTTTAACAATAATATCTTGCAGTGCAAAGAAATATATATAAAAAAATGAAACAAATTCGTGGTATAGCAAGGAATTAATGGTGTTAAAAGAGAGGAAAATAAAGGCATATTACCGTGCCAGATTAACAAATGACGTAAATGATTGGATAAAATATAAAGAAGTGAAAAATATATATCTATGTATAAGCATAGAATAAATGCAGCCAAACATGATGAAATAATAAATAAAGTTAATGAAGCTAATAATCAGAAAGAGATGTGGCGTATCATAAAAAGCTCTATCTTGAATGAAGCGAAATCTCAAATAAAGGAAATTCAATTTGGTGACTATAAATGCCATCAACCTGATGAAATGGTAGATAAACTAAATAAATAATTTATTCAAAGCGTTCAGATCATAAAGGAATCCATACCTCATAGAGTATATTCGTATATGATTACAGAAGTAGACTATGACTTTTTTTTAAAAAGAGTGGAGTATAATGAAGTGAAAGATATCTGTAAAAGTATGAATAAAAAACGGGATTATAATTCAATTAGTATAGGCATGATATTAGACAACTGGAATAATTGGGGTGTTACTTTGGTCGACATAATAAATAAATCGTTGATGAGTGGAGAATTCTCTAGTTTATGGAAAGAATCAATTATTATCCCTGTTCAGAAAGTCAAGAACACAATAAAAGCAGAAGAATTCAGACCTATAAATACATTGCTTATATATGAAAAAGTTTTAGAAAAAGTTCTTCAAAAACAGTTAGAAAGTTATTTAGAAACAAATAATTTGATTACAATAATCCCCGCATAAAAGCACATGAACAAGGGCCCAATAAGAGCAATTATACAAAATGTGCTTTTATAAAAATCCCCGAATAAAAGCACAAAATAATCGAATTTTTGCTAGTAAGCGATAGCCGATTACAACCACAATATAAAGGTACTATTATAAAAAGTTCGCGATTTAAGATACAACAAAGAAACTATTTCTTATAGAGTAGCTGATTATACCTAAATTTGAAAAAAATAAATAAATTTGCTAAGAAATACTTTTACTGGGTATCCAAGGAATAGTTTCAAGCGGATGTCTAGAGGTAGAGCACTCTTAGGGGTACCCGAATAACCCCGTGTATGTTATGCGATTTTTTTTAGTTTACGAGTTATGATTTTTTCGTGATTTTTTACCAAACTTCTAATTCGAAGATATTTTTGGTCTAGTGACTTGAATAATTGAGACAAATTACTGATTTTTTTTCTCAATTTAAATATGCCAAAATCTTTGAGGGCAATTTAAAAAAAAGAGTCACCATAACTTTTTCACTCAAACGTGATTTTAAAAACTTCCCCATTTCATTGGCTATTTACCGTGTAAATTTTATTGAGATATCTCTTTGTCATCATGCTAAAATTCTATTCAAAACGTACTAAGTCTTAAAATTATTCAAACTGGGCTGCTAAATTTTTCGCACCTTAGATTGACTCTAACTCGATTTTCTTTCTCTGAATACTTTATACCTAAATGATGCCATATGAAATTAAATTTTTAATATAAGTTTGATGGGAAAAAAATTTACTTGACTTTTTTTTAAATCGGCCTCAAAGGTTTTGGCATATTTTATTATTTTGAATTTTATGTAATTTAAAAAATTATTTTGGCTATGAGCTATGGAATCAGATCTTTTTGCATTGATTGTGCCCAACATTCATCTAAATTGGGAAAAAAATCAGCCATTTGTCTAAATTATATTGGATATTGGGAGAATAGAGGGGGTTTTGGGCGAATAGGCTTATAAAAAATATGTTATTTTGAACTCCAAAGGGGGGTTTTGGGAGAATAGGCTTCTAAAAAAATATGTTTTTAATTTTGAACTCCAAGGGGGGGGGGGGGTATTGGGAGAATAGGCTTCTAAAAAAATATGTTTTTAATTTTGAACTCTTTCATTCCAATAGGTTTATATAACTAAGTTTCCACAAATTATAAAAAATTATTAAGAAAAAATATTGTCAAATTAAAAAGTTAAAACAGAAAACGTTGAAAGAGTTTTCCTGAAAGTCCAAGCCAGCTAAAAAAAACTGTTTTCGATTTGAACGACCTCTAAGCACTAATGAATTGCACTGAAATTTTTCATAGAAATTTAGCATTATATTAGCCAACATATTCTGAAGCATTAAGATATTTTAACACTTGCAAATCCATACATTTTTGGGCCACCTTAATATACGAATGCGCTGAACAGAAAACTTTTGATCCTGACTGTTACAATATTACGGAGATATTTACATTAAAAATAGAAACTTTAAGATGCGTTATTAAAGGTTATAAAGGGGGTATTGTTAATAGGCGAGGTTGCTATTAACCGAGCAAAAGTATTCGAAATTACTAGGAAAATGTTGCGGGCGTCGACAATATATGATAATAAAAGGGTTTTGGTAATAAGCGAGTTGTTATTATCCGGGGATTACTGTATATTGGAACAATCTGGATTTAGGAGACAACATTCCTGTGAAACGGCGATTAATTAGGTAGTGTGCCAATGGAAGGAAGAAATAGATGCCTCAAATAGTTTTGTGGCTGTGTTTTTAGATCTAAGAAAAGCATTTGAAACTGTCGACCGGTGCATATTATTAAAAAAATTAGCAAAATATGTAATTCGTCGAAGTGAATTTCAATGGTTTCATAGCTACTTGCATGGAAGAAATGAAAGTACCAAAATAAATAATACAATTTCCGATAAAATTGAAGTATCGATGGGTGTTCCACAAGGATCAGTATTTGGAACTATTTTGTTTATGCGAATGACATTAAATCAGTGCTGAAATTCTCGACGATAGTACTTTTTGCTGACGATGCATTGTTGTATATAGCAGGGAAAGACAACAGTGAATTGAAATTAAAAATAGATTGATGTGGGTGTTGAAATGAATGGTGAACTAATTTAGCTTGTGTGAATGAATATAAATACTTAGGAGTGGTTTTTGATAAAAAGTTAAATTTTAGATTATATATAAACTATATTTCTAAAAAAATTGGTAAAAAGATTGGATTTTTGAAGAAACTGAAAAAAAGTTACGATGGCTACCGCGATGAATATATACAACAGTATTTTAAAACCACAATTTGAATACTGCTCTACAATATTGTTTATATGTATTCAAGGTGATTTGAACAGGTTACAAAAATTACAAAATAAGGCAATGCGTGTAATTCTACGTTGTAATCGTAATCGTTTTTCTCCTATTAGTAGTATGTTAAATTCTTTATTATGGCTTAATATTAAACAAAGAATTCTGCTAAATGTATTGCTTTTTATATTCAAAATGAAAAAAGGGTTGGTTCCGGAATACCTTTTAGATATAATCACGTGGGTGGCAGAGGCTCAACCATATAATCTAAGTGGAGCAGCGGAGAACTTCAGACTACAATTATACTATAGATCAAGTACACAGAATTCACTGGTATATAAGAGTTTCAAGAAATTTAATGAACTTCCAACTGAATTAAAAAGTGAACAAAATTTTAAGTGTTTTACAAAAGGTTGTGTGCAATATATTAAAAATAGTGCAATATTGTAAACTTTAAAATAGACATATTTGTAAAAGATAGGTGGTGGTATTTTGTAGCGATAATATTGCTAATAAATTATTATTACTATTATTATTCTCAGGCAGTTTCCAAACCCATTGTGAAAAACTGAAGTTTTGTATAGCAACACTAAGAAAGGGTTACCAGTTATAGTTCATTTTTAAAACTATATTTATTATTGTTATGAAAGAGCCATCTACCAAATTTCAGCTCTGTACGTCGGCGTGTTATCAGGCAGTGCCCAAATATATAGTGAAAAACGAACGTTTTGTATGGCAATATCACGAAGGAGTTACCCGAATGGTCCCATTTCCGATAAATTTGTTTTTTTGTTTTGTAAATATTGTGTCCATCACAAACGGAATGACAAACTCATTATACCCTATGATTTCATCTGGCATATATAATAAGGTCAATTATAGCAGCATTAAGTAATATAGATTGCTCACATTTATATTGTTACGACTTATAACGTTCATATAGAAAAGTTTGGAAAATTATGTACGATGGTCTAAGCAGATTTATTGCTTTAAAATGCAAAAACTCTGGGAGACATCCTAAGGTCTACTAAAATTTAAGTACTCAAAAATCAGGAATATAAGCTTTTTAATTCTCCTTCCCATTAGAGTAATTTTTGTCTATTGAGAAAATAGTATGAATTTTTGCATAGATTTCTATATAATAAATATGACTGGTCGGTAGAATATAACATTAAATATAACAGTAAAGCACTTTGGTTTTTTATAAATATCAAAAGCAAGTTACCTGACATCACTGAGGTCTTGAAATACCGTAATATTGAATCATTTGACATAATTACTAGCAGTGATCTTTTTGCATATTTCTAAATATCATTCAGATCCTAATCCTAATCCTTCCACCATTAAATAATTTTTTTTTAATGCAGGGGGACAAAAGATTCCAAGCACGGAGACCAGATCGGCCCATTGTGCTGTCCTGCTAAAAGCTATATCACCCTTTTAATGAAGCGCATCAGGTCTTGGTGAGGAAGATTTTTCAACCCCTCTACAGATAGGAGGGCAGAGCCTGGATCCACCTTGCTTTGGGGTGAAGACCGGACAAGCACACAAAAAGTGTTCGGTTGTCTCAGGCAATACATACATTCAGGGCTGTCAACAACTCCCATCCTTCCGAGCCCTATGAGAAAATCAGAGATCAAGGAAAAGAAAACCTTAGGATATTGTACAGAATATCGGATAGCTGCATTAATGCATCCAAAATATCAGCGTCGCTTGATCACAGACGCATTAATGAATCTAGATGTAATGGTGCCTTTTTTATTGATTATGTTTAACTTATCTTATATTCAGATATTTTCTTAAATGAATGGATAATCTCCTATATCTCAACAGTTGATATAGTTTTTTTTTATCTACACACACATCGCTGTCCTAATGAAAGGACCTATATATAGGAGGAGAGCGCTGATATCCAATTAAATTAATTTCCTTATGCTGATAAACGTTTACTCCGCATTATTCTTTGCATTTTAGGTATTCAAATGGAGGTATAAATATACGGGACATTGAAGAGGAATAGTACAGTACGACAATTGGACTATGGCTACATACATCCAGTGGACTCTACGCTGAAAGTTTTGCGACTACATTGGAATAGCAGCTAATGTTAATAATAATAATTCTTAATAATTTAAAAATTAACTCTATGAAATTGAATTGACTTTATGTACATAGAATTCTGTAGGGTTGAGTGGGGTAAAAAGTGCTACGGGTATCTCGTAGTATAAAAGGGCAATAACAATAGAACATACATGCAAGGAATGCACTTGGTATAGGGTCATTTTCGCCACATAGCCAGTCGTTGCAGGCATTAGGTAAGAGCGCACATGTAATAGTGCTATTAATTTGGCAAAAAGTAAAAAACCATCATGTCGGACATTTTAGGTTCTTGCTGAATATGCTCATCATGGTTGAGTAAAGTAAGGGCCTTTATATTGTTATTTTCTTTGTCAGCACTCTGATACTACTTAAAACTATAAATTTTTTGTTGTTATTGTTTTCTATCTAAAAACATGTTCTTGTACCGTAAAAAGAGTAAAAAGGGCCTCAGGGGTAAATTTTAGGTATAAGGCAGATAAAAAAGACTAAAGGCTATAGCTACATATTAAATATTAATAACAACCTGGATTGCAATGCGGTTAAAAAGAATTTTCCAAAAAGGAAATATAAAAAGTAAAAAAGCTAGAATTGGTCTAACAAGGGGAGGGTCCCTACTCAACATCACCAATTTCGTCCAAATTCACATTATAAGTAGGGCTTGACTAGAAATGAAAGTGATGAAAGTGGGAGTTGCAGGTGACCAAATGAAACTGAAATACTGCATAATGTAGGGGAGCCCAGAGTTTTGTAGGCTTTACCCCTTGGAAATGCTGAAATTTGCAAATTTTTGCGGGAGTTGTCGCTGTTAAATTACAACAGAATTTGAACGAAAATGCCAAATTCACTCGGGTAAAATGCCACCCACAGTGGAGGTGTGTTAATTTTCGTTTTTGTAAGTGACATTTCCATGCATTTTCAAAGATCGCTGGTATATGGCGAAAAGTGGGTATGCAAAATTTTTATAGATTTAATTTTTTTAAATAGGTAAATGACATCCGATCTTCCTAAAATTATGTTCAGCTAATCTCTTAATAAAAGCGCATCCATGGAAAAAGACAAAAATAGGATTAATCAATAACTTGTAGAATAACATTTAGAAATTAATTTTTCAGACAGAATTTTGGCCGTCGAAAATTGAATTTCGCAACTTAATTAGAAGGGGAGGGAAAATATATTCAAAAAATCAGGAAAAGCATCACAAAAAGCTATCAAAAGAACTTTTGCAAATCGGATAATATTTATCCCACCTCCCTTAGACCATTCGAATTCGGGAAATGAGAAACTTTTCCGATTGGTGTATATGAATAACCTTTTGACATTAAATATATCATCCAATTTTGATGAGATTGTGTACGATTATTCTACGCAGACGGCAGAATATAAAATAAATACCCCCACCCATGGAAAAATAATATATTTCTTTTTTATTATAATAATATATTAGTAACAAACCACGGGTTACCACTCTGTATCCCCCTGCCGTACGAATATCAAAATAGTTTCAAATAATCATAAAAAACTCACAATGAACTTAACAAAAATAATTTTGAAATTTAGTTGGAATTAGACCGTGAGACCGTGAGGTGGTAGCTTTACAGTATATGCTGCTAATTACTGTAAGTTGAAAGTAATTAAGCAAACCTCGTAGTTTTATTTTGGAAAATGCTCCTCAACTAATTGGGCTAATGACGTCTGGTTTTCTATATACGAAAGATAACAGATTATCGATAATTGAAAGAAAGTGGCTTAAATGTTGCGAATATACCCGCAAGATGATAATTATCAAAGTTTTCTGGAAAAGTACTAACTTTGACCCCGGGTTCACCGACTTTACGCAGTATTTCGATCTCGTTTGACCATCTGGAGTTCCCACTTGCCTCCTCACTTTCATTTCTAGTCAAGCCCAACATATAATGTGAATTTGGACAAAATCTGTGATGATGAGTAGGGACCCTCTCCCCTTGTATGAATGCCCGTATAAAATTTCGTATAGTCACCGATCTATGCAAGTTTTATTTTTGAAGTGGTTTTTCGCATATATTTCTAGAACGCTTCGTCGGACAGAAAAATGATTATAACCAATTTTATAGGATTTCGTATTCTAAAGAAGTTTTTAGTACAATAAAAATGTCTAGGACTGATCGTATATGTAAAAAACTTAAATTTTTATACGGCAACACCAAGAAAGGGTTGCCCGATTTAGTCCACTTTTGATTTTTTTTTGCTGTTACTATAAAAACATCATCTATCAAATTTCAGCTCTCTATATATAGACGCGTTCTCAGGCAGTGTTCAAATATATAGTGGAAAACGAAAGTTTTGTATGGCAATCCCACGAAGGAGTTACCCGATTTGGCTCATTTTCGAATTTAATTTTACTTTGTTTTTGAAGTCCATGTACTAAATTTCAGTTTTTTAAGTGAACTCGTTCTCGAGTTATCGTGCGCGGACAAACGGGCGGTTATGCAAAAATCAAAATAACTTTTAATATTATGCTTGGGTGTCGAATTCATTTTGCTCTACCATAATTATTTCCAGGTGTTACAAATGGAATTACAAAGTTAGTAAAAATTAGTAATTAAAATTTTTTTCCAAAAATTAATACACAAGATTGGGTGTAACACAGTTTATAAATCAAACCAAAATAAGTAAAAAATCTAGAATTGGTCTAAGACCAATACTTATTTTCGTATTGTCACCCTTCTATGCAAGTTTGATTTTTGAAGTAGTCCTTCGCATATATTTCTAAAACGGTTTGTCGGACAAAGAAAATGATTATAACCAATTTTATAGGATTTTGTATTCTGAAGAAGTTTTTAGTACAATAAAAATGTCTTGGACTGATCGTTTTCACTGTATACGTAAAAAACCTAAATTTTTATATGGCAACACCAAGAAGGAGTTGCCCGATTTGTGTCATTTTCGAACTTAATATATAAGCGTTCTCGAGTTATCGTGCGCACAGACGGACGGACAGACGGACGGACGGAGTTGCAAAAATTAAAATAACTTTTAATATTATGTGTGGGTGGCCAATGCATTTTGCTCTACCATCATTATTTCGAGGTGTTACAAACGGAAAGACAAACTTAGTACCTATAGGTTTCATCTAGAGTATAAAAATGTCGTAACTAATTATCGCTGTGTTTCTATAGTGAAAGCCATACCAAAGCTATTATTATATTATTTATTATTAGTGGATATGATTTATACAGTTTTCTCGAAAGCAGGTGACAGAGTCGACATCTCTTTACTTATTCAGAAATAGAATATAACTTTCATTTAACTATCCTTCCTCACTTTAATTGTCAAAAGGCAAATCGATAACATCTTATCTAGAGAAATTGACTGCCTTTTCTGGAGTTCCACAAGGCAGCCATCTAGGTCCTCTGCTCTTCCTTACTTTTTCTTAATGATGTTGTTTCTAACTTTGTTAGTGCGAAATTCTTGATATTTTCCAATGTTCTTAAGCTATTCATTAAAGTTAATACTATTTATCACAACAAGAGCCTGATAGACTGTATGACTGAGGTTTGATTAACAATATTCAAATAAATATAGCTAAATGCAAAGTAATATCTTTTTGTCGGAACGTTAATTCTATTTCTTTTATTTACACAATTGATAACGTTCCAATCACTAAAGTTAATGAAGGTTCTGACCTTGGAGTAATTTTTGATAACTATCGCTCTTTAAAAATATATCTCCACATGCGACTGACAGTTAGATGAATTATCTGTATTAAACTTCCCAGATCCGATAATATTCACGTCTTCTTTTATATGCTTTTATGATAAAAGCAAATACCACCTACAAGAAGCGGATGAGAGTTGCAGAAGACTATGAAAAGCTCACCGGTTATCATATGCCTTAATTATCAGCAAAATTCTTCAAATTGTGTTAATGTTGCGTGCCATGTTCCGGAAGGGGATATCACATTCTTAGAAATTCACACATAAAAGGCCTTAGACGTTCACTTTTTATTTAGTTTTTAAATCAGTACAAAAATTATGTGAGGTCTAAAAGTTTTTAGTAAATTTTATTAGCAAGACTTTCTAATTTTTCATTCATACCGCACGATAGCTGCACGCCTGCCCTTCAAATTCTTTTTGGTGAATTTAAAATTATTAGGACTAGTTAATGGCGATGAGTTATTAGGGCCTCCGCGGTTGCTAATCTTCGACCGATAAAAGTGAAAACAACCGTGATCCATTGCGGTTGACGCATAAAACACGAAATCCGCGAAGTTTGGAAGTATCACACCCAAGTACCCACAGTACAGCGGTCAACGCTTTCCTTTAGAATGGATTAAGGTGAACATGAAGGAATTTGCAATTAAATGCAAAAGCTTTTTGTGTGTAGAGAAGACTTTTTGAGGTGAAATCAAATATCTTGCTTATTTGTCGTCTTATCTTTTAATTTTAAGATGACGAGATATATAATTGCTATCGACAGTGATCTATTGCTGTGTTTTGGATCATAGGGTACTTGAGTGACAGAATTTCATATTATCGAGTCCAATTTCAGTAATTATGTCCCCCTTTAACACAACAATATTTTCTTCAGGTTTGAGATCGAATTCCTCGTAAAATTGTGTGTAAAGCTTTTAATCTTCCACTTCTTCCGAAATTGGTGACCAGCTAAAAACACTAGACCAAGCTTTCATTGCGAAGAACTTATGTGCCATAATTCAGTACAAGAGAGAGAGAGAATGTATAAAGCTTTCTATTATAGGGCCATTAGCTCATTTCAGTTCGACCGCTTTTTTGTAAGGCTTTCACATCTAGATGTAAGTTTTCTCAGCCTATACCGTACCTGCATTGTTCTGTTTGGTTTCTACTACAGCACTGTACAAAAGGCTTTCTATATCTAAACAAACATACTCACCTTCATCACTCTATCTGGTTTCCTATTACTACGATGTTGTATCGGTTCATTTCTCTGATCTCTCTATTCAATAGCAGAGTTTTCGTAGCCTTTTATCCAAAATCTGTTTTTGTCCCAAAAATCACATTTCCCAGTTTCGAGGCAAGTTGATTATCGGTAACCGTAACATCGTTGCAAGTTGAGTACTTGGTGTGGGGCAATTAGTTACTGCACTTCTGATATATTGGTAACAATTATCAACCACACGATCACTTTTATTGTTCTCAAACGAAGAAAAAAATCGCGGAATAGTTACACAAATTACAACAATTTAAGCTGTTAGGGTATTACGTGCACCATACACAACCTTCCATCATTGCAACAGAATCTTATATCATATCTTATAACAGAACGCTAAAATGGATCCACTCTAAAGTGAAGATTCCATTTCTAAAAAATACGAACCGAAAAAATGAAACTATTGAGTGTGGCAATATCAACTAGAAAAGAACATCAGAAATTCATTTTGAGATAAAGAAAAAAAAATATCCTGTGTATTCCACAATATGTGAATTTTTCGGTTTATCGGACAAAAAACTCCATAAAATCGGAAGACTTAAATTTTGTACTCCATGCTTTAAGTACAAACCGCCGCCTTGCCGAAACTCTTTTTATGTATTTCAGAATATTCCACAATTAGAGAATAATTTTTGATAATCAAATTTTCTTAAGGTTTCAATTTTAATTAAAATACACAGGGTAAGTGGTTCAAACAAATTTATTCTTTTGATTTCGGGTTTAAGTTCACGCTCACATTGTCTATCATAGAATGTTCGAATAAGTTCTTTATTGTAGACTTTTCAAAAGAAAAATCCGTAACGTTTCCTCTTTTTATTTATATTTAATACATTCAAATAAAAATATTGAACTCTAACTTTAATGCCTGCCATCTATATGTGAAAATATAACATAAAAGAATGATTAATTCTGTCAGCTTAAAGTGACATATCCGTCAAAATTAATTTCTTCGAAATGAACAGGTAATTATTTTATTTATTTATTTTATTATTATTACATATTGTTTTAATATAAATCTAATGGTTTTGTCCACCGTCTTCAATATACATATAGACTGATGACAGCTCGCTAAAAATGAAGCCAGCATAAAATATGCTTTTTATGTTGCGAGCGATTTGTGCTGCCATAAAGTAAGAAAAATATTTCCAGAAACTATTTGTTGCAATAATAAGTAATTACCTTGATAATTTATAGTAATATTTCAAGCTAATAACAAAAGTTGTGTGCTTTAATATTTACTTTTAATACAGAATTGGTTTTTATTAATTCAAAAAGAAATCTTAAATAATTTTAAATGCATAACAACCATAAAAAAAAATATAAAAATTTGCAAGTCCACACCACCTTCCATTGAAATATGTTCTTATAAGGTATGTAGGAATGATTCATGTTAGATCAAGCATTATTCAGGTATTTGGATTAGTGCATAGATACTTAACCGATATGATAGGTAATTCATCTTTCTACCTATGACTAAAGTGGCGGCTTTATTTTGGCTATAGCAACTATATTTATAATAAATCGAAGCAATGGTTGAGGTATTCTGACATCAGGGTATTAACTATTTTGCTCCTTTACTTAGCAAATTATAATGCATTCGTCGTCGACAATTTTAGAAACCTATTCTGGTACTCTTTTGTTAATTTTTTATGATGCTAAAACTGCCGCTCGTCAAGAAAAATTAAGAATCTTACAGTACCTCTGCTTACCTGCGTTTTTCTGACTACCTAATGATAAATAATAATCGATAAAAGTTGACAATATCGTTACTCACAAGAATGTTTCTTAACGCTTATTCAGAAAGTTTAAAAAGTGCTATTAATAACTTTAAAACTGTATGCCTAACTAATAAATTGTTGTAGATCTCAATTTATTTTAAAAAAGCACACAGTAGAGAGAATTTTCGCAATATTTATCTCTCAAGTCTAAAAGGAATTAAGTACACGAAATGAAAATTCTTGAAGAAACATAAAAAAATTTGAGATTTTTATACACGTTCAGATTCTTAAGAATCTTATTTTTCTTATAAAATAAAAAAATTATTACGAATTGTAGTTGTAATTACATATGAAGCGTAGTTATAAATTTGAAACGAGAAAAACGTAAATACTTAAATATTTTCTGAATATTTAGCAACTTAATTAAGAACTACGTACAGAATTAATTTTTAAAATAAAATTGAAAATGTTCTTTCATTTTAGATAATCATGGTACTTCTAATTTTATAATATCCCGCAACATGACAGTAATTTTGGATGTTTTGCCCCTCTGCCCCTTAGTTATGCTGGCTTCATAAATTTTTTTATGGGAATATTATTGAAGTCTGTGATTTTATCTAACTATAGATGGCACAAGAACTAGATGTCGCATGGCATACCAGAGCAGAGTATACAGATTGTGAAATGGGTAGTGCATTCTGGAATGGACACTTGTTTTAGAGCGTGTCGAAAGATGTTTTTATAATAGCAGTTTTGTATGAATAAATATGAATCACTCGACGTATACATCATTTCAAATGCTGTGCTCCATTCTGGAATGGACCACCCAGCCATATAAATTTTGTATACTTTTTTGGTACTGCGTTCGACATCTAGTTCTTGTGCCATCTATGGTCTAACTCATTCGAATGTCTTGTTTATGGCTTGGAAAATATTTCATTATGTTTATTATGTTTTCGATTGTTTACATTGAATTTTTGTTATGCACATAATTCTAATTCTGTCTACACATTTTTTCTTTTAGGTAAAAAATTATGAAAATGAGCTATACTGGACTACCAATTACGGTAGGTCTGTCTGATGAAATTATCTTATTTTTTTAGAAACCTCGGGCTACCCCGAGCTTACACTAAAAATTTATTGGGGTAATGGTTTTAATTTGTCACTTGAGAGCTGTCACTTGCAATTTGTTGCTGATTGGGGCATATAAATTATTTCTTGAGAAAAAATAAGTAAAAATTTGAAGAAAAGAAATAGCTAGAGCATATTTTAATTGTCTTCACCCATTTTATAAATAACTTTTTACAATTAATTATACTCAGGAGAACTGTCAGAGAAATGTCATTACACTAGGTTTACCCGGTATTTTAAAAACTTGTTCGATAAACACAAAAACCCTGGGTAAATATTGGAGGAAAAAATTTACACGGAGTTTTCATCGAACAAATCTACTGCTTCAGAGAAGTACATATACGATATAAAGTTTTGATTAACGATGCTTGTGTAATTTTCTTATTGTAGATTTGCGCCGGTAATGATTTCCATGTCACGACAATGATCATATTAGATTTTTTTAAGTTCCTTTTTCGAAATTGAAAGATATAAATATCGGCATATCTCAAGACTTTACTTTTTTCTAGACCAGTAGATCTACTATTACTTACTTTTAATCCAAACAATAACTTTCCTGGGTATTTCCATAACTGAAGATCATTGCCACCAGATCGTTCCATCAACAATCAACAATCATTGACTCTCCAGATCCGCCTTCTAACCGCTTTCTAGCCAATAGTAAACCCTAACCCGCAACTCATGCATCATTTTCTATCCAGCATACCGGACTGCCGAAACCTTTTAGGAGTGAGATTCTGATAGGAAATAACAAATAACAAAATCTTTGATTGAGCGAGTTATGCTGACTCTAATTCTTCTAAAACCCATTCTTAGCTGAACTTACTATATTTGTTCTATGAAAAAAGAAAAATTCAATGATGTGCATTGGATTTTTCAGCGGTGCAAGAAATACTTTTCTCCTTTCATTCAGATCTTGTGCTCTTTTACAAGAGCCTCATTCAGGTAAAGCTTTGAATATAATTCTCATATAAGAACTGGTTAAGGATATATTTTACCCTTAGAATCATAGGATTCTACCACACAAGAGAGCGCCAACGTAATATTGGGAGTCTTTCCCTCTTCAGCGCAAAATATTTGCTCTGAAAACCATGCACAATCCAAACCATTTTCGGTCAGACCATAAAATATTGTGATTCCTTTCTACATGAACCATATGGTGCACATGGGGTTTACCTTCTGCTTAGTTGTAGAACTGAAATTTATTATAACTCTAAAACAATAATATAAGTAAAAGTAAGACTTTGCAACAAAACTTTCTTATATTTATCATTAAAATAAAATTAGTATAAAACTTGTACACAAACCATTAAAACAAGAAAGCCTGAAATGTGTATAGACTTTTCGTACTGAAGAAAAACTTCCAAACTACCAAAATGTTCCTTGAAGCTATTAACAGCAGAATTTTATAACAAGAATAAAGAATATCACTAGTGCGAGATTTTAGTGAGCGCCGAATACTTCATAAAGTGAATCCAAGATTCCGAATTTTTTTAGTATCCAGTAGGCGAGGAATCCAAGAATAAGCGATTTGCATATTCGATCGACGGCATATTGGCTAAAAATAAAAATTCCTGTTATAGTAACTCTAATAAATCTTGATTGTTTGTTACATTTTCATTTGTACTTTAGCCCTGGGAATAGTGCTTGGCGGTTCTTTCAGGATATATTGCCTGCCGCCTAAAACAGACACCGTCATATAATCTTTATCATTCATAATATCGAAATCCATGTTGAATCTGTAAAAATATTGTATGAATTCTGATATGATCTAAAAGAAAAGCTTCGTACTCTTTTTGATCTCTTGGTGATAGTCGTCCCCATAATCCTAAGAAGTTATCTGCCTTAAAATTCCATGCGCGCATAGTGAAAAATTCAAGGACTTCTAAACCAACAGCAATTTTGTTTTGAACATGAATCATACTAAAATGATAAAGATTTTTCGTTAAGGACAATGTCTTTCATGTTTTCTTTGCGATTACTTACAATCGTTTTTGACCGAAACAGAAGAGGAAAAAGTCAATTATATACGCGGGCAGCCACATGAAAAGGATTTGGTTGATTTTGTGAACAAATTTACTTTTCGTCATTGCTCCACCCGGATACCATAGGCCAGCTGAACAAGGATACTCTTCGTATAAATCTCGTCCTAAATCTAAGCATCGCTGCCAAGGTACTTTCTTTTCATCTGGGACATTGATAGTATAAACAGGAACTTGTTCGGATCTAAAAGTCAAAGGGGAAAGTTTTTATTAGATTTTCCTGCAGAGAGTTTGTTTGAATTAGTTACTTCTTTTCAGCTGTGGCAGTTTCATAGCAAATTGTTATAATTGCATTTATTGCGTAATCAACAGGAATAATTTGCGTAAGATTGCTGCCATCGCATATCATTGTTCTTATAACGCCTTTTCCAGCCCCTAGCATAACTCCTGTTGGTCCGTTTAAGTTGTCGACCCATCCAGGAACGGGTTCTATTCCTGAAGGTGATACTGAAAATAGAAAATAGAAGAAAAATGTTCATTTTTAAACTGGAATTGGTATCAGTAGCCAGCCTAACATAGTTTAATAAATTGGCGGCACCCAAAATATTGTTTGATGTATTAAGGGGTCAAGTAAGTGTGCAACACATGCGATCACGGGAAAATGTAGGAGCGGTTAAAATTTCTAAATAAATATCATCGATTACGCAGCTGTGCTGAAGCTCATAGATAGGAAAAAGTGTCCGTTTTGCTTTAACCTAAACTATAATAATTGTAAGGATGTTATAACATTTAGTAACATCACGCAACAGGCTCAACTATCATAACAGTTAGTACGAAGCTTAGAGCCCTGCTAATCTATTCCAATTCATTGGGATATTGTGTTAAAATATAAGTTTGGGATGGCAAACATATTTTGAATGTGTTTCTTAAAATTCTCAAAGTGCTAGAAATAAACCAAATAACATGAAGATAATACGGTCTAAAGATATCAGGAAAAATCAAGAAGAGAACACTTAAAAGTCACAAGCTTGGGAAGTATAATTATAAGGACACAAAAAAATTAAAGTTCAGAATAAGAGACAACAGGGTAAACGCTAAAAGTTTTGTAAATTTCATTAAAAGTTTGTAATGCTCTCATTCCTATAGAAAATGTATGGCGTTATCTTGATGTGTAATGTAACAAGAACAGGAAAACTTAACAGGATGATTGGTGTTTGTCTGCGATAGATATAAAAGAAACAGATAATTCTCACTCAGTCTTAAATCTGAGATTATATATGATATGTTCTGAGAAATTTTCCATTCCAATTGATGCAGCAGTTCTTTCTGGTATAGGTACATTTACTATATATCCTTTTCGCCCAGAAAGTATTACCAAATTTGTCTGAACCATCAGTGTATGTTTGAAACCAGCTGCCAGAGCCACCTTTAGAATAACTATAAGAGTAATGTACGTGGCGAGAAATTGGTGAAGTGGGCAGAATTAAGTAACATGCACCATGTAGGTATTTCACATCAAATAAGGGGCTTCATTCGAATCCGCAAGATGTGTCAAAAAATATAATCCTGATATCCTTTTCGTAATCACAGATATTAAAAAGGTGGTAGTATATGGAGGACTTCCAACACAGCTAACTTAAGTCAATTCTACTGGAAATATAGGAATCCAAGTCTCCCTTGTAATATAAATACGGCGCGCTCCCGCAGCTTAGTAGGGTTAGTAAAGAAAGGTGGTTAAAAATACTCCAAGGCTTTAAACATGTACATCCGTTGAATTTTAACAAGAGTCGAAGAATACAAAAGATTTCACGGTGCAAAAATTTATACCTAGAGAGATCGGTAAAGAATATATCCTACCCCCGGAACGAACGATAATAGCAATCAATTTCTCGAACATAGGTGGAAATTGCAGACAATATTCTCTAAAACATTTTGGTCCTGCTAGATAAAATAAGTTGACTGTTTGAACTTCAAGACTTCAAATCAATTTTGTCGTGAAAATTTGGTCGATGTGTTGTTGCTACTAAGGCTAAGCCGGTAGGTTGCCTCGATTAAGTCGCCAAGCACATTGTGAGAATGTTTAGAGCCTTTCGGTACAAAGAGCATGATAAAACGGTCTAGAGGTCTATAGAAGGAGTTACAGCCCAAATCGTCCTCCCACATATTCAGTCTTTCTCACCAACTGAGAGGGGTATGTACAAACATCGTGAAAGACGAACAAACAAAATGAAAGAACACAATACTTTGGCCAGCAATATAATTCAAGCTGGGAAATTGCCCCCAGAATTATTAAAAGTAATGAAAATAATTGAGGTTTTGAAGCCGGGTAAGCCGTCACGATATTTACTTTACAAGCGAATTTCCTATGGAATTTTTGGGCGAATTCCTGTAAACAGGTTTTGGTCCAAACAGGAGTTACATAGACTACGATAATTCTTTTCTTTTTTTATTGCTCTCAAAATATATGTAAATGTATATGTAAACAAATATGCTATGCTTAGTAATAAATAGAATGCTTCATGTCCCACTTGGCCTGACGATATAAACAAAACAAAGTAACTGAATAACTATTTGCTTTTAAATCGCATTTTTGAAACTTATATAACCGTGAACCCCGAATGCCATTCTCCTAAGAGTTACATATGCATTTCAATGACCGGGCCATCACCGTTTGGGATGCCAGAATTTCCAAAACTGAAAAAATACTGACTAAAGACCTAGAAATTTCAGGCAAGACTAGAGACTTAAGCCCATCACAAATAAAATAAAACTTTAAGGGTTGGGAAAAAAAAGTGATTAATTTTATTTCCAATTTCTAGTTAAAAGAATATTTGATGTATATTAGTCCCACATGAAATAGAAAATGATGCAGTCCATTCGATACATGTTTGTGGTCTACCTCAACGAATCTTACATATTTGAAAATATAAACTCTACTTTCAGTCAGTGGCTCCTCAGTTTAGGCATATTTCATCCCACACATTGCTTCCATAGCCTCCTATACGCATATAATTCTTTAATACAGGGTAGATCACAAATATTATATCTATATAAGAATTTAATATTTTCTTACATTAATTTTTGTAATAAAGAATGTTCATAAATATCTTGGGATTATTATACTATGACAAAAAAGAACTTTTCGATAAATACATATTATTACAAAAAAAAAAAAACAAAAACCTGAAACCTAGTAATAGCTATTTAACGAAATTTTGACTTTGTATAATTATTTTATTTATTTATGACCCACCCTGTAGAATGCTTACCGTGTTCTGATTAAATTTACGACACAAAGATAATAAGTTTGAAACAATGATAAAGAGTGAAATGAACTGTAGTTACTCCCCACTATCTTTCATTTCCCTCTGAAGTTTTCTAATAAGGGGAAATGGATTTGACAGTTAACATTTCACAATTGAAATATCTTGTAGAATTTTTCCGTCGTGGATTAGAAAGGAAAAATTGTGTTTATTTTAATTTTTTGTATTAATCAAATTAAAATGCCATTCGCAATATTTCCTGTGGTAATTTTAATTAGCAATTCCCAATATTTCCTATGCTAATTTTAATTAGTTTTATAACAAAAGTCATTCAAAACAAAAGTAAGTAGGCTTTTGTCTTAAATCCAAGCAAGAACCGGAGTATGTAAAATGAACTACTCCTTCCCTATTCGCCAGTATGTTAAAAACAATCTATGCTTGGTTATTGAAAAATGTAAACATTTCCCCTTCAGAGCAAACCAAGTATATTTCTCTCTCTTACACACAAATGATCAATTTCCTTAAAGCTACATGCATTTCTTTCTTTCAAAATTCGCATTAATTTTACCTACACTGGTGGGTGATATTTTTCTACTGAAAAGCTGTTTAAGAGATTTCTCTTTAATCGTATACGCTCGCCGTCCACGTCTATGCCACTGAGCTTTGATACGTTATACAGGGTGTCCCGTATGTGATCTGGCAACCGAAGGCTACGGATAGGTCATGCTTAGACAAACAAAAAATTGTATGGGTGGGGGGAGCGAAATCGTAACGGTTTCCGAGATAACGGAACTTTAACATATTTGGGTATGTTTTTATAGATCACCCTGTAACTTCTGAACGTTACACCCTATGATGATGACTTAAACTTTGGTAGATAGGTAATCGTTGGATCTTTCCAATGGTCTATAAATTTTTCCCCCACCCTTTCCGTTTTGATGTCATGGCTCAACAAAGTTAAAATTTCGGAATTTCTACTCGTTTTTTTTTTTTTATTTAACTACTATTTTGATCAAAAAACACGTCATCAATATCAATTTTTCATATTTAATTTATAAAGCCCAAAAGCTTAGCTTTAAAATAATCTATCACACTCTGTACCCAAAATGTAACCCTTTCTGCGTTTTTTGCACTTTTTCTTAAACATGTCCAGCGAAAATGGCACTTATTGAACTTTTTCAGCCATTTTCGTAGTCTTAAAGTTTTGCTTTATCGATTATCGCAGTTAGTACAATAAAATTCCTCTCGCCAAAGATTTAGCATTTTTTGATGAATTTAACTGCATTTCTGATGGTCAAGAGTTATATGAATACTTTGTGAATATAAACCTAACAAATTATGCATTTCACTGACAAGAGAGCTTGATTAATGCTTCCGGCGAGTAATACAAACATCGTGTAAAACTGCACAAGCTCTTAATGATACCTCAAATATCAAGTTAGGTACACGAATTCGAACAGGTTCGCTTCGTCTTCGTCTAATTTTTATAATAGCTCAGCTCATTGTATAACGTCACTGGCTGTTATAATATTACGAAGTCGAAGAATTGGATTCGGATAGGCCAAATTGAATAAATAACTAATAAAGAAACGCCATATCGGGTGAAAACCTACAAAACCATCGAGAGTACTTCCCAAGCCATGAAACAGAAATCTATATTTATGTGTGTGAGTCCGTTTTCTAAAATGTTCTATACTGATACTTATGGAAAAGTGCCAAACATTGACTTTATATATGCTATAGAGCCTAAACTATTATCCATACAGGAAAATAATCTTCTAGTAATTTAATGCTTGGTTCCTTACCTTCCCAAAGGCTACACTTCTTATATACCTTACTTAACAAAATAATAAAATAGTTTTGATTACAAAGTAACCTTACCATTTTACGCTTAATACCTCTCAGCTGAGTGATAACTGCATGTGTGTATGTGCAGTCCGAATTTGTAGGCAACTACATTCGATATCAGCAGCCCACGGCATCCCATGACGGCACAGCGACATTACAATGATTACTCAGCTGAAAATTTTTGTTTGATGAATCGTAGTCATTTCGTTAAGATAAATTTTTTTAAATAATTTTGTTAGAAAAGGTATGAAAATTTTACTACGGTTCGAAAGATAAGAAAACAAGCTTAAGATTATCCGAAAACCATTATTCTGTATGAATAGTAGTTTAGGGTAGAGGAGCTATTCAAATCAAACTTTTGTCAGCTTTACATAAGAACACTGAAAATATTTTAGAATGTAAGGACTCCGTTGTGCCTCGCATGTGGTAGGGAGGGAGTCTGTTTCATGGCTTGTGAAGTATTCTCGAGGGTTTTGAAACGTAAGCCACTCAGTAAAATGTATTAGTGTGCTGTGTTTGTATTCGTTTCGTCATGGCTGTAATGAAATCCTGACATTTTGAAGTAGGACATTCTTTATAATCCAAATTGCTATGTAAAATAAACAAATTTTTAGCGCCCCCTTATTTTCAGATAATATTTCTAGGCGTTGCCTTTATATGACTGACATAATTTAGGCAGCAATTACAATTTCATAAAATATGAAATGTCAGAAATGTTGAAATGACGCACAATAGGCCGTGTTGTTAACCCCCCCCCCCCCTTCTGCCACGATCATAGGTCATACTTTTATTGAAATGCTGAACACGTACACTGTCTTCAAACGTTACCCCGCTTCCTTATTAGTTATTTATTCAATGATAGGCCCTCAATAATGGAAAATACATAGCGACCTCATAGTGAATTTTTAAATTTAAATATTTCTTTATATTGCTGCATTTGTTTTTTAAACAATACTGATATAAGCGAACCAAAAAAGTAGAGAACCATTTGTAGACCAATTTTTCAAAGTGACGTAAATGAAATTGGAAATCAACAAATTTTAAATTTTAAGAAATTTGTCGTTTTGCTTTAGCTGCATACTAGCTTAAGCATAGCACTTGACTTATAGATTTAATGGAAAACTCTTATAAGAAATACTCTAGATGTATTCAAACAAAATTATTAACCGTTATAACTCTCTCACAAATCACCATAAAGAAGATGTTGTGTTTCAACTATATTTGGACCCGTTCTTAACTCAATCTTTCAACCCTCCTTACTCATATACACGATTCGGAAACTCAACTCAATCTCGACTCAATATTTCAAATCTCCATGTAAGCATGATAAATATATCTTGAAATAGAAATTTTAAATTTCCTTGAAAAAGGAGAAAACCGTTATTAATTAGTAAGTGATATGGAATAAACGAATCTACTATCTGGGACAATAAAAAAATTTGAGGGAAAGAATTGAAAGCAGTATGTCATCTCGCCCATTATCAAGCTCAAAGTGCTCTTATACAAGAAATCCTCTATAAGAATACAAAATATGACGAAGATATTGGTGATTTGGATTGAGGACAATACTCCAAAGAAATATCCACAAGTACCTACTTGTATAGTAAGACAAAAACGTGTGAGTATTTTAACAGCATTATTATTAATTAGTATTATTAATTTGTCAAGTGAATTGGACTTCGACAAAAATCAATATGGAGGATGTGAATTAATTACTGGTTGATAGCGACTTAACTGATGCTGAGTTAATTCACATGATATCTGAAGCCCAAATTGCCGCTGCTTCACCAGGTATTCCCCGGTAATTTGACAACCTTTAAATTAATAGAAATAGCACTTTGCCCACCGCTTGAATCAGAATTGGTACAATGAACTAATAAAAATACTTGTTTTTCAAAATCCCCATTTCTCAACAATAAACATCAAATCTTCATAATATCCGGATTCCAGAGGATTGTCTAACAAGTTTTACCATAAGACAGGTTACTTTAACAACCTCATACTACTGAGATAAGAATTTTAACGACATTTTTATTTTATTTTTTTATATTCGAGTACACGTGCTTTCCATTTTTTTCATATTTGGTTCGACAGACGTAGGAAAACGTTTACTACACCAGCTACCAACTGTGTGAATAGATTCATCTGCAAGTTAAAATATATATATATATATATA
Organism: Dioctria linearis; assembly: GCA_963930735.1. Classification (NCBI taxonomy): domain Eukaryota; kingdom Metazoa; phylum Arthropoda; class Insecta; order Diptera; family Asilidae; genus Dioctria; species Dioctria linearis. Next base: position 325,819,713 of record OZ005740.1, on the reverse strand, counting down.
TATGTATGTATATATATTGGGTGCCCCGTAAGTGGTGTGATACCCGAAGTCTATGGATAGATCATAATTATGCAAGCAAAAAACAAGTTTTACTGGCCTCAGTATCATACAACAATTGAGTCAGTTTCATAATTTCAATGAACTCCAAGCAACAAACGAGAATTTCGTATCATTTCTCTTGAAACTTCGAACCTTTTTCTAATAAATCACTTATTAACTGAATTTTGTTGGCATAATTAACTACTCTCATTTAACTTTATGTATAAAGGTTAAAAATATTCAAAAATTTGCTTAACTTACCGATGCTGGGTCTTGTGATAACCACTGGCATTTCTGGGTAATGATCACGAACAAGAATCTCCGATAAACGTTTCGAGTACGTATAAGTGTTGGGATGGGGTTGAATTAAGCTTGGTGTGATTTTATCTAAATCTTTCACATCCATCCATTCGGCCATTCTGATTAAATCCTCAGGTTTATGTGGATATTCATAGACCTTTTCGTGCATTACTTCCTGATCACAATTACAAAAAGCTGTAGACAGATGGATAAAGCTTATGAGATTTTTCATCTTTTTGGCTATGTCCAATGCTCGTTTTGTGCCAGTTGTATTCATTTGAATTGCATCCGTAAGGTTACCTTCAAGCTTAAGGGTTGCAGCCAAATGGAATACTATGGAAGTTTCATCTTCAATTTGTTTCAGTTGGTCTGGATTAACACCGAAGGCTAGATTGAACAGGAATGCGGTATAGTTATTAGAAAGACAGTCTAAATTGATATTATTAATTTCGGTTTACTTACAGTCATAGCATACATCTCCTTGGAAAACTTTAACCTTTTTAAGTACGTTGGGTTTTTCATCTCTTATCCGTTGGAAAATCTATGAATTTTCGTGAGTTTGAATTTTTAGTTTTGATACTTTTCAATTAATTCAATATACTTACAGGCAGTTTGAACATATCTGCCAGTCGAGTTTCTGGAGTCTTTCCCCTTTTCGTTCTCATCAAAATGAAAATTTGTTTCAATTCCGAACAAGAATATAAAAGTTTCTCAACAAGAACTTTTCCCATAAATCCAGATGCGCCCGTGATAAATATCGAGCGATCCTTATAGAACTCTTGAACTGGTGTTAGGCTTGTCATTTTTGATATTTATCTAAAAAAAAAAAACGTTAGATTATAATTTCACATTTAATTCACTAAAATCCGTAAAGATATGTAACGTCAAATTAGAATTAATAAAGAAAAGGAAGTAAAAAATTTATTCTGCAACATGTTTGCACAAAATATGGTGTAAGAGCAGTTGGCCCTATCACCTTTAAATTTAGTAGTAAAATAAGAATTTTCTTTTAAAACGGTGTCTGAGAGATCAGCAATTTTACTGGTGAAACGGAAGTGAGGTAAGAACTGAAATATTGACCTCTACTCCCATATCGTTAGCTTTTTATACCCTAGATGAAATCTATAACGTATACTAAGTTTGTCCTTCTATTTGTAACGCATAGAAATAATTATGGTAGAGCAAAATGGTTTTGATACCCACGCATAATTTTAAAACTCTCTCTGTCCGTCTGTCTGTCTGCACAATAATTCAAGAACGCGTTTTACTTAGAGAACTAAAATTACGCACGCGGGATTTTTTAAAAAAAAAAGTAAATTTAAGTTCGAAAATGGGATAAATCGGGTAACTACTTCAAGAGGTTGCCATACAAAAATTTCCTTTTTCACTATAGAAACTGCCTGAAAACGCGTCAACATAGAGAGAAAAAATTTGATATAGAGTATTTTTATAGCAAACATTAATAAAATTTAAACAATGGACTAAATCGGGCAATCCTTTTTTGGTGTTGCCATATAAAAATTTGGGATTTTCACATATACTGTGAAAACGATCAGCCCTATACATTTTTATTGTACTAAAAAATTCTTCAGAATATCAAATTGATTATAATCATTTTTTCTGTCCGACGAACCGTTCTAGAAATATATCCTCAAAACCACTTAAAAAATCAAAATCGCACACAATGGGTGACCCTACGAAATTACATACGGGCATTCATCTAGGGTATCATTAAAATTATTCTTAGAAAAATTCTAGCTGTTTTACTTGATTTTCACTTAAATCCGATTAGAAATTCAAGAACTCTTCCACTTACTCATATAAAACATTTTTGTATTGTATTGTATTGTATTGTATTAGCCAATTATAATAACTAAAACAATGCCACTGCTTCACTAAATGTAGAAAAATTCAAACTTTTTCCGATATTTGGATACTTTTCTTAGTTATTCTATGCTTCACCCTGGCAGCACCTTTCATCAGTTTATTGTTAATAATACTTTTGGACAACACGGTGCCACTTTTAGTGAACAAATCAAAACTATTTCGATTTCTTCCAAATAGAATTTCAGTTTTGTGGCGAAAATTGACAGCAATACCGTAATACTGTAATATTGTCAGAAGTAAAGCCTGACTGTAATAATTTTGCTCACAGACCAAAAATGGCATATATGAAATATAAATACGATTTTGAAAATAAAAACAAAATTTAAAAACAGTTCTGGTATATTTCTTTATTATTTCTGAACTTGTTTTAAAAGGATAAAAAAATAAATCACGGTAGCCTAAATTACTGAATAGCCAATATGTCTATAAAAAATATAGCATAATGAGAAATTACTTTAAGCCCAGATAGTACACATAGGTATAGCAGCGCTTGGGAACCCTTATTGAACTCTTTTGATGTAAGAAGCAGTTTCCATGCGTATATCGAAATAAAAATAATATAATGCTAAAAATAATGCCGAATAATTTATAACAAATGTGAATACTTTTAAAGCTATGAGAATGCCAGACCTACCACACAAGCTACCGTGGCTCCGCTAGCGCACAGTTCGGGTTTGCTCGCATACATTAAGTCGGTTAACAATAATTCCTAATTCCACTCTTTCAAAAAACTCTCTATGAAATTTCTAAATTTGCTAAAATCATGAAAAATTTATCAACAAATATTCGAAATGGCTGGTGCTCTCCATTTCAGTAGGCTGTCGACATTTTACCTTATAATAATAATTATACCAAAAATTAAAGCTCTAACATACTTAAATAAGAAAAATTTAAGAATTGGCAGGTTATAAAAGTAAAGGAACAAACAATAGTAGCAGCTCTGTTCCTACCACCACCACCACCGCCGGAGACTCAAATAGCGTGAAAGCAAACAAACCATTATAGAACTGGAAGTCTTAAAATTTCCAGAAATGTTTACTTCTAAATGGAAAAATGTTACAATTTTGATTTAAGATATCCTTAAATGTTTTGTTAATTCCTAAAGAAAAATTATAAAACATACCGTGAATGATTAGAGTAGCTAACGTACCCTAGGTACAACCTAATTATTTGTTAAATTATGACCTTTTTATAACCAAAAAACTTGATCATATCTGCCCAATGCGATAAAGTACGACCGCACTAGTGCTAGAAAGCAAAGATAACCTAATAAGAAGATAGGACGCCGCCGAACAAAATTGCTAATTTTCGGTGTTTTTAACTTAATGACAACTTAGGACACAGAAGAATTTTCCGATTGTTTTACATTTAAAACGCACAAGGGTAGAAAAGGAAAGAAAGAAAGATAAAAATAACAAATCAAACTCTCTTTAAAACTTTTATGAACAAAGATAAAAAATGTGAAAGCGCAGATTGCATGCAATGAAACAGAACAGCAAATGATTCATCTTCGTAAATGAATGAGAAGGGGCGAAGTTTTCAGGTTTTACTTTCATAAAATGTTCCCGCGCTTTTGTGAAAATAGTTTTTGCTGAAATAATATGAGACTCATCCAATGTTTGTTAGTGTAATTTCTATGATATTTGAACAGATCGTGCTTCTGTTTACATTCGTTTTGCTCTGAAGAGATTAAATGGGAGAATTTCATGCTAGATTCTCTGATATTTTCAGGAAAAATGAAAATTTCATTTGAAAGGAATTTTATATCTCCTTTCGGCACCTTGGCCAAAGCGAAATTTATCTTTTTCTTAAAAAATAGAGGTAGTGGTGTGACCTGATGTAAGTACATTATTATGAATAGTTTGAAAGGATTTTGAAGGTATTCAAGAAGATTTTATCATTCGGGTAATCCTGCATCCTCTCAATTTTTGTTTTTAACTCCTTATCTCAGTCGCACTACAATATTGCATAGCCAAGTTCTTTTTCCTCATTCATGCAAAAAACGAAAGTATATGTCATTACCTGTTTTGGTCTAAAAAGCACGACAGATTTCCAATTTTGTTTGGCTGTGTCCTATCTTCTTAATATTAGGTTATCTTTGACTTCGCTATGCACTATTGTAGTGCAACTGAGACAACGAGTTAAAAACAACAAGTAAACAAGTGAAAAAGCTAGAATTGGTCTAATAGCAATTCTTATGATACCCTAGATGAATGTCCGTATGAAATTTCGTATGGGTACCCATTTGAGCAATTTTGATTTTTGCAGTGGTTTTTCGCATATATTTCTAGAACGGTTCGTCGGACAGAAAAATGATTATAACCAATTTTATAGGATTTCATATTCTGAAGAAGTTTTTAGTACAATAAAAATGTCTCGGACTGATCGTTTTCACAGTATACGTAAAAAACATAAATTTTTATATGGCATTACTAAGAAGGAGTTGCCCGATTTAGTCCATTTTGAAAATATTGTTTGCTAGTACAATGAAAACACCATGCACTAAATTTCAGCTCTCTACGTCGGTCGACGCGTTCTCAGGCAGTTTTCAAATATATAGCGGAAAACGAAATTTTTGTATGGCAACCCCACGAAGGAGTTGCCCGATTTGTCTCATTTTCGAACTTAATTTAACTTTTTTTTTTAAAGTCCGTGTACAAAATTTCAGCTCCCTAAGTGTACGCGTTCTCGAGATATCGTGCGCACAGACAGACAGACGGACGGACGGACGGACGGACATGCAAAAATCAAAATAACTTTTAATATTATTCGTGGGTGTCCAATCCATTTTGCTCTACCATCATTATTTCGAGGTGTTACAAACGGAATGACAAACTTAGTATACCCTATAGATTTCATCTAGGGTATAAAAATTGAGAGGACGTAGGATTACCTGAATGATAAAATCTTCTTCAAAATCCTCTCAAACTATTCATAATAATGTACATCAGGTCACACTACCTCAATCTTTTAAGAGCGAGTCGAATGAAAACAGAAGCACGTGCGTTCAAATATCAAACATTGGTTTTACTATAAAAAACATTGGATAATTCTCGCAATATTTCAGCCAAAACCGGTTTTCACAAAAGCGCGGGAGCATTCTATGAGAGTAAAACCTGAAAACTTCGACCCTTCTCATTCATTTACGAAAATGAATCATTTGCCGTTCTATTTCGTTGCATGCAATCTGCGCTTTCACATTTTTTATCTTTGTTCAAAAAAGTTTTAAAGAGAGTATGATTTTTTATTTATTTTATTTTTATTTTCTAGCCGTGTGCATTTTAAATCTAAAACAGTCGGAAATCTCGCCCCTGTCCTGTCTTGTTTTAGGTTATCTTTCCTAGAAAATATGACTTTCTATTACTTCCCTTATTATTTCTTATTCAAAAGTAAAGTTCCTATGTTCACGACTCATTGAACGATCATACCATATTCAGCGCAACATGTATTGACGAGTACGATACGATGGAGCAACGCTTGTCAAGATATACAATAAATTTAGGAAACCTGTTTCAGTACTAATACTGATAGAAATTTTTTACTTATGATTTCGTTTCCTTAAGGAAAATTCACAATTGTACAGCAATTCTGATCTATCTTAAGTTTTACTCTTATACTCTCGAAATAAAATTGGTTAAGAGCTTATTTGATTGATCGACAGTTGTCACTCCGAATATATCTCATTTTGCGTTTTTAGTAAATTAAAAAAGCCATTCAAAAATAATCATTCCAGTAAAGGAACAGAGCTAATAATTCGCATACAATTAGAAGTTGCGAGCGTAGCTTAAAATGAATATTTGGGCATCAAGAGACATGTAATCGTATCGTACTTGAAAACAAAATCATCTTGCACCTATGCAATATGCCTTTCACCATAACGATTATATGTATAACACTGCGGTAATGCAACATTGCGATTCCATTACAAATCATGCGCACAATTCTCAATCACACTAATTTTTAGGCATACTAATATAGTACAAAACTATTCACTATTCGGTACTTTACTTAAAATTAAAAGAAAAATAAAATAAAATTTCATTTTCTTACTAATTTCTTATTAACGAAAAAACACTTATCACACACTTTCGACCGAATTAATCTGCCAACTTTAAACACAAATCTAACATACGTGTTAATTCGACGACTCGATTGAAGGAACTGATACAAAATACTTTTATAATCAGTAAATATATTTAGATACATAATATTCCTTAGAATATAATTTCTCTACCGTCGCTTTTCTAAACAAGAAAAGAATTAACCAATAGCAGTTTATATTGTTAAAAAGTCCTTCAATAAAAACCAGAAAAATGAATGTCAAACAAACCCCAAAAAATTACTTCGTTTTATTGAACTTAAAAACCTGTCATGTATTTTAATAGCAGTAAATATCATTTACCTCATTTAACCTTAAAATTACCATAATGTTATCATCAAAGCCATTTAGTTTTTCCTTCAAGGTAATTAATGTTGTTGAACTAATTCTAGATGCATAACTGCAAGCTATTGCTCACTTAAAATGAAAGTAAAAGTTATATACGTACGCACTCACTACGTTTTCAAAAGCATCATTATTATTAGTCATTACTATAAAAGATCAGTAATTAATAGGCGTCATAATTTCTAGTATTCTCACCGTTAATAATTTATAATGCAAACTGTTTTTTTTTTTTCTGTCCTATAAATACATAAATAAACCCAAGTGTCTATATACAGTTCACCATAAACATTATATTAATTCCAATTTCAATCACTTTGATTCTTTCGAAGGTTTTTGAATCCATAATTAACTTCATATTAATGAGGTATCTACACAGTAAACAACTTTTAATCTGGGCAATTTAGTGCCTACTCTTTAAGTAGTAATTATCAACAAATAAAAAAAATTACACATCGCTATTAATTTTAATGTTCAATGTTGTAAATGAATGTAAATGAATTACACACGAAGTAGTAAAATTACACATTTTCTCAGTAATTGAATTCAAAATTACGCACACGATTACAAACAATGCAATAAAAGTGTTAAATTCAAATGAAAATTATTTGTTTACTTTTTAAAGCAACCGTGTGGTTATTCTGGAAGTAAATTTGTATCGCGAAATAACCAGTAATGAAAAATTTGATAATAATGAAAAATTAATTTAAAAAACGTAAGAACTGTTCAATAATGAATAGTGTGATGTGCGGTGCTGTCTTAATAATCGCCGGAAAAATCCCGGAAAGACGTTTTTCAGGGAAGTTGAAGTCCTGCAATTAAGATAGAAACTTTACTTTCTGTAAATACGGTCAAAGGAAGTGAAAAAGGGAAGGGGATTAAAATTAAGAGTTCAAAATATTTCTTTGTTTATATTTTTGTGTTCCCAAATTTGTTTGTTTGTTTTGCTTTTGTTCTTCAATGTGTCAATGGCAGTTCACAATTTTGTTTTATTTTAAATTATTATGCCAGAGCCCCCTACTGGAATTGCCCTCTTTTAGAGAATTTTATTACCATTGAGGGAAACAGGGAAAGAATGGAATTATTCAGGAAATAAAATCAAACCCAAGCTATTGCTCTTTTTATACCCTAGATGAAATCTAAAGGCTATACTAAGTTTGTCATTCCGCCTGTAACACCTCGAAATAATGATGGTAGAACAATATGGATTGGACACCTACGCATAATATTAAAAGTTATTTTGATTTTTGCAAGTCCATCCGTCTGTCCTTCCGTTGTCGGTCCGTTTGTCCGTCCGTCTGTCCGTCTGTCCGTCTGTGCGAACGATAACTCGAGAACGCGTACACTTAGAGAGCTAAAATTTTATACACAGACTTTAAAAAAAAAGTAATATTAACTTGGAAAATGAGACAAATCAAATCGGGCAACTCCTTCTTGGGGTTGCTAGACCAAAATTTCGTTTTCCACTATATATTTGGACACTGCCTGAGAACACGTCGACGTACAGAGCTGAAATTTGGTACATGATACTTTTATTGTACTAGCAAATAAAATTTCAAAAATCAACTGCATCGGGCAACTCTTTCTTGGTGTTACAATATAAAAATTTAGGTTTTTTACGTATACTTTGAAAACGATCAGTCCAAGACATTTTTATTGCAGTAGAAACTTCTTCAAAATATATGAAATCCTATAAAATTGGTTATTATCATTTTTCCTGTGCGACAAACCATTTTGGATATACAGGGTGATTCTGATCAAGATACCTTCCGGTATACCACGCGATTCCTTGAGGTAAGATGATCAAAAAGTTGTTCCACATACCGCCCCCCCCCCCCCTTCCCTAGAAACCTTCCTTTAGGAGTTGTGGCCAGTTGAAGATTTCGCCAATATTCGAGAGAATAAATGAGTATAACTTTTGAACCACGCTATGGATTTTGGTTAATGTTGGCTTATTACATAGCCAAGTATAGTAGCTGTCGAAAAGTATATTACTCTGTATTTTTTATTAAGCATCTTGAAATTATTCTCAAATATTTCCAAAATTTTGATTTTTTTTACACAATTTTCATAAATCCGTTATATATTTCAAAAACTTTTGTGTGTAAAAAAATTAAAATTTTGGAAATATTTGAGAATAATGTCAAGATGCTTAATTAAAAATTTCAGAGTAATATATACAATATATACAATACGAAATTTCATAAGGGCATTCATCTAGCTAGGGTATCATAAGAACTGGTCTTAGACCAATGCAGGCTTTTTTACTTGTTTTTATATATGAATAAATAAATCTAAAACTGAATTTTGATAAAAAAAATTACAAATGATAATGACAACGTGACTTTGTTCCTAAAATGCGATTCTTATAACATAACTTCATCCATAAAAAGCGACATTTAGCGTTAAAATTTGACTTATTTTCGAAAGGCCGCTTCCTAAAAAACTGAGTGACACTTAGAATATAGAGACAACAGGAAGTGTTGATGCCTGTAAGATTTATGTGCGAGAGCGTGGCTTTTTTCAGGGTATCGTGAAGTAAATCAGAATTATATTGAAGAAAGAGATAAATGTATTTTCAGCTGTCAAACGAAGTTTCCAAATTTGCAACAATTTGAATCTGGTTAAAATATACGTGGGAAATCATATTTTAGGGAAGTATAGGTAGAAAATATTATCATGTGTATTTCACACAAATTTCTATATAAAATTAAATTCAAATTAATAACAAAAACGATGAAATATAAAAGATATGTTTACATTTGTGACAGCTGAAAACTCCTTGGATATCTTGGCGCAGTGGCAACGACTAAGAGCATTTTCGGTGAGAGCACCCGCAGTATTTTCAACCATATAGTTTTTTGCTCCGCTCTCTATATTGATTCTACTACACGGCTGTACTGAGCTTTTACTGCAGCGACAACAGATACTAACCCTACTAGAATTTGACTACGCTAAATTTGGCTTATCACACTTCCTGTATTTTCTATATTCTAAGGGCTTTTTTGACTTTTTTTCATTACAATTTTTGCAACCGAAGTCACTTAGCCCTTGCCGCTGTGATTTTTATCATAGTCAAGTGATATATATATATTGTCATAGAAACAAGTAATATCAAAGATGTCAAGTAAGTATAAAAATAATAAATATTTGTATTTATTAGCTCCAATTTTATGAACGTAAAACAACAAGAATGGATCACGCATAAAAGATATCACAGATTTTCTTTTTTTTCTTCATATTTTTCTATATATAGAGTACATTTTAAGCACGGTGACGTCACTGTATGTCAGCTACAATGTGTCAAAAATTTAGTGAGAATAACTTGTATTGCTCTGGAGGCAACCCCGTTCAATCGAACGGTTCCAGAATGCGCCTGAAAAAAGCTTGCTTGTGTATGTAGTATACTAACGTCAATGTCAGCCTTTTTTTGTTGGTATTGATCCTAAAGCAGAGAATTATAAAAAGTCTTGCGTTTCAGAATCACAGGAGCTGCTTGAAGATGATGAGTTCATAAGCTCAAGCTCAATAATAATTGCTTCCATTTTGAATAATTGTTGCCTTTAAAATAATGTCAAAGGTTAAACTGTCAAATGAAATTAATATGAAATGCCAACTAGCTTTTGTTTGTGTGAGTGAACTCACAGTGAGTCCAAGAACATTTTCAAAGTGAATCTATAATGCTTTTTGTTGTGTTGCCTCCGGGAACATTCAATGACGTCATTTTTGCTTTAAATGAACGTTTTGACAGCACTTAGATTACCTCTAGAACGAACCTGATGATAATGAAAACTACATTAGCTATAGGTCTGTTTACTGTTACTCTAGAGCAGAAAAGAGCAGAAAAGAACAGAAAATTGTGTTTAATGAACTTAGAGCACTGCTCTAAAGTACTCTAAAGTAAACTGAACTGTGTTCAATGAGCCTGCTCTAAAGTGAACTGGAGTAACCTATAGCAATATTTTCTGTTCTACCTTTTTCGAAGGTCGGACGTGTTTCCAAGTTCGCTCGCTTCAACGCTTGGACTAGAGTAGGGGTTTTCCGAAGATTCTTTCTCCCTGGTGATGCCTTCAATGCATCATCAGACATGCAATCTCTCGGATATATTTTTGGTGTTTAGTGTGTAGTGTTCGTCATTGATCTGATCAACTGTAACGGTGAATTAAGCGTGGCGTCGGTAACGGTAGTTTCATTTTCATGAAACTACTTGTGTTCCGTCGACCTATACAACAAAATTATACAAATACAATTACAAATATAACCATACAACTATATAACAAATTACATAAAAAATAATACAATCATAAATACAATACATTCAACATTTAGCCGTACATGGCAATCAACACTTGGCCAGACATGGTAATCAACATATAGCCGGACACGGTACACTTTTTTGGCTATATACCCCATAGGGTCAGGCCATGTGAGGGAACTCCAGGCTAGTCGTGCCCATAGTTCTGGAACAAAATCAATAGTAGAAGAAGCAGAAGAAGAAGTAAATAGTGTTGACAGTTCTGATACAATTCAAATAATTGCGTTTTTTATGGAAAAATAAATTTCTGGACTACTCTAGTGGAATAATTTAACTAATAATTGTGTTTTTGTGTGTTCAAAAAGTTTCTTTGCATTAATCATGCATTAATTTGAGCGATTGTGCTTTTTGGTGATAAATCTCATAAAATTTGTATTACATGAGCAGTCTGCTCTTTTCTGCTCTACTTTTAATTTGTCAGTTAACCTAAGTTGAGCTACTCTGCTCTGCTGTGAGCTGCTCTGAAGTTCATTAAACAAACCCTATATGTTCTAAGATTGGAACTAACCAGGTTGTTTGATTGCAGGCCGGCAGATGCCAAATGGTTAACAGAGTAGATATCCAGCAGATTTGTCAGATAAATATTTTTATTAAAATTTGCATTATAATATTCTTTTAGATGCCAGCCATTCCCTTTAACTCGTACACGAATTTGTCTATTTCTTTACTATTTTCGACACTCTCGTAGACCCACTTTTCGTCATCACAGCGAGCTGAAATTTGGCACACAGGTTCATGTCGCGTGACAATTGAATCTATCAAAATTCGAACCGAAGATTTCCATGGAAAACCCGGAAAATCGGAAAAAATCATTTGAAAATTTGGTACAAATTTGATTAGTGATAAATCCGTTTCAGGAAAAATGCAGAGTTTTCCGATTTTTCCGAAAAATTTTCCGGAATTTTCCGACTTTTCCGGAAAATTTTCCGATAAAAAAGTTTTCTAAATTATGCCGGATCAAGTTCCCTACCAACTGGCAAAAAATCGAGCAAAATTCATGTAAAACGCTTTTCCGAAGTTTTTCCGACCAAGGAAGCGTTTGAGCGTTTTGTAATCTAAGACAAAGTTGTAGAGCGAAATGAGTTGCATAATAATTTTTACTCGTATAATTTTTTTGAAAAACTGGTAAATCAGTGTCTTTGCAGACGTCATAAAATTGTTTTAAAATATCTCCATGCAGCACGTAATAACAATTTAGTTAACGTGAAAAAGGCAGAAAATAAAATAAGTAAAAAACGAGTTTTCGAACAAATCTGAGGCCAAGCCGCACGAAAAAGTAGAAAATAAACTTTTCTTCACACACAGAGATTTTATTCGCTGACAATCACCGATATATTTCAGTATGATCAATTCAGAGGTAATAAGTGATTTGATTCATGAAGAGAAAGAATATTCAAGAGAAATGTCCCAATCAAAAAATCTGAGTCCACCTCTGTGTGTGAAGAAAATTTTATTTTCTACTTTTTCATGCGGCTTGGCCTCAGATTTGTTTGAAAACTCGTTTTTTACTTATTTTATTATTTACCTATTTAATAATAATAATAATTTTGCTTTGTGTAATTTTCTTTCCATTTTTTTCAGAACCTGTACCGGATGACTCAGAGATAGTGGCACCTCAGTGATCGGATCTCTCATCAAAGTAGATGTTCGTATGAAGCATCAGCACCAATAGGCTAGCCTGAGCATTTGTTTATGACACTTTTATTTTACGAGCCAAATAGGAGGTTCACTAACTTTTACTTGGGTGTCGGAAAAAATAGTGTAGAATTGTCATTGGTATCATCAGTACCCGCACAGCGAGCTTTATGCTTATCTAACAAAGACGGGAAGTGATTGACAGCCCTGAGTATCAATACTGCCTAGACGGAGAGACTGAGACAACCAAACACTTTCTGTGCGATTTTTTGGTCTTTGATCTCCTATGTGCGGATGAGCTGAAAATCCTACCTCACCTGAACTTGATGCGGTTAATTAACAAGACCTGAAGGCAAAAAATCACCTCATTCAATGTCTATATGGATATATCAGAAACATTTCACTTAATATCGACTAGATCTCTCACTATAAAATTTTTAATTCTCTGTAGTCTAATAAGACTTAAAATTTCCGCATTATTCACTTGTAGTTGCAGTGATGGAAGATTGTGTATGGTGCACGTAATGTTCTAACAGCTTAAATTGTTGTAATTTGTGCAATTATCTCTCGGTTTTTTGCTTTGTTTGAGAGTAAGTAATTACCCCATACCAGATGTCCAACATTCTACCACCTGGCGGTTACCGGTAATCAACTTGCCTGGAAACCGACAAAATTGGCTTTTGGAACAAGAACACATTTTGGGTGATGGGAATACTCTGCTATTGAATAGAGAACTGGATGAAGTCTTCAGAGAAATGAACTGATTGCAGTAAGGGGATTAATCTAAGACAGATGGTAAGATGCAGGTGAGTATGCTTGTTCAGGTCCAGAGTAATCTAGATTAATGGTGAAATATTTTCAACTGAACTAAACCGTCACTCGTTTCGTTCTTAAACCTAAAGTGTTTTATTCACCACAGCTAGAGCTCGTTATACGATAAAAATTTTTATTTTCTTGCATACGTTTCAGTTTTTTTCCCATTCGGTATAGATCTGACAGTTTCTATTTCAGTTCAGTGACTGTTCTGTTTTGTAGAAAAGAATTTACCATTAAGATCAAGCGGGCGTGCGGTCATTTGTAACGGCAGCGGTTGGGCGTATTCGAAAAGACCTATGGGATATATGAGAGAAATAAAACACTAATTAACCAATAATCATTTATTTGTTTGTCTTCAGATACATTATCATTGTGTTTAAACTCAAATTGTTGAAAACCAGTATCTTAAACTCAGAAGAAAAAAAAATCAAATAACATAACTTAAACATTCTTTGGATCAAAAAACAATTTTGGAACGCAAAATCGTCTTACACACCGCAGACTAGTATAACTACCTAATAAAAAACAATAAAAGTGACAATTATACTTAGATATAGTTTTTTTCAAGATCAGTTTTTTCATCAGGATAACATTCATTGAAAATGAAGCTAGTCTGGCTTCTGCAAATATTTCTCCGACATGATGTACATTGTGTCTTCTATTGCCTCCTTGCTTAGTTCATTACCAACAGCATCTACAACATCCATATTCAAATGCTCCCTTATATTTCTTTTCAGTTTTCTTGGAAGGCTTACCATCGTTGCTCTTCTTTGGACGTACTCTTTTGTCAATTCAATGCCTAATGCACATAAATACTTTCACCTTTTTTTTTATCACACTATTTGCCTTCAATATCACCATGGCATTTATTTCAGTAATATCAAGAAGACGAAAAAAGAGTGTTAACGGCCATCTATTAGTCTTCCTTGATGTCGAATACATCTTTACTTTTATATCGACTTCATCGACATGGCCTTTTGTTTTGTTGTAAAAAGTAATGATGCAAGGTTTGCGCTTTTCATTTGTACTTTCATCAATTTCAGCAGCAGAATTAAGTGATGATATTAGAACTACAGATCTTTCATTTTTGGGCACGTAAATTACCAGCATAGCTGTATCAGAATATCCAAATTGACTTGTATTCTCAGGACGTTTTTTATCTGTAAAACAAGGAGGTATTTCTTTCTTGTTTTTACGCATGGTATCCACAACAGAAATCTTATGATTTTTGGCCAAATCGACCACCAAAAGCACACTGTGGTACCAATTGTCGATTGTTAGGTTTCGTCCAGTGGTGCAATTAGCCTCTTTACGACGTCTGCTGCAGTATTACTGAACTGGTACGGGCCTTCAGGTTGCCTGCAGCTCAGCTTTCAGCGAACTTGCATTATGAAAAATCATGGCATCTGAGGTGATAGTAATTTGACATTATACAGTTTTCAAGATGGCGGAAAAGAAATGCTTGAGAGAATTTGATAAATTTATTCTAGGAAAATGAAATTTTCTGGGATCATTTGCATTACATCATTTACCAACATCTTCCTCTTAATTTTTTCTTGGGTTTTTATCATTCTGCTACTTCCTTTATCGCTATAATTTTCCAGTATACTCAAGACTTTACGTCTCAATGCCATTTTTATACGCTAGATGTCTATAGGGTATACTAAGTTTGTCATTCCGTTTGTAACGCACAGAAATAATGATGGTAGAGCAAAATGGATTGGACACCCAAGCATAAAATTAAAAGTTATTTTGATTTTTGCATGTCCGTCTGTCCGTGCCCACGATAACTCGAGAACGCGTTCACTTAGAAAGCTGAAATTTTGTACACGGACATTAAAAAAAAAAGTAAAATTAAGTTCGAAAATGAGACAAATCGGGCAACTCCTTCGTGGGGTTGCCATACAAAAATTTCGTTTTCCACTATATATTTGGACACTACCTGAGACACGTCGTACTAAAGGCTTCTTCAGAATAAAAAATCCTATAAAATTGGTTATAATCATTTTTTCTGTCCGACGAGCCATTCTAGAAATATATGCTAGAAACCAATGCAAAAAATCAAAATTGCTCAAATGGGTGACCATACGAAATTTCATACGTGCAATCATCTATGGTATAATAAGAATTGGTCTTAGACCAATTCTAGCTTTTTCACTTGTTTAAATGAACTTGCATGCAAGATGATAAGACGTCAACCGAACTGCCTTCTGCTCTCAAGTTAAAAATCGCGCTTGAAGGGAGGCTTGCATGCAAGCTGTACTATCTCGTGTAATACCCGGGTTGTTACACCCTGTAAAACAGCTGCTTTTATCTGAAATAGGCAAATTCTCCTCATCTGAATCCGAGCTATTTGATGCCCTCAGCAGTTTGAGTTCCCTCTGAAACGATGTGGTCGGAAGTTTCTGAACCTTGGTCGCTGAGATCTAATTCACTCTCTACATCTTCTCGTAGTATTTCGTCAACTATTGCACTCTGTGTTTTCGGTCGACGACTCATTTTAGAAAAACAAAAAAACACTATTACTAGTTTAATTCGATAATATTTATTGATAGCCGAAGAAAATTATGTAAAAGAATTTATCTGAACCAAATGACTACGATTCCTCAAACAAAAGCTCTCAACTGAGTAATAATTGCTTATATATCGCTGTGCCGTAGCATGCCGTGGTCTAATGAAATCGAATCAGTCTGCCTACAGATTCGGACTCTGGCCGTTCAGCTGAGAGTTTTTGTTTGAAGAATCGTAGTCATATGAATAGTAGTTTAGAGCGGAGAGGTTATTCAAACTTTTTTCAGTTTTACATAAGGCCATTGGAAATATTTTAGAATGTTAGGACTCCGTTGGGGTTCTCATGTGGTAGTGAGGGAGTCTGTTTCATGGCTAGTGAAGTATTTTCGAGGGTTTTGGAAGTAATCTCGAAGGTTTTGGAAGTAATCTCAAGGGTTTTGACCTAAAGGTTTTTTTGGTTTGAAATAGGGGTGAACAATTTCTTTTCTACCAATACTTTTAGTTGTACTAGTCCTTGTCAAAAGTAATTTTTACTGTATCATAGTGTAATTATTGTTTGATATTACTTTTATTCATCTATGCTGGGTCTAGGCAAAGAAAGGCATATAATATTATAAATACCTAGACAATGATTAATAAAGCATCGTAAGACCACACGCGCCTAAATACTTTTTCCCCGGTTATAATCTTAAATATTTCCTTGAGGAGGACTAAGAAAGGATCATAAATTTACAGACGGCTGCAGTGAACAGGAATGGTTGAAACGTACATAATTCGTGTAAATGAGTGTAATTTTTCAAAAGCAGGATATTATACATAGGAGTAAGTGAGATGAAGGGGAGCTCTATTGTCAAAATTGGAGCTTCTTTGTCAATTTCGTTTATGTTCTTGAAGGAGTTCAAGGGGAGAGAACTTTCAATTTGTGATAAATTGTTGGGATACTGTCTGCTCGGGAATAGATATCAGATATTTTTTTAATGTGAGCTTTCATTTTAAATGAAATTCACAAAAATAAAAGTTTTCTTTTTGAATTAATTAAAAGTAGGACTGTTTTAATCGTTTAAAAATTACTTTTCGCTCCTCTCCGGATTTATCATTTATATAAACCTGTACTGATCTCTCAACTACAAAAAAATGGTGCTTATCACCATTCCTGGTTGCAATATATTCTACAATGTACAGGTTCCTTTTAGTCCCCATAACTTTTGTAACTCTTTGAATTTAAACTTAATATTTTTTTAGCACAATCGAGGAATGCTATACTTTTAGTTGTGTGGTATTCACTGACATGTATAACATGGATCGCAAATGAAAGAAACAGTAAAACTTTGCAACAAATTATCTTATATTTTCAGTATAAAGTTGAACGTGTACGCAAACCATAAAAATAAAAAAAATCTTAACTGTTTACACACTTTTCGGACTGTAGAAAATCTCCTAAACTACCAAAATGTTCCTTCAAGCTATTAACAGAAGAGTTTTGTGACAAGAAAAAATAATAACACTGGTGCGAGGTTTTAGTGAGCGCCGAATACTTCATAAAGTGAATCAAAGATTCCAAATTTTTTTAGTATCCAGTAGGCGAGGAATCCAAGAATAAGCGTTTTGCAGATTCGATCGACGGCATATTGGCTAAAAATGAAAATTCCTGTTATAGTAACTCTAATAAATCTTGATTGTTTGTTACATTTTCATTTGTACTTTAGCCCTTGGAATAGTGCTTGGAGACTCTTTCAGGATATATTGCCTGCCTCCTAATGCTGACACCGTTAAATAGTCTTTATCAGTCAGACTATCGAAATCCATGTTGAATCTGTAAAAATATTGTATGAATTTTGATATGATCTAAAAGAAAACTTCCTACTCTTTTTGATCTCTTGGCGATAGTCGTCCCCATAATCCTAAGAAGTTATCTGCCTTAAAATTCCAACCGCGCGTAGTGAAAAATTGAAGGACTTCTAAGCCGACAGAAATTTTGTTTTGAACATGAATCATACTAAAATGATAAAGATTTTTCGTTAAGGACAATTTCTTTCATATTTCCTTTGCGATTACTTACAATCGTTTTTGGCCGAAACAGAAGAGGAAAAAGTCAATTATATACGCGGGCAGCCACATGAAAAGGATTTGGTTGATTTTGTGAACATACTTATTTGTCGTCATTGATCCATCCGGATACCATAGGCCAGCTGAACAAGGATACTCTTCGTATATTTTCCGTCCTAAGTCCATGCAACGCTGCCAAGTTATTTTTTTATGATCTGGGATGTTGGTAGTATAGACAGGAATTTGTTCCGGTCTAAAAGTGAATTGGAATGTTTCCGTTAGATCTGGTCAAAGAGAGTTTGTTTGAATTATTTACTTCTTTTCAGCTGTGGCAGTTTCATAGCAAACTGTTATAATTGCATTTATTGCAAAATCAACAGGAATCATTTCCGTAAGATTGCTACCATCGCATATCATTGTTCTTATAACGCCTTTTCCAGCGCCTAGGATAACTCCTGTTGGTCCATTTAAGGTGTCTACCCATCCTGGAACGGGTTCTACTGCTGAAGGTGATACTGAAAAAACGGAAAAAGAAAATAGTTCATTTTTAAACTGGAATTGGTATCAATAGCCTGACATAGTCTAATACATTGGCGGCACCCAAAATATTGTTGGATATTGTTGAATCTTGATCTGCATAATAGCGACATTGTTCAGATTTGTAGATATATAAGACAATAAATCTGACTGTTGATATACAAAAGGTCAAAAACCGCATAGGATAAAAACAAATAAGCAATAATTATTGAACTCTTGCTTACTAGGCAAATTGCGCAAAGTAAGCAATTGCCCCCAATAATTATTGAATTCAAGACAAATATTGCTTACTACATAGCACCTTAAGTTCATTACACTAAGTTGCGTAGTTAGTAATTTTTAAGCATTATAAAAGAATTTTTAAGTTTTAGTAAAGAACTTCCAAAGTAAAGAAGCCTGCCTTTTGCTTTACTAGTATCCAGCACTTAAGCCCCCACCAGTGGTAAGCTTGAGTCAATATTAACGTTTATTTACAGCTCTTGAGCCTAACCAGAGGTCCATTTCGCTACGCCGAATCCTAAGCACACGAACCAAAGAAAGAGATATATTAAGGGGCAAGTAAGTGAGCAACACATGCGTTGGCAATCAAATATTAGCGCGATTAAAAACAAACTTCTAAATAAATATCGCTGATTACATTATTTTTCTATAATTGATCAGCATCAGAGAATAGAAAAATTTACCATTTGGCTTTCAGCTAAACAATTATAATTGTGAGAAGTCATAACATTTAGTAACATCACACAATAGGCTGAGCTATCACAATTGTTAGTGCGAAGTTTAAAGCCATGCTAATATATTCCAGTTCGTAAGGATATGGCGTCAGAGTACGAGTTTGGTATATCAAAACAATTTTCAATTTGATTCTTGAAATTTTCGAATTGCTAGCAATAATCTCTTCAAATAACCTAAATACTACCGACTTTAGTGAATAAAAAACGACACAACCAACATGAAGACAATGTAATGATTACTAGAAAAAACTAAAGATACGGACATGTAAAATTTACAAACTTGGGAAGGATTGGGGTCCAGGATAAGAGACAACAGGGTAAAGAGGCTAAATGCTGCAATTTTTGTAAGTTTCATTAAAAGTTTGTAATGCACTCATTCCTAGAGAAAATATATGGCGTTATCTTGATGTGTAATGCAACAGTAACGGGAAAACTTAACAGGATGATTAGTAGATATCAAAGAAGCTGATAATTCTCACTCAGTCTTATATATGAGATTATATATGAGATGTTCCGAGAAATTTCCTATTCCTATTGATGCAGCTGTCATTTCTGGCATAGACACATTCAGTAAAATAAGCATTTACTACATATCCTTTTCACAAAGAAAGAATTACCAAGTCTGCTTCAAACATCAGTGTATGTTTGAGACTATAACAGCTGCCAGAACCATCTTTAGAATTACTATAAAAGTAATGAACGTGGCGAGAAATTGGTGAAGTGATATAAAACAAAGGGCTTCATTCGAATCTGCAAAATGTGTCAAAAAATATAATTCTTATATCCCTTTCGGAATCACAGATAGTAATAAGTGTGTAGTGATGACCTATGGAGGACTTCCAACACAGCTAACATAAGTCAATTCTACTGGAAATATAGGAATCCAAGTCTCCCTTGTAATATAAATACGGCGCGCTCCCGCACCATAGTAGGGTTAGTAAGTTAGTTAAAAATACTCCAAGGCTTTCATTCAACATGTACATCCGCTGGATTTTAACAAAAGTCGATGAATACAAAAGATTTCACGGTGTAAAGCGCATTCGTATAATTTATACTCAAAATTTTATACCTAGAGGGATCGGTAAAGAATATATCCTACCCCCGGAATAAACAATAATAGCTTGTCCGATTTTATCATCAATTTCTTGAACATAGGTGGAAATAGGCAGAGAATATTCTCTAAAGCATTTCGGTTCTGCTAGATAAGAAAAGTTGACTGTTTGAACTTCAAGACATCAAATCAATTTTGTCGTGAAAATTTGACCGATGTGTAGTTGCTACTAAGGCTAAGCCGGTAGGTTGCCTCGATTAAGTTGCCAAGCACATTGTGAGAATGTTTAGAGTCTTTCATTACAAAGAGCATGATAAAACTGTCTAGCGGTCTATATAAGGAGTTACAGCCCAAATTCGTCATGACATACATTCAATCTTTCGCACCGATTGAGGGAGGTATGTACAAACATCGTGAAAGATGAACAAAAAAAAAATGAAAAAACACGATACTTTGGCTCCTTTTTTACACCAATATAATTCAAGCTGGGAAGTTGCCCCCAGAATTATTAAAAGTAATGAAAATAATTGAAGTTTTTGAGCCAGGTAAGCCGCCAAGTTATTGTCCTGAGAGCTCCTACTGTATGCATTGCCCTTCTACTTTACAAGTGAATGTGCTATGGAAATTTTTGGGCGAAATCCTATAGAACAGGCAGGTTTTGGGCTAAACAGGAGTTACGTAGACTACACTAATTTAAGCTGCAAACCAACGAAAATCTTAAAGAGTGATCTCTAATTTTGTTTCTTCCTCCTTGGTGGAATATAGGAGTTTTCGCCTCATATAATTCACACGCAGAATTTATTCTGAGTTTATATGAGATGAGATTAATTTGATCTGTTTCAAGCGTCTACGGCAGGCAGCAAACCAAGCCGTACCGATGAGTGTAAGGTTTTCTGCTAACACGAAACGCTTCTTCTTCTTATTTTATCTTTTTCCAGCCCACTGCGGGCGTACACAGGTTCGAACCGTTTCGAATGAATCTGCTTTTTTAAATTTTTTTAATAAAAATTGTTTTTCTATTTTTCCCAATTTTTTGGTTTTTTTTCATTTTTTCATTTCTTTTCTTTCTTCTATTTTTTCTATTGTTTTTCAAGTCAATTTCGCTATTTGAGACCTGTTGATGAATCAAAATCAAGACTTGAAACTTGGCACCCAAAATCAAGTGGGTTGTGTGATGAAATAACAAATAAAAATTTTGTTAGCTTTTGCTATATACCGGCGAATTCAAAAAATGCCTCCTTGAACAAACGTAAATGTGTATGTAAACAGAACCTTAACTCGACTGGTTAATAATATGCTGTGCTTAGTAATAAATATTTCATATCCGACTCGGGCTGACGATATAAACAAAAGAAAGGAACCGAATAACAGTCTGCCGCTCTATCCTTCAAACCTTATATTTTAGCTTGTATAACCCAGAACCGGAAATACCGTTCTCCGGTAAGATAATATATGATAATATATGATAATATATATATCACTGGTTAAGATGCTAAATCCGAAACTGAAGAAATACTGAGTAAAGACCTAGAAATTTCAAATATATTTAAAATTGACAGGACTGGAGACTTAAGCCCATCAAAGACTTAAGCCCTATCAAATAAAGGAAAACTTTTATGGTTCGGCAAAAAAAAAAATTGATTAATTGTATTTCTTATTTCTAGTTAAAGGAATACCTGATATTATTGGAAATAAGTTTCAAATAAAAGTTGATAAATGTTTTTGGAGTTTTTTGAACTTGCAATATGAATATTAAACCGAAAATGATACTTGAAATTAAGATAATTGTTACATCCTTGCCAACAAAATTAGTTCCACATGAAATATAAAATGAAGCAGTTGATGGTATACAAAGGGCGACCCGATAGGGATGAACGGGACTGCCCCCGCCCCCCGCAAAAGTTCAGTTGTTTAACATAATTTACAAATCAGAAATAATATGTAAAATCTGTTTATTATTACAAAGCTCGGCGGCATAGCGACAGGCGTAGAAATTAGCAAAGGCATGAGCGGGGAATAAAGGCGAAGTCCCCGCCACGAAAAACAACGTTAGGGAAATTTCAGTTTGGGGCTGCCGTTTTACCAATTTAGCCTGAGCAAAATTTTGTAATCTTTCCATTTAAATTAAGTTATAGATTTTCTACAAGGTCAGATAAATTTCATCCTTGCAAACATGTTTTATGTCGTGGTTACTTAAGTTAGAGAGTTTATTTACAAATAAATTTGCTTATTCTAATCAGCTATATGCCGATATTCCTTCTGTACATCTGGCAATACTCTATAGATGTTTCTAGGTTTGGTCTTTGATTACAAAAAATCTCTGATTGAACTTTATCTTCTATTCTATGCCAAAACCTCTTGGAATTTTATTGACGAAGCTTATTGATTATAAATTTGATTTTGAGAAAATCATAAGGATTTCGCTTTAAAATATTTCTCTAGGTTATTAAGGAACTCCACAAATAGTAGAAGTATTTACTAAATATAAATGTATGTATATACAAATTTTTATTTTTAAAATTAAAGCCTTCCAATAAACCGAAAGCGCTTAGTTTAGACACAAGCTATTTAGGATATTTAAACTTTCATTCATGGAGCACTTGTATTTTAGACACAAACCAAACACCATTGTGAAGCTTTTATTTGTATAGATCCAGTTTATACGGAGCAGTATACTGCCTTTGCCGCGCGAAATCTTACAGAATATTGAGCCGTCTAAATTGAATCATTTATTCTGGTTATAAATTACTTTTAGAAGTTATGTGACGAAATTTATTTACAATGAATAATTTTTTTCCAAGAATGAAAGAAAACTTTATGAAACTCGCTTAACAGATTTTTATTAATGCTTATATTATATAAATTATATGCATGCTTTTTATTCGAACGATATAGCAATTAATTTTAATTTTTGTCATTTTCTTGTTAATTGTGACTATTAGAATTAGCTTAACAAAATGTATGTACCGCTGCCGCTGGGATCATACATGCAAAAGCTAGACCTAGTGGCGTATAAAATAGTTTCTTTTATGTAATTACTTTCAAAGTCGGAGGCACTTGAACTCGTATCGTCTCCAAATCGAATTATTAGAGGATGAATGTCATCTCTCACGATTTCCTTCGTGAAATCATTTATTTGAAATTCTTCTGCATGTCGAACACAATTTTTATAGTTTTCAACTGTTACGTTATTAATTGCTTCTTCGTAATTTTTTTCAGGTCTATCATTTTGAATGTTGTATTTCGTTCAGCTACCTCCCGTTTAATTTGTACCCAAATGAGCTTAATAGGATTATATTGGCAGTGATAGGGAGGTAGACGTACGACTTCATGTCCGTGCTCTACTGTTACCTGGTCTAGTTCATATTTATTCTCAAGGGCCTTATGCTTATGTACAATTTGCAGCAATTCAACCTTTGTCAGATTAGGCGAATATTCTATAGTAGTTGGCAGTAGCTGAATGGTAGCTGGCATTATCCATAACAATAACTGATGGTTCCTCCAATAAATTAAAAAAAATTTGCTTATGATAGCCTTCATCGAATGACTTAAAATTAGCTTTAAACACAAGCTTACTTTCCGGTATAATTCCCGTTTTTTCTGATCCAGTATGGCACATTATATGTCTTCCTCCCCATCCTATAGGAACCTTAAGTCCTCCTGAAATGATCTCGTCCGGCCAAGTATAACTTCGAGAATGATTTTGATTTATCGATGTCTCCTCTAAGTAAAACCCTGGTCTGGTATCACCGGATTCTCGAACAGAGTTCATTTTTCTCAAAAATTCAATTCGAGCTAATACAATGTCACATCTCTCCATTAACTGTTTGCGACCATTGCTTACCTTACAATATTTAAAGCCAATTTCTTTTAGAACTCTTCGCAATGAAGTTAGGGAACCTAAATAGTTGATTTTGTGTTTAAAATTTGCTGCACTTTAAGCGCAGTAGGATATTCTGTCCTATCATAAAACTCAAATATTGTTCTGCGTATTACATCCTTATCAAACTCGTCAAAGTTTGTAATTCTTTTATCTCTTTTATACCTTTTCCAAAATTTGGTACTTCTCTTGTTATGCATTGAACCGGGGCCAGATTAACTATACATATCCTTTCCGTCGTTTCCTGCGCCCGACGAAAGTTCAAGTGCTCTAAGTTAAATTGTCCTTCCTTCTCGTGTTCCTTAAGATAATTATAAAGTGTAAATATTATTTTTTTGCTTTGACTTCTATAGTCCCTTTTAGAAGTCGAAGAACTAAGAGGATTTGAGGATGATGTCGATGGCTGTTGCTCAGAAGTCATATTCGCGTAAATGTTTAATTTTATACCTAAAAATATTGTTACTTGAATTTACTTAATATTTGTTTTTTTTTAAATAATGCGTATTTCCTATAAGGGTACCTCCTCAAGCTAGTGAAATTATTTCCGAAAGTTGCCCAAATGGACCTGACGAAACGAATGTATGCATCAGTAACATATATAAAATGGACTACCTGATTTTCTATTTCATATGGGTCAACTTTTGTTAGCAGATGTGTGACAGTTATCTTAATTAATAGTTCGAATCGCTTTAATATTCATATTAAAAGTTCAACAAATTGCAGATGCATTCGAAATTATTTCTATTCTTGGAAGCTTATCTCCTACTGCATCAAATATTTTTTATACTCGGTTTTTAAACAAATAAAATAATAAAATAATAAATTAAAATAAGTAGGTATGGGGGACAGAGAAGAGATTACAAATGTTGTATTGCCATCTATTTCTATTCTATATATTCATATGGAAAATCCATTGCATGGAAAGTTTAAAATGAAAATAAATAAATTTCCAATTATTGTGGGAGTAATTTAATATATATTTAATTAGCAATTATCGAGAAAATAAAATGTATTATTAAAATAACAAGAAATACGATAGTAATTCAAAAATATGAAAATTTAATTTTTTTTTTACAATTGGGAATATACATAATGGTACAAACTTATAAATTTTCTGTTGGTGACCTTGATAGCTTATTTTTCGTGGCGGGGACTATAGACATAGTTACTGCACAGTATATTTCGTACAGTAGAACAGATTGGAATAAACTACTGAAAAGTTAATTTCAAAAATTAAATTACTTGATCCCGTACAGTGTCATATCTCGAAATAATGTGATTTCAAGGGAATCGCGTTTCTTATGTTCAAATTGTATTTTGTATACCACTGTAATCTCTGCAAGATAGATTTTTGTAAAAATAACAGTTTTTGTATTTTTCCAATAGGGGAAGCTATTGAGTATGATACAGAAGGAAATCGGCTATCAGTTTCATGTTAGGACGTGCATATCAAACTTTTATATATAAATGGAGGTTCCATTAGAATGGTCCAAATAAGAACTAATTGTATATTTCCTAACATTTTACTCACCACAATGACCATCTTTGATACCATATTACAGAAAGCCAATTTTCTAATTTTAATAGTGAAAGAGTATGAGCTTACTTATTACTAATTATAGGAAAAATGAAATGAAAATTTCCTTAAGCACAACAACCTGTCGGCGAAAAAAGAAAAGGAAAAATGAATTGTACGATATAAGAAATAAGATGCATTTTAAACGCAGTAAAGGTCAAAACCCAATGAAAGCGGCAGGTATCGCGCCGCCTTGTCAGTTCTCCGTGGCAGGATTGGAACAAGGCCCAATGGACGCGTCGCGTTGATACTCTTAAGATTTATTTATAAAAAGAAAAACTGATAGAAAAGCTTGAGTTATTATTTAAAAGTGAAATAGTGGATATATCAGAGTTATTAGATGTGGCAGTTCTTGAATTTGCAGCTGACTAAGCATATAAACAGTTTAAAATTAATCAAAAGAACTGTTAAAGCGTCTGCCGCGCGTTAAAAGTACAACATTGCTCTACTTTCGCGGCGAGTCCGGCAAGCGCGGCAGCCATTTGGCCAGCACGAACTTAAACAGGTATATACTATTGAACTGTCAAAGCGACACGACGCCTGCCGCGTTCATTGGGGTTTCGCCTTAAGAGTCGTATCTGAGCGTCGAACACTACACGGAATAGGAATAGGAACCTTTCAAGATAGATGTACGAGAGTGAGAAATCAAAAGGTTGCGACTTCTCCGAGACTGTAGAAAATTAATATACTCTGCTAGATAACTCTGTGCACCATTGTGAATAATTAGAAAAAATAATTAAATTAATTTGTTTGACATGAGCTGCAAGGTAGCAGCAGCCTACTAACTTATTTCTAAAAGGAACAGTTTGGTCATAGTTGCGAAAACCATAAATGAATTTTATACAGTCATTAAATGCCACATCTAGCTGCTTGCGGCAGACTTAGCCCACTTGACTGAATATTAGACGTTCACTAGAGAAATACTGTAAGTAAAAAAGTTTTTATCAACTTTAAATGCATATTAGCACTTGAAATACTGCGAAATAACCATAGGCGACGTAAACCAAAGTAAATTTTAGATAAGCAAGCATTAACGTGGTCACAGCAAGATTACGTACCTTTTCGACAAATGATACTGCCACCTAGACAAAGGAAGAATCAGTTGATAATTAAAGCCCATAGTCATGTACTGTGACTTCAGCATTTAGTTTCAATATGTTCGATATGGATCACTGCGAAATCTACACAATCTTTCATAAGCCCAACTGGTCGACTTAGGCATACATAGTAAGATCATATATAAAGAAGCTTAACAAGAGAGCACCAAGGGCGAATCCCTGGGGTACACCAGAATTAATGGACGTAAATCAGAAAATTATCAATTACAATGCGCTGAGCTGAGATCTATGAGAGAGGAAAGTAAAAATCAACCGAAGAGCGGATGAAAAGAAATTAAAATAACATAACAGCTTACATAGAAGTTTGCTATTGTCAATCCTATCAAATGCTTTAGAGAAATCATATAAAGTAAATAAAGGAAGTATTATGAGTGATTAGATCTGAACCCACAACATTGGATTTGATGGAGGAAATTGCTCTGATTAGCACGTTCACTTCAATGTACCAGAAACTAAAGCTTGAGGTAGCAGAAGTACTACCAGCTAGACTCAGAGAATAATTGCTCCTGTTTATATAGCTAGGATTATATAATTGGCAATTCATAAAGTGCTCATTAAGAACCGACGGGTCAAGAAAACACTTCTTCACTGAATTACTATAAACTCCTACTGACGTATGGTCGACCACAGCTGATTAGGGGCATTATTATTATATTATCCGGTTCCTAAATGTTTTATACATATAACCTATAACTGTGTTCGGTTTTAAAGCGCTGATATTACCAATAAAGAAATTCACGTTCTACAATAATGGAATTCAGTGGTTATCTAGCGATAAGGTGCAATAATTATTTTCATATTAAGTGGAATATATTTATTGAATAAATAATTTATTAAATTAGCAAAGCAGTTCGCATTGTCATCAATCGAACTCAACTGCTCTATTGAGTCCGATAGTGTAACAGAGCACTCCTCAAATAGTTACGGAATGAAAAGGTCTTTTCAGGATCAATTAATCGCTCCAACTCATAACATAAAAATAAAATGTCATGATTCTGAATACTAGGTGATGTTAACTGATAATAATACTAGAGTGATCAGTTATTAAGAATAAATCTAATTATGAAGGATTTAATGTAGGAAAAGAGGTTGGGAATGAATTGACTACGCTGAGGTTTACGGATTGCAATACAAATGAGTCGATAATGTTTTTCACAATATGCAGGTCAACATTAAAGTCACCTCTTACGAATGCAATTATGTTCATAACGTTTAGTGATCGAAGACAAAGTGTTTATAAAATCCCCGAAATTGCCAGCCTTATAAGTTTTAGGTGAACAATAAACTGCACATAGAACACATTTTTGTATGCCAATGTCCACTTAAAAGCAAAGTTGTAATCATCAAACTTTCAGTTATTTATCAAATGTCAGACTAAAGAAGAATGGACTTCCGGATGTAGTCACGATCCACTTACAAGGATGGCATGTTTTCAGAACAAAGACACACGTCTGACAAATTATCCGAATTACGGCTAAGAGATGAATTCCACATGAACAAATTACGAAAGATGAACGAATGTGAAATTCGTAAAAGTCGATACAAAAAACTTATACTAATGAGATCTAGGAAAATAGTTTAAAAAATCAGGAAGGGAGGGGGAAAGGGGATAATACAGGGATTTTTATCAAAGTGGCATCATAAGAACGAATATCGAAATAATCTCTAGAAAGTTTGAGTATGGAAGATTCGTTCTTAATTCGTGCCAATTAGTATTTTACTGACAAGGTGGAATCATTAATTCTTGAGCATCTTCATGGTCTCAGGAAATTTTTTAATCTTCAGCGAAAAACATAAAATTTCCAGAGGTGGTAACAATCTTATTTGATTTTGCATTCCCACATTTATCGCTTATTGTTTGAGAAAGAGATTCAATAAAGGATAAAGTTTTTTTTTATTTGTTTCCCATACCTATACTAAAAGGAAAATTGATGGATTCGGTAAAATGACAATGTCTGGTATGAACGAGCTAATGGACGACATCTATTACTACCATCAAAATCAGTTAAGGGGTTGGACAGCGGAGGTGGAGACAAGAAAAATTATAAGGTGGGGGGAGGGGGATGAAGCTTCGGCGGTAAGGGTTTTAAGATTTTTAGTACTTCTTCCATTTTACACCCTGTAACTTTCTTGATATACACCCTATAAAGGTAGGACTCTTCTCAGCTTTGCAATGAATGCACCAATTAGCCGTCCTGTCACCATCCGTCGCAAGTTGTAGATCGTCAAAGTTAAAAAAATGGAAAAAAACATCGTAATTTTTTCTAATTTTAACGATTTGTTTTGCCAAACTGCCATAATAACTTTAAAGTTTTTTTACAAAATTTAGAAACCCCGGAATGTTACCTTTAATTTGACTTTACACATGAACCTACCTAAATTCAACCGTGTTTGAGATATTCCTGTTTCGATGATTTATAATATCATTAATTTTGCTAAATTTGCGTGGAATTGCATAATAGTAGGCGCATTTCCGTCTTCCGTAGCAACATTAATGTAATTATGAATCATGGAAACGGAAATATCTCAAGAACAGTTGCATTTATGTAGGTAGGAATACTGTTGATGCAACGGTATTCCCCGGTAACTTAACAACCATTGTAAGAAATAAAAAAAGGTCACCCAGACTAAAGATGGAGTAATAGGCACCACCCATTAGTTTGTATCTGGACGAAACATTTGTACGGATTTGTAAATACAAACGAAAGTCGCTTTGAGCATTTGAAAAGGTGATGAATGGCTTTGATGTTCTTCGCGCATAGAAAAGATTTGGGCAATTTTCTAAAAAATAACAACATGCATCATGTATGTATGCAAGTTTTTCATAAATATTAATGGCAAGTTCCTCTTCTATATAGAAATTTCCTACACAATAAAGAGAAACAATAACAGGTCCCCATAGCAACCGTCTCTAGCGACTGTCAGAAGCAGTCTAATTTATTTTTATTAACAAATGAGAAATTTTGTGAGCATAATCTGTCTATCTGCGCTGGTGTAGACTGTTAGAAAAATGAAATGTTGAAATTGCTTTTCAGTAAAATTTATCATAAAGAAATAAATTCCATTGCAGATTTTAGAGTATTTTAATATTCTTAATTATTGTGAATTTAAATATTTTGAAATTTAGAGAAATTGATGATTATTTTTTGTTCTAAAGATATACATAAATAACATCGGAAAAATGACATGCAATGCAACATAGAAAAAAAAAATTAAAAAGTTTAAGTAGAACAAAAAACTTAATCTTGTATATAGACGTTTTTTTAAAACATGTTTAGAAACGTAACCAAATGCTTAGTTCGTACATGCTAAAGTTAGACTTATAGGAGTTAACATGACACAGATGTAGCCTACTCTCTCTCTCTCTGTTGTGAAGAGAAAAATGTGATTTGTAAATTGACATCACTTCATCTTGTTGAGGGACCCGCTTCTTCATCGTCGCTAACTTAATACACAATCAGAAGTAGAACTATCCTAGATAAGGATATAATCAACTTATCCAAAAAGGCTTCGTACCCAATATATCCTTCCTCAGCTTCTATAGCATTTTGATATACGCTTCTCCAGTTCTCCCCCGTAATTTTTTCGAATTCTTCCGTTGCTAACTGCTTAACATAATCTAATTTGAAGGCTTTATTTCTGGAACCAACCCTGAATTTAACCGTCGTCACCCAAATTTTTTCAATTGGATTTGTATCGGGGGTGGTACGGTGGTAGACGTAAAACTTCATGCCCATAACTCCGAATCAGATCGACCACTATAAGCTTTCTTGGAGTACGGTGTATTTTAATCAAATTATACAACTGAGACTTGAACATATTTTCCTCAAATTGTATGTCATTTTTCCGTAGCCATTGTTACATTTCAGCATTATTATTGGCAGATGTAACGAAATCTTGTTTAAATTTGTTTTGAATGTGATATGATGCATTAAGCAATTGCAGTAGTGTCAGCGGTCTATGTAATACATGTTAGTGGCATGGACCGTTGTGCGTAGATAAGAAATAGTGGATAATTATCATTTAAATACGAGATAACAATAAGTGCTGGTGTGTTTATTTTTCATACCTTCCTAAGAAAGTAGGAAGAGTTATTCCCTTTGCCTTTCAGTGAAAACAGAAAGAATTACTTTGCTGTAAATTTTAAATACATAAGAAAGCAAAACAAGAACAAATATAAATCAAATTTTCCTGTTACCTGCAGTACTCTAGTATGTACGTAAGTGTCGGAAGAAATATTTAACACGTATGAGATTTTGAAAAATTAAGCAAACGAAAAAGTCCTGCAATTTTACAGTGTACACATTTCATTTTCTCTTTGCTTGTTCGCAAAAATTTAAAGTGGTGTCTACTGCACATCTAGGGAAATCATCAACTGTGTTGAATTGCACATTTTAATTGTTTTGTTCGTTACCGCTCTGAAGCAGCATCATTAATTGTAGTTGTTTGCCCAGTTTCTGCTCCGAAGCGGACATCGTTGATATTTAATTTAAATACCTCGTTGGGTTTTTTAAATTAATTGAATGGCGCTCAGATACAGCTAGCTGTAATAAATTGCACACCCAGCTATAGGATAATGAGTGACGATACCAAGTGAAGTACATCACCGTCCATAATACATCGTGAGTTCTCCTCACCTATTAACTGAGACTCACATATATCAGCTAAATAGACTACAACAAAATTGACTGTAGGTAGCAGAATCCACCAAAAAAACTAATAAAAAAATGTGTGTCTCAAAATCTCCATTCCTCAAGAATAACAATAAAATCTTCATTACAGCCGGAAGTGATTGTCTAACAAGCTTTTGAATTTAAACAACGCTCGGCAATCAATTCCATTCAAAGATTTCAACAAACTTACAATTCGGTAGAATAATAACCATCAGACAGGTGACTTTAAAAACCTGATACTACTGCAATTAAATTTTTGATTATGTTTTTTATTGTTTATACTAGTACACGTGCTTCTCTGTTTTTTTTTTATTTTTGGCAAACGTGTGAACACGTTATTCAACTCAACTACACAATCTACCAACTGTGAACGCATCTACAAATTTTCCAAAAACAGAAACCAAATAAAAAGAAAGAAAACAAGTTTTGCTGGTCACTCAATAACTGAGTCAGTCGCATAAAGCAGTCAGTTCGCATATGAACTGTAAGCAAAATAAGAGATTTTTTTTTTCTTATAACTAATCACTGTCTACAGATACTATTCGAAAAAATCCGTGAGAATTTTCATATATTAACTGTAAGCAAAATAAGAGATTTTTTTTTTCTTATAACTAATCACTGTCTACAGATACTATTCGAAAAAATCCGTGAGAATTTTCATATATTAACTGAAATCTCTTGCCATAATTAACTTTCCTCATTTTGATTTAAATATAAAGCTTAAAAATATTCAAAAATTTGCTTTAACTTACCAATGCTGGGTCTTGTGATAACCACTGGCAATTCTGGGTAATGATCACGAACTAGAATTTCCGATAAACGTTTCGAGTACGTATAAGTGTTGGGATGAGGATGAATTAAGCTAGGCGTGATTTTATCTAAATCTTTTACGTCCATCCATTCGGCCATTCTGATTAAATCCACAGGTTTATGTGGATATTCGTAGACCTTTTCGTACATAACTTCCTGATCACAATTACAAAAAGCTGTAGACAGATGAACAAAGCTTATGAGATTTTTCATCTTTTTGGCTAGGTCCAATGCTCGCTTTGTGCCAGTTGTATTCATTTGAATTGCATCCGTAAGGTTACCTTCAAGCTTAAGGGTTGCAGCCAAATGGAATACTATGGAAGTTTCATCTACAATTTGTTTCAGTTGGTCTGGATTAAGACCGAAGGCTAGATTGAACAGGAATACGGTATTGTTATTAGAAAGACAGTCTTAATTGATATTATTAATTTCATTTTACTTACAGTCATAGCATACATCTCCTTGGAAAACTTTAACCTTTTTAAGTACGCTTGGTTTTTCATCTCTTATCCGTTGGAAAATCTATGTATTTTCGTGAGTTTGAGTTTTTAGTTTTGATACTTTTCAATTAATTCAATATACTTACAGGCAGTTTGAACATATCTGCCAAACGAGTTTCTGGAGTCTTTCCCCTTTTCGGTCTCATCAAAATGAAAATTTGTTTCAATTCCGAACAAGAATATAAAAGTTTCTCAACAAGAACTTTTCCCATAAATCCAGATGCGCCCGTAATAAATATCGAGCGATCCTTATAGAATCCTTGTACAGGTGTTAGGTTAGTCATTTTTGTTATTTATCTAAAAAAAAAAAACATTAGATTATTATTTCTCACTTAATTCACTTAAATTCCTAAAAATTTATAACATCAAATTCACGATGATATGTACTACAAATACAGCTGCTGGCTGTTTGGATTTCCTCATATCAGGCATGCGCGAGTTACATAAATTAACCTATAACGTGATCTAATAACAAAATAGACACCAGATCTATCAGATCCAGACACATACGAAATTATTACAAAAACAGGACCCTGTGGCTTGGTAGTGTGAAAGCTTCAACCTTGACTTTTCCACATTTCCATGTTGCAATAGCAGCATTTATAATAAATCTAGTTTCCCACATATTCATGATACCTAACAGTATTCTAAAGGTGTCCTCACAAAAGTACACAACTTATAGCGAAAGAAATAAAAGTGCCTACCTGAAATTTTTCTGAACGAAAAGACAAATTGTGAATATCAAAGAAAAGGCAGTCGTCGAGATCTTTAATCGCAGGTAGCTTTGAGTTGGTAATTAAACAATAGTTATAAAGCTAATTTTGGATACCTTTATATATGACAACAAACCAAACCCTTTGGGTTTTCAAAATATACTTTTTCTAAGACAAACAACACAAATTATTAGGCTGATTTCCTAGTGAACTGAGCACAATCAGAGTAAGAGAGAGTTTTCTTTTCGCAAGCTATTTTTACACTCAGTTTACGTAAGGCTCAAATCTCAAATGGAACCTTTTCAAATTAACTGAGCAAAACAAAATTCAAAGTTTGCCAATCAAACAGAAGGCGGATGATATACGAATAGTGCTATATTTCAAGGAAAATTTGCTAGATTCCAGACTAACTATGGTGATAAATAAATAGATGAAATCGGTTTTTTTTTCTAGAATTTGCAAAATTTAATAAAGTAGAGGAGCAAGGAATTTATCCTGGAAACATGTTTGCTTGCGCGAAATATGCGTAAGAGCGGTTGTCCCTGTCACCCTCAAAAATTAAAAGTAAAACAGAATTTTTCTATGAAAACATAGTATCTGAGAGAACAACAGTTTTACTTGTGAAGGAAGTAAGAAAAGAACTGAACTGTGTTTACTCTTACAACCCTATCGTTTGCATCTTGTTTTTTCACTTAGAATCACTTAGGAATTCAATCACTCTTTCACTTATTCATATGACCCAATTTAACTGTTCCAATATTTAGGCACTTTCTTTATTTATACTAATTTTTTATGGAGGCAGTAACTTTCATCAATTTATTATTAACACTACTGAGGGACGACAAAACCAATTTTAATGAACAAATCAAAACTATTTTGATTTCTCCCAATCAGAATATTATTTTGTGGCGGTAACTGACAGTAATACCGTAACACTGGAAAATTGTCATAAGTAAAACCTGACTGTAGTAATTTTTGGTCACTGACCAAAAATTGCATATACTCTATTTCGAAACTGATTAGCATGAAATAAAATGACTTGATTTTTTCAAAATTCGAAAATAAAAACAACATTTAAAAATGGATTTTGTATATTTGTTTTTGAATGCCGAACTTGTCTTAAAAGGTTAAAAAAATAAATCACGGTAACCCATGATACATAAAAACCATAGCGTATTAAGAAATTACTACATGTTCAGATAGTACACATAGGTATAGCAGCGCTTGGGAACCCTTATTGAACCCTTTTGATGTAAGAAGCAGTTTCCAAGCTCGTAACGCTTATTTTCCTTATCCCAGTTTATTGCTTTTTAACATAGGCTTGTCCGCGGGGGCAAGCACTTCAATGCTTCTCTTAAGAAGCGCTCTAGGACCGCTCTAAATGAAGACAGAAGTAGTTTTTGAATGAGCTTTTTGGACAATCATCGCAGTACTTCTTCCTTAGTGTCATAAGAGGCCTTCAAGAGGGAGAACAGTAGTAAGGCGATTGCGTTTGCTCATAATAATTTGTGGTATTAAATTTTATGATGTTGATTGAATAAGCGAATATTCGCCCTTTTATTCTGACTAATATTAATCAAAACCTCAGAGATGAGTTACTTCGTACAATAGTAGAAAAATCCACAGTTTAGATTCGTGGAAAATTAAATGAGATCACCTCTTGTTGCACTTTAATCTGCTGGAGCTCATCCAATAATCTTTTATAGAACTTCCAAGCGCTGGCTCTAGAAGCACTTAAGTTATTTACTTGCGCCTTTGCTTATTTTTCATGATAGATCAGTGAATATGCTTCTAAAGCGCTGCTAAATGATGGCTAGAAAAGCGCTTAAATTGTGCTCGTTTCAGAAGCGCTGATTTTTCGTCCCAATGGGCTGTTTCAGTACTAATACTAATAGAAATTTTTTATTTATGAATTCGTTTCCTTAAGGAAAATTCATAATTGTATAGTAATTCTGAGCTATATCTTAAGTATCCCAAAATAAAATTGGTTAAAAGCTTATTTGATTGATCAACAGCTGTCACTCGGAATATATCTTATTTTGCTTTTTTAGTGAATTTAACAAAAAAAAAAAAAGCCATTCAAAGAACTTTGATAATTGGATTCTCAGCATATTAATAAGGAAAAATTCAGGAATAATCATTCCAATAAAGGAACAGAGCTAAATAATTCGTGCACAATTGCGCGCATAGTTTTAAGTGAACATTTATACGTCGTCGCATCATACTTGGAAATAACATCATCTTGTGCCACTGTAATTTGCCTATCGTCATGACGATTTACAACATTGCTATAATGCAACGTTACCGTTTCATTACAAGATATCCGCACAATTCTCAATCAGACTATTTTTTAGACATACTAATATAATACAAAACTATTCACTATTCGATACATTACTTAAAATTATAACAAAAATAAATCTCAATTTCATTTTCTTACTAATTTTTTATTAACGAAAAAACACTTATCACACACTTTCGACCGAATTAATCTGCCAACTTTAAACACAAATCCAACATACGTGTTAATTCGACGATTCGATTGAACGAACTGATACAAATCGCTTCTATAATCAATAAATATATTTAAATACGCACTATTCCTTAGAATATCAAATCTTTAGCTTCGCTCTTCAAAAGAATAAAAAAAATTAACCGGTATCTGATTATATTTCCCACTTTAAAAAATGCTTCACAAAAAACTAGAAAAATGAATGTCAGACAGATTCCAGAAATTGTATATTTTGATAGAACTTTAAAACCTGTCTGGAATTTTAAATATCATTTAAGGAACAATAATGTAAAACTAATCTCCATATTACCATAATGATATCATCAAAGCCTAAAAGTTTTTTTTCTTCTGTAGTTAAGGAAATTGTGCGTCTAGAATTGCACAACTAAAATCTATTCCGCATATAAAATGAAAGTAAAAGTAACACTCACCAAATTTACAAAAGCATCATTATTATTAGTTATTACTATAAAAGATCAGTAATTAATAGGCGTCATAATTTCTAGTATTTTCATCGTTAATAATTTATAACGCAAACTGGTTTTTTTTTTCTGTCCCATAAACACATAAACTCACGTGTCTAGAGACAGTTCACCATAAACATTGTATTAATTCCAATTGCAATCACTTCAATTTTTTTTAGGGTTTTTGAATCTATAATTAATTCAAAATTAATGAGGTATCTAGAAAAACTAATCCATTCATCCACGATCGCCAATATGGCTACCGGTTTGGATGCTCATCTGGTAATTTGTTGATTTTTTTTACGGAACCATAGTCTTCACAATTTTGGTGGGTCCAAAGTCGTTGTACTAGATATTTCAAAGGCCTTTGATAGTGTCTGGCATCTTGCCCTATTAATCAAACTAATAGAACTTGTCCTGTTCCTCTTCTATTATGAATTGACAATTTTTTAAGTGGTCAGTCCATACCGGTTGTATTAGACAGAATTACATCAGAGCTTCACCCTATAAATGCTGGCATTTTCTATCTCGGTTTCTCTTCTTAATTTTCATATTTTCATATTTTTAATTTCATTGTAACGCTGCTCAAAATTAATTTGAGCACGTTATCAGTTGTTGATTCAAAAATTCTTTGAATCCGAGGAGACGAAAAAAAAATGGTAAACAAATAATTTTTTTTAGTTATTCCCGACTGATGTAATTCATTGCCTCAAAAGTCGTTAAATATAAAATTAATTTTTTAGAACTAAGAAAAAAATTGGTTGTCCCAGAATGAGTTGACCCATATTAAGCCACAACATTGTTTAAGCTGACTTCACCTGACCTAATGTACCTACGAACACGAACAAAAAAAAAGGTAATTGAAAATTAGTTTTGCGACATGGGTTAATAAATCGAGAAGTGCACATGTACATAGGCAGGCAGTTGGTTAGTTAGGAACAATTTTTACTTTATTTGTTCAGGTATGAATACCTATCCATAGTTTTGCTGATGACAATACTATTGATTTCGCTTACTCTTTTCACACTCTTGCCGACTTCACAGGGCATTTCGCATGTATCAAACGAGATTGCATGATTAAGTCATTCAATCTTGATCTTGGCAATAACCTTGCTTGGGTAAAAGCGAGTCACGTCGAATTCAAAACGCAAAGTTGTCTGATCTCTTTAAAACAAGATCGTAACTTAACAACTTCCGTCTCTTTTAATGAAGTATTAATTTCCTATATACCGTCATTAAGTATTCCTGGCATTTATATTTTCACTAAGTTAATCTGAAGAGATCACATCTTCTCTGTTCCCAAAAAAACATCGAAATGTCTGGGATTTCTGAAAATTTGTGAGAAATATCTCATCCCATCAAATCTAGCGGTTCTATACAAGTCCAATATAACGTTTAAAAAATAATGAGTAGCCCACAAATTTACAATAATATTTTAACGCGCCTATTCTTCCGGCTCACTAGATGATCTCTTTATAAATAGATTTGTGTTGTTCGATGTATGCAGGCTTAAAATCAACAAATATTTAATTGGTACCTGCCCAATCTAGTTTGGAAAATATGTTTCAATCGCTTTAATCTAGAAAAAGATTTCTTGTATGTTTTTGTTTTTTCATCGGAAATTTTGCGAATAATTGCAACAATCAACAGATGATTGGGACAACATATTGATCACCTTCAATGGCGCTGACAGATAAGGCGTATCGTTGAACTCTGATTTTTAATACCTGATGTGACAATTCAAGTTTACCTTGTGTGGTTGCTTCCTATAAAAATGCCTATAAAATGCAATAAGCTTATAATTTTAGTTACTCTATTGATGATCGAATTAAATTAGAAAATTTGATGAAAATTATTTTTTGCAGTGGGGTTAAAACTGCGTCCAAAAATAATGTCATAATGAAAGAAACTCAATAATATCCTTCTGATTATTTAATTTGGAATTTCCTCTATGGTATTGTCTGCCAATTAAACGGGATAGACGTATCCCACATTTCTCTGCCACATCGTGTACTTTTTCAATAAATTTATTGAAATTCGGTAAAATAATAATTTGATTTTTGGGATAATCCAACAGTAGGGCTGCCATTTGTCAAATCATTAAACTAGGACAACAAGTTCGAAAGCCCCGGATATTTTAGCTGTCTGTTTTACTTACTAATGTAATAGGTTGAAATTGTTATGCATAGTGTCTTTTTTTATTTATTTATTATAAAATTAGTCAGTTTACAAAAAAAAAGTAAAATAAATGTGAATGAACTAAATTAAATCTCTCTTACATTTAGTGTGCCAGTAGCTTTCAAAATAGCTTCATTTTTCGGGAAAGGTGAAGCTACATGGCGAGAGACTTTAACTTCAACAGACCACTCTCGATGTCTGGACACCCAGAGACCCATGCAAAAAAATCTCGAAAGATACCAAATTACTAGAAATTTTTTTGTTCTCCGTCTCCGGTCTCCCGTCGTGTGTTTCAAATCAATCGGGTTTCCATGCTCGGTCTCTAGTCTTCGAAGTTTACTCATTTTCCTGAGACTATTGTGTGTTCTGCTGTTAAGTTAACTGTGGAGTGAGTTTGGCAAGGTTTTTTGATAATTTTTATTTAATTTATCATAGGGTATAATTCCATCGGAAATCGAAATTTACACTTTCCCAACGTTCTTCTTTTGCTGAAAGTTAAGTTTTCTTGTCGTGCGATGAATACTGACTGAATTATACAAAATTTAAACTAACTTTGGAACCCTTAAAATTTTCCAATTTTTGGTATAGTTACTACACATACCTACCTGAAAGTTATATTAAAGAAATGATAACTTTGAATCCAAATACCTATCACAAAGGCACGGTCTTTAAATTATTTCAGAGAAAGTTATATAAAGAATGCCTTTTATAAGAAAAACAAGTAGAAAAGCTAGAATTGGTATAAGACCAATTCTTATGATGCTGTATATGAATACCCGTGAGCAATTTCGTATGGTCACCTATCTGCACAAGTTTGATTTTTGAAGTTGTTTTTCGCATATCTCTAGAGCGGTTCGTTGGAAAGTATAAATTATGAGGACCAATTTCATCAGATTTCATATTCTGAGGAGCTTTTCAGTGCAATTAAAATGCCTAGGACTGATCGTTTTCACAGTATTCGTACAAATCTTAAATTTTTATATGGCAACACCAAGAATCCATTGCCCAATTTAGTCCATTTTTGAAATTATATTTACTATTTTCATGAAAACATAGTGTACAAAATTTCAGTTCTCTACGTTGACGCGCTCTCAGGCAGTGTGCAAATATACACTAAAAAACGAAATTTGTGTATGGCAACCCTAGGAAAGTGTTACCGAATTTGTCCCATTTTCAAACTTAAATTTGCTTTATTTTATAGCCCGTGTGCAAATTTTCAGCTATTTAAATATACGCGAGTTGGGATAGTAATGGCTTTAAATAAGAGAAATTTTTTCGGCTGGCTATTTTTGAAAAAAAAAACACACTTTGTTGTGTTGTCCTTTATCCCGTAAAATTTTTGCATAAATTTTTTTAAAGCTTTTTCACTTTCATTCTAGCAATGTACATAAAACAAATACAGGTACACAAGGCAAGTTACACAAGCAATTGTCGTTCTGCTAGCTTCGTTACTAAGCTAAGACTGGCTGTGACCAGAAAAGAGAACTTGAGTGAGAGTCGAATCGGTCTGACTGTCGGCATTATCAACTACACCGTACATACACAAAAAACAAATTTTTATTTTATTGGTTTCCAAAATTTTAAAACCCGGACAGTATAGAAAACCCCGCCCGGACTCTCTCCGGACGCCCGCCAAACTAGGACAAATCCGGGGAAACCCGGACGGATGGCAGCCCTATCCAACACCAACATTAGTAATTTCTTGCAAATATTTGCTAAGTGGTTATTACAAAAAAAAAATTTTTGTGGTGAAAGTTTTCTCCCATAAGTTTAATTGATAACATCACTTTATTAAATTAAATTTAAAACAACCTCACGCGTTTCGACCAATTAACTCATCTTCAGAGGACTAACATAAATGCGGGATTATGAAAGTGAAACTACCAATCTATCACTACCATTTTACATATACCACCAACTGAGCGATATTATTGTATCTTATGAGATTCGTTAATAAAAACAAATACCTTTTTGCTTCTCATATTTCTTTAACCCTTGTGTTGCGACCCGGGTACCCATCGGCATACGTTTGGTTGAATAATTTTTTTTTCCAAAAAAGATTGGCCAAAACCATCTTGAATCCCCATGATTTGTATGGCAACCCTACGAAGGAGTTTTCCTATTGGTCCAATTTTTAAACTTAAATTTACATTTTTTTTAAACGCCACTTACAAAATATAAGCTCTCCACGTCTATGTATAATAAAAAACCAAAGTTATGTATGGCAACACCAAGAAGATTCTACCGGTTCCAATTTTTCTATCCCTAAGAACTTTATTCGGACTATTACGAACATTAAAAAAAAAGTGTTATCTGAATCGCTCCAGCCGTTCTCAAGTGATGATGCGATTACCAACGAACAGCATTTCATTTTTATTTATATAGATTTCATTTGGCCACAGGAAATCATGCTAGTACACTGGGAATACCTGTGATCGATTTCTGCAGGAGTTGTAAGGATTCCAAAGAAATCGAGTCCGTCCAGCACGCATTCTGCGAGTGTCTTGCTATGATGAATAAAAGAATAAAAGAGTTAGGCTAATAGGTAGCTACTTCTATATACTGAGGTTCCCTAGAGAAGTTCTAGGGAAGTCACAATGGATTCACTGGAGGTCTAAGTGAAATAGGCTAGTTACTTCTACCGGCATACCTCTTACCTAACGTAATACCCTAGACACATAGCACGATCTAATAAATTATTAGTATTCATTAAAATACCTTGTATCACATGGTATTTATGACTATGACTCGAAAATAGGATCATAATGAAGTATGTACACTAATGAAGTGTTTGTTTTTTTGTTCATTAGAGCACTAATGAGGAGAAATGTGCTAGTATTGAATGTATTTTGGCATATAATATAAATCTAACGCTCTGCTGTGCGCCTCCCATTTTGAAAAATAAGAAGAAGGAATGCAAAGCATAAACTGTGTTATCAAAACCCTTTTTTATATAAAGTTTTTTTGCATTTCCTAATCGTTAAATTGAAAAATAAAATGAATAAAAACTAAATTTATACCGTCAATTCGATCTATTTCGCTTCTTCCCTGTCATAAAATATGTCAAAACCAGTTTGACGGACAACTGACTATGTGTCTTCGGTTGCCTAATAAATCATTTTGGTCTACACTCGAAAAAAATTATTAGTTTTATCACGATTAATTGATTGTACATTAGCAATTCCTGTAAATTGATTTGGAAAAACAATTAAGTGATTAATAAAATTGTAAGTGCTAATTAGTTGCAATTTCTAATTGGAATTAGTCGATTTTCCCTTAGTTGTTTTAGTTGTAGCTTCGAATTCAATTAGTTCAGTTAACAAATATTTGATGATAATTTAACTAATCACATTTCAAAAAACATATGAGTAATATCAACATATAAAATTAAAATTTTTTTTGCAGAAACAACGAAACTGTTTGTTTATTTTTAAGAATATGATTTGTTATATAAACGAATTTATGCAATTAATGAGATCAAATTAACGAATTACATTAGTTTATAGGAATAATATAATTTTCGCATAACTTCAAAATTTTAAATCACTGCATTATTAATATTTATTTTTATACCCTAGATGAAATCTCATAGGTCATACTGAGTTTATCATTTCGCTGGTAACGCATATTACTGATAAAGAAAAAATGGACTGGACACCCACGCATAATAGTTATTTTGATTTTTGCATGTCTGTCCGTTTGTCTATGGCATTTTCGAAAAAAATAATTAATATAATTTCATAAATGGAAGAAATCTTGAAACCCGTGGTGTTGTCATATAAAATTTGCAATATTTTAAGTCTTCGGGGAAAACGTTTACGGCCAATTTGTTCTTGAACTGAGAAATTACCTGCAAAATGAATTATAACCATTTTTACTGTCGTTTCATCGTTCTAGAAACTTATGCCTAAAATCAATACATTTGTTGAATCGAAAAATATGAACCTTTGCTTTGACACATCTTTTTTCAATTTAAATATCGTTTGAACATGT
This sequence comes from Dioctria linearis, assembly GCA_963930735.1. Classification (NCBI taxonomy): domain Eukaryota; kingdom Metazoa; phylum Arthropoda; class Insecta; order Diptera; family Asilidae; genus Dioctria; species Dioctria linearis. The sequence continues at coordinate 325,776,984 of OZ005740.1, read as the reverse complement.
TAAAACCCAATTCGTAATTTCGACTTGTACATTCGATGAATCAACAAATAAGAAATGTTTGCCTCATATAATTCACACTTAGAACTTATACTGAGTGTATATATGGGGTTTGCTTAATATTTTCTTCAGCGTCTACAGTAGACAGAAACAACTCTCAGTCATACATAAAGTTTATGCCTATACAGAACGCTTTTTTTCCTCTTTATTAAAAATATTGTTAGCCTACTGTAGGCAGATAATAAAGTTATATTAAAATAATAATTACAAAACTAATTAAATTCATAGCATTTTATTATTATGATCAACTAAAAAATTAGTTGAACTTTCCAATTTCATTACATATTTTCACAAATTCGTTTAGTTGATTACTAATGTCTTCAAACTAATGTTTCAGTTATTTTAAATAATGCTGTATGCAAAATCAACCAATCAATTAGTTAATTTCGAGAATTGAATCTAATAAGTGCTTCTAAAGGCTGGATTAAACTGCGACTGCTTTAGCTGATATTTATATTTTTTCGAAATTCAACAAAATGTTTAGTTGAAAAAACAAAATATGCTCAGATACGAAATTCCAAAAGATTATCAAAACTAACTAAACAATTAGTTGAATTCACAAATGACTAAACCAACTAATGCCAATGAGTTTTCTTAACGAATATGATTCGCAAGCTGAAATCAACTGATATTATTTGTTGATGAAACAAATTCATTGGCGTAAAGCAACTAATTTTGTTTTTTTTAGTGATAATGAGTCATTAGTTAATTATTCATTACGAGCGCTGTGTGTCTAAAACATAACCTAACCTAATTCATTTAATATACTTATAGGCAGTTTGAACTTATCTCCTAAGCGAATTTCTACTGTCTTTCCCCTTTTCGTTCTCATCAAAATGAAAATTTGATTCAATTCCGAACAAGTTTAACATAATAAAAGTTTCTCAACAAATACTTAAAGGAAAAATCACATATACGCGCCCGTAATAAATATTGATCGGTCCTTATAGAACTGTTGTACTGGTGTTAGGCTTACCATGTTTGTTATTTATCTGTAATAAAAAAAAAATAAAAAAAACATAAAATTATAATTTCTGACTTAATTCACATTATTAGACCTAAAATCAAAAGTGTGTTGAAAATCACAATCTATTCGATTGGACATTATAAGTCCATTAAATCACCAAAACATACTAAAATCAATGAAAGTAAGAGTGTTGTTCCATAGTGCACGGTAGATTTATCATGAGGTATGATCATAGCTGCGAGCTCCTGGGAGTTTTATAACATAAAATTTACGATAATTTATATTACAAACAGAGCTGGCTATTTGGATTACCTCACATTGAATATATGCGGGAGTTGTGAACAAGACCTGCCACATCCGGTATCGACAGCATTTTTACAAAACTGGCTCATTCTTTTCGTGTTAAAGCTTACAATATAAGAATATTCACACATTTGTCCATTTCTGTCAGCATAATTGCATTAACATGAATATCATGTCACATTGAATGTTCAGTGATCAGTTGTAAGAATATTTGTAAAATTAGCATAAATATTTCATTTGTAGCTTTGATTCACACGTGTACAAACATAAAAATCTAGTTTCCTTTACAACATTTTATTGTGTTTATTTTTTATGTTTCTAAGTTATAATTTTACTTAAATAGCACAGTCTCGTTCGGTTAGTTTATCCTCGATAACCTTTCGTGTATAGCTTAAAATTATCAACGACGGTTTATTGTTCAGATATTAAATATCGAAAAAATATCGATATAAGTTATGAGTTATCCAAGAAAATGGTTAAATTGGTTTTATTGTCAATGCAAGTCAACCTCAAGTCATCCGGAATTTCCTATACCTACAGCCTAACCATGATCCTTTATAATTTCGTACACTGTTATCCTCATTATCCTCATTTTTAGCATAATTAATATTTTTATTTTCATTAAAGCCATTGTGTTGATTCAACTATCTGGCTCCAAAGATGATGAACCTTAATAATAAAATTTATGGTTATTGGTTATGAGAAATTTAAAAAGAAGAAAACCTTCAGCCTCGTCTAGGAGTACACAGTACCTATAGAAGAGGCTGATCGCCGTATTAGTTTTCTTAGTAGAAGAAAGCTTTAATTCAGGTTAAATTCTACGATTCTACTTTACTGCCGAGCCCTTCTATGAAACTGTAAAACCAATTTGTTGAAGGTGATCAAGCTATATATGCTGCTTTATATTATAATCTCTTATGACTTAAGGGCCGCTTTAGTTAGAAAGTTAAAAATAAAAAAACCACTCGAGTGCAAGAAACAATTCTGGTTTATTCATTTGAGTGTCGGCCTTGTTATACAATTTGAATACATTAGTTAAAAGGAAAAATCTTTCCACAAGAAAAAATCAATAATTTGGAAATTAATTGCTAAGTCACCAATTTTATTGTTTTCGTGATTATTGGCTTGTTACCAATTTTAATAAATAAAATTATTGATTTTTTTTTAGTACCTACTATTATTATTCGTACATGTGCTTCAAGTTCAAATTTAAAGAAAACAAAAGAAAAACAAAATAAAACCAAGAAATAAACGTAACTATAGTGAACACAGAAAAATTTCTCAAGAAAAAATTAGCGAACATACGAATTTATGAGAAAATAATTTTCCTGAACTCAGTGTCGAAGTTAGTCGTGATCTTCACTAATTATTTATAAATGAAACAATACGATTTCACTGAAACCAAACCAGAAGTAAGTGTCAGAATCAAACAATACCTTATATTGCGGAGACATCTATCACAGTCTCTATTTTGTGCCAAGTAAATTATTACAGGGTGCTTCATAAAAGTTATTTAGAGTATTATAACATTTTGGAATATTCAATTTACGGCATAAAACGCATTTTAATATGCAAATATATGTAAAGGTATATAGATAAGGTATAGTTCACTATAAAATATATGAAGCTTAGTTAAATATACTGTTACGTGCAACAGAAAGAACAACTGGTGACATCTATTGGAAATGGAGAATAAACAACTTCAAGTTCGGAGAATCGATGATGGAATCTTCGCGAAGGTTCAGGAATAGAATAGTCAAGACGATTCTGGAATAGTACACTCAAGAAGAAACTGGAGAGTTTCTAGGGTATAAATAAAACAGTTGTCACCGCCAAAGAAAGAGTTTTGTCTCAGACGTTGCAGTGTTAACAAGTGAAAGTAATAAAGAAGCGAAAGTGTTGTAATTAGACTGTGATAATTGAAAGTACAGTATTAGCGATAATTAAAGTTGAGCTGATTAATTGAAGGTTTGTGATTTTATTATGATTAGAGTGAGATAAAGAACTTGTATATTAAATATTTAATATTGTGCTTTAAATAACAATATGAGCTAACTCAACAATAACGAAATTTTATCCTTGGTTTTCAATTCAACAATGAACCCGTCGTCCGTACAATGCTTTTAGACAATTAAATGCGCTCAAGCGCCCATCCCAACAGCCGAGTTTCATCCCCGCTCAACAAAACAGGGCGCCATTTCCACTCAAGAATCACTATTTCGTCCTCAACAGAGTAGACTTCCTTCAACACAACCTATGCAAGCAATTTGTTTAGGGCGAGTAATCAACAAAATACTGCAAACAATGAATTTGTACTATGTACATATTTACATATATATATTCTAAAGGAGCCCGCCGGCCGGCGTTGAGAGGGGTTAATATAGATGCCTAGATGGTTGAGATTGGGTCGAAGTTTGGTGTGGGGTGATAATATCTATCATCTGACTCGATCGCGCGATTCCGTACTCTAGGATTTCACGCTGTGTCTGGATGTGTTTGGCTCTGCGTGCATGTGTGTGTGGACGGTGCATACGTTCATATGTGTGGAAGAGAGTAACTCTCTATATCGAAGCGTTCTCGAGCAGCACCGATATACAGGTGTCCCGAATTAAAATGGCCATATGAAAGGAGGTGAGAGATCTCCGTAAGAAACCAAAAAAATATATGGGAGGGGGGTATAACTTCACCCCACTGGGAGCTACGGGGTTTTGAAGTTTTTTCCTAGTGTTGTGTAAATGCTTCAAGATATTTCCCAATATCTCCTAGGTTTTTTTAAATATCAGAATGAATCTTTTTCTAATCGGTGGCTAATCAATTACTAATCAAGGGGGTGTAAAATGCTTTTTCGTGTAGTTAATGCCTTCGAAGTTATAGACCTTCAAAGTTTGAGTAAAAAAATTTTTTTTTTCGGATTCAAATGTAATTACACTATGTTTTTTTTCGGCGTAGAAGTCTTCACAGCAGTCAAAAATATTTGACTGTTCTCAAATCATAACGTAAAATGTACAGGTCTTCCTGAATCCCATTTTATGAATTTAAGGTTTTCATCAGAACAAAGTGAATCAAAGTGAAACCTTTTTCTGAAATAACTACAACAATGTTCAGTAATCCAAGAACTGAACCGAGGAGTAAAAAGTTACAGACAAAAAGCGAAATACAAGCAGAGGCAGACAAGTACATATTTTTACACAGAAAATAAAGAAAAAGAAATTTCGATTAGTTAGATATATTGTATTATTAACTGCTATTATTATTGCATAATAATGCAGATTTAAACTATTAATACTTATAAAAATTATCTAAATTTAACTGACGCTAACTGTTTAAATTGTTCTCGAAATGTCTGCCAGTATTTTGAGTGCACAGCAAACATCTGCTTTTAATAGATCTGTTAAGATCTGTCGTCCTTAATTCCTCCCTTACTTTTAGGGCAGCTTCTTTGATTCTCCTTTTTAACTGATCTTCAGTTGATATTTGTACTGAATACATCATCTCTTTCATATATGCTGTTCTATTTGTTAGGAGTCTTTCTTTCGGCATGGAAACTTGCACATGTTCAGCCAATATCCAAAAACGGAGAAGCAATCAATCCTCGATTCCCTACCTGTTACTCCATTCCTGCCAAGGCTGTGCTACGGTATCATAGGGTATCCCCTGAGCTTTGACAACATCATAAAAAAAAGCAAAAAATCCAAAGGAGTCAATTCCGGCAATCGTGGCGGCCAAAGTATGGGGGCATACCGTCCAACAAATTCCCCTAGATATTTGTTTAAAACCAGTTGAAAATTGGTTGAGCACTTGTGCTGGAGCGCCGTCATGTTGATAAAACATTTGACTCCTTGTTGCTAAGGGCACATCCTCCAATAATCCTGGTAGATCATCTTGCAGAAAATCCAAATAATTGCTGCTATTCAGTGGTGGAGGAAGCATATGTCGACGAATCAGCAAATTTCCCAGAATGCCTGCCCACACGTTAACTGTAAATCTATGCTGTGTTGATGATCGACGATACGCATGAGGATTTTCTGCAGCCCAAAGCTTGTCACACCAGATTTCGTGAACTGCCATTCATCTGTTCATAAAATGTGGTCCAAAAATGTGTAGTATTAAACTTCATGCACAAGGATCCAGTTGCAGAACTCCCTTCGCTTCCCAAAATCCGTGGGTAAGAGCTCCTGAACAGGTGTCAACTGGTATGGGTGCATTCTGGAGTTGGTGTCGTGTATAATCCTAAAAACAGATCACCGTAGAACTTCAGTCTCAAGAGAAATTTTTTTTATTATACTTATTCCATAAATACTGATCGTCGGGTAACTTCTCTTCGTCAGGCTCCAGCCTCCCGCAATCTTTGGTAAGTTGTTGCCAACACGGATCTATGTGGTACTATACGTTGAAGAAATGCTTCGGAATAAAGCCTTTGCGCCTCTCGACTACTTCCTAGAGCAGCGCCGTAAAAATATACAAAATCAGCGTATTCTTCGTTACTATGTATACCGGGACATTTCTTTTTATTTATTACTTTATATTTCTTATCAGTTGAAAAGATGTGGACTAATGATTACATATTGTATGGCAACACTAAAAAAGGGTTGCCCAATTTGCTCCACTTTTGGACCTGTATTTGCAGTTTTTATAAAAACGCAGTGTACAAAATATCAGCTCTCCATCTCGACGCCTTCTGAAACAGCTTCCAAGTATATAGTGAAAAACCAAAATTTTCTTTGGCAACACCAAGATGAGGTAACCCGATTTAGTCCAATTTTGAAATTTTATTTATTATTGTTATAAAAGCACCATCTACTAAATGTTAGCTCTCTTTGTTGACCCATTCTCAGGCAGTTTCCAAATATATTGTAAAAACCAAGGTTTTGTATGGCAACATTAAGGGGGTTGCCGATTCCAATTTAACTTGGATGGAAACCATAAAATAGATGATTACAATTTTCCCAATGATGCCTCTGTAAAGAAATCGGATATATAAATGTGAACAAAGACGGCTTCATACTTCCCTACATAAATATTTCTTCGTCTTTTGGTAGATAATTAATATCCCTTATTGACAGTGGACCTTCTTCTTCATTCATTAATCAACAATACATTCATAAAAATGACATTTAAATAATATATCCAATTTTTATTACCATGTTTACATTCAGATATACATTAGACAAAGAATTAATACTACTAAATTTTGTAGAGTTTAAAGATCCGAATCAAATCAGATTTCTAGTATTTAAATTTCACGGGTACTTGGATGGCCTCTTATGGTTACACGCTCTTTCCATACTCAACGAAAATATAATAAGCGACAAGTATCCAATATCGAATATCAATGAAATTCTAAATAAACTCAGTAAGTGTCTGTATTACTCCACTCTCGACTTAACAAGTCGATTCCATTAAATCAAGATGGACCGTCGAGATATAGAAAAATTGCATTCACTGTCGAAGGCAAACACTATAAGTACATTCGAATGTCTTTCGGGCTGAAAAGCGTCCGTCTCACATTTCAAATGGTTATGGGCAACATTTTAAAAAATATCCAGGGTAATATTAGATAGTTTTCTCGACATCTTTACAAAAACATAAAGAAAATCTGAAAAATGTATAAACTACGGGAAGCAAACCTCAAAGTACAGACAAGTCCGAATTCCTTCAAAAGGAACTTATTTTCTTTGGGCATATCGTAACAAATGAGGGAGTAAAACCAACCCCCGAAAAGATTAAGATTATCAAAGAATATCCGAAATAACGATATTCCTGGGGCTACTTGGATATTATTTTATCAAAGACTTTGCACGAATAACAAAACCCTCGACAGAATATCTCAAATATAATAGGAAGGCCGGTTTACACAAAAACTACAGCAAAACGTTCAATTTGTGTAAGGTCATACTGAGCAATGAACACTACTGCAATACCCAGAATGCCCCCCACCAAGGCCCTATTTGCAATGCTATTAGAACCCTGAATAATTCGGAAGTACCTCAGAAAAGGAACTTTTAGGGATAGTATGAACAACAAAGTATTTTCATCCTTACTTATTTGGTCGAAAATTTCATACCATAACAGACCATAATCCACTCCTTTGGCTAATAAGCTTGAAAGATCGCAATTCTAGACTCAATCCTTGGCGCCTCAAACTAGAAAAATTCGAATACAAAATGGTTCACACGAAGAGAAAATTAAATTCAAATGCAGATGTCCTAAGTCATTGCAGTCTTTATGTTCCAGGCCATGACTTGCAAAAGTACGAAATTCTAATATATTAAAAGACTTTTACGTCACGACCTGGAACATAAAGACGGCAATGCCTAACTTGAACCAGATTACCTGAAAAAAAATAATCAAAACAACATAGAAATATATTCAATCGAATATTGTCATATGAATGTTAGAGAAAAAGATATATCCCAGTCGAACTTTATAGTTGTTCTTCTTTTGAGAAGCGATTATTTCATTACTTGAAAATACTTGAAACAACGTTCTAGTTGGCCTTCTCTTTCTACGCCTTATTCAACCACGAACCTGAGAAGGGCAAGGGAGTAGGTAATGTGTTCTGATTATTTACAACTTGTTGACCTATTCCGAAATGTAGTGCAGAAGCAAACAGAACCTGTTAAGGTTTTCCGGATTTAAAAATGAGTGATAGGTACAAAAAATGTTGTGTTTTCACTCAGCATTTCCACAAGAGTAACTTCAAAGAACATTCTAGTTGGCCTTCTCTTTCTGCGCCTTCAACCACTTATATGAGAAGGCAGTAGGTAACGTGTTCATTTTATTTACAACTTGTTTTCCGCATTTAAAAATGACTCATAGGTACATATGTAAGAATTTTGGGCTTTCATTCAGCATTTCGAATGAATCATTTGAATCTTGGATTTCAGTGAAAGTGATTGCCGCAAGTGCTAATGAAATTGGGCTTCAGTGATTATAATTTGTGATAACTTTGAGGTGAGTGGAAAAAATAAAATTACATTTACTAATCCTTTAAGGAAGCGAAGGTACGTATATAATGTATTTGACAAAACTAATACTTTAAAATTATTCTCTCATTACGGATTTAATGCAAAAAATAAAAATTAAAAATAAACTCAGTATAGGAGCAGAATAATATTAATAAATTCAATAGTTTCCACAGTCGAAAAGAATAAAGAAACTAATGAATTAATCCTGAAGCAGAAAATAATTTGCCGTCAACTCATGAAACGTAAAACCACTAAAGATATCCTTGTTGGAAAATTTCCACTTAAATGTATTGAAGAATTAGAAAACATAGAGAAGGAAATAGAAAATATTGATGAAGATAAAATGGTATAGGTATTCACCAAAACAATGTTTCTGTTATTGTAATTATGTAACTTTGTTGTTAAGGAATTTTCAAATTCGTAGATACACGATCGAGAAAATTATTGAAAATGGAAAGTTGCAGAAAAACCTACCCAATATTTTGAACAAGGAAATTATTCTAAGTTTCAACTACGACGGCATACATTGAAAGCATTATTTTTATTTTTTATATTTTTGCATATAGGCAAAAGCACACTTTCCATACCGGCGATGTTAAATATGATTTCTTTAAGTACATCATCAAGAAGCGTGCTGGGAAGTATATGGTTGACCTCCTGTCCCGCCGTAAGGTAAATGTAATGCGGATTATAACTAAAACAAGAACTAGTACCAGATCCCTCAGAATGTCTAAAAAACGAATTATTGTACCTGATTATTTAAACTTGCGCGTTGCTCTCATAAAATTACTTATCCTACCACGCATTCTATAAACATATATAAAAGCACCCCTTCCAAAAGGCAACATAAAGTCATATCTTCCATAATGTGTTACAAAGGCATGCCTTCTTTTAGTACATCTTCGAGAAGTGAGCTGGGAAGTATATACTTGACATATAGTCCCGTCGCCATGTAAAGGTCTTTTGAAAGGTATGAAAGAAGGCCTTATTATACCTCAAAAGTTCGATTGGGATGCTTTACCTGTGCTACAATACAATCAGCAGGTGGAAACCTAAATTATCATATATGTAGGGGAAGATGCTGTACCTTGGACATGTGTGTATCTTGGAAATTTTATTTTCCACATGGATTGTAGCTACCACCCAAAATAAACGCATTTTTATCCGATTTCACTAATCAACAGATGACACTTAAGCTTTTCTGTGAATTATTTTGTCGGACAAATGAGCAGTTATTGCGTTTTAAAGAAAAGTCGTAAAAAAAGTAAATATTTTCCGGTGATAAACAGTTGAAAGTGTTGGAGCTCTATTCTTTCTATATCTTTGGACTCCAACTAAGGTTAAACTTGTTTATATGTACTATTATAAATCGTTCATCATGTGGTGAATTGCGCATCTTAACATATTTCACAGGCAGTTTTGTTTCTTTTGCAGGTATGTACCTTGGACATTTCAAACATTTTCACCACGGGCATGTAAAAAAAGCCATACATCGGCCTTTAGTTAAAAACTAGATTACAGATGTATATCTATAGCAATTTTTTGTTTAGTAACCTGCTTTGCGAATATTGTAATTCTTGGTTGAATAAAGAGTGTTATTTAATTTAACTCTGTTGATATACCATCATTTCTACTTAGTAAATTGCAAATTTCCAAGGTACAATATCCCACTGTCCATGGTACAGCTGCATGTTGTATCTTGACCAAAAGGAGGACCTTCATATTTCCTTTCAGATATCCTGAAATATAAATGTTTAACTGCATATTCGACTATTATTGGAAAGGTTATGGGTTAGACAATCTATAATATATAATCTGATGCGTAAGATTTGTCCCATTAGTTTTGTAAAAAAAAGGCTATTTCAAAAAAGGTACCAATGTACAGCACCTTCCCCTATATGTCTATATATTGAAATGATTAGATTTTTTGAGCTCGTTTTTCGAAATCGAAATTTATTTTAGGTTAAAAAATATTTTTGCCCAATCTCAAATTTCGTGTAATCCGTCACCTTTGTTCCACATAATATAAATGCCGGAATACCTCAAGGCTCTACTTTTTTCCTAGACAAGTAGATTTATTATTTCTTACTTATAATCGAATCTATAAAAAATTCTGGGGATAGCTGCCTTAATTTCTATATTTCTATAATTGGAGACCATTGCAACATGACCGTCCCACAAACAATCAGGTTAAATTATGTTGACTTTCCAGATCCCCATTCTAACCGCTTTCTAGCCAATAGTAATCTCAACATTACTTTTACGACATGCGATTTTTGTTTGTTTATGTATTATGATAAGTTAATTTATTTAACTCTAGCTATCAAACATCCCGGTATGCCGAAGTCTTCCAAGGGGTAAGCTGCTGATAGTACAAATAACCAAATCTTTGAATGAGCGAATATGCTGACTCGAATTCTTCTAAAACCGATTCTTAACTTAACTATGAAACTAGATTTTTTCTAATGCAAAAAATGCAATAATGTGCATTGGATTTCTTCAACGACGTAATAAATAGCTTGTTCCGCTCTTTAAGATATTGAGCTCTTTACTCATCCCGGCTAAGACTTAAATACAATTTTCGTATCAGAGCAGGTGCAGGACAAATTGCATCCTTAGAATCATAAGCTTCTACCAAACAATAGAGCATCGATGTAATGTTGTGAGTGTTTTTTCCTTCTGCTGCTATATCCTTGATACAGTTCCAAAGATATATGTTAACGGGTAACATAAGACACATCTAGCACAAAATAAACGCCCTTCAAACCATGCACAATCCAAACTAGTTTTGGCCTGACTATGTAATATTGTGTTTTTTCTAAACCAGGGGTATTCCCTGAGCTTTTTTACAATTAAAAAAAAACAAGAAATGTAAATGTAAAACGTTGTAACAAAAGTTATTTATATTAATAATTAAAATATAAAAAATATAAAACTTACACGCAAACCAACAAAACAAGATAACCTTAAATATTTACAGACTTTGCATACTGTAGAAAAACTCCCAAACTACCCAAATTGTCCTTCAAGCTATTAACAGCAGAGTTTTGTGACAAGAAAAGAATATCACTGGTGAGAGGTTTTAGTGAGCGCCGAATACTTCATAAAGTGAATCCAAGATTCCAACTTTTTTTAGTATCCAGTAGACGAGGAATCCAAGAATAAGCGTTTTGCAGATTCGATCGACGGCATATTGGCTAAAAATGAAAATTAGTATTATAATAACTCTAAAAAATCTTTATCGTTTGTTACATTTTCATTTGTATTTTAGCCCTTGGAATAGTGCTTGGCGGTTCTTTCAGGATATATTGTCTGCCTCCTAAAACACATATCGTCATATATTCTTTATCATTCATAATATTGAAGTCCATGTTGAATCTTTAAAAATATTATATGAATTATGATATGATTTAAAGGAAAAACACCCCACTCTTTTTGATCTCTTGGGGATAGTCGTCCCCATAATCCTAAGAAGTTATCTGCCTTAAAATGCCAAGCGCGCATAGTGAAAAATTCAAGGACCTCTAAACCGACAGCAATTTTGTTTTGAACAAATATCATACTAAAAAGATAAAGATTTTTCGTTAAGGACGATTTCTTTCATGTTTCCTTTGACCCAGTTTAGACAGGTCAGTATACTGCCTCTGCAGCACGAAATCTGTAAGTAGGGTTATGCTTCATTCCTGCCCCCAACCATCATTTTACCAAAAAGTTTTCGTGAGGCAGAGGCAGCATCTTCTGACCCATCTAAGGATCTTTGCGATTACTTACAATCGTTTTTGGCCGAAACAGAAGAGGAAAAAGTCAATTATATACGCGGGCAACCACATGAATAAGATTTGGTTGATTTTGTGAACAAATTTATTTTTCGTCATTGCTCCACCCGGATACCATAGGCCAGCTGAACAAGGATACTGTTCATATAATTCTCGTCCTAAATTTAAGCATCGCTCCCAAGGTACTTTCTTATAATCCGGGGCGGTAATAGTATAAACAGGAACTTCTTCGGGTCTAAAAGTGAATTTAGATGAAGTTAGATTATGCTGAAAACAGTTTCTTTGAATTATTTACTTCTTTTCTGCTATGGTAGTTTCATAGCAAATTGTTATAATTGCATGTATTGCCACATCAACCGGAATAATTTCCGTAAGATTGCTACCATCGCATATCATTGTTCTTATAACGCCTTTTCCAGCTCCTAGCATAACTCCTGTTGGTCCGTTTAAGTTATCCACCCATCCAGGAACAGGTTCTATTGCTGAAGGTGATACTGAAAATAGAAAAAGGAACAAAGTGTTTATTTTTAAACTGAAATTGTTATTAATAGCCTAACATAGTTTAATCCATTGGTGGTACCCAAAATATTGGGCAAGTAGGTATGCGCTGGCGATCAAATGCAAGAGAGACTAAAAACAAACTTCTAAATAAATATCGCTGATTATTTTTTTTACATCTAGGTATACTTGCACAGCTTCATAGAAATAATAATAACATATTTTTTTTGGTTACAGTACACAAGATTGAGAATCTTCTAATTGTAAATATACAACATTTTTATCTGCCGTTAGAAATAATTTAAACTGAAGATGTTAAGTAAGAAAGCGTCGCTAAGTGTTGAGGACAAAGTATTAAGTACAAGTAGCGACACTGGATGATTACTTCAAATTCATATTAAGTTACGTGTGCAACTTCTGGTACAAAGTGGGACTTGGCCTTAACTTCACTTTGGATACCGTGACGTTTGTCACTAGTCATTCCTTTTGCATCCTCTACTTCCAGCTATCTCTCAGTGAAGTACTATATTCAGCAACATCGGCCTAATTAAGTACTATTATTATAAGCGTAATAAAGTGTAATGTATATTTACAATATTCGCGTATTACTTTGCTATCCTGTGCCCTCATTTTATAACACTAAGGTTAAAACAATGAAAGATAATAAAGAGAAAACATAAGACAGAAACAAAAAAGAGAGGAAAATAAATAAAAAAAAAGCAGAAGAAAAAAATTAAAATTATTTTTTTTTCTATGTATGTATAACTTAGTGATAGATTACTGCGAAGACAGAAATAATATGTATGCGCACATCCAAGAATACCGGAAACATGCCTTTATAAGTTGTCTAAGCGCATTGACCTTGCCAGCTTCTTATATAAGTACTTAAAGGAAGCGTGTTCCATAACGAGCAATATGTACAGAGTAAGAACCTTCCATGTCTGATTTTCGGAAGCGAGGAATAATGTTTCGTCGAATGCAATTATGTGTAAAAATTCTTTAAGATATAAGATATAATTATGAAACAATGCGCTTTGCTCCAGGTAGAAGACCAAAGGGTAGCCAAGTAACTGCAGTCGATGAGGGTGAATTCAGTGTAGTCTAAACACAAATCGCAGTAGTCTCCGCATAATAGCACATGAACGAGGGCCCAAATTTTTGTGATTTTAACCGGGTGTTGCTTATAACCAATAACCCGTTTATAAACACAAATTGTGTTTATATAAAAATCCCCAAAGCAAAGAGCACAAAAGAGCGAATTATTGCTAGTAAGCGATAGGCGATTACAAGCACAAGATATGGTATTATAAAAAGTTAGCGATTTAAGAAAAAACAAAAGAACCATTTCTTATAAAGTAGTTGCTGATACCTAAATTTGAAAAAAATAACATCAGTTTGTCAAGAAATACTTTTATTGAAGAATAATGACGGAAAAAAATTGGTTTTTAGCAAAGCTATTACATATGGGAAAAATACACTAATAAAAAAATTGTAAACATACCTATATGTACACCATTGAGGAGATTTATTTAAAATAATCAGAATTCTTTTTCTGTGCCTTAGACTTTATGGACATTTCCATAAACTGTATTTCGAGTAAATCCAGGTTTTTTTAGTCGAGATCATTTGCACATAAGTATTTGTGCACAACATCCAGCGCAAGAATCGCATCCTTCCGGCTTGGTACCTTATTGATAGAAGCATCAGTTTCATTAACTAACGTCCAATATGTCTTCATGACTGCCTGGATGATCTGCTTCAAGGATATTGTCCACTATCTACTGGTCTGTTAAGTTTCCAAAACATTACAAGTTGTTGTCACATTTTTGATACTCGTTAAACTCCTTTATCTTCTATAACGGTATCTGTTTCCTGGTATTTTCTTCATCTGTTACAAATCCTGGTTTTTGATACCATTTTGAACCGATTTCGGAGTGACCAGCCACCAAGCACATTTTGCAATATTCAAAGCATCCAAAACATTTATTAACTTAGCAAAGTCGGATGAAGTAACACGTTTCTCAAGTGCAAATAACTGTTTCCGTACGAGATTTTGTCTAAAATATACTTGGAAACAATGAATAATACCTTGGTCCCGTAGCTGTACAAGACTAGTGGCATTTGGAGGAATCTTATGCCCTGCAACGTTCTTAAGACTGGTACCCGGTATGAATTTATGTCAAGCTGTGTTGTGCACAAAGAGAATTGCTGCTCTTTTAGCCCTTTTCATTTTCCCATCAAATTTTAGTGAGGAAAATGTAGGAAATAATATATGGAAGCAGGACATCGGAAAGAGCCAATAATATATGGTCCTGGTGCATCGTTCTTTCAACAAAATATATTGGATCAGAGCGATCTCCGCTGATGCAGCTCCAAATCATTATCCGTGGTGGATGTTTGACAGATTTTACTATGCAATCGTCTTTATATTTCTTTCATGGTCTTCTTCTCACGAATTGGGAAGATTGCATCTAAGCGGAATTCATCAATGAATATCATCTATGGGTTTAAAAATATTATTTCTAAAATTTTAAGAAAACTACGGGGAAATAAAGTGTAATAAGAAAAAAATATTTAAGCTTTTTCCAGTCATCAACTGTAAGATCCCCGTAAAGTTGAGCCCAAAACAATCACCTCTTCTTCATTCGTTTCATCAGCTTAGGCTTTTTTGCGAGACGTCTATATTTAAATTTGCCTCGTACAATCTTCGCCACAATGTCTGGACGGATATATCCACTCCTTGCTGATTTAGATACCTTATTAGAATACGAGCGGATGCTCTACATTCTAGTACAGCTGTATGGATTATTTACCTATCCGTTCTCCCGTCGTTTTCCTATTTCTACGGCAATTTGCTCGAAAATCTCTTGCCACTCTATCGACTGTGGATGCCAACATT
Source organism: Dioctria linearis (assembly GCA_963930735.1). NCBI lineage: Eukaryota > Metazoa > Arthropoda > Insecta > Diptera > Asilidae > Dioctria > Dioctria linearis. The sequence goes on along the minus strand of OZ005740.1, from coordinate 325,761,516 downwards.
TTCTCTTTCTTCGCTATATACCGGTGAGAAAACTTCTCAGTTTCCAATAAGGCCAAAATCACGGCTATTATCTTTTGCACGGCCCATGTTAAAAAAAATTGTTTCAGATGTTGTCCGTTTTCAACACAAATAAACCACAAACACAGTATAAACCTTAACAATTTTTCTTTTTTAATAAATCACTTGAATAATTTATTTTCGATTTTTAAGGAACTTAATGTTATAAAACTCACAAATACAGTTTATGCTGCTTAACTCACGACTGACTGAACGCGAAATGAAAAATATAAATAAGGATACGACTTGCATACCTGCGTATATACCTCTTTGCAGGTAAATTCTTTACTTTCCCGATCAACAGAGGTCTTAGGAAGATGTTGAGTTTACTTTTCGCAAAGTAAAATTAATACAAGGAAAACATTTCAAGGAAAAAGGTAACATTTCTTTCAAATTTCAGAATTTTCACATGTGCGTCTAATTCATTGAACAGGTACTGTAGTTATTGTATGGAAATGGTAACATACATATGAGTTAAACTTTTATATTATAGCATACTATGTATACATATGCATTTACGTATGTACATATTCAAACGAATGCGCTGAACAGAAAAATTGAATCTGACTGTCACAATATGCGGGGAAATTTACATTGGAAATAGAAAAGTTAAGATGCTTTGTTAATGGCTATAAAGAAAGTATTGTTAATACGCGGGTTGCTATTAACATAGTAAAAGTGTTCGAAATTAATACGAAAATGTTGCGGGCTTCGACAATTATGATAATAACAGGGTTTTGGTAATAAGCGGGTTGTTATTATCCGGGGATTACTGTACTATCATTAAATGCTACCTTAGCCCTACGAGCACAGCTGCTATCCAGCCTTGGAAATATCAAACATCCAAAGATGAAGAACGGAATTATTACTATTATTATTATTATTATTCAACTGCCATAAAAATGTTGTAAATTAGTCTCTCATGTCAACAATTTCAATGGCCGTTGAATAATAAATATTTTTTTTCACAAGAAATTAATAAAATTGCATTAATGTTTCCTACCTTTTCTTTTATGGATTTAATCAATTTGGCAACTGAGCGGCTCGTATGTCTAAAATCAGCTGAAGATTCAGGGGAAGATTTTTTGGGTATCGGTTAAACCGTGACACTTATCTAATCTTTGAGAAAGGAGAACGACATCAAGCATGTATTTACTATTTGAAGGACTTATCATTCAGTTATGGGAAATAATAACTTAATAAATTTAAGGGACATATGTCTGGACCAGTAGCATTAGACTTTATAGAATGCATTGAAGAAGTCAGTTCGAATAGGTCAATTCCACAGAAAGATAAAAGATTTTCATCTACCACGCCATAGCCTTGGACATTATTAGATGCCACGATCGATGTGGAATTTCACTGTGAAATATTGACGTTTGGCACATTTAATTGCCGGACCAACTTTGAACAGCACTTGAGCATTTTCAGCAAAAAAATGTCATGATTAAGAGTATTTGGAGGACTTATTTAGTTGCGTGAATTTATCTTGCTTGCATCCATGGTAAGAAACAAATCTAATTGAGATGGATTAGCAGTAATACAAAATAAATTGGAACGGAGTTTATTACATTCAGGTGCAGGGATTGTAGATTTAAAAGATTTTGTGTTTGCAGGCTTGCAGACTGTATATTAACGTTTAAATCACCTTCCATCATATCATTAGTGTAGTGTTGTGATGCATATGAAAAGCAATTTTCAAATTGCAGGGCTCAATCGTAATAAAAGTTACCCGGGCGACGATACAATGGAAGCACACATCTATCACTTTCCGAATTAACCTAAACTTATTAAAATCTCTCCAGGCTCATTTTCATCATCCTCGTACCACTTTTAGGATATTTATGTCCACATAATTGTCTCTTCCTTCACAAGGATTAAGGTACTGTTTTACCATCATAAACAGATTCATAAACGCTGAAACGATTGCAGAGGCACTTTTTCAAAATTGAATATAATGTTTCGGAGTAGGTACCCAGAACAACTGTCACTGACCAAGGACTACAATTCGGGTCAGTGCTATTTACTGAACTCTCTAAATTATTACGGTTGGAGTGCAAACGAACCACAGCTTTTCATTAGAGCTGGAAATTGGATCCGGAATTGCTATTATCCGGACACCCTGATCGGCGAACTATCCAATTCCTGAGATCCGAACTATCCGGATTCAGACCAAGCAAAAAAGCTTTAAAATTGTGTTGTTTCAATGAGAAAATAAAAATATTATGAAATTTATATGTTCCCAATGAAACAATGCAAGCTGGAGGAAATTTTGACCTTTTTTTGTTTAGTTTGGATCCGGATAGTTGGGATCTCAGGAATCGGATAGTTCGCAGATCAGGGTGTCCGGATAATAGCAATTCCGGATCCAAGGCTTCGGATTATCCGGATACCCGGATTTGAGGAATCGGATCCTAATTATCTCGGATTATCCAGATAGTAAATTATCCGGATACTTTCAGTTCTACTTTTCATCCCCAAACCAATGATTTTTTTAAGCGATGGCATAGGACGCTTAAGCAACGATTATGACGTATGAAGAGAGATTATGGTCAAAAATCCTCCCTTTAGCCTAACTAGAACTGCAAACAACTTTCAGAGAGGAGTTTCAAGCCATTCCGGGAGAATTACTATACGGCGAAATTTTACGTCTGCGCGCAGGGACTTCCTTCTTAGTTAAAAAAGTCATTCACAAAACTAATACAGTCAACTCTCGACATACGGCGAGATTCGGATCCGCAGCTTCGTACGTAAGTCTAAATGGTCATAAGTCGAATTTCATACAAAAGTAAGCAATTTAATTATAATAGTCATACTTATGTACATAAAAATTAACAGCTTTTTTTCTGATTTTTAATAGTTTACTACATCAATCTCCAGAAGCGTGCAAGATTATATATGTATATGATATATATTTGGCGAATACTATAGAAAATTGATACATTTTTGTAATTTTTTTATGAAATTTTTTCGTCGTAAGTGCGGATGGTCTTAAATCGAGGTGGCCGTAACTCGGGAACTGACGTATATCATTTCTCTTCGAAATACCTTTTCCGAAATCAGATCTATTCATTTTCGGCAGTTATTTTTTAAATTGATGGATCTCGATAATTGCTCTCACGATTTAATTCTAACGGACGCAGTCCGAGCATCACTTTAATCCCCCATTTGAAGGTCCTTACGAAATTGTCAACCGAAAAGATAAATATTTCACTCTCAAAGTGAGGAATAGAGAGACTAATGTTTCGATCGACAGATTAAAATCATATTTTAAAGAAAATGACATTGAAGTCCATCAGGACCAGCATACCGAGCCACATGTCCAAACAAGCACCCCAACACCATCGCTCGCACTAACATGCCCACAAGAACCGATTCAGCTAGTAACTGAAAATTCTGTTCAGCCAGCGCCTGAACCAATCCCGACACTGACCATATAGGTGACCCTTTCGCTTCTCTAAGGAACGAAGATTCACCACGCCAAACAAATTCAAACACACAGCCTCGCCCTAAGGCTACATGGCTCTCAGATTCCTGCCAGATGGAAACACCGTATTCCAACATTTAAAACATTTGAAAAGATTATGACTTAAGAGCCAAACACAATTCCGACGTTTCGATCCGATTCGATCCAACGCATTTCGATCTAACGGATGCATGAGCACAACTGTTCCGTTCGGTTTCAAATACTTAACTTTAAAATTTTGCCAGATTTTGTCTTTCCGCTTTACATTCATCCATGAAAACATTATTTTTTTGTTATATAATTCATGTCTTTTTTTATTTTCTCAAAAAAAAACTTTTCATGCATCTTTGAGTATAAACGAATCTTTACAGATGATTTTTCTAGGTTATGTTATCCGTAAAAGTTGAAATTTGCTCAACTCCTCCGTTTCGATTCGATCCATTTCGGTGTAATGTGTCCAATTGCACATATGTCATATATAAGCAAATTTGACATTTGTAGGAATTGAGTCGAAACGGTGGAATTGTGTTTCTCCTTAAGAGGAGTCAGTACTCAGCAAAATTTTCAATTTAGATACCAGCGAGCCTGTAGGCAATAAAACTTACTATACGTAGGTTTGTGCCCTGGCAGTATGAAAATTCATATAAAATTAGCCTAGACCTAGACCACAAGTCACATTAGTGACATCTAGCGTAAAAGACAGAAATGCGACAATTTAAGATGAAAATTTGCAGTTCAAAGAAATTAAAAATTTTTAATGAGAATTAACTCTCCTAAATTTTATTTTGCACATAATTGTTAAATATTCTATTTTGCTTTATATTCCAACAACTTTCAACAAAATGATGCAATTTCTCGTCGGTGAAATATCGAGAGAAGAAACAAGTACTATTAGAGTTAAACAATTAAAAAAAGCGCCACTAAAAATGAAAAAACTCCACGTTATTTGCTGGATTTAGGCTTTATCTTTCTAAAATAGTCACAATCTAAAGAAATGAGAATACCTACTAACAGGAATTTGATTTGAAAAAAATCAATTTTTATCATTTTTTACAAGTTTCCGAGCTAATATCTCTATTCTAATAATTTTTTTTTTATTTTTCTCGACGTTATTTAATGGACCTCTTCGTGTCAATTGTCCCAAAAAACGCCCTTTTCGTCCGTCCGAGTATAGTTTGTAAGCTTCACTGTCCGTCCATCCTTTATTGTAAAATAATCGGCTCCAAGTGAGCATTATTAATTGTGATTGTCTTCCAAGTTTCTGTTCCGAAGTGGACATCGTTGATATTAAATAAAAACAATTAAAATATCTAGAAATGGTCTAATAGGGTGTTTTCACTACATCGAAATCACGAAATTTTGATGAAGTGATTTCGAAATCACTCTCAGGTGTTTTCACTACCGCTGAGATGATTTCGTTTGACAGGTGCTACACTTAAATACCAAATTGGCATGCAAAATAATTAATTACATAAACGAGAATTTTGTAATTAAAAGGATGTATTGTCATATAAATGTTAGCAACATTAATATAATATTTAAATTTAATTTTAAACTTCATCCTAAAACTTTATTGACAAATGTCAAATGATACAGTTTGCGAAAAAGTGGAACCCGAAAATGAGAGCGTTCGGGCAAATTTTCGTACTGTACTGGAAATTTCGAAGTGATTTCGTCGAGATCATGCTCAAACAGCGAAATTACGTGATTTCGATGTTGTGAAAATGCCCTATAAGACCAATTCTAATGATACACTAGAATCTAGATGAATATAATTTCGAGTGGTCACCCATCATTGCAAGTTCGGTTGTTGAAGTTGTTTTACGCATATATTTCTAGAAAGGTTCGTCGGACAGTAAAAATTATTACAACCAATTTCATAGAATCTTATATTTTAGGAAAATTTTCAGTATACTTAATAAAAACGTATAGGATTGATCATTTTCACAGTATACGTAAAAAACCTAAGTTTTTACATGGCAACAAAAAGAAGGGGGTTTCCCGCTTTAGCCAATTTTTGAAATTATATTCACTATTTCTATGAAAATACCGTTTACGAAATTTCAACTCTCTGCGGTGACGCGCTTTCAAGAAGTGTCCGAAAAATGAAATTTTTGTATGGCAACCCCAGCAACAAGTTTCCCGATTTGTCCCATTTGTGAAATTATTTTTTTTGTTTTTTATAGGCCGTGTATAAAATCTTAACTCTCTAAGTGAATCCATTCTTGAATTATCGTGCGGATGGATGGATATGCCAAAATCACAATCACATAATTTTATGCATGGGTGTTCAATCCATTTTGCTCTACCATCATTAATTCTGTGCGTTACAAACGGAATGACGAACTTAGTATGCCCTTTAGATTTCATCTAGGGTATAAAAACGAAAAACCTAATTTTTTTTAATGAAGCGAATGGCGCTCTGACTTAGCTAGTCGTAATAAACTCCATGCCCGGCTATAGGATAACGAATAACGATACCAGGTGAATACCATCACCGTCCATGATACATCGTGAGTACTCCTCACCTATTAACCAAGACTCAGACATACCATCTCAAGAGACTACAACAAAATTGTGTGCAGGTAGCAGCATCCATCAACGCTTCTATCTACCAAAAACTAATAAAAATATTTTATTCTCAAATCCCCATTCCTCAAAAATTGTCATTATATCCGGAAGTTTCACCATCAGGACAGGTGACTCTAAAACCTGATACTACTGCGATGATTACGACTTTGATTGTCTTTTTATTTTGTATTCCTATACACGTCCTACTCTGTTTTTTTCATATTTGGCAAACGCCTGAACAAGCTATCAACTGTATCTACAAATTCTTCAAAATCAAAATATTCAGAAAGAGAACAAGTTTTTCTGGTCTCAGTCTCACATAACAATTCAGTTAGTTGCATAAATCTAATGAACGATTTCTTTTCTTTTGTTTTATAATTAACCGCTGTGTATACACCATTCTAGCTTTTTTACAATAGATCACTTCTGAATTGAATTTTCTTGGCCAACCACTCTCAATTTGGTTTATGTATAAAACTTGAAAATATTCAAAAATTTGCTTTAACTTACCGATACTGGGTCTTGTGATAACCACTGGCATTTCTGGATATTGATCACGAACTAGAATTTCCGATAAACGTTTCGAATACGTATAAGTGTTGGGATGGGGTTGAATTAAGCTAGGCGTGATTTTATCTAAATCCTTTACATCCATCCATTCAACCATTCTGATTAAATCCTCAGGTTTATGTGGATAGTCGTAGACCTTTTCGTACATAACTTCCTGATCACAATTACAAAAAGCTGTAGACAGATGGATAAAGCTTATGAGATTTTTCATCTTTTTGGCTAGGTCCAATGCTCGTTTTGTGCCAGTTGTATTCATTTGAATTGCATCCGTAAGGTTACCTTCAAGTTTAAGGGTTGCAGCCAAATGGAATACTATGGAAGTTTCATCTTGAATTTGTTTCAGCTGCTCTGGATTAAGACCGAAAGCTAGATTGAACAGGAATGCGGTATAGTTATTAGAAAGACAGTCTTAATTGATATTATTAATTTCAGTTTACTTACAGTCATAGCATACATCTCCTTGGAAAACTTTAACCTTTTTAAGTACGCTTGGTTTTTCATCTCTTATCCGTTGGAAAATCTATGTATTTTCATGAGTTTGAATTTTTAGTTTTGATACTTTTCAATTAATTCAATATACTTACAGGCAGTTTGAACATATCTGCCAGTCGAGTTTCTGGAGTCTTTCCCCTTTTCGTTCTCATCAAAATGAAAATTTGTTTCAATTCCGAACAAGAATATAAAAGTTTCTCAACAAGAACTTTTCCCATAAATCCAGATGCGCCCGTGATAAATATCGAGCGATCCTTATAGAACTCTTGAACTGGTGTTAGGCTTGTCATTTTTGTTATTTATCTAAAAAAAAAAAACAATATAAAATTATTAATTCTCACTTAATTCACTTAAAGGAGTCATCCCGTGTGAAGGCTCCTTTTTCGGTTATTTTGGGATTTATTTTTTTGCGAACTAAATAAGCATAGGTATAACTGCGAACTTTTCACCGCATATTATTCAGATTTTGAGCACACTCTTATATATTTTCAGACCGAAATCTTCGCTGATTGCTGAAGTACACAGAAACTTTATTTAAAAAAAATGTTTTGCGGAGACGACTATTGCGGGCGTACTGCTTATCGGAAACAAAAGGGTCAAAAATAGCTTTTTAATTTGTGAATTATGAACTAGCTTCTGCACTCAAATTTTTGGAATATAATGAAACTAAGTTTTTGGCTTGTTGTTAAACATTTTTTTGTTAATTTCCGTCTTTTGTACGACTTCTTCAACATGAAAAAAAGAAAATCGTCTTGATGAGTCAGAATTATCCTAGTTTGCAAGATGTCTACATGAGTACTGAATATCAGTTAAGGAATTCGTTCGATAGATTTCGAGATATTGTGACTACTAGTTTGAGAAAAATGCGTTTAAAGGCTCACATACGATTATCACCAAGAAAATTCGAACGCCTTAGATGCTCAGTCAAGATTAAATTAATCGCTATATTCGAAACAGGATATGAGAAATGTTTTCGCTGTTGTTCACTTATACTTGCGTTTGTATTAAAAGGCTCCGTTAAAAAATCGATGCGCAAGCGTAGTGGTCCGATGGTCATCGAGTGCTACAGTGTGCTCTCCAAAGACCTGACCAGTTCAACGCTGTATCTTCCGAATGACTCCGAATATCGGAATATCACTTTACCCACATATTGGACACTATATTAAGAAGCAATTTATAAAAAACAAAATCAATTCTTCTTTTAAAACCGCACACGGAATGATCCCCTTAAAAATTTATAACAGCAAATTCACAAGGTTTTGTATTACAAATGTAACTGGCTATTTGAATTTCCTCACATCATGCATACTCTCATGCCGATATTCGAACTGGCCCAGAGCAATGACTAGAAAACAGCTCCGTTGTATCTTCAAAAATGAATTTTTCCCAGGGGCAAACAATCCAAATTATTTGTCAGATTTCGCACTGAACTGAGTACAACCAAAGCAAGACAAATTTTCTATTCGGAAGTCACAGCGTGTAGCTCAAATGTACCGAGAAAAACAGAGTTAAAATATTCGCCAATCGAACAGAAGTCGTCTGATAAACGATTAATCTATTTCAGGCAGAAAATGCTAGATTCCATGCTAAATACTGAGCCACTAATAATAATTAATTGATAAAATTGATTTGCTTTTTCTAAAATTTGCAATTTGTAATTTAATAAAGAAGAGGAAGCATGAAACATGCGTAACAGCGGTTGACTTTTCACTATTTTTTTACAGACATGGGGACGAGAAATCCCAAGTTTGGAGATCAAAGCGGCCCATTGTACTAACCTGTTAGAAATTCTCTCACATAAACCTTCCTTTCCTCTTAATGAAACTCAGGTAACTGAGGTAAGTTTTCAGCTCATCCACAGTTAGGATGGCAGACTTAAGCGTATCCAGCCTGCTCTGAGTAAAGGCCGGACAAGTGCACAGAAAGTGTTCGATTGTCTCAGGCTGTCTTTCCCAGCAGGACAGACATTCAGGGCTGTCAACAACTCCCATCCTAGTTAGATGAGCATGAAGCGACCTGTGGCCGGCGATAATTCCAACGACAATTCTGCATTGTTGTTTTACGAGTCCTAAGGTAAAATCAGGGATATTCCTGTTAGGCCCATCAAGAAAAAATATGCATAGCTGCAAGTGCTCACGGATGGCCTTGCGGTCTCCCAGTAACTTAGATGCTATGCGATGGCCACTCAGAGCCATCAAGGCTGTATGATTATCTAAAAGGATAGCAATATCTTTGCCCTTGATTTGCATTCAAGGGCTATCTTCGCTACATTTGTGATGGCGAAATCTTCAGCATTGAATACAGAGTGATGTGCGTTCCAATTGAGTATTCCAACCCAATTTTAGGTTTAAGAAAATAAACACACGTACATACTGGCTCCCTCAATACTGAGTGATAAATTCTAGAGCGAGCCGGGGAAGGCTGAATAAGGCACTACCCTTAGCCCACGATTCCATTTTAGGAAAACTCACAGAGAAGCGACACCCAAAGAGAAGCCCTGGTACTATGGTATCAAGTGGCATGCGGGAAAAAGGGTTTCCTGTTCCATGGGGGCAATCTGCATACAGCCATTTTAACATCTCGCTCAATGAACAGATCCAGGGGTGGTAGATTAAATAAGACTTCAAGGGAAGCAGTAGCCGTATATCGCATGGAGTATCTAACACCCAGGCCAGCCATCTTATGGATCGCAGTCCCCACTTGTGTCCTCGACCACCACACACAAGAAGTAGATATATGTGAGCATGGGTCGTACAATTGACGTATAGATCCAGTGCACAACACTCGGTTTCATGCCATATGTGCAGTCAAATATTCTCCTGTATTTAGCGAAGACACTGAAATCGCCATAAACTTTTAAGCCATGCATGCAATTCCCATGTCAGCTTTGAGTCAAGGTGGACTCGGAAGTGCTTGAGATGAGGAGACATCTGCAGAGTGTGTCTGAAAAGCTTTGGAAGAACAAAGTACCCAAGCTTACGACTACTGGAGAAGAGCACCAAGCTGGTCCTTGTAGCGTTTACTAACACGTCTTGACGGGTACACCAGTCCTCAACAGTATTGAGTCCTCGTTGCATAAAGATACAGCCATGTTGTGCCTGGAGATGAGCAGAGGAATGTCATCCGCATACGGTTCACATGAGAATCCCACATTTTTCAGCATCGTGATGGTAAGTCAACCCTGAAAGACAAGAGTACCGGAGAGAGCACGTCACTCTGCGCACAGCTTCTCTCCATGGTTAAATATCGTCGTCTTAGCATTTGGCCGATCCAACGCACGACAATGAGGTCAACGCCATGCCAACAAGCTACCTCATACAGCGACTCGGGGTGGCCCTGTCAAGTCAAAGGCCTCCTTTATCTCCAGAAAGACTCCCATGGTAAACAGTCCATGATTTAGACAGCGTTAAATGATAGTAACCATTATATGGAGAGCAGTCTTAGTAGATATACCCCTTCCGTAAGCATGCTGTGAGGTATTTAAGGAAGATACTTTTAGGGCTACTTCCTTAATATATTCATCCATGAACCTCTCCAGGCATATTAAAAGTATTGAAGAGAAGCTTATGGTTCAAAAATTCTTCCAGTTCATACATAATGCCTTACCAAGCTTTGAAAAAAACGCAGCCCTTACCTTCTCCATACTTCAGAGACATAATCAAAAACGATACATTCCCCGAAAATTAAATCAATGTAAGCAGCCAGCACATACTCTCAGCCTTAAGTAGGATTGGAAGAATTCCATATGTACCCGGAGCTTTGAAAGCCAAGAATGCTAAATTTATCCATTTCACCTTCTTAACATCAAATACCTTGACAGCCGTGGACCAATCACCACCAGTGCCAGGAGGTAGAAGATGTTCGCCATAAACCTGGACGTCTTCTTCCAGCCTGCAGTCTGGGAAATGCGTCGAGAGAAGAAGCCTACAGACTTTTCCTTCGATGCCGTCATGAGCTATCTGGCCTTTTCAGGACACTCAGCCTGGCTGACGGGTCAGCCCTAGAGCGCTGAGCAGCATAACCGGTTCAAGATAGCCGTTAAGCTCCTCACAGAAATTTACAAAAGCCTGTTTTTTTTTATTTCCAAACAAGCCTTCTGTAGTCACTCTTTCATCCTTAAAATTAGAAGTAAAACAGTTTTTCTCTATGAAAACTTTTTCTGAAAGATTAACAATTTTACTCGTGAAGGAAGTGAAGAAAGAAGTGAACTGATTACTTTTACACCCCTACCGTTTACTTTTTTTCTCACTTAGAACCGCTTATGGCCGGTTTCACAGTCAATGCTTCAGCCACAGCGATGGGTTAATAAATATTTCGGTTTCATAGTCAAGGCTTAAGTGATATCACTGGCTTAAGGCAAGCTTAACTTGAGCCCGTCATCTCCAAGGCTTAAGCCTCAGATGTTACTATGAAACACATAGGAAATTATTGCTAAATATATATTTTGCCTAAATATTATAATTTTTTTTATTAAACGAACGTACATATTTCAAAAGTATAACTTTAAAACTAAATTGAAATTTTCCAAGCGAAAAATAGTTATCTATAGTTAGCAGTTTTGAGTACTGTCTGGCAACTAGTGTCAGCATTCCATTTGACGTTTTAGGATGAAACCAAACAGTTTAAGACAAAAATTAGGTAACTATTTATCTGATGCAGAGATTATAAGCGACGAGGAAATGTAAGAATAATATAATATCGCAATCGGATGACGTTGATTTTTATTCTCGGTTCCGACTGTAGACATATTCGGCTATGATGGTTTACATTGTCGAAACAATCTACAACAATGGTTTTTGGATTTGATATTCTTCCAGATAAAACCACAACAAACTGGTAAATAAAAAGTTCTTTTATCGCTTGGTTTTTAATTCACAATGGAAATTTTCCTTTAAAAAAATTCAAAATTACAGCAGTGCTGACAACTTAAAAGTTTTCATCTGCGGCTTAACTAAGCCTCAGCTTACAAAGTACTATGAAATCGAGTAGGCTTAAGTTCTGGGCTTAAGCCACACTCGTGGCTTAGCTAAGCTCTGGCTTAAGCCTGGACTGTGAAACCGGTCATTAGAATTTCAATCGTTTTTTCACTTACTCATATGGTCCAATTCAACAATGAATGCCACTGCTTCACTAAATGTAGGAAAATTCAGACTAATGCAATATTTGGGCACTTTCTTTATTTATGCTAAACTTTTACCGAGGCAGTATCTTTCATCAATTTATTGTTAACAGTACTGACTGATGACGGTGCCAATTTTAATGAACAAAAAAAAACTATTTTGATTTCTGCCAATCAGAATTTTTCACTGGAAAATTACCATAAGTAAAAGCTGACTGTAATAATTTTGCGTACTGACTAAAAATGGCATATACTCTATTTCGAATCTGATTATCACGAAATAAAATAACTTGGTTTTTAGTGTTCCGTACCCAAAGGGTAACAACGGGAACCCTATTACAAAGACTTCGCTGTCCGTTCGTCCGTCACCAGGTTGTATCTCATGAACCGTATTAGGGAGACAGTTGAACACAGACTGTGTAGTTCTATTGCCGCTATAACAACAAATCATAAAAATAAAATTAAATTCAAAATTAAAGGGGGCTCCCATAAAAGAAACGTGATTTTTTCGGAGTTTTTTCATCGTTTTATTCTCACTCATTATTATTATCATAAGTAGGCATTTTTTTTCTTCAAATGACAGCATTATTTTGTCACATGACGGCTACTCTTATTTGAAAAAATAAATAAAAAGTACTATAGTGTTAAATTTTAAACGATGGTACGGAACCCTTCTAGCGCGAGATCGACTCGCACTTGTCCGGTTCTTTTAAATTTATAAAATAAAAACAATATTTTAAAACAGTTTTTACATAATTGTTTCTCGATTTTAAACTTGATTTAAAAGGATAAAAAACTAAATCACGGTATCACAAAATAGTGAATATATGCCCATAAAAAATATAGCATAATAATGTGAGCATAAGAATATATAGCATAAGATATTAATACATGCCCAGATAGAACATATAGGTATAGAAGCACTCGGAAACCCATTGAACCCTTTTGGTAATAGAAGCCGTTTCCATGCGTTTTTCAAAATAAAAATCATAAAATAATAAAAATAATCCCAAATGTTTGAGAAAAAAATGCTTTTTAAGCTACGGGAATACCAAATTTACAATGTATGTAATGCTATCTTGGCAACACTCACAAGCCGCCAACTTGGCTCCACTAGCGCCCGATTGCTCGTCCCATCAGTGCGGCTCTGCACACATGATTTAAGCCGGTAAATGTATTGTCCCGCCAAACTAACCACTTTTACAATTAAGGTATTGGAACTATGTATACAGTCAGGGCATAGCTTAAGGTGAATTTGATCGCATAAAAAGCTATAGAAATCTTACAGACTTTTTACACATTTCCAGAAATAACATAAATTCTCAATACCACTCTTTCAAAAAACTATCTTTGAAAATCATACGCCTTTGGAATAATTTACCAACAAATATTCGAAATGGCTGGTTCTTTCAATTTTAGTATGCTCTCGACATTTTACTTTGTAATGCGTTTCTTGTGAATATCTCACTTAAATAACAAATTCTAATCCTTATACCAAAAATGAAGGCTCCAACATTCTTAAATAAGTAAAATTTTGGAATTATCGGCTTATAAAAGTAAAGGAACAAACTTAATAGTATCAGTTCTGTTCCTACCACAACCACCAGTCACCACGTGAAAGCAAACAAATCATTAGTAGAACTGGATCTCAGAAATGATTACTTCTTAATGGAAAAATGTTACAATTATGATTTAAAATATCCTTAAATGTTTTGTTAATTTCTAAGGAGAAGTTATAAACAACACCGTGGTTTCTAATGTCAATAAATCAAGCGAAACTTTGTAGGATTAGAAATAATGCAATCGTTACTAAATTAAACCTAGGTGGTTTTTAATAGTTTATTCTTTTATATAATCATAAACTTTTCTTTTATAAATATTTAAAGACAATCCAGTTTTTAGATTTCTAATTTGCACACAATATTTTAATTATACGATGTCCCAGATAGCAAAAAATGATTGTTAATCAACGTGAATGTTTAGAGGTAGCGAATTTGCCCCAGCTACATCCAGATTTTCAAATTATGTCATAATTTTTTGTTAAATTACAACCTGTTTAAAACGAAAATACTTGATCATATCTGCCGAATGCGATGAAGTATGTATGAATGACCACACTAGTGCTAGAAAGTTATGATTTTCTATTACGTCTCATATTATTTCTTATTCAAAAGTATCTATGGATTTTGGCCTTATGTTCACTACTCATTGCAGGATCATATAAAAGTAATGAAAGGCCATTTCCTTTGTTACAAAAGTTTAATGGCTATATCGAAAATTAAGGGAACCTGTATCAGTACTAACACTGATAGCAGTTTTTTACTTATGACTCAACTTGCTTCCTTAAGGAAAATTCAAAATTGTACAGTAACTCTGAGTTACGTTTTACTCCTATACTGTCAAAATAACAGCTTGTTAACAGCTTATTTGATTGATTGACAGCTTTCGGAGTGACAGCTATTTAGTGATATTTAGTGAATTGAAAAAGCCATTCAAAGAACTTTGATAATTGTATTCCTATCATATTAATTTAGAAAAATTCAAGAGTAATCATTCCAGTAAAAGAACAAAGCTAATAATTCGCGTACAATTAGAAATTGCGTGCACAACTCAAAATGATTATTTGTAATACGACTTTCATCATAACGACTATATGTATAACACTGCTCAATCACAATATTTTTTACATTTATTTATATTAATACAAAACTATTCACTATTCACAACATTACTTAAAATCATAAAAAATAAATAAAATTCAATTTCATTTTCTTACCAATTTCTTATTTAAAAAAAAAACACTTATCACACTCTTTCAACCGAATCAATCTTGCAATTTTAAACACAAATCCAATATACGTGTTAATTCGACGATACTGAAGAAGATACTGATACAAATTACTTTTATATCAATCAATATATTTAAATACGCAATATTACTTAGAATATAAAATCTTTAGCTTTACTTTTCTAAACAAGAAAAGAATTAACCGGTCGGTATCTAGTTATATTCTCAAATTTAAAAAATGCTGCACAAAAAACTAGAAAAATGAATGTCAAACAGATCCCAAAAATTACATATTTTTATATATCAAAATTACCATAATGATATCATCAAAGTCATATAGGTTTTTCTTCAAGGTAATTAATGTCGTTGAACTAATTCTAGATGCACAATTGCAATCTATTCCGCATTTAAAATAAAAGTAAAATTAATATACGCACACACCACATTTTCAATAGAATCATTATTATTACTATTATTACTATAAAAGATTAGCAATTAATAGGCGTCATAATGTCTAATATTTACAGTATTAATAAATGTAAATCGTTTGTTTTCTTTTCTTTCCCAAATGTACATATGCAGACAGTTCGCCATAAACATTGTATTAATTCCAGTTGCTATCACTTTGATTCTTTCCAAAGGTTTTTGAATCCATAATTACATAATTTCAAATGAATGAGGTATCTAGAGAAACTAATCTACTCAGCACCGATCGCCAATATGGCTTTCGGTTTGGATGCTCACCTGTGACCTAGTGGCTTGCTGACTTCTCTATGGAAGCGTAGTCTTTACAATTTTGATGAGTCCAAAATCGTTGTACGACATATTTCAAAGACACTTGATAGAGTCTAGCATCCTACTCTTTTAGCCAAAGAAAGTTTTGTATTTTATTTGGTCACTCCATATAGATTGTATGTATTAGATGGAGTTACATGAGAACCTAACTCTACAAATTCCAGCATTACCTAGAACTCTGATATATACATATCTCCGCCACTCTTCTTAATTTTCATTAAAGATCTATCTGCTTTCCCATATTTTTAACCCCATCCATTGTTTTGCTGATGAGAGTTCTCTTGATTTAGCTTACCCCTTTGACTATCGTCTCGGCGGCATCCCTTTTATATATTGGGAACGATAAGTGCACGAATGTATAAAATAAAAAAAAAATGCAAGATACATCTTTCTTCCAGGATACTCAAGGATAGAAGGTCCAACAATTATTCCTGGAAAAAATCAATGAGTTTTCTTTTTTATAATACTTCAGTTAATTGAAAATTGGTTTAAACATTGACACTGTTCTTTGGTTTATGTCCTACCTAGATAGAGGAAAGAAATAGTGTCGTGGTTTTCAATGGCTCCAAATAACAAATTTTCGAACAAACGTCCGGTGTCCCTCATGGTACAATACTTGGTCATTTTATCTTCCTAATTTATATTAATGACTTGCCTATTGATATTAACATCGCCCTCGTTACTTTATGTTGACGATGGTAAATTTTATAGGATAATTTATATGATGCAAATGATTGTAAATGCCTGCAGGATGTTCTTAAGCTCGAAGTTTGGTGTAGGGAAAATTATCTTAACGTTAATATCGATGAATTTAAAACAATAACCTTTTCTAGGAAGCGTGAAACAATCTTCTTTAATTACAAAATTAATTATATATCGATTTCACGTGTTAATGAATCGAATGCTGCGCTTCATCTTTCCGGGTGTGTGGATCCTTCAAAGGCAGTGCTGCTTTCATTTGTCGTTTTACCTAATTGGTGAGAAGCATTCTAGAATATGCTTGTCAAATTTGGAGCCCTTTCTACTCATGCTACAATAAACAAGTTGAATCTGTGTAGAGAAATTTTACCAGAACTCTATTGTTTAAATTAGATATCAATGAGATGGAGCATACGCAGAGATTAGCCATCTCTTGAACACAATCGCATGTATCTGGACTGCTTATTTTTATATAAACTCCAAAATGGGTTCATGCTTTTTCCCGATTTGCTTTCCAAAATTAGCATAAATATTCCAACAAGTTCCCAAAGACTCCAGGTTCCATTAAGAGTCCCCATCTGTAGAACCAACTATCGAGTAAAGTACCTTTGGTAAGCATGCAAAAATTATTTAACTGTAATTTTTGCAATATTGATGTCCGTGGTTCTGACCCGCTGACATTCAAAAGATCAGTTTTAGCGGAGATAATAGAATTTCCTTAATTTAATATAATATTTTTTCGGTGTTTGCTTTGACTTTTCTTTGCCTTTATTTTTTATTTTGTTATTTTTTATTTTTTTATTATTTGCACTTTTTCGATTTCCTTTTAACTAATAAATTTACATTTCTCTTTTTCACATTTTATATTTTTGATTTTGACTTCTATTTTTGGATTCTCTCTTCTGTAGTTATAGTTTATAGTTTATTTATACTTTGAATTCTTGTATTAATTGTTATATATTTTTTTTGTTGTTGTATTTTATAATTTTTATCTTCATAATATTTTTGGTTTTGGTTCTCTTTTTGTATATTTTAGTTTATATTTTACTTCTTTTCTTTTTATATTCTTAATTATGTTTTACTGTATTAATTTTTAATATATTATATAATTGGATTCTATCTGGGTAATATCTTTTGAACTTTCTTAATAAATAAATATAATATATAAATAAATTTCTTTTAAAATGATACCAAAATCATTAAAGTTGGTTTGTTATTTCCGGAGTTATAGATTTTTAAAAGAAACTTTACAATCACGATTCACGAAAATTTGAATTCGCATAACTCGCGAAATATGCGAGTGCTGATGCTAAAAATTAGTATGTAGTATATGACTTATTCCCTCGATTTACGCGAGAAGGGGTTCCTGAAAAATCTCGCGCAAACTGAAATTGCATAAATCAAGAAGAGCTTCCACAAGCTTTTCGCAAAATCATATAGGAGTGTCAACAAGACATCATAACTACACGAAAATTCATATTTAATTATATGCATGTATTTTTTGTATAACAAAGTATATATTTATATTAAATAATATAAAAGCAGATCAATATTAAAATAACACTACAAAATCAGCAAAAATAATTTCAAAAGGTATATAAAACAAACACAACACAAACATAAATAATCGTCTTTGTCTAAAAACTGAGAAGAACTCGAAGATTTCATGTTTATTATTAAAACTGCTTAAAAAGGTGGTATATAAATTAAAATGAAATTGTCTCAATCAGAGTGAGAATCGATGGTTTAGGAACGTTTAAGTTGAAGGTTTTTTCGCAAAATATATCTAAAGTTGTTTGTTTTTCTGTAAATAATAACTGGTAGCATTGT
Source organism: Dioctria linearis (assembly GCA_963930735.1). NCBI lineage: Eukaryota > Metazoa > Arthropoda > Insecta > Diptera > Asilidae > Dioctria > Dioctria linearis. The sequence continues at coordinate 325,743,129 of OZ005740.1, read as the reverse complement.
TTTGTCACCTTGGAGCTTCTATTATGATCAAAAGTCATTTTCTTCAATATATTGTAAGTCAAGTAACCATCCAATATTTTCCATACACGTAACGTTCCCTTTAGACTCAGTACACGATGGGGGACATTATTTATTATACGTCACTCTTATCGTCTTCAACGTGGTTCTCCCAGTCTAGCTCATTTTGTTCTTAATAGTAAGTTCAGAATAGCGAGAGTTTAGTAATTTGTCGATGTTATTCGTATCCATCTCTTTGAAGCCAATTTGATTTGTGTCATTCACACTTCTGTTGTGCATTGCAAATTATGTATCCATATACACAAATACGACGTCGCGTAAAACTGAAATAAACACGTTTTCGATTTACTATTTAAAGTGCAAATCGTGTACAAGTGAGTTCGCGTAAATCGAGGGATTACTGTACTCTATAAGACCTTCAAATATGTAAGTTTCACGAAAATCTGTCATGGCCGAACCGTAACTGCTGGCCGATTTTCCCTAGTATGACCCTATATGGCCCTAGACTTCACATTTTAAAGGCTTTAGGTAAAGTGCTAACCATAGAACAATTCACCAAAGTTTATATGTATTCGCTTAGCGATTAACGAATATTTACAATTTATATCCCCCAGACAGCAAAGCTGCAAACCTACTCTCAAGACACTTAGGTTCTATAACGTAAAATCAGAGCATATCTGAGATTTATCTCAAACTTAGGAAAGAGTCTCAAAATTAACTTCAAGTTAATGATAAAGCATGAAAACCAAATTGGTAATTATATCACTACTGATCTTAATTAAACAAAGACCCTTTATTCCGTGGAAAATAAGAACTCCACCTTAATATGGATATTATAAATTGTAATAAAAAAAACTATCTCGAAAAAGTAAAAGCTTTTCGACCCTGATGAAAACTTTAAACAAATTTAGATTGTTGCTCTATTCTGGCTTTTGATAATGATCCCTGATTCAATTAATAAGATTAACAAATATATTTATAAATATATTATATATTAACTTCGATATATTATATATATGTATATGTATAAATAATTTATATAAATAATTTATATATATAAATTATTTATATATTATTTTTAATTATTACATAATTAAAAATAATATTAAAAATTTCATATTTATATATATTAATATATTTAATATAAATTATTTATATATATATATATAATATATTGAAGTTAATATATAATATATTTATAAATAATTTATATATATATATATATCTATATAATTTATATAAATAATTTATATATATATATATATATACATCAGAGTTACCCTTCTAGTTTCTGCTTCATACAATTTATCATTCGCGCTGATTGATTTCTATATGGATACGGTAGAAATTCGTAAGGTGCTTAGGGATTTCGATGTTTCTAAGTTTGTATCACCTGATGGTATGGAAGATCTTGTATTACGCCGCTGTGCCTCCTTATCGACGAAACTATTGTCAAAATTATTCCATTTGTCGTATCCAAGAGGAATTTAGTTAATATATTTATACTGAAAATTATGACAGAAATTTATCTTTATCAGTTATCAATTATAAAATTTATTTTATTATCTACCCGCAGTAAGTTAACAATTTCTTTAAAAAACCGTTTCGTATGACCAGAAACTCTATCAGTACAACTGAGAGCTCTGCCTGCCGTAGACGCTGGAGAATAGACTAACCAAACCCCATATACAGAGTATCCCGTGAGGGGTCTGGCACCCGAAGGCTATCGATTGATCATACTTAGGGGGCGTATCCTAACAGTTTCTGAGATAATGGGACTTAAAAATATTTGCAAATAATCTCATAGATCACCCTCCAACTTCTCCACGTTACACGAAATGATGATGATTAAAACTTTGATACATAGATAATTGTTCGACCTCTCCAACGGCCTATTAATTTTTCTCATCCTCCCCTTCTTTTTGAAGTTATGGGTCAATAAATTAAAAAATTTAAGCTATTAACTGGTGTTTTTTTTTTAAATTTAACTATACTGTTTTTATCAAAAAACACTTCGTCAAGACTAATTTTTCATATTGGATTAAAGAAGCCCAAAAGCTAAGCTTTAAAATGACTTTTTACACTTTGTTCCCAGAAAGTGACCTTTTCTGCGTTTTTTTTTTCACTTAAGTAAATTCAGCAAAAAAGTTCATTTAGTGCCTGCAAGCGATTTTCACTGGATATGTTCAAGAAAAATGCAAGAAACGCAGAAAGGCTTAAATTTTATTTACAAAATCATTTTAAAGCCAAGCTTTTCGGCTTCTTAAAAACACATTGAAAAATTAGTGTTGATGAGGGGTTTTTTGAAAAAAATAGTAGGTGTATGGCAATACCAAGAAGAGGTTGCCGGATTCAGATCATTTTTGTAATTTTATTTACTATTGCTATGAAAACACCACGTACCAAATTTTTGTGTGGCATTTTACATTTTTTAAAAAAGGACGTGTACAAAATTTCAGATACCTACGTCGACGAGTGAGGCAGTGACCAAATATAAAGTGAAAAACTAAATTTTTGTGTGGTAGCTCTACGAAGGAGTTGCCCGATTTAGTCCATTTATGAACATGTGTTTGCAATTTTTATGAAAACAGCGTGTACAAAATTTCAGCTTTCCACATCGACGTGCACTCAGGCAGATTTTTAGATCTCAACAACAGTGCCATCTATCGTATCCGAAACTATCCTATCTTTCAAGCAATCAAATACATTCACAAAATTTCATTGAAATCGGTTTGGCGGCTTCGGAGATTAGCGTGTACGAACACAGTTACACGTGATTTTTATATCTTAAGATTTGGATACTGCCACAGAAGGGGTTGATGTAGAGTGCTGAAAGTTTTTACATGGCGTTTTTATAAAACCTAATAAATACGATTTCAAAAATAGACTAAATCGAGTAACCCTCTTTATTGATGTTGCTATATAAAAATTTAGGTTTTTTACGTATATTTTGAAAACAATCAATCCTTGATGTTTTGATTGTATTGAACTACGTAAGTTCTTAAGAATATAAAATCTTATTAAAGTTTTACTGTCCGACGAACCATTCAAGAATTATATGCGAAAAACTACTTTAACAATCAAACATGAACAGAGAGGTGACCATACGAAATTACATCCGGGTATTTATCTAGGGTATCGTAAAAGTGGTCTATGACCAATTCTAGCGTTTTTCCTTGTCCACTATAAACAACATCCACCACAAAATAAACGCTTTTCAAACCAATTCATTTCTAAACCAAATGATACATAGGTGGAGCGGTTGACACCTGCTTACTCCTTTGAGCTTTATTATAACTATAAGAACAAACACTCTCAAACTAACAAACTGTGTCTTCAAGCTAGGCAGAGTTTTTTAACAAGAATAAAGAATATCACTAGTGCGAGGTTTTAGTCAGTGCCGAAGAGTTCATAAAGTGTATCCAAAATTCCAACTTTTTTCAGTATCCAGTAGACGAGGAATCCTAGAATAAGCGTTTTGCAGATCCGATCGGCGGCATATTGGCTAAAAAAAAATTACTGTTATAGTACTGACGTGAAACCCTAGTAAATCTTGATCGTTTATTACATTCTCATTTGTACTTTATCCCTTGGAATAGTGCTCGGCGGCTCTTTCAAGATATATTCCCTGGCTCCTAAAACACATACCGTCAAATACTCTTTTTCACTCATAACATCGAAATCCATGTTGAATCTGTAAAAAAAATGTATAAATTCTGATATAATTTAGAGGCTGCAAATAAAAAACAAAAACCCACTCTTTTTGATCTTTTGGCGAAAGTCGTCCCCTTAATCCTAAGAAGTTATCTGCCTTAAAATGCCAAGCGCGCATAGTGAAAAATTCAAGGACTTCTAAGCCAACAGCAATTTTATTTTGAACGCGAATCATACTAAAAAAATAAAGATTTTTCGTTAAAGACAATTTCTGTCATGTTTCCTTTGCGATTACTTACAATCGTTTTTGACCGAAACAGAAGAGGAAAAAGTCAATTATATACGCGGGCAGCCACATGAATAGGATTTGGTTGATTTTGTGAACAAACCTATTTGTCGTAATTCCTCCACCTGGATACCATAGGCCAGCTGAACAAGGATACTCTTCGTATAATTCTCGTCCTAAGTCTAAGCTTCGTGCCCACGATAATTTCTTATAATCTGGGGCGGTGATAGTATAAACAGGAATTTGTCCCGGTCTAAAAGTGAATGGGAATGTTTTCGTTAGATTTTCTTAGAGTTAGAGTTTCTTTGAATTATTTACTTCTTTCCTGCTGTAGCAGTTTCATAGCAAATTGTTATAACTGCACTTATTGCCACATCGACGGGAATAACTTCCGAAAGATTGCTACCATCGCATAACATTGTTCTTATAACGCCTTTTCCAGCGCCTACCATAACACCTGTTGGCCCATTTAAGTTGTCCACCCATCCAGGAACGGGTTCTATTGCTGAAGGTAATACTGAAAATAGAAAAAGGAAAAAACTAGTTCGTTTTTAAACTGGAATTGTTAGCAGTAGCCTAACAGAGTCTACACATTAACGGCACCCAAAACATTATTTTCGCATGCGCTTGCGATCTACGAGCTGCTAAAAACAATTTTTTTAAATAAATATCGCTGATTATTTTGTTCTCTATAATTGCACAGCTTCATAGAAATGAATAAATTACCGTTTTGCTTTTAGTTAAACTATAATTATTTCTAAGAGGTCATAAGACGTAGTAACAGTACACAACAGGCTGAACTATCAAAAAAGTTAGTACGAAGCTTAAAGCTAGGCAAATCTATTCCAATTCTTTGGGACTTCAACTTAAGATACTAGACTGGTGTGTAAAAAATATTTGCAAATTGTTTATTGAAAATCCTCGAACTACTAGCAATAATCTGTCCATGTAACCGAAATACTAACTGAGGTGAATGACAATGCCATCAAAAAGAATGTTTGGCCATCAATCAATTTATTTTCCCCACTGTCGCCATAGACTAACTAATACATTTTTCGCAACCGGCGCCACTGGTTAACTGAGACTTGATAATGACTTGTTCTCAACAGATGGCGCTCACGGTCACGGCTCTTTTCGCTACAGCTGTGCTTTCAACGACGATATAAAAGCGCGAACAGAGAACTACGCCTACTACAAGTTAGTTAGTTTCCCACTGATCACCTCTTTTTGATCTCAAAATATATAAAAATATATATAACTAAACAGAAACTTAACTCGGCTGATACTACATGTCCTACTTGGGCTGACGATAGAAACAAAAGGGAGCAACTGAATAACTGTTAGCCGCTCTGTCCTCGAAATCCTATTTTTTAACTTGTATAACCTCGACCCTCGAAGACTGTCCACCGGAAATATTATATGTGAACGTCAATGACCTGACCATCACCGTTTAGGATGCTAGATCCGAAACTGAAGAGCTGCTGACTAAACAGCTAGAAGTTTCGAATATATATTTATCTACAATTGACAATACTAGAGACTTAACCCCATCACAAACATAAAAACCTTTAAGGTTTGGGAAAAAATTGATTAATTTTATTTCCTATTTCTAGAATATTTGATGTTAAATTAGTCCCACATGAAATAGAAAATGATGCAGTCCATTTTATAGATGTTTGTAATCTACCTCAACGAAACATATACATATATAAAAATATCAACTTTACTCCCGTTGAGTATTTCATCCCACATATTGCTTCGATATTATCCTACAGGGGTATCACACAATTTCAAACAAAATATACACAAAGAAAAGAAATTTTACTAGCTTCATTATAACGTTCTTATGCCATCTATGGTTGGTATAACACAACAATTTAGTCAGTTGCATAATTCCAATGAACTCCAAGCAACAAAAGACAATTTCGTTTCTACTCTCTTATAACTTCGAACATTTTTCCAATAAATCACTTATTAACTGAATTTTTTTGGCATAATTAACTACTCTCATTTAACTTTCTGTATAAAGGTTAAAAATATTAAAAAATTTGCTTTAACTTACCAATGCTGGGTCTTGTGATAACCACTGGCAATTCTGGGTAATGATCACGGACTAGAACTTCCGACAAACGTTTCGAGTACGTATAAGTGTTGGGATGAGGATAAATTAAGCTGGGCGTGATTTTATCTAAATCTTTTACGTCCATCCATTCAACCATTCTGATTAAATCCTCAGGTTTATGTGGACATTCGTAGACCTTTTCGTACATAACTTCCTGATCACAATTACAAAAAGCTGTGGACATATGGACAAAGCTTATGAGATTTTTCATCTTTTTGGCTAGGTCCAATGCTCGTTTTGTGCCAGTTGTATTCATTTGAATTGCATCCGTAAGATTACCTTCTAGCTTAAGGGTTGCAGCCAAATTAAATACTATTGAAGTTTCATCTTGAATTTGTTTCAGCTGCTCTGGATTAAGACCGAAAGCTAGGTTGAACAGGAATGCGGTATAATAATTAGAAAGACAGTCTAAATTGATATTATTAATTTCAGTTTACTTACAGTCATAGCATACATCTCCTTGGAAAACTTTAACCTTTTTAAGTACGCTTGGTTTTTCATCTCTTATCCGTTGGAAAATCTATATATTTTCGTGAGTTTGAATTCTTAGTTTTGATACTTTTCAATTAATTCAATATACTTACAGGCAGTTTGAACATATCTGCCAGTCGAGTTTCTGGAGTCTTTCCCCTTTTCGTTCTCATCAAAATGAAAATTTGTTTCAATTCCGAACAAGAATATAAAAGTTTCTCAACAAGAACTTTTCCCATAAATCCAGATGCGCCCGTAATAAATATCGAGCGATCCTTATAGAATCCTTGAACTGGTGTTAGGCTTGCCATTTTTGATATTTATCTAAAAAAAAACTTAAGATTATAATTTCACAATTAATTCACTTAAATCTTTAAAGATTTATAACATCAAATTCAATTTGTATTACACATAGAGCTTCCTATTTGAATTTCCTCAAATCTTGCATGCATTCATGCAGGACCGAAGTGAGTTTTCGAACCGTTCCGGGGAAATGACCTCAAATCAAATAAAATTGACCTTTTTTCTAGAGTTAATAAGAAAAAGGAAGCAACAATTGTATCCTGCAAAGTTGTATGCACGAAATGTGTTTAAGAGTTGTTGGCCCTTTCACCCTTAAAATTAGAAGTAAACAGGATTTCTCTAAGAAAACGCAGTATCTGAGAGACCTACAATATTTCACTCGTGATTCGTGAGGCAAATGAGGAAAGAATTAAAATGTTTACCCCTACTCCGCTACCGTTTGCTTTTTTTTCACTTTGAACCGTTTAGAAATTCATTCGCCTTTTCGCTTACTCATAGCGCCCAATATAGTAACAAAAACAATGCCACAGCTTCACAATGTAGAAAAATTCAGATTTATTCCAATATTTGAGTACTTTCTTTAGTTATGCTAAGCTTTCACCCAGGCAGTAACTTTCTTCAGACGGACGACGTGGCAATTTTAGTAAGCAAATCAAAAGTATCTTGATTTCTGCCAATCAGAATTATACTTTTGTGTAGGGAACTGACAGTACAGACAACTAATCATAGATAAGAAGCTCATAGTCAAATGTGATGCCATTCGGTTCGTATTAATCGACAAGATTAACTGACATGTTTTGGTTAACTTTAGCGAAGCTCCTAACAATGAAATTAACCGACAAAACTTTTGCAGTGACTACAATCGTTTTTATTATACTCATTTTCGTTTAAAAAATGACGTAGCTACGAAGCAACCCTCTAAACACTACCTAAATTGAAACAAAAACTAGAATTTTACGAACAGTTTTTCACTAATACATCCAAGGCCCTATAGTACAAAGCATATAAAATGTATGGAAAACGTATAGTCCAGTCAATAGAGACTAAATAAGACCTTTGCTATACAAAAGGCAGAGTAGTTGTGATTTTTATATATGTTACTTAGTTCCGGGCCCCGATGAAAAATCCAAGCTTTCACTCTTGGAGAGACTCTTCGTGGTCTGCCAGCTTGGATTATACGTACAAATAATTGGGGTTTTCAAAATAATTCCTCAACGGTTGATTATACGACAAAAATACCTGATATAAATTTGAAGAAGACTAAATTCCCTACATTTTTTTTGTAAGTTTTATGTGTAATGAGACGACGATAGCCTTAATTCTAAATTACCTACATCAACAAGATAATCTCTGTCGTGTGTCACCCCTGAGCTTTTAATTATCCCATAAAGTATTACATAATCGCCACATCTTGACATTGACCTAATAGGGCGTGCGGAGCACTACTTTTCAATATTGAAAACTAGGCGGCGTGACCACTGCGTTTATGGATGATATCTGATACCTGCTTGGCTTGAACGGGATTTATTTGCTTGCGATCCCAATTTAATTAGTTAAATCAAAATTTAAATATGGTCATGAATTGTTGTGTACCCAGTGCTCTAACAAATTCAATAAAAACAAAATTTCAAACAAATTTCATCAGTTTCCTAAGGACGAAAAACTTAAATCTGAATGGGTTTGTATGTAAGTAGGTAAGTTAGGAAAGAAACCGTCCAAGTTATGTCGTGTTAGCAACACTTGGGAGCACTTTACAAAGAGCGACTATAATATAACGTGGTTAAAGTAATCAAAGGTAATGCAATTTTCATTACATGAAAGCTAAACATTTTATCGAAGTCAGTTGTACCTTCTAAAAACTTGCAATTAACAAAGCTACAATATCTTTGCAACAAGAATACTAGTAAAGCAGCAAAAGAAGAGCGGTCTAGACGACTTAAATAGAAAACGGTATTAAAAATACGAAGCGAGGTAAGTTGACAAATTCCTAAATTGTTTGTACAATTTATATTTAAGACTCATTTTCCTTGAAGAGCTGTACTCAAGAAGCAAACAATACCCATAATAGTGAATGTTCCAGATCAAATAAAATTGATTTACATAATAATAATAATTAAAATAGCTGATTTAGCTCTTATTCAAATATACATATAATGGGCCTGTATGGTACATCTAGGAATTGCTTGCACCTAGGAGCAGGTATAATAACATGACTTCCGAGACAATTTACGTTTTTCCCAACATTGTCTACAAATTTATATTTTGATGTTATTTATGTACCTTTTCGTCAATTTCTGTTTGTTACCAGCCGCTTTTACATCATGGGAACGGAGCTTTTCTTTAAGTTACTCCACATTTTCTTCATTATATTAAATTTTTGAAAAAATAATTGCAATATAAAGTAAATATTACATATTACACCTATTTGACAGCTATAAAGAGCGGGCTGTCCATAAACCCTATGGTGCTGCCAAGAATCCAGTTGTCAGTTTTACAAGTATTTGCATGCGTCATTGAGGTTGGCTTTTGAGGATTATCTCCAAAGCGCCACTAAAAACACGTAGTAGTGATTCTGTAAACTAACAGTTACAGCTTTTAGACACAGCTGTTCGTGGCGTTTATGGCAAATTGCATCGTTTAGAACAAGCATAAATTTTCAAACATAAAAAGTTTTTATATTAAAAAGAATTCCTTCGAAATAAATGTTTGAGATTATTTTATATTGAATGACGTGTGTTCGAATATACAATTCCAAATTAAAATTCTTGACTGAATAAACCCAAGTAACATTGGAGGTTGATTTTCTTATCATCGAGGACCTATTTTGGTTAAAATTACGTAAACTAGACTTAAGAATTTAACCTCAAAGGCCATGTTAAGACAAGGCTCTTTTGTCCCGCCTGGATTTTCTAGCCTTAAACCGATATTCCAAGGCTAGTACAGTTTCTTGGTTTGCTAGCTGTTGTTGATGGTGGTATAAACGGCACTTTAACCGAATACCAAAGCCTGAAAACTAGAAGCGTTACGCGATACTCAATGAAAACGCTCTAATTTTGATTAACAACTGATAATTTATTAATTACTCGCCGTGAATTTATATCTAAATTTTGCTCATTCTACCAAAAAAATACAAAGGGAAGCAAATATTCAATTATGAAATTCCAATACTGCTTACCTAGCGAAATTGCGCGTTGCATGCAAAATAAATTCTTTAGTTATTGCTGAGTGTCGACTTTCTTTTTCATTATAATGACTAAGACTTTATTTTGCATGAAGCGAGGTGAATGAATTTACTGCCAAGTGAATGAAATTACGTTTCATATTACAATGATAATATGAACCTTTATTCATGCCTAACTTAAATATGAAATTGTGAATTAATGGTATATACATATACATATATACATACAATTTCAAGTACATTTCTTTATATAGGAATTAAGATAAAATTAGATTAATCTATTATGAGCATGCACAATTTAACAGGCCACTTCTGTAAGGTAAATTAGGAAGGAAATTTTACTTAATAATTCCTTAAATTATGCCTTCAAAGTAATCTTGACTTTATATATAGTTAATTATTAAAGAAGAATAATGTAATAATTCCTTTTTAATTTACCTCATAGGAATGAGGAAAAATAGGGAAATAAATAAGATAAATTTCCAAAATCTGAGGAAAATTACCTTATTATACCCTTCTAAAAGGCATACTAAGTTTGTCATTCCGTTTGTAACACCTCAAAACAATGATGGTAGAGCAAAATAGATTGAACATCCACGCATAATATTAAAAGTTATTTGGATTTTACATGTCTGTCTGTCCGTCCGTCGTCACGATAAAGCGAGAACGCGTATACTTCGAAAACTGAAATTTTTCACATGGGCTTTTTTAAAAAAAAAGGTAAAATTAAATTCGAAAATGGGACAAATCATGTAACTCCTTCGTAGGGTTGCCATAAAAATTTCGTTTTTAACTACATATTTGGACACTACCTGAGAACGTGAAAACATAGGGAGCTGACATTATGTACATAGGGTTTTCATAAAAATAGGAAATATAATTTTAAAAATGGTCTAAATCGGGCAACCCCTTCTTGGTGTTTCCATATAAAAATTTAAGTTTTTTACGTATATTGTGAAAACGATAAGTTCTATACGGGTTTCACGTACTGGCATGTACTTCAGAATATTAAATCCTATAAAATTGGTTATAATCATATTTGCTGTCCGACTAACCGTTATAGAAATAGATGCGAAAAACCTCTTCGAAAATCAAACTTGCACAGATGGGTGACTATACGAAATGACATACGAGTATTAATCTAGGGCACAGTCAGAGCTGGGCAATACTTAAGTAAAAAAGACTTAAGTACTACTTAAAGTACATTTTTGTTACTTAAGACTTATTACTCAATACTTTTGAAATGCCTCTACTTAGTACTAGAGCATAAGTACTTGCTTCTATTTACTTGTATTTAAGACTTAGTTTTATACTTAAGTACCAAGATTTTTACTTAAGTATATCTGAGTCTATTAAGTAGCTACAAATATCTAACTCTTCGTAGAAAAGCAGACACAATCTCTAGCAGAACTACTTTTTTGTTGAGTTTTAAGGTACGCAAAGAACTGCCAAAACATGTGCCGCACTCACGCGTCAAGACAGAACCTTAGACTAGAACCTAGAACTAATAACATATAAACAAGACTGAGCAAGTAAAACAAAAATCATTAACATCTTGCTCGAATATATAATCGACGATGCCTCGATGACATGTATAATATGGACTAACTACGTTCATAGAAATACACTGCAGACTGCTGACTCTTTCGGTCTAAGCACCAAGTATCAATTGAGAACAACAAATAAATTACTGGATTCCTCGAAAGACATCATAATAAATTAATCATTTAGGGTTAATACTGATAAAAACTATTTTACCAAAGACAATATATTCATTAGATGCGCAGAGGAAATTCTAAATGTTTTATTAAAATCATTTTCCGAGATGCGTGCTCACTTTCTCAACTTCGCGCCAATGATTTTGTCAATGTTGGCACCGACGTGAGAGCTCTTTTGACACAAGTAATTATGTTACTTGATATTGAAAAGTAAGCAGTTCATATTATATACGTCAGTGGACATAACCAAGGGTAAGCAAACAATGCCTCGCTCCAATATAAAACCAACGATGCCTCGACTTGATGTAGGGAAGGCCCCAATTTCTTCTTAGAAATTTACTGGAAATTTTTTCCTTAGAATTGTTATGTATTATTGGAGGTGATAAAGGGTGCTTGGGTGGACCATTAATAGTTTTTATGAGTGTAGCAATGAGAGGTGAAAGTTTTACTCTACCTTAATAGCGCCGAACACTATAAAAAACTATAAATTGTAGCCACTGGTTACTATACATATTATAGTTTTCAAAAAGGAGTTTATTTATTAATATCTATTAACTGAACTCGATAAATTTCATTATATTACTGCCAACGTACAGAGACTCTAAAAAAGTACTTTAAACAGTACTTCAAAAAGTTCTCAGCACTTTTTATAGACTTAGTACTTAGTTACAAGTACTATTCATACATGCGGTACAAGGGTTTTCCAATAGGGACTTGACAATTTTGAATTTAGTTTGTGAATGCACCTTTTCACTTAACATCGAACTGTCACTGTCAGTTTATTCAGTAGACATAACCTTTTCATCATGGTGAAGTACACGAACGAACAACGTCTTAAAAATTTACTACAGAAATTCGGAGTCGGTGACCGCTACTTTAAGAGCGTTAACTCCGATTTTCGGTCGTAATTCTCGCCCTAGTAGACAGGCAGTAACAAGTTTAGTGAAAAAGTTTGAGTCTACATATTCGTTGTGTGATGTTGCCGTGCCAGTGAGACTACGGGTTGGTCGAAGTGGCAAAAATATCGCTGCCGTTGAAACGTCCGTAGCAAATGATTCAAATCAGGCTCACTCAAGAATTGAAGTCGATGGACCATTCGAAGCGACGTACGTTCTCCGATTGGGCTCTGGGAAAAAAGTTGTCAAGTCCTTATTAGAAAACCCATTACTTACGCTGAAGTACTAATGCCTTCGGTACTTGTACTTAAGTACTTTTTCTTTCTTGCCCAGCTCTGGGCACAGTATACATACAGTAGAACAGGTTAGAATAAACTACTGAAAAGTGAATCTTAGTATTTTAATTACAAAACAAATCTCTAAATTTCTCCCATAAGATGGAACTATTAAGTACCTATGATACGAAAATATATAGGCGAACAGTAGCTACCCAGCGGGAAATATGTCAAGTGCTTCTCAGGGAAAGCGCTTCGACAACATAGCCAGAAAATACTTTTCCATACTTTTACCATAGCCAAAAAAATGTTTACGGAAGCAGATCTCTTCCCTGAGTTTGAGCTTATTCGTTTTTTGTTGTGAAAATATCAGTCATATGCATCTGAAAGTACAGCAGAATTTTCATTCTTTAGTAGTCAGTTGAAATGAGCTGTTAATTATATTTTTTTAATAATATAATATAACAATATTCCTTTTTTTGTTTAGCAAGAACATGCCCTCGTTGGCACCGAAGACCGAAACTGCAACTACGAATCAACTTTTCAATGCGTTTTTCTAACTGGTCTCCACGATATCTCAAAAATGGAATCGTGTAGATTGAAAATTAAATGGAACGCACTTATCATAAAAGTGAAATTTTTAGTAAAACCCTTATCTTGATTCCCTCTGTATTCCCTATAAGCGTTCCAATAGTACTACCATTCAAGCGTCTCTAGAGCGCTTCCCAAGCACCTGCGACTGAGCGCTTCCCTCTGCGGACATGCTCACGTTAAAACGATATTCACAAGGATAATGTGGAGAAGCGTTGCGAGCTTCCAAAGCAGCGCTTCCATTTCCCGCTGGGCAGTTGCACAATCTACGAAAAGAAGTATTAGTGTTATGTAAGTTCACATCCAAAACCCACGAGAATACTTCCCAAGCCATGAAACAGAAATCTATATATGTGTGCGTTTTAAGTCCGTTCTCTAAAATATTCCATATTGATTCTTATGGAAAAGTGCCAAACATTGACTATAGAGCCTAAACTACTATAAACACAGGAAAATAATCTTATAGTAATTTACAGCTTGGTTTCTTACCTTCCCTCCCTCTATTGGGGGAAATTCACACGCTCATTTTTTCGACTTTTTTATACTGTATGTGCATTTTCAGTTTAAAGAAATGACGGCGCGAATGTCCCCGTTATATGTATATTGAAATTCGCTTGGATGCGAATTTCTCCTACATGTTACAAAGCACCATTTTGAATATTGTTCAAGAGTGTTATATATGTGTAATGAAAGTGCGTTCACGAGGCTTGAAAGATTGCAAAACAAAGCTATGAGAGCAATACTGAATTCTAGTGGGTATACCAGAATATCACGATTTGTTAACAGCATTGTGATTGTAGCTATGATTGGTATAATGCTTAGAAGAGGATGTAAGGCTTTTGATATTGCTGTCTATAAGTTGTCAGATAAGTTTAGTTTTTCTTCGTCCGCCGTTAGCATAATATATTCTTTCCTGTCGGATAGATCCCAACAGGTCAAGGTCGGCGGCTCCATATCTAATACGCTGTCGTTAATAGGTGGCGTCCCACAGGGCTCCATACTTGGTCCAGTATTGTTCTGTACTTACATTAATGACCTCCCTTATGTTATTGAGGATTGCAATATTCACTTCTATGCGGAAAATTTTTATGAGCGTTGACGCAGTAAGCATTCATTTTTTTTTAATTTATAGAAAATATTTTGGCAACATTTTTATTCACTCACAATGCATAGAAATTCTAAAGAAAACATTTTTAAGAAAATATTGGGGGCTTCTATACATCAGGTCGAAAGATTGCTGATTTTGTATTGAAGCAATACATTTTTTTTTCATTTCACAGCAAAGACAGAAACTTCTAATGTGAAACGACACTAGAGCGCTTTTTGTATTCTTCTTCGTGAATGCTGCAAAGAATCACTTTCGCCCATAGGCGCTGGATATCTATTATTACTTGTCTGTAGTAATACCATAACACTGGAAAATTGTCAACTAATACTTGACTGTAAAAATTGTGCTCATTGACTGTAAAAGATATATACACTACTTCAAAATTGATTTACATGAAATAAAATTAATTGTTTTTTTAAAAATTAAAAATAAAAGAAAAATTAAGATCAGTTAGTGTATACCTACTTGTTTTTCAATTATGAACTTGTTTTAAAATGATAATGAGTCACGGTAACACAAAATACTGAATAGTGAATATGACCATAAAGATAGCATAATAAGTAATTACTACTATTACAATGAAAGTATAAAGTTGAAAATTAGAATCTTTGAAAGAAAATATCTGAGATATGCTACACATCATATAAAATCGGGGTTAGGAGCTCTACGAAAAAACCAAGGCGAAGCGCTTAGAAAATTTCATGCTAACTACCGCAATAAAATTCCTAACTGAACTTATAATAATACCTTACTCATGTAAAATGTTCAAAATTGAGTTACAAAATTGAAAAAAAAATGAAAAGACTTAAAGAGAAATGTCCACATTTCATACAACTTTACGCCCGACATCAACACATATGAGAGATATTTTTAACGATGCATTTTGATACTCTTAACATAATTAATTAAAAAAGTTTATTTAAGCTCAGCGAGGGAAGGCTTTGGCAATCGGATATGGCTTGAGCGACTTTCTTTAGGAAAATGTTCATAACAGAGTACTAATGGTCACGAAAGAAAGCACTGCAAAAATATGAGCGAGATGTAACGTGTGGACTAAAACTATTGAGAACAATTTTACGGTGAACGCAGTAGCCTACGCAATGCAAAAATTTTAACTATTTTTGTACTCACGTGAGGACAGTTATGTCAGTGTTTATTATGAAGTGAAATTTTTTGCTATGGAGAAAAATGAAGATTTACGGGGCCGAATTTATGAATTACTTGGGTAGCAGTCGAAAAGAATGGTTATTGATCATTTTAAAGTGGAAAGAGTTCCAACATCAACAATTTATAGGGTAAGCGTTACGAAAGTGGATTGCCATTCAATGAAATGTCAAAATCAGGTCGACCGCCCAGCTTAACCGATAAAAATAAAAAAATAAATTGTAAAAAGTATGAAGAACACGATTGGGACATCACAGCGCAGAATGGTGGCTAAATATGGAATATCCAGGGGATGCATTCGACACATATTTACCAAAAACTTAAATATTCAGAGCAGCAGTTAGAAAAAATACAAAAAAAATTTCGCAAATTACGTCGGAAAATTTTGGCGGGAATAAAATGGATTGTTATGTATGATGAAAAATATTTTAGTTTTTCCAACAACGACTTATGCGGAAATGATGGTTATTATACCGGAAATAAAGAACAAGTTCGTGTGAATGTGAAATTTAAACCGAAATTCAAATTTGAGAAGAAAGTTCTTGTTTAGGTGACCATATCTGGTAAGGATATTTCAGTACCCGTGATAAGGAATTCATTAAGTCCAGCAATCAGTGCCGATATTTACCAATAGGAATGTTTACCAATATGAAAAAAATTGCAGAGGATGAATACATTTTTTTGTCTAGATATGCTGAAGAGAAATAACACACCTTTTGTACCAAATTGCACCCAGCTAACATTCCAAAATGTCGACCAATTGAGGATCTCTGGGCAATTATATCTCGGCATGTTTACAACGAAGGTTGGGAAGCCAAAAATCTGAAGTCGTTGAAAACCAGAGTCAGGAAAAAAAATTAAAGAAATTGACATAAACATGGTCCAACGAAAGATGAACGCGGTTAAAAGTTAGCTACGTAACATCGAACAATTCTATATAATTGGTAAAATTTAAAAAAAAATGTTTTTTTCAAACAAACCAAAAATTTTAATCTTAAATGAAAGCTTTTCTCAATACTTTTAGCTCACACGTTAGAAACTGGGATTTTCCGATTCAGGGAAAAGTACACCACCCGATAGTGCTCGGCGAGACCTTTAATTTGGTATGCGATATGGTGTATTAAAACCACCATCCACCCAACACCGGGTTTCCTACCCCCACCCTAGGAGTATGTAGTGAAAATATTTCTTCCTTGAATTGTACCTGGTAATGAGTTGAGGCGAACGGTGAAACACGTTCTCCGATCGGATATATCCCTACCGAGTTAGAGCTTATCCAAGGTGCAAAAAATCTAGTACCTCAGTTCGAATAAAAAAGGGGGAAATACTAAAAAAGTGAGCATGAGGAGGCTATAAATAGCTATTTAAGCCTCTGAGTATACGAAGTGGGTACTAAACCTGCTTCTCAGGTTTAGGAACTCGATTCCGAACTAGATTTTCCAAAATGTACAAAATCAAAGTTTGACCCCGGCAAGCTTCTCCTGCTTAATTAAAATAAATAATGTCAATGAAATATGAGCAGAATATCATGTTTTTCCATGTAGGACCTAAAACGGGAATTCCCCTATAGAAATTGTCAGCTTACAAAAGTAAAGGAATAAAGTTAATAGTAGCAGTTCTGTTGCTGTCACTACCACCACCAGAGATTCAAATAGCGTGAAAGCTGGGAGTTTAAAATTCTCAGAAATGTTTAATTCTAAATGGAAATATGTTACAATTATGATTTAAAATATCCTTAAATGTTTTATCAATTTCTAAAGAGAAGTTATAAACCACACTGTGATTTCTAATGTCAATAAAACAAGCGAAATTTTGTGGGAGGAGAAATAATGCAATGGTTACTAAATTAAACCTAGGTGGTTTTTAATAGTTTATTCTTTTATATAATCATAAACTTTTCTTTTATAAATATTTAAAGACAATCCAGTTTTTAGATTTCTAATTTGCACACAATATTTTAATTATACGATGTCCCAGATAGCAAAAAATGATTGTTAATCAACGTGAATGTTTAGAGGTAGCGAATTTGCCCCAGCTACATCCTGATTTTCAAATTATGTCATAATTTTTTCTTAGATTACAACCGGTTTAAGATGAAATTACTTGATCATATCTGAACAACGCGATGAAGTAGGACCGCACTAGTGCTAGAAAATTATGATTTTCTATTACGTCTCTTATTATTTCTTATTCAAAAGTAACTAACGATTTAGGCCTTATTTTCAAGACTCTTCGCACGATCATACAAAAGTAATGAAAGGCCATTTCCTTTGTTTCATAAATTGTAATTGCTATATCTAAAATTAAGGGAACCTGTAGCAGTATACTAACACTGATAACAGATTTTTACTTATGACTCAACTTGCTTCCTTAAGGAAAATTAAAATTGTACAGTAAGTCTAAGTTATGTTACGTTTTACTCTTATACTGTCAAAATAATAGCTTGTTAACAGCTTATTTGATTGATTGAGAGCTTTCGGAGTGACAGCTATTTAGTGATATTTAGTGAATTGAAAAAGCCATTCAAAGAACTTTGATAATTGTATTCCTAACAACAACAACAACAACAAAGCAAATAAT
Source organism: Dioctria linearis (assembly GCA_963930735.1). Lineage (NCBI taxonomy): Eukaryota > Metazoa > Arthropoda > Insecta > Diptera > Asilidae > Dioctria > Dioctria linearis. The sequence goes on along the minus strand of OZ005740.1, from coordinate 325,724,762 downwards.
TCGCGCACAATTAGAAATTGCGTGCACAACTCAAAATGATTATTTGTACAACAAGAGACATGTAATCGTCCTTGAAAACAAAATCATCTTGCGCCACTGTAATACGACTTTCATCATAACGACTATATGTATAACACTGCTCAATCACAATATTTTTTACATTTATTTATATTAATACAAAACTATTCACTATTCGCAACATTACTTAAAATCATAAAAAATAAATAAAATTCAATTTCATTTTCTTACTAATTTCTTATTTAAAAAAAAAACACTTATCACACACTTTCAACGGAATCAATCTTAGAATTTTAACACAAATCCAATATGCGTGTTAGTTCGACGATACTGAAGAAGATACTGATACAATTCGCTTTTATAATCAATAAATATATTAAAATACGCAATATTCCATAGAATATCAAATTTTTTCTTTCGCTTTTCCAAACAAAAAAAAATGTAACCGGTATGAGGTTATATTTTCTATTTTAAATAAATAACTCAGACAAACCCCAAAAATTATATATTTTTATAGAACTTCGAAACTTGTCAGGAATTTTAAAAACCATAAAATATCATTTACAGAACAATAATTCAAATTAAATCTTAAAATTACCATAATTTTATCATCAAGGTCATATAGTTTTTTCTGTGAGCTAATTAATATTGTTGTGCTAATTCTAGACGCATAATTGCAATCGATTCCGCATTTTAGATGAAAGTAAAAGTAATGTACGCACTAACCAGATTTTCAATAGCATCATTAGAATGAGTTAGTTATGACTATAAAAGCTCAGTAGTTAATCTCTAAAATTGTCACCGTTAATAATTTATAATGCAAACCGATTTTTTCTTCTGTCCCTAGTACATGTGGACAGTTCGCCATAAGCATTGTATTAATTCCAGTTGGTATCATTTGTATTCTTTCCAAAGCTTTTTGAATCCATAATTAATTTCAAATTAATGACGTATCTAGAAAAACTAATCTACTCATCAACGATCGCAAATATTGCTTCCGGTTTGGATGTTCACCTGGTGACTTGGAGGCTTTTGTACGGAACCATAATCTTCACAATTCTTGTGAGTCTAAAATCGTCGCCCTGGATATTTCAAAAGGCCTTTGATAGAGTCTGGCATTCTACTCTTTTAGCCAAACTTAAAGCACTTAGTATGTTCCCTCCTTTTCTATTATGAATTGAAAGTCTTTTATCTGGTCGTTCCATACGGGTTGTATTAGATGGATTTACAGTGGAGGAAATTCCATAAGGCCACCAGGTTTTTAGGACTTTTCTTAACTCTATAAATATTTGAATTTGTATTAATTATATTTATTACATAATTGGAAATAATTTTCCAAAGAAAAATGATACACTAATGAATAAAAAATTTATCTTTGAATAAAATTTATAAAAAATGACAGGAAATTCACATAAAGTCATCCAAAATACCTTCAATATTTTTTTAAAGGGAATCAAAAAAAAAACGTTTTACATTTTTAGTACTTAGTTGACTCTCCTTTATTTTGAATAGTGTCAAAAATACGATTAGGCATTGATGCAACTAAAGTTTTTAAGGTATCCTTACTAAGAGAAACAACCAAACAGAGCGAATTGCATATTGCAAGTCCTTTAAAGTTTAATATTGTCGCCCGTTAGTATAAGCATGTCTGGAAATAATACCGGTTAAGTTTTCTATTGGTTTTAGGTCCGGACTCCTTGCAGGCCATGATAAAACCGTCATATTTTACCTCAAACCATTCCTTTCCGATACGAGCCGAATGAATGCTCGCATTATCCTGCGCTGAATTACAAAATCAGGTCCACAGAACTCTTCCGCCCGTTCCACCATGGTGTCCTTTAGCATCTCATATAATTTTTGAATTCATTTTTTTCTGTAGCAATGTCCGTTTCTCCTTCTGCACAAAATCCCGCCAATATCATGACACTGCCACAGGCAAAATTTCGGCTCATACGCACTTAATTTTTTTCTATTTAGTCATGCCAAAAGTATTGGTGTTACGTCCCAAGATTTGGTTTGGAATCCTTATTAAATGCGCCAACTTTTAAAGTTACTTGCCAAACTGGCGTAGTACATTTTTTTTTCATTACAGTCAGTTAAAGTTGAGTGAAATATTATTTTTCTATTCTTGGCTCGGCAAAATTTGACATTTTCTTCCAAGATGGAACAGTTGGCTTAGAATTTAAAGCAGCAGGTTACATAAGCACTATTCGGGATTACATAAGAAAAATAAAATTGAAAAAAAGTAAAGATGTGTAGCAACAGGAGCTAAAAAACCATCACAAGGTGTACGTTTTCTCGAAAACAAAAGAAATGTCTATAATTTGAAAAATACATGCACTTAGAATTTTTTTATATTTTTCTGGTAACTGTTATGATTTGGTCTATGACCCGATTCCCGCTTGACGTCGACTTACGGGACACCCTATATATACAGAATAGAAGGGAGACCAGACAGGACTGGCATACTCCAAAATGGGTCTAACGAATGTGCAGTAGAGGATCTTCGTTATGAATGGATCATTAAACTCTTTTGACCATCCCTTTATAAACAGCAGAGTAGCATTAGCCCTGGCTACGATTGAGTTAATATGATGTTCGATGTAAAGACGAGTATTAAAGAAGACACTCAAATCTTTGGTTTTGTCAAGTCTAGTTAATAAGCATCCATCTAAAGTATAATTAAACTCCAATGGCCTCCTTTTACGAGAAAAGGACATAGTAGTACATTTGCTAATATTAAGAGGAAGACAGTTAATAGCACACCATTTATGAAAGGTGTCTACGTCCGAGTTTAAAAATCCGCACTCGTTTTCATTAGAAACAATGCGGAAGATTTTGGAATTGTCAGCATACAAAACATTACAAACCAGGGCTTCAAATATCTTACCAATAAAACTTAAATTAACGACAAGTCTGTAGTTAGAAATGTCGCTCTTACTGCCCTTCTTGTGTAAAGGTATAATCAAAGAAAGCTTCCACTTTTTCGGAAAAATACCACAATTTAAGGATAAATTAAATAAATAATACAAAACAGGAACGATGGACGTAGCACAATGTTTTATGAGTGTGGAAGGAATGCCATCTGGTCCGCCAGAAAAACTATCAGCTTTGCTTGAAATGTACATGGAGTCAGATATATATGCTCATCAACTGTACGAGAATCTTCCTTCCCTGTATAAGGAAAGAAGGCCATTTTCCAAATCTTTTACTATCATTGTGTACTGCTAACCAATACTTTTGACCGTACTTATCATCTTTGGAGGCTATAAATTGGGTAACAGGACATCTTGCCTTGCTAGAAAATAACTGCTCATCCACAGTGATGAATGCTTCCAGTTTATAGGATGCAATACAGTTTTTAATGAACATTTTTCATATTGTTGAAAATAAACAAAAAATTGTCTACCTGGAAACTTAGAGAGCGACTAAACCCTTTATCAAAACGAAGAAAGCGCAATATTTCGCAGAAACGACTCCTTGACATGACAGAACATTCGCGAGGAGTCAAAATGACTTCAATTGGTTTTGAGAAATAGTAAAAACGAGAAAATGGAGTTATTTTTTAAATATATTTAGTTCAAAAAACTCAACATTGGTTCTACAGAGGAATTTTCATCCTGTATTCCGATATTCATAGTGCTACGATTTATGCTCAAATGTCTCAGTTATCAAGCCTTGAATGTCATGCAAATTTGCTGTGTTATCGTTGATCCTGTAAAGTTTATTGAGCAAGGACATATTTTTTCCCTTCTAAAATATAATTCATTGTCAACAGAATTACCCCAAGATATGCTTCCCGTCAAAACTGATTACCATTTTAATATTATGCGAAAAGTGAAACACTTATTGTGTTCTGGAAATTAAACTTTTTAACTTTTCGCATTACAGAAAAATATTTATAACTTTTGTACGGAAGCAGATATTGAGGTAATTCCTTTTATGTTTTAAATGAATATTAACGGGCCATATTTGAAAAGGGGAAAAATTATGTTCTTGGTGTAAAAAAAACTTTACAGGGTCAAGGATAAAACTACAAATTTGTATGACTTTTTTTTGCAAGAATTCAAATTTAAGGCTCGATTACGGAGGTATTTGCATTTTCATTTTTTGCACACTCTGCAAAGACGACTTTCTATGAACATGTGTAAATAAAGTTTCCACAACTTGCTCCAACACGTTGGTCGTCAAATTTCACAATTTGAACACTGTTTGTCAGTAGAGAGAAGGCATTATCGAGTTTTTTTTTTTTTTGTAAATAATATCTGAACCAGAAAAATGAGAAAGAAAAGGAAAAAATTTATTTTCCGGGGGTTTCTTCATTTCTAAAATAAATTTACTAATTAGTTTCTTCACAATACTTTTGAAAAAATATTTGCTTTCACTTATATTTTATTTAACAACCTGCAGAGTAAAATCATTCATATTTGTTACTGCAACGAAAAAATTCATAAAACAGTATCACATATTCGAACTATGAGAGGTAATCTTTCAATCGTTTCTGACGAAGCATCGGTTGGTCCCTCCTAAATAACTACGATGCTTACAAAATGCACAATACAAAATTTTATTTTTGGAGATAGTTGACACCATTTCTACCCAAATGGATATTAGATTTGAAAGTATGAAGAAAATTATGTTTATTAATTGTGGTCTATAATTCTAATGGTTTCAGAAATTTGTCTGTCAGTGAAATTTTAAAACATATTGCGCAAAATGAGCTTCGATCAAGTTTTTCTTAAGTTTGCTTGCTTAAGATTAACAATTCCTGTTGGCACAGCTAGTGCTGAAACATATTTGAAGAACTCCATGGGACAAGAAAGACTGTCGAGCTCAGGCCTTATTTCATTTGAAAAACATCTCCTCAAATAATGAAAGCAAAAAGAAAAACTTTACGAGGAAATCAGACAGGACTTTTGTAAGAAAAGTAGGAACATGGAATTCATTTATAATTGAAATATCATTAAAGTATGAAATGCTCAGAAAAGTTTCTTTAAAAGTTCTTGAACAGTAACATAAGCTGCGAAGCTTCCTTTTACATATATTACTATTTATTGAATTTAAACTTCTTCCCTCTTAAGAGATCTGACTAAAGCCTATTTCGTTGTCTTTTAAAAATGCGAGCAAACTTCAATTTGATGTTATTTTTAGTTTTCATTTGAGCGAACTTATGTATTAATTTCTCAATATTGGTCATTCCTGAACACTCGGCTTAGAAAGGCATGTATCGCCACAAGAACTGATGATTAGATTTTCTGATATTACAGCCAGGCTAGACTTCAAATGACTTTATTTCGTTTCCCTAAGTAGATGGATGAAAGATCCTAAGCACGCAGGCTAAGGTGTGGCTAGTGGTGATAACAACCACAGTTCTACATTGTTTTCTTCCGAGCACCCTGGAAAGACAGTTTCGTACACGTGCAAGTGGTCAGGTTCACCTGTCGGTAATTATGCTTCGTACGAACATCCGCTTTGAAAAGGGATTCGACCACTGAGATGAAAATGCTAACAGCAACCTCTGACAACAAAAGTAAAATCTTTTCGACCCGAATGGTCACTATAAAGAAATTTTCATTGTTTTCGATTCCGCCTTTTAGAATATAAGGATTACTGATTCAATTAACAATGCTAAAATTCTTGCTAAGTTTGTTGCTAACTCCAAACTATCCCCTACACCACAGTCATCCCTTCAGTGTCTGCTTCGTACAATTTCTATTTGCTGGCGATTCATTTCCATACGAAAGGACTTCGAAATGTCCCTAGATATTTCGATGTACGTAAGTTTTTATCACCTAATAAAAATAGATTTTCTTTTTAGTTTCTTTTTCGAAATCGAAAGTTATTTTAGATTGAAAGATATTATTGACCAATTTCAAATTTCGAGTTATCTTAGATAACAATAGTCACCTCTGGTCTACATAATATAAATGCCGACATACCTCGAGGCTTCACTTTTTCTCTAGACCAGGAAATCTACTATTTCTAACTTTTAATCCAATCCATAAATTTGCTGGGGATGGTTGCCTTGATTTCCATAACTGGAGATCATTGCCACTAGGTCATCCCAGCAACAACCAGGTTAGATTATGTTCACTCTCCAGATCCCCCTCCTAACCGCTTTCTAACCCATATGCTTGTACCAGTTGATTTAGTTAATCTAATCCATAACTTTTACATTACATTACCTATCCAACATACCGAAATCTTGCAAGGGGTGAGTGAGTAATAATGTTGACTTTAATTCTTCTAAAATAAACTGTACACATGTGGAACAGTTTACCATCTGTTTAGTAGTTGTAGGGTATCCTGTGAGCTTTATGATAACTACAAAAACAAAACAAAAAACAAAAAAATAGCGAAACTTTGCAATGAAAGTTTTTTATATTTACCATTAAAATCAAAACAATATAAAACCTATACACGCAAACAATTAAAAGAAGAAAACCTGAAATGTGTAACTGTAAAAAAAACTCTTAAACTACCAAAATGTTCCCTCAAGCTATCAACAGCAGAATTTCCTGACAAGAATAAAGATCACTGGTGCGATGTTTCAGTGCATGCCGAATACTTCATAAAGTGAATGCAAGATTCCAACTTTTGTTTACTATCCAGTAGGCGAGGAATCCTAGAATAAGCGTTTTACAGATCCGATCGACGGCATATTGGCTAAAAAAATTTCTGTTATAGTAACGTCATAAAACCTAGTAAATCTTGATCGTTTATTACATTCTCATTTGTACTTTAGCCCTGGCGGCTCTTTCAGATTATATTCCCTGGCTCTTAAAACACATACCGCCATATATTCTTTATCATTCATAATACTGTAAAAATATTATATGAATTCTGATATTATCTAAAGGAAAACCACCCCACTCTTTCTGATCTCTTGGCGATAGTCGTCCCCATAATCCTAAGAAGTTATCTGCCTTAAAATGCCAAGCGCACATAATGAAAAATTCAAGGACTTTTAAACCGACAGCAATTTTGTTTTGAACAAAAATCATACTAAAAAATAAAGATTTTTCGTTAAGGACAATTTCTATCACATTTCCTTTGCGATCACTTACAATCGTTTTTAACCGAAACAGAAGAGGATAAAGTCAATTATATACGCGAGCGCCCACATGAAAAGGATTTGATTGATTTTGTGAACAAATTTATTTTTCGTCGGATACCATAGGCCAGCTGAACACGGATACTCTTCGTATAATTCTCGTCCCAAATCTAAGCATCGTTTCCAAGTTACTCTCTTATAATCTGGAGAGGTGATAGTATAAACAGAAGTTCCTGTTTAATATTAAAATCAATCGGAATGTTTTTGTCAGATTTTGTTAAAGAGAGTTTCTTTGAATTGTTTACTTCTTTTCTGCTGTGGCAGTTTAATAGCAAGTTATTATAATTCCATTAATGGCAAGATCAAGAGGAATAATTTGCGTAAGATTTTTTCAGCGCATAAGATTGTTCTTATAACGCCTTTTCCAGGTCCCAGCATAACTCCTGTTGGTCCGTTTAAGTTATCTACCCTGGAACGGGTTCTACTACTGCAGGTGATACTGAAAGTAGAAAAAGTAAAAATAGCTCATTTTTAAACTGGAATTATTATCAGTAGCCTAACATAGTTTAATCCATTGGCGGCACCGAAAAAAAAAATTTGTTTGATATATTGAGGGGCAAAGTGTGGAACGCATGCGCTGACGATCAAATGGAAGAGCGACTAAAAACCCACTAATAAATAAATATTGCTGATTACTTTTTCTTTACTTGCACAGCTTCATAGAAATGAAAAAAATTACCGTTTTGCTTTAAGCTAAACTATAGCATTTGGTAATATCACACAATAGGTTGAGTTATCTTAACAGTTATTACGAAGTTTAAATCCAGGCCAATGTGTCCGCATTCGTTGATATTTGGAGCTAAAGTACGAGTCTGGTACGTGAAAATTATATTCAATTTGAGTCTTGAAATTCTCGAGAGATTATTGCTAGCAATCTCTCCAAATAACCAAAATACAATCTTAGGTGGAAAAAAACGACAGTGCTTCATGTTGGCACTATCTAAGATAATTTTTTATGATAATATAGATGAATTCCCGTACGTAACTGCGAATGGCCACCCATCAGCGCAAGTTTAATCATTGAAGTGATTTTTCGCATATATTTCTAGAACAGTTCGTCGGACAGTAAAAATGATTATAACCAATTTCATAGGATATCATATTCTGAAGAATTGTTCAGTACAATAAAAACATATAGGACTGATCATTTTCACAGTATACGTAAAAAACTAAATTTTTGTATGGCAACCACACGAAGGAGTTGGATGTGTGTCCGATTCTCGAACTTCATTTTAATTTGTTTTTAAAGGTTGTGTGTAAAACCTCAGCTTTATAAGTGAACGCATTCTAGAGGATGGACAGACGGACATGCAAATTCAAAATAACTTTAAATTTTATGCATGGGTGTCCGATTCACTTAGCTCTGCTGGCATTTTTTCTGTGCGTTACAAACGGAATGACGAACTTAGTATGTTATATTAAATAGGGTATAAAAACGTAAAACCACGATTTTTTTTAATTAACACAGTGGCGCTCAGGCTCATCTAGTCGTCATGTCCAGCTATAGGACAACGAGTGACGATACCAGGTGAAGCACATCACCGTCCATGATACAACGTAAGTTCTCCTCCCTATTCTCCGAGGCTCAGACATATCAACTCAGACATATCAACGCCACTAAGCACGAAAAACTAATAAAAAAATTGAATCCCAAAATCTCCATTCATCAATAATAACAACAAAATCTTCATTATAGCCGGAGGTGATTGTCTAACAAGTTAAACATCAGACAGGTAAAAACCAGATACTACTGAGATTAGAGCTTTGATCGTGTTTTTCTTTTTTATTCCAGCACACGTGCTTCTCTGTTTTTTTTTATATATTTGGCAGACGTGTGAACACGTCATTTAACTTAAATGCATATGCCACCAACTGTGTGAATGGATGCATATGCAAGTTGTTCAAAAATAGAAAGAAAACAAATTTTACTGGTTTCAATGTCATACAAAAATTTATTCAGTTGCATAATTCCAATGAATTCCAAGCAACAAAAAAGACGTTCATTTCTTTTCTGTTATAACTTGGAGCTTTTTTACAATAAATTTTGATTTATGTATAAAGCTTAAAAATATTCAAAGTTTGCTTTAACTTACCAATGCTGGGTCTTGCGATAACCACTGGCATTTCTGGATAATGATCACGAACTAGAATTTCCAATAAACGTTTCGAGTACGTATAAGTGTTGGGATGAGGATGAATTAAGCTGGGCGTGATTTTATCTAAATCTTTTACGTCCATCCATTCGGCCATTCTGATTAAATCCTCAGGTTTATGTGGATATTCGTAGACCTTTTCATGCATAACTTCCTGATCACAATTACAAAAAGCTGTAGACAGATGAAAAAAGCTCATGAGATTTCTCATCTTTTTGGTTATATCCAATGCTCGTTTTGTGCCAGTTGTATTCATTTGAATTGCATCCGTAAGATTACCTTCTAGCTTAAGGGTTGCAGCCAAATTAAATACTATTGAAGTTTCATCTTCAATTTGTTTCAGTTGGTCTGGATTAAGACCGAAAGCTAGATTGAACAGGAATGCGGTATTGTTATTAGAAAGACAGTCTTAATTGATATTATTAATTTCATTTTACTTACAGTCATAGCATACATCTCCTTGGAAAACTTTAACCTTTTTAAGTACGCTTGGTTTTTCATCTCTTATCCGTTGGAAAATCTATGAATTTTCGTGAGTTTGAATTCTTGGTTTTGATACTTTTCAATTAATTCAATATACTTACAGGCAGTTTGAACATATCTGCTAAACGAGTTTCTGGAGTCTTTCCCGTTTTCGTTCTCATCAAAATGAAAATTTGTTTCAATTCCGAACAAGAATATAAAAGATTCTCAAGAAGAACTTTTCCCATAAATCCAGATGCGCCCGTAATAAATATCGAGCGATCCTTATAGAACCCTTAAACTGGTGTTAGGCTTGTCGTTTTTTATATTTATCTAAAAAAAAAAAACATTAGATTATAATTTCACATTTAATTCACTAAACTCCTTAAAGATTTATAACTTCAAATTCACGATGGTTTGTATTATAAATAGACCTAACTATTTGGATTTACTCAACGCATGCATGCGCCCATGCAGGGCCGGACTAAATCAGATAAATCAGATTTTTTTCCCAAAACTTTGCAAGAATTAATAAAGTAAGTTTGCCAAGATATTCAAAAGCTTTAACAAAGACTTTAACCAAAAATAATATACAAAAAATCTTCAAGATGTCACTACATACGGGCCCGTAACTGACTGTCCTCTCTCCTTTAATATCTGGGTATTACTTATCTGTGGTTATACTTAGCTTTCCCCCAGACAGTAACTTTCATCAGTTTATTGTTAACTGTACTGAGGGACGACGGTGCCAATTTTAATGAACAAATCAAAACTATTTTGTTTTCTGCCAATCAGAATTTTACTTTGATGCGGGAATTGACTGCAATACCGTAATACTGACTGTAATAATTTTGTTCACTGACTAAAAATGGCATATACTCTGTTTCGAAACTGATTATCATGAAATTAAATTACTTGATTTTTTAAAAATTCGAAAATAAAAACAACATTAAAAACGGATTTTGTATATTTGTTTTTCAATTCTGAGCTTGTTTTAAAAAGATAAAAAAATAAATCACGGTAACTCAAAGTAATAGTGAGCATGTCTATAAAAAATATAGCATAATGAGAAATTACTACATGCCCAGATAGTACACATAGGAATAGCAGCATCTTGGAAATCCTTATTGAAGCCTTTTGATAAGAGAAGCAGATTCCATTCGTTTTTCGAAATAAAAATCCTAAAAACATTGCCAAATGTTAAAAAAAAATGCTCTTCAAGCTACGAGATTGCCAGATTTACCATGTATATATTTCCAAAGAACATACAACAGAGCTTAATTTATATGCTATTTGATATAACGCTATTTTGGCAACACTCACCAGCTAATGATTTAGCAAAAATATCGAAGTTGTCGACCCAGCGATCAGAGAGGTCTCATCAGTGTGGTTATCTCTGATCGCCTACCACAGAAGTTCGATGATAGAGGTCATCCGATTACCCATATAAATACTCGAACTTCTGTGGTAGGCGATCAGAGATAACCACACTGATGAGACCTCTCTGATCGCTGTGTCGAAAGTTTGATATTTTTTCTGCATCTCAATGCATTCTGTAAATTCATTGGGGAAAAAACAATTATTTTTTCCAATGAATTTCAGTCTAATAAAGATGAAAAGTTTCCATCCTAATGATTTAAGCCGGTAAATGCATTGACCCGCGCACCTACTTTTCCAATTAATATATCGGAACCATGTATACAGCCAGGGTATAGGTTAAGATAAATTTGATCGGATAATAAGCTATACAAATCTTACAGACTTTTTGCACTCTTCCAGATATAACAAATATTACTAATTCCAATGTTCCAAGAAGCTATCTATGAAAATCATATGGCTTCAGTAGGCTCTCGACATTTTGCTTTGCAATGAGTAGCATCTTGTGAATATCTCATTTAAATAGTAAATTCTAATTATTATATCAAAAATGAAGGTTCCAATATACTTAAATAAGTAAAATTTAGGAATTGCTGTACCCATGAAAAAGTTTTGTTTTGTCTTATTATATTCTCACGACGTTGAAAATCGTACGTGAGAAAATACAAATAACTTTTGATGCAATAGAATTGCATCAAAAAAATGTAATTTGATATGCAGGTGTCGGTGTGTATGGTGAGAATGGAATTGAAGCCTTGAATTGAAATAATTTTTGTTTTCACGGTCATTTCTATGATACATCAATATATTGACGTATTGACCTTATGGTTCTGATTCGTGGTATTTGGTACCTTATAGTCACAACAGTGGAGAAAAAATGTAATCATTACTAAATAAAATTTCGATTGTTTTTAATGATTTAATTTTTTTCTGTCATCATTCAAATACATTCCACAGTGATTAGATTTGTAATATGCATGCCCACCAAATTTTAGTTATACGATGTACCAGACAGTACAAAATGTTTCTAGTTATATCCTGATTTTTAAGTCATTACGACCTATTGAAGACGCAAATATTTGATCATATCTGCACAAGGCGATTAAGTACGATCGCACTAGTCCTAGAAAGTTATGACTTTCTATTACGTCACTTATTATTTCTTATTCAAAAGTAACAAACTATTTCAGCCCCATTTTCTCGACTCATTACATGATCGTACCGTATTCAGGGTAACATGTATTGACAAATACGAGTACGTTGCGATGTAGCGTCGTTTGTGAATGAAACATACAATACAAAAGCAATAATAGGGATTTTTCTTTACTTAAGGAATTGTTGTGGCTATATAGAAAACTTGGGAGCTTGTTTCAGTACTTATTCTGATAACATGACTCAACTGGTTTCTTTAAAAAAAATTCAGAATTGTACAGTAATTTTGAGTCATCTTACGTTTTACTCTTATACTATCAAAATAAAATTTGTTAACAGCTTTTTTAATTGATTGATAGTTGTCACTCCGTATATAACTAATTGTGCTTTTAGTAAATTAAAAAACCGTTAAAATAACTTTGATAATTGTATTTCCACCACATTAATAAGGAAAAATTCAGGAATAATCATTCCAGTAAAGGAACGGATCTAGTATTTATGTACAAGTACAAATTCATAAGATGCTTAGTTATTTCGATTTTTCTAAATTTGTATTAACTGATGGTATCGCATGTCTTCTATTAAGCCACTGTTCCTCCTTATCGCCGAAACTCCTGTCCAAACTTTTCTATTTGTCGTATCCAAGATGAATTTCTACCAGCACATGAAAACGTGTTCATATTCAGCCAGTCCGTAAAATAGAAGACTCTACTGATCTCTCTAACTACAGATCAGTACCTTTCGTTTCAATTCTGCTGAAAATTTTCAAAAAAATACTTTGATACGAACCATCTCAAGTTCTAAAAATCAGCATCGATTGCCAACACGGTTTAGTTTCAATTCTGGCCGGTCAACTGATGATCTTATATCAAATTCTACTGGCCGCAAAATACAAGCAAAGTTGTAAGCAAAATCGAATGTTAACTTTTGCCTCCACACGCAATGACTTGTATGCTAAATTTAATTCAATTCAATAACAAAAGTCGTCAGATTTTCTTGTAGGCAATAGTTTATGCAGATTTCATACATGCCCAACTTCAGTCTCAACCACTGACATAGGCATAATAAGAATGGACTGAGCCATCCTATCCAATTCCTATAATAAAAAATGGCACAAATTTGGCTAAGATCTATTTGTCTCTTTCAAGCTCAAAATGTACACTAAATTGTAACCAATTTTGGAAACAGTACGGCTATATTAATTGTAATGAACTGGAATTGACATAAAAATTGAAACAAAAATATTGTTTATATACGTCTATCTCCTTCTAGCTCAATTATGTTGGACATCATTTTTCAGTAATATTAAAAATTAATTTTTGTGTTATTTATAACAAGTTTAAAAACAATTTTTATTTAATGTAATAATATTTTACAACATCGTTAATTTTTTTAATCGACAAATAATAATAAATTATGAATCGGAATACAATTTTACGAAATAAGGGGTTCCCACAGCCTATTCAAAATTTGTGTCATTTTTTAAGCAAGAACGCTCAGTCCATTCTTGTGATAATGTAACTCAAGTTCCTACTTTCGCTGCCCACAAGCTTAAGCAACTCTGAAGACTTGGCTTGTACATGCCAAGTCGTACGATTTGCCAGAACTTAGGTAGCACAACCTTTAAAGTAATGAGCACATCAGATTTCGTTTCCAAAAATTGCGAACCGAAAAACTGAAACTACTCAATGTGAAAAAGCGAAATAGAAAAAAGAATGTCAGAAATAAGTTTTGAGAAAAAAGATCTTGGCTTTTCGGACAAAAGAACTCCAAAACATCAAAAGCCTACATTTGGAATTGTTCAAAACAAGGAAAAAGCTGGAATAGATGACCAATTCTTTCGATACCCTAGATGAATGCCCGTATTTAATTTGCTATGTTCAAGTTTGTTTGTTACGGCTTAAAGGGGTTTTACACCTACATTTCTAAAAACGGTTCATCAGACAATAAAAATGATTATAACCAATTTCATACTACTTTCATAAAAACGTCGTGTACAACAAAATTTCAGCTCTGTACATCAACGCGTTCTCAGTCAGTGTCAAAATATATGTAGATATAGTGAAAAGCAAATTTTTACAAAATTTCAACTCTCGAAGTAAACGCATTCTCAAGTTATCGAGTTGGCAGATTGACAAAGGGGCGGACAGACAGGCAGACAGACAGATGGACAGATAAAAAGACGAACACATGCAAAAATCAAGTATTATTTCTATGGTTACAAAACAATTTCAAAATAAGCGTACCCAATAATTTCATTATTCAGTTCTAGGATATAAAAATCAATTTAAATTTAAAGTAACCAGCTCTAAATTACTTTTTTCTTCATTTCTCTACCCTCTAACCTGCCTTCTTGAATAAGCCATAAAATGCGAAAACTGTACCCCGGCAATTTCACAACTGTTTAAATGATTACCAACTAAAAGATCCAAACCAAAGATATTCAAAACGCGTAACTCTACAATTATTAACAAATTAATAGAAAAACCATTTTGCATTCGTCCATTTGATTAATAAAAATATTTGTTTCTCAAAATCCCCATTGCTCATTATATCCGGAGATGATTGTCTAACAAGTTTCACCATCAGACAGGTGACTTTAAAAACCTGATACTTCTGCTATTGGAGCTTTGATTGTATTTTTTTTATTGAAGTCCACGTGCTTTTCTGTTTTTTTTTTCATATTTGGAAATATTATTTAACTTAATTACACAAGCTACCAACTGTGTGAATGGATGCATGCGAGAATTCAAAAAAAAAAAAAATATTAAGAATGAAAACAGGTTTTCCTTCTTCGCAGCATGAATCATTCTACATGAATTACTCCAAGGCGAAATGAAAGCAGTATAGGAAACTTTTCTATAGTTAAAAGAGTAGTGTCCATTTTAGGCCCAACATGAACAGACATGAGAGATGTCTTAAGCGATCCATTTTGATACTCTAAACAAATTTTTTTAACATTATTTATATCAGTTAAGTGAATGAAGGTTTGGAGGGGGGTCCAAGTTTGATCTAGTCCATTTTAGAAGATCTAGTAGAGAATCGAATTCCTTAAGGCCGCTACAGACACCTCAAGCAAATCTTGCGAACTATGCATGGTCCAGTCGTTTGATTTACATGAGCGTGTGTAGCGAATGTCGGAACTTGAGTTGAGAGAGTATGAGTGAAATCGGCCGAAACTATTACTGTGAGATTTAGTCTCGAGCGTAAGGGAGGGTGCCGGTTTAGAAAAGGATAACTCAGCTTTGAATTTAATTCAAATATATAAATTTTATTAAAGTAACTAACCTAAATATCACAATTCAATTTCAATTTAAAATCTATTATTACTATTACTAATATAAAAATCAATAAAATTCACAAAATTCAACAAGTTAAAATATTCAAAAAAAAAAAAAAAAGAATTCAATAATAAACTCCAAGGAAAAATCCCGAGGGAGAGCTGCTGAATATTCTCCTTATTTCTGTAATAAAAGAAATGAGAATAATTTTAGTTTACTGAAATTAAACTTTCACTAACTAATATTTAATAAACAGAATTATATCGCGCGCTGCTATAGTGTGAGAGCAACGATGTAGCAGAATTAGACTTCGGCTGCAACGTGCTCAAGCGTGTAAGCAGAATTATACTTGTGTTACAGTGAGTATTAAAACGCGTTTGCAGAATTATACTCCCGCTACTACGTGCTGAGGTGTGTAAGCAGAATTATACTTCTGTTACAGCGAATGTCAAAACGTTTCAGATTAGACTCTGACGGAGGACATTTTCAGATTAAACTCTGAAATGATAATATGCGGCAAAATTGGATGCTGGATAAGTAGAATTATACTTCTACAACAATAGAATTAAACTTCTATATGAAGGAATAAACAAAATTATACTTTTGTTCAAAGGATAGGAAACAGATTAGACTCTGGTGGAGGATGCTTTCAGATTAGACTCTGAATACCGAATGGTGATTTTTCTGCGGCTTGCCGTGAAGAGCTATGTCCCAATTCCATAATGTGTTGCCCTGGCAACGCTTGGTTCGTTTTGGTCCACCCTTAGATCATATAAAAAACAGGATAGGCTATGCTGTGTAAAATTCGTGTACGTGTGATAAGCATTTTTTTTTCGTCACAGGGGGGGGGGGGTTGACATGGGGGCTGGGTTATTTATTTGGTGTCAGATCGATACTTCTGAGTTCTGACATTTCTAAAGTTCTTTGAATTTATCGAAAAGAGTCTGGTGTTTTCGTAGTGATTTTTCCTTAAAGAAGTGATACAAAGTGATTTAGTTATACCTACTAATAGTGAGAAAGAGCAGTGAAGTATTTGTGTAAAAGATTTTATATAATCAAGACTCCGGGAGTCTTGAATTATGGTGAAAAAGTGTGTTGAGCTGTGTTGCAGAAATAACCGGAGTTATTGCCGTAGGAAATAATTTTTCAGGCAAGTTTAATTTCTTCAACAATAAATTAAAATGTTTTAAATAAAATATATGTGAAATACTTATAAAAATAAACAGCCGTGGCAAAAAATTTAACATTTTCCAATGCCGATTTGTATGTTTACTATTGAATTGTCATTATTAGTTGACGGAAAGTTTAGAGCCATTTATATTATGTTAGCCATACAAAGGCAACGCCAAGAAATATTATCAGAAAATAAATGGGGCACATAAAAATTTAAATTTATTAAAAATTAATAAAAACTGCGATAAATGGGATTCTTTTACTAAATTTCGTTTATTTGCAAGTTATCTTTAATTTTTCCAAATTTTGCAAATTAGGTTCCCTCAAGATAATTTAAAAATACAATTAGAGATAAAAAGCCAAATTTTGTAATCATATAACATCCAATATAATATAGTTTTATTCGCAACTTTTTTTAACATAAGATGCCAAAAGCAATAGAAGCTAAAAGCCACTGGGGACTAAATGAGGTACACTATTCGTCCAGGAGGTAGTTACAAATATTTATTTTGTATATTACATTCTGGGGATACGTAAACCTAAAACTCCTAACTCTAACCTCCCCGTGGTGGTCCCTGGAAACAAGTCACAATATGCATACGCAGAAAAGAGAACCCATTTTGACTTGGCTAAAGAGAAGGAGGACCTATTCAATATGCACAATAATTATATAAACATACATCAAGAAAAATGCTTAAGTTTTTCTTCCTCATAGCCTGTCATGTTTGTTATATGATCTAAGGGTCCACCTGTGACTGTGGCGACACCAGCTGTCAGACGTAATTTCACTAGATGACAGACATTACAAAATGTAAACATTTAGGGGGAAGTGGAAGTTCAGCTAAGTTTGAGATATTTTGTTAATTTATATGTAATTTAATGACTTTTTATGTTTTTATTTTAGATATTTTGGAATGCAGGATGATTATAGGCAGGAGTAGAGACTGCAGTCGATGATTCAGCCCAGTCAGATAAGTATATTGTGTTATTTTATTCCTTGCAGCATGAAACTTTGTGGGATTTTGTTTTCCTTTTTTTATATTTTTAGATACAGTGTTTTCATCGAGGGATAAATTATGCATTTGCATATACTGAAGTTCATCGAGATATGTATGTGGACTGAACAATTACGTACAAGCAAAACTTATGACTTTGCTATCGAATTGAACTAGACAAAATCAGATGTAAATTTTGTCTCCAATTGCAACGAATTTTGTTCAAACTTTAATTCATTCCTATAGCAAAGTTGTCAAGTTTGCTCGTGCACAATAGTTTGGTCAGATTTGATTCATGGCAGTCTCACATCAAGCTCCCACTTGCGCTACACACGGTCATGTAAATCATACGACTGGGCCATGCATAGCCCAGCCTAATGATTTGCTTCAGCGTATTTAGCGGCCTTTAGATCCTGAAAAGAAGTTTGAGTACCCACGCTTCTATACTCGGTGGCTTAAATAGCCAGCCCCACAGTAAATTTTTGAGTATTTCCGTCATTTTTATTCGAACTGAGGTACTAGATTTTTCGAACTTTTGTTCAGCTCTAACTCGGTAAGGTTATGTCCGATCGAAAAACAGGTTACACTATTCGCCTCAGCACATTACCAGTTACAATTCGCGGAAGAAAAATTTTCTGTGCATACTTTTACGGTGGAGGTAGGAGGTGGTTCCAATACGGCATGTTGCATATCAAATAAAAGGTCTCGCCGAGTAGGTACTATTGGGTGGTGTCCTTTTTCCAATTCAGAAAAATTTCTCCAGACGTTTTTGCAGCCGGAAAAATTCATTTTCATGCACATACATCTCAGTTACTACATTTAGGATATATTTTCGCCGTTCTTTCTTCCGTTGCCATTAGTGCTCTGAATGTGAACATTTTTCTTATGGGACGCACCAATTCCGCAAAATCACAATAAGTAGAAAGTCCACTTTTTCACCCAAGAAATTGGCTCAAGCTACATTCGATCGCCAAAGCTTTTCCCCGCTTAACTGAAATAAACTTTGTTAATAAAATATCTTCGGAATATTATAATGCATCGATTAAAATATCTTTGATGTCTATTGATGTCGGGCCTAAAGTTATATGAAAAGTGGGCATTACCCATTGTATACGTAAACAAAACGCCTTAATGCAGTAATTTACTCGATTTTCTTTAAAACAAGTGAAAAGCTAGAATTGGTCTAGGACCAATTTTATGGCACCCTAGAGATTAATTCCCGTATAACATTTCGTATTGTCACCAATCTATGCAAGTTTGATTTTTTAAGTGGTTTTTGAAGCACCTACCTCTAGAACGGTTCGTCGAATAGCAAAAATGATTATAACCAATTTTATAAGATTTCATATTCTGGAGAACTTTTCAGTACACATTAAAATAGTATAGGACTGATCGTTTTCACAGGATACGTAAAATTGCTAAATTTTTGTATGGCAACACCAAGAAAGAGTTGCCCTATTTAGTATATTTATGAAAATACTATTTACAAAATTTCAACGTTCTACGTTGACGCGGTCTCAAGCAGTGTCCAAATATGTAGTGAAAAATGAAATTTTTGTATGGCAATGCTACGAGGGAGTTACCCGATTTGTCCCATTTTCGAACTTAATGTTACTTTTTTTTTTACAAAACACGTGCAAAATTTCTCTAGGTACATGCGTTCTCGAGTTATCGTGCGGACGGACAGACGAACCGGCAGATGGACATGCATAATTAAAAACGACCTTTTATGCATGGGTGTCCAATCTATTTTGCCCTACCATCATTATTTCGAGGTGTTACAAACGGAAAGATGAACTTAGTATACCCTTTAGATTTCATGTGTATAAAAATACATCCGGAAAAAATATGGGAGCTATTTTAACCTTTGTCCTGTGTTTATGGGTTCAAATTGCCAAATGTGTACTTCATATAAATCTGACCTGTAATAATTGATACATGGCAGCCCCTAATTTAATGACTTTTTCTCACTTTTTGGAATAAACCGATTTTTACTGGTTTTATTAACTTTTGCTTATTAGTTTGCTCGCGTCAGAAAAAATTTCTACGTGATGTTACGAGTCAAATTTGCTCAATATACACCAATTAGTTTAGAAGTGGTTAAGTATTGTTTTGAGCTTGAAATAGTATTGTAAAACATTGGTGAAAAATTAGTAGGTAGCCAGGTAGGTTTTTTGAAGGTTTGATTTCTCCAAATTCGTAATAGGACAACGAAAAATCTCGGAGGTTTCAGGACTAAATGAGCGAGGACATCTCTGAGAGGAAAATTCTTCTAGTGGTTTTTACCCGTCAAGAGACAATCAATTTGCGGTGGTGCGGAAATCCTCTTTGTAGTACTTAAGTTCGAAGATATAGAGGTGAAAACGTGATGAACACTGCTCCACGGCCTACATCTTATGCAACATCGCGAGTTTATGATATCAAATCTTCTTTCCAAGTGTAATGGAAAACCTTTTTATTGATATGACAAATATTGATGGTGTTAGTCTTGCAGCTGAGTAGATTTTTATATTGAAATAGTTTTTGCATGTAACACAGTATTCGGAGAGGGTTAAATACCAATTGATCACATTTCCATGCAGGCCTCTAATGGAATGCTACTCCTAGCCGGTATTTACCGTTCAAACGGTGAGTCATTAGAAAGTTTAAGGGACGACAAGAAGGCAAGACCTATTTTTAGAGATGCGATGAGCTTACAGCAATTGGAGAATATTAGTCGAGCAATGCGCTTCGACGATCGTATAGCATTTACCTACTGAAAGTTGCTTACAGGGCCTTAGACAATTTGTAGCTCGTCGTGGTGCTCCTGAGATAATTTATTATAAATAGTTGCGTCGGAATTGCGTAAGCTTTTCTAATTTTATCAGTTCAAAAGAACTTGGAGGTTTTTTTAGTAACCAAAATATAACTTGAGAGTTAATAGTTGAACGAGCCCCGTGGTGGTAAGGCTAATGGAAGTTGTAAAGATTGTTCTCAAGGTGGCACTAGGTAAATCAGTACTAAATGGATTATTACCGGGGTGGAAAACGTTGTTAATTCTAGACCACTAACATATGCCGGAGAAGATCCTTTGGTTCTCTCACCATTACTTCCTGCCCAATTTTTACATGGATCTCTCTCAGAATCTACTAAACCTTTTACTACTACTATCTGCAATGGATCAAATGCTAAGGAAGTTCGAGAGTAGTGAAAGACTGCTTGAAATTTTTATCTTCATTTCAACGACCGACGATGGTATCGTGAGTATCTACATCAGCTGAGGACGTTACATCATCACAAACGTCCATTAGCATCAAACCTTGGAATCGGAGATGTTGTGTTACTGCAGCACCCGTCACTGCCTCTAACTCTATGGTATTTGACCATTATGGCATAAGTACTATCAGGATGAGACGGAAAAATTCGAGTTTGCCAGATTAGACTAATTAATGGATCTAAACTTAAGCGCCTTGTGCAGTTACTTTATCCGCTTGAGCTGATTTAAATTTTAAACTAAATTTTTAATTTAAAAATTTTAATTAATTTCCATATCAAGCTACAGAATTCACTTGTATTTGCTTCTCTGTTTTGCATGTATTAGTAGATCAAATTATTAACTTTATACATATTCAGTTTAAGTTGTCCAGCTAACTTGAAGCGGTAATGCCGAAATACAAAATAATTGAAGTTTTACTGTTCTGATGATATCGCTATGTACTGCTGACCGAAACACACTGTATACTTTCAGAAGTTCTTCATGAAATTTTGATTTGCGGCTTTAAGCCAACAAACTGAAAGTTCCTCGGCTCTTGTCTTTTAATTGTCTGCTTAATGCAGTAGGTTGCATAATAATAGTCTGTGACTCTATATGGGTTTCGAAAGAGTAAAACTAAAGTCCCCTTTCTATCTAATTTTCAGATTAGTCTGTATCTTATTCATTCATTTTTCAATAACATGTTGTACGGCTTACCATCTACTTATTGGTAGTAGTAGGATATACCCTGAGCTTTAATATAACTGCAAAAAAACAACCAACAATAAAAATGAAACTAAAACTTTGGAAAAAAAGTTTCTTATATTTATCCTTAAAATCAAAACAGTATAAAACTTACACACAAACCATTAAAACAAAAAAACCTGAAATGTTTACAGACTTTTCGTACTGTAGAAAAACTCCGAAAATACCAAAATATTCCTTCAAGATAGTAACAAGAGTTTTCTGACAAGAATTAAGAATATCACTGGTGCGAGGTTTTAGTGAGCGCCGAATACTTCATAAAGTGAATCCAAGATTCCAACTTTTTTTAGTATCCAGTAGGCGAGGAATCCTAGAATAAGTGCTTTACAGATACGATCGACGGCATATTGGCTAAAAATGAAAATTTCTGTTATAGTAACGTCATAAAACCTAGTAAATCTTGATCGTTTATTACATTCTCATTTGTACTTTAGCCCTGGGAATAGTGCTTGGCGGCTCTTTCAGAATATATTCTCTGGCTCCTAAAACAGATACCGTCATATAATCTTTTTCGTTCATAATATTGAAGTCCATATTGAATCTGTAAAAATATTGTATAAATTCTGATATGATCTAGAGGCTACAAAGCAAATAAAAAAAACAAAAACCCACTCTTTTTGATCTTTTGGCGAAAGTCGTCCCCTTAATCCTTCGAAGTTATCTGCCTTAAAATGCCAAGCACGCATAGTGAAAAATTGAAGGACTTCTAAGCCGACAGAAATTTTGTTTTGAACATGAATCATACTAAAAAGATAAAGATTTTTTCGTTAAGGACAAATTCTTTCATGTTTCCTTTAGCGATTACTTACAATCGTTTTTGACCGAAACAGAAGAGCAAAAAATCAATTAGATACGCGGGTAGCCACATGAAAAGGATTTGGTTGATTTTGTGAACGAATTTATTTGTCGTAATAGCTCCATCCGGATACCATAGGCCAGCTGAACAAGGATACTCTTCGTATAATTCACGTCCTAAGTCTATGCATTGCTGCCAAGGTACTTTCTTAAAATCTGGTGCGGTGATAGTATAAACAGGAACTTGTTCGGATCTAAAAGTGAAAGGGGAAAGTTTTTAATAGATTTTCCTGGAGAAAGTTTGTTTGAATTCTTTACTTCTTTTCTGCTGTGGCAGTTTCATAGCAAATTGTTATAATTGCATTTATTGCAAAGTCAACGGGAATAATTTCCGTAAGATTGGTACCATCGCATAACATTGTTCTTATAACTCCTTTTCCAGCGCCTACCATAACTCCTGTCGGTCCGTTTAAGTTGTCCACCCATCCAGGAAGGGGTTCTACTGCTGCAGGTGATACTGAAAATGGAAAAAAGAAAAATAGTCCATTTTTAAACTGGAATTGTTATCAGTAGCCTAACATAATGTGATCCATTGGTGGCACCCAAAATATTGTTTGATATATTAAGGGGCAAGTACATATGTGTGCAGCGCATGCGCTGGCGATCAAATGTTAGAACGACTAAAAATAAACTTATAAATAAATATTGCTGATTATTTGTTCTATAATTACACAGCTTCATAGAAAAGGAAAAATTAATGTTTTGCTTTAAGCTAAACTATAATATTTTTGAGAGTCATGTATCATAACAGTTAATGCAATTTTAAAGCCAGGCTAATATATCCGTATTCGTTGGGATATGGCATTGAAATACGAGTTTGGTATGCGAAAAATATTTTCAATTGGTTCTTGAATTGAATTCTCGAATTGCTAGCAATAATCTCTCCAGATAACTTCAATACAATTTGGTGCACTGGACTCTTAGTAGGATTAGTCAGGTAAACTAGTCAAAGCTCTCAACATGTGCATCCGTTGGAGGATCCCACCAAATAAGAATATGCAATCGACTTTATCAAGTAATTCTTGAAAAAGGAATTCCTACAAAGCCTTGATGCTACAAGATAATATGACTTAACCAGCGGAGATGACAGTATGAATTTCAAACAATTTAATACTTAGAAGTGCCTGAATTGTGTTGGGAAAACTTGATGGATGCATAGCTATAGCTAAGACCAAGCCGGGAGTATCGTCCGTTCAAGTTGCTGATCATATTGGGAACATATCTATAGATTAGCTAGTAACAACGAGTATAACATGACGGTAAAATAGCCTCTGCGTACTCTAAATTATTTCAGTCCAATTACGTCCGCATATACTCAAATTTTCAAAAAGGTCTTAGTTGTGATGATATACACCTGAAATTGTTAACTAACTGCGCTAAGAATAAGATACTTTCCCCATTTTATCCCAAACTGAGAAGATGCGTCCACAGTTAAACGAAGATTATCACAGCCTAGAAAACGGATAAACTAAGTGATTGTCCTGATATGTCCTGATATTACCCTTTAATATAATTTCGATAGGTTTTATTGATTTCATAAGCTAGTAATTTTTTTTTTTTGATCCCTGACCTCCCGGATACTGTTTTCTGCCAGCTTGAAATTCAAAAGTGTTTTTATGTATGAAAGTTTTAATAATTTAGGAATAATAGTATTGTTCTACATATGCCATCTAATTATGCATTTTATTTTCTGTATGAAGACAGTTAAAACACATTTTTATACCCTAGATGAAATCATATGGTATATACTAAGTGTATATCATTCCATTTGTAATGGACATAAATAATGCTAGTAAAGCAAAATGGATTGGAGACCCACGCATAATATTTAAAGTTATTTTGATTTTGCATATCCGTCTGTCCGTCCTCATGATAACTCAAGAAAGCGTTCACTTAGAGAGCTGAAATTTTGGATAGGGGCTTTTTGAAAAACAAAACAGTTTGAAAATGTGAAAATTCGGGTAACTTTTTCGTAGGGTTGTCATACAAAAATTTCGTGTTTTACTATACATGGTGTCCCAAAAAATAGTGTCAAGCAGAAGTTGAGAGGTAGAGCACCCCCCGGGATACCGGAATCACCCCAATGTATGCTCTTCGATTTTTTGTAGTTTACGAGCTATGATTTTTTTTCGTGATTTTTCACCGAATTACTGGTTCTAAGACATTTTTGGTAATAGTGAAATGAATGATTGAGACAAATTTCGAATGGTTTTTTCCAATTTAGCTAAATGTTAGGCACATCCAATGCAAAAAGGGTTTGAATCCGTAGCTCATACCATTCCGCCAACAGAAATTTTTAAATTCCATAAAGTTCAAAATAATAAGATGTGCCAAGATCTTTGAGGGCAATTTAAAAAAAAAAGTCACATAACTTTTTTCACCCAAATCTATTTTCAAACTTCCCCATTTCATTGGCTATTTACCACGTACGTTTTATTAAGATATCTTTATGGCATCATACGAAAAATTTGATTCAAAACGTACTAAGTCTTAAATCAATTCGAACTATTGTACTAGATTTTTCGGACCTTAGATGGACTCTAACTCGGTAGGGTTATGTCCGATAGGAAAATGGGTTTCAAAGCTCTTCAATAAAGATTACAACGGTAACAAAGATATATTTCGCAATTGCTGAAACAAGTCAATATCGCATTTATTACCCGGAGGTTACAAGTAATAGTACAGCTTGCATCCAACTTGCACTGCCATACTTCTTGCACGTGTAATTCATACTTCTATGCTGGCAGCTCAGCTTGCATGATATGAAAACTCATGGCAGCTCAGCTTGCATGATATGAAAAATCATGGCAGCTGACGTGATAGTAATTTGACATTATATGGTTTTCAAGATGGCGGAAAAGTAATGCTTGAGAGAAATTGATAAATTTATTCTGGGAAAATGAGATTTTCTGGGATTATATGGGTTACATCATTTATGAACACCTTCTTCTTCTTCATTTTTCTTGGTAATTGATAAATATAGAAGGAGCGAATTTCTACAAAAACCCTCCACAAATACAACCTAACAAAGACGGCAAGTTTAGCAGTGCCGTTGATATCACTAAAATCTACAATGCTTCGACTT
The DNA here is from genome assembly GCA_963930735.1 of Dioctria linearis. Classification (NCBI taxonomy): domain Eukaryota; kingdom Metazoa; phylum Arthropoda; class Insecta; order Diptera; family Asilidae; genus Dioctria; species Dioctria linearis. The sequence continues at coordinate 325,699,100 of OZ005740.1, read as the reverse complement.
GATGATGTAATCAAACGGTAAACCAGCAATGCCCCGCTTCAATATACAATCAACAATGCCTTCAAGTTTTATACCCTAGATGAAATCTATAGGGTATACTAAGTTTGTCGTTCCATTTGTAACACCTAGAAATAATGATGGTAGAGCAAAATGCATTGGACACCACGCATAATATTAAAGTTATTTTGATTTTGGCATGTCCGTCCGTCTGTCCGTCCACACGATTATGAGAAAGCGTTCTCTTAGATAGCTGAAATTTTGCACACAGTCTTTTAAAAAAAAAAAAAAAGTAAATTCATGAGTAACTCCTTCGTGAGGTTGCCATGCATACAAATATTTCGTTTTTTACTGTATACTTTATTTCGACACTGTCTGAGAACGCGTGGACATAGAGAGCTGAAATGTGGTATATGGTGTTTTTATAACAATAGTAAATGACATTCTAAAAAGGTACTAAATCGGGCAACCCTTTTTTAGTGTTGCCATTTAAATTTTTTTGTTTTTTATATACTATACCGTGAAAACGATCAGTCCTAGACGTTGAAAAGTGTTTCAAAATATGAAATCGTATGAAATTTGTTATAATCATTTTTTCTATCCGATGAGCCGTTCTAGAAATATAAGCGAAAAACCACTTCAACAAACTTCCACAAATGGATCACCATACAAAATCAATACGGGCATTCATCTATGGTATCATAAGAATTGGTTGTTAGACCGGTCCTAGCTTTTTTACTTGCTTTTTAGAAATTTATAATTGGAGATCGGGAATGGGTACTTAGGGCGCTAACAATTTTCAAGAGCATAAACGCGTAGATAAGTAATAAGCATTCATTTTTATACTCTAAATCAGATCTATAGGGTATACAATTTATAGTCAAATGACTCTTTCGGATTAATCCCCAAATATTAACTGAGAAAATAACAAATAAAAACTTCCTACCAATGATTTTTTTCAATGTTGGTACTTTTTTGACACAAGCAATTCACATGAAATAAAAAGTTAAGCAGTCCATTTTATTTATGTCAGTGGGTCACAGCCTTATCAAGATTAAATAATTCAACATTATTTTAAAACAAAAATTATGACGTCTATTAAGCTAGGACTGCCAATTCATGGTAGAAAAGTTATGAATACTTAAAAATTTAGGGATCAATTAGGGCTAAACCTTCGACTTCATTTTGACATTCGCATTTAATGCAATCCCGACGTGCTTCGAAGATGTTCACGACTTGCAGTTCTAGAAACAATTTTAACAAAACATTTATAAGTTTTTTTGTGGAATCAATTGAACGGCTACTTTGCGTGTTGTGGGCGAGGTTAGTTTATAAAAAGAACATAGCAATCTTTTAAATTGAAAATATGTTTTTTTTTTATAAGTCAATTTGTAACTAGACATTCTACGCTAGATGTACCTATGTTTAAGTTAACTGCTTGTGATAATATTGTTTAGCAAAGAGACAATTATAATTATTTAATTTCTAGTTAAAATTGCCTTTGACCTTTTATGCAAAATAATTTCACGGATTCTTTTCAATCCCAAAATAGATCACAAGAAAGAGGTAGTCTACAGACGAACATTTCCGTGGGTGATCCAGGTTAGCCTCTTTACCTGGACATGCAAGAAGCATACATCAAGGAATTGCCACAATTACAACCTCAGCAAATAGGCATCAATTGGATAGCAATCGCAGCAGTATCTACCGTAGCTCAAAAGGATTGCGGATCCGTGCAGCAGCTCATTAAATTCACATAGGATCAGTAGGTACTGCAACTGCAGTACATATAACAACAACATTAAATAGGCCCCAAGAACCGACAAATCAAGTTTAATCAAAAGTAAAGTTCAAAAGATGGTTAACTAATATTTTCTCAACAGTGTGGCCCCATATAATAATAGTTCGATATAAGTTCGGGAACAACAAAAAATGTAATTGGTTTAAGACCAATAATTTTATACCCTAGATGAAAATAAAAATTAAATGAAGTCTGAACCCAAAGTTCTGCACCAGCAAGAGTTACTGGATTTAGTTCATTTTTGAAATTTTATTTGCTATATTTATGAAAACACAATTTACAAAACTTCAGTTCTCTTTTCTAGGTTCTCAGGCGTTCCAAATATGTAATAAAATAAATTTATCTGGCAACACCAAGAAAGGGTTGCGCGATTCAGTCCATTTGTGAGGTTGTATTTGCAATTTTTATGAAAACGCGGTCTAGGAAATTTGCGCTCTCCACGTCGACGAATTCTTAGGCAGTCGCCCGGAACGCGGAAGGTCCCGGCTTCAAACCCCGGACGAGGCGGTTATTTTTTCCTCTTGTATTTATGTTTTGATTTAGAATCGTTAAAAAAAAAAGTTCTTAAAATTCTTCTGTTCTCCATCTAACAAGTGTAGGTTCGATTCCCGTTCGGGAAAAATAAATTTTATGAAGCGATAAGTACACGGTATATGTTGAACAATGGCAATAACAGGAATAAACTGTTTGCTAAGAATTCAATTATTATTAACTAGAAGGAACCCGTCGGCGTTTCTCGGTGATAATAAAGATGCCTAGATGGGTGGGGTGTGGGGGTTGAAATGGGTGGGGTGTTTAGAGATGCATCATAATATCTAAGCTATCATCTGACTTGATCGCGCGATTCCGTACTCAAGGGTTTCAATCTGCGGCTTTGTGTGTGTGTGCGTGTGCTTGTGTATGCTTGCACTGTAGCACCCTACGCCGGCGCGTTCTTTGGCAGTGCCCAAATATATAGAAAGAAATGAAATTTTTGTATAGCAACCCTACGAAGGGGTTGCCCGCCCGATTGGTCCCATTTTCAAACTAAAATTTCCCCTTCTATAAAAAACGCCCATGTACAAGATTTCAATTATCTACCTCGTTGCGTGTAGCATTGTCCAAATATATAGTGAAACTAAAGTTTTGTATGGAAACAACAATTGTCCGATTTGCTCCACTTTTGGACCTACATATATTTGCGATTTTTATGAAAACGACAAATATAAGCTCTCCACGTCCACGCCTTCTCAGGCAGCTTCCAAGTACATAATGAAAAACCAAAGTTTTGTATGGCAACACCAAGAAGGGATAACTCGATAAAGTGTATTTTTGCAATATTTACCGTTGCTATAAAAACACCATGTACCAAATTTTAACTCTCTACGTCGACGCGTTCTCAAGCAGTGTCCAAATATATAGCTAAAATCGAAATTTTTCTATCGTATCACCAAGAAGGGGTTGCCGATTCCAATTTTTCTTACCCTAAAATCCTTATTCGGACTATTATGAACATTTAAAAAAAAACTTTGCCAAATCGGTCCAGCCGTTCTCAAGTGATGTGATTACCAATGAACATAATTCATTTTTATTTTTATATAGATTGTTATGTTTTCGAGTTGATGACAGTGAATAGTAATTAATTCTGGCTAGGGCTGATAATAAGCAGAAAAAATTAGCTGTTTTGCAATTGCTGAAGGAAAAAAATGAGAGCTAAATTTGTTTGGTAATCTTCGTAATGTGTTTCATTTAACTAGTTTTTTCTTAGAATGTGTTATTTGGCTATTTCCAAAATAATGCTGTTAGCAAAGTGGAGAAGGAAGAATCGTGGAAAGAGGTATTGAAAAAGGCACAATATGTTGGGATGGCACAAAACCCTCAAGACTACTTCTCAAGCCATGAAACGACTCCCTCTCTATCACATGAGAAGACCAACGGAGTCCTGACATTCTAAGAAAAATGGTGTTCTGATAATCTTAAGCTTGCTTTCATATCTTCCCAATCTTAGTAAAATTTGTATACTTTCCTAACAAAATTATTTAAAAAAAATTATCTGAACCAAATGACTACGATTCCCCAAACAAGCTGAGTAATCATTGTGTATGCCGCTCTGCTGTCATGGCATGCCGTGGGTTGCTGATATCGAATGTAGCTGCCTACAGATTCGGACTCCGGCTGCACATACACACAGGCAATTATCACTCAGAAGAGAGCTAGTCAGCGTAAGATGGAAAGGTTACTTTGTAATCAAAACTACGCTTTGACTAACATCAGCCAGAGCTATCATCTCTGCGATACCAGGCAAACTTAAGCTCTAATTAGCCTTCCAGTGGTAATGCGGGTCTCTGCCGTTGGTAACAGTCTTTCTCCGCAATTCGTGGAACCCAATTTCGTACTTTTAGATAATAACAAATCCACTTCTAGTAAGTGCGTAACGAATCCACGGATGTCTGACGAATCGGAAACATCCACAGGAAATCTCCTCCGGCAGGGGAGCTCGGCTTTTGAGGACAGTGTGACTCCCATGGAGAATACTCATGCTCCTCATGGGTTAGGGCAACTTAACTTGGGCGGGATAGCTGATGTTGTAACCTCAGAGTAGAGAGGCGCTGATGGTGGCAGCCGAAGCGGGACTTCCGGATGCAGGAGAGTTGGTAGAGCAGAGAGTAAGAAAACGAAAAGAGCTAGGGAGATGGCTAATGCTGGTACCTGGGCATTCTCCTTCTCCCTCTTCGCAGGTAGTCGATGGTCCGGCTACGCAGGTAGTGGAGAGTGGTAATAAGCCTCCTGGCGTCGGTAAACTGAGCACTGCGAAGAGGAACGAATCATTGCTTACGAAGAGGAAGGGCGTAGGCAAGAAATCAGCATGAATGGACTTCTATCATTCAGATTAACCTGCAACACAGCAAGGCGGCGTCTGCTTTGTTACCTAGCTGGCTTGAGTACAAAACCCCAACAAGAAAAAGTGATGCTTGTATACGAGCCTTGGGTCTGGAAGGACCGAATCCGCGGTTTAACGGAGGCGCAAGGCATTCAAATCCTGTATGACACCATGAGCTCTACTCCTAGGGCTTGTGTTGTTGCATCAAAAGACATTGTGGTGCCCTTACTGCCTCATGTGTGCAATAAGGACACCACATCGATCAAGCTCTCCTTCAAGAAGGATGGAGTCAATAGGGAATTCCTTATTGTCTCAGTATAACCGTATGACTCCCCTGCTCCTCTCCGACTGAGGGAGTAAGGCGAACGGTTGAGTTTGCGAGGTCTAATCGGCTTGGTGTCTTTGTTGGTTATGACGCCAACGCTCATCATATTATCTGGGGCAGCACAGACAATAACTATCGGGGTGAGCAACTGCTGGAGTTCATGACTTCAGCGGACCTGGTTCTGCTAAATAGGTCAACGAACCAACCTTTGCTAGCAGGCAAAGACAAGAAGTTATTGATGTGACTTTTGTGTCGTTTGACGCTTTTCACTTGTTTCCGGCTGGAGAGTATCGCGAGAGGAGTATCTCTCTAATCACCGATAGATTGAGCTCTGTATGGGTGTGGACCTCATTGTTGAACCATAGGGAATCCGAAGCGGACTGATTGAAGGAGATACCATAGGAAATTAGCTTCCATGCTTGCCTCTCCGGCTGGAAGAATCTGTAGTATTGCCACCTTTGCGAAGGCAGTAGGAGAGCTCCAGTCCGCAGGGACTGAGGCTTTCAAAGCTTCCTGCCCCATTAGCACGGACATAGGAAGGAAGTCAATGCGATGGTGGAACGGCAGTCTTAGTAAACTCTGTAAGGCTTCCAGAAGGCTTTTTAATAAGGTCAGGAGGACTGGAGGTTCTACTGTGAGACTCAAAGTAACTACAATAGGCTTGTTAGACAATCAAAAAGACAGGCCTTTGTAGATTTCTGCGCGGAGCTTGGCAGCTATTGTGAGCCGGTTAGGCGTCGCAGGACTCTTAGCAGTGACCCCTCGGCAAGTCTGAGTCTTCTGAGAAGGCCAGATGGTCCCATAGAAGAAGGAAGCCTGTAGGATTCTTTTCTCAACGCATTTTCCAGACTACAGGCTTGAAGAAGATCTGCGCAGTTGCATGACGAACATCCCCTAACTCTCTGTATTGGTGGTGACTGGTCCAATGCTGCCAAGGTAATTGATGTCGAGAAGGTGTCCAGACGGTATTCTGCCAGTCCTTCTCAAGACGGAGAGCGTTCTGCTAGCTCCATTTTCAGGGCATGTATCGCCTTTAGATATGTCGCTGAAGTATGGGGGAAGATGAGGGTTACCATCATTCCGTGGCCTGGTAAGGCTTCATACATACACGCGAATAGTCTTCGAACCATAAGCCTCTCCTAAATCCTTTGCTTTCTTGGAGAGGCCTTATGGATGAATATATCAAGGGAGTCATCCGCCTTAAAGGCTTTTCCCTTAAACACCTCACAGCATGCTTACCGGAGGGGCAGATCTACTGAGACGGCTCTCCATTCAATGATTATGGTCATCGAGCTGGGACTGGATCGTGGACTGTTTACCTTGGGAGCGTTTCTGGACATCGAGGGGGCTTTTGACAAGGCCACCCCAGAGTCGCTATATACGGCAGCTCGTCTACATGGTGTTGACCGCAATGTAGTGCGATGGATCGCCCAAATGTTTATACAACGATACTTAACTGGAGGTGGGTGACCGAACCACTCTAAGTGTGGTGGTGGAGAGAGGCTGCACGCGGGGTGGCGTGCTGTCTCTGTACTCTGGTGTATGTTAGTTGACTCACTCATCATGGTGCTGAAAATGTGTGATTTTCATGTGAAGCGTATGCGGATGACATCCCTCTGTTTATTTCCAGGCGCAGTATGGCTGCTGCCTGTGCCCTAATGCAGCGAGGCCTCAATATTGTTGAGGACTGGTGCACCCGTCATGATATGATAGTGAACTCAACAAAGACCACCTTGGGTTCTTTGTTCTTCCAAATCTCTTTAGACGTACTTTGCAGCTCTCTCCCCATGTTAAACACCTTGGAGTCTACCTTGACTCGAAGCTGACTTGGGGATTGCACGTAGACGAAAAATTTAATTTATGAAGATCTTCGCTCAATGCAGGAGAATCTTTGGCAGTATATGGGGTATAAGACCGAAGGTTGTGCACTGGATCGTCAGACCCATTCTGAGATATGCCTCCTGTGTATGGTGGCCGAGGACGCTTGTGGGGACTGCTATCCGGAAGCTGGCGGGTTTGCAAAGGCTTCCCTGCTTGGTAATTACGGGTTCCATGCGATCTACGGCCACTGCTGCTCTTGAGGTCTTACTTAACCTGCCACCCCTGGATCTTGTCATGCAGGCATATGATAAAAGGCCGTGTGCAGATTGCGCTCATGAGTATGTTGGGACGACGGCTGGACTGGCATATGGCCTGGACCTGGAAAACCCTCTGGTAAGGATGCCACGAGATGCGATGGCACCAGAGCTTCTTTCTGGGCGTCGCTGCTCTGTGAGCTTTACTGTGAGGAAATCGTGGACTGAAGGAAGTGCCTTATCGAGTCTGCCCCGGTCCGCTCTAAAGAAACTTACCGGCGGCTCTCTCACTGACCAGTGAGCCGGAGCGAGCGTTGACTTTTCGGAGCTTGAGATTGGGATGGAGCACTTACTTGAAATACGCACCATTGCCTTCCAGGCGGAAGTCTCCACCATCGCAATGGCATCGAAAATCGCCCTTGATAAGCAAATCAAGTGCAAGGAAATATCTATCCTTTCGGATAGTTAGGCAGCATTGATGGCTCTGAGTGCCTTGCAGATAACATCTAAATTACTGGGGGATTGCAGGTCGTCTGCGGATAAGTTGTGTATCCACAAAAGGAAGGTGTACCTTGAGTGGGTTCTTGTTCACATGGGCTCATGGGGAATGAAAGGGCTGAACTTTTAGCTAGGGCTGGCTCTGATTCTCAGTTCCTTGAACCACAACCCGACGTAGGCGTTTCCCCCTCGAGCATCGGGTCTCTCATCAAAACGGATGTTCATAGGAAGCATCAGCAGAGATGTGAGAACCTGAGTAGTTGTAGGTGCACAAAACTCTGAAGGAAGTGTAGAAATGTTGTTGGCATCATCACCGGCCACAGCTTACTTCACACTCATCTAACAAGGTTGGTAGTTGTCGCCTTTGCCAAGAGCAGGCTGGATACTCTAGGGTCTGCCCATCTATTTATAGATGAGCTGAAAAATCTACCCCACCAAAACCTGATGCGCTTCATTATGAGGGCAGGAAGGTTTTGGTGAAAGGGATTCTAGCAGGACAGCACAATGGGCCGCTGTTGCCACCGTTCTTGGGTGGGATCTCCTGTCCCACTGCATAAGAAAATAAAATTGTAGCCTTTTGGAAGTTAATCAACCAAGCTGTAAATTACTAGAAGACTACTTTGCTGTATGGATAGTAGCTTAAGCTCTATAGCATATGCAAATGCAATATTTAGCACTTTTCCATAAGTATCAATATAGAGCATTTTAGAGATGCTTGTGACTGTGGAAGAGACTAGCTTTGATAAGTTTTTATATGAGTTGAATAAAAAAAACCGAATACACCATCGCAAAATTAACTTCTGGTATAAACAAAAAATATAACATCTCTTAGGGCAGGCTGTGTATTTGGGTAGATGGATTAAGGAGACCTTGAAACCCCGAAGGGGACTTTGGAACGTAGGTCACAATAAGGTCTATTCATTACCCTCTAGAATTATGTCTAGTTGCCCATAGGTCCCAACCCGACGGTGTTACAAAGTTCAATATTGGTCCCCAACAAATACTTACGGGCTTCATGCAATTCGACCAGGAGGTGTGAACCAAGTAATCTATAATGCTTTCCTGAGAGACCTAGAGAGTGACAAACATCGTGAGTCACCGTTTCGTATGCAAAAACTGTGTACTCACGTGAGCCTCATGTTTGTTTATTATTACTTCTCAGCAAAGAAACACGACCAATAATATTCAAACCTTTTATTGAAAAGTAATAAGTGCAATATTTTGCGCGACAGAAATTAAGAAAAGCATTTAATTTGCTAACCTTATCACTTTTCAATAGAACACTTATCACTTGCTCATTTTCTGTTTGATGCAACAGTATTTTGAAAAGCTTAGTATGTACTCAACATTTCAACACTCAAATGAATTTTTTTCAAATTTTTCTTATTGGTGTAACAGAAATTAAGAAAAAATTATGATAAATATTGCTAACTGCAATACGGTCCAGATCAGACTATTGACTGGCCTAATAACTGGACCCTGCTCACTTAAGTGCATGCTTCAGAAAAGAGGACCAATATGCTGACTCTGCAACGATTAAATAGAATAGAAGACTTTTTTTTTAAATAAAACATGGTAGCAGGAGAAACCCATCCCAAGAACGGAGGCTATAGCGGCCCATTGTACTATCCTGAATCCCATTCACCAAACCTACCTGTCCTCTTAATGAAGCGCATCAGGTGTTGGTGAGGAAGGTTTGTCAGCTCATCCACAGATAGAAGGGCAGACCCTAGTGTATCAAGTCTGCTCCGGGCGAAGCACGGACACTCACACGGTTGTTTCAGGCTCTCCCTCCAGGCAGGACAGACACTCAGGGCTGTCAACAACTCCCATCCTTGTTAGATGAGCGTGAAGTGAGCTGTGATCGGTGATGATGCCAACCACAGTTCTACATTATTTCCTTCCGAGCCCCATGAGAAAATCGGAGATATTACCATTGGGCCCATCAAGAAACAGTTTTGTACACCTACAAGAACTCAGGCTCTCCCATCTCTGCTGATGTTTCCTATGAACATCCGCTTTGATGAGAGACCCGATACTCGAGGTGGCAACGCCTACGGCGGGCTCCGGTCCGAGGAACGGAGAATCGGAGCCAGCCCTAGCTAAAAGTTCACCCCTTCCATTACCCATGATCCCCATGTGACCAGGAACCCACAGGAGGGACACTGAATAGAAGGCTTACTCGCGAATAATAAAAACCCTCTCGAATAGGGTTAAAATAGACTGGACCTAAAGTCGATCCCGTACGACTTACATATATCAGTAATAGTTTCGCTCAAGTATTCCACTGATTAATCGATTAAATAATCGCTTGTTGAAATAATGGTTAAAGCTGTGTGTCGTGAACTAGTCTTTGGAGTTGCGACAAGAACTGACTTCAGTTTCACACACACGCACATCGCATAGGAGAGAAATGAATAATGTTAGGGTTACATGGCGATTATTAGGTAACCTTTAAACTCATGAAAAAATAACTATTATAGCCGAAACATGTACGAATAACGATTATTCATCATAAGCAATCGTCACTCCCCGTTATGCATCTCCCATATTTACAAAATATCTCTCAAATTTACTCGGTAAGGTACCCTGTGATATTCTTGAGTCTTGTAAGATAGGCCTAAATTGGTAGGAACGCATTTGCAATGCTTAGACGTCGGACTATTGGCATTCATTGCAAATCATAAAAATAGCAATTTATAGCCATTTTTTAGTTATGTACCCTAATTTTTCCATGAAATGAGATTTCAAAATTTACATTTGATTTTATAATTAGATTTTTTTGTCGATTTGATTTCAAATCATATTTAATTTTTCTGTACGATGTACACAGGTATCGGAAAAGTATTAAAAAAAACCTATTTTCATTTCAAAAACAGCTAAATATCGGCTTTTCATACAAACTAAGTATACCTACCTCAAAGTTTTCCTATCATGGCAGTTACGTAAATAATACGTAATTTTGTATGTTGAACATTAATCTTGTTGTTTTATATTTAAAAAAAAAAAAAGTAAATAAAAAAGGTTCGATCCATATTCACTCTGCAAAACTAGGTGCAAACATTTAATGAAATTTTTCTGAAATGTTAATGAAAAAGAGAATAATGAAAATGCATCTGATGTATGAATATATTTATTAAAAAATGAGGAATGAGGAATAGGGATGACGAGGCAAGCAATAGTGATTGTAATGAAAAACAAATGCAAAATTATGTATATATACCACAATGAAAACCATTTAAAATCAGTACGAAATAATATAAAAAATATACTAAAATAAAATGAAAATGTTTACAGCTACACGATTAATGATTTCTTCTAAATTCGTCTATGTTAGAACTCCAAATATTTTAAATACAAAGTTTAGCAATCCAGTTATAGTCAGGACGAGCCAGTAGAGCAGGAAGCCGACAGCAATAGTTTTGCAGCTCCGATCAAGGATATACATTCTATATAAATTCCAATGTACAATCGAAATACATATATATAATATATATTAATTATATTATTAGAGAATCTATACGGGAAGGGGTTTTTTCTTACATTTTTAAATTGCGCTTAGCTCTCGGCAAGCTCTCAATTGATTCCTTTAGCAGATACTCCCGACCACCCATAACGCTTACTTTCAAGTAATCAGCAGCATCTTCTTTGACGTTCATGTCCATGTTAAATCTGGAATTCCATGGTAATATTGAGGACCGAATTGTCAAGTTAATTATAAAAAAAAAATCTTTTACATTTTCTTATCTACATCTCGTAAATTATTCCAAACGGATTCGAACCGTTCTGATTTAAATATCCAATTTCTCATTGAAAAGAACTGCAAGACATCAAGACCAGTGGAGACCTTTTTCTGGACTCGAATCATGCTAGAATATAATACAGGTACGGACGTTGTGATCAGTTTAAAAACCTACTATTCCCACAGTAATTGTTTGGACTTACAAAGTTTTTTTGCCCACACAATATAAAGCAAAATCAATCAAATAAGCTGGTATCCAATGGAATAAAATTACATTCAAATTATGATGAAACTTGTTGGTTGTAACACAACCATCTGGATACCATAAGCCGACTTCAAGAGGATATTGATAGCCGATCTGTTTACCCAATTCTATAACTTCACCCCAAGGTAGTTTTCGATGATTGGCGACAGTTAGATTGTATACAGGTACGGTATCCTCTCTGGAAAATTAAGTTTTTTTTTTACATGAGATTGGAAGAAAATTCTTGCTGCCCGCATTGGAAAAACGAATTAAGTACTTTTTATTTGCTGTTTCATAAGCGATCGTGATGAGTCCGCTTATAGCATAATCAACGGGAATAACTTCGGATTTAAAACTCTGTTCAATTAGCATAGAGCGAATAACACCCTTTGCGGCTCCAACCATAAGACCCGTCGGTCCATTCAAATTGTCAACCCAACCCTGAACGGGCTCAAATGCTGATGGTGATACTAAAGATAATTTTAAAATGGCATCAGAAATGCGACAGGTGCTCTTCATTTATGATGATATACGCTAATATAAAATCATAAGTCTTAAGCCCACATAATGGTAAGTAAGTAAATTTTGGTGTTTGCTTTAATAGTTTTAGTTTATGGTAGAATTGACAAAGTTAAATAATTCGGATTGACTGATTGAATGTTAAGCGAAAGTAATTGTACCCTTTAAATAACAGGTGTCGCCACTGATATAATTATTTATTTGTTTTTTTGTCTGATTTTTGCAAATTTAAGTGTTTAAGTGATATATGAAAAAACAAAAGCAACAGGTAAACAAATTTTGAGCAATAATATAGTTTTAAATTTATGAGTGAAAGGTTTTCCTTGATATCAGTTACCAGTCCTCTTTTGATTTGAATTCAAATTAAATTGTAGCTCGCTCTAAATTTTACCAGTTTTGCTTCGATAATGGTGTGAAAGTGATCTACATACGATTCGTCTGGTTGTATAGAACTATGGCCAAATTCCGTTACAAATTCTGGTTTTAGAGACCCGGATGTCTATTAAATCTAAATGGAGACATAGATCAACTCCAGAATTGTGATACCGTAAAATTAAGAATTTTGGGTTTAATTGTCACTTGTACAAAAAAAAAATCCAACTGTCTATGACGTCATCACGTAATTAGATCATGTTTTCGCTAAGACAAAAGAGGCGAACTATGTCCTCGGCATGACACAGTCAAAAATCTCAAATAGCTTCACGCTGAAATAGTCCAGCCATTAAATTAATTTGAAGATGCAAGTGAACCGAGCAGGCTGTGTTTTAGATATTGTGTAGGGAGGGTTTAGAGAAGCTTAAGTTGAAATTGTCGATTTCAGATGTGCTTTCTCCGCCATCTTGAAAAAAAGGGGTAAATTTGGTTTTTTTGTGATAACTCGGCTCTCCGTCATGATACGAAAATTGCGAGTACATGCTTTTTTGTTGCCTTTTTCACGCTGTACAATTTAGTTCATATGAATTTTTCACCTAATGTTGATCGTTGTTGAAATATCGCACGAGATAGTAAAAAATTAAGAGACTGAAACCCGTTTTTGTTTTTTTTTCTTCTTTCTCGTGATACATATCGAAAAAATGTCCATTATCAAACGTGTAGAGCATGTTAATACCTGCAATGTCATTTTTTTTTTTTTAGAGAAAAATTATGACTTTTAGTGCGTCACAATGTGAGGGCGTCAGAAAGAAAAACATTAAGAGTCTGTAGAGGAAATTATTAAAGTACAATAGAAATAAATAAAACAGAAAAATTGTGAATCACATGCATGAAATTGGATGGTCCTGGCTCACAGTCTTTCCTGCTCGGAATACTCATCGAATTGTGGAGAGTCTTCAACCACATGAGACGATTCTTCGATGGTTCGAATCATCCTCGTTGAGCAGAATGTCGACTTTGGCGACGTTGTTGCATGTTGGCCCACTACAATTGAGACAAATAATGGAACAAGCAATCCCAGCTTTTCTGCACCCACAGGCAGATTCACAGCTGTGCTGATAATTTGTTCAAGTCCATGATTTGTTCGTCGCCAGAGGATCCTTGTAAAATCTGAGACATGTTGGTTGTTGGGAGCAGTGTGAGGTGATTTAACTTATTTTTAGTCACTGACTTAGTACAGCGGTGGAATTGTAAAACACTCATAGATTTTCGCTGCTTATTACCGCCGCGCCAATAGAGAACCTCCAGACCGACTTTTTCTTGTTTGAATAATTCCATCGATGACTGTAACTCCGGATACTTTTCGAGAGTGTTAATGAATTTTTATTTCCCAATATTGAAAAAAAAAATAATGTTGTAATATTGCAACCGCTAAAAGCATGAAGGAAAAATATGTTGTCAAGAATGGATTCATCATGCTTCAAACTAGATGGAGAGTAGAGTTTTGCGGGTGTATATCCTTTTCCACGTTTTTTAAAGTATACGTTTGTTTTGTTCTGCGCGAATCCACTGATTAAATCCAAAAAATCCATCAAATTTCATGCGTGGGATTCACAATTTTTCTGGTTTATTTATTTATATTGTACTTTAATAATTTCCTCTACAGTCTCTTAATGTTTTGCTTCCTGACTCCTGACATTGTGGCGTCGTAATTTGTGTCTAAAACAAGTAAAAAAGCTAGAATTGGTCTATGATATCCTAGATGAATGTCTGTATAAAATTTCGTAAGGTCACCGATCTATGCAAGTTGAATTTTTGAAGTGGTTTTTCGCATATATTTCTAGAACGGTTTGTCGCGCAGAAAAAATGATTATAACCAATTTTATAGAATTTCGTATTCTGAAAAAGTTTTTAGTATAATAAAAATGGCTTGGACTGATCGTTTTCAAAGTATACGTAACAAACCTAAATTTTTATATGGCAACACCAAGAAGGAGTTACCCGATTTAGTCTATTTTTGAAATTATATTTGTTATTATTTCTCTCATTTTCGAGCTTAATTTTACTTTTTTTTTAAAGTCTGTGTATAAAGTTTCAACTCTCTAAGTATACGCGTTATCGAGTTATCGTGTGCACAAACAGACGGACGGACGGACGGACAGACAGACGGGCGGACATGCCAAAATCAAAATAACTTTTAATATTATGGGTGGGTGTCCAATCCATTTTGCTCTACGATCATTATTTCGAGGTGTTACAAACGGAATGACAAACTTAGTATACCCAATAGATCTCATCTAGGGTATAAAAATGCTCTGCAATGATTGATAATGGATATTTTTTCGATATGTATCACGAGAAAGAAAAAAACAGCAAAACCGAGCGGGCAGTGCCCAGTATCTAGTATCTTACCCCGTGGATATCAACAATCTCACTAGCATGCCAATATAAATATAAGAAAAGCCCAGACTCTGTCTGTTCGAAATCCAGCATGGTGTTTTTTTTTATAAACTGAAGAATAACTGCTAAAATTTCAATATGTACCTATACATATAAAAAAATAAAAATATAAAAATAATAATAATTATAATAATTAAAAAAAAATAAAGCAACTGTGAATGATAGAAGACTCTTTACAAGAAATATTGTTTTCCATGAATTTTTGATTTATCCCGGCCTTGAAACTGACATTTTTTAACAAATTGAGTTTTTCATGTGGTCATTCGAATTCGACCACGCTCTTTCGATTAAAATGGTCAAATGGTCCTCAAAGTTGTATCTCCAACAGTTTAGGAGATATTTCATGCAGTCTAGTTCATCTGAACTGCAAACGTAGAGGTACCAATTTGGTGCAGAAGAGATGGAGTTTCTATTCGTTCAGTCGGAGGGTAATTTTCAAGCTAACGACTTTGATGAATTTGGATATCATCCTATTTTAATCAACTGACCAAATGTGAATAACGAAGATGTTGTACTTGTAAACTGTGCTATTCAAGAATACTTCAAATCTTTCTTATCGAGAAAGGCTCACAGGAAAAGAAGGTCCACTATTTGACTCGATCAAAAGGGTAATCGAAACTTATATTGTCAGATGCATTGGCATTATTCTGGAAAAACGCTTCATAACAGCTAGAGGCGCGATCCATAAGGCAAAGTTTTAGTACAACGACTATGGCTCTTGGTCGTGGAGGAGCTATTAGACCTACTACAATAGCCGGTTTTAAAGCCCAGAATATGGTGCTGACATTATCATTTGTGTTAAAGGAAAATTTGAATCCGCTTTTACCCAATAGATAGATGTAAATAGCCTGTAACATAGTCACTAGATGATGCTAAATTTTGAGGCTATCATTAAAAACAGGTAAGACGGCGATAGTCTCTTTCAGCAAGAAAAGAGCATCCAGTGCCCAGCTGCTAAGTTAATTAGACTTTCACTAGAATACTCCAAAAAAGCCAAATATTTAGGAGTAATCACGGATAAAATAAGCTCACCTTCAACAAAGCTATATAGGCATTCGGATCATGCCAGAGGCTTTTCGTGAAAAGTGAGGACTAAGTCCCAAATTGAATTTATGGGTCTTTCATGGCAAACGCCTAGTAGCTCAAAAACAATGCAAACAGCCAGAAAGAGGACCCTGATAAGGTGCAAAGCACTCAAGCCGCTCTACCTTTTTATCCAAAGGGTTGTTGCCGTTAGTATGCTCCGAAAGAAAAATTCAGATGATCTCAGTTCTTCTGGAGTGAGACATTTTAACTTTCTCGAGCAGGTCCACATTAAAGGCCTAGAGGCTTCGAAGGATGTCATTTAACTATTTTATTATTTATTATTATTATATATTTTATATACAGTGCATCTTATCATCAATACTCTAATCAGTTCAATTCTTTATATTTGTTTAAAAGACTAAGGTAGTAAGAACTTTGCATTCTTACGAAAATTGAAATACGATTTCCCGTAGTTCTATGTAACAAATACAACTTTAGAAAATTAATTTATGGGACTTAAATTTAATTAATTTATGGGACTTAGGTTTAGGTTCTATCATATTTTAAAAAATTGCTATGTATCGGATGACTTTCAGCTTATTCGATCGAAAATTTCTAGTAAGTTATGCGTAATATGACTGGAAATTATGGATTGGATATGTAACCAATAAAGGATATGTAATTTTTCTATCAAAATATAATTAATTATTGTATTATCAGAATGTACAGTCTCCAATGACAATAATTTATAGAGTAATCAATTTTAACATCATTGCAAATGCAAAAGAATAAATCTCATACAAATCTATCCACCCAAGACAAAGTTTGGCTGTAATTATTCCCTTAGAAATTTAATTACCCTCTAAGTTCAATTCCCTGCAACAGTTTCTTATGCTCATTTCCTCAATAGACTTGAAATATTTGTCAAATCCATAACATGAAATTATACTTGTTATTTCGGTTTTCTCCGTTCTCCAAAGGAATTTAAAAAGTATTTGAACAAATATGGAATTTATTTAAATTAAATTAAATGTTTTACACAGATCAAATAATTTTTGCTGTTTTTCAAAAAATGTTAACTCAGCAAGCGTAGGTGAAAAACATTCAATTTCTTCCTCTTGTATTATTTCCGAAGATTTAGGTCTCCTTCGATTTTACCAATAAATTATTACGATTTGCAAATACCTGGGGAAAGTTTTTCTAATTAAGTCAATAATTACAGCCATCAGCTGATCATGAATGAAATTTCTTTGCAGCTTTTCTTTCCTTTTTGGTAGTTGTTTTTAACAACAAAAATTGTCTTCTACTAAATACTTTACAACTGCAGTAAATAGTCGCAAATTTTTTGAATAGCATTGTGAGGAACTGTCAATGAGACTCCAAATGATAGAATAGAAATTATTAAATTTCAAATTAAGTCATTATAGAGACAGTCTGTCTAGAAACTCCATATTAGGAAAATTGTAGTAAAAGTGACACCTTTTGTCATTCGAATGAACTGAATCTTTTGGAAAGTGGAAAGGTTTTCCAAAAAGAGTCAGTCAGTTTATTTTGAATGAAATCTCTTTCCAACTTTTCTTCTCTTTTTAGTCACTTTCAACAAAAACGGATTTCGTCTGTCTAACTATTTTGCGACTACAGCAAATACTACAAATTTTTTTTATAGCATTTAATTAAATAATTGACCTCTGCCACGGTCTTCACTCATACTGAGAGACTGTCAATGTCATTTGAAATGAACTAATTTTTATTTCTTCATTTCCTTGAAAAGACTGAATTTTAAAATAATTAATTATAAGGTGACATATCAAGTATAAATTGCAATTTCATGGAATTCGATTTAAAATTTGGAATGTAAGTAATTAATTTTGCCTTTTTCATTAGTCTAGATATCAGGACCCTTAGAATGGTAAGCTGTTGCTCCGATCAGTATCATATCACTGCTCGAACAACAAAATCAAGAGAGAAGAATAAATACCCATACAGCACAAATGTGTCCGTAGTATATTACTGGGAAATCCTGTTAAGATATATATATAGTGTACATGGGAAATCCCGTCCGGTCTCAGTTAACAACTTAGAACATCTCTGGGAGTGACGAATATCCGGGGTTGGGATATACCTGGTAGATCCCATGCCCTTCCATAGGATTTACAGTGGTTGTACTTAGGAACAGTTAACACATTCAATAATATAAAATTCCCGCTAAAAGCGTACCTAGGATGTCTTGCGGATCTCCTAGTTTGTTAGCAGGATGTACGGCGGAATATCTGAAGATATAGTTTACGATTTTCTGGGATTGTAGAAATTTTTTTTATGGGTAGGCATTTTTACAAAAAATAAAAAATAAATACTCCAACCAGTATATGCCGGAGGTGTATGCACCTGCACAAAACATAAATCCAATATTTTTAACACAGGCAAATTGAATTCCAATGACAAAATTACTAAAAAAAATCAAGTTCTGAAATGTACAACTAAAAAACTGTGCCAAAACAAGAAGAAATTGAAGAAGCGAATAGAATTCTAATATATGTAGGTCCATGCTCGTAGCTGGCTTAAACAACGCAGTTCTCATATGGCATCTTTTCATGATATAAAGATTAACTGCCAATTGCTTGCTTGTCTCATTTTGCGACAATTGTCACAAATTTGTTCGTCTCAATTTCAAACGTCCTTATCAAAATGAAAAAAAAATTATATTTGGAAATTTCTTTGCTTTCCCACTAGCACATAATTATTTTTTCCTAAGTGATTTAAACGAAGAAACTAATGTTTTGTTAAATATTTTAATATACTCAAAACGTATTTCAGTCAATAAAATGCGAAAAACTCAAAAAAAATCGCTCGAAATGACATTTTCACCTCATGACGTAGCAACACAACAAATTCCTCTCGAATCGGCCATATCTTGTTATCTGCGTATCGGGGCTTCTTTCCATATATACCAGAAACACACCAAATAACAAATTACTGCTTTCACCAGAGAAACACGCGACCCACGAGAATCAGAGAAGATACCGGAATAAATTCTGGAATGGGGAAAAATGACTTTCCCATGTTTGTCCTAAAATTGTTCTACATATCCCGTATGTATTCGTCTGTAAAATACTGAGTATGGAATATCGCAGGGAATAACTTATGGGAAATTTTTAATAACTCCGAGAAATAAGGTCCTAAGTACATACTGAAACTTCCTGTTTATTCCGGGAAAGCTATAGGATCTGTGGGACAAGAATGGGATGTCCCTGGGAAATTTTGTGCTGTATGGGTATATGCACCGATAAAGATACGGAAATGAAATTCATGTTCCAGGAAAATATAATGGGCAGAAAACGGGAAGAAATAAAATAATAGGTAAAGTATTTGGCAGTGGAGGTTGTTCGGACAGTTTTCCTTACACAATTTCGCTAAAAATGCACTTTCCTTAAGAGATAATTCTCCTAAATAGGAAAATTATCTAAAATTGCCTTTTCCAAAAAAAAGGGCAATACTGTTATTAATTCCGTTCATGTGAGAAATGTAGGAAGATTGAAGGAAACTGCTAGTTAGTGAAATAATTCACTACGGACATTTTCTTTCAGGAAACTATCATTCGCGATTTTTTGAGGCCATTCCCTTTAATTTTATTAATTTTTTTTCTAAAATTGGTTTGTGACAAAATTTTTGAGTGATGGGCAAAATCGGTCATTTTGATGACTCAGGTCATACGAGTCTTTTGGTATAAGTGAGTCATGTAAAAGATGCGGTCATTTGAGCATTTGAGTCAGTTTTGAATAATTATCAAACACCCTAAAATTACCTACCTCACAAAATCGTTCATATAAGAGCAACGCTAAAAAGCTGAACGTGCGCTTAGTTTATCAATTTTGCAGCCATTCGCGACTGATTTATCACTGCGTGTTAAGCAATTACAATGAAAATTAAGCCTTTGTAACTGATCAACTGCTGAAATGTAGCATGGCATGGCAAGGTTGAAAACATTTAGTAAATGAAAAATTGCTGCATTCTTTGAATGTTTAAATCAGTTTTCAGTGCTGCAGAAATTTTTGTATTTGTTTTTAATTTATTTCATTCTTTAGTCATAGAAATAACTTTTCCTTAAGAAAAGCCCTTCTAAGTAAATGAAAATTACAAATCTAAGACACAAATGTAAATAGGTTGGCTTTAGGTATGTGTGCATGCATGACGAAACTTAAAGTCCCAAGTCGATCGTTGCAGCTAGAGCCAGAAAATGTCTAATAATATTGTAAACTATAAAGATTATCCTTAAATACTTGCATTAGTTTTGGCACCATTTTACACCCTTGTGCATGTGCAGAAGGGAGATAAATGCCAAGACTATGATTTGGCGACAGAGTTGACAGTTGAGGTACTAGTAGCAATAAAAATTAATTCAGAAAGGATACCTTTCTGGATGCCTAGTAGTAACTTTTTGTTGTTTCTTACGCAGCCGAAACAGAGTGTGTGGGTGGAATATATACTCGTACAATGTGAACTAGATGCAAAAGTTTTATTTCAATGTGAAAAAATATAAGCCAAATATCTAGCTGGATGCATAGCCCTGTACATAAAAAGTTTCAGATTAGTTGAAGCCATATTTAACACATAAGTCAAGAAGAGCAGTCTGTTTTCTCCTTGAATCTGACTGACCGCTTGACCGATATGATTTTGAAACAGTGACTCAGGTCTTTTGAATCAGTCTACTGACCCGGTCAAAATGAACGAATTGTTCGCGACCGATATCACTACGGGAAATCATCAACAGGAGACAACAGTATCAGGAACTGAATTACTCAATTCTTCAAGAGCAGGATTTTTAGCGAAGAATAGAAAGAAAATATTATAGAATGGAACCGCAGCCTATGAAAAAGAAGAAGAACTATTTTAAACAATTGCTAAACAGTATCAATAAGTAAATGATAATAAATAAATAATAATAATAATCCACAAGACAAATTAAACATTTTACTAAGTTTAAATATAGTAGATATCATAGTCTCATGGCCTGAACTCGTAGGTGGAAGTAGAACTGTGTGGAACAGTTTACCGGTAGATGTAATATGCAATATGTAATAGCATGTAATCGTACAGCTTAATGTTTCCTAAAATTAAATCCTAATCTGACGTCACATCGCATGTGATCTGGAAATAATCGTTTTACTTCCAGCTCAATTTCATCTTACATTTTTCAAGTCTTATACCTAGCGATAATATTCTATTGCATTCTATTTTCATAACTGAATATTTAACCATGTTGCTTAACAACCGAAGTTGGATAGTTTGCTTACTAATCTTGCATCAAGTACTAAAAATGTTAAATATTTCGAATATTCAAACACGTGCACGGTTCTAAACGTTCCCTATATTAAATTTGGGTGGAAGCGCAGTGCTATTACAAATCTTTGAATTTTTTTTTTTGTCTAAAAACAACTGAGATAGACAGTAAAACAGTTTATCTTTTTTTGTCTTTCCTTAATATTTTTCTCTTAATTCTAATGGCTTTACAGTTATCAGGTGGACAGTGTTTTTTTTGCCCTATTAGCTCCAACTATCCTTTAAGAAATTTTTTCGTTCATTTATCTTTCAATTAATGCAGAAAAATATTAAAATATTTCCGTTTCACGAAAGTTTCATAGAAACAGCAAAACATTCTGATTTTTTCTCACGAGAAAATTTTTAATGATTACCCCAAAATATATTTTCAACAGCCGAAATAAAATTAAATACGACTGGATGCTTATGAGGACGAATGCAGAAAATGAATTGCAAAAAAAAACAATTTACACGTGTTTTCTTTCAACTAATTTATGAACATCTTAAAACCCCATTCGTAATTAATTCTTCTCAAAATCTGCATAATGTCGAATAATTTTTCAATTAGTTTTCTCTGATTATTTCGTGTTGTAGGATACAGAATAAAAAACTTTTTTTACATTTATTTATTCGAGATATTTTTGATATCTTTCTCAGGATTATTATGTCCTCTACACCAAAACTGTTAAAATTGACAATTGTGACATTTTACGCACTAAGCGTGAAGAAAAACTGGGGAAATTGTGGGGGGGGGTCAAATGCCCAACATATATCTGTACTTTGGAGGCAAAATAAATTATTTGTATGTTATGCAATGCACCCATCTACTTGATTAAAGATTCCCAAATAATTTTAGAAATGGAAACCTGAGCTAACTTTTCTACACCTTCGTATAAAATCATAATTTAGGAAACAATGCATATTTCGTTAATGTTAATTCATCGTGGGAAAATGCTTCTTCTTAATTGAGCATTATTGTCATTAGTAATTCACAGCCGATTGACATGAAATTATATGTAAAAATTATTCTATACTCTAGTTATTAATAAAATATAAACGTTGAATATATGAAGCTAAAATAAAATCATTTTATATATCCAAAAATAACAAGGATCGATCAGAAAACTGAAATATTTCATTTTGAAGTAAGCTGATGAAACAAAAAAAAACAAAAAAATAAGAGTGAGCTTGCTGAGAAAATAATGAGACGAAAGATGTAAAATAACCTGGAAGAAAAGAGCAAACTGAATTAAAAATGATTCTTGTAAACAAAAAAAATGGGTACATAATAATTGGCCACGGATAGTTATTGAACGTGGCTAGAAAATGAGGCAGCTTTATAATGCCTTTTTTCTATAATAGATATTATAAATAAATAAAAAGAGAAGCGAAGTGAGTAATGTATAAAATATTTAGAATTAAAAATTCATTTCGAATTTTTTGCAATTTTACCGTTTTGTATTGCTTTATGCAAATTTTTTAACAAACATTGGTAAAATTACATACAAACTAAAGTACCTGTAAAAAGAAATTTTGTTGTACGGAAAATTCAAATATATTCGAAGAAATTTTGTTGAGTTTTTGGAAGGCATTAAACCAAATCGAATTTTTCATATATATGTAGGGCCAAAAGTATAGATATCGAAAATAGAAAAACATACAACGAAATATATGTATATATAAATATACCTATAAATATATCTACAAACAAATATATAATTAATTCCCTTAAAACCAAAAATAGGCGATTTAATTTTGTTTTAAATACCTACGCCGGTGAATCAAAAAAATAAGTTGAACTCAACGCCATCTTTTGTCGAATTATAGAAACTAAATAGATGTTAGTCACTTATGCATTTTTATAGTGCGTCGAAAAGAATTTTATGCCTAATATTTATGAACCAACGATGATCTTTATAGTCAGAATTTAGTACTCATTCAATATACGAAATTGAAGAGATTTAAATATTTTTTTTTTTTGTATATTATCAATTACATATTTTTATGTAATGCGCCCATTTAAGGGTTGAGCATATAGTTATTGTATAAAAAATGCTTGCGCATATATAGAGTTTTGCAACATAAGAAGAACCAAGCCAGTTTTGTTCAGGAATTCGAATAGAAATTAAATTGAATAAATAAAAACAAAACTATGGCAAATATGTAATTAAGATCTCTTCTATTGGATATTTAAAATGCAATTAATTTTCAGTATGTTTTCATCTGTGGTTCAATATATTCGGCGATTACCAATTGTTCTGACGAAATTTTGAAGAAGTCAATTTTTTACTCGTGAAGAATATTCAAAATTAGACTAAACTGTAGTTCCGACCAAAATGATTATAGTACGTTTTGTATTTTTTGTTTGTTTGCTTTTTAAGAGTGCAACCAAAATTTTGTTTCGCCTTCGTAAAACATCATAACTACATCAAAAAAATCACCTACAATTACACTTTTGATTCTAACAATAATAAATAATATCAAAATATCAATTTCAGTGTTTAATTTTGTAGCGTGGAAATAGCAATAATAATAATTATTATTATTTATATTTATATTGCTCTTTACCCCAAGCATATTATTTATTACGACCACTACCTTGGTATGTATTGTGTGGTCGACATTAAATACATAAGCGGATTGTCTTCCTAACCAAATTACAAGCGAAACCAAATAGTTGTGGAATATTTTGTTTGTAACTTAATAGTTATATACTCTTAAAATACTTATAATTTATATATTACGAGATAATTATGCCAAGAATTTATTTTTTTTTTAATGTTGTTCACAGATTTAGTGTAAAATTATTTAATAATTTTAGATGTCGTACGCCTATATAAAATTAATTACGTTTAGCGAGGTTTCCAACTTCTTAGCCGGCATCGGGTCTGGACTCAATGCTTTATCATAAAAAATGAAATTAATTAAATATTGGTATAGTTTTAAAAAGCTTTGGCCGTTTTATGTCTTAGTTGTAAGTTTGGCGCGATTTGCATTAGCCTAAGCTATAATTTCAGTATTTTTTATATTTCGCTATTATTGCGATTAAAAATAACCACACGCATTCTGGAGTTCTCAAACTTGCAAAAGGAATGCCATTCAAACCTACTATGGCACCGTGACACGGCAGAAATACTGAAATATTTACCTCATTTATACCACACAATACCACATCCAACCTTCGATACGGCTCGTCCAGCAAACTACTTATTATCGATTGGATGAAACAGCTTTCGTCTCAAACTTACTGTAACACAGTCAAACTGCAGAGGCACTGAAATTATGGCAGCGTCTTTACAACAAGAAAGTCCACATAAAAAGTTAAATACAATTTAACTTATCGGACTCATATGCGCTCAGGGATATGTATATTCCTATGGGACGCTGAACAAAACGTAGCGTTTTCACAAATAATTGACGCTCCTGCTAGAGCTTTCATTGAATAAATTCTAAATTAGTATACCTACGGGCGAAGATATCGGTCTCGGACTCGAACTATTATTATAACTTTCTCATATAGATGGATAAGAAGATAATGCATGTCTTATAATATAATGGTTGTTTCTTTTTAATTGGCAAAAAAGAATCTTTTATTGGTTTGTGAGTTCTGGCGGACAAGTGTGGTATATGGATTGAATATGCATGTCAATAGCCATTGGTAAGAATGAATCAAAGGGTTTGATTTGATTGAAAATTATTGCCAAGATTGTAGTGTGCCTATTTTGATGACCGTTATTATGATGTGATACCCTTCAATGGTGAAAGGGGATGTTAAATTAAATTCTTCTGATTTTTACGTGGAATACATACTTAGAATGAATGAATTAGTTTAGTTGATAGGTTGAATGAAAAACATGATTTCCAGGACTAGGCCTTGAAACATCGCTCTTACTCGAACGTGCATCTATAAACATAAAGCTTCTTCCGGAGTATTATATTTTAAACTCCTTATTGATTAACTCCTTCTGGAGCAAAACTCCATCTGATTTGAAATAAATTCTACGCAACGAAGCGTTACTCTGTCTGGAGTTTTTGAAATGCCCCAACAAAGTCTAAGCTCTATTTGGAGTTTGCTCACACAATAATATAGCTCAATAGAAAGCCTATTAAAATAAGGACTTAAGAAGACTTATGCAGCTTGAAGGCCACCTAATGGCCAATAAGTGGACATATATTGGCCGATATATAAGTACAATTTTAAAAATAAATCCTAAACTTTAAGCTGACGATTCATTGAAAAACTGATATTTTGCGTATTTCTGACTTAATTTTTTTTTCTGCTCCATATCTGGTGCATAAAGCTAAAAAATATATTTTTCTTTGAAAAAGCTCCACTCCAGAATTTTACCTTTAATTGGCAAAATGTTTTATTCTAACTGTGGCAAAATACGTTTTGCTACGAATTTTCCGCTTCTATTCGGAGCAGTGCTCAGTGCATCAATATTTTCGAAGCGATATTTAAAGTCTTAATCAGGATTGTAGTGCATTCCATGTGCATGGCTTAAAAGCAAAATATTCTTATAAATAATGCAAAAAAAGATTAGCTTTCCTTCTTCTGTATCCTACGAGCCGACACTGTCTAAGATACCTTTATGATAGCAGGTTGAGTTTTTCGTTTATATGGCGCTTTGTGACACATCTTGTATTAGACGCCTTTTGATCCAAACTATAAGAGGACGGGAGTCCAATAAGTTGTGGGTAACCAAAATTTTCTTTTGAAAATCAGAGACATGAGTGCAATAATGGCTCGGGCGTTGTCCATGAATGAAATAAGGTTTTCTGCGTAGATTGTAGCCCGCTCTTCTCTAAAACTTGTTCTATATACAGGGTGTTTCGGTGCAGGTGATCCATAGAGAAGGGGGTGATAGTACTCACCTAGACAAACAAAACATTACATGATGAAGGGGGGTAAGACGCATCGTTTCGGCGGTAGGGGGCTAACGATTCTTCGTACTGTTTCCAGCTTGCACCCTGTAAATTTCTTGATATACACCCTTCAAAGCGAAAAATAAATCCTAATTTTTTCAAATTTTAACGATTTTCCAGCCAAAATGCATGATAACTATACAGTTTATTTACAAGATTTAGAAACCCGGAATGTTACCTTTAATTTGACTATGCGCATGTGCCTACCTAAATGCAACCTTTTTGAGATATTCCCGTTTCTATCATTCATAATTTCATGAATTTTGTTAATTATGACGTGCATTGCATAAAATTAGGCGCGATTACTATCTTCCGTGGCAAAATTATCAAAATTATGAATCATAGAAACGGGAATATCTCAAAAACGATTGTATTTAGGTAGGTACATGTGCATAGTCAAATTAAATATAACATTCCTGGGTTTCTAAATCTTCAAAATAAACTGTACAGTTATCATTTGGCGGGAAAATCGTTAAAATTTCAAAAAATTAGGATTTTTTTTCGCAATTTTTGATCTTTGATGTACTACAACCAACTTAAGATTGAAGATGACATTAGGGCTGGTTGGGCATTAATTGCAAAGCTGATTT
Organism: Dioctria linearis; assembly: GCA_963930735.1. Taxonomy (NCBI): domain Eukaryota; kingdom Metazoa; phylum Arthropoda; class Insecta; order Diptera; family Asilidae; genus Dioctria; species Dioctria linearis. The sequence goes on along the minus strand of OZ005740.1, from coordinate 325,672,349 downwards.
GATATTTACTGAGATAAAACTCGGCTTGATAGGGTGCATATCAAGAAATTTACAGGGTGTAAAGTGGAAACAGTACTAAAAATCTTAAACCCCCTACCGCCGAAACGACGCGTCTTACCACGCTTATTCCTTACAATTTTTTGGTTGCCTAGCTGAGTACTATCACCTCCTTCTCTATGGATCACCTACACCGGAACACCCTGTATTTATGTATATACTAAATAAAAGGTCCATATCTATCGAGGAAGTTGGTGGAGGGCGTCAGTTTGAAAAATTATGAAAATTAAGAAAAATGCGTTTTCCATGATGATATCACATTTGGACGACCGAACAGTGTTTGGAAACCAATTTTCTGACAATCCAGTTAATCGTGGCAGTTATGACAGAATTTCAATAGAATAAAAAAAAAGTTTAAAAATATAATACGAAACTTGGCAGGATGATGAATTATATGCTCAAGAGAAATAGAAAAATAATCTTAAGTTTCAAGATCTCCAATTTTGTTGATGCAATTTTTTCAAAAAAAATCTAAACGTCATATATATGGCAGAAAATTGTACAACTGTCTTCATGGAGGCTCACAACATCATGAAAAATTTCGTAACCCAAGATCTGTCAATCGGACTTGTTCGTTTCATCAAATAGTATAAGTTACAGAAAGATAGTATTTAAATTCTATTTTAATATAGGAAAAGACTTCTGACTTTTCGGTCAGCCAAATGTAATGTAACCATTTCTGCCATGGACATCGCGTTTTTTAATTTTTATAATATTCAAAACTGACGGCATATCGCACCAATCTTCACGATTGATATGGACATTTTATTTACAAGAGAAATTTTTTGAACGGGGTATAATCTACCCTAAAACCTTAATTTACCTATAGACAACACCTGACGCATTGTTGTACTCTTCCATTAGTATCTATAGTACTAGAAAAGCCAGTTTTTAAAGCAGACGATTTCATTTTCTTCATAGTAGACAATAACCCAAAACACATACATCAAATCCAAACAAAATGTTTGTATAATCATGGCATTATTATAGTATTTTTAAATGACCGCCAAATTCCCCTGTACCTACAATCATACATACATATATATATATATAAAAAAAAAACACAATTCTTCAAAAGCCAACGCTTAGCTATACTAAAACTAATGAGCAACTCTTCAAGCAATTTGGCAAGCAATAGATGGAAATTGTTAACAACAATTGACTCTGAGCTTATCCAGCACTGATTTACTTTTTCTTCATTCATTCATTTAAAAACCTGGTAAGATAATTCTGAGGTAAGACTTTTAAGTCCATTTTTTTTTATTCCAGTACACGTGCATATAATTTTTTTCATATTTGGGAGATGTGTGAACACGTTATTCAACTTAACTACACAAGCAACCAACTGAGTGCATTGATGCATCTGCAAATTCCAACAAAAAATTGTACGAAAGAAAACAAGTTTTGTTGGTCTCAGTGTCACATAATAATTCAGTTAGTTGCATAAATCCAATGAACTGCAACCAAGAAAAGAGAATTTCTTTTCTTTTTTCTTATAATTAATCGGTTGGACCTTTTTTACAATAAATCTGTGAAAATTTTCACTTTTTAACTGAAATTTCTTGGCATAATTAACTACCTTCATAAAGCTTAAAAATATTCAAAAATTTGTTTTAACTTACCAATGCTAGGTCTTGCGATAACCACTGGCATTTCTGGATAATGATCACGAACTAGAATTTCCGATAATCGTTTCGAGTACGTATAAGTGTTGGGATGGGGATGAATTAAGCTGGGCGTGATTTTATCTAAATCTTTTACATCCATCCATTCAACCATTCTGATTAAATCCTCAGGTTTATGTGGATATTCGTAGACCTTTTCGTACATAACTTCCTGATCACAATTACAAAAAGCTGTAGACAGATGTATAAAGCTTATGAGATTTTTCATCTTTTTGGCTATGTCCAATACACGTTTTGTGCCTGTTGTATTCATTTCAATTGCATCCGTAAGGTTTCCTTCTAGTTTAAGGGTTGCAGCCAAATGGAATACTATTGAAGTTTCATCTTCAATTTGTTTCAGCTGCTCTGGATTAAGACCAAAAGCTAGATATAACGGGAATGCGGTATATTAATTAGAAAGACAAGCTAAATTTAATATTATTAATTTCATTTTACTTACAGTCATAGCATACATCTCCTTGGAAAACTTTAACCTTTTTAAGTACGCTTGGTTTTTCATCTCTTATCCGTTGAAAAAGCTGTAGATTTTTGTGTGTTTTAATTTTTAGTTTTAATACTTTTTTTTTTTTTTGGTTAATTTATTTTACTTACAGGCAATTTGAACATCTCTTCTAAGCGAGTTTCTGGAGTCTTTCCCCTTTTCGTTCTCATCAAAATGAATATTTGTTTCAATTCCGAACAAGAATATAAAAGTTTCTCAACAAGAACTTTTCCCATAAATCCAGATGCGCCCGTTATAAATATTGAGCGATCCTTATAGAATTGTTGTACTGGTGATAGGCTTGCCATTTTTATTATTTACCTAAAACAAAAAAACATAAGATTATAATTTTTCACTAATTCACTTAATTAATAAAACAAAAACAAAAGCATATTACAAATCGCTATCTATTCAATTGGACATTATAAATCTATTAAATCATTATGTATATATCTAGATTGCGGAGCACACACCAAAACGTACTAAAATTAATGAAAGTAAGAGTGTTATTCCATTGTACACGGTTGATTTACCGTGAGGTATTCATAGCCATAGGCTCCCGAGAGTTTTATAACATCAAATTCACAATGATTTATATTACAAACAGAGCTGGCTATTTGGATTACCTCACATCATGCATGTGCGCATACTTTAAGCCGGTGAATGCATTGCCCCGCATAGAGTTACTAGGCCGAACGAAAAACTCAACTCTTGTACAATTAAGGTATGAAAAATATGTATACAGACAGAGCACAGCATAAAGTGAATTTGAACGCATAATAAGCTATAGATAGCTAGATAGGAAAAAGATTGAAAACTACTTACGACATATGTGTTAGCGAGTGTAGAGTATCTTAGAGTTAGAAAGCATTCGGTTGATAATAATTTATCGTAGCTATTCATGATTAAAATGAATAAAAAAAAACATTGATACGTTTCCTATCGAAACTTATACTTAATCTAAAGTCATTTGACAGATTTCATCGAGTAAAAGCTTTAAAATTATGTTAATGTATAAATGTCTACTATCGTGTAGATAGATGTAGTATAGAAGAGATAATGGTCGTATTCGTACTTTAAATGGTTGCAACAATCATCTAAACAAGTAATTTAATCAGCTAAGAATTTGTTGGAGGATGAAAGTGGAATAAACAACAAATTTTGGCTGCTTAGATTGGATTCAAATTAAAAAAAAAACTAATTCAAATTGAGTAGAAACTGATTTCCAGATATATTGAGAAAAAAAGATTATTTTAAAAAATTGACTAATTTACTAATCCTAGGACATATCACAGCTCATATTATAAATATTGGTTCTTCTTCCCAGCTAGGCTATGCACTTTAAAATGCAATAAAGATACTGCTCAGCATAACTACCTCTATAAGGTCTGATTTAAAATAATAATAAAGATGAAGATCGCGATCAATTAAAACTTGTGCGCAGACCTTTAATTAAGGTGAGAATTCTCTCCAAGAAATGTTAGCTTTTTAGAAGCCATTCTAAACGCCTATAGAGTTATGAAATTTTTTTAGACCTTGGTACAGTAATAGATTAAATCAAATCAAATCTAATCAAATTCTTCAGAGCCATCTACACTCTGAGATGTACGTGTATATAAAAGATGTGGGGAAGTAATGATGGTGACATTTATAAAAAAAAAGTCAATTAGTTTTAAAAAATATTAGACAATCACTTAGGACTCGAAAAAGTACTAAGTATTGGAAAAGGACAACCATTATGTCCGTTTTCGAATATTGCGGATAAGTTTGACAACGACTTATTTTTAAATTTAGGGATCACCTACCGAAAGATAAGTGCAACCATTACTCTGTGTAGTTAAATTAACAAAGGCAGTGCTTAGCAGCCCCTGAATAACAATTACTTCAATGGACGTTCTAGCAACAGTGGTGGCTTTCAGAGAATGGCCTCTGGGAAAAGTTGACGCTTTCTATTAAGATTTCTAGTTGTTATTGATCTCCTACAACAGCTGATTAATTTTGACAATAATAATCAAGAATAATTAGATGACCTGGTCATAACATTTTGGGGTAAATATATCGAGCAATCATCAATCTAATACCTGTGATTACATAGAGTAAAATTAATTGTGTGTTTAAATTATTCTGCTTTTACTCCGTGTGTGTCACAAAATGGAAAACTCTCCGAAAACCGTGCGAGTAATTTAAGAGTATTCTATATCCCCAAAAATTGTTGGGTAATTGCAATTACTTTAATAACATATTCAGCGATAGACATTAGGGGCGTGTATCTTTTTTCCGCTCCGTAGATCGAACAGATTTTTTAGAACGTTCAGAGCACTCTGGAAAAAAGATACAAATTCGGAATGCTTTGAGTGTTCTAGTAGCATTTTTTTTTATATTGGCAACACTTATGATTTGTGAAATATCTATTGATAATAAAAAATTCTTTATAAAAATAAATAAATAATAATAATAAAGTTATAAAAATAAATAACGGGTGAGGGAAAGGAAGGAAATATGGAATTTAAAAAAGTATTCACATTTTCAATAGGAATTTTTTGCGCTCTATTGGTATTACTGACGGATTGCTCGAAATGCTCCGAGATTTATCTACGATTAGTTAGAGCACTCTGAGCAATAATAAAGATACACGTTTAGAGGGCTCAGAGTACTCTGAAAGTATATAAAGATACAAGAAATCGGTGTTCAGAGCAATCGGAGTGCTCTGAGCAGAATAAAGATACACTCCCTAGATAGTAAGAAATCAAAGCAAAAATGAAAATGATAAGTGACAATTTGAAAATTGTATTGTGTATTGCCTGTATTGCCTGCTGACGCTTTGCTTGAATTAATGCAATTATACATCCATACTAAACATAAAGTATGCGCATTAGCATTCAAATTACCCCGATTCACGTGTATCAGGGGTCTCCAATTACCCTGAAGAAAATCACCAGTTAAATTTACCCTATGTGTATTTTTCATGTCATACCGAAATTAGCTGATATTTTTTTTCTTAATTACGTGTTTTCAGTCAGTAAGGGAACAAACTTAGGTTTGAGAATAGCTTTCAGAATAGGTTTTGAGCTAATAACCCTTTAACTGCTGCAGATATCACATAGGATATAATAGGTCAAATTAAAGAGCAGAGTCTCCAGTTTATAGTTTTAAAAAACAAAATATTATGTTAACGATCGTTTTGCAAACAAAAAATAGAGGTCAAAGTAAAAGAACAAGTAAAAAGTCCGAAATATTTTGTTTAGACCCCCGTAACTCCTGAGAGGATGGGAGTGTGGGGATGGTTGAACAGTCGTTGAAAAGGTAATGAAGTTCTGTATACAATCAGGTCTCTGACCGCATGTCCAGTACTTTTTAAAACACAGAGTGTTTTGTGAAAAAACTAGCTTTTTTCTTAATCACCGTGAAACTCCTAAACGGTTTTTTTTGTCTAGGTGAGTATACTATCACTTCCTGCTCTATTGCCCTCCTAAGGTGAAATACCATGTATATCAATTAATTATAAAACTCATATGTAGGCCAAAAACTAAGCAAAAGACAGCATAAGTTGTCTTACAAAAACTGCAATGGCATGGCATGCATGTCTTGACGTACAAAACTGCTCATGTATCTTCGTGTAAACAAGCAGATCATCCTGAGTATAATGAGACGGTAAGTCTTTTCACACCAAAAATCAGGAACCTTGAGATATTTCTAAAGGATCCGATAACTAACTGCGTCTCAGACATTTTACTGAAACATTATAATTTTGAAACATCGTTCAAGATGATCTTCTGAGACTGTCAACAATATCATTCTGGTGATCTTCCCTTTCAAGAAGAATTTCTTAAATGGTATGGATGGATCTAGACTATAGATGTTCTTTACACAGTATGCGTACAACTGTCAATGATATTATTTCTTAGATATACATACATATATAATTCAAAGTTATTCACTATTAAAGGAACGTTTCTTAAATTCATTTACAAAAAATCAATTTTAATTTTCTTACTAATTTCTTTATTATACACTTATCACTAAATGTCTCTTTTAACCGAATCAATCATGCAACTTTAAACACAAATTCGATATACGTGTTAAATCGACGTCTCGATTGAAGATACTGAGACAAATCGCTTGAAATACACAATATTCTTTAGACTATCAAATCTTCAGCTTCGCTTTTCGAAACAATAAAAAAAAAATAACCGGTATCAGGTATCTTCCATTTTGAAAAAGCCGGTAAAATGAATATAAGAGAAATCAAAAAAAAAATTTTAATTTTATGTCAGGAATTTTAAAAGCCAGAAATCTCATTTATAGACTAGGAATACATGTAACTCGTCCATAACCTCAAAATTACCATAATGTTGTCATCAAAATACACACATAGTTTTTGCGTTTTTGCTGTGAGCTAATTAATATTGTTGAACTAATTCTAGACGCATAACTGGAATTTATTCCTCACTTAAGATGAAAGTAAAAGTAATAAACGCTCTCACCACATTGACAATAGCATCATTATTATGAGTTACGACTATAGAAGATCAGTAGGTAATCAATAGGCGTCATCTAATATTTTCACAATAATAATGCAAAACTTTTTTCACTGTCCCATAAATAAGCACAAGTGTCTGTCTATATAGTTCATCATAAATATTGTATCAAGAGTAAAAAGGGTAATAACTGCCCACTTTATATACCCATTACGATTCATTCATCAAATATTAAGTCTTACTTTTTCTCAACTGAAGACGACATGAGTCTTTCAAGATTATTCCCCAGGTATACAAGTAATCATCGTACTTCAAACGCTATAAATGAAGGTAAAAAAAACGAAACCACAAACTCGAAGATTTCTATAGGAAATTTTATTGAGCTATGTAATCTCTGTCTGGATGTATCAAGTGGAATTTGGCGGGAAATTTATACGATGAATATTTTTATTAATATTCGCTGTGATTTTTAAACAGACCTCAATGACATTAGATGAGAGAGATCAATTACTTCTTTTGACTACGTCTTGTTGGGATGTAGGTTTTACATTTTTTAATATATCAATTTTTTTTTCAATATTGCTTATAATACACTACATGCTCGATTGTTTACACCCGGATGACTTTTATATTATGAAACTTATAAAAAGGTTAAAATGAAATGGAAACCGGTAATTAAGAACAACTAAATACTAAAAGATCGGGTATTCTGAAGGATAGGTTTTTCGAAACTTCATCCATCGTTTTATAATGCTAGTTACGAGGTTATGGCCCTGGACTATGAATGGTAGCTGGTGTTGTATAATAATTTAAATGTGACGAAACCTTTGGGGCATTACTTATGTATGGTACGAAAGTTATGAAAGAACCCTACAAGCAAAGGCTACGAAAGTACAAATACTAGTGTGAAAAATTTATTTATTTATTTTATTTATTTTATGAAATTGTAAATAAGCAGAAAATATCGGGCAATTTTTCAGGTAGTGTTAAAATGAAAATTAATCTGAATCTGATGATGAAGAGTGTTCTAAATATATATAAATAGGAGGGAAATTTTAATCTTTAGTAGACTGAAATTCATTTAAAAAAAATTTTATTTATTTTTTTTTTAATGAATTTACAAAATGCATTGAGATGCAGAAAAAATATCGGACTTTTCGACCCAGTGATTAGAGAGGTCTCCTCAGTGTGGCTATGTTTGATTACCTAAGTCTATCATCGAACTTCTTTGGTAGTCGATTAAAGATAACCACAATGATGAGATCTCTCTGATCGCTGTTCGATATTTTTTCTGTATAAATAGATGCAGATGAGAGCTTCACATCATCGATATAATCTAATCTTACTATTGAAATATTAAAAATATATGAAGTTTTAAAATTGATTGGTCTTTTCAGAAAAAAATGTCTTTCTTCAATATAATTTTACAGAGAAAAGAAAGAAAATACGATAAATTTGTAAAATTTAATCGAAACTGCGAAGTGCGACACCTTAAATGTGATGTAAGGTATAAAGATACACGATGAAAGACTTTTGGTCTCCAGTCTCCGGTTTACAGAGACTAAATTCTCCGAGATGTTTACACGGCAAGAAACTTTTGTCTCTGGAAATCAAAAAATTAGGTCATCTGCGATCGTAATTAAAAAATATCTCTCGAGATACGCCTCGGAAGTGCATACACGAAATTGAAGTCTAGATATCTCTAGAGATCTTAATTGTCAAGCAAGAGATTGTTAGAAAGAATTATCTCAAAATTTATTAATATTTTTATGTTGTGAGAAAAGTGCAAAAGCTTAAAAAAATTATATCCTTGGTGTACAAATTTTACGAGGTAAACAGAACAATTTTTTGGTTTATGCCTACTTCGCTAAGCAGTTAATTAACAAAAAAAAAAAACAGAGAAATAACCAGTAGGAATATTGCAGGCTTACAGGTGTAATACCTGTATATTTAACCGGATAATTAACCAGTTTAGGTAATAAGAGCGAGCAGGTAAGCGGATTTCGAGCTAATGGATAAATAAGATATATGTGGACAGTTACCCTCATGTACACGGATAAAATGTAAATAGGTGAGTTTTTTCCTCGCGGCGTATCTTCTTTAACCAACCAGAAAACTAACGGGTAAGAGTATTAAATCATTACCTGGATAATTAACCAATAGTGCATTTGCAGGGAAGTTTTTACTTATTAGTATAAATGGTGGACCTTTACGTAAGGTAGTTGTAACTCCATGAAATTTTATATAGCTACAAAAAACTAAATTTTATATTTTTGGCTCTAGTGTAAATAATACATACGAGTTCATTGCAGTTTTATTGATGATTTCATCAAAAAAAATGAATATAAATAAAAATTAAAGTAAAAAATAATATGTAAAATAATTGGGTATGAACTTCAGATATCCACGAACTTTAACCTTTCTAACGTGCCGGTCGTCATCATATGTAATAATGGGCACAATCGAACCGCAATTATAGTTGTTAAGGAAGATGTACCTACTTACCCCAATCACCGTACGATATAAAAGAAAGAAATTTTATGTATGCCTAATAAAAAGACTGAAATTCTAAAAATATCGTACATATCTTAGTAGTTGGCTATAAATTTACCTATTTCCAAAATTTAATAGCAAAGTGACCAATTTCCAAAGTTGAAAATTTCGTCTTTATATTATTTTTAAGAAGTTGGAGAGTGTCGTCAAGGTTGGACGCCCTTTTGACTTTTGTTGATAAGTTTCGTTGAAGGAAGACATTTAAAAAAACAAGTTAAATGCTGTCAAGGTTGCCCAGTCTACGAAAAATGATTTAAAAGGACATGGAAAAATTAATTGAATGAAATAAAAAGTTGAATTTGTTGGTATTTTTATGTTTTTTAGCAAAATTTGAATGACACATTATTCGAAATCGCATTTCCGGCAAATATCGTTATATTGACGCACTTCAAATGCACTTCTCTCTTACATTGTCCTAAGAGGGCATCTTCCTTTAGCTGGTGTTTTATTGACGGACATCCTTAGAATTGGTGCTGAACGTGTTTAGGGCGTTTTACAAGGACACAATCACAGTAGGCCAACCCTGACTACTCAAAGTGGCCAACATTGACGCCAAGCGACATTGCCTCATCACGTGACACCACAACCAAACATGTTACAGGACTGAATTTTCCTCTTTGTTTGTTTTCAAGCATGAGCCACACCGCACATTTACAATGCTTACCTTAACGTTTGCATATTTGCTCCTCACTTTCTGGCCGTATTTACTGCTGCTATAAAAAAAAACTGTTTTTGGCGCTAGTGGTCAAAACTAAAAATATTGCAGATGGCCGACCTAGACGATAGGCCAACCCTTACGAGATTCCTATATATATTGCATCAATGTCATACTTAATAGTAAGAATATACTTCAGGCACTTGATGAAAGTTTTTCTTAACATTTTAATTTAACTTGTTACGTTTCACAATAAATTGCTAATAAATCTATTAATGTTAGAACAACCTTACGCATTGAGACTACTTAAGACATTTTCTGATGTCTGATAATAATAGAGACGCTACCAAACAATCTTCCACCACTACCATTTTATAAATACTATCAACTGAGCCATATTATCTTATGAGAGACGTACTTAATAACTGGATTTAATTTGTGAGTTGTCGTTCAGTTCCAGTCCAAATACATAAAACATCATCAACTTACCCTTACCAGATCTGAGGTATGTATGTATATACATAGTTTGAATTTGCGGAAAATAAAACATTTACTATGTTTCCATGCGGAGTTCAATCCGAATTGATCTGAATTAGCGCTCATGGAAACGAGAATTGAGTTGAGTTCAATCCATGATAACTCCGCTAAACCAGTCAAGTTGAATTGGGTTTTGTGTAAGTATTTGCTAGAAAATTGAGGACGGGTGTTTTATCCAACACAAATCCGGCTACTTTATACGAAATATTTCAGCTGTCAACTCATCTCAGAATAGAAGCTGCTCATGGATACAGTATCGGGTTAACTCAGCCAGAAAAACTTAACGCCAACTCAATTCTAACTCAATTCTGGCTCATGGAAATATAGTAATTGTCTAAATAGTCCATGAAAAATTCATCGAAATATGGAGCTCCCTAGCTGAATCCATTGCCAAACAATTCTTTTTTTTATAATTTTTATCATAAAATTGGAAACAATTCTAATTAAACTTAAATTCATTAAGTCCACATATTCATTCACTAATTTGTTTATTAATATAATTAATGATGCCACTCTTCAACGGATACTACAGATAGGAACAAACTTCTACATCAAAAGACACATTTTTAATTTTGTTAATTAAATTACTTGAATTTTTTTATTGAATAGTTTGAATCAAAGTCAATAATAAAATGCAAACTTTTAGTCAATCATTAGCATAACTTTTGTGAGGGAGAGAAATGAACGGCCTAACTGGGACGCAAATTTTATAGATCTTAGGTAAACCTTATATAACAGGTATTGAAGGATTGCTGTGAAACATGAGAAGTATTTTTATGATTTTAAATATTCAAAACTTTTTCTTGAGGTGAACGACATATCTTTTCTGTATTTTAATCTATTGAGCAACATAGAATCATCTTAACAAGTTTCTTAATTTTTTTGCTATCGAAAATTTAGTCTCTAAAAATTATTTGTTCATTCCAATTAATTTTTTTGTTTCTTTTATTCATTTGTACGGTGTTCATCACTAGGCTGAAAACTAAATTATTCATAAATTCATTTTGTATAACCCTTGTCTAATACAACATAGGCATGTGACATAAAAGTGGAAGATTTTATATAAGTATTTGGCGCAGTAAGTAAATAAGTTATTTTGGAGTATATTTCTGATAAGCTATTGAACCTCTATTATTTCGAACTGAATTACCATTACCTACTTCTAATTGAACTACTTCTAAGTATTTTTATCAAAACTTCTTTAGTGTAATTAAAACATAGACAAGATAAAAATACGCTATGTCATTTAAGCAGTCTTCCTCTTTACAACTAATGAAATAATTTGCTTAGACATAAACCAAAAAAAAAATTAAGGTTTTACCTAAGATGAAAGTCAAATGTCAGATGGAAAAAATAAACAAAATAAAGAAATGGATAAAAATAAAAAATAAAATAGGGAAATTCCCAACATTAAATTCAACAGAAAATAACTTGAAAAAATGCAAATAACCTTGTAAACATTATTGAAATTTTTTGTAAATTCACTTAAAATACAAGTTTTGCTGACGTCATTTAGATTTTTATTCAAATTTTTACGTTAATTAGAATTGGTATGTCAAGAAGTCGACACTATTTTCAAGTTCCGGATGATAAAACAAGTTTTCTTTAATTGTTTTTTTCCTTCTATAAATACTGAATATAAATAAAAAACTTATAATATAAAAAATTAATGTAGTCCGTAATATTACTAAAAAAGTAAGTAAAACTATATAATAGACCAAATTAAGGCATCTGCTATATTGGCACCTGATTTCGTGATATTGAAATTTTTTAAGTTATCATGTTTTTGTAATATAAACACATTTTTAGATTATTCAATACCAATTTGAACAAGTGATCTTTTTCAACCAATAAGAAGTGGGATCAGTTTGATCAACTATACGTAATTAAGTACTATTTGTAGAATTATGAAAACTTCCAATATTATACTTGTTTTTTTTTTTTTTTAGAAATAAGTGAATTTTTTGTTTTAATTCAAGTATTTTTCGAAAGTGTAAAGAGAAGAACATTTATTTGGAATACACGAAAACTATATTTTCATTGATTTCTTGGTATCCAATTACATTTTATTCAATCACACTAGCCAAAATATATAACAAAAAAAAAGGTTTTTTTTTTACTTTTCCCGAAAACGAAAATTGTCGATTTATTTTAGAATCCCAATTCTAATAAAAATACTAATGTCGCCTCATCCAGTTTGATAATGGCAAAAAACATTTAATTTAACTGTTAGATATTCTTTGGTAGTGGTTTCGTATTGATATGATTAAAGACCTTCCAATATTAAATGAACTCCGAACCCTCTTAAATTAAAAAAAAAAAAAAAACAAATACTTAAGAAATGTATCTTTGGACTAAGTATAATATAATAGTACATAAATATTTTAATTGCCTGTCAAAAATAATTAGGTAATAATACAAAAAATTGTTCGAGTAATTATTGCTTTACGTGTGGCAGCAACTTGTAATGCAATTATGACGAAATTTTTTGCTTGTTACATTATCAAATCTAGTATGATATAGCAGTAAATGCCTTAGTAAATCAAATATATTAACACCAAATCAAGTAATGGATATCGTTCCTCGTGACCTTTAACATTTTTTATTTCAAATTTTTAACGAATTACAAATTTCCTGCCAAACTGGTTTATTACTTTTTTCTACTAAATGATTTATTGTGAGTTAGTTATATAGTAATCTGGAAAAAAAAGAACTAAAATATACTTTACATGTGCATACGTTTGTACAAATTATGTTTGAAATTGATTAAGTATTCTGGTCCACTACTTTTGTGAAATCTTTTATAGATATTTATTCAGAAAACCACCAAACTTGAATTTTTTCGGCAAAGTCATCCCATGGCTCTTGATATTGCGATAGACTAAAGTTACAGTTTGCAAGAAATACTTTCAGTGATTTCGTTAGCTTTCATATATGTACAGAATCTACACTATCAATACATATATATATTTCAAAGTTTCATTAATTTATCATAGCTAATTATTTTGTTTTACACTAAATTTTCATAAGGGGACCCTGAATTGATTACAGTACAGATATAGATAGATAATTAAGTTACCCATAAGCTTTTTTTTCTAGATAATCGCCGTAATTAATGTTATCTTTATTTCTGAAAAAAATTACGTAAACGATTTTTATCACTGGTCATTGTTTCAGTTCAAGGCACGAACCGGCAGAGACAGGCAAAATATTTTTATATGAAACCAAGTTAGCTAATTCACATTAACCGGCACGTAACGGAAACTTCATTGCCGGTCGCTATCGGTGGCTAGAAACCAGACCGGCATTTGTCGGTTGCTGGTCTAGTTGCGAAGTTAACATGGAATCACTTCTCAATAGTTTTTTCGCGATACATGCCTTAATTGAAAGTTTCCTTTCCGTTTTATGTCGTTATATGTGCACGAAAAATGCCGGTGCCGGTCGATGCCTGCCTATGCCGGTTCGTGCTGTGCCGGTAAGTGTGCATCGACCCTAACTCAGATAAACGGTATTTGTTCAGAAAATTAAAAAAAAAAAATAACGATATTCAATTCATTTTCCAAGAAAAAATCAGTTAATTTTTAGTGCAATCTATTTAAGGTACACAGATAATGTAAAAACTTTACTTTTATGTCTAGTTAAGCTTTAGCTTCATAATGCAAGTAACTTCTTATCTTGTGTTAGGTTTGATGATCTTACAAAATGTTTAATAATAGCGATTTGACGATCGATTGATAAATAAATACTCAAGCCGACAATATCATGAGTTTATTGACTTTTTAATATACTGAACAATATTATGATCAATAAACATCGGGGACTGAAAATAACAATAATTTTTAGCGGAAAAAACTCTTTAAGCAAACGAAAAATTTTTAAAAAAAGAAATTTCATTGCAAAAAGAGGGCATTTCATATGAGCAGGATATCAGCATATCAGTACGGCTTGGTTCCTGCCTGCCGTATATGCAAAAGCAAACAGCCAAGCTGACCTAATATATAGACTTAAAATAAATTTTAAGTGTGAATTATATGAGGCGAAATACAACGTATAGCCCTATGCGGGACTAGCATTTCATAGAGAGTTTTGCTATGAAAATTCATAGCGAAATAAGTCAATTGAAAGACTCAGTTTGCTGCTAAGTCTTGGAACCACCGTACTGCCGATTATACGGCTCTTGTTGATATGAAATGCCCTCTTTTTGCAATGAAATATCTTTTCTTTTTAAATTTTTCGTTTGCTTAAAGAGTTTTTTCCACTCAATTCTCGAGCTGCAAAATTAGCAGCAAACTGAGTCAATTTCAATTGACTTATTTCGCTATGAATTTTCATAGCAAAACTCTCCACAATAGTTTTAATTTTACTAACCAAAAAATCATTTATCATTTATTGATTGGAATGTAGCATTATGATTCTTATTACAGAATGTTCACAAATATCCTACACTTTTTAAATTTATGGTTTTTATTCGAAATTATAAAAAGTAGCTTTTGTTTTGATTTATATCTTAAAAATCAGAAACAATAATTAAAAATTGATTTTCTATTTTAAAAATAAAAAGTAAAAATCAAAACCTAATTTTTATTTAAAAAATCCAAAATAGAAATATGAAAATGATTTTTATTTTAAAAATCAAATAAAAAAATCGACAAAAAATCTAGACCAATTCTTATGATACCTTAGAAATTTTCTTCCACTCTCATCTGATGTACAATCTTCGGCACATTTTGATCCGCATTTTTCACACGAAAAACAATTTTGTGAAATTGAAAAAGATTTTATGATTTTTATTTTCGATTTTTAAAATAAAAATCATTTCCCGATTTTTATTCTTAATTTTTTAAATAAAAATCGGGTTTTAATTTTTATTTTTGATTTTTAGAGAGAAAATCAGAAAATAATTTTTTACATGTGATTTTTTTTTAAAACATTCATAACCGTTACGGTCTCTGATAAACATTGAATTTTATTAATTAATTAATGAACAGGACTTTTTTAACAGGCTTGACAAAGTTTTTCCTTCTTCTTATTCCGTTACTTATTCGTCTACTACAATAAACTTATTCATTAAAGTTTTTTAGAATGAAAGTTGTACAGTATTGCGCTCCCTGATCATGAAGTCCAACCTTAAACGAACACTTTTCGAGAGAACATCCAGTTTAAATCAAGCAGCACGGATATGGGACTCTATCTCACCTCAAGAGCTTTTCCAGTGTTTTCTATATATGCCTGTTCGTATTTACTGTATTTACGAGGGATTTGTAGCGAAACCTTTTTTTTGTAACCAAACCTAGTTTTTTTTAAGTCAATACACCCTGGTCTACAATTACATGTTTTCCCAAACTCTACAAATGGGGCGCTCATTTGATGACCTTCACTTTTCGACTGAATCTTGTTTTCCCTAAGGGGCCAAAACTGGAGAATAAGGACAAGTAGGACAATTTTGACCATAACAATTGCAGATGTGTAAGATGGTGCATTGTCGTGGTTCGGTAAATGGAACCATTTTGGCCTTCTTCTCTTTCAAATTAAAGAAATTCTCCGAAACACTACATAAAAGCAGGATAAGGTATTTTCAGTAATTGACACAAGCCATATAGCATACAAGTACACAGCTCAGAACAGCAACAAAAGTCATATACATTTTTCACACAAGCTGTTATTATTGTTGTTGCAGGTATGGCAACATCAAAACAGTTCTTTCATTTTTAGGTTTGGGAAGTGACACTTCCTATCAATCATATCCTAATAGAGTCTCCTTTCGATTAGATTAACGTACAAAAAATAGATAGAATCATAAATAAGGTGTGCAAAGACCTGCACAATAGGAAGATACAAATCATTTTTCTGCCGGCATAAAAAACGTCTCGGACTTACACTTATTTTGTGAATTCTACATTGTTATCAAACAAAAGTCTTTAACAGTAACTTTTAAGTTTTAAGGTTTTACAAAATGTTACCCGAAATAGTGAATTTTGCTAACAATCGCACCATGAGTGATAACGAAAATGGCGGATATAATTCGCTGCCTATATATATATATGAATTTGGGGGCAAGACTAAGGGTAACAAAATTCACAGTCAATTGCAAAAATATGTTAATTAATAACATAAAAATGTACTGAGATTAAATAATTACAAATCTGAGAAAAATTATCAAAACGTCAATAAATTGGAAAATAAATTTGATTGCTTTAGTTGCCAGCCATAAAGGCACCATCAGAACAGAACAAGATAGGAAGATTTTTTTTTTATGACTTTGCCAGAGCTCGGGTGATACTCTATGTACGACACAGCCTTAGCAGGAAAAGAAAAACGGGAGGCAATTTAGAATTATTGTGGGGCGGTGACGGAGGAGGTGACGGTGTGCATTTCGCTTGAATGTTTGCGGGTCATAACTGGTTGTACAGGAGTGGGGAGGGAATGGAACAGAAGATGGTAATCCGTTCCATATTCGTACTGTTCTCCTTTTGAAGGATTCGCGAAATTTTACGGTATGACCGAATTTACCTTGTGAGCTGGGGTTACAGCTCATGTGGTATACACACACTGAGAATTCTACAAAGGATCAGGTTTCAAATTTCGTCATAACAATAGCCATAGAAGTAGCGGTAAAAAGAGAAATAGACATCCAACAATTTGCTAGTGCTCCGTGGAATCAATAACTGCTATTGTTATCTCATCTCTACTAAGCCAAGATTCCTTCTTTTTGTCTTTATCTATCACGGACAATGCACTGCGTCAAGCACCTGACTGATATGAGACTTTTGCAGATTTACATATACCAAGTGTCTTGGTAAATACTTCGTGTATCGTTCTAAGTGCCAAAGGTATTTGATCATATTTTAGACAATACCAAGCATGTGGTCGGATCAATTAAGATTGTTAGATATTTCCTTGTCTAATGTTCTTATGGTTGCAGAGTTCGAGATATCTGCTGTATCAACGGAAATGAGTTGAGTCTGTATTTTGATACGTTGGAGTGATATCAGACAACATTGCGTTTTGAAAGCATTAAACAAAACACAATTTTCTCTGCTTGGAGTATTCTCGCAATATCATTATTTAGTGTGGCTTCGTTTATTAACTATAACATTCCCGCGGGAGTCAACTATAGATTCGAACGAGTACACGATATAAAGGTTGCTGTCATCTGCAAAACTATGAATAGAATTGACAGTAAGCGCTAGCAGATTATTAATAAAAGTTGAGCAGGATAGAAAACAGAGCCTTGCGGTACACCGGCATAAAATGGTTAGACGTAACTCCGTTCAGTATAACTTAAATTAAACGGTGAGAGAAAAACTTTTAATCGATTTACAAAAAAGTGGGTCTAAGCCTAATACTTGAAGTTAGGATTCCAGACTCAATCGTAATGTTTCTAAAATGGCTGTGAAATTTATTTGTTTCATGACAGTTTTCTTCTGTATAAGTAAATCCATATTAAGCCCAAAAACATGTTCAGAATAAATCCGATGATTTTAAATGACGTCAGAATCCTTATAAGTGTAACGCACTTATTCAATGTGGCATGCCCGGTGTAATATTTAATATAGTCGTGGCAGTAATTGTATAACTTATTTGGTTAACTATTATAGTGTTGCTTCCATGAAAAAATAGTTAACTATACAAATATATATAGATTACCTGCGGTACCTGATATAATTGCTAGGTATTTACCAATAGCCACAATCTTAATAGCAATTAAATGTACGAAAAAGGAGATATAAATTGAAAATAAAATCATTGCTGAATATTTAGAATAGAGAGGAAAGCTAGTCAATAGTAAATAGTTTTCGTTTTGATACCTTTAATAAAAATAAAGTACCTACTTGAAACTAAAACATTTACAGTTAACACCGCACAACATTTTTTACTTTATTTATTTATTCATCCATGAATTTTCCTTTCACCCAAAACAATTGACTACCATTTAACAAAAGTAAATAAAATGTATAATGAAAATTTTGTATTATAGTACCTCAGCATAGCATAATTAACTCCAAAGAACTGCATCCTGCTGTCAAAAATTATTAACTAATTTATTGTCTTATTACAAAACTTCTCAATTTTCTTTGAATAATTATACGGCCACAAAGGCCACAAACAATTGGTACAAAAATTTTACAGGCAACAAGTCATCATAGATCCACCTCCATTCCGTGTAAGATGTAATCGCATTGATTGAAGGTAGGTTCGTGATAGTTTTGCTGCAGGCCATTAAGTCAACGTTTGCGTAAAAGTCATCGTCATAAGGAAACCAAAAAAAAAAAAAAATCTATATTTAGTTACCAAAGCGGTAAGGCTTATATAATAGTAACTGTGTTTTTGCTGAAATTCCTTACGGACTACTGACATCCTTCGAGTTGTATAACGAAAGAGGTCTTTTGAGCCATTTCATCATTACTGCAAAAGATACATACTTATGTACTGAGAAGATACATCGACGTGACGGAGAGGTAATTAAATTTTGAGATTGTTGTTAAATTATGTCCGCAAAAGTTGTTCAGACATTTTAATTTTAATATATTTTTCACCAATGGACAGGTAGCAGCGGTTTAAAATCAAGTTGACAGTTTTTCACTTCCAATTGAATTTGAGTGCAAAAAAAAAAGAAAACTTTAACGAATTATATTTGGAGAAATTGCAAAAAGCATGCACTGTGCAACATAAACAGAGCAAAATATTCCTATAAAACTGTAGTAAGTTAGTAAATAATACTAAAATAGAAACACTTTAAGCCGCTCTTATTTAACAAGCAGTTGGACGAATTTCAAATTTTGCTGTGCATTAATAGTTTATGAAATATAAACTATCCTTACTAACACTTACCACATTTTTCGCTTGGTTAATGATAATATCGGCAAAGTAATTAATTATATTCGACGGCATAACCATGGAAAATGGACATTTCTATATACGTAAGGTATGTAGAGAAAAACTTATTATATAAGCAACAATTCAATGTGTTGCCCTATAAATTAAATGACTTATAGCTTGTTAGTGTATGTGTGGCTTGCTTCCTGAATTTACTATTCAATGCTATGTTGATTAATGCTTTTATTGCATTTCATATAATCAACGTTCAAGGAAGTAAAAAAGAAATAAAATACAGTTAGTCCGTACATTTACAAGAAACTAAAAATTGTTAATCATTTCAATTTTGACTCTAACTTAAAAATATAAATCTGTAAATCATTACTATATAAACTAAATTAGCATCTAACTACACTAATATTAATAAAATTAAAAATACTACTTTAGATTTTAATTATTATTTAATTATTAAGGCATAATACCATGCAATATCACTAGAGAAATTACATCGCGGTTTAGGCGATTTGTTTCTAAATATTTATTGTTTACTGTAGTAAGTTGGGGTTTTCTGTATTAACAAAGTCCATCCACTTTAAACTAATTCTTTATTTAACTTTTAACTTTTAACTAAAGGACTTAACACTGGACTTAATTAGTTATTCTAATCCCCAACTAGTGAACACGACGAGCGCTGAACTGAAACTGAACTTGGTTGATAACTACTTATTATCATCATAATTATAATTCTCAGTTACTCTTACTAGGAATGCAGCTTTTGTGGCTTTCAGTGAGAATGAAATGTTAGAGTTAAGAACGCAATGCAATAGTGTTTAGGTTTGTCGCTACACGGTAGTAACAGATTTAGTATTCTATTAAACTTTAATAATATCAAGAGGTAAACAAAACACTAACATCATTTAAGCGTAATAATTTTAATTAATAAAATCATTGAATCAAAATCAAAATAAACAGAATTATAGCACCTCAAAATTGATTTCTTAAACTCAGATCAAATCTTCTATCAATCTACACTTTTTTACTATTATTATAAACCATATACCTTAGACAGACTTCAAGGTGTAGGGAGACTTGACACACTAATTCTACTTAAAAACTGGCAAATAAAATGTTTAGGTTAGGTTAGGTTAGAGTGACAGCGATCGCGGAGGGATCTCTGTGATCTGCCTCACTTAGATAACGTGCGATTCATTGTGATTCCACCTTGATGGGACTGATATCCCAGTTCTAGAGGGTGCGGTGAAACCAGCCACAGGAATTACTAAACCATACCAGGTCCCCCAAATCCCTGTCTGCTAGCTCCCCCAATTCACCTTTCACTACACTTGGGTTATATCGGAAGCTTACAGTTCTCCTAAAATTATATTAAGTGTCAGATCTTACGATGACGGAAAAATAACGATGATTTTCTCGAGGTTTACTACTGGTTACCCCAAATGATGAGCGAGTCATGTCGAAGTGCGCCAACGATTATCAAATCGGGGCAATAGAGAATAGAACAATTCTAGTTAATAACAATACTTAGAAAAATACACACAATTCTAGAGTCGGAAACGCAGTGAAATCAACACAGAAAAACGCATATTAAATAATGCATGAGCGAGCTAGATGTAGATTATATATTAAAGACGAAAGGTGGAAACCCTCCGGGTTATTACACAGTGCGTACTGCTGAAATTGGAAACAAAGATTTTTAGCTAGATGCTCTTGATGAAACATAAACAACAGAATATTTGCTTTTGCGTATTTATAAAGCTAAAGATCTCATAAAGAGAGGAGGCTAGTTACAAATTGATAAATGCAAGAGCGAAAATCATCTGTCTTGTTAGCTGACTGATAAGAGCAGTCGCCCGGCAAGAGGAAGGTCCCGGTTTCAAACCCCGGACGAGGCGGTTGTTTTTTCTACTTGTATTTATAAATTTGATATGGAATCGTTAAAAATAAAAAAAAATAAAAGTTCTTAAAATTCTTCTTTCTCCATCATTGACCAATTCTAACAAGTGTAGGTTCGATTCCCGTCCGCGGGAAAAATAAATATTACAGGTATATTTTTATTTTATTGGCATGATGAAAATCATAGCTTTCATTTAGTAGTAAGTAATTTTGATTTTTGATTGCTTTTGGGTGATGGCGAGGGGTAATGATAAATTTTTATGACATTTTCCCAAATTACCATACAAAACATACCGACAAAGAGAAGCTTAAGACCAAATTACCCCATCTTTGTGCACGTTATCTAGCTCTCTTTATATCTTTTCGGTACTATAAAACTCTCAGTGTAATACCCAAAGTGATGAACGACAGGTCTAAGAATTTTTCTTTCTTTAAGAAGAGTCAGTACCCAGCAAAAGTTTCAATTTAGATACCAGCGAGCCTGTAGGCAATAAAATTTACTATACGTAGGTTTGTATCCTGAAAGTGAGAAAAGTCATATAAAATTAGCCTAGACCTACACCAAAAGCACATTAGAGATATCTAGCGTAAAAGACAGAAACCTAACATGCGATAATTTAAGGCGAAAAATGAAAATTTGTAGTTCAAAGAAATTGAAAATTTTTAACGAGAATTAACTCTCCTAAAGGTTTTTTGCACATAATTGTTAAATATACTATTTTGCTTTGTATTTCAAACACTTTCAACGAAATATTGCAATTTCTAGTCGGTGAAATATCGAAAGTCAAATAATTAAGAAAAACGCCACTAAAAATGAAAGAACTCAACGTTATTTACTAGATCTAGGCTTTATCTTCCCAAAATAGTCACAATCTAAAGAAATGAGAATACCTACTAGCAAGAATTTGATTTAAAAAACTTCAATTTTTAACATTTTTTACACATTTCCGAGCTAATATCTCCCTTCCACTACATTGTTTTTTTTTTTTTTTAATTTTTGCCGACGTTATTTACTAAACTTCTTCGTTACCTTTAATTTAAGATATATAAATCATTATTCTGCTACAAATAGGTTGCCAGAAATTTGCATTGAAAAATTTATGAAACTTGCAAATCTTGGTACTGACTTCTCTTAACGTTGTGACAAAGATGAAATGTGTATCAAATGATTCACGATCTTGTTCGGATTTTTTGTAACAAATGCTTGTGCCAAATGGGTTGTTTTCTACACTCCGTCATACGAAAACATGGACAGCCATGCTCCAAACAATATTGGGCTTATACATATTCATCATGATATCGAAGTGTACCCCGAAGAAAATATCGAGCAATTCGCAATGCTTGAATCGCATCGCATTTTTTTTTTTTTTACATTAAATTTTCTTATTTATTACGTAATTTTGCAAACTATAAATAATATATGTGAGTTTTATTAATTAATGAAAAAGATAATAATGTCATAAAGGTTGACACAAATATGATTTTTGAAACTGTAATAATCGGAACAATTTATGAATCTGATTTTAACATTACCAATGATAAATACAAGAAGACTTATCAGCGGTGGGTCGGCTAATTAGAAGGAGCAGAATGGAAACCAAGAAACTAGTGGCGGTGATAACGGGCTCTAGAACGATAGGTAACCATGCTATAATACTGAGTCTAGAGTCTCACAATGGAATCAGTCCTACTCTGGTTATCAAAAGAGTAGAGATATTTGGTAGCCCTTTTGTTTCGGAGCTAGGCGAGCTGCAAGGCTCAGAGCTTAGATATATCCTGAGATTTCTTAGTGAAACAGGTTAGATCTAAGGTTGAGAGAATAGATCCCCGTGAATCTATGGGGCCCAATGGACCAGGCAGTTGTCTACTTGATACAAGCTAGGACTCATCTTAGCGACACCCCAGGAACATAACCTAATCTAACATAATATTTTGTATTTGTATGTGTTTAATACGAATTTTATGCTCATCTTTGGAGATTGCAATGTATTTTCTACTAAAATATTCAGTACCACCAGCGCGACTTGCTATTAATTTCACATTATTTTCCATTTTATTATTAATTATGCTGCAGCAGATGACTGCAATGAGACCTTAGATGATGAAATTTTTCTTTGAAAGAGAGCTCAGCTCAGTAAACTTCAGGAATGATTGAATCTCAAATATTTTATGTAGATTTACACACATTACGCTCTCAGTTTAATCCATATTCAATTAAAAAACTCAGTTTTATAATAATACCGGAAATAACAGAATATTCGGGTACATTATCTAAACGTGACCACAACACAAACAAAAATGTTATGATTCAATGGTTCTCACATTCCAAATTAAAACAAAAAAAAAAAATAGAGTGCGATATCAACAAGTGCTAATATCCAACTAACTTCATTGTGATCCAATTAACCAGTAAAGACAAACACTGATATATAATTAAAATTTGAATTAATTTTTGTGACAATTATTTAATAATTTTATCATCGTATGTAAACATTTGAAGTTAGTGTTATGCAAAAAAGATAAATAACATAAATGTCTCAATGTTATACAGAATAGGTATCTAAAACAAAACAAAAACATATTTTTCGTATATTTTATGTTTAAATTATCTTTCCCCATTAATTGCTTAAGAAACTGAAATAATTTTTGAATAGATTTTCCACTAAAAAATATATCAATAAATTCTGAAATGACATCTAATTTCCGTTGCATTTTTTACCACCTATGGTGCATACATACCCTTTGTAAAGTTCGGCAGAAAATCTGAAATAAGCAACAAATAAAAAAATTAATTTACATCATTCTTTCGGAATTACCTATTAGAAGAATCAAAGTTGTTTTGGCTAGGCTAAATTTAGAAAGTTTCCATAAATACAAAGAGTGAAATCATGCCGTATCGATTCCGATTGATATTATGTTTTTGAATAATTAATTTCACAACAGCAGACACGAAACTTTTACCACAGAAATTCGTCTATACCTAATGGTTGATATACATGATATACATACTTATAGCAAGGACAAAGTTCGCTAATAATTTTATAATTTTTCAGAGGAAAGTGTTTACTTATGTAAATTGGATGAAAAATCGTTATTTAACCATTAGTAATTTTGCGGAGGAAAATTTAATATGTATAATAAAAATAGCTTTCTACAAGGCTATCATAGAATTTCGTAATAAGTGTTTATTTAAAACTATTTAGACTTATTACATATTTTTTTATTTTTATTTCACAAATAGATGGGGCGCGTAGCAATATGCAATTGTGCAGGCATCTTCAGATATTCGAGTTTGATGATTGGTGGTTCTAGTTAGGTATTTTATTTATTTATTTAAATTAGGATTATTTAAAATTATGAAGCTTTATAAAAATATTAGTATTCTTATAAGAATTTGTTGTATAGAATTCAATGTTCAATTCAACGGAGTCGCGCAATAGCGTTGTTAGATAAAGCTTGGAACTGAAATGCTTGATATAATTTTACTGCGTCTATATGTATCTTGTAACGATGGTCTCCAGATTTGCAATAATATGGAATTCGATTGATTTATCTACTCATGTGACTAAAATGGGTGGGCCTTCAAATTCATAATCCGATAAAAATTTTTAGATTTCATGATGAAACAGAACTCCTTAAATCAGGCGGGCCTGCAGAATCAAGAACTAACGATGAGACGCACGTCCAAATACAATCTACCAGGCCCAGAATTTCTATTGCTGCTAAAAGATAGGTGACTGCTATAGTATGCCTATACAAAAATGAGAGCCTAAAACAAATAAGCAACAAAGATGAAACGTCAAAATACAACAAAGACAATTAATTTTTTTTTTTTAAATAAAAATATATGTATAAATAACACTGAATAAAATCTTAATTTATTTTGTATTAAAGCAAATATGTACAAAGAGTATGTCGAAGGCGAAAAGCTTCATTCGGCTACGCTCCGGGTACAACTTCTCCATTAACAATGCAATTTTCTTTACAATATCGCAAATAGTTTAATATTTGGTAATTATGAAGAACACACATAGCCTTTACAGATGTGTCCACATTTTTGGGAATGCTACGGATACCATTCCAAATAACTCACCACCTGGATACCATTATTCGAAACACGTTTTCTATTATCATCCGAGCTCGACCCATTGGGACGAAAAACTAGCTCTTCTGAAAGGAGCACAATTTAAGCGCTTCTCTAGACATCATTTGGTAGCGCTTTAGAAGCATATTCACTGATCCATCATGAAAAATGAGGAAAGACGCAAGTAAGTAACTCAAGTGCTTCTAGAGCCATCGCTTGGAAGCTCTATAGAACATTATTTGATGAAATCCAGCAGATTGAAGTGCAACATGAGGTGATCTCATCTAATTTTCCATGAATCTAAACTGTGGATTTTTCTACCTACCTATTGAACGAAGTAACTCGCATCTCTCATTTTCAATGTGATGTTCAGAGTGGTTAGAAGTATGTAATCTGAAGTTTCGGTCAATATAAGTGAGAAAAAAAGAAGAAAAATAATGACTTATTTAATCAACTTCATAATATTTAATACCACAAATAATCATTAGCAAAGCAAACGCAAGCGCCTTGCCACTGTTCTCTATTTTGAAGACACATTCAAAGGACTTCTTCGGTCATCATTTAGAGCGCTCCTAGAGCGCTTCTTAAGAGCAGCATTGAAGCGCTTGTATCTGCGGACATGCCTATGTTAAAAAGCAATGAAGTGGGATAGGGAAAAGCGAGTTTCCAGGGAAGCGCTTAGTAAGGACTCTTAGAGCGCTCTTTTTCCCAGTGGGGAGATATTCATTTGTTATAGTATTCGTGTTCAGTTGACAAATTCTTACCTAGAACAAATTCTGTTAAATTTAAAATGCGCAATCTGAAGTTATTAACTGATTTTTACACGCATAAGGGTGCATTAGATTGCTTTTAAAGGAAAAGCAGGATCTCTCACAAAAAAAAAAGGTAACTTTAAACTAGAGTTAGACAGTTCAGCTGAATTTTGGATAGGAAGCTGCCCTTTCAGAAGCATTTGCTCGAAGATGCTTTCTTGAAAGTTTTCTCCAAGTCCAACACTGTGATCACTATACGATCCTATATCCACCATTGTAAAACAATAGCGTTACGTACAGGAAGCAGAACAGCACTATAACATTATTTATAATTATAGTATTGAGAACCTTCTTTCAGGATAGACAATATTGATATGCCTGCTATCAATAGCGTGGAAGAAGTCAGAAAGTTTCCATTTGAAATTGTACATATGCTTCCGATATCTTAGCTCATTCTGTTACATTCCGTGGCACTAAATAAATTGGTCAAAATTCATTCCAAAGAGCCCACAAAGTTTCTAATGTTATGTTGACAATCCCATCTTACATTTCCAGGCATGGGACCACCATATGTAAGGTACCAGTTAAATTAAAAGCTGGTACCAAATACTGTAATACAAAGATATTGCAGGCGTATGGTATAGCCTGACTATAGAACTCAATTTTTGAAAATAGAATTGAATATCTGAAACTCCACAGTGTTTCACACCCAACAAATCTGCTTAACCCGGGGTTACACCTGCAAGCCTCCCTTCCAACGCGATTTTAAACTTGACAGCAGCAGGCAGCTCGGTTGATGTCTTATCAGCTTGCATGCAAGTTCATTTAAAAAATGGCATCGAGACGTAAAGTCTTGCGTATATTGGAAAATTATAGCAATAAAGGAAGTAGCAGAATGATAAAAACCCAAGGAAAAATTAAGAGGAAGGTGTTGGTAAATGATGTAATGCAAATAATCCCAGAAAATCTCATTTTCCCAGAATAAATTTATCAAATTCTCTCAAGCATTTCTTTTCCGCCATTTTGAAAACTGTATAAATGTCAAATTACTATCTCCCAGCTGCCATGGTTTTTCATCATGCAAGTTCGCTGAAAGCTGAGCTGCTAGCATGGCAGTAGAGGATGGCAGTGCAAGTTGCATGCAAGCTGTACTTGCAGGTGTAACTCCCGAGTAAAATTGCTTCCCGGAAGAGCTCGAACCACCTCGCGCCGCGCCCTTTAAGTTAACGATTCGTAATGGATTGGATAGACGCGCTAGAACAGACGAGCTCAAGGCACCTCGATCCAGCCAGACCCTCCCCACGGCGCGTTGGCTTGTGTTCGTGTGGCGCGGCTTCTGAAACCACGCACTGTGGGAAACCCTCAATTTTTTCTTAGAAATTTACTAGATATTTTTTCAATATAATTTGTATGCATTTTTGGCGGCCGACAACGGCACACATGAAAGTGTTGTATCTGAAAATAACTCCATTCGGCCACTAAAAGGCTTAAACACAATTCCGACGACAGAGCGACAGAACGACAGACGACAGCGAAACAGGCAGTCGAAAAATTGGGAACACAATTGCAACGACTTGCGGTGAGCGACGACTGTGAAAGAAGAAGATATTGAAATTTCATTTGTTAAATATTTCGAGCATTTTAAAAGGATATTTTTATCAAGAATATTTTATATTATATTGAGAGAAATGCAATGGACCAAAGTGTGAAAAAAACTGAAAATGCGGAAGTTAACTAAATTAAACGCTTTGAAATATCCATCCAAACCACGTCTTTTTTGTCCATTTGTTTTGCCTGTCTTGTAAACTACAAATTATTTTATGGATTTCGCATTTCCTCGATCAATTTTTCCTCAAAGCTCATTATTTTAAAATTACCGCGGCGTACTACCACCTGAAAAAGACAAAAGTGAATGCCACAACCATTTCATTCGATTAATTTTGTTGGTAGGACTGCAGCGATGACGGCAAAATTAGAAATTGATCAATCCCGGCGAAAATGTCGTCGATCGCTCAACGTCGGTCGTCGCAATTTGGTGCATTCGCATAAGATGCTGTGCTTTTAGAAGTTTGACAGCGATATATCGTCGTCGTTTGTCGTCTGTCGTCGCAATTGTGTTTAAGCCTAAATGAATAAAAATTCTGCCGAAACAATTTATGTAAATTTCTAAGGAGAAATGAATGCTATCGCTTGAGAGGAGTCAGTACCAAGATTTACAAAGTTCATACATTTTTCAATGCGAATTTCTGGCAAACTATTTGTAGCAGAATAATGATTTATATCTTAAATTAAAGGTAATAGTGAAGCCTAGTAAATAACGTCGGGAAAAAAAATGTATTGGAATAGAGATATTAGCTCGGAAACTTGTAAAAAATGGTAAAAATTTAAGTTTTTTAAATCAAATTCCTATTAGTTAGGTATTCTCTTATTTTTTCTCCCGATATTTCATCGACGAGAAATTGCAATATTTATTTGAAAATTTATTTGAACTGCAAATTTTCATTTTTGCCTTACATTGTCGCATATTGGGTTTCTGTATTTTACGCTATATGGCTCGAATGTGGTCTGTAGTCTTGGCCTAGGCTAATTTTATATGAATTTTCTCAATTTCAGAACACAAATCTACGTATAGTAAATTTTGTTGCCTACAAGCTCGCCGCTGTGGTATGTAAATTGAAACTCCCTGCATACAAATTCTGAAGAACAAATATGCAATAAATTTCAGGGAAAAAATTGAGGCCTTCTCTACATATGGTCGAGACATCATTGATTTTATATTGGACCGAAACATTGCTATCGGTCTCCAGTACTGCATAGAAATTCTAAAGAAAATATTTCCAGTAAATTGCTAAGAAAAAATTGAGGGCTTCTCTATATCAGCACGGTCTCTACAGAATACAAGATATATGCACTAAGAAATGTCACATTTTGTTAACGGGGAATTGAGACAAAAAATTGCATTTTGTCATGGAAAATTCGGAAAATTATATTTTTCTGCGGTATTTCGAAAAGTGTAGGTACGCATAATTTTATTTAAAATGAAAATTTAAGAACAGTTTACTTATTACACAGTGAAATCGCCGTCTGTTTCTTTTAAAAATATGGAAAAATGTTCCATAAAATTTGTTAAATTTGTGCCAAAATGTTTGGCACAATCAAATAATTATATTTTCTTAAATAATTGAAACTACTTTGTTAATAATAATAAAAATGTATTATGGCAAGTAACTTGTTTTAAGCAAAAATGTAGCAAGTTCATTTCAGGAAGTAGGAAATTTACCTGTAACAAAATCTTCGAGCAAATTGTGAAAAGGAACGATTTTATGACATTGTAATCTACTTTTCCCTCCTCATAGAAAGTGGCCACTGTCATCCCAATTGCCAAAAATAAATCACCTACCTCTGTTTCTGATTACCGCCCGATAAGTGTGCTATGCATTCTAGCAAAAGCCCTTGAAAAGCTCATGTACTAGCAATTAAATAGTTTTTTAGAGGGAAATCGTATGATATCGCCCTGGCAGTCGGGCTTCCACTCCCTCCACAGTTGCGAAACTGCTTCATTATGCGTTACCACCGATTTGCGTGCGGCACTTGACAACGATGAGTTTGTAATAATGATATTGCTGAACTTTTCCAAGGCCTTCAATAGCATAAACTTATCTAAACTAAAAAATATTTTCAATTTTTCTAGTTCAGCCTGTATGCTTGTGATAAAGCTTGCTGTCAAATCGAAAGCAACGAGTAGAAGTGGATGGTGAGTTTTCTGGTCACTGTGTTCCACAAGGCTCTAATCTTGGACCTCTTCTGTTATCTCTATTTATAAATGATCTGCCACAGAAAATCCAATTCGCTAAGGTTCACTTTTATGTGGATGACGTGCAGATTTACCATAGTAGTTCTATCGGCCTTATAGAGAACTGTTTGGGGTGTATTAACGAGCATCTAGCAAACTTAGCTGAGTGAGCTCGTGATAATGATATAAGGTTAAGCCCTGCGAAATGCTCTGCAATCCCAGTATACAACCAAGGCTTTGACCACGAGCAGCTTCCACCAGTTTGTATGGACTCTGTTACCCTTCCGTATGTAGATAAGGTTAAGAGCCTTGGAGTTATTATGAATTCAAATTTAAAGTGCACAGTTTATATCAGCGCACAATTGGGGAAATTTTTTTTCTGATCTTCGGATGTTGTGGTTGTGTGCTGATATAATACCACTCCGCAAGCTCGTGAAAGACTTGTCAAGGTTCTCCGCTTGCCTCACTTCTGCTTTGGAAACTTTGTTTACTCTAAACTAGATACTACAAGTGGACGTAGAATGGATGTAGCCTTTAATGACTGTCTTCGGGTTATCCATGGACTGCGACGTTATGATCACATCACACCCTATAGAACTACCTTGTTACGCTGTACAGTGCAGACATACTTACATAGCAGAGCGTTGATCTTCCTATTCGGCCTTATTACCTCACGCAAACCGGGATATCTTTACAATATCTGCGTTCAGCAAGGCACCGAAAAATTACGCACACAATCTTTAGTTTTTTTATTTTTTTTTATATTTAAATAATTCTTTATTTTCGTTTGTTAACTTTTCTCATTGTTTTCTCTATCTTTGCTTATATGATTTCTTCTTTTAAATTGAATTAAATTTATTAATTTAGTCTGTAGTATAAGTTTAAAAATAATTAATTTTAAAATTATTTGTTGGTTTATTAATTTATAAGAAAGTACTGCATAAGATAAATATCTAGTGTACAATTTTTTTTTTTAATTAATATGAAAATATAAAATAATTTGATTTTTAATTTTGTTACGTTTTCCACAAGCTCTTACCCACTCGTCTGACAAAAACTATTCATTTGGAAAGCAAAAATATTTAATGTTCTTACACCTTTCTTTATGATATAGTTTTTGCATGACAATAAAATGGCGCATATCCGAATTTAGTGCACAGATCTTGTATTCTGTAGACCGTGTGTACATCAGATCCAGGCTGTGTTGCTCATGTTTAGTGGAGGCCGTCGTGCACAATGCGAAGTTTTAAAAATTTCTCAACAGAGGTGGAATCTCGGAGATTCCACAATATTTTTCACTGAAGCCAAACTAATGTGCCTGCAATATCTTTGTATTAAAGAATCCTTGCTGGTAGTTTATTTTATACCACTTAATATTAGTTAATATAACTTACATTAACGTTGCGGCTAAACTGCACTCTACTGAAATCGGTTTTCGGATTGAGTACTTCTCTAAAGGTTCACGCAGCATTATCAAGTGGACATTACTTTGTTGTACCGCTATTCTTATGGCATTGAAAAATATTTCGGGGTCCTTTTCTCTCATCACTTTAAACAAAGTTTAAAAAATTCCTAACATTTCCCGATCCTTATTAATTTCACGAAACCACCATCTTCTTATTTATATTTTTTCTTTATGTTTTGGAATTTTAAGTAAGCCGAATAAGTTATAATGCTATACTTAAAGATATATTCTTAATTTTTTCGTTGTTGCCATTTTTTCACAATAAATTAAGCAGTAGCAGCTGCCGCTAAACACACTTTCCGTATCGCATTCACTTGTGTTTTAATGCAACATTGTAGCCAACTAAATCGCCAACATTATTGTGTCACTTTTACTGTAATTTGGCCCTAAATATAATGCGCTCGGTTAACAATCTCTAAGTTGTCCAAAATTTTCCTCACCGTAAATACGGCTCCATGTTATTACATAGTTAATTGAGAAAGTACAACGATACTATATAGGTATATGTACTTATATATGTATGTATATATAAAAAATATTCTCCCCAACTTAAAATACTTCAATACAAAAAAGTCTCCATTCCGTTTGATTTCTCAATCATAAAACTCAACTATAGCCACGAAACCCAGATACGTAACAGATGCCAGAACTTCGATGTATAAAAATATTTGAAACTAAAGAAAATTAGATAATCGCCCCGATGGCGATCGCTGTAATCACTGAAAATGTTTTCTTGAAACTGGTTTGGTACGGGCAATGGAGATAGCTTTTAGGCCATCCATATATGTGCGTACATAACTCTGCATTTACGCGGTACAAACAAGGGGAACCAGATTCATTTTTGTAATTTACACAGAATTACATAATATTTATATCGAAGTCGTTCGTCGTCATTACCTGCTTGTTAGTAAATTATTTGCAGGATATAAGAAAAGCTAGCATAAGAGTTTCCCGTGCCAGTGGCCCAGTGCCATAATACATACAACACTTTCGTTTGTTCGGACTGTGATTTTCGTCATTTCTATGACAATTTCGCCGGATGCATTTCATATTGACTTGTTTTATGCAAAACTACATTTAACACTTGCAACATTATTCTGCTTTTCATATAAATCTATCATTTTTGCATCAAAAAAAATTGATCTTTTTGTTTTTAAACGAAATTTGAAACGGTCTTCATATAGGTATGAAATAATATTTTCGGATTTTTCTATAAAAACAGTTCAACTTTCCATTTAATACCTGAGACAAAGAGAGATAGAGATAGATAGAAAGAGAGAGAGAGATAAGAGTACGTAGATATCATTAACCTTTCACTTTATTTGGTGAAACGTTTTTTTTATATTTCAAACGCGTTAAGTTTGTTTTCTGAGAAAATAAGAAAACGGTGAGTTTTTTTGTTATGTTAAAATTTAGTCTTATATCATCACCTTTCTAGTTATGTTTTTTTTTTGTTTTTCATTTGGATATTATTTAATAATAGATTTTTTAGGTTATAGGTATGCATGAAAACTATTTGAAATCTATTATGACGGTGCAGAATGGAAAAGAAAGGTAACAGTCAAATCTTTTCATAAACGCAGTTTTAGATAAAGACAAAATGTTTTGACTTACTGAGCTTCTTTTGATACCTACATATGTATATTATGTAGGTTGGAAACTATAGATCTATACCGGACTATGTAGGTTTTATACAGCAGATTTCAATTAGATCCATCTAATTATTGTAATTTTCAATAAATATATTTCATCCTCCAAATCTAAATTCTTTCGGTTTCTTGCCGCTTGAAAAATCTGTGATGACTCATGTGAACTGGTATAAATCCGGGCTTGGCGAGTTACGTTCACTGATCAATTGTATCAACATAATATACTTATCTCCATCTATGTACTTTTATAGTAAATATCTGATCTTCAAAGAAATCCCACTGGCAACAAAATACACTCTACCAGTGTTGAATTCAGTGGGTAGCCTAAAATAATAAAAATATGTTTTGATTCGGGTTGCATTTATCAACAATCGACGGGGGAAAGTAATCTGCTGAGCGAAGCATTGTATAATGCTGAACTAAAATTAGTCCTATAGATATACATATTTGTGTGTTGTATCGAGACTTCTCTATAATAAACAGAAAGATTAAACGAAGAATCTGATAAGATTGCTTGGAAGTTAGGACATTGAATTTACAAACATCTCATAGCTGACGAGATTATATATCCGTTTCCCACAATGTGAATGCTCAGCTAAAATGAATAATATATGACGCAATGTTAAACTCACAGCAGCAGCATTCAAATTCGTAAAATATACTCATCTACGGATAATGGTCAGGATTGATGATTAAACTGTATTAAAAGTGAACTAAAGTTCTGAATTGGTATCCAAACATATAGTGAAAAAAGAAATTTTTGTTTGGCAATCCTATAAATGAATTACCTGATTTGGCCCATTTTCGAACTCGAGTTAGCGAGAGAATAGACGGATGGATAGATAGACAGATAAACAGACAAATAGACAGACAGACTAAAAAGACAGACAGACAAGAATATGGACGGACTGATGGATATGCAAAAAGCAAAATAACTTTTCATCTTATGCATGGGTATCCAAACCACTTTTTTGTACCAGTATTGCTTGCATGCATTACAAATGAATTGACAACCTTAGTATATCCTATGATTTTATCATCTGCGATATAAAAATTTGAATACAGGCAGTTAAAAACTATTTTTTCCATTCACTACTTATATCGGGGCTGTACCGGGATGAGGAAGGCCTAGCACATGACTGAATCTCAGAGAAATCTCAATTATATAGACTTAAAAACGAAAACAGACATCTGACTAAGGGTAGATATCGTCTGAGAATGGCTGAGTTTTAAGATTGAGGCTTCTCAAGCAAATATGTACTCGGACAATTCACTTGTGTACAGAAAGTTAGTACGGGAGCTCGAATGTCGGTGATCAAATATTTTTTCCTCTTCTAACATGTATTTAAATTTGGAATCTAATGTTTGGACTTCTAAGTGATATAACAAGAAATTCAAAGTCCACAATTGATTAGAAATTGACGCCACACACGAAATGATAAGCCTTCAAAAGAAAATTCTTAGAAATCTGCGCGACAAGTGGAAAATCATGGATAATATATTCTACCACAAACCATGTGCCCATCTCATGAACGAAAAGCTTGACAGCGACTTGACTTCAAATAAAAGCGCAAAGATGGTTTTCAAACATGAAAAAAAAATTACTGTGGGAGAAAAAATTTTACCCGAGAATTAGTTGTGTTTGTACTGACAGCTTTCGAGAAACTGCTGATAAAAGTTACAAACGTCGAAAGGGTATCCAAATTCTTAATTAGCAATTATCGCTCAATTTCTTAAACTGGTTGCAATTAACAAACTTTTTAAAGCTATCGTTTACAATGTAATTATATATTTTCACCCGCTCAGCATATCTTATAAAGGGATGATTTCTTTGTACTACTAATATTCTATATGTCACATCTTACCATCTTCATACATTAGAAAATCACCAGGAAGTTGTCTGTATCTTTATACAAGCTTTAATAAGACATTTGATAAGCTATCTTAATTAAGATTTATTTAATAATTGTATTCTCTTTTGTCTGACTTTGTCAAACGTAACCTTTACCTGTACATGCATCTTCTGGAGTTCCGCAAGGCAGGCCTTTAGGACTACTTCTTTTTTTTATGAATTGCCTGGCTCATGTCACTTATGCTTTTGTGTTTAATTAATGCATAACCTTAGATCATAAAACGAAAGGATAGGCTACCTTGTATAAAATTCGTGTACGTATGATAAGCAATTTTTTTGTGGACACGGGAGGGAAATGACAAGAGGGCTGGGGTTTTAGTTTTTGTCAGTTCGATATTTCTGACATTTCTCATTTGTCATTTCTTAGATCTTACAATTGAATTGTCATCGGGGTCTTGTTTGATGTCACCCAAGCAAAGGAAACGACAAGAAATATTACCAGCAAATAAATGGGGCACTAGGAAAACTCTTAAAAATGTTAAAAAAGAATTATAAAATTATAAACTGAAAAAAATGATACAAATCGCGGTTACAGGAAATTATAAAACTTGTTCAATATTTGATTAACTTTCAACCACTAAATTATGTTCCCGCTCAGAAAATATCGTAGTTTACGACTTCCATGACTAAACAAACACATCGATGCGATTCTACTACTTGAAGAAAAATGCTTAAGTTTTTCTTCCTCATAGCCTATCCAGTTCGTTATGTGATCTAAGTGCATAACTCATTTCATTTACTACTCTAAAATTCTTATTTACGTGAATTGAGTTAATATATTCAAAACTATATCTAGTGGATGATGGGACTGTTTAAATACTTGAGTCATATTTTAGATATAATGAGTGAA
This sequence comes from Dioctria linearis, assembly GCA_963930735.1. NCBI lineage: Eukaryota > Metazoa > Arthropoda > Insecta > Diptera > Asilidae > Dioctria > Dioctria linearis. The sequence continues at coordinate 325,636,670 of OZ005740.1, read as the reverse complement.
TTTTTTATAAAAAGTTTCCGAAAGTTATTATTTTATTTATTTATTTTTATATTCCTTGCAGTTCAATAAAAAGAATTTTGTATCTTATTTTCGTTATTTCTTTTAGCAATACTTTTTGCACTTAGCATTAATATGCATCTTAAATAAATAAATGTAAAAAGTTCAAACACTGACTTCAAACATTCCAAATTGTATTAGTTATTATTGCTTCTCTCAATTATTTAAATCCCCAATTTTAAAACCAAAACGAAAAAAAATTAAAAATTCCGAAGACTTAAGATCCCGAAGGATTTCAATCTCGCCATTACATAAATTCAGAAGGTCAAAATCGGGCCTTATATAATATCTTCAATGTTTTATTAAGGATGTTTCTCTAGTGCAAAATAATTAATATTAATCGCAATGCTTTACCGTGTTAAGCAATGTAATATATAGAAAATAAAATAAGAAAAATAGTTTTATTTTTGACAAAACTTTAGATATTTTACAAAATGTAATAAAAATGTAAAAAGTTAATTTACTTCCAAAATTTCTTAAAATTTCCTCTCAACTTCAGAAACCAAAAATGAAATTGGCATACATAATCAAACATAAATTCCCTTTAATTGCGAATTTTTTCATTGCTTCATTTTATTAATTAAATTCCAATATTACGAGTAAATTGGTACAATATTTATTATGCAACAATTTTCTAATGATTAATGTGGATTCGTATTTCTTTTTCCACCCACCAACTTTTATATTTCGCAATCAAATAAATTACGTTGCTTGAGGGAAAAGTTTCCTAAATATGGAGCTACAAATATTTACTTTAGCATTTTAGTAAACATTAATAAATAATTTTACTTTCATTTTTAAATGATCTGCATTCATTTTGCATGTTTTTTTTTCTAGAAGCGTAATAGGTTGAATAAATCAGGAAAGAGGCATTGCATTTTTAGTGCAGTAAGACCGACTAAAAAAATTCAATTATGTTTAATTACTGCTACTTAAATGCTGCATGAAGAAAAACACTTTTGGATCTACGTTATGCTTATAATCTCAATTAACTTTAAATTTTATTGAAAAATTTTTCCCTTTTCATTTTCACTAATCATAAGCTCTCAGTTCTTTTGGTTCCGCGCAGTGTTCTGTAGAACACAGAAGACTACGATTTGAATGAATTTGTAGGGTGCATAGAAATAGAATAAGTTTTGAAAGTATAGAGAAAACAATCAAGATGCCATGACTGCCATCTTTTGTTTTCTGCAGAACACTGTACGGAACCAAAAGAACAAAGCTATAGTTTGGTTGACTTTTCAACTGAAACACTGTAGGTTTACACCAAATTTTATTTGAAACGATATTCATATTCAATCCAATCAAAGCATTTACTTTTCGAAAACTTAAGCGAGACAATTGAATACGCCTATATTTATAATGAACAAAGTAAAGTTGTTATTTTCATCATATTTATCTAATAAATATAACTTTAGAGCTGATTCGACTTATTTTTAATGTTTTCCACCAAAATTTAACTTAAAATTTATAACGAATTTAAGAAAGTTTATAGATATGCCAAGATTTAGTAATATTACGTATTTACGTATGTGTGCTCTTTATATACCACCTTGCATTACTACTTTTGATATCAAAGTCAAAATCGTCAAATTTTTACCAACAAAATTTAGCTAAGAAATTCTCTAGTAGTTAAATTGAAGTATTTCAGCCTGTCAATCAACCATCAACATGAGTGTCAATCACCATTGATGAATGTGTTAGCAAATGTTTGACACGTTTTGTTTTCATTAATGTAGGCAGGTACCTATATTTTGCTTGCTTCGAAATTGTAATTCGTCTTTATTTTTTTAGATTGGTTTTATGCGTCCACTCGTGTCTACTTTTTACTGCAAATGAAAGTAGCTCATCTATCAAACTCCTGCTATTTGTTTATATATAAACAAGACCATCACTTAACCACTCCCGTTTCGTTTGATGGTGCATTTATTTCTGATTCACCGTCACTAAGCATTCTTGGCATTAATATTTCCAGTAAGTTAAGCTGGACAGATCACATCTTCTCGGTTGTCAAAGAAGCATCAAAATGTCTTGGTTTTTTGAAAAGGTGTAAGAAATATTTCAGCCCATCAAATATAGCGCTCCTCTACAAGTCCTACATCAGACCTAGAATGGAATACAATTCCCATATCTGGGCCGGGGCTGGTCGCACAACGTTAGCTTCATTGGATATTGTCCAAAAGAGAGCCTGCAAGCTCATTGGCGATGTGGCAATTACTCGTCATATCGACTCGCTCGAGCACCGTCGCAATGTTGGATGCCTTTCGCTCCTTTATCGCTATATGCATGGTCAATGTTCTGATGAAATATCTAGTCTGATCCCTTGTAGAATAGTTCCTGTACGCAATACTAGCGCTGCATCCCGCGCTCATCCTTTTACCCTTCAAATTACCTTCCGCCGTACACTAAAATTCCGTGATGCTTTCTTATCCCGAACTGTGCGAATGTGGAACAGTCTACCATCTTCTGTCTTTCCTCCGGCATACAACCTGCGAAAGTTTAAGGGCGACATACATCGGCCCCTCCGCCGCTCTCCTCATATCCCTTAATCCTTTCCCCATCTCCTTCCTGCCACGCTGTGCTTTGCATCATACGGTATCCCCTGAGCTTGGCTTAATAATACAAAAAAAAAAATAAAAAATATTGCAGCGGGTTAAGATAAAGGATTGTGTTTCCGGTGTTTTGCCTCTAAATTGTGGTGTCCCTCAAGGCTCTATTCCTGGCCCTTTGTTCTTCAGCTTGTATTTAAATGCCATACTCAATGTTATTATAGACTACGAAATTCACTTTTATGCCGATAATGTGCAGGTGTATCTCATTCGACCAATTGGATTGGTGGAGGTTTGCATTGATAGGTTATATTCCGACTTGCTCAATTTTGCACGCCGAGATGATAACAATCTTTTATTATTTAATGCCTTCTATCACAGAGCAGTAATTGTGGTATCTGTATTTTTTAAATAACATACTTTTGCCCTTTTCGAATCGTGTAAAAAATCTTGACATATTCCTCAATTCTAGAAGGCAATGCTGTGATCATGTTAATGATATGACCGGTAGGATGTATGGTGGGTTTCGTCGGCTGTGTTTGTCTTGGGGAAACTTCTCTACGAACCAGCGCTCGATGCTAATTAAATCTTTGATTCTGCCGTACTTACCTAAGGCAGTCTCCTTTTCCCTCAGTTGTGCTCCTCATTTTCTACCAAACTAAATGTGGCTTTCAAGTTCAATGACTGCATAAGATTCGTTTGCTGCTTAAGGAGATTTGATTATATTTCGCAATATCTTGATCACCTACATTTAATGTAGGCTTCTGACATCTCTTCATATGCTTATCTATTCTAAAAAAACCAAGCTATTTATTTAATAATTTAGCAGTTTTAAGCTCCTCAAGGCGTTTTGACTTGCTGATACCAAACTTTCAATATTCAGTATTGGAAAACTCCTACTTTTTTAGTGCTGTACGAGCTTGGAACAACTTACCATCTGATATTCAGTATACAAGTACGTGTTGGGGGGCTATGGAGCGGATAACGCGCTGTAGCACCATTGTGGGATATACTTTTGGATGGATTTTAGGTGGACTTGGCTCTGTGTTTTCTAGTTCCTAGATGTTTTATTTTTTATTATTTTTATTTTTTATTATTTTTTCTTTTATTTGTAATCTTATATTTTAAGTAATATTTAAGTATTTTATTTCCGTTGTTTAGTAGTATGACTTTTTGAATTTAAATTTTAATTCTTAAATTTCTAATTTATTTTATTTTTTATTTCATTTCTCGAACTTTATATGAATATTTGCTTGTTTTTGATTTATTCTTTTTGGCACTTTTTGCGTACTAAAAAAAAATATTTATATTTTTGTAGTACTTTAACATAAAAAAACTATTCTATTTTATGCTATTGTCTATCGCTATTTAATTAAATCTAGATGTAGCCCGTAAATTGATACGAATTTTGGGAAAAAAACTTATCTAGCAGTTTTCGTAGGGAAGATCCCAAGAAGCTTGCAGGGAATGATATACAGTCTTCAGAAATATTGCCGGTTATGGAATTTGGTGGTCAACCTGGAAAAGTCTAAAATGACAGTTTACAAGAGGAGATAATGAAAATTGGTTATATAATGATCAGCAATCTCAGATCGTTAAAAAGTACACCTACTTGGGAATTCCTTAAGTAGGATGCTTTCATTTTTCTGTTCTTTACAAAGCGGTAACAAGTTGAAAAAACGACTATTACTTTAAAATGGAAAAACTTTATTCAGAAGGAACAAATGAAACACTTGAGTAAGCTTCAGCTATTTAGCGCCGTGTCAAGGTTGATTCAAAGTTATTGCAATTTTTTGTTAAAAGTTTATTTCGCCTACCTTAGAATATACCAAACTATGTAGGGATGTTAGACCTAGAGTTCAATCTTACATCTATTTATATTTTACCACTGAAATGCAATTTCAATTACATGTAAGACATTCTGTATAAGTATCCCTCACATAGGCTTTCTCATCAGCTAGTCTGGAAGGCTATACATAAAAAACTGACCTCATTACAATAAAAAGCTGAGTCACATAACCATGAACTGAACTTGTTTGAACAGTCGTGTGCTGATATGAAAGAAATTGTGTTAGATCTAGTTGAAAAAGAAAATGTGAAGCGCAGGCAGTTATAGCTATCAAGAGAACTGGAGAGTCACTAAAACATGACTTATACCCTAGACTGAAGTATCTTAGCGAAAATACTTACATTGGAGAGAATAGCTCCTTAAAGAAAATTAGCCTTATCAGTAAGTAGAAAGGAGGTCTTTTAAGTCTAAATGTCAACACACTTAGGCTTGGAGACGGATCGGTATGTTCGCTGTATAACCTGGACGAGGATGAAAATATATTTTCTGTATAGGAATTTATCCCATTCTAACAGCGTTCAGATTAGTGGCGTTCCGGAAACTCTGACCGAAAATGAAAAGGAAGTAATGGAAGTGTTCAATGAAAAATATAATTTTATTTATTAGATTATTTACGCTAGAAGGACCTGGAAATATCAAGATTTTCTGATAAGTAATTTAACTATTAATGTAGGTATTTTGTTTCATTTCTCTTCTGCCATATGGCAAAACAAAAAGACCCTCTTTTTATTATATTTCTTGCTTATATTTTTTAGATTGATATGTGCAACAATACTTCGCCTAAAATGACTAATTAAGTGCGGACGTAAATAACTTTAGGTTCGGAGAATCGTATTACGTGCAACAGAAAAGGACAAGCGACATCTATTAGTTCAGACAGTTAAAAACTTTAGGTTCGGAGAATCGATGTTTCTGGAATGGAATATTCGGGAAAAGGTTCTGAGCAATTTGTAGAATATAAATACAACACTTTCTAGAGCCAGGAGCGAGTCTTGTTTCAGACAGTGAAGTGTAAGCGTATAAATAGACGAAAGTGTTCTAATTGGATTGCGATAATTTGCAATTTTTGTGACTTTATAAAATTGAAGAGTAGGTATAGTGAAATAAAATATGTGTTTGAATAACGAACCTTGAAAGCCACACACACAACAATATATTGCTTACTTTACATGCGTTGCTAATCTTGGTAGACAGACTCAGTGGCCATAGTCGTTGTTTATTTATTTATTTTCTTTATATATATATTTATGAAACTAAATTATCAACATAATATAGCCATAATCCATATGAATTTTAATTATTTTATTTAATCTCATTCTTTATTTATTTATTATTATTATTTATATTTAACATTATATTTTATAATGAACTAAATTTGAATTTTTTAATAAATATATCGATAATAAAAAAAAAATTGTATAGATTTACCTAAGTATATCTTATTATTTGAAATTAATATTTATTACTATTATTATTATACAACTCTCCGACAACTAATACCTGTCATCGTGAACTGCTCCCTAAAAATTGAGAATAATTTACCTACTTGTTAAAACAGATCTAACCTTCAGAGATATTAAATAAAATAGCACGATTAATGTTAAAATTTATGTAGAAATTCAAACAACATTTTGTTCAGGGATTTCAGCTTCCAAAAAAACTATTTTCTTTATCTTAATCTTAACTGTCACTTTTTTTTCATAACAGAATTGCACAAAAAAGATATCTATTCAGAAACATGCAATAAAGGTTAAGAAGAAACTTTGGATGAAGATTCAAAATAGGAGGACAACTGGTATCAAAACAGGAAGCACAGAAGAATAAAAACTAATGTCATAACATCTGCCATGTCTTGTAATTGTAACTTTGCATCTAGACATATGTATAATTGGCCATGACACTGTATAATTTTGTTTTATATTTTCTTATGATTTTGGTTTTTAATTGCTTATATAAATTATGGGTTCAAGTGAAACAAACTAAAATTACGCTGCCCTTGAATCCATCACCATCAGAGACCTCAAAAATCGGCAGCATTCTTTTCATAAGAGCCTACTCCATATGTTCCTTCTCACTTGACTTGAAATGAAAGTAGGAACTATCGATACGAAACAAATACAAAACGAAGAGGTTCGTATACAATCTTCTGATGATCATTCTGAACGAACATTTGAAGTACCTATCTACAGATACAATATAGCTATTCATCTCGCTAATCTACTGTCCTCTTAAGCTCAAACTTGTACTGTTTGTTTATAAGTGTATAGTCTGGAAAAACGGCATCGTCACGAAATGTATGCAGTTCTTTTATATGAGTGATCTTCAGATTTGTCTGTAGAAGGCTTTCAATTTAAGCATCGCTTTTTTTTTTATATGTTACACTGAAAAATAAAAAAATTCATGCAAAAAAGAGACGTGAAAAGCCTGTTCACTTACGTACTTGAGCAATTGTCCATTTTGGCTTAGAGCAGCAAATGAAAGTATTTTTATAGCCATTCATAAACTTAAAATTATTAGAGAAAAGAGCTACACTTTCGGGACCACTTTCAAAATTTTTTGCACGACTTTTTTTTTTTCATTGTAATGACATAATCTTTACCTGTAAATGAATTTTGCTTTTATAGTGCTTTTCTTTTATTACGAGTTCTTTATGATTTTGTCGCATATACGGGTAATGTAAGTCAACTTCAGCAACAGGTTGAAGTACTTCGAAATGATCCTACTCATAATAACTCATTCGCAGGTAAAATTTATAACCAGAAAATTTTAATTTGCTTCACTTTGTTTCATACATGTCATTCCCATCACGCTTCACGCAAGATAACAAGAAAACTCTTGATTGAAATTTCTTCACGTTATTTTTTTCGCAAGTACCTAGTTATTTCTGTGAAATTTTTGTTTTATGGCGTTAGACATTATCATTAGCTTTAACACATTTCAGTGTTTTAATGAAATGACACTGTTGACTTTTTGAACTCTTAAAGTATGCGAAAGGAATAAGAAACTTAGAGGACGGATGTCATTTAATTTAAAGGTCTACAAATATTTATACTTGACATGTTATGACTAGAGAGCATCACAAACAAAGAATAGTAGTTACGGTGATACTATACAAGATTTCACCTAATTTAAATTGATATTTCAGTTGTATACCTATACAAAAGTTTTGCACTATCATCGAAGCGAAGAAAATTATTGCCAGGTCGCTAAATATAATAAGCGTGAAAGACGTGTGTAATCTCTAAAGAAATGGAATAGAAGATGAATGATTCATCTCAATTGAGCTGATTAGAGTTAGTGGCAATGGCATTATTATTTGAACAGATTGGTTTGATTATTGTATTATGAATTGGACAGCGGTAAGCTGGGTGGAACATCCCACTCACAGGTAAAATAATGAACTTATAATTATATAATAATTGACATCGGTCTTAGCTAGATTGGTATACTTATCGTGGTGCAGCCATTTGTTTAATCCTTGGTAGGAGCAGCTACAGCAAAACATAGTACAATTAAGACCTGATTAACAGCTTAACACTATTATTGAATCTGACTTTTGCTAACTGTGAATATAGCATTTTCAGATTTCATTAAACATTTTTGAGAAAGAATTAAACCTTTTCCACAAAGAATTAAACCTTCTCCATAAAGACTTATTCAAAATGCAGAAACATCGAAACTAAATTCATACACAACTAAACCAATATTTTTTTTTTCATTTCTTACAGAACTTTTAGGTGAAATTTGGTTAATTTTGGATAATGACGCGATACAAAAGACAAATGCGTTCGAGAGGTTCTTGCCACCGGTAATAATCTATGACTTCAAATTCTTCCACCATATTCACCTATGCTCATTCCGATAGAGCAAGCATTTTCAAAGATTAAAAGTGATTAAAGGTGCGAGGAGAATTCTCGCAGGTACCTAAGTATGTTGAGCACAACCTTACTTCGGTTATAGAAAGTAACGTTAGGGAGATAAATGCAAAAGATGTTGTAAATTTCATAATGAATATGAAAATTATTCTTGCTCCTGCATCGCATGGTGAACCACTTTACTAACCAAAAACTATTTACAACAAATAAAAAAATCATTTATTTAATTGTTTGTGAATTTCGTTTAATTCTTTATGGAAAAGGTTTAATTCTTTCTGAAAATGCTACTCTTTTCACATCTTCTCGCAAACAACTTCCCTTCCTACTAAGGGCATACAAATACATTAAGGATAACCCCTGGTAATTTGCAACGGGATATATATACTATAGGAGTATTCACTCTTTAATGTATCAGTGTAACCGATGTAAAAATACAACAAGAATTTACAACAAAATGTGAACTTTAGCCTTTAGCTTATTTCGAAATGTAATTATGGGAACAGGGTGATAAAATAAACCCGTAGGAGCTCTTCCCGGCCACGGAAAAAATTGATAAATTCTCAAATTTCCTAGAATTCATAGTTATCCTAGAAAAAAAAACAATTGTGAAGATCGGGTTAAAAATAGCTGAGATAAAAACTAAAGTATCTCAACTATTTATGAAAAGAACGGCCTAAATTAAGGAAATGCCGGTTTTTCATAGCATTTTATTACCGTTTTGGTTGTTTCCCAAGATGTTATTTCTACTATTACTACTTAATTATTTCAGTATAATGTCAGCGGATAAAATGAAGCCTGTTTTGTTGGGAACGTTTATTTCCAATTAGTTTTTCTGGCTAATTGTTTAGGAGAAATGTTAATAATAGTAGAACAACCTCCTTTACGGCAATCTTTGCCGCTTTTTGCTGTGATAAAATGTAAAAATTTACAATTTCGGAGGAATTTTTTTGTAAAAATGAAAAAGCTTCGTTCTCGAATAATTATGCCTATAATCGAAAAAAATCGAAAAATAATTCATAATGGGGTATATGGGATCTGGATGGGAAAAACTTTGAAATTTAGGAGTAGAAGCTCAGTGTGGAAATATCTCGAATTGAAAACCAAAACCTTCTAATAGATAGAGAATTTTGTTACTTTTAATTTCAATGCAACATTTTTTCTCTAGGGGCATCCGTTATGATGCTGGGTCCGACAAAGTGAAAAAGTGGTTTTCAGTTAAAATGTAATCAAGTTTTACAGGGTGGAAAAAATATACTATGAAGTATACTGGGTTGAAAATTTAAAAACCCCATTCGATAGAGCTCAGTGAGGGCTTTAATTGGACACCTCACATGTCATATTTGGGGTTAGAGGGGGTGGGGTAACAACCCTGTACCCCAAAATCCCCCACCCTAAATTTTTTTTCGATATATTTAATCGAATCGAAAATTCGAATTAAAAGTTCGTTTTTTGATGCGCCCCCTCACTCCGCCAGAAAGGTTTGAATTCGGACTTCAAATACTATTATTAAGTAATTTAGGGCCGAAAAAGAAAATCGATCGCACCAATTTGTTTTTCGGTGATGTTTTATTGAGTTTTCCAGAAAGTTTCATACTCTTTGATGCGCCATTACTTATGTTTTGGGTTTACAAATATGCAATACCTTTTTTTGTGGGGGAAAACCGTGCACACCCTGACATTTGCCGTTCAATCTGACCTCCTAAATACAACTATACAAGCCGGTTTACACTGCCAATTTGTGAATGTAAAAATACAAAACCCTTTTTTATATGCACAGGCCTTGTATTACTTTACTGGGTTGTAATCAAATACATCTTTTACAACGATACACTCATTGCTATAACATTGCGTGAATACCCCTTATATATATATATATAGGTACATATCTAGCTTCAAATTCAAACTAAGTCCAAAAAACTCTGGAATGAAGCCAAATCAGCTAAACATCATGGAGCATTAGAGAGAGCTGCCATTCTAGATTCAAATTCAAATTCGACTAAGTTCCAAAACCGGTTTTTTTTTAATATTTCGATAAAACGGCCTTCAAACTCTGGAAAAGCAAACATAACAGAAAGCAATATTTTTGCAATGAAAAAACTCAGTTTAGAATTCACATAATGAAACTGACATTCTAAGCATTATACAAAAATAAATCAAATACTTATACAGAACTTAGGAAAGCATTAATAACACACAAAAAGATATTCATTAAAACGGTAAAGTCCGAAAAAACAATTAGTAATCTTTTTACCAAAACCATTAACAAACTACCACGGAATATAACGTCTACAACGTGGTTGATGAAATCCTATGCAAATTTAGTTTTGTTTTAAGTTCTTTGTACCATCATTTTTTATTTATATTTGACCATAAATTTTTAAAACGATTATGGGTAAAAAAGAAAAAAAAATTATAAGCTCTTTATCAAAAGTAACTATCTCAACAAAATATTAACGAAATTCCAAATATTGTTCCTCAGATTTTGTATCCTTGAAGACGTTCAAATTAACTGACGAAAATAAAATTTTAATAAATTGCGGTAGTCATCTTACTTCAAGTTTGTGCTTCTTCCGACTTAAAGCCAAATAATTGCATGCATTCATCAAATGTTAACACGAAGGTCGTACAAATAGTAAATCTAAGATATTATATTATGCCACCTCTAAAATGCTTACAGAAATTGCGTGGTTTTTAATATTACTTCCAACTATTGCCCTTGAAATTGAGAAGAATAAAACACTTTATTGGTAGGTAATCTCTTGGGACTCCTGGGAAAGAAAATGGGATCCGATTCTGATTATAATCTCGAAAAGCATATTTTAATATATGTTATATGAGATTGAAAGGGAGGCCTTACAAGAGAGGTATCACAATTGACCCACGACCACGAGAGACGTCTAGACTTTCACTAAATAACTACAATTTATATCGAGTTTTCCGATTCTAGTCAGTATTAAAAATAAAACGAAAACTGAAACCATAAAAGAGCGAGTTTCTGACTTTTTATTTAAATCATTGTTTTAACCATCCTCAAATAAAACGACATTTAAACCTTACATAAAACATTTATTTTTTAACGTTGATGTGAAACAAATTATATTCACAATGCACACAAATAACCTATGAACTACCAAACCAACACAATTAAATAAAAGGATGATTTGATTGATGATTAAGCTAGCAGCGCAGCCAAGATTGCAAGATTGTTCACTTGCAAATTCTAAATTAATCCCTTTCATTTTGAAACGAAGTTATGAAGTATACTATTATGATATATGATAGAAGCATAGTAAAGGTGAAATATTACTTAAAGCAGGAGGCAAATCTGAAGCTCAGTCCAGGTCGTATCGTCCTATAAGTCTGACTTCATTTTTTTTAAAGCAATGGAGAAAATAGTAAAAAGACATAATAGAGATGAAGCGTTCAAGGAGCATCCACTAAGTCCCAATCAATTTGCCTTCCAAAAAGGTAAATCAACAGATCTAGCTTTACTAAACCTAATAAACGGTATAGAAAAAGCCACAACAACATAGATATCGCCATTCTGGACATTAAAGGAGCGTATGATAGCACCTCTGTTAAGCTAATAGTGTATGCACTGATCAGACATGGAGTGGATCCAACCCATAACAGATAAATTCAGACAATGCTCTCCAACAGGACAGTTAAAACACAGCTATTTGTGTCAAATACTGAAGGTTCACACCACCAGAGGATGTTCCCGAGGAGTCTGTCTCCATTGTTGTGGTACATGGCAGTTGACGACCGTTTAGTTCAACTAAGCAATCAAAGTATTGAGTCCCAAGGATATGCTGATGAGGTTTTAATCATTATCAAAAAATATGAGCGTTTGCTTTCTAGAAAACTTCAAGAAGCCCTAAGTTTTCTTCTAAACTGGTGTGCTGTACACACCAATACATAAGTATAACAGACGAAACATCAATTACACCTTTTACCAGAAGAAGCAAAATGAGGCATTAATAACCATACCTTCTTTGATATGGAGATCTCAATGTCCAAAGAATCTAAATATCTCGGGATAACTCTCAACGGCAAGCTCAGCAGGAGTAAGCGTATCGATAAGACTGTCCAGAAAAGTACACTAACCTTGTAGAACTGCAGAAAACTTCATGGCACAACATGGAACCAATGTACCCAAAAGATAACCATCATGAAGCTAAACAAGCTACAAAGGATGGTCTCTCTAAGTATAACTAGCGCAATGCGCACAACATCTCCCAGAGCTCTGGAAACATTATTGAATCACTGGCACTCAGCAACCATTCTGAGAATGAGGTTTGGTTAAATGTGTACAAAGCCGCGACAAAGTGGATATAGTGAATGGGACTCAAAAAGTCTACGCACTATATCCAAACGCATAGAAAAAAGTAAATACAATACTGGACATGATATCATACAGAGTGGTAATTTAACACTAACTCTGTCTGCCTTTCAAGATAAAGATACCAAATAAGGTGGAAATATACATAAATCTAGTAAATGAAGCCATAGTCTGGTACACCGATGGTTCGAAAATCGATAAAAAAATAGAAAAAGGAATAAATGTCGTAAATCCAAGAACAATAAACTATCAAAGCCTAGGAAAGTACGGCACGATATTCCAGACAGAGGTATATGCCATCCCTACATGTGCACACAAAAACCTCAGCCTATCCTACACTAATAAAAAAATATTTATGCATTGAAAGCCATCTCATCACCTGAGATCAAAACGAAGTTTATGTGGAAATTTATTCAAGTACTAACAAACCTTGACACAAAGAGCAACACAAGACTTCAATGGGTGCCGGGACACCCTAGAATCGATAGGAATAATAATTCAGATTAACTGGCCAAGAAAGGAGCATCAATGCCCCTCATAGGACTTAAGCTTACCACACAAAACTGGATCCAGAACCAAATAGACTAGAGATGGTCTTAAGCAGTGATAGGTTCGAGGCAAAGATTCATTAAAGGACCTTCACCAAAGAAGAGCCTGGAACTCTTAAGACTATTTAGGAATCAACTCAAAATCATTACAGTGGCCTTAACGGGACACTGCAAGCTTAACAAACATATGCATCGAATAGGCATATCTTCCAGTGATGCATATGGGTGTCTCAAAGAGGATGAAACATCGACATGCGTCTCTTGCGAATGCAAGAACATTCCACCACAAAATAGATTTCAGGCCTTTGGCTCATAGTTACTACCTAAAGTTTGCCGATCTCAAGGAAATTTCATCCAAAAATATACTTCTCTTCCTAAAGAAGTGTGGCATTGTTGGATGAACTGTAAAGGAAAGAGGTACATAAGAAGCCAATGAATGGCTACAATGCAAAGGCCACTCACGCCGATAAAACTTAATCTAATCTAATATGATAGGAACAGGAACAAGTTGATTCAGAACGTGAAAATAAATGCGTCATCCAGTCCCACAGTCAAGAATAATGAAAAATAATAAAAAAAACTGTGCTAATCCTTTAAAAAGAATTTAATTTGAACGCCAAATCAACTGCGACACCAAAGGTTGTTTTCGCCTATTTGTAGTAGGCCGAAGTAACAAATTATGTACCTTCTATAATAAAATATTTAAGTTTGAACAGTCCGTATTTAAATAATAAATTTTCTTATTAAATCAATACAAATCACGAAATATTGTCGAACCTTTTTCGAATTACGGTTTACCAGAAACTGGACACTCAAATTGCAACTAGTTCATCTAGTTCAAATAACTCATCATTTCCACGTTTGGAACATATGGAAATCCAAAAATGGCAGAGAGATTTGGCGGCAAGGATACAAACAATAAATCATCAACAAATTTCTAATGAACTTTTCAATGTAGCTCAGAATTCAGAATACTTTGACCATTAGAGGAGATGTAAAATACATAAAGCTGTATGATTATGATTTGATTGGAGTAACGTTCATAACAAGCCAATAATATGCGTTTCCTTGACTAAGGATACGTGCACAACGAGGCGAGACAATGCGAGGACAGGCGAGACAAGGCGAGACAAGGCGAGACAAGGCGAGACAAGGCGAGACAAGGCGAGACAAGGCGAGACAAGGCGAGCCAAGGCGAGACAAGGCGAGACAAGGCGAGACAAGGAGAGACAAGGCGAGCCTTAGCCCACAGCGCAATATTTTTTTGGATTTGTGTCTTGGGAATATCAAATCTTAACAAAATCTATGCAATAACAAGTTAAAAAGTTTGTAACTGACAATGCAAACAACATGACAAAAATTAGAATGGTTCACCCAACATTAAAATTAATTAGAAATCTTGATAGGCTCTGCACATATTCTAAATTTATTTTCCAAAGATATGGATACTGTGTCCAACTCAATAGAATACTTTAAAAATATAATAAAGTATTTCAGAAATCATAACTATCCTGCTGCAGGTATAGTAAGGCTTTAGTTTTACCACATGAGGTTAGCTGGAATACATTTACGAACTATCTGGAATCATATTATCAAACTGACATATTTATTTAAAGCTATACATAGTGAAAACAGATTTTAAGTCAAGAGCAATTACCTAAAGCAATAAATAAAATAGGTACACGTGATATAATCCAAAAGTTATGCCTTACGTAATTATTTACCAGTGAAAAATATCTTTTATCAATGCAATCCTTATAAAGTGCTAAATCGATGTTGCCATGCTAGGCTTTTTTTTTAGAAAAAAATAGCAATCCAAAACAGTTGCATTCTTTAGTAGGTTCACCGGTTGAATAGAGGTTAATCTTTTCAAGGAAGCGAAGTAGAAAAGGCGTCCAAGATTATGTTATGTTAATTTTATTTCTGCTCTAAGATGAGCTCTTGGTTTGATCATTTATTATTTTATACAATAATTTCTGGTTTTATGATAGCACTGAAAAATGTCATGCTTTAAGTGACATTCAAACAATGTTTTCAAAATAAAAAGCATTAACGTTTTAATCATATCAACACTACTTCTAGAATTATGTTATATTGCGTTTGGTGATTTTATTAAATAAATGCGTTTGGTGATTTTATTAAATAATCTCTTTAACTAACTTAGCATTATAGGTACCTACTATCGAAAAAACGAATTCGCTTTAAATTGTAAAAACACAAAAAAATTATTCAAAACGAACGTAAATACCAATAAAATACGTTGATTAATTTTAAAATTCCAATAATTATCAACTTATAAATATTTCAACATGTTTGGATGAAACCAGAAAATCTATTGAAATTCTTAAAATTTTACATCACTTATGTGCATTTAAAATATGGAAAACCACCATGAGAAAAATCTTAGTAATTTCTGTGTAAATGCCTTTTACCTACATGCAATAGATAATTATTGTGGTCTGAAGCGAATTATTTATTTTTATTGCACAACTAACTAGTATTTCTCATCAAATTTTAATTTACGAGATTATTATTTAATTTATTATTTTTGGGGAATACGACAACATTATTTTGAAATTTTAATATAGGAATTCATGAAAGTACAAGAATTAAGAAATGTTAATTTGAGCAAATGAAAAACTCTAGACTCAATTAAACATTTGAATATTGCGAAACACTTTTCTTATACCCTAGGCAGACGGACAAAATCAATGATCATTCATTCCTAATTGATTTTTTCAAAAATCCATTTACCCAAGGTTTTGTTGATTAAAACGAAAGTCCTGTCAATTTTTGTATGTAATTGACAGTACATTTTTAATAATTAAAATTAAAATTTAATGGTAAATCGATTTTTGAAAAATTCAATTACGAACGAATGATCATTGATTTTGCCCATCTGCCTAGTGTATAGCAAGCCAAAATTTTGTAAATATTTACTTACTTGCAAGATTTCTCAATCCAATTATACTTTTCAATAAATCTCATTAAAATTGAGAAGGATATTTGTTTTTAAAAAAAAAAAAAAACAAAAAAAAAACACAATTGAGTTGAATTCAAATTCCACTATTTCTTCCGCGATATTGAGGAGACATTTAATTCACAATTTTAGATCGAATTGTAAAATAAAGTTTCATTTTCACAAACAGAAAATTGATAAATTTATCATTCTCCTACTTAATATTTGGCAGTTAGTAAAGTTAATTAACAAATTATTGTTAATATATTAAATATGCATCAGTAAAATTGATATTTATCATAGCACTTTAATAGCTGAGGCAAAAATGTTTTTGTTTTTGTTTTCATAATACAAAATACAATTACATAATATTTGTAAGCAAATATTCAATGCTGGATCATATTCTACCGAAAGACTGATACTAAGATCCTTGATCATATTCCAATAGGGAAAATTACTTTGTTGTTCACACTGAGTACCTACCTACAGCAGGAAAGGTAATTGTGTCAACTTCATTTTTGTATATAATTATGGCAATAGACTTGAAAAGTGTTTTCAATCGACTTAATTAAATAGTATGGAATCAGAATTCACAAAATCAACATGTTGGTCAGCCATTGGCTTATTATCGGTACTTAGAAATAAATAACTGGACATCTTTACTAAACAAAATTTTGCATCTGCAATACTCAAGGACATTTATAATATCGTTGATAAATATTATAAACAGTAAATATCCAGAAATAAATCCAATAAATACTGGAAGAAACCAAAAAACTCTTCTGGCGCAAGAAAGTTGCTGCTACCGGTCTACCAAGTAAGTATTAACGAATTTACATTCTATAGTAGCGCTTTTTAAAATAAAAGTAGATCAACCAAAAGCTTATTAACATGATTTTCAGCATAATAAAATAGTTGGTTGTGCATTACATACTCAAATACTTTGGAAAAGAAAGAAAGAAATTTACGAAATTCCAGAGTAGATATACGTGACTTTTTCTGTATTCGTTTATACGAACATTCACATTGAACTACAATCTGTAAAAATATTTCACTCAACAGATTACAGAATTATAAAGATACAGAAAATGTACCATCATTCAGGGGTTCTAAAACATTTCTATCAAATACCTTCTACTAGAAATTAAAATATTTTTACCATGTAAAAAAGAAGGATTTGTGAGATCAATATTGACCATGATTTCAAGTGAATCCAATGTCTGTCAACAAAAAAAAAACTATTTAACCAAAGATCAAATATAACCGACTTGATGATCAGCATGATCATTGACTGATACCAAAGAAGAAAAAAAACACCATCTAAGTCCAATGCCACCTTTCTGTCGGGATGATACTATTTCATATCTGCTTTCACAGAAATTAATTCGTATAGGATTAAATCATACATTTTTTTGTTTCAATTTTATATAATGTAACTATTATATTTTAAAATGTGTCGTTTAAATATCTTTTAGAAAAAAATGTCTATGTTCTTGAAAGATTAAATAAATGTGTAAGTATTAATGAAAACTGACCAACATTTTTCACTTTTAAATATTAGAAGTTAAAAATGGTAAAGCTCCCTTCTGTTACATATACACATATACAAAGGATAATAAGAAAGATTTCGTAACAGATAAATTTTTAAAATATCAAAGATAAACCAAATAGCTCAGGCTTAATTATCTAACAAAGTCTACAAAAATTATAATATGACATTTACGTTAGAGAGTATTCCATTTGACACAAGCTTTCAACGACTAACATTTCCAAAAAAAAGAATGCAATTTTTTCTTATCATGGCGATATAGTAAACTATAATGGAAATGATAATATAGTAAAGAATAAAACTAGTTATGGTAAAAAAAAATGTTGCAGGTATATATGGTATAGCTTGTCTATAGAACTCAATTTTCTAAAATAGAATTGAATATCTGAAAAAAACTCCACAGTGTTTCACAACCAGCAAATTTTCTTAGGGAAGCCCTCAATTTTTTCTTAGAACTTTCTGGATATTTTTTCAATCGAATTTGTATGAATTTTTGGATGCCGACGACGGCACACATGAAAGTGTTGTAGTATCTGAAAATAACTCCATTTAGCCACTAAATGTATAAGAATTCTACCGAAACATTTTCTGTAAATTTTTAAGAAGAAATTAATGCTTATTGCATTACTAGCGTCTATGCTCATAAAAATTATTAAATTATTAGCCGCCCCCCTAGACCTGTTGTCATCCAAATGCATACAAATTCTAAAGAAAAAATATCCAATAAATATCAAGGAAAAAATTGAGGCTTTCTCTACATCCAATCGAGTCATCGTTGATTTTATATTAAGCGAGGCATTGCTGTCCATGTCCAATACTGTATACAAATTCTAAAGAAAATATTTTCAGTAAATTTCTAAAAAAAAATTTAGAGCTTCTCTACATCAGGTCCAAGCTGTGGTGCTCATGATTAGTGGAGGTCGTGTTCGTGTACAATGCGAAGTTTTAATAATTTCTCAACAGAGGTGAAATCTCGAAGATTCAACATTATTTTTCACTAAGGTCAAACTACACAATGTGCCTGAAATATCTTTGAATTATAGAAACTTTGGTAATGGTCATCACAAAATAACTTGTGGGGTTTTCTACTAATTTATTTGTTATATACCTCTAAGTCATTTCTATTGAATACATGGATCGTACATTTTTTCTTCATACAAACTTAAGGAACTCAATCCAAACTTACTAATATAGGTTGACGGACTGTGTTGATATATATTTCCTTTTGGATAGAATTAAAATTTCTATTAAATTTAATAATTATATGTAGCTGTTGTCGTTGACAAATGAAACAAAAACTATTTTCTCATAATGAAAACATAAAGCACGTCGAAATTAGATTCGATATGAATCCAACGAACATAAATTAATCATATAAGAAAAAAAAATAGGCTTTACGATTAGGCCTAAATTAAATTAACATAAAATCAATAAATTATAGTATTCGTATTAAGCAGTTTCTCACGACTAAATATATCCAAAGTAAAAGAAACTGGAAAAAAAAAGTTTTGCTAAACTTTTTGTCTTTAATAATATCCAAATGGAACAGTTAACTACTTAATTCTTTCATAATTTCAGACATTATGTTTCACCTAGTAATTAATTTTTAATAGCACACACACTTATTAAGTATTTGACTAGTTTTTTTTTTTTTATTTTAATGAACGTTTACATACCTTCAATATCTTCTCGTCAAAGTGAATAAATTGTATATGTAAGTAGTAGAAAAATTTCAAATAGTTTTAGCACTCAGTTATAAACAAAATACTTTCAAAAATTCAATTCACTTGACCGCAATAGTAACTGCAGCACATATATTCACTTAACGTTGTTTTTTCTTCTATCTTTTAAAAAGTTTTTTAAATAATTCGCATTGAATAATATCGAAAAAATTTATTCTTCCAAAATCAACAATAGCAGATAAATACAGTACGAAACTAAAAATTCACAGATTTTACGTTTTTATTTAGTGTTACTGAAGTTTTTAAATCAATTCACAGTTCACAACGAAGTCCGATCAACAACTGGGGATTATTTCTCTGTTTACTTAGATTTTGAAAAGATCTCCCCACTTGAAAGTTTTCTTGTACAGGTTTTGTACGGCCAAAAAAAGTACAAAAAATAAAACAAAGGTAAAATGAAGAGACTGAAATTATTGCTTGATGCAACCTGGTCAGACGAAAGTGGTTGATTTGTAAACATTCGTTAAGCTTGACGTCATTATACATATATTTTACCAACTCCAATTCTATCGGATAAAAGCTAAAAGCTGATTCAAGAGAAGTATGCCAAAAACCAAAGAGAAATATATTTCCCCAAGAAATTCAATCTCTTCCATTTTGTATTTATAAATTTAAGATAACTATCTTATGTCTTTACTCTAATAGAATACACTATAGGTATTGCAATACAGCATCGGTATAACATAATCTTATACACTCTGGCTGATGGTTTCTTTCTGTCTAGACTTTCAAGTTGTTTTATAGTAATACGGCACGAGTATGCGATTATGCAGCATGAATGCGGTATCATGGCTTCAAGTTAAGTCTTGTAATGAAAAGTATTACATAAGTGGTCCGAAATCGAATGCCCTTAGGGTCGTTAGCATTAGCACTGACTTGAGTCCAATAGCAGGTGATTGATCAAATTAAAAATAATGTCGGATCAAGTGAAATTTGGAGTTGATCAACAGGTTCTCATCCTTGAGAAATTGTTGGATGAAATATTGGATTCCTTGACCTTTGTTGTAAATTGTAATGGGAGACGTACTAATACTTTACGTTTTACAAAATATTTGGAGAAATTTTTTTGCAATTTTTTTATCTCTATTAATTGCAAATATTTATCAAATAAGAAAAATATCATGTTTTACACTCTTAAAAGATGTGTGGGAAAATTTGTAAAATTTTAAGCATTATTAGCTAAACACATAATCCAAGGATGATACAAATCGTATTATCGTAATTATTTAAAGTGATTTAAGATACGAAAATGAAAAGTTGAAAAAAAAATGAAGCCTACGAATTATTTATTAAATAATTTGGTTTTTTTTTTTTTTGTAGAAACATAGCAAAATTAAGACGACTGTAAATACCTAATCTATGAAGAAACAAATAAAACACGTATGTAAAACAAGTTAGAAATTAGACAAATTCTTATGGTACCCTTTAGATGAATGCCCTTATGTAAAATCGTATGGTAGCGATCTGTGCAAGTTTGATTTTTGAAGTGGCTTTTCGGATATATTTCTAAAACTGTTCGTCGGACAGTAAAAATGATTATAACCAATTTTATAGGATTTCGTATTCTGAAGAAGTTTTTTCTACGATAAAAAAGTCTAGGACTGTTCGTTTTCACAGCATATATGTAAAAAATATAACGTTTTATATGGCAACACTAATTTTTTTAATTTTATTTATTATTTTTAAGTAAAACGCGTAATACCACATTTCAGCTCTCTAGGTCAGCGTGTTTTAAGGTAGTGCCCAAATATATTGCGAAAAACGAAATTTTTGTATAGCAATCCAATGAAGAAGTTGCTCAATTGGTAACTTAAATTTCCTTTTTGTCCTTTTATACATTTTTCAATACGAATTTCTGGCAAACTATTTGTAGCAAAATAATGATTTATATCTTAAATCAGTTATGACAACCGGATGTTTGAGAGTATCCCTGAGTTTCGATAGAAAAAATCCCTAGAATTCCCTAAATAATTGGCTTAACTCTAATTTACATAAAAGTAACAAGGATCTTCAAAGATAAAATAAACAATCTCCTGTACATTTGATACAGTACAACGAAAAAATTTAGAAAATATGGACGTTATGGACATATGAAATTTTGGCACTTTTTGTATATTATGTAAAAGGCTTTGCTAGGGAAGAATACAAATTTAAAAATATCCGGAACTTGGCCAGATTTTGCTTATGTCTACCTTATTCAATGTCTTAATCGAAGCGTACATATATTATTTGTTTAATTGATATAGAGACAGAAAATAAAAACTAAATAGGGTCACAAACTTCGAGCATTTAAGAAATTCAAATAATAATTGTTGCAATAATTTCACCGTAACAGATGAGCATAAAAACTTAATGCGAAAATTTTCCCTGTACAAAACTAATTTAATTAGCAATATTATTTAATTAAAAGTCAACGATGTACATTTTCCTGGACCAAATTGAAGTTATTTTTGTTATTGTTGGTAGTCTTCGTCTGACCAAGCTGCATATCTTTTACATCATGAAATATTTCCTTTGATAAGGCTGACAAATGATCAACAATTGAAAATGCTACATTATCCTACGCGGCTGCAAAAAAAAAACAATTATTACCGTTATGTTCCAGAGCAATGATTTTTTAGAGAAGAACAAATAATCTGGATTCTCTTGCGCCCACCAACTCTGAAAATAGTCACCGGAAGATATGAACCTGTACTCTGTGGATTGGTACAAGGCGCGATCCGACTAGTCATGCGCTGGGCCACCGATTACGGGCTGAGCATCAATCCACTGAAAACTGACTAATGCCTATTCACCATGAAAAGGAATATCCCCAGTTTAAATCTACCCCTGATTGGCTCCACACGCTTGGAATTAAAGGACAGGGTGAAATACCTAGGTATTATTCTAGACAAAAAGTTAAACTGGAAACCACACCTCGAAGACAGAGCGAACAAAGCTCTTAGAGTGTTCGCAATGTGCCGTAGAGCAGTAGGGAAGAAGTGGGGACTCAAACCGCGGATGATTCTATGGATATACACAAGTGTCATTCAACCCATGTTAACCTACGGTTCAGCGGTATGGTGGAAAGCAATGGATCTCGCCAACCATCGCAAGATGCTGGAGAAGATTCAAAGGCTGTGCCTTCTCAGCGCAAGCGGCGCTTTTAAGTCAACTAGCACCCGGGCTCTGGAGGTCATCCAGTGCAAATACATATCAAGCAGAGGGTGTCGACTACAGCGCTAAGGCTGCATCTTAACCTCGGCTGGCTTTATGGGAGAACAGGGGTTCCACATGAATCCATTTATGAGTTCGTGCAGTCTATCGCACCTGGCATTGACAGAGATAGCGACTACCTCCTCGAGACTATGCTGGAAAGTAATTTTGAACATAGAATTCCATCCAGGGCAGAATGGGAATCACATTCCGTGTTTCAACAATTGACAAACCTAATTATAATATATACTGATGGTTCTAAGTCCGATGAAGGCACCGGAGCGGGAGTTTTCTGTGAAGAGCCTGAAATTGAGTTCTCCATTCACCTTGAAAACCACTGAGAATGAGGAGATAGCCATCTGCTCGGACAGCCAAGCAGCTGTCAAAGCTTTGTCTAAACCCTTTATAACCTCCAAATTATTAATGGAGTGCAAAACCACCCTGAATTTTCTTTCTCGGAATAACAGGATGATGGTGCAGTGGGTGCCGGGGCACAGCAACATCAGCGGGAATGAAAGGGCAGACGAACTTGCTCGTCTTGGAGCAGCCCCAGAGGAACCTGCCTCTATAGTCGGGATTGCACCAAAGCACCTTGTCTCAATCATTTCAAGCTGGGCTGACCGCCAACACAGTCGCCTTTGGTTAGAAGATCCCACGGGTAGGACAACAAAGGAACTGTAGGGTACACCAAACTTAAATCATACGAATAAGCTCCTAAAACTCAACAAGCCAACCCTGAAAACTCTGGTGTCCATTCTCACTGGCCATTCCTCTCTCAGGGGCCACCTCACACTGAAATTTATAAGAGCGTCCGGTTGGGACCTATGAGCGATCGCTCATGGGGCTGGAGGGTGAACAATGGGCCTTGACTTGGCCTTCGTTCGGGGGACCTGAAAGGGGTCCCAAACCTCATAAATCAATCAATCAATCAAACTCTGAAAATATCCGGGGTTTTTTTTCCAGAACGATAATTCCTTCTGCCTTGATAGTTTTTTCCCACATCATACTCAGATGAAAAGCCTTGTATTATTAGTTAGTATCCTTCAAACAAGACTGTCCTGAACAGTATCAATAGCCTCTTTAATATTGCGTCAGCAACTGGTTTAACTTTCTCCAAACTCAAGAATTCAAAATCTTGCAGTACAAAAAGGTCTAGCTGATCCTAGACTTAAACTAACAAAAGGCTAAAAAATAATAATGTGGATTATTTTGGAGATCGTTTAGAATTTCTGTTACCTCATTACCTCAAAACTCGTGGTACAGAAGAAGATGTCAGTTCTTGTATAAACAAATCGAGATAGCATTGATAATGAACTCGAGAGAAATGGGAATTATAACAAAATTACATGATTGTAAAATCTCCAATATAAATGCAGTCTTACTAAATCCATGTAAAACTTACCAAAAGTTCACTAATTCCATAACCTTCGCGGCCGTCCCGCAGCACCCTCCAGCTCTGGAAGACAGGTAGACTTCCGAATTAGTTATCAACGATTTTTAGAGTAGTAGGATAAAGCATAGTACTAAGGTCCGCGCTAAGCTAAATTTTGTATGAAAATTTAGCAAGCTAAAAGATATTGGCGAAAATTTATCCTGAATTTTAGCAACAGCGGTACTATAAGATCAACGCGCTAAATTTGCCTTTGGATTTTGATTAGAGATGGCACCACCAGTATCTCTCCAAAAAATGTTGCTCAGTTTATCCGCCCGGGCCATGTTTAGCGTGCTAAAAATATTTATTGTCAGAGTTCTGAGATTTGAAAAATTTGTTGACCGGATTTTTGTAGTTAAAGTAGTTTTGCACGTCTTTGTTGTAAGTACGTATGAATTGAATTTCTTCTCGTGGCCGTATTTTCAATATCATTGTTATTTTTTTTTTTTATTGTATACATTATTATTCCGTAAAAAAATTGCAAAATTCTTCTTCTTTTTGTTTTTAATATATCTTTTCTCTGAGTCTCCGCTGTCATATTTTAGCTGTTAAAGAACGGCGCGATATTGGAGACCCGCTAAAATCTAGTTTAACGCCGACCTTAGTACTAGGCTTCAGATCGAAAATTTTGTTTATGAAATGGCGTAAGCATTTTGATCGCCAGCTCTCCGTCTATTAGTATACCTTATGATTTCATCTAGGAGGATATAAAAAGTAAGTTATTTTGTTGGAAGTTTTTAAAGAGCAATCTTTTTTCGCAGTTTCCTATGGGCTGTTTATACTGTGACAAAAA
This sequence comes from Dioctria linearis, assembly GCA_963930735.1. Classification (NCBI taxonomy): domain Eukaryota; kingdom Metazoa; phylum Arthropoda; class Insecta; order Diptera; family Asilidae; genus Dioctria; species Dioctria linearis. Next base: position 325,611,780 of record OZ005740.1, on the reverse strand, counting down.
TCTGTCTCCTAAGCATCTTAGTCCGGTGACACACGATGATACACACGCGATACACCGAAATAAAAACTGGTTTTCTTAGCACTATTTTAAAACATTTTCGTGTATACCTCAATTTAGAGCAGAGGGTTACACTCGGATGATACACGAGTGTTTTATTACATATGCATGCGTGTACTCGGTTTGTGTTCGTATAGAACATATGGAAATGGCTGATACACACTCGATACAAAAACCGGTTTTACGTCGTGTCTAGTCTCGAGTGTGTATCATCGTGTGTCACGGGACTAACGAGTACTAAACCATTACTCAGCTCTATCACAGTTGCGGATCTAGCATTGAAATCAGGGGGGTCATCCTACAAATTAAATTGAGCAAACAAAAAAAAAACATCCAGCGCCGTAAGTCGCTTAGCTCAAATTAAATTGAGCAAATAAAACTCCAGCGCCGTAATTCGCTTACATTAGCCACCGCAGTACTATAGTGAGGTACTAGGAAGGCTGGATGATATGTCATTCTTAAGTATACTTTTTTTTACAAAAAGTCATTTTTTTAATAGAATAGTAGTTTAGGGTGCAAACAGCAGGAGTCATTTAAACCAAACTTTTCTCAGATTTAAGTTTTACACACTGGAATATATAATATGGACTGCTCGATATGCTATTTCAATAAATTTTAATAAAACCTTTCGAATTTCTGTTGAGTATCTATGAATATATTGCCTTTGGCAAAACACTTTTTATCACTAATTAACCCAAATAATTAATAATTAAAAACATTTATTTCGAAGAAGCCACTTATTTATTTGTTGTTTACAGTTCTCTCTCAGTTGATACCTGGCGCTTAGACCAAAAGAGAACGCTATATAGAATTGAGCTCACTTTATGCAGTGTATTTCTATTAACATAGTCAGTCCATATTATACATGTCAGTGGTTTTACATAAGAACACTGCAAATATTTTAGAATGTTAGGAGTTAGAACTAAGTTAGGGACCTGATGTGAAAGTGAAGGAGTCTGTTTCATGGTTTGGGAAGTGTTTTTCGAGGGTTTTGGATCATCCAAAGTTGGGGTCCGAAAGTCAAATTCTGAGAAAAACCTATACACATACATTACATGCATACAATAATATTCATTGATATATATTTTGATTTTTTTAAGTTTTGAAATAAAAAACTTTTTGAAGTTGAATTATATAAATAAAAAAAATATAAAATAATAAATATATATTATCAAATAGCTCAATTAATTAAATATTTTTTTCTTCAAATTTAAGGGTGGGGATGCGGGGGCGTGACCCCACGAGCCCCCCCCCCTGAATTCTCCACTGCTCCATCATGTTTAAAATACACCAGATGTTGTAGACAAAACCATGTATTTAAAAAAAAAAACAATTAATAATTAATATAATTTACTAACTTTTTCCCAAGATAGAAGAGAATTTGATGAACCACCTTTGATTTGTTATACCTATTTACTACCGACCTATTAACATTTTCTCCAGTCTAGTAGTATTACGTGCTATTCTTGATATTAATTTCCTCTTAATTTTTTATACAATTCTATTCCAGCATTTTCTTACTTCTTCCTATACATAACTGGAAGATATGAAGTATGCCCTCTTTAAGATATACAGTTAATAAATAATCTCATTTGGAATTTGAATTAAATTTATGGAAAATGTTAAAAATTTAAAATAGACTTACTATACTTCATTCATAAAATTATTAAGACATTACTGATTGGACCTTACGAAGTATTGACCTCCTCTGCTTCCATGGTGCTTCGTATATTTTATATATTCATAATCTGATTATGAATTTACTATTAAATTTATAATAATGGGATGTAAACATATGAACAGCTCCTAAAAAACAAAGTAAACATACAATTACTTAACTTTATAGCGTCGTCAAGTTAAAAAATGTCTAAATGGACTTTAAATGAAGAAGAACCGGTAAAGCCGCCAGGTTATATGTATAGAAATTCAACCTAATCTAGTCTAATCCATAGAAGATATCATTCGAGCAATCGATCAAAACATAAACAAGCTAAATGAGCCACATCTAATATTTTGAATATTATTTGGCAATATTTATGCAAAAATTATGAACACAAATAACATATCTTGTCGGAAATGAGTGAATCATTCTGTGATCATAATTGTTTTTTTTTCCAAAGAGTTGAATAGCCTACAATACCTTGTTCCAATTGTTTTCTTTTGGTAGTTTATGATCTTGCACTTAATTTTCTCTTCCTCAATGGAATTTCTTCAAAACTGGAACATTTTTTGTTGACTTACAAGTAAGTACTTAGGTAAATGCTTGGTGATAGGTCCCTCCTAAGAAACAAGTCCATTGTCATTGAAGCCTTGTCCCTTATTTCGCATATTAATTGACTCTGGCTAGCAGCAGGTTTTGTGTTAATTTCAAGTCGGTTTTTACATTAAAATCACTACTGGATTCGACCGATGCGACACGGGGCCGCGTAAATTAAGCCGATTTCATGCAATTTATATTGACATTGCATATATCATTGTAAGCTACAGTGAAGAACAATTTAAGGCTTCTGGTCTGGAAAATACTTGTACTGACTACTGATTTCAGTTATGTAAGTTTTTAAATTCGAAAAAAAGGTAAATAAAAAACAGTTAAACTCTCACTTTTAATAACCACTTAAAGATAAAAGAAAAACATTTCTTTTTGATGCTAGTTTTATTTGTTTTTGTTTTCAGAAGCGTTCTTTGAATTTTTTTTTATTAGCGACCAGTACAATAGTTTTTTTTTTCTATATTATTAGTAATAATAACAAAGTTTTATTCCAGGTAAGTATACACAAGCCAAATAATATTTTTTATGAATACAATCTAAAATATTATTGGTGTTAGATAATTAGTGACAAGAGAAGAGTAATAGCATAAGGAACATAGCCAAGCCAAAGGAAATTAAATTATACAAGTAAATAAGGTAGAATTGGTCTAAGACCAAATCTTCTGAAACTCTAGATGACTGCCCGTATGTCATTTGTATTGTCACCCAGCTATGCAAGTTTGGTTTCTGAAGTAGTTTTCGCATATATTTCTAGAACGGTTCGTCGGACAGAAAAAATGATTAGAAACAATTTTATAGGATTTTATTTTCTGAAAAAGTTGTCCGTACATTAAAATCGTATAGGATTTATCGTTTTCGCAGTACCTATACATAAAAATCATAAATTTTTATATGGCAACACCAAGAAGGGGTTGCCCGATTTAGTCCAATTTTGAAATTATATTTACTATTTTTATCAAAATACTATATACAAAATATCAGATCTCGACGTTCACATAGGAGTATTTACTATAAAAACTTGGCCAAAAGTCAATTTTTACAAGTAGCACCAATACATATAATTTTCATTCTATGATGGAGCGGAATGCATGGCGAACATTAGACCGTACCTGTTATCTGTACTGGAGGGAGGAGACGCGTGACAGAGTCAATCGAAACTCGACGCGCTTGCGAATTACACGTAGCTCACTTATTGTTCTACCTTATTATTATTCGAAAATAACGGTGTATTTTAAGTTTTTATAGTGAATGTTGTTGAATTATTCATTATGGAGCACTCAAAACGAGGTATGTATTTTTTAAATTCATATACTTTAAATGTAAAACTATTTTGTTACAAATTATAAAAATACGTATTTTTTGTTATCAAATTAATATTTCTCGAGTCAAATTGTTATAGTTATTAATGTTATCGGATAATGTTATTTACATAGTTAGAAAATATAAAGGTCCTATTTTATTAAACAAAACAAAAAGTTTGCGGATTTTTGCGGACAGCAGTTTTATAGCCATTTATACATACAGCAATTCTATACCGAAACGATAAAAATTATCCGATTGTCCGATTGTCCGATTTCGATCAAACTTTCAGAATTAGTTAAATACTAAAAAATATTCGACCAGTATTTTTTTTGTTTAGCCTGCCGACCTCAGATTTGGGATACAGGGTGACTCAAATATTAGAAGAATTCAATTCAACTTCTGCATATGACATACATATGTGGTATCAGGTCATCAAACAGAAAATATTATATATACCAGGTCAACTTTGTTATAGCCATAAAATATTCTCAGTTTTCACTAAATATTTCCTTCTCGTTCTTACCTCAAATAGGGACATATTACTATCCCACTTCCATCAGTTTTAATTACAATTTACATGCAGTAGGTATATGGTAGCTAGGTAAATAAAAATGTAGCACGTGATGATTCTAGGGATTGAGATTAAGATAGTTTGAATGCAATGTGTCTTCTTTGAATTTTATCTCCTAAACTAAGAGGCTGAACATCCACAGTGAAAACATTAAAATTTGAGTCACCCTGTATCCAACACCTGAGCTCGGCGGGCTAAACAAAAAAATACTGGTCCAATATTGTTTAAATACTTATCTAATACTGAAAGTTTCACCGAAATACGAGAGGATCGGGGTCGATGGGTATGGAATTACTGCATAATAACATATTATAATAGGAGGAAACTAATAAATATCAACCTGTTTTGTTTTGTTCTCAGAATCGTCTGGAATGAAAGTGTATACAAGAAAGCAATTATATGATGTCATGCAAACACAAAAAGAAGCAAATATGAACAAAAAGCTAGAATTTTTGGAAAAATATTTGCTCAGTGGAGATCAATATTTGGAAAATGAATGCAAAAAATTTAAGATGAAAATAAATAAACTTGAAATTCAATTCAAAAGGAGATGGGAAAAATCACACATAAAAAATTATATTTTCTTAAAAAATAATGAAAATTGGCGTAAAAAACTCTTGAATTACCGATTGCAACCAAAAGACCTGGACGACCAATTAAATCGTTTCAAGAATCAAGCTCGCGAAACAAAAGACGGAAGACGCAAAGTGTCCGTGAAGATTTGGATACTGAAGTATTAACACATGCCACTAAAATGAAACTTCGAGCTTCTGGAAATATTGAAGCGGCAAAAGTCCGACTAGAGAAAATCATGGCGAAATAAACCTCCAACATTTATTGAACCATACAGTCATACGACTACTATTTTATTTAGAAGAATTAGTTGAGACCCTAAGTGAAGATGAGTGCAATTCTTTAGAGCTACTCTCGAAATGGGAATGTGATGGCTCGCAGCAGGTTCAATACAAACAAAAGATTGTTAAGAGTGCAGATTCAGATGGTAATGTATTTCAAAGCTCTTTTGTACCTTTACGATTGATCTGTGGCTCGGAAAATAAAAAAATTATTTGGCAAAACCCCACACCATCATCTCTGAGATATTGTCGCCCAATTAGAATGGTATTTACTAAGGAAACCACGGATATAATAAAGGATGAGATAAATTATATCGAGACTAAAATTGTGTCTCTAAATAAAACAAAACTTGTAAAACGTCCATCTTTAGAGGTGAAACATACTTTAACGATGACTATGGTTGATGGTAAAATATGTAATGCTGCAACCAATACAAAATCAACCATGAAATGCTTTATTTGTGGTGCCAATTCAAAAGATTTTAACGATTTATCAAAACCGAATGAAGTAAATGAAAGCACTTTACGTTATGGATTATCGATTTTACATGCGCGTATTCGATTCTTTGAGAACATACTTCATTTATCATATAAACTCCCTGTTGAAAAGTGGCAACTTAGAACGCAGACTGATAAAGACACAGTCAAGGAAATGAAGGCATTAATTCGAAAAGAATTCAAAGATAAGATGAGTCTCATTGTAGATTTTCCTAAACCTGGCTTTGGAAACACCAATGACGGTAATACAAGTCGTAGTTCCGATCCACTTATTGCTAGTATGAGACCAAGACCTAAAAAAACAACCAAAAACTTTAATAGAGAGTCCCTTTATCACGGAGTCGACTTTAAGTGAAGATGATGTTGAATGCTCATATGATGAAATGAACGAGGAGTCAGATGGAGAATCTTCAGCAGACGAAGAGTGGACAGCATTACCGTAATAATTAATAATATCGATTGAAAGCTATTTCATATTTTTTTAATTGGTAGATGCTCTACATTTTTGACAAATAAATTATATTATTTAAGTAAATAGTGATTTTTAATCCCAGTTTGCGCACAAAATATTATTTAAAATGCATAAATTGTCAATCAGTCTTGCTTGCAGGCCATTAAGATCAAAAAAAATGTTGGCCAAATTTTCACGGTAAATACTCCTGACGCGTTCTCAAGTAGTGTCCAAATATGTAGTGAAAAACGAAATTTTTGTATGGCAAACTTAATTTTGTTCAAGAAAGAATTTTTTGGGATTCTCTGCACCGATGAGTGTAAGGTTTTCTGCTGATATGAAACGCTTCTTCTTCTTCTTCCTTTTTTTCTTTTTTATTTTTCAGTCCACTGCGTGGGGTATACAGGCTCGATTCGCTTCGATTGAATCTGTTTCTTTAAAAAAAAAATTTAAAAATTTTTTAATAAATAAAAAAAAAAGTTGTTTTTTCTATTTTTCTCAAACTTTTCATTTCTTTCTTCTTTTTTTCATTTTTTTCATTTGTTTTTCAAATCACCCAATTTCGCTATTTGGGACCTGTTGATGAGTCAAACCAAGACTTGAAACTTGTCACCAAAAATTAATGGGTTGTGTGATGAAATAACAAATTAGAACATTTTCTAGCTTTTGCTATAAACCGGAGAATCCCAAAAAATTCTTTCTTGAACAAAATTAAGTTTAACCCGGTAAAAAGTCCAAAAGAGTAATCTTTTTATTTGTATGGCAACGTACGAAGGAGTTACTCGATTCTTCCCATTTTCGAACATAATTTTACTTTTTTTTTCTAAAGGCCATAAGCAAAATTTCAGTTGTCCAGGTACACGCGGACAGACAGACGTACATACCAAAATCAAAATAACTTTTAATTTTATGCTTGGGTGTGCAATCCATTTTGCTGTACCATCATTATCTCTAGGTGTTACAAATGGAATGACAAACTTAGTATGCCCTTTAGATTTCATCTAGGGTATAAAAATTAACAATATACAAAACAGAGAAGAAAAGCCAGAGAGCGAGAGAGTGATATCATTACTTCAATGAAAATGTTACGTTATACATATGAGTCCTTATAAGCATCCTGAACTGTGCACCAATAGTAGGTTACTTGACCGCTTGAATTTTAAAAGGAAGACTATTCCATAAGTAAGCGATTTGGGCAAGGTAAGAACTTCCCATAACTGTTTTATTAAAACGAGGTATCATAAATTCTTATTCAACTGCGATGTTGTAAACTTAAAATATCCCTAAGATATTTATTTTATTTTAATGAAAGAAGTTAGACATAAATAGCAGCGTCTTCATTTCAGATAAGTCGAAGACCGAAAATAAATCGAATGCAATCATTGAAACTCGCCTGCAACTTACGGTCCTTTAGCTATAAATAGAAGCTTAACCACAAAATCTATCATGACTTCAAATTGCTTTTTGTTGTAATTTTTACACTAAAAAGGAAAAAAAATTAATTTAATTTATAAAAAACTATTGAATTTTATGTTTTAATGAACAACTTAAAAAGCCACCATAAAATTTATCTTTTCCCGCTTGCATTTTCCTTTTTCGACAATAGTCACTTTAAACGAAATCATAATACCATTTTTGTGTTGTAACGCCATTTCTTATTTAAAGTGACAACGATAATAAGGGTGTAGTGTAAGTTTCAAGGATTGCAGGAGAAAAATCAACTTCAATATTATCTTTAATGAAGATGTGATTCAGACAGCTATGGCCTCTCTTGTACACCCTACTAAATATCAAGGGAATCATTTCCCAAGTAACATTGGAGGTTGAATTCGTTATCATTGAGGGCCATTTGGGCTATTTTTGTTAAAATTATGTAAACTAGACTTACAATTTTAACCTGACAAGTCACTCTCCTCTGAAGTAAATTAAGAAGAAAATATTAAATTAAGCCTTCAAAATAATTTTAACTTTGTAATTAATTTTTAGGGAAATATAACGTATAATAATTCCTTTTTAATTTACCTCATACGAATAAAGAAAAACAAGGAAATAATTAAGGAATACATCCTAAACCTGAGGCAAATTTATTTATTTTTTACCTAAATTTGATTTAACTTCGAAGTCAAATTTAAGAAAATGTATAAACTTTGAAGTTGGATCTATTCCCAAATTCTAGGTAGTATAACATAAATATTCTCTGAATAATTTCCTATTGTATTTGCACTCAAACTCGCAAGGAAGTTAACCTCAAGGCAAATTGGACTAATACGGTACGTTAAGCGAATTTCCTAATAGTTGAAAATACGCGTTTCTGCCAAACAAGAAATTTAATTCACCATAAGTGAATGTGTTAAAAGTGTTTTTTGATGCAGACTTATTGTGAAATAATTAAATAAAACGCATACAGGTAATATGGTTGGTAGGTAATTGTGCTCGAAAAGTTAAGCAATATCTTCTGATTATTGTTTAAAAGTTAAACGTACTTTGAAATTACAAATCAACCTTTAATTTAGATAAATCATAAGCTGATTTATATTCAAGTGTAGAAGTACCATCAGCTTTGGTGACATCTTTGATTTTAAAGGATCTATGAATAGCGCCCATTATTATTTGAAAAATTATTTCCATATTTATTAATAAAATTTTTATCGTTTCAAAATTGACCGCTTAGAATCTAAGTGATTTATTTTTATATATTTTATTGCAATATTTTTCATTATCATTAACCTATAAGGGAAAATATACACACACAATTGTTATACGCTAGAGGAATTCTAAGTTTGTCATTAGGTTTGTAACACCTAGAAATAATGATGGTAAAGCAAAATGGATTGGACGCATAATATTAAAAGTTATTTTGATTTATACATGTTCGTCCGTCCGTCCGTCCGTCCGTCCCTCTAACTGTCCTCACGATAATTCAAGAAAGCGTGTGCTTAGAGACCTGAAATTTTTCAAAGGGGCTTTTAAAATAAAAAGTAAAGTCAAGTTCGAAAATGGGACAAATCGGGTAGCTCCTTCGTAGAGTTAATAATAATAATAATAATATATATTTCTGGAAGAGTACAACAATATAATACAATCTTTTCAAATATGTACTTAAGCTATAATGCTAGTAGAATTAGGTTTAATGAGTAATTAAAAGATAAACAATTACTTTGGCATATTTCTGTAGTAAAAAGAGAGAAAAGAAAGAAGATGGTTAAATAGAAAAGAAAAAGATAAACAAAAATACAATGTAAATTGAAGCAGAAAAAAAATATAATAAAAACATATTATTTATGGATGATTATTTAAATAGTTAAAAAGTCTCTTCTTGAATATCCCAGTAGTGCCCAACCTTTGAATATCAGAAGGTATATTATTCCATGTACGAACAACATGGGCGAAGAAGGAACGACGTCCTATTGCAGTGTTACTGCGCGGCAATATTTTGTTATGACGAGGCGAGCTTAGGAATTTTAATTTTTCATACAAATAACTGGGCTCTTTTGAGTATACTATTTTGTGTAATAATGTTAGTGCTATTTGAAGCAAATAGGAATCTATTGAACAACCCAGGAGAGATTCGCGATATGGGGACACATGGTCAAACCTTCGTAAGCCAAACACAAACCTGGTGCAATTATTGAAAGCAACATTCAGCCTATTCAGACATATAAAATCCAAGGAGGAGTATACAATACTACCATAAGTAAAGTGAGGGACTAATAATGCCTTGACAAGTTTCATACGTAACTGTGAAGATAGTAAGTTAGCCGATATTCGAAGCTGTCGCAGGCCTCCATAAACCTTACCAATAAGACTTGCAATAAGACTTGCAGCTTAGGTTGGAATTAAGATAAACACCTAAATTTTTAACTTTTTGCTCGTATGGTAAAATAATATCATTCAGTATTATCGGTGGTAATTCGGAAGTATCCACTGTAGCTCTGGATATGAAAATGCAATTAGATTTTTTGGGATTAAGTTTGAGTCCCACAGATATTGACCACTCAGAAATTCTGCTTAAATCTGAATTGAGTTGATATACATACGCTTCAGTGATTCCCATGGACCACTTACATACAGTTGGACATCATCTGCGTACATGTGTATTTTAGATACTCTAATATGATTTGGTAGATCATTAATGAACAAAGTAAATAAAAGTGGATCCAGTATTTATCCTTGAGGGACCCCAAATTTGACGCGTAATTTGCTAGAGATAAAACTTGATATAAACTGAACTGCAGAAGACGAGAATCTAAACTGTGAACACAGCTTACGAAGCAAAAGTGTGTGATGTATACTATCAAATGCTTTAGAGAAATCGAGTAATGCCAGAATTGAAAAATTATTATTATCAAGCGAGTCACGTATATCAGAGGTTACCTTCAGAAAGCCGTTTCACAGCTACGATACGCTCGGAAGCCGGACTGCATGTCTATTATGAGGTTTTTACCTACAGAATATGCCATCATCTGTGTAGACATTATTTTCTCTAGGACCTTGGACAAGTAGCACAATAAGCTAATAGGTCGAAAGTCCTCAGGAACCTCAGGATATGTCTTTTTAGGCATTGCAATTACTAAGCCATTCTTCCAAGCCTCAGGGAAGGTTGAAGTAGTTAAACATGTATTGAGAATGTGAACTACATAAGGCATAAGGTAATAGCATTTTCAAAAATCTGGGGGACATATTATCGGACCCAGTAGCGTCTGATTTAATGGATTTAATTGCCAAGTGCACTTCAAATGCATTTACAGAATGGAAACTAAAGCCTTCATGCACCTCACAAGTACTACTCATCATATTATCAGGAGTATTTAGCGTGTTTGCTGAGGGGCCAAAAATTCAGCTTATCTGGATCAAAGTCTGCTTTCAACTCATTATTGCCGCATATTCCGATATATCTCAGATTGCGCCATAGTTTGCCTGTAGGAAGATTAGTATCAAGCAGTAAGACTTTCTATAGTTTTGTGATGCCGATACTGACGATGGAGATACTCGCGCTCAGTAATCCACGGCAAAATGTCTGTTGAGAAACAAGGGCACCCATTAGGCTTAAAAACTCGTTTACGAATGGGAGCATACTTATCATACAAATAGGATATACAGGAATTGAAAACAAATACTTGTGCATCAACTGAACCGGAGAGATATATCTGCCGCCAGTTTAACATCATACAGTCCTGAACCAAAGCTACAGCATTAATACGTTTAAAGTCAAGAAAAAATAACGTTTTACGTGTATCTGAAGGTCTCATGGTTAGGTCAAAGCTAAGAAAAGAATATTGTGGTCTAAGAAGCTCGGTGTGCTTAATTGATTCTGAAACAGAATAATAGTTTCACTTGTAGATAAAAAGATATCAAGTAAGGGCGGATTACTAGTCCGAAAAAAAGTCGGGAGCTCATTAATTATGCCATACAAACATTTCGTTCCTCACTATATATTTTGACACTACCTGAGACAGCTGAGCATAGGGTTGTAAATACAATTTCAAAAATGTGCTAAATCGTGCAAGCCCTTCTTGGTGTTGCCATATAAAAATTTAGGAACTGTGAAAACCATAAGTTCTATACTATTTTAATGTACCGAAAAGTTCTTCAGAATATAAAATCCTATAAAATTGTTTATAATAATTTTTTCTGTCCGACGAACCGTTATAGAAATATATGCGAAGAACCACTTCAAAACTCAAACTTACACAGAAATGACATACGAGTATTCATCTAGGGTATCGTAAGAATTGGTCTTAGAACAATTCTAGCTTTTTTACTTGTTATAAAATGAAATTTCTTCTATATTAACACAAACGTTAACATGAATTAAACTAGGTAGAAAATATGTCGTGATTAAGTAAAATTTACGCAAACTCAACATGAAATTTACGTTCAATTTACCAAATCATGGAAATATGCCCTATTGGGAAATATTCCTCAATTTCCCTAATATTTACGTCGATACGATGTCTAAATATTAGGTAATCTCAACATAATCACAAATTAGTTGCTGCCCTAATTTAGGTCGACGTAAATTCGACCTAAAAATTAGAAAATTTTGACTGGGTTTAAAAACCGATGAAGTACGATCTAAAATATTTATATCCCCAATATGAGCATATCTTATCATTGTTGATGAAAATAATTAATTGAGCCCTAAAATATCATGCATTGTACATTATTGTGACAATACATACTGTTTAACCTATTTTTCAATATTGGTTGTCCTAACTTTATCCATAGATTATTTTGATAAAATACGAAAACATTAAATTCGGTGAAATCAGCCCTAATTAAGACCAAAACGTTTACGTATTCAAAACTTTTCTACCATGAAATGACGATCTCAGCTTAATTGACGTAAAATTATGTAATATAAAAAAAACGCGAAAACTTACTTTTGGTAAAATTTACTATAGCGAACCTTCCAAAAGCTCAGCCGCATCGGTATGTACTGACAGATTTGTGATGTGATATATATGTAATAGAAATGTGCTTTGCCGCCTCGCTAGCGGTATAACTTTAAGACTTTTTAATGCTGTTTCATTTTACCTCCATATAATCACTTCTAGGTGTCTCCCAGCAATTCGTTGGAAACGCTCAATTCTTCAACGGATGGCAAAACTAATTAGAAAATCCTACCCCTTGGACAATTTTTTTGTTTTTTTTTCATATGAAAATATCAAATCGCGAGACAAATTTTCTTTTTAAAAATAAGCGAGGTTGGTTATAAACATACTGTCTTAAAAATGAAAAATCCAAACATAATCGTACTTTATACGTGCCTTAATATAAATTGTGAAGCTGCATAAATACTCGCATAGTAACTAATAGATTTAAAAAATCGCCTATCAAATTATTACGAAAATCTTCATCGAGTAAATTTACATGCCCATAGGAATCAGTGCCTAACGAGTTTCTGCAATATCGACGCGACTACTGTGGTGCTTGGTGTATTACTACACTTGAATAAGATGTAATTAATTCCGCTGTGAAAAAAGTGAATGAAAGTGAAAACCTGATGTAAAGGGCTGAAAACTGTGACGATCAATAACTATATAATATAGATATGTACATAGTTAATGTATTTACATGCTAAAGTATGCTATACTGATCGAAATTTCACAGAACTAATTAAGGTACCTATATACTTAAAGGCCATCTTGGATGATAAATCTGCGTATGGAGCCTCATCGATATCGCGAAATTTATCTTTTAAGACCAGCAATGAAATATGATAAAAATCGTCACGTTTCTTTTTGCTCCATGCTTGATCACTTGTTATGGTACTCAAAACAATAAATATTAGGATCATCAAAATTGCATAAGGTCATCATACAAGTTACGGTATGATGCGCAACACAGCACATTCCATGATCATGTTTCACTTTGTTTTGATAATTTTATGATTATAATTTTGCTCTTGTGTGGTGCAAATTTTCACAAGAAATTTGTTTAATTAATAGCGCCCAGAGTTTGAATTAATATTTTTGCGAGTAATTTATCACAACAAAAAATTTTTGAAATGAATAATTTACAATTGTGTAATTATTGTGTAGTAGTTTATGGAATACTATTACTACTTTTGTATACTAGGGAAATTGTTTCGCCCCGAAAATCATTTAATGTGCATATTCAATGCGTATTGTTTGCGAAAAATATAGTTTTGCTCTGCATTTTTTAATTATAGAAATTTGATAAGGACTGATTCAGAGAAAAACCAACCACCTATGAAAGATGAAATGAACTTTTTTGTGTATTATCAACTAAGTTTAATTAAACGATTACTTAATCATCTATACATTATTCACAACGGATATGATATAACTACTATACATGCTATAAAATTGGTGAACTTTTTGTCTTATGTTCTTCATTAAATTTTGCACAGACGTGAATCGGACGCTCTTTTATAATGCCTTTTAGAAGTGTATATGTTAGAGGATCGTTTTTTTTCTTAATTTTCTTTTAATATTAACCCAATCACTTTCGATTGGGCTTAGTTACGGACAATTTGGAAGATTCGCTTCCTTGGGTACTGCGTGTATACATTTGGGATCGTAAAATCTATCACATTTATGCAGTAGAGGCAAGTTGCTAAATCTGGTCAAAAGAAATCTTTCTAAAGAACGGAAGAAGGCGCTTCTAAAGACACTCCTTAACGTACACATCCGTATTGGTTATGCCTGGTGATAATTTCTGGCCACATGTAAATGTCACGCTTGCCAAATTGAGTATTTACCGGGAAATTCAATGCACCGACGATTCTTAAACTTGAAATCTGTTAGTACGTTTACATGAATACTTGAGTACTTGACTTGAACTCCACTGGAAACTCAAGTAGGGTTTTTGGTTGAATTAATTCCAATTACTTGACTTGAAATTTATTTGAAGTGACATTTTACCGTTGACAACTCTGTTCAATACATAATTGCTGATTTTTAGATAAATATCTTGAGAAAAGTGCTAAAAATCACAGCCTGAATTATCAACAATAATCTTCTTCTTGTTCCTATTTGTCATTTTCATATCTCGCACAAGTGAAAAATTTTCAAGTACTGAAGTTGCGTTTACATGAATTTTTTCAAGTAAATCGAACAAAATTTTGTGATTTCCTTGACTCAAGTATACTTGAAGTCAATGCGCGTTTACATGATATTTTGATTATTTGATCTCTACTTGAAGTATACTTCAAGTATTCATGTAAACGTACTGTGTGTCACCCGTCTTTTTTGCCACATAAAATTCTTGCTCTGGAAGGTGGTTGAAGTCCGCTTTCAACTAAATTGGGATTTCGTTTGAAGTTGTCTAACACTTCTCTGGTTCAACTAAATTGGGATTTCGTTTGAAGTTGTCTAACACTTCTCTGGCAAATTTTTGGTCTACCGATCCTGATTTTCTTTCTGAGCAGGACTTTCTCTGCACACTACAAGATTTCCGAAATTTACTGAGAACATTTTTAATGGTCACCTTCGGGAATCTTCAACTTTTTCACTAAGCCTCTTTTTCTTTTTATTTTCCCGTGGAAAGAATTAATTCGCGACATTCCTCATGGCTGACTTCCATTTTCACTGCATAAGAACTGAATGGTTTGCAATTATAAGTACACACATTTTTATAGGTGCAATCTTACCAACCTTCCAATGGCGTAACAAGTACGGGGCGGCTGGGGCGGACCATCTGGGTCACCACAATAGAGGGACATTAAATTTTTTGAAAAAAAAATCGCATATTTTGGTGAATTACAAATGTTTACCCAAAAATCATTGTAAGTAGCTGTTAATTCTAATAAAAAGGCCAATTAGCTCAATTTTCACAACTGACTCTATAGTTCCAATTTCAAAAAGCCATACTCTCCTTCGATACGTCATACTGGAAAGATCATTCGTTTCAGTTCATTAGTCATTTATTGATTTTAGGTGTGATAGGCGATCAGAGATAAACATACTGATGAGATCGTTGGATCGAAAAGCTCGATTTTTCTGCATTTTCAATGCATGTTGTAAATTCATTGAAATTATTTTCAATGAATTTCAATCTACTATAAACGAGAAATCGCCCACCAACTAAACGCAAAATTGCAGAAGATATCACGAAAATGATAATGGGGAAGTTGACAAAAGATGGTTTAGATATCAAAAACTACCGAGGCCAAAGTTATAACAACAGCAGCTTATTCTGGATGTTTATCCGAAAGCTGAATAATTTGTTGATTGCACAAACCATTCTCTCAACTTCGCTGACCTTCATGCGGCGAAAGCTAAAGTCAACTTCTTCGCTTTCTTCGGGACACTTGGAGTGCGTTCCTAAACATAGCCACAATTACGACTAATCTGTCGACTGCGACTTGATAAGTCGAAGTTGACGCTGAGGTTAAATTTGTAATTAAATTAAAGCTTCAACTGCTTAAACAAACCAGAAGTCAAGAGTTCTGGGATGGAACTGAAGTTGGCTGCAGCCAACATCAACTTGGCAGTTTGAACAAAGCTTAGTTTCAGTCGCAGTCACAATTGAAGTCGAAGTTGTAATTGTATCTTGCCACATGCATTTACCATTTGTGCTAAGTCGTAGTCGACTGATCAGTCATAATTGTAATTAAGGCCTTATGTCAGCTGAGTTGACCTTTGTGCGTTCCGAGACATCTGAAGTTGACTGAGATAGTCAACTATCCCTGACTGTGCTCTGAACTGCTATCTATCTATCTGTTTGGTGCGCTGTTACAAACCTTTCGTGAAATTTATAATTTTAATTTTAAAATGAACGGGGAGGTAATTGGAGTTGTAGAACTGAATGGAGAAAAGTTCATTCTGGTTCAACATGAAAGTGATATCTTAATTGTATTTATTTTAAATAGTTATATTTTATAAAAGACGTTTTGTTCTAAGCTCCCGTTTACTGAGGATTTATGTTTAAATTGGGAAGAGTTGGTTACATAGTTCAACAAATCCTGCGTGTCATTTAAAAGTTTAAGTTATGCCTCTTTTGTCGTGCATGCAAGCCGCACTTGTACCCTGCAAGAAATCGATTCGAAAGCAAATCGTAAAATCGAAATATTATATCGAGACGAAATCCGATAGCAAATCGTGTTCAGTACCGAAAATGATGAAAAAGGAACGCTATATCGAATCGGTATGACGATTCGATAGTGAGTTATTCTCTCGAACCAATTTCGAATCAATCTAGAAGACTTTGTATGCCTAAGTACTTCAGCACGCATTCGATTTTTTCTGCTAGTCGTTTTCAAATCGCATGGGCAAAACAGAAATAATATACATTTTCGAGTCGTTTTAGAATAGAATGGGAAAAGTGGAAATAATATAATTATTAGAAACAAATTATTGAATATATCCTTAATTTAGGAGCAAATACAAAATTTAGGTAAAATGAAAAAAAAACATAATTCACTTTTTGTGAGTTTCTCCATCTGAAAAAAAGAAAAGACATTGGTTTACAAAATTAAGCATATTTAATTATATTTAATTTGTTTCCATAATAAACTAGATCAAATCTGAATATTTAACAATTTTTATAGATAGTTTTGCAGGAATAGCATTAATTTTTTTTTTTTTTATATATATAATTTTAGACCACGAAAGTTATAAAGGAGTAAACATACATACTTATCATTCTTGCCAGTCCTGTATTTTATTTTTTTTTTTTGTTCAAGCAATCGTTGACATATTGAAAATGCTTCATTGCAGATTTGTCAAAAGTCTCCTCAGAGATATTAGGAAATTTTCGATGGAAAGTTAAACTTGCATTATCAAGCATACAAATGGATAAATCATCAATTGATTTATTTTACATTTGTATCAACTTGGAATATCCTTCAGTCGATAGACCATTGGAGATTGATTTATATTGCAATTCAAGTCTCCGAAAATGTACAGAAAAAAGAGCTAAAAACTAAACAGTTATCTCAGAGTAATAAAAATTTAAGAAACAAATCTCGGAAAGGTTAAAAATGTGAAGAAATTAGCAAGAGATTATAAGAGAAAATTCTACAAAAGTACAAGACGCAACTAAACGAAACAACATTTGTATGATACACAATAAAGTAACAACAGCCAAAGAGGGGCAATTACCAATATAAACACAACAACAGCAAATCTATTGATGAAACCTACTTCTTTTTGTCCGCTATCAAAAGTAGGCTCGCACCACTTACCATTAGATTTTAGGCTTAAGATTTGTCAAACTATAGTAAAATTCATATGGGTGATTTTGAAAGATTGAATAATTTTTTTCGAAGGCTCAGACTTCTGTTATTACGAAGGATATTGATCAATCCTTCAGCTGATTTTATGATATAATTAGTAAGGAAATTCGAATTTTTGTCCTTATTAAATAAAATATAAGTACCAGGTAGGATATCTTTATCCTAAATAAAATGGAGTTACGTTAAATTTAAATCGATTAGTCACAATAAAATATGTGTGAAACTGTTCTCTTCATAATTTGCAACTGTCTACTCGAGGCAAGACAATTTACTGCACTTATCTTCACTTAGTTCACATCAAAATTACAGTTGTTTTAACATAATATCTGCAAGTATCTTCTACAGTGGTCTCCAATATATCTACTTGATAAATTAGATTGTAATAAAATTCCTGGCCCTGATGGAATGCTAAATTTGATTTTCAAAAAATTTTCTCGCATAATTTCTGAACTGATACGTAATTTATTTAACCTATCAGTTCCCAAAAATATTTTCCCTCAAATCTTAAAGAATAGTTTTGATATGATATCTCGATTTATGAATCTGGTGATCCTCGACTCATTACTAACTATCGGCCTATATCAATATCTAACAACCTTGCTCTCTCATCTTCGAAAGAATTGCCGATCCGATTGCCAACTTTTCTATCATGCTAAAGCACATATCTGTGATTTTTTTCCTGAAAGTTCAGTCACTACCAATCTTGTAATTTTTAGTGGCACTATAGCAAGCCATTTACATGCCATTTACACCGACTTCTCGAAGGGATTTGACGAAAAATTTCTCATAAACATGTTCTTTTCAAAACGGCACAACTTGAATTCCATAAAAATACAATTTTTTTAGTGTTTTCCTTCGTAATTAATAGAAGTAGCGTCGATCTCCTTATTGGCCTCCGATCTGTTCTTATAAACAGCTGTATGGCGTTCCCCAAGGCTAAGCCCTCGGTCCACGCATTTTTTTTTTTTACTTACATTAACGATTTACACACGTTTATCGACTGAGCGCCTAGTCTATGCCGACGATGCCTTTGAAGGAACATGAAGAATCTTGAAGATTTGTATAACGAGAATTCTTTGGAAATAAACATCAATAAATGTAAAGTTATGTCTTTCTCTAGGAAACGTAAGTTCAATTTCAATTTCAGTTAAAAAATAATAGTATTACTATTTCCCGTGTGAATGAAATAAATGACTTGAACATTACATGTCATTATAAGCTTACCTTCGCTTCCCATATTTCAGCCATAACATCCAAAACGTTTAGGTTAATCGGGTTTATTTTGCACATATACAGGTCATTTGAATGCTACACGTCATACAAAGGGTTTTCCAATAAGAGGTGTTATTTTGATATTAAAAAAAAAATGCCATTTTTTGAGATAAATGATCGGATCTTTATAAGCCTTAAGACCCAAATCTTTATGCAAAATACGGTGTAATGACGTTTGTGGAATGCCTACTTCCAAAGAACTTCACTTTCGGCTACAGCAGCAATATTCTCGGCTGTTCTTGAGCGACGTGCACGGGTTTTATTCTTCACATCACTAACTTGTCCCGACAGCTCGAATTTTTCTACCAATTTCTGTATTGCGGTCCGACAAGGTGCTTCACGTCGACCCAAAAATGTTCGAGTTTTACGAACCGTCTCTGCCACATTTTCACCATTTTTATAGTGAATTTTAATAATTTCAATGCGTTGTTGAATCGTGTATCGTTCCATTTTTATTAATGGCGTAGTTTCTACTTGTCAAATGTCAAAAAATGACAGCTCCAAAAGTGACATCTACCGAAGTAGCGGGCTAATTAAAATAACACCTCTTATTGGAAAAACCTTTATTATTCTTTTTAATTTGAAGTATCTTAGAATATTCATATCAGGTGTGGAACCTATTTTACTCATGTTATTCTGACCAAATCGAGTCAATTCAGAGAAAATTTTCCAGACTCTTGTTGTTTAAATTCAATAATATTTCGCTTGAATATGCCGAAGGGGTCAATAATTTTAATTTAATATCCTTGGTTAATCGTAGAGCCTACCATATTTATATTTTCGTTTTAAGACGGTAAGCTGTTTATTTGATGGCCTTACCATACTGTCCAGGGTTGAGTTTAGTTTGCATTTCAAGGAATATGCTTCAGACTGCCCTCTCGCAGATCCAACGTCAAGGAAAAGTCGCCTATCTCCAGAATTTTAAAATCATATAATTTGAACTTCATTGTATTGATATCTTTAATACCAACCTGCCGACATTTAAAAGACAATCAATGAGATGAGGCATTCTATTTAAATATCTCACCGGCTACTTGTTCCTTAACATTTTGACTTTTGCTCTTTTTGCGTTTTTTATTATTTATTTATTCAGTATTTTTCACGTAGATTTAATATTATACATATTCCATTTTTTTACTTAATTTTAGTTAGTTTTTATTTTGGTTCTTGTAGATTAATTCCTTTCTAACCTCAATATGAATTATGTTCTTTCTTTTTTATATAATCTTTATTATTTAATCAGTACGGTAGTGTGATACTAGACTCTGTCTGTTTCCACTATCGTTATAACTTCTCAAATAAATAAATAAATAAAAAGGATACTCCGATGAAATTTACAAAAACAAAGAACGAGTACCAGAAAATCAGACACAAGACATGTATTAGAGCAGGACAAAATGCAACAAGAACCCGCCGTCCCAGAGAAAAGTCATAACCAAACATAATAGTAATAAATATGATGGCGCCGTACGAATTCTTACTCAAATTCTAACACGACAACAATGCTATTCAATGGGAAATTAACGACCCACTAAGGCTCAAATCTGATGTAGAATAAGGAGTAGTAAGGTACCCACCTCTCCATACAAAGTGCATTTTGTGACGTAGGGACAGTACTAGTGGTACCCAACCGGAGTGGTTTTATGGGGACTTGTTCCCACCGTCCATAAGGTCTTGTTGTGGGAGGAGCTAGATAGACACGTCCTGCTTCCACATGGTAAGTGGCAAGAAAAAATGGGGTAAGCCTTGTTGTTGGGGTGGTTGGCTGAAGTGCTACAGGGAATAGGTGAACACCAAGACCGTTTGCACATCGAAAGACCAAAACGCTGAACCGAAAGCTCACTTTTCTACCCCGCAACAGCGAATATTTCCAATTAAACTTTATTAAAAAGCCGAAAAATTGTTATTTTTTCATTATTCGTAAGAAATTATTAATTTTTTACTTTGTGTTGCAAGAAAAGCACTTTTCAATGTTTTCGTTGTAAAAAATTAACAATCTCAATAATGAAAAAATAAGAATTTTTCGACCCTTCAGTTAAGTTTAATTGGAAATATTCGCTGTTGGGGGGTAGAAAAGTGAGCTTTTGGTTTTCGTCTTTCGATGTACAAATGGCCTAATAAAACAACTATAAACCATCGGCTACGCAGAGAAAATCGCCCTATTAGTCCGCTTATTCAGCGATACGCAGGAAACATGTGGAATGCAGGAATGCCGCATGATACATGCTCTTTCAATTGAAATTAAAATTAGCAACATAAAGCATGCGTCATTATCGCACATGCCACAATCTGACTAGTATCGCTAAGACAATCGTCTGTGTCATCATTCGACAATATTAATCCTGTCAAATATTGTCGTCCAGGATCCGATAGTTAGTGGATCGCAAGAGAAATATTTATTTACGAATGAATGCAAGGAAGTAAGCCAGAATTGGTCTGTAAGATCACCCCTCTGTGATAGTTTGATTATTAAAATGGCTTTTTGCATTTATTTCTAGAACAGTTCTTCACGACAGTAAGAATGGTTATAACCCATTTCATAGGATTTTATATTCTGAGGAACCTTTTAGTACGATAAAAAAGCCAGTATACGTGAAACAGCACAGTTTTTGTATGGATATACCAAAAGCAGTTGCCAAATTAAGCCTATTTTTAAAATAGTACTTACTATTTCTATGAAAACGCTGTATTCAAAATTTCAGCTCTCTACGTCAACTCGTTTTCCGACAGGGTCCAAACATATGGTGAAAAACGATATTTTTGTATGGCAACTCTACGAAGGAGATACCCGATTTGTCTCATTTTCCAATTTGAATCTAAAATTTTTTTAGAAAGACCTTGTGCAAAATTTCCGATCTCAAAGTGAACGCGTTCTCGAGTTATCATGAGGAGAGACAGGCAAACGAACGGACGTACAGACAGACAAGCAAAAATTAAACATAACTTTTAACATTATGCGTACGTATCCAACCTATTTTGCTATGAGTAGTGAACATAATCTTCTTTCAGTGATCAAAGATAGCCTGCAACAAATCACACATAACAACTGTTATGATATATGTTATGATCAACCGTTGAAAATTCAGATGTATTGCAGATTATATATGCAACCAAAATTTGGGAAAAAATTGTATGAAATGCTTACTTTAGTTGAAATAAAATATTTTAAATATAAATTGGTTAAGAGTTTAAATATATTTGCTAAAAGTTTAAGTTTTATTGTTAACAGTTAAAACTCATTCGTTAAGGGTTTAAATATATTTGTTAAGGGTTTAAAATCATTTTTTCAAGGTTTAAATTTATTTGTTAAGGGTTTAAAATCATTTGTTCAAGGTTTAAATTTATTTGTTAAAGGTTTAAAAACATTTGTTCAAGGCGTAAATTTATTTGCTTAAAGTTTAAACTCATTTGTTAATGGTTTAAATAAATCTGAGAATGCTACATTTCATATCGAATTTTAGAAGCCCAAGCCTTAAACTTAAATGGTCTCACACTATGTACCTACCCAAAATACGATTCTTCTTTTTCAATATTTTCTTCATCTAAATCTAGCGAAAAATTTCACTAATGCACCAGAAAGGTAGAAGGGTAGATAATTCACTTCAACTAATGATCTCTTTAAGTTCCAATCTGCAAGGACCCTCGTGTGAAAATGTTTCCAGGGGAAATCAAGGCCATCCTGGAAGTGGAAAAGTACCAATCCTTTCAACTCAGATTGTACTGGCATGCCTTGTGAAATCCCTTTGTTACCCCCAAGCTGATATGGGAGTGGAAAACCATCCTGAATTCCATTTCTCGGTGAAATGAGGTACTCGTCCTATGGGTACCATACCAGGTCACAGCAATATACATATGTAAACTATGTATGCACTAAAACATCTCATCTCTAATAGCTTGACTTGGACTGACTATCAATACAGTGGGTTTGGACTAAACTCACACGGGTAGAACTAACTATAAACGAACTGTGAGAAGCCTAACCCAAGTTCAGCAGAAAAGCTACTGGCATTTAGCAAGCCAATACTGAGAGCAATCTGCAAATTCTTACAGCACACTTTCTTTTCTCAGGGCTCACCTATATAGGATGGGACTTGTTGACAATGCTGTATGCAGATGTTGCGGAGAGCGACCGGCTGGGATTTATGAACAATAACTCTCTGATCGCTGGTCGAAAAGTTCAATCATTTTTTTGCATTTAAAATGCATTTTGTAAATTTATAAATAAAAGGAGTCATTTCCAATCCCAAGTCTCTTCTTCTTCTAGAAATCCCTTAACCTCCGGCATGAGTGCAAAATTGATTCAGACCACCCTGTATAACTTTACTTTAATTTAGTTTGGCGGTTGGTACCAACTCTGTCTATCGGGGGAGATAAAACTATAATTAAATTAAATTATTATTAAACGGGTGGTGAATGCAGCCGCAAACAACATTTTTTATTTATTGCAAATTAGAAAATTAATTTCATTTTTTTTGCTTTATTTATATATAAATTACATAAAAATCAAATTTGCATAACTCTTAATTAAACCAAAACTACTCCAATCAAGGATTTTTAACTTTTGTATTTCAAATTTAAAGCCAACTTTAGTACATTTAACTGGTATAAAATACTTATACTTCTTTTTTCTTAACCAGCACAAACTTCATGGCAATCTATGTTTCAACGAACGCATGTCATTGATGTTTGTATGGCCTTACGAATATGAACATCAACTTTTCTCTCTCTATCCTTGTCTTAACATTGCAGCTAGCTAAATACTTTTTGAAAGATCGCGGGTCTGCATGTGAATAGCAGTCGCGACACTCAGGAAAAATTTTCAAAATTGTTGCTATATTTTAGTGTTTTCATATTATTTTAACTGAGCAAGTATATTATGGCCGATCTGGATGATTTTTTTGCGAAAAAAGATAAGAAAAAAGCGAAACCGAAGAAATTTCTTACGGCAGAAGAGCTTGCTAAGAATTTGGAGGACACGTCAAAGCGCAGTGCAGAACCCCCAAAACCGAAAAAGGAACGCCCGGCCTCGTCGGCTGGTGGTGGTGAAGGTGATGATTCCAGTAATTCTGAACAGGTAATTTGTCTTAAAGTATTTTTAAGTAAAATGGTAAATAACTTAACCTAAATTATCTATATTAAAGAGACATGAAGATGAATGGAAGGAGTTCGAAGAAGAGGAACGTAAAGATTATAGCGGGTTGAAAATTGCCCAGCTAACAATATCTGAGGAAGAGCAAAATAATTCAGGACAAGACGGTGATGGTCAACATGACGGTTCTAGTGATGGTGAAGGCAACATTGGTGGTTCGGAAAGAAAACCATCAGGCCCTTGGAAAAAGGTCGTGCCCGCTGAAGATGTTACACAAATTCCAATTCCAGTTGAACGTGAACGTGAACGTGAACCAGCAGAAAAACCACCTAGTAAATATATCAGTCCAGCATTTCGTAATCAGGTAGGAAAAGAATAACCTTGAGAAAGATTGGTTGTGACCATGTTCCGTGCTTTTATAGCCAATTCAGCGGCCTCTGAAAACTCGTATGCGGGGTGCCCCTGATATCACAAATGAGGAGTATTTTCCAACTTTAGGTGCTGCACGACCGGAAGAACAACGTAAAAAGAAAAACGAACCAGCTTTTGAGGAAGTTCGACATGGGAGCAGAGTGACTCGAATTCAAGAGGTACAAAGTGCTCCGGTATCGGTAGGAAATCGATTTAGATCTTTGGCTGAAGACGATAGCTAGAGCAAATTTTTGCAAGGCTGTGGATTCCGTGGATATTTGTCGGGGTCAAATTTAAATTATTTTCGAAGAAAATCTGAATTGGATTCAATAAGTGAAAAATTGAAAATACTTGGTCGCAATTAAAGAAATTCATTGAATGTTTACACAGAAATTTCGTTTTCATTTTGTAAAAACAACCGCTTTTCTGAGGACAAAAACGATGTGCTGTGGCAGTGCAACTTTTCAATTTTGTTGTTTAAAATTATGTTAAAATCAAGAGGTTTGTTTTTGTTACAGATTCAGAACTGCAAGTATTAGTCAAGTCCTGCATACGATTCATGACCCTTTTATAAATACTCAAATGAAATGAAGGAGCCATCTCTCAAGAACAAAGAAATGTCCTGTTACTATTATTTCTTAGGATTAACACCGTCATTAAAATAAACTATTATTGCGGACATGATGAATGAATTGATAAAAGTATTAAGCACTCTGGTTTTCCAGTCTTATACGGGTCATTGATTTGAATACGAGTAAAATGGTGTTGGCTTACTACAATTTCAGTATCAATTGAACTCAGGGATAAAAATTACAAATCAACATACAACACTCGCTGTTTCTTATGTGCGGGTGATCGAAAACTTCCACTAACTTTTCACCAAATTTAAAACTAGTATTTCAGTTAATTTCTACCCAATCTAAAATATCGCGTACAAAGCAACCGAATACATCGTTCCGAACTACTTCAGGATTTTCATCGAGTTAACACGATTCAAGAAGCCGAGGAAGTTCCATTCATTTTATAACGCAGGAAACCATTTTTAAAGGAATATTCCTCCCCTGGTAGACAACGTTTAGTTTTTTTTAGAACGAGAACGTCGATCTTGATGTTGAACCAATTCTCATGAATGAAACTAATAATTGATAAAAGTGTAGGACACCTCACCTTTCCCTAATAGAGAACTTTAGTCCAGCTATTCATAAAATTTGATTGAATGTAGGTTTCATGGATGGTGGAGCTTTTGTACAAAATTTCATGGGAATGGAAGAGTGCGTCGGAGTAAATCTTTCTTTTACTCTGAGCTCTCCATGGAGCCTATAGATACAGCTTCATCCAGCTATTATCCAGGAACATCACAAATTGAGTACGCAAAGAACTTTAATTTAAGGTCATAAAGGCAAACGCAAGAGAATAATATAAACAAGAAAGTTTTTCAATATGAATGTGTTTCCGTTATAATTAACAATAAACAATAAAATCTGCTTCTTACGTCAACATCATGACCACTCTTGCGATACCTCGATTCAGAAAATCGATAGCAGGTAACAGTGCACTTCGCAGCAGACAGTAACAGCAGTGTTGGAATTGATAGCCGACAGCAGTCGTCTAAAAAAGTTTGAATTTATTTGTATGCTTGGACTTCTAACAATATTGCTATGAACGGAGGTAAGCATGCAGTTTTTCTCAATTTATTTATTCGACTACTTTTGCATTTTTAGTGACCGTCCAAATAGTATATACTTTTGGCTGACAATGCGTTTCTTTTAATTGGATGGATTGAAAAAAGTTTGAGACCCCTGAGGTAGAGCATAGCCCAGGACAAGGTCTATTGCTCAACCTCCAAACTTATCAGCAATTGCTCATATGTCCCAACCGGACGCTCTTATAAAGCTTAGTATTGTTCCCCAACCCACGTGAACAGGCTTTATGCAGTTCCTTTAATTAGTAACTCACAGAAAGATGATTGAAGTGCTATCGACTACCTCATATGACAAATTCTCTTACGTAATCAAGTTTTTAGTGTAAATTAGAATATGGCAGAAGAGATATTATTCTAATTAACTTTGTCATAAGCTTCTGACTAACATAATGGAACCGTCTACTTAATTTCGGAAACTACTTGTAAGTCTGTTAATCTCTTTGACTTAGACCACTTAGACACTTAGACCATCGATGGTCCATTGTGATGTCACCTCTTCGGGACCCTACCTGGAGATGATTGGTCAATTTAGAGGGGGGCGGGTGGTTTGCGTTAAAACCAGCGACAAGAGTTAATGAGCTTTACTAGGCCCCAATCTGTCTGTTCTCTCCAATTCGCGGAAAAAGTAACTGCCATACGTGTTCTACGTTTGGAAGGTTATAACATTTACAGCAGATGTTGAATGCTCTCAATGCTCTCCTCGTCCATACAGCGTGATTGAATGCTAATATCCCCTGCAGTAAGGTTCCGAACATCATTACGATTCCTCATTAGCAGAACTCCTGTTTTCCTGGACACATCTTGGAACATAGATGTCTTGAAATCGCACGTGTGGCTTGTTCTGCCAATTTGCGATTAGCCAGTTTGCAGGCTTGTAGTAAATCTAGAGTTTATCAAATTTGTTATTCGAAATAGATGCCTTGACAAAAATTAATTTGGACAAAGCTGCACTGAATTAGCTACAGCGGAAACTCTAAATAAAATAAATAATTATTTGGATGGAAGATATTATGTGGGGGCACTATATGTCGACGTAACAAAAGCATTTGATATAGTTCACCATGGTTTGATGCTGGATTTTCTGAACGTGCTTGGGATACTAGGTGCAGTGAATAAATTATTGAGGAGTTACCTAACAGGATATGAAGTGAAAACTAGAGTTAATGTAGCGAACGTGTAGCTTTCCTAAGGGATCGATACTGGGACCACTACTTTATTTTGCTATACATAAATAATATAACTGACCTATATGGAGAGTATCATGTATTTGCGGATGATACTAATATAATATGCACTACTAATAAAAAAAAGATTTGATTACAGCCTTTGAAGATATTCAGAATAGAAACGAATATATATTTCAATAGGATACTATGTCATATGGCTCGGAAGACTAAAATCTGCTTTCAACAACACAACAATTTTCAACAACTGGCCTGCTAAAACTCCAGATTTGAACCCTATCGAAAATCTCTGGGATCGCATCAATATGAAAATTCACAAAACTCATGTTTGCAATATCCATGAACTTTGAACAGCTGTAGAAAAGGCTTGGAACGAAAGTCGTCTATTCCAAGAAGACTGAAGAACATAATAAAAAATAAAGGAGATAAATTAAGATAATATATGTTCTTGTTTTAATTCAAAATTTTAAGTGACTGATTTATGTATATTAAACCCTAGTGACATTTGTTACCCGGTAATCAAACAATTTTTGAAATATTTTCCTCTGCTCACTTTCTTTACACTACTGTATGTAAGCTGTTAATGCAAAACATCTTGAAAATATTATAAATAATGACTTAAAGAGATTTAATGAATGGACTGTTTGTAACAAGTTTAAATAAACGAGAACACGACTAAATAAATGATATTTAAGCAAAAAACAAAGCTGTATAAAAAGCTTATACATGCCAAAAACAAAAATTCATATTTTTAACCTAAGGTACTTCGTATTCTCATAATTTCACATAAATCTTAACTCAAGATTTTCTGTCTGGAATTTATTTGTATTTTCCTGGACATCAAATTCCTACACTATCTGATGATACGCGTCATATTACATTTCAGTCTGGAAATTATTTCACAAACAGTTCAACTGCCATGTCAGCAATTTTATCGTGAGAATATGAAGTACTGCAGGTACCAAATTATATAAATAGTGTAATTATATAAATAGTGTAATTATAATTATGAAATTAATTCGCCTATTAGCATTGCAATTAAGAGTGTCCCCACCTGTGGTAAGACCTCTTAACTTTAAAAAAAATTAATAAAGTTAGTAGTTTTCTTTAAATTCTACTGTTGAGTCAACAAAAGCAGATATTAATATTATCATCAAAATAGAACGGAAAATATACAGAGAACCTGTGAAATTAGCTAGATAGGACTACAAATTGACGATAATTTAAATTGAAAGCAGCATATAAGAATATTAGGGAAAATATGTCCCAATGTTCACAAAGGTTGAGAGCGCTGATGTAAAACTTTTAATAAATTAGTCTTTAAAAACATTCTATGGATTGCCATAGGACACAGCCTCTCAATTAGTCAATCGATGCACAAGGCAATTTACGCTGGGACAAATCGAAAAGGCGTAGTTTTTAAGATATTATACAAAAACGTTAGATGAAATTAAGAAGTTGAATTGCATTCGGATATACATGAATACATGACCAGTAATAAAAGGAAGAAAGGACAAAACCAACCAAGAACGAAAAGAAGACGACGGGAACTATAAACTACTCCTGTATATCGTCAAATCGGAATGGCATCATGACTGAGATTATTTAAAAAAAATAAAAATGACATGTTAAACTATCTTTTGTAATTGCTTATTGATTATTTTATGGAACTTATATTGAATCCTAGAATGCTTCATGTCTCATACCAGCTTAGCTGACTGAGTGGGGTTGAATTGAATATTTAATAAATATAATAAAAGCCCAACATCCTTTTTTTAGAAACTTAAGTAGAACCGTTAAAAAATCTAGATCTGAGCAAGTGTTTTTATAATCGGAATAGCCGCAACTCTGATAAAAGGTGGACGAAGAGTACACAGCGGATTTAAACTTTCAATTCCGCTTCTCCATACTTCAGTTTCATTGATGAGTCTTATTTCTTCTGAAGCTGAAGTTTTGAGACAGGATGACCTTATCATCATAAATGAGATAACAATGCTTCCAAAGCACGTAAGCAGCATTAAATCAAGTAGATTGTGGCAGCATTTCACGACACTATCACCCACAACAAATATGCGTAGCGAAGTTCAGGATGAGCACAATAATTGGCTTTTAGATAATGGAAAAGGAAACAATTAACCATTTCCTGGACTAAACTGTGACGACATGATCGAAATCCCTCAAGCAATGGTTAATGGGGATAACATTCTGCAAATGTATGTTGAGGAGTTAGCGAAACGAGCTCCAACAAATACTCATACGCTGGAAATGAACAGGATAATCATTCCTATGATGTCAGGAGATCCGATCATCTACTGCTGCCCTATAGTCTCTGTCGCCTCAGAAGATCCCAGAGATGCATTGAATTTTATATTAGAATTTCTTTATGAACAAACGCCATCGGGTATACAACATTTGTTGCTGTTGATAGACTGGAACCCAAACAAAGGACCATGCAATTCACCGCAATTTAATTAGGACAAAAACTGATTCCGAATGTAATCGAGATGAAATTGCTCTTATCTCACGAATCGATTTGGCTCCATCAGACACTCCATCAGATTCTATGACGACGTTGATCCCAGCCTATGCGATGACAATCAGCAAATCACAAGAATCATGTAAGTAACAATTTAAACACTGCTGTTTTCTCACATAGGCGGGGCCTTATCACGAGCCAGAGTAGAGTATCGCATCAGGTGAAAGTTAACATTCATCATAATCAACAACAAGGAAAACTGCTGATTGATGGAAGAATCTTTACAAGAAATTTGGTTTTGCATGAAAATTTTTAATATTACATGCAATAGAAAAGGTCAAATGACATCTATTGGTAATGGATACTTCACATGAATTGACTAAGTACAGACATAAACATTTTTCAGAGAATTGTATTACGTGCAGAACATGCGACATCTATTAAGTACGGACATAAACAACATTAACTTCGGAGAATCTATATTTTTAGAATGAAATTTTCTGGTAGTTTTTAGGATAATTTGTAAAGTATAAATGCAGCAGTTGTCACCGCCAGTAGGCGAGTCCTGTCTAAAGGCTGCACTACAATAGACGTATACGTAAGGACATTTACTTACGTGAAGCTAACGCGCCCTTTAGTTTAACAGACGTACACAAATTAACTTTAACACGTGTGAGGGAAACTTTCGTTAAGTTAAAAGTCAAATTTTAGGCAGTAAAGGTGCGGTAAGAATCGCTCATTCTGTAAGAACGCATTGAGCCCGTTTAGACCGTGCCATTTAGGACTATTATTACGTAGTTCGACTTACGTAGTACTAATATTAAGTGGTCTAAACATGCCGTATTACGAAAAACTAGTCCTACTTTAATTCGGTTTCTGATGCGGTATTGACCTACAAAAATTAGTATTAAATGGAGACATTACGTCACATAAGGTAATGCGAGGCTGTTTGTAAATAGTGACGCCCTTATACATAATTAATAAATAATTGTTGCAGATTATCTTATAATGTTTTGCCATTAGCCTGAAAATTTGCATGTTTTATCTTGGGTATTTAGTAATATAAATAGCAGTATTTCCTCATTCTGATTTTAAATTTTCTTCTATGCTCCATTTTCTTGTGCATGCGGTGTAAAAACAAACTCAATATATTATTTTTCATTTTTTTCCTGAAATAGCAGGCAGATCTGACAATTTTGACAACTGTCAAAGCTTTAATACGAGCGGACTAAACAGCAGCAGGATTAGTAAATAGCTGCGGTCTAAACGTACTCATTGTGTCAAACAATTAAATTATTACTAAATGATTAAAAGTGCAATGTAAAAATTAAAATGGAATAAAAATGGTACTGCGAATTAGAAAGAAAGCACAAATCTTCAATTGAATCAACTTCCATATGTTAATCTTTTCACTTTTACCAGTTTTTAAAATTGAAAACCGTTGAAAACATTAAATATCAAGATAATAACTCTTACGGATTGTGATATATATTTAGGCTAAAAGTATCAATTTTTTGTAAGTAAACTTCAGTCTCGTTTAATGGCTTTAGCTAAAGTTCGTGTTTGTGTGAGTATATATATCAAACTTGTATCATTTCATCTTCGTAAATTTGTATATTAATTTCATTATGAGAATTTTGATAATAGAATAGAACTAGTTGCAATAGCAAAAAAAAAAATAAGGAATGCTGAATATACCCTGGCTCCCATTCTCCCATCAATTTTCGAACCATCTTTAAAAAAGACAGATGAGACAGAGTCATTTGCCACGCAACTATCCTTACTCTCCTCATTCTACCAGGAATACTAGTTGAGAAACCTGTCTTAAAGTCAAGCTGTGATGTGAGACAGTTAGTGCATTTACATGAATACTTGAAGTATACTTGAAATATGCTTGAAATATGCTTGAAGTAATCAAAATATTATGAAAACGCTCATTCAATGTATCAATTTCAACTTTAGTAATTGGAAAATTAAATTCAAGAAAAATGCAAGTCAAGTAATTGGAATTAATTCAATCAACCGCCCTACCTGAGCTTCAAGTGGATTTCAAGTCAAATATACTCAAGTATTCATGTAAACGTACTGAGTGTTAACTACTTGAGTTCAAATGCATGCTCTATATAGAATTGACTTAATCAAAGATATTGATATTTTAGATTGAATCCAACTTCGTGTAATGAAATCTCCACTTCCTGAGCTTAGAAATGTTATTCGCGAGAATCGTCTACAACAACCTAACATTAAGATTTAGTGAGATTTATAAGCTTTTAATATTCTAAATCATCATTATTCGTGTCATTTTTTGCTCGACTTATTCACGTATGGACACACATATATATAACTTGAAATATAAATCTTCGAATTTCTTTATGCGTATCTACCAATGCTCTCAGTATCCGAACACCTTTAAAATCCCAATTGGATTCAGTTCTTCCCAATATTGAAATTTGGACTTCATTGGCCTTAGTACTTGCTTCCTCACAAGAAAAATACGACAAACATGTATTTGTAATGAAATAAAACTTCCCATATCCTTCAAGGCATAATTCTTTTCAAAAATTTTATAAAAATTGAATCAACTATTCTTAATACCGATTTCTGGGACTTAATTTGAATAAATTTAGAATTTGCTTTCGTAATTGTCTTAGCCAGACCTAACAAATCTCGTCAAGTGTCCTTTTTAGTATCAAACAAGTCCTCAGGATTACTGCTGTCCGAGATACTAAAATAATCAAGTAATTCGATGTCAGTATGCTAAATCGTTAATGGCTTTGATATTTTCATCTCTCTGAGACCTTTCACAATACGGTTGATCACTGCAGTTTGTGTAAACTGATAAAAAACTCTTTGCCAGCATCGTTTCCGGAAATTTGCGAATCAAATAAATCCAACACGGAGTGATTCTGTAAAAATTCTTTTATGAGTTAATCAAAAATAATTTTACTAAATTTTACAAATAGTTACCCCAGCTCTGTCCGAATGTCTTGAATTTCACGATCATAATATTTCGGGTAGTCCTCTAAAATGTCTAATTTTGACATCATAGTTTTGTCTACTTCGTAAATCTCTCCACTAATGTTGTTGCCTACTCCTTTTTTATCTAGCAGGAACGGGATGTTGTATCTAGTTCCAATCACAAGCGGAAATTTATTTACTGTTGTCCCGTTCTCTATAAATTTCGAGTAGCCGTTTTGTAAATTGGTCAGCCAGAAATGATTTGGTTCACCTCTTTTTAGAGTGCCATATACAAAGACTTTGAAGAGTGTTGATTGCGCCATCTATGTGAAACTTGAAATTTTGAAAGTTTGTTATTGTTGCTTTAAATTGATTTGAGAAAAATTAAAACAAAAGAGGGAATCGGTAAAAAGCCATCTATAGAACATTATTGAGAATAGACAGATAGAGAATTTCGTCGTGCTGAACTTAATTCACCCATAATCATTGAAGTTAACACTTTATGTGCGGGAAAGGTAGTTCTACCCGCGCACCTGACTGATGCTAAACGGCGGGACGGGTAGTTCTACCTTTTTAGCAGACTCTACTTTAAAGGCGGGAAAGGTAGAACTACCCGATTTGTGCATACGAATGTTGTATACCAATCTCTTGGTAAAGGTCCAAACTACATCTACATATAGAAAAAATCCCATTATACGTACACTATACCCTTTTCTCTACGTGCCCATTATGTAGTAAATAATAAGTATAAAAGCTAGAATTGATCTATGGTGCGCTATGGGTGCACTGTGCAGGGTGTAATAATTGGTGCGCCTAGCTCAAGGGTTTGATAGCTGAGGTGGAGTCAAGCAAAAAATTGTAAGGTGAAGGGGGTGGTAAGACGCATCGTTTCGGGGGTGGGGGGCACCAATTATTATACCCTGCATAGTGCACCCATAGTGCACCCTGCACCCTGAATACATACGTGACATATGTGATTACCTCAATATGTTTTTAAAAATTTAGGCGACTTGTTGACAGTAGTAGTATAGTATACAATATCGAGGACTATACTGTGGTAAGTGAGAATTCCAATTTTCATTAAAAAATAACAAACGGTTTGGAAGATAGAACGTTTTTACTAAAGTTTGTTTTTTTATCACATTCCGATGGTTTTCGACCGCTACACGTACTAGTGACGCGGGAGCGGCACCCCGCACATAAAGTTTAAGATAAAATATTGATTGCTGTTGTTGTTGCTTGCTGCACTCTCACGCACCATATTGGTGTCCTCTCTTATGCACAATCATATAGTAGTAGTTGGCATGTGAGTAACCTATCAAGGCCAGCAGCGTAGGGTAATAGCCTTGTGTATAGAACTATACAGGGTGTCCCGTCGAGACTGTAAAAAATTTTAAGAGTCGAAAGTACAGCCTATTTGCGATCGAAAATGTTATATAACATTTTTCGAGTTCGCACTATTTTCGAAGTTATAGGTGATTTTCGATTTTTTTGAAATTTAGAACCTTAAGTAACTTTTTTGACCATAACTCAGTTCAGGTTGCTCACAGGACGACCTTTTTTCTTGTGTTTTACTCGTAACATTACAGGATCTCATTCGGAGTAACTCGCTTTTGAAAACGTTACACATAATGGAAAAATTGGCGATTTGTTGCCAAAACATTTTTTTCGTCAGAAAATTCATTTGTCTTCAAAGTCATAAATCTCGAAAAGTAACAATGCCAACAGATGATCCGGTTCTCATAGAAAACATCCCTCATTTATTATCTTTTATAAAAGTCCAACACGATTAGTCCACCTTAAGTATTGCCAGAGTTACAGTAAAAACTTGCCTGCATCATACCTCTCATAACTTGAGCAAAATTAATTCGAATTGCTATAAAATCCGGAAACGCGTTTTGCGGGAACTATATCTCGTCCGAACCTGTTTGACCTAAAGCTAAGGTGAATATACCGTTGGATTCGGAACATAACTGGTTAGTTGTTAAAGTTAAATTCAATTTCGAAGTTCGAACATTTTCGAAAATCTAGAGAAGCAAAGTTGACTCGATTTTCTGAATTTTTGTGCATACTTTTTGAAGATTTTATTTTATTTTCGTATAGATTAAGGATGTAGAAATTTTTCCAATTTTTTTCGATTTGCCCTCTGAAACTGGCAAATCGCGTTCGAAAATGCCCAATTTCAAACATATTTTTCGTTATAGCTCGGGTAGTTTCGAGTGGATTTTAATGAAATTCGGTGCGTATGCCGCATTTACAATACACAACTTTTTGTATTTTTCGATTTTCGAAATTCGAAATTCTCATTAAGTAACTATTCAAAATTTGAAAATTTTTAACAATTTTTTTTTATTTTTTCGAAATTTCATATCTAATTACATTTTAGGCGATTTTCTTTCCCCTTTCCTCTAGATCCTTTTAATCTGCAACTTTTTTATTCTGCATGTTATCAGCCAAAGTTTTATCGAAAAAAGTTACAAACGGTTGAAATTCGAAAATTCAAAATCTCAAAATTCTGTATTGCATTTTGGATTCTATGCTGGGAGACTTGCAAGTTTGTAGTGATATGCTCATTTATACTCCGCAACTTTCTGCATACCAAAAATATCAATTTTCGAAAATTTCCACTACTAAATCTACGATTTTCGAAAAAATTTCACTTTTTTTCACCCTTTATTATTAGTACTTTCCTTCCACAGAGTGTAGACATGTGGGTACTCTATAGAAAGCTTGCAGTCACTACTTTTAGAATCTGGGAAAAAATTCCACATTTTCCAACTTTAGGTGCATTGTTTCTTCCATCTTTGCAATTCGATTTAATTTTGTTCAAGTTATGAGAGGTATGTTGCAGGAAAATTTTTACTGTAACTCTGGCAATACTTAAGGCGGACTAATCGTGTTGTACTTTTATAAAAGATAATAAATGAGGGATGTTTTCTATGAGAACCGGATCATCTTTGAAGACAAATGAATTTTCTGACGAAAAAAATGTTTTGGCAACAAATCGCCAATTTTTCCATTATGTGTGAACGTTTTCAAAACCGAGTTACATCGAATGAGAGTCTGTAATATTACGAATAAAACACAAGAAAAACGTTCGTCCTGTGAACAGTCTGAACTGAGTTATGGTCTAAAAGGTGACTTCAAGTTCAAAATTTCGAAAAAATCGAAAATCGCCTATAACTTCGAAAATAGTGCGAACTCGAAAAAATGTTATATAACATTTTCGATCGCAAATAGGCTGTACTTTCGACTCTTAAAATTTTTTACCATCTCGACGGGACACCCTGTATAGCGATTGCGAAACGCAATTTGACTTAGTACTTTGTCATAGACAAACTAAGTAATAACATGCAAAGATTGGAAACGAAGAACAAAAATATGCAAGGCTTGTCTAGAATATAAAATAAACGATGCCAAGACGATGACCTGACTTGGCACTTGATGACGTACCCAAAGGGTAAGTCAGTATCGGTAATGCCTCGATCCATACAAAATCACCATTGCCTCGACCCGATAAAGGAAAGGCCACAATTTTTTCTTAGAAATTTACTGAAAATTGCTTCCTTCGAATTTTTATGTATTGGCCGAGGCCGAGAGCAGTGCCTCGCTCCAATATAAAACAAAGAATGCCTCGACTTGATGTAGGGAAGACCGACATTTTTGCTTAGAAATTTACTGGAAAGTTTTTCCTTATAATTTAAACGCAATTTTGGAGGGCGCCAACAATTTTTATGAGCGAGACCGTAGACGAGACGCATAGACACAGCCTTGCCTACATCAGGTCGAGGCATCGATGTTATATTGGAGCGAGAGCGAGATCCTGTTCTCTACCTTGGCCAATGCATATAAATTCGAAGAAAGCAATATCCAGAAAATTTCTAAGAAAAAATTGTGGTCTTTCCTTCATCGGGTCGAGGCAATGGTGATTTTGTATGCATCGAGGCATTGCTGGCTGACTTACCCTTTGGGCACGTCATCAAGTGCCAAGTCTAGGCACAGTCGACGCATCGTTTATTTTATATTATAGAAAAGCCTTGCATATTTTTGGTTTCCAGCCTTTGTATGATATATTGATATAGTTTGTCTATGACCTTGTTGTGTTGTAGAGGCGCTACTTCTGTAGAGCAGACGTAATCAAAAGGTAATCCAGCAATGCCTCGCTCCAATATAAAACCATCGATGTCTGGACCTGATGTGAGGAAAGCCGCAATTTTTTCTTAGAAATTGAATGGGCTTTTTTTCTTAGAATTGTTATATATTGGAGGCTGACAACGGCACACATTGTATGATTGATTGGATCTAGAAATAACTCCAGTCGGCTACCAGACTAAATAAAAATTCTCCCGAAACATTTCCTGTAAATTTCTAAGAAGAAATGAATACTATTTGCTCTTCTACTAGTCTATGCTCATACAAGTTTTTAGTGGCCCAAGCAATCGTTTTCGGCCTCCAATCATCCAAATCTAAGGGAAAAAATTCCAGTAAATTTCTAGGAAAATATTCCAGTAAATTTCTAGGAAAAAACTGCGGCCTTCCCTACATCAGGTCCAGCCTTCGTGGATTTAATATTCTATCGAGGCGATGTCTACTTCCCAGCCTTTGTTTTTACAGCTTTTACGGCTTATCCCTTGCTTTTAGCGAATCCTGAGCAAAACTGTTCAAAATGATACAAGTGGTGTCATCTGACATTATAACAAGGAAGCAACCACTATATCAATGATTCTCAACCTTTTTTTGTTCCGGTACACTTTAAACCAGGGTTTGAAAGCAAGAGCGAAGAGTAAGCAATGCACTAAATCATGTGCTTTGCTTTGCTCCAAGAGCAAAACATATTTTGCTGCGCTTGCTCCCGAATACTTTGACTCGCACAGGGTTTCAAAGCAAGAGCGAAGAGTAAGCAATGCACTAAATCATGTGCTTTGCTTTGCTCCAAGAGCAAAACATATTTTGCTGCATTTGCTCCCGAATACTTTGGCTCCCTAAAGCATAAAGAGCTGTTTTTTTACTTTCAGTTGCTTCAACAATATTGTGTTACAAATTGCCTTGATAACATATGGATTAAATGCTTTGCTTCGACTCTTCTCTAAAAAACACTTACTTTCACTTATATATGTACTTTGCTCCGCTTAATTTTGCTTTGATATAGAGTAACAAGGTATGATCGTTTATATTTATTAATAGGTTTTGGAAGGTTACATGATTACCAATTTGTGTTTATATGATGCCATTAACATGACGTCACACTATACTATACCGTGTTTTGCTTTGCTCTTGATTTCAGAATTTTGGATTTAAATGTACTTTCTTGGTACAGTTTGAAAGCAAGAGGCAAGTCGGTGACGCATAAGCATAGGTTTCTAAAAGCTTTTAAAGCTTTTTCCAAGATGGTATTCTTGGTACTGTATTTCTTTTTTTTTAAAGTATGAACAATTTTCTTGTTTCATCTTCGTGAGTCATTCGAAATATTATTTTGGGTTTGAAAGCTTCTTGTTTCTTAAACATTCATCGCGGTTTACTGTAAAATTCTTTCGATTAGTTTACTCTTACTGTACCTGTGCTTTGGGATTTTAAGATTTGTGTGAATTGCAAGTAAGCAAATGTGTTCTACTTAATTAAATTGTTGATATTTAGGGCTTAATTTTCAGCCATGCGTGTACGAAAAGATACTGTTTGGGAACATTTCGAGAAAAGTGATGATCAAGGTGCCAAATGCAAAGTATGCGGGATTCGCATGAAAGCTGATCGGACAAACAATCTAAGGAGGCATTTGGAGAAGATACATAACTTACATTTAAATCGAGCAAGCATAAATGAAAATTTAAACTCAAACATGACAATTCAAAAGAAATCTGTTTCAAGAAAAGTGCCTGTTAAGGTCAATGTATCAAAGAGGGATCTTTTTAGAGCATACGTCGGCCTTGTTACTGAAGATAATTTACCGTTTCATGTGTTAAACTCGGCAAATTTGCAAGCAATTTTAGATCCGATTTGTGACGGTTTAAGCGCTTTGCATGGAAAAAACTTTCGCCTAAACGCTATAAATTGCAAAAAAACTGTGTCCTTAGTCGCTGAAAATGTACGTGAATCAATAAAAACAGAAGTGCAGGGGAAGCTGTTATCTCTTAAAATCGACAGTGCTACCAGATTACATCGAACTGTTTTTGGAATAGGCGTGCAATTTATTTCGGCTGATGAGATTCAGTCAAGGTTACTTGGAATGGTTGAATTAAAAGGAGCAATGGCGAGCACGTCTAAGAAACTTGTAACAAAAATTGTCGATGTAATAAATAAATACGGCATAACGGTTGCACAAATCGTATCTGTTACTTCAGATAATGGAGCTAACATGATTAAAGCGGCAAAGCTTTTATCCAATATATCTGGTTTTGAACACGACGCAGAGGAAAATAATGAAACATATTTAGAAAATCTAAAAAATTTTGAGCATTTCGATAAGTCTGCTTTAAGAATAGGTGTGCTACAACACTGTCGATGCGCTGCACATACTTGTCAATTATGTGCACTTGATTTAACAAAAGATGAAAATGTGAAACGGTTTTTATTACAGTGTCGAAACCTAACAAAATTCCTCAGGAAATCCACAAACGGTTTTAGAGAACTTTTCGGAATTAAAGGGCTAAGAGTACCAGGATTGGACTGTGCAACAAGATGGGGCTCAACATATAAGATGTTAGAAGATCTTGAAAATGCAAAAAGCATCATAGAAAATGTTGACAGCGTTGCTAATAAATCTGATGACGAAAATTTTGATTTAACCGAGTCCTTGTGGAACTTCATCGATGCATATATAAAAGTTTTCGCACCACTTCAGAAATCAATTATTAAATTTCAAGAGGAGCAATTAAATTATGGAGACTTTTATGCCTCTTGGCTAAAATGTAATTTATTAACGAAGAAAATAACTGATGCTGCAGAACCAAGCGACCGTCCAGAAGCAACTTCAACTTTAATTAAATATTTGGGACAAAAACTTCTTAAATCATTTGAAACTCGGGAGAAGAACTTATTAGATAACGAAGGTTTTAGCGCTTGTATTTTTCTTGACCCACGATTTCATCATTTGTTAAATCCAGTGAAAAAACAGGAAGTGATAAACTTTTTACTGAAATTATGGGAACAATTTAAAAGTATAAATCCTGAGTTCTGTAGCTTACAAAACAAAGAGAATGTGTCTAATGAAAGCAACCAAACTGTTCTATCTCAAGACGATGATGAAAATGAAATTTTATGTAATTTCTTACTACAAGGAGTTGGTAATAATTCTAATAAGTATGTGGACCTAGAGACAAAAATACAGAATTTTACTCCCGCATTTTCTGGCATCGATGTACACATCCTCGATTATTGGAGAGCAAGAAAGCATTTTGATCCTGAATTACATGCTCTAGCAAATGTATGTTTTGCGATTCCGCCGACACAAGTGTCTGTAGAAAGAGCTTTTTCTGCTCTTAAACTTGTATTATCGGATTTAAGACATCAGTTATCTCATCAGCTACTTGAGGATATTTTATTAGTTAAGCTCAATCGAAATTTTCTTGATGAAGCCGTAAAAAATTTGCTCCTATTTGAGCAAGCAGAAAATTTAGACAATAATAACATATCTGACTAAATTTTATATTTTTTTATATTTAATTTTCACAATTCTTGTATTGAATTACCATAGTTTATTTAAGCATGAGTATAGCTTTTTATATGTAATATGTTTATAATATGTTTGAAATTAAAATGTTTTTAAAATGTTATTTATTTTCATGGAGAAAGTTAAATATTTATTTCCCTTTTTACCAATACCGATCTTTGTTTCTATTTTCCTCATCCAGAGATTAGAGTGTTATAATATTTCTTTGTAAAAACATGAGAGCGGAGCAAAGCATTCTAAGCATTTAACAGCAAAGTAAAGCAAAAATTTCCAGAGCAAAAAGTTTTATGAAGCAAAGCATTTAGAGCAGAGTAGTTTTCAGAGCAAAGCAAAGTAATGAAAGTTGCTTAATGATCTTTTCAGAGCGGAGCAAAGCAAAGTAACTTTATTTTGTTTCAATTAAGAGCAAAGCAAGAGTAAGAGCAAGAGCAATTAAAAAGCTCGAGCATTTTAAACCCTGCTTTAAACAATCTCAAAATTTGGGGGCACACTAATAATAAAATAAGTTTAAAAGAATTTTAATTACCTATAATACACTGTGTAAAATAATTTATGGTAATAATTTTTAATGTAAAATAAAGTAATATGTACTACAAAGACAACAGAATGTTGAATGAGTGATTAATTTGTAATTAATTATAAGAATACACTTAATGCGAAGTTTGACCTTGATGACTGAAATTCATTGCCATACGCAAAGGGGAATAATCACCTAATTTAAAAATTGCAATGAGAAATCTTGCTATGATATAATTCATACTTGCTTTTGTTAAAAAGTATTTATATGGGCAATTGGGTGACCTCTATCATCGAACTTCAGGGGTAGGCGATCAGAGATAACCACACTGATGAGACCTCTCTGATCGCTGGGTCAAAAAGTTTGATATTTATTGGGTTTTAATTTAACTACAATTAATTCGGCTATTTCATAAGAAGCTATTTGAGCTTTTTCAGACACACTAAATTGTTTTTCAAAAACGTTTACTTGTTTGAATTTTGCAGATAATGATTTTTGATATAAGCGAAGGATGGTTAGCCAGCACGTGACGTTGGAGTTTGCTCGGAACCATAGCACTATTTTATAATTTACAATCACATACCAGACACTCGGTAACAACTGTATCCTTTTCTATTATAAATGTAAATCCAAATTTTAAGAAATCGTTACCAGATTGTATTTGCTTTCATTATCTCACCAACGTGAGATTAGAAATTTTTTCAAATCTGACGCTACTCTGTGAAATTCACTCTGGTGAGAAGCGCGAAGAACTTATATTAAAGTACATGCTTGAGACAAGGAGAGACAATGCAATCTGGTGACTACACTCTACTCTGCCATTGTAAACCCACTTTTAAGGAATCATATTTAGGCCAATTTTGTGTTTGGGAAATAGAATTAGGTGAAATGGGATAATGCTGTCAGTTAAATTATAAACTAAAAACTCTGTTTATAAGGGACGGGAGTGTAAGATGACGAGTCGGGCTAGATGACGAATCGTTAATTACATGAAATTGCGAACCGCTGTCACTACTTCTGTGATTTGTACGGCATTAAGTGGGCTCCTCTTGCACAGTAAAAAGAAACTAACACGAGCGAACATATGTTATTCAGGCAATATAGCATCTCATGTGCTCACACGCAAGTCCGTTGTAAAATTACGTTCCAAAAAATTTTGTTATCATCAAATTTGGTAAGTTTTTGAATTTCCACCGAAGTGTTTTCGTAAATTATATGTTGTTTGTAACTTTAATTAATAAAGCGAATTTGAAATAAAATTCATTGCAATATTTTTTACCACTTTAATTTATAAATGGTCGTTTCGAGTAAGTTGACAAATTCATGACGAACTCGTCATCTTACCCGAAACGTTCACAACTTTTGCTGTAGCTTTATGTATTGAATTTGTAGTGATTAATATGGGTAAAAGCTACCAGAGAAAAACGAACAAGCAGGGATGGTCCCGTGAATCGATGACGGAAGGCAGGAAGGAAGTGAATAAAGGCGCAGCGGTAAATACAATTTCAACAAAATATAATTTGCCAGAAGCTATCTTACGACGTTACGTCAAGAAATACTCGAAGGAAGTAAAGTATGTTGGATGCTAGCTAAGGTAGGAGAGGACCGTCCAAAACCGGGTTCCTGGGTAAAACCTGGTACCATAGGTTTTCCCCTAATTTAAGTCGTATTATCCTGCCATCGTGAGCATTCATCGGCGCCATTTGCATTTAGTCTGTAAACAGATGCTCAACGCAACGCACGTGCGAACGAGTCGGCAACAATTTTTTTTATATTTTGATTGCGTTTGATGTTATTTAGGTGAAATTGTATGTGCTAGTGAATTTGATAATAAGAAGGTAAGTGATATGTTGCATATATTGTACTGTTGGTAGTGTTCTTACCTGTTTAATATTGGTTGCAGGTTTAGTGTGAATACTCTTTTGGTGAGTTGTTGTGATGACTCTATATCTCGGGGTAGAATCGTTTGGGGTAAAACCAGTTAGTACCCGGTTTTGGACAGAATTACCCTCAGTTAATATAATATCTGAAAGAACATTAGTTTTCTACACTTTTCAGATAAATAATGCCGCGTAGTTACAAAAGGACTACTAACAGCCAGTTATAAGAGGTGAAAGCCATGTCAAAGGCCATTTTGGAAGTTGTGCATGGAAGAATGTGGTATAAAATGGCAGCTAATCAGTTCGGGGTTTCTCAGAGCACTTTGGAAGACCGAATTAAAATATATCGCCGATGTGAAGAAATAGAAACTACATATCAGAAGGGACTGGGACGATTCAAACCAATTTTTACTCTTGAACAGGAAAATACCATTCTTGCTCATGTTTTGACTATGGAAAGTAAATGGTATAACTAATAACTTTAACAAATCAACACAAATGGCAGGCGATGACTGGCTATATTATTTTCTTAAGCGTCACCCAAACCTTAGTCTGCGAGCACCTGAACCAACCTAAGTGACAAGAGCCATGGGCTTTAATGAGGTCAATGTCAGTAAGTTTTGTGCTCTTTTAAAAGGCATAATAGGCCAATACAAATTGAAAGCGACAAAAATGTACAACGTTGATGACCACTGTACCTAAAAAAAAGTCTAGAATAATTGCCGTGAAAGGCCGTAAACAAGTTGGCATTATTAGCTGTGCAGAGAGATGACAACTTACCACTGTAGTCGTTTGTTTTTCGGCGTCCGGACATTATGTACCGCTTTTTCTAATATTCCCCCGGAAGAGAATGAAAGCAGAACTAGCTTATGGTGTACCACCCGGGGCCGTCTCAGCTTGTCAGCCTAGCGGATGGATCCAGACCGAGATATTCCTACAATGGCTCATACATTTTATCGATACTGTGAAGCCATTAACAGATGATCCTGTGTTGCTGTTGTTGGACGGCCATTCTACGCACACGAAAAACCTACCCTTAATAGAGACGGCAAGGGATAATGGTGAAATAATATAGAGTTTCCCTTCTCATTGCAGCCACCGTCTACAGCCCCTAGATGTTTGTTTTATGGGCCCACTAAGCACATATTGCGGCCAAGAAGTAGAGACGTGGCTACGTCCTAACCCAGGCAGGATTGTCACTCAGTTCCAACTTATTAAGTTATTTAGACTCGCTTACGCGAAATCGACAACTCTACAAATTACAATATCGGGATTTCATAAAACAGGAATCTTTCCCACCAATGAAAATATATTTTCAGATTTAGACTTTGCTGCCTCGTTTACAGCTGACACAGAAGAGAATATTGCGTCTTCATCTGCTTTACCCAGCACCTCTGCTGAGTAACAGATTTCCACGTCCAATCCGCTTACGGCAGCATCAAAGAAATCTTTAGAAGAAGCCAGATTTGACCAATCAACGACAACTGCTTTATCCAATATCTCTGTTGAGGAAACAGGTAAGGATCAAGGGTTCGTTCGCGCCAATAGTCTTACCAACGAAAAATCTTCATTTTCATCTGCGAAA
Organism: Dioctria linearis; assembly: GCA_963930735.1. Lineage (NCBI taxonomy): Eukaryota > Metazoa > Arthropoda > Insecta > Diptera > Asilidae > Dioctria > Dioctria linearis. The sequence goes on along the minus strand of OZ005740.1, from coordinate 325,567,337 downwards.
GCAGATTTTATCTCTCCGGAGCATATAATACCTATCCCACACGTGATTCGCAAGCCCTCTAACCGTCGCCGTAGAAGAAAAACTGCCATAATAACGTCATCTCCATAAAAGTCTGAGCTAGAAGATATCATCGAAAATCAGCAGAAAGAGATATTAAAAAAGAAAATCTGTTTTAATTCCGCCAATATTTCAAATGTAAAGAGATATAAATCCAGAAAAACATATTCATCGTCGGAATGCGAAGGTAAAGATCCAGGAACATCCAGGCTGAACGAGGGTTGGGTGCAGTACATAACATGCCATAAGTGGGTACGGGATGCCCACAAGAAGATTGGGATGAGTTCATATACCACAAATGTTAGGTTGGGGTAACTTCTTTGGTGGCATATCTATATGTATAAAATCAATGGTTGGGTATGTTACCCGATTTTACCCGGATTAAACCCGGAAGTATACGATATGTGAATTTCTGTTTTTTTTTATTTATCTTAATTTTAGAAGAGTTATATTATGTTATTTTAACACCCGACTTATAATTTTAATAAAGTACGTTTCTATTAAATGTCTATATATATTATTATGAAGTGTACAGTAACAGTTCCTTGCTTGCACCCGGTTTTGGACGGCCCTCCCGTACTTATATACCTACCTATTTCAGTGCTGTTTGCCAGGACATCCTGTCATTTTTCATTTTCCCCAGGATGCGGATGCAGCAATATTTTATGCACAATACACCACTTGGTTCTTCAGGTCTGTGCAATGAGTCAGAGTGGATGAATGCAGAATATTTCATCCAATGGTTAGAGCATTTTACTAAAAATGTTAGGCCTAACTAGCAAAGAGAATCCTGTTCTTTTATTTATGGATAACCATTCATTACACATCTCCCCACAAGCTCTCAATGTATTTTCCCCCACATAAAAGCCACCGGATGCAACCGTTGGATGTCGCTTTTTTTGTCCCATTTAAAACTGCTTACAGCAAGGCATGGAATGACTATTTAACCCATTTAACATCCAGTACAAGCTATTATTGTAAAAGATATTGCTTTGTTATTAAATGTGGCTTATATTAAAGTTGTCGCAATAAATAATGCTGTACAAGGATTCAGAGCGACTGGAATAGTTCCAATGGATTCGCAAATATTCAGTGACTCAGATGACGATAGAAAGACCGTATAGTGACTCTGAAGTTGATGTTGAAAACACTGAAGATCAAGCTGGATCAACAAATGCTCTAGTCAATGCATCTTCAGCTTCCATAAGCATTGACACAGCTGAACGATCATGTAATCTAGTCAATGTTATTTCAACTTCCGTAGAGACTGAAGTAGTCGGAACATCTCATGCTGCAGTCATTGCTGAAGGATCTCATGCAAAACCGTATTTTGGCCTACTTCCATTACCTAATGCAGCTCTAAAATAACGGGGACAGAGGAAAAAGTTACCTTCGTTGCACATTACAAGCTCTCCTTTCACAGAGGTTTTGGAGGAAGAAAAACGAGCTGAAAAACAAGCCAAAAAGAAGAAAAAAGAAGAAAACCAAAAGAATAGAGCTCAAAAATAGGAGGAGAAAAAAGAGAAAAATAGAAAAATACAGACATGCTTCCTCAATGGAAAAAGGCGAGGACCATAATTTCGTGGATGCAGAATTTTACGTGATCTTTAATGACACTGGAAAAAATGAGACGTGGAATTTTTGTTCGATCTGTTGTAAATGGGCCAATGCCGCGTGAAGTGGGCTCACGCTCACTCCGCCTGAAGCGAAACGTAAAGCCTATGTATGCGACTTCTGTCTATACAAATAAATATGTAAATTGATTTTGTTTTTCATTTCTAATGTCAGGATAAGATAACGAATTTGACAGCAAGTCAAAAAAGCGAAAAAGTTATACCTTACCTATACCTACTAAGGTTTTAATTTATGAAAATCAGAAAATTAGTAGTTGAAAGTAAAGCCAAGTATCGAGTTCGGGCCAAGCAAAGTTAAACGCGGTCTCCGAATATTTCACATTAAAATCGCTTGAAAAATGTTGACGTCTGTTATTTTGGAGAAAAGAAAGTGACAGATATCCAATATGCCAGTTTTTCACGGACCGAACCTGCAAGCTGTAATTGCGTACATTTTTCCCCTTTATTGGAGCCGGATCTAACCTCTTTTTGCCGGATGGGGGGAACAGAATTCGTTTTTAAATAATTTTAGACTATCAATTTTTTACACTGCTACGACGCAGAATAGTCTTAAATTTAAATGGTTTAAAAATGTTCAATGAATCGTCCTTAGGTATAAAAAGAAGTGATTTTTTGAATCAGATTACACGTTAGTAATAGATATCTAGATAAGTAAGCCTATAAATAAGTCAATGAATGAATGGATTGAATATGTAAGCGTCAAATTACAAATCCTCCATACATGTGAACAAACTAATACTTCACTGTCCATCAATAACATAATTATTGATGTGGTGGCTGGTCATTGTGGTCTCGCGTGTCTTGAAGCGTCAAACTAATTTGTTGAAGAGAGTAGTCCTTTTTAGTGATTTTGTGCTGACCTTAAGCTTCAGGGCAGGTCGAGACAAGGGGGCGCAATGGCGGGTTCTGCCCAATAAGCTCAGTGTAGTGTCTAGTGTAGAGTGCATAAAAATATATTATGATCATCTCAAATTAATTCGAGCCTAGCGTAATGAGTAAGATTCAGGTTTAATTTAAAATATCTTACAAGTGAATCCTTCCTTTAATCATTCAATCAATTAAAAAAACAATCGAAAATGTGTAATAGAAATTAAATCCTTCAATTAATAAAAAAAAACAGTCTGAAAATTCGCATAGAAACACGCAATGTAAAGATTTTACCAGTAATTTAATGCTTCGTGCATTAAAATACCTAGTAAAATGTGTGTAGAATTTATAATGACATCTATTTTATAAAGAGGGAACCTTCACTTTTTACCGGCGAACTCCGTACTGTACTAGTAAAATCATAAGTAAAATTGTTGCTTGGTATTTTATCAGCGCTAAATTTGTATGGAAATGTCAAATTTTACTCCAGCTCGGAATAAATCTATTAAGCCTAGTACTAAGGTTTGCGGTAAACTAAATTTTAGCGACTCTCCAATAATGGGCCGTTCTTTAGCAGCTAAAATATGACAGCGGAGACTCAGAGAAAAGATATATTAAAAACAAGAAGAAGAAGCATTTTGCAATTTTCTTGCGGAAATACAACGCGCGATCATAATATTTCTAAAAACAGGTAGTTAAAATTATTTGGAAATATTAAAAATATTAAAAAAGTATGTAGATATAATGTATACTATAAAAAAAAATAACAATGATATTGAAAATACGGCCACGAGAAGAAATCCAATTCATACGTACTTACAGCAAAGGCGTACAAAACTACTTTAACTACAAAAAGCCAGTCAATAAATTTATCAAATCTCAGAACTCTGACAATAAATATTTTTAGCGCGCTAAACAACGACCCGGCGGGATAAATTCAAGCTAAATTTTTGGAGACTTACTGGCTGTGCCATCTCTAATCAAACCCCAAAAGTCCAATTTAGAGCGTTGACCTTAGTAGATACTGCTCTTGCTCAAATTCAGGATAAATTTTCGCCGATAACTTTTAGCGCGCTAAATTTTTATATAAAATTTAGCTTAGCGCGGACCTTAGTACTAGGCTTTAACGATTGCTCCAAATAAATAATATAAATAGAAATGATCTATCGTCATCTTACCATAACTTTCCCTATTAAGTTGAAATTGAAACACAGTCTGAAGTCAAATTGAACTGTTTCTTTTGTATTTCGTGAAAAGATATGAAAATGCAAAATGTGTTTAGAGTTTAGATATAGGCTCTTCTATCACAAACTAATTAGCATTATTGCTTTTAGATTACCTTCAACATTAACCAGTTTTTGAAAATATCAAAGTAAAAATCCAATAAAGACGTGAGAGAGTCTCCGCCTTGTGATTTTGAATCATTATAAAATAAGTTGCGAGTCTACAATAAAGCAACCAATTTATACAAGACAAACGCGTTTCAATGAATTTCAAAACAAATATGTCGGAAATTGTATTGAATCAAAGCGCTGTAGATAAAATTATAATGGCTAACTAAAATATTCTTTGTATACGATTTACGATATATACACAAAAAAAAATGAATCTGCTCTTTGAAGAAACTGAAATAACTCACAAAGTGACGAACGATAAATATCGCCGTGAATTGCAATAAGCGAGCATTCAGAGTCATCTGCTTTTTATTTAAATTTCAGAAAACTTCATACGTATTAGGTATTCAGAATTTCGCAGTCGGTTGTTTAAATATTCTTTATTGCTTTAGAGAAGGTGAATCCAAGGCCGGACAGAAAAATTTATTGGAGGCACTTTGTGTATAGATATATGACTCGTACGTAACGATTCAACAAAATATGTAAACCGGGATAGATGTAATCTTCAGACCTTGTGGGTTCGTGGAAATACTTTTAAATGTTTTATTCCCGGATTGTTTAGTATTTAGATATTGCGTTGCCCGAATAATTAAACATGATATTTTTATTTTTTCACCTGAATGTTTAGATACAAAAAAGGACTTTTTTATATTTCTCTCATTATTAGAAAATGTCTAAAAATCAGTTTAAATATAGAAAATTTGCCCTGCAAGGGCAGCACTTTATATGCGTTTTTTTTGTGTGTAGCTTATGCTTTCAATACGACAAATACCCATCTGACTAATTGGTGAAAATACTAAAACCACTTGCTGAAAAATATGTTTAGGAATACTTAAGTAAATCAGTCATTGCATTATGAAATAAATTTACTTGTTCGATTAATTGCGAGAAAGAATGAAAATAATTCCTGTCTGTTTTGAATTCTGAACATTGTCCACAAAATCTCCTCCCTAAATATTTAATTTAATTTATTCAAGATGGCTAATTTTTGGGATTCTTCTGTATACAACAGCAAAAGTAAAAAAACAATTTTTTTTTATTCGTTAAATTCATCACACAACTTATTGACTTAGGGTAGCAAGTTTCAAGTCTTGGCTTGACTCATCAATAGATTTCAAAGAGCGAAATTGAATGACTCGAGAAAATAAAGGGAAAAATAAAAATTGAAACAAATGAAAAAAAATGGAAAACTTGAAATAAATGGAACAAATTTTTGGAAAGAGTTGAAAAAATCAGATTATCAAATGAATTAAAACTGTGTAAGCTCGCAGTGGGCTGAAAAAGAAAGTTACAAATTAAAACCCAAGACAAGCTTTCTAGAATAGCTTAAAAGCTTTCCTTGGTATAAAAAACTTGTACAAAGGAAAGCCAATAGAAAGCTCTCGCCATGAGCTATATAAAGCACGCCAGCTGGCCAAAGATTCAGTTTAGTCATTGAGCTCGAAGATTCAAGTTGAGTAGAGAATTTTTGGTAAGTACTGGTATTAGCGCGAAATTCCTTCACCAGTAAATACGTATAATTCGCACGCATAGTGGAACGAAACCGCGAAAAAGCGGCCAAAAATCAAAAAACGCATTGAATTTGGGTGAAAGTCTGTACTCGGGGCGTTTTTAGGGTGGCTGATAACGAATCCAAAACCAAAAATCTAAAAAACAAACTGGCGGATCCGAAACGGTGGACATATGTGGTAGAATGAGATCATTGATTACGAATATGAGATCAACATTTACCAGAATTTTATTTGTGCAGGAAATTGCGGAAGACTATTAATGTGCATTATATACCCTAGCTAGATGAATCCCCTTATGAAATTTCGTATTGTCACCCTTCTGTGCAAGTTTGATTTTTGAAGTAGTTTTTCGCATATACTTCTAGAACGGTTTGTTGGACAGAAAAAATGATTATAACAATAAATAGTACAATGTCTAAGACTGATCGTTTTCACTGTATACGTAAAAAACCATTATATACCAACATCAAGAAGGAGTTGCCCGATTTAGTCCATTTTTGAATTGCTAGTACAATGAAAACACCATGTACGAAATTTCAGCTCTCTACGGCGGCGTCGACGCGTTCTCAGGCAGTGTCCAAATATATAGTGGAAATCGTAATTTTTGTATGGCAACCCCACGAAGGAGTTGCCCGATTTGTCTCATTTTCGAACTTAATTTTACTTTTTTTTTTAAGTCTGTAAGTCTGTATACAAAACTTCAGCTTTCTATATGATTGCGTTCTTGAGTTTCGTGCGCACAGGCAGACCCTCGGACAGACGGACATGCAAAAATCAAAATAACTTTTCATATTATGCTTGGATGTCCAATCCATTTTGCTCTACCATCATTATTTCTGCGCGTTACAAACGGAATGACAACCTTAGTATACCCTATAGTTTTCATCTAGGGTGTAACAATTCATTTATAATATAAGCACTTTACTCGGAAGAATGTAATGCAACTGCTCTTTTGGTGAGCAGCTTACTATACAGCATGTACGAAGTGCATATGCATGATGTAAGTGTATAGTGCATTTACGTCTTTGGTGAGCGGTCTGCCTTAAGCAACCAGACAAGGATAAGTTGCTTTTATACATATCAGTGATAAGGATTATCAATGAAATAGTAGTCGCAGACTATTTAAATATTTAATAAACAAATTTCGTAATTGTAATATTCACTCTCTCCGTTAAATATTTATTATGCAACATGAAAAAACGATTGCGACTTAATAACAACAGCTAAATAAATAAACCACGTCAACAACGTTTCAGCTTACACTTAAGTCTGCGGATGCTTCAATTTAATTTTATTTAATAGTTTCCAATTAAAGCCAAGTCAATCAATTCAGACCGATATTGTAGTCCACTTGCTATTGGTGAAGTGTTAAATTGAAATTTCGTATAAATTTTTATTATTAGCATTTTCATGTTTTTTTGCTTTGAATCATTCTAGCACCGTCTAACCCAAATGGACAACATTTTTGTCAAGAGAAAACAGAGATTATTTACCAATTAACTTCAGTTAAACAATCTAAAGAAAGTAAGTGCTTTGAAAAGAAATGCGTCTCACCTATTTATTATCGTTAATATAGTTTTTGGTTACACCTCGATTTGGATGAACCAAGGTTGTTAAAATATTCGCATCTTTAACTAATTCGGGTGAGTTCATCATAAGTCCTTAGATGAAGGTAATGATGAAATTTGTTCTAGACCTGGAACTAAAGGCACTTTCACATCAAAATACCGAAAAACTCAATTTATTCCACCTTACAACAAAATTTTTGCTTCATTGATTAATAAAATCACGGGAAATAGGATAACCTAATAGATTTACTAATAAAATAGTATATTTTGCCTATATATTATATTTTAATGTTGTGAAAAAGTTTTTCGGCCGCTAAAACATAAAAGTTGTGTTTTCTTTAAAAATTTGATATAAATATGCTATTTTTATTATTTACTATTTATTAGTAAACCTATTAGTTTATCCTATTTCTCATGATTTTATTAAACCATTGGAGTAAAAATCTTGTTTTAATGTGGAATAAATTGAGTTATTCGGTTTACATTTTTCGGTTCCATTTTTTGATGTGAAAGTGCTTTAAATTCACTTTTCTTCAATTCGTTTTTTCATGATCACTCGATTAGCAGCTCGATGAGTTGTTGCATTATTTTGTTGTGGAGATAATAAGTTTACACACTGATAAAATACTGATGAAATAATGGAAATGCTTTCTTCTATTATCATAAATAAATTCATAATGATGACATTGACAGTTGACAGTTATTATAATATCGCACGATCATTTTATTGTACATGTGCATATGTTCTGAGTTATGCACATTTTCGTTTTTGATACCCCAGGGAACCTGTCGTTAAAGTAGCGTTTGAATCCAGATCTGAATAGTTCGGATCTGAATCCTAACTTCAGGAATCGGATCCCAATTATTCCGGATAAACCGAATAGCAAACTATTCGGATACTTTTAACTCTACTAGTGACATCACAGCTAAATAAATTTTTCATTTTTTTTTATAATATTAATAAATTCTATACATATATATATATATTGTTCTTAAGTCCTTCCTTAAATAAATATAGCAAATACCAAAATCTTCAACAGTTATCCAACAGAGATCCATTATAAGAGTCTTCTATAACTGTTATAACTGTATGTGAGTGTAAAATATAAAAGTCGGATCAGATTAAAATTTGAAAAGATAATAAGTCTTATGGGGTTTTTATCATAGGATTTAAATGAATAAGTCTCTGGTAACCCTCGTAACTGACTGAAATATATAAAAGTCTTCTAACACGGTTAACTTGAGACAACAAAATTAAAAGTCTTATGGGAGTTTTATGAAGAATCTTTAATTAATGAAAGTCTGTATTGAACTAAAAGTATAAAAGTCTACTAAGACTGTTATTATGAGACTTAAAATTTAAAATTTTTTTGGAACTCTTATTACAAGTGGAAAAAAAATACTTTTTATATACAATAAATGCCCGTATAAAATTTGGTATGGTCACCCATCTGTGCAAGTTTAAGTTCTGAAGTGGATTTTCGCATATATTTCTAGAACGGTTCGTCGGACAGAAAAATGATTATAATAAATTTTATAGGATTTCGTATTCTGAAGAGGTTTTTAATACAATAAAAATGTCTTGGACTGATCGTTTTCATAGTATATGTAAAAAACCTAAATTTTTAACACGAAAAAAGGGTTACCCGATTTAGTCCATTTTTAAAATTTTATTTGCTATTACTATAAAAATATCATTTACCAAATTTTAGCTCTCTATGTCGACACGTTCTCAGGCAGTGTCCAAATATATAGTGGAAAACGAAATTTTTGTATGGCAACCCCACGAAGGAGTTGCCCGATTTGTCTCATTATCGAACTTAATTTTACTTTTTTCTTTAAAGTCCGTGTACAAAATTTCAGCTTTCTACGTGATTGCGTTCTTGAGGTATCGTGCGCATAGACAGACACACGGACAGACGGACATGCAAAAATCAAAATAACTTTTCATATTATGCCTGGATGTCCAATCCATGTTGATCTACCATGATTATTTCTGCGCGTTACAAACGGAATGACAAACTTAGTATACCTACCCTATAGATTTCCTTTAGGATATAAAAATGTCAATTGATGGAAATATAAAAATATTTTAAGGGAAAATTTACAGCTCTAATCTTATAGAAACAAAATGCATTCCCAATTTAAATCAGCTCATTTTTTAGCTAGCTCAACAATCTGAACTTTCTAAACAATTCGACTTAGCTTAACGAGTTTTTCTGTTATAGCTAGCTTACTTCTTAACTAGTTTAGTAATTGGATCAAACTCACTTTTGAACTAGCTCACCAGTTCGAGCTAAACTCAGTTCGAGCTAGCATACCAATTGTGCGTTCAACAAGAAAATTAGCTGAGGCCCTTTACATTCAAGTTTACAACATGAATTCAGAAATTGTCTCAATCAAATTAACAGTGTTAGAACCTCTTACCTAATATACCTAAGTTCAAGGCGGTAAGGCACGAATAATGGATTTTAATTTCAACTTCATTAAATACAAATTAACCTTTACTATTTCTAGTCTAAAAGTGAAATTCTCAATAAAAATGTATCACCTGCGGTGTTAATGAATAACCGGTTCTGAAAATTGTTGACAACAAAATTATAGCAAACAGTCTCAACATTGATCAATATCATCAATGTTAGAAGAAGTCACAAGAAAAAAGTGGGTCTAAATAATTCGAAATCATTAGATACTACAGGGGGGCAACTACAGTATAAATAGTTAGGTATATACAAATAAAAACACGCAATACAATTTTCGTGTACATTTTCCAAATTTTGATTTATTTTGTTTTAAAAAAAAAAAATTGTCAAAACATAACGAAAATCTATAAATGAAGAGCAAAAAAGAATGGTAGCACAATATTAGAGCTGTGCGAAATACTTTCTGCATTTTTTTTTATTTTATGTAAAATTTGACGACATTATTAGCAGCAACTGTAGACCTCACTTGATTTACACTAATTTTTGTGTCTATTATTAAGTAGGTACCTACTATTCCTTTTCATTCTTTATTCATAGCTAAAATCATAGAATCTTTACAACTAACGATAAAACTAAAAACTTATTATTTAAAATTATCATCCAAGTCTTGTGTTTTCATATAGCATCATTGTAACGTTTCCAACAATTTTTATTATAGAATATACAATGATGATTATAATGTGCCCACCATTTTCAACAATAATCCCATGGAATTAATGTGCCGAAGCAGAAATTGTATATTCGAGATCTTCATTAGGAGGATGCTTATGTGTTCTCTTATTACGTAGAACATAAGGATGTTCTCCGCTGTTTTTGTAATGCGAATGATAAGGCAATTCGAGAAGTTTCTCTGGGTATTTTTGTAGAAGGTACACCCAACAAGGCACAGTTCTATAAATATTAAAAATGAAACAAAATAGTACATTATATCTACATATATCCTTTTTTCTAACTACATACCCTTCTCCAATTCCAATGTTCATGTCATGCATTTCCCTAGTGTAGATATCTTGGCAATCTTCGAGATTATCAAGTACATCAAGCATTTTGTTATCGACTTCATAGATTTCACCTGTAACATAATTCCCTACACCCGGTCTATTTAGAAGGAATGGAATACTATAGCGGGTAGCAATAACAAGAGGAAGCTTCTGTGTGGTAGTTGCTCGACACCAATATTTAGCGAATCCATTGGCTGAATTTGCTAAAATCGAATGATTTGGTTGTCCATACTTAAGAGCACCGCATACAAATAATTTGTTTAATGCAGATCCAGCATACTTTTATGAAAAAAAAACAACAAGAAAAACAATTTTTTTTTTGTTAATTGCAATTTAATTCGATAAATTTTTTTGTAGAGAAAATTTCATTTCACTCATGTCATGTCGTGATTTAAATTAATTTTGTTTTTATATGCGCCAGTCCGGTTTGAAATTAGGTAGTCAAACAACTTCATTTTGAGTGCAGGCAGTATTTCTAAATTTTTTTTTTACCAAAAATTTAATATGTATTTTCATGTGGGCACTTCATTAGAAGCCGCAATAATTTTTAAGAAGTGTTGCTTACCGAACAAAATTTAGTCCATTGGAGCGAAGTTATATAATCGAAATGAAGTCACTAATAAAAATGCTATTGAACTTTTCGAAATAACACCATCACCATCACCACCACTAATTCAGTGCATAATTTCTTATTGGAAAAAAAAACATCACACCACGAATCATCTGCACATTAATTTTATTTCAACATTTTCCAAAATATTTTGGTAAATAAATAAATATTTAACCAGTTAAGAGGAGAAAATTTTGGAAATTTTTTGGCGCTTTTTGTAGGTGTATAATAGGTGGAAACACAATATATAAATCATCCGCCATAGAAATCACGACATGAAGAGAAAGGATAAGAAATTTCCACACGTTTATGTTCCTCTGGCTACTCACCTTGAGTTTGCACATTTTTGGATATAATTACAAAATAGAAAACCTTCAAAAATATTTATGGATTTATTGATTGTCTATCGAAGCGAGTTATTATTTCAATAAAATTTATTATCGCAATTAATTAATACAGAAAAAAAAGAAGAAAAAGTAGCAGTAAAATTGCGCCGCACAACTAAAAGAACTAACCCAGACTTGACTCTGTAAACTGCAGACTCAGACTGTCGGCAACAGCGGCGAATGGTGCTTGGTGAGTGGTGACTTGACTGGTGAGACGTGAAATGTGAAAAACTCACAAGAATTCGATTTTTTTTTTTTTTTTGCTTATCATAATCCAGCCAGGTTGTGATGATTGGGATTTGGGACGGGTTGGTTTGGTTTGGTTTGGTTAGACCAGTTGTTGTTGGGCTGAACTGGGCTGGATACGACGATAGCTAGAGAGGAGAATTCAGTTCAGTTCAGTTTCAAACAAACCTTTCTTACTCAGAAGCTGTTTCGAACCGACTTAACAAACAGTGGCATGGCAGAGCATACTTGTACTGCAGTTGAGCAGGTTTCCTTTCGCGCCAAAAACGCACCTCTATCAACCTATTACGCCGGATAATGCCGTGCCATGACTTGAAGTTGCGGTGCAACGCAACGCAATATAATTACGATATGCAGATGAAATGATAATATTTCGGGCTGTGACGTAATGATGGCAAATTTTATACGGGAAATAAAAAACAATTATACGCAATTTTCCGAAAGTTGTCAGAAACAATAAGCAAAGCAATACACTATCTACAACTTTCGGAAGTTTGGCTTCAATATTCCAGACTATTGTTTCCTAGGTAACATAGATTTCCTTTTTTCACCTTGGTATTTATATTTATATAGTCCAGACAGGTGATGGCAAGGCAGATTACAGTGCAGAAGGAACAAACGAAAAGAGATGGAAATAGAACCGTGCCTCCATTTTCATAAAGTTATTTTCATTCCATTCATCATAACACGCGGCATTAGGTAGATGAAAGAATATAATTTTCTACTACGTCGATATTATAGAATGCTATTGCAGGCGCCACGTTAACTATAAATAATCATCTTAGCCACTAGCATCAGTTCATTTTCGTGAAATTTTTGTATTTCTTTTCTATCCTACACATTTTCTTCCAAAACAATCCGAAATCAATAAGTCTTCAGTATACGTACCTACGTCAGTCTAAAAAATCGGAATAAAATAGAAAACTTATGCAAATTACGTAGGTACCTACGCATAGTAAAAGAAGTCTTAAATAATTTAGAAGATTTCGGAATGCTGACCTTGGTATAACTTTCTTATCTTACATATTTTCTGCACACAATTTCGCATAATTTTTTATGTATGGGCTCACCCTGTATAATGGATTCTCTCTGCTGTTGCCGGCTAGTTTTCAATTGTTTTATCTTCGGTGTTTTACCTGCCAGCTGTTTTTATAATCAGTAGCGGCTGTGATTTTTGTTATCACTGATTTTTTTTGTATAATTATTGAAGATTGTTGGTAGGTAGGTAGGTAGGTAGGTAGGTATAGGTATATAATTAGATAGGTAGTTATCTGAAATCAGGAAACACTTGTAGTTTTATGAATATTAGTCTATTTTAAAAGTATTGTAGAAATTGAATAACAAAATTCTATTCGTGTTATCGCAGTTAAGATAATAATAATTATAGTATTGCGCAATAAAAATGTGGATACCTTTTGTTCTATATATAGTTACCTAGGTATGTATGCGAATTTTAGATTTGGTTTTGAATAATAAGTATATAGCATTATGTTAAAAATAGAAAAAGTAAACTGTATTAGCAATGATATAAAAGCAACGAAAGGTGATGCAGAAAAGAGAAGTAAAAATGCTTATCGGATTGCGGAGAAACCCAATAGCATTTAAGAAATAAATGGTTACATTCCTAGGAAAATTATCAACTGAGTTTAACGTGCATCCATATATAAAAGTGAATGCATACATAACCAACATATTGGTGAAAAAAATATTTATCAAACATTTGACAAATAATTTTTAGGCAGTTGAAAGATGTATAATAAATGTTTGACAAATATTTGTCAAATGTTTGTCAAACATTTGTCAAACGTCTGATAGGATGTTTGTGTGAAAAATGTTTTCCAAATGTTTAGTTTAAATCATGTAATCTCTGAGTGAAGTAACGTGCATTGCAGCATACTTGGTCGTACTTTTCTCAACGTTTGAGGAAAATTTTAGAAATAGAAGATGGTGGAAGAGAAAATTTTGAAGACATAACATTATAGTACAGTGGTCGTAATTAATAGAATGATAAATTACGATCTCTCCGGTTTTCGAAATTTCACAAGAATCTAATTATTTTATTTATTTTATTATATTGATCTTGCCCAATTTCTCATTCATGATTAGACTTTATTATTCAAAAATTACAAAAAAAACTTTCACTATCCGCAGGTGTTGACAATTGACTGAAAGTACTGTAAAGCCTAAAATTTTGACGTATGTAAATTTGGAGAAAACAAAGTGACAAATGTTTAAAAATCTTTATCACTGAAAAAATTCAAATTGTTTATAAAGATAGATAACCGTTTTTACAAGTTTCAATTAAAAATGGACTTAATTAATCTGAAAATTGTTAAGAGAAATTAAATCCATCAATAAATTAACAAAGCAATCTGAAAATTTTCAATTAATATTAAATTCTTCAATAAATTCAATTAATGTCATAATTTTACCAGCATTTTAATGCTCCGCACATTAAAATGTTCAGTGAAATAAGTGGAGACATACAAAGCGCCATCTATTTTAAAATAGAGAAATATACACTTTTTACTAGTGAACTCCGTACTGCACTAGTAAAATCATCAGTAAAATGTTTGCTTGCGATTTTACTCGAACTCAATACTAGGCTTAAAACTTTAACAATGATCTAATGTTATCCATTTCATTTGGATTAAATTGGAACACCCATAAAATTTCCATAAAAGTTTAACAAATGTTTGTCAAATATTTGGGGAATATTTGTTATGTGTGGACGCGCTTTTAGGCTCTAATGTAGAATATTTTTTTTTTTTTTTGAAAAGATAGTTTTCCAATTCAAAATTCTTCTTCTATTATATCCTTTAAGCGTGACTGTCAGGATGGCAGACTTTTATAATATCTCAGCAATTTAGTACTTATTTGGTAATACTTGGTACGTAAAAATCTAGGACCTACATACATATCTATATGTAGAGATAACTGAAAAAAAGTTGCCAGCCGTGTTGTGACGTGGTACCAAAAAAATGTTTATGTATCACCCACCAGTAAAAAGTTTAAACTTTGCTCTACAACATCAAGTTAAACAGATACCATAAGGATGACAAAGGAATTAATAAATAAAATATATTAAAAATACTTAAAATAAATTGCACTACAAAGTAAAAAAATATTATTCCTTCAGTGATATGCACAAGAAAAGTGTCATTGCAAAATAAGAAATGCTAAAACTTAGATTAAATTTTAAAATTAAATGCATTAGCAATATATTAAAATTATATTATCTTGTTTGACTTTAAATGTTTCAACTCTTTACAACGAAACTTTTCTTGTGTATATCACTGAGAACGATAAAATTATTTTGTACTTTTTAGTGCAATTCATTTATAAACGTTTTTTTAATATATTTTATTTATTAATTCCTTTGTCATTTTTACGGTAGGTACTTCTAGCCAACTATTAATAATTAAGAACTTTTAAAATGCAGAAGGTAATTTTGTCATACGCTCCATTTCTTCAAGAAATACACACAAAATTATTTAGTCAATCATTACATTTTTGCTAAAAAATCATATAAGGGTAGGTACATAATTTACCCTGACATATGCATATTAATTTGCATATACGTTCACTTGCAAGCGTTCTGGTGTTATTTGTTTTCTTCTCTGTGATAAGTAGTTCAGAAGATTATTGAAAATTGTAAAAATATATTTCACATCAAAACCCATATATAACGGTTAAACAGAGAAAATTGAAATATGTAAAATGTTATGCTAAAGCGTTTAAAAGAAAAATCAGCTCCTCTATGTACAAAAATTCTGAAATCACGGATTTGAACGATATTCGAGTGAAAATGTCTGTTATAAAGTTACTTACAGAAGAAGAAAAATATGCCATTTAATACCACTTAGCAAGAGCTTTAATTTGATATCACACACGGCCCAAATTGGGCAACCCCAAGAGGGTAGGTACCCCCCATCCTGCAAACTCGGAAAAACTACTTGTTCAGCTATCGCTGCTTATATATGTAAATAGTGTTGCAGATCAAGGTACTTTCCGGTATACCACTCGATTTCTTGAGGTGATCTGGTAAAAAAATCGTTCCATATAACAGCACCCCCCCTCCCCCCTCCCCTTCTCCCACAGCACCCTAGGAGTTACAGCTATTGAAAGGTTTCAACAATATTTGTTAACCCTGGTGGGGGGAATAAATGAGTATAACTTTGTGAGTGCCAAGGCTTACAGTTGCAAATCATCCCAATTACTACGTACGTTGTAGTTGCTTGCAGTGTGACTGCTCTGCAGAGTTATTTGACACAGGAACTGAGGGCTTGAGAGCCTGAAATACTTGGCCTAGAACCTAGTCATCGCTATGACAATTTTGCGGCCGCGAAGGTTCAGCGGTCGGATAGGTCTTCTTCAGCCCAGGCTGGAATGGTTGCACTTGGGGTATCCTTCTTGAGCATGTTTACTACCAGGAAAAGCTGACAAATTACTTAAATAATTCTAACTTCATTGACGAGCTTATGGAATAGAACCCCTTGAAACAGATTATCCATTACTAAATGTCGCCGTGGCTAGTGATAACCTTTTAACATAGGTTACCCACGAATTAATCTTGATGAATCCGGTAGCGATAATTTGTGGCAAACCTTTTGATATAATAGGTTACCCACAAATGTATGAGTAGTGAGTCTGAAATACGGCGCTTGAGGCCACCTTTTGACCTAACTTACCGACAAAAGTAATAAGATGAATCTTGTAGATGTATTTACCTACGGAATTAGGTTACCCACAACAATCTTTGTGATAGCATTTGTATATGTAGAATAACGAAATATTTGTTCAATGAAATTCATGAGGAATGCTCAAATCCTCTGAGATGTCCCTTCCTCAGTTTCGAATGTTAACGTGTGAACCAGCAGGATCTATAACATTAAAAAACGTTCTTCATCTGGTGAATAGAAATAGATTGAGTCAGTAGGATAACTATAATTTTCTTTTTTCATTAGCTTTATTTCGAGTTATTTATTTTTTTGTAAACCTTTCAAAAGGACGTTGTTATCAAACTAAATACAATTTTATTTTTTCTTCTTTCTTTTTGCGCTCAGGAAAGTGTTACTAGAGGCGAATTTCGAAATTAATTTTATTTTACTAGGTTTACAAAGTGGTTGATCAAGTGTTCGAAAATGTACGACCCGGCAAAAAAGACAGATCTAGCGATCCACAAGGTCATTCACCACAGCTTAATCACACCTCAACAAAAACGTATTCACAAATATTTATGTATTGGATTAGCTACATAGTTCACCGTGGTGATAAGTATCTCTGATTCAAGCAGCAATATGGAGGTAAGACTGGCTATGCTCTGTTCGAAAAAATTTTCAAATAAAAACCATTTGTTTCGTTTGGATTTCAGTTTTTTCAATTATCTGATAATGAACAAGTTAAATTTCTCCCAAAATTGATCGACAACAAATTTTTATATATGGAATTTCTCCTGATTTACCAAAAATGAAAACTTGTCAAGGAAATAATAACAAACTTTGACCTGGGACTTGGACAAGTAAATGGTGGGGTCTCGTAAAACTAATAGTGAATTCTATTCTGCGATTCGTTGTAAAGCGAAAAATGATTATATTATGTTAAAGTCACAAATATAAAAAGAACTAATTAGCAGGACTCTCGAAACCATTCAGACCTGCATTGAAGATAGCAGCCCCTTAAGTTCCCCGACAGTAACCGGTTGAAAGTGTTTTTTTTTATTTTCGGCGAATTGTGACTTCCCAGTGGAAAATGTTCTTCGCAAAAGTTATAGATAATAAAAATTATATCTAAAACTTTTTTCATATAAGGCATTTTTCATCATAACCTCAAATTTTTCGAGAAAATGGCGGAAAGCCGATTTTTCAGTTTTTTATTTTTTTCTCTTGTAAAAATAATTCAAATTATATGAAATTTTGTGAAAGTATACCTTTTTTTGCATTGGATAAGCACAATTTTTTGGGATTCTGGGAAACATGCATTTTCCAATATATTTACAATTTTCGAAAAAAAAACCAAAATCTTCCACGGAAAACTTTATTGGTGTTTTCTTCGACTTAAATATTCTATCCTCTCATTTTAACCATTGAAATGTCTTCTTTAAAATGGTCGTTGACGATTTATTTGTGAAGAAACCGCTAAAAATTGAGAAAAACCAAAAAAATGACTTTTCGGATCACGAATTTTTCAATTTTTTTATGATTTTCAATTTTTTTTTTTAGTATTTACATAAACAATGGATTAAATTTCAATGACAGAATTTACTTCATAATCCGTTTTGGAACCAGCCTCTTATACCGGAAACAGACTTGCGGTTTCTATATTACACTATTTTAACTAAACCGCAGGTGTGTCACCTCTATATACTGAAAAAGAGATCAGTATACACTCAGTTCGTAGAAAATTGGGGTTCAAGATTAAAACTGCGAGAAATTTCGTGGTATACACAGTTTATCTCAATACGATCTTAGTTATAAACCATCAATCATTTAATACATGAACCTTTTAGAATCGAATTTTATATTGCAATATTGGCTGCAACTTTTTCTGATATTTAATATTTCACACATGTCAAATTGACGTGACAAATGTATTGTAAATAGACAAGTATGTAATATCACAATATTTGCTCGAATTTTGTACGTACTCCAAACTTTCTCAAGTCAAATAATAAATAAAATGACAAATCAAATGTCAGGAGCTCTATTCTTGAATAACGTATGGTTTTTACAAATTCGGAAAATAACGAATTGAATACGGAACGTATTCTTGAAGCTCGTCTTTATAAAGTCGAAGTGGTGGTAAAGCTTTTCAACATAACGAGTGTGGTAAGACAAAATATGTCAATTTATCAGTAAACTGTTAATTAAAAAAAAAAAATCTTGACTTAGTATGATATTGCTTTAAAATATAATTTGTATATTATTTGGCTTTTATATAGAATTAGCCAAAAAGAAAATATAAAGACGATGTCTCTCGTTAGCTCCAGTGGCTCAATTGTTGCAATATACCCGGGTAGCCAAACAATGTCATTACAAAATAATGTCGAAAATTTTTCACAAAAAAGTAGAAAAAATTGTGAAAATGAAATGTCACAAAATAGTTTGACATTTATATTGTAATTGTGTGAACAAAGTGTGACAAAATTCCGTTGAGTGATGACTAATTTTGCTAGAATAACGTAGGATTGATTGTGAGTTAAAATTATTGAAGGAAAAAGTATTAAAATCTTAGGACGCTGCACTAAATTTTATTTTAAAATTTTCATAATAAAATAAATTTTTTTCAAAAATGTGTGTATTTTTTTAAACTACTGTTTTAAATACCTATATAGATATATCTATACATATACGGGGGTTTCCCTGTAGGAGGTCAATGGGGTCAATAGAGCAGGAGGTGATAGTACTCACCTAGGCGAACCAAAAATGTTATGGCAAGGGGGGGGGGCAATTTCAACCGTTTAAGAGTTACAGGGTGATTAAGAAAAAAATCTGGTTTTTCATAAAATACCCTGTATCTTGAAAACACAGGGCTTACGGGCACAGTTAGGAGCTCATTGCATGCAGAACTTTATGGGCTTTTCAACGACTACTGAACCAGCCCCGTAACCCTCTCTCCACAAGAATTATGGTTGTCTAAACTAAAAATTTCGGATTTTCTTAATTTTTTTAATTTTAATTTAACCACTATTATTTTTGCAAAAAGGCCATTAACATAACTTTTTTCTTATAAAAACTGTAAACTGTAGACTCTCCTCTTAAATTTGACCTAGTACACCCTATGTGTTACCTGTAGCCGTTGAACAGTTATTAACTCATAACCTATTCAGGTCACACCGAAATTAGATAGATAGATATTTTTTTTGAATTACGTGCTAAAGGCACTTTCACATCAAACGCAAGAATCGAAAAATTGTAACCGAGTTTAGACAACTATAATTCTTGAGAGGAGAAGGGTTCGAGGCTGGTTGAGTAGTCGTTGAAAAGGCCGTAAAGCTTTTTGCATATAATGAGGTCTTAACTCTGACCGTACGCTCTGTAGTTTTTAAGATAGATGTTTTGTGAAATACTAGATTTTTTTCTTAATCACCCTGTAACTCCTAAACGGTTGATACCCTCCCCCCCTCTTCCTGCCATACAATTTTTGGTTCGTCTAGGTGAGTGCTCTATTGACCTCCTACGGGGAAACACCCTGTATACTATTATTACAGTTTGAAAAAATGTCGACATTTAAATGTCACAAATATAAGTGAATCAAATGTCACATAATTTATTAGCATTACTGTGATAATCTTAAATATGATTTATGTGACATATTATTTGACAATTGGTGTCAACCATGACCCCAGTTTCAAATCATATTTGTCGTTGTTTTGTCGCTTATATGTTATATCTGGCTACCCGGGAAGCCATCAGATAGTAAAAGCTCGGGTGATCGTGTCACTCGCTTATAATTACTTTGTGCTTCTGCAGCAAGTTTCTGTTTCTTTTATTTTCGAAAAAAATAAATAATAAAATTTTCAAGTAGACATATTTGCTAGATATATATGCTGCCAATATAAAAGCAGCCAGAAATTATTGCTAACAGTCAAATTCATTCAATGGTGATAATTTCCATAGTAGGATATTTATCTTATCTTAAGCAAATTACACTGATATTTCTGTCATTGCGCGCACATGTTTTCTATTCCATTTTTCTACCGTAGAATACTAACTGTTTCACTCATCATTTAGCATTACGAACGGTTGAATCTACTCGATTAATATCGAAGGGTTTGCATTCCTTATATAACGCATAAAGAAGAGACCAACAAGTTGTGTGAAACTATATACTATACATACTTTTTTTTATATGTAGAATGTGAACACTATTTAGTAAAAAAAGATAAGAAGTTCAGGCATACAATTATAACTAAAATACAATAATTCTGGAGGTGACTAAAGCAGACATAACTAATACAAAAAGTAAGAGAGGGTGAAGAAAGGTGTGTTACAAGGATATGAAAGAAAATTCAGAAATGTGAAAACTATTTAGAATCTATTGAGAAACAGAGGATAATAGGGAAATATGTAATTTTACACCGAAAATAAATTGCTGGAGGCTAATTCATTTAAAATTATTTTATTATTATCGACATTATTAAAGAAAGTATTATGATTTTTTTGGATACGGAAAATTGCTGATTTATTTCTTAAATAGCTCTTGCAAATGGATGATTATAAAAGTGTTAAAATTACGCGCATAGACGAGATGGAACATTAAAGCTTAACTTCGATATTAATTCAAGACAGTCCACCATGTTGCTAGTAATCTTATACAAAAAGATTTCATCTAAAATAAGTTTTGAAGTGTAATCATTGATAAACTACTTAATCGTTGAGGGTATTCAGAATGGGTGGCAGTTAGTTTGAATTGGAGATATCTTGTGAAACGCCTTAACAGTAGTTCTAATTCAATAATATATGTGGAATAAAATGGATTCCACACTGGCTAAGCATATTCCATAATGCTTCTTAAAATGAAGTTAAAGATAGTTATGTGCGAAATAACAGATCTGAAAGATTTACATGATCTAAATCAAAATCCTATGGCCTAGTCGTTATATAATTAACATGAGAAGAAAATAATAATTTATCGTCAAAAATTAAACCAAGATCTTTAATTTCATGCAATAAAGATAACGCCGCATTATTTATTGAGTATATAAATTGAAGTCTCTCCCGTTTTCTACAGCAGAAGATAAATTTGCATTTGGTAATATTATGGGATATGAAGTTTTCATCGCAACATTTTTTAATTTTATTAAGATCATCTTGTAATATTATACAATCATTTACAGTATTTATCTGCATAAAGAAGGCACTGCAATTGAATACTTTCAGGCAAATCATTAATATATATTGTAAATATGAACGGACCAAGAACTGTACCTTGTGGGACTTCTGATATTTGTTTAAAAAAATAATTACAATATGAATATCTGACTATCGATACCCCAGTCTGTCTCCGGTATTAGTCAGCACTCCTCATACATGATCACAACATTTCATTCTCCCATTATTTTGTAAAAGATTTTTGAAAAAGCAACGAACTGACTCCCAACGATAAAAACAACAGTCTCATTAGAGTCAGTCAAGCAAAATTATTTGTTGTATTTTGTTTAACTAAATTACTTCAATATTTTGTTGTTTTTATGTGGAATGATGTTTTTTTTCCTTTTTCTATTAAATAGTAGTGGCAATTTCCAGCAACTGGTAAGATTTCTGTTATACTTTTAAAAACATATTTCAGAATATATTAATGGAAATATAACCGCCGCCACTGTTGAAATTAAGGAGGCTCGTCACTAATAATTTATTTTACATTTTTTTGCAATAAATTTCAATGCGAATAATTTCTGCTTTCTCAATACATGCACAAAGGTCAAACAAAAATGCTCCACTTATTCCCTCTTTGTAGACAATCTATTCTGGAATTTGGCATTATTCACTGTTGTCTGAGTACTATCTATGTGTACTCAAACAATATCACCCTCGCCACTTCTATATTTAATTCCTGTTTTATTTACAGTCGCGTCTGGCAGTTTTATTTTATCAGAGAGTACTCCAGTCATGCGCGTCATTTAGTATGACGACAACGATAAATTGTACATGAGCAGCGGGTGGCATTATTATTTTTAAAAATCAAAAAAAGTCTCTTTTATCAGCAGAAAGGTGTAAAATCATTTTAATTATACATATATGTATGTAAAAACGAGTATATATGTGAAGTGTGGAAAGATAAGAACTTCGAAGGTTGTAGGCAGACGAAATAGGTATAATTACATATATATAGTAAAGCTCTGTTCGAATTCGATATGCTGCCATGTAGTGTTTTTGACTCATATTTACAAATGATAAAATTTTCAGTATTATTTTGTGCTGACAATAAAACACAAAGATTATGAAATTATGCAACAGCAAATTACCGACAATATGTGACTTTTATGGGGGTGTTTAATGTGGCATCGGAGCAATTGAAACTCCAGCTTTGCCATTTCACGGGTATAATATAATTGAATATTGCATGCAAAGGTTATTTATTTTTAAATCTATTCAACCTCTATATGTTCATGTATTTATATAGAAAATGCACCATTGTGTTGCTCACTTATTGAATAGGAAATGTTCTTTCGTTCTTCCAGATCTAGAAAATTGCACTGAAATTTCTTCATTGAGTTCCATATAAGGAAGCGCATGAATATTTGATGAGAACCAATGACAATCAACATCACACAACATTTATTATTCAAATGAAAGAGATCTTGTTAGAAAGATGAACAATATTTTATGGCAGAGTAGATAGGACTAGCGAATAGATAAAGCCATAGAATACCTACAGTGTGGTGGATTACCATACCAATGAAGGCCCACCATAACTCTTTTTATACCCTAGATGAAATCTATAGGGGATACTAAGTTTGTCATTCCGTTTGTAACACCTCGAAATAATGATGGTAGAGCAAAATGAATTGGACACCCACGCATAATATTAAAAGTTATCTTGATTTTTGCATGTCCGTCCGTCCGTCCGTCTGTCTGAGCGCACGATAACTCGAGAACGCGTATACTTAGCGAGCTGAAATTTTGTACACGGACTTTAAAAAAAAAAAGCAAAATTAAGTTCGAAAATGAGACAAATCGGGCAACTCCTTCGTGGGGTTGCCATACAAAAATTTCGTTTTCCGTTATATATTTGAACACTGTCTGAGAACGCCTCGACGTAGAGAGCTGAAATTTCGTACATGGTGTTCTCAACCCTTTCTTGGTGTTGCCATATAAAAATTTAGGTTTTTCATGTATACTGTGAAAACGATCAGTCCAAGACATTTTTGTTGTACTAAAAACTTCTTCAGAATATGAAATCCTATAAAATTGGTTATAATCATTTTTTCTATCCGACAAACCGTTCTAGAAATATATGCGAAAAACCACTGCAAAAATCAAAATTGCTCAAATGTGTACCCATACGAAATTTCCTTTTTCTTATGATAGACTTCTATTCACTCCATGACCATTATCTGAGTTTTGTAAAAATAAGTTTTCTATAAGTGGAATCTATACGTGTTCCACAACGCCGACGACAACTATGCAAGTATAGTTTACTTATTGCTAGTTTTGTAACGCTTCAGTTTTGACATACAAAAATTAATTATATATGTACCGACGTATATGCATACATTTAACTATACCATTTTTAAATTCAAATTCAAATTTTCAACCTTGCCAACCTTGAAAAATATTCATTGGCGGGAAGTAGAAAGAATGAGCGCGCAGCTCGAAAAGCGATTATAATAAAACGTTTTGAAATTTTGCTGCACATATTATGGTAAAACAATTTTATCAGTAATAACCCTAAATAATAAATTTAAAAACATTTATTTCGAGAAACCCACTTATTTATTTGTTGTTTACAGTTCTCCTCAATTGGTACTTGGTGCTTAGACCGAAAGAGTCAGCAATATAGAAGTGAGCCCAGTTTTTGCAGTGCATTTCTATTAACGTAGTCAGTCCATATTATAAATGTCAGTGAGCTGTTTATAGTGAGATCGTACCTAATTCACTCAATACCCAATAAGCCGGAATTAAAACTGGTGGGTGACGGATGCGAAAGCGAGTTTTCCATTAAGAGGTATCTTGTACCTGAGACAACTAAAGCCTGATTGAGATTGCTCGACAGTGACAGCAACAGCGGCAGCGGCAGCAACGCAAAAAACCGTTTTGCTGTCGAGTGTATCAGATTGTACTACAGCAGAACAAGGCAGCAACCAGAATCTTCTGACATTTCTGTATGCAATGACAGAATATCTACCCTGCCTATGAAGAAAGGGGCAGCAAATTTAGAATTTGAGATGACTCGGCAGCACGACGTTTGTGCTGCTTTCTCTCTATCAGCTGATCGCTCTCAACCACTGACATATATAGTATGGACTGGATAATTTCTATTTCACGTGGGCACACTTTTTTGTGTCAAAACAAGTTCTTACGCCGGTACCACAATTGAAAAAATCATTGGCGGGAAGTTGAAAAAGTGAGCACGCAACTCGAAAAATGATTTTAATAAAACCTTTGGAATTTCATCTGCGTATCTAATGAATATCACTAATATACCCAAATAATTAATTTAAAAACATCTATTTCGACGAACCTACTTATTTATTTGTTGTTTACAGTTCTCTCTTATTTGGTACTTGGTGCTTAGACCGTAAGAGTCAGCAATATAGAAGTGAGCCCACTTTCTGTAGTGTATTTCTATGAATGTAGTCAGTCCATATTATATATGTCAATGCTTTATTCATAAAAGTTTTAAGGAGAGTTTGATTTTTTGATTTTTTTTCTATCTTCTTTCCTTTTCTAGTCGTATACGTACATTTTATATGTAAAACAATCTTAAATCTCGCCTGCTTCTTAACTTGTTGTTAAGTTAACTTTGGTTGAAACTTCAGGAGCGGTCGTTGAGTTATGAAAGTGCAAAATAGGTCTTTTAGGAAGGAGAGGCTGTTTATGATTTCGGTATATTTCCCCTTAACCCTGTAACCCTCTTACTATACACCCCAAAACTTTACCCCGTTTTCCATCAAATTGCATTATCACCAGGCAGGGGTGGATCCAGGATTCTTGTGAGGGGGGCGCAACTATGGTTTAAAAAGTATAAGGTGGAAACAGATCAAAAGTTCGAAGACACTTGCTACCACTCGCAAATATCAAATACAAAAAATATATCATTTAAAGTTAATATAGTTTGACTGATAAGCTAAGCTGCGAAGATACCCTATGATGCAAAGAACAGCATGATAGAAAGTACATAGAGAAAGGAGCGAAAGGTATCCAACATTGCGGCGGCGGCGCTCGAGTGAGTTGATCAAGTTATTGGCAATTCGCCAATGAGCTTATAGGCTTTAAAAGCTAAAGCTTTGCAACCAGCCCCGGCCCAAATAAAGGAATTGTATTCCATTCTAGGTCTGATTATAGATGAGCGCTAAATTCGATGGGCTGAAACATTTCTTACCTCTTTTCAGAAATCCAAGATATTTCAATGCTTCTTTGGCAGCAGAAAAGAAGTGAAGAAAGAAGCATAAATAATGCTTAAAGACGGTGTACCGTAAATCAGTGCTCCATAAAAATAAATGCGACTGGAAGTGGTATGATCCTGGGGTAATCTGCTGGGTACAAAGTTAATGCTTTTAGTATTTCGCCTCATATAATTCACACTCAGAATTTTAAACGGGGTCCATACAAGTGAGTTCAACTTGGCTTTTTCCAGGCATATATGGCAAGCAAACCAGCCGCGCTGATAGTATTAAGTTTTTGCTGATACGAAAAGCCATTTGCACTTTCATTAGTTGCAGTTGCAGTTTAGCAACAATCTCTTTTGTTATCAATTTTTTAAAATGATAACATTTTTCTTGATTTTTATGTATGAACTAAAGAATGGCAGAAGAGACACGTGATGAGTTATCTCAATATGTATAAAAAGATAATAACGAAAAGTTATTAAGAGCCTGTCCGGATCCAAGTCTTCGTCTTGTTATTACAGCTATAGTGACGTAACACAACAAGCTCAGCTATTATAATAGTTAGACGAAGATGAAGCTAACCTGTCCGAATTCGTGTGCTTGACGTTTGACGTTTAGAGCTAGTAAGGTATCTACGGCTTGTGGTTTGTAATAATTACTAAATGTAATTATATGTAATGTTATTATTAATTATTAAAGTTCTTATAAAAATGTGTTACAATTATCTCTAGCACATATCTAACTGCTTATATTGCAGTGAATTATTGAAGGAAAACAATAAATATGAGACGAGCATGAGACGTTAGGATTGACATGGCTATAATGCAGCTCGCTAGCCAGTTTTGGACAAATAATAATGCTATTATAGAAGATGCCGATGAACAAGAATATGAAGATTTTTGTATAAAATCAATTTAAAAGTTATTTATTTCTGTAGACTCCGAGGAAGTACTGTCCATCCCCAACATCATTTCAAATAACTCAATTCCTCCCGGGAGATGAAAATACAAAAAGCACCTGCGAATAAATTTAAAGTCCTTCCGCTGTTTTGGTGACTTTCTGGAAGTTAAAAGACACGGTTGGACTCGTGACATAGAGGCAATTCTATTTCTGTTTTGGTTGTCCCTACAGGGTAGTTTCCTTAGCAATAAATGTACCCAGAAGTACAAAATTTGACATTATTTCTAAAGTATTGCTAAAATCGCTGGAAATAATACCGAAAGCCACAAAATATCCGAGTGACGCAGATAAACAGAATGCAATATCAACAGGATTTGTGCTTAAAGGAAAAGCAGCTATATTTCATCGAGCAGCGCAGGCGCTATAGATGGGACATACGTAAGTGTGCTATTTCCACCCCATCTTCACGATGAATAAATTAATAGAAAATTACGCTATGCTATCCAACTGCAGGTATTGTGCGATTCTAGTGGAAACTTATTAAATATTTTCACTGGCTATCCTGGCTCTGTTCACGGTCAACGCGAGTTTAGAAACAGCCCTTTATATTTAAACGCGGAATATCCTCCTGCTAAATATTTCATATTAGGAGATTCAGGTTACAAAGCTGCAACGACTCCTGTGACGATTGTTGTCCCCAACAAAGATAAAAAATATTTAATACACACCACAGTCTAGCTAGGAGTGTTGTGGAAAGATCTATTGGTGCTATAAAAAACAGGTGGCGATATTTCTTTTGGGGACAGACCAATTGAATTGAAAATAGAAAAAACAGTTAAAGTCGTTCGAGTTTGCTGTGCATTACACAATATTTGTGTAACAAAGGGAGATGTTTTAAATGAGCTCTCAGTGCATTCATCAGGAACAGATGATAGTCCTGAACAACCATCAGCTGTGCAGTTTAGAGACGAGCTGTGTGCGGCATTATTAAGTGAATTGAGAGAATAAAAGCCTTGTTTTTATGTCTTATTTTGAAAATCAGTTCATTTATTAAAAAATAAATAACAGTTAATAAAAACTTAAAAAGAAAACTGCATTACTTCATTAAAAATATGTGCAGTATTTAAAAAAAAGCACTTCATTAAATATATTAAGAGTCTTAAAAAAAAAACACTTCATTAAAAAATATGTAAGGTAACGTGGCTTCAGTCTAAAATAGAAATATTTTTATACAAATTTTCATAATATTAATTTTTACCTGAGTCGTCTGAGTTTATATTTATAGGGACCTCGACTTCGCTCTCCAAACCCTCTCCACCTCTAGAAATTTAACAGTCGCAGCATTTTATTATTTATTTCGAAGGCAATTTTTGTTATCTTTATGTTCTGCTGACACAGGCTGCGTTTTCTGCAACTGCCACTCGGACCAGACTTTGGTGGGGGTGTTGTTAATGGTGGCGTACTGGCAGGGTAGCCGAGTATGTTCGCCGATGACGAAATTAATGTGGGGGGAGAAATTGTGTGCTGCATCCGTAGCACTTCGTCTATTGCGACATAAAAAGGTGGTTTCCTCCCCATTTTCTATGGACATTCCACTTGGGGGATCCTTCAATGTCTGCAAGAATTTATCAGTTAGGTTAGGGTTTTTTATTTGAAAATATTATCATTTTTAAGACATAAAAACAAAACATTTGTCAGTGACATACATACCTTATATTTTTACGTCAAGTTTGACCACTTTTTGATATTGCCTTCACGTCGTGGTCTGTGCCCAAGCACTCCTTAACACTCCTGTAAGTTAAAATAATTAAATTTAACAATACTTATGTTATTTAGCAATAATACTTCCATGCCGTCTGGTTATTAAAAGATTTTCCTTTAAAAAGGTGCTTACAATCTTCCCCCAGTGCTTGTATTAGTTTAAGCACAATTTCTTTTGTCCCTAAAATACAAAATGATATTATAATAATTTTCAACAACAGTAAAAAGCATGCGAAATACTTACACTTCAGTTTTTCGGCGTCCATCATATTTCAAAGTTCAAGACGAAACTAACCTGTCCCAATTCGTTCGGTTGATCCACTGACATGTATAATATGGACTGACTACGT
The DNA here is from genome assembly GCA_963930735.1 of Dioctria linearis. Classification (NCBI taxonomy): domain Eukaryota; kingdom Metazoa; phylum Arthropoda; class Insecta; order Diptera; family Asilidae; genus Dioctria; species Dioctria linearis. The sequence goes on along the minus strand of OZ005740.1, from coordinate 325,538,516 downwards.
TAATGCAAATGCAAAAAATGGGCTCACTCTATGTTGCTGACTATTTCGGTCTAAGCACCAAGTACCAACTGAGGAGAACTGCACACAACAAATAAATAAATGGGTCCGTCGAAATAAATTTTTTAAAGTGATTATTTAGGGTTATTACTGATAAAATTGTTTTACCAAAGGCAATATATTCATAAGATATGAAGCAGAAGTTCGCAATGTTTTATTACAATCACTTTTCGAGCTGCGCGCTTATTTTTTCAACTTCCCGCCAATGATTTTTTCAATTTTGGCACCGGCGCTACAATTTTTATTGACATAAGCAATTGAGCCCACATGAAATAGAAAGTTAAGCAGTCCATATTATATATATCAGTAATTTGCTCAGCTTGATTTCATAGACAGCAAACAAACATAACCTCACAATACGTTGGATATTTAAATAAGTCACTCGAACCTTGACTCGGTGATCAAGCTAACCAGATGTCAGAACTGTTATACAAAGTAGCAAAGCTCGGTGTCATAACTAAACTCATAGACATGGTTTCGGATAGAGCTTGTCTCGATGTTACGTCACAAGCTGTAATAACAAGACGAAGACGAAGACTTGGATCCGGACAGGCCCATAGTTTTCTGTTTCTTGTCGCAGTGCATGTCACTTCATCCGGTGCTTAACTGACTAAGTTATGAAAAGCAAAGCATGCATGCATTGTTGACTGTTTATTTATTAAACGTGTCACTCCAGCGAACCTATGTCAAGCTGGTTCTGATAGTCAAAAACTTCTTATTTCATTTCTTTTTGTTTTATGTTGTTTCTTAAATTGTTTTTCTTTTGCACGTATTACCATAAAAAAAGAATGTCAGTTCATAGGAGATTTTTAATCATTCAAAATTTACTTTAAAACTTCCCATATAAACGACTTTTTGGTAGATTTTTGGGAAGTACTGGAACAACGTTCATGGCGATAAGTGTCGAGAAAGAGTTCGCTTATGAATAGAATCGATAAAGTTTTGTGTGAATCTTCAATTGTATTTAAATATTGTGTGAGTGAAATAATAGGAAAACATTACGAAGAAGCGAACTTATCATGCTTTCATTACTACGCAAAAATTATTTCAATAAATTGATCGCTGCAGATCTAAATGGCCATCAACGATTAAAGAAAGTTAGGCAAGTAGAATATTATTAATTAATAATTTATATTAATTTGAAATGTAAAGAGCAGCAGACCGTTGTATTATATTGCATTACCCATCATCGAATTGGGGAGTGATACTAGGAATTTTATTGGATAAGAAATAGAATATTTAGTTGAAGTTAGCTTGAACTAATTAGATTTAATCTGTAGAAAATTTCTTGTGCTTTGAGAAATAAATTAAGCTTGGGGCGCATTTTGAGAGAGCGAATTTGTTTTATGTTTCTTTGTGTTCTATTGACGGAGAGACATGATGAATTGTGAAGTTTTAATTTGCAAAACCAACACCCGTTTAAATGTTTGATGAAAGTACTATTGAATTTTTCCGTTTTTTTACTGTAAATTGCTTCGATAAAAGTGAAAAAGTGCTGAAGGGGGTAAGCAAAAAAATGTCCAATTAGAATATCCTGTTTCATTTTGGTGAGAGCTATTTGCGCACCATTTCCAGTTCAGGAAGGTCCTTCCTTCTAAATTATTGTACCATGGATCCAAACTAACTTCACTAGACTCAAACTTTTAAACATTGGTTTTTGAGAACAGAATATGTGAATTTATGGAAGAGCTTAATACCCTAGGCAGACGGACAAAATCAATGATCATTCATTCGAAATTGGTCTATTAAAAAAAAAAAGTTACCCAAGATTTTGCGAATTAAAACGAAAATCCTGTCAATTTTTATATGTAATTGACAGCACATTTTTAATAATTAAAATTCAAATTCAAAGGTAAAGCGATTTTTGATAAATTGAGTTACGAACGAATGATCATTGATTTTGTTCGTCTGCCGAGGGTATTACGGTATGATTGCAGGTTTTCGTAGGCAGAGGAAAAATCAATCTTAATTTCGATGATAAAGTAAAAATATAGGGAAAAGTAAAAAGTTCTCAGTGTTTTTTTTCACTTTATTTCGACAATAAAATTAACATAGCTACGATTATCCAATTTAGATCAAATATGCGCCGTTTTGTTCAATATCTTTTGTTAATTTTATAGAAAATTTGATAATTCGGCGATTGAAAAGTCCTGGTCCCTATTTTTACAAGCCTCTTTTGAGGCCAATTTTGTACCATCAAGAAAATTTTGCAAGTGCTTCAAAAGGCGATAATCCATTGGGGCCAGTTCTGGACTATACCGCGGGGGCGATAGAACCTCCCATCCAAGCTCTTGCAGCTACTGGCACGTCGTTAAAAATGTCTGTGGCATTGCGTTGTCTTGATGGAACACAACACCTTTCCTATTGGCTAATTCTGGTTGATCGCCTGCTTCAATCTGGTCAGTTGTTGATAGTAGAGGTCCGAATTGAATGTTTGGCCCGATGGGAGCTGCTCATATTGGTTAATTCCCTTCCAATCCCACCAAAAACAAAGCAAGGCCTTCTTGACCATTAATCCGGGCTTAGCGATCATTTGGGGCGGCTCACCGCGATTGGACCACGATCTTTTTCGGCTTTTGTTCTAGTATGTAATCCATTTTTCATAGCCAATCATCGCTTCAAAAACGGGTCGATTTCGTTACGTTTCAGCAAAGAATCGAAGGCAAATTGATGCTTGTTCTTAAGAGCACTTGAGATCAATATTATGCAAATGCCTCCAAGTTTTCTGGCTAATCTTCAGTTCCTGTGCAATGGAATAAGTGCTCATATATCGGTCCGACTCGACGATTTCCATGATTTTATCGACATTTTCGACGATTGGCCTACCAGAGCGTGCCTTATCTGCAACATTCATATTACCAGAACAGAATCGTAGGAACCACCGCTTTGCCTTTGCATTCGATACTATATTGGGTCCTTGGTCGTAGTGGTACTGAAGAATGTATCGAGTTTTATCTTTTTTAACCTTCACCAAACACAAAACTGTCAAAGAACTTTTTTTTAAACGTATTTTTAAATCGCCGCATAGTATGACCCGATGCGAGCGTTAGCTATCGTTCACTAAAGACATCTAGCGGGAAACACTCAGAGCTTTTTCCTTCACCTCAATAATTGAAGGTGTTTTGATTAGATTGTAATAGAGATGCGATAAATATAGTAGAAGTGGTTGTGAATATTGAATTGTGCAACAAAATATTTAATAGAAAAAAATGAGGTCAGACACTGTCTGTAACGCGTTCGAATCCCAACATGCTTTTGTTTTTAATGAAAAAAGTATAGAAAAAAATGAAAACATAAAAAAAATAGAAATATTAAAATAACAAAAAAAAAATTGAGCTTTACATAGTTAAGAGAGAGTCCCGTTCTAAGAACGGGCAACTGAAGCTAGTGAACAAATAAGAATCTGAACAAATCAAGCAGAAGCTTGTCTTTTAAGTATAGTGAAGTGAACAAGATGCCGACAGAGACCATAGATATAATATTCTTTATCTTCCTTACAATGATTTCATCCACATCCACTACTTGCAGGAATTTTTTACATACGTACTTTTCTAAATATAAAAGCTTTTAGATAAAATCTCATATCTAAAAAAAAAAATCATTTATGGGATTATATATAGTTCTTTCTATTATATAAATGCTCATTACTTACTTTTTTACAGAGCTTTATCAACACTTAATTATTCAACATCTCTAGCTGGAGCAACAGTTTATAAGGATGAACGACGCGAATTCATGGCTGTTTTCCCAGGTAAATTAATTTAAATCGTTTTTCCATTGACGGGACATTTTGTTAAAGTTAAAATATGTTTCTCTCAGAATTGGTTAGATCTCTAACAGAATATGCAAGTCAATATGCATCGAAAGATGATGTTAAATTATATGAAAAGGTAATTTCCAATCATTCAATAGTGCGGCTATCATAATCAGTTGTTGTCTTTCAAATAGGCCTTAAAATATAATTTAATAGGAAGGAGGCCACATGCAGGAACTCTGACGGTGCTGGCATACAAGGAGCTTGCCGATAAAACCGAGTTAAACTCAGAAAATATAAAATTATCACAATACCTGGGTTTGTGTGTTGATATGGTAAACTAAACATATTAAATGCACACATTTTAAAAAAAAACTTTTTTGTATTCTTGATCAAGATAACTCTCATCGTCTTGAACGTGACATATTTCTGATTTTAAATTTCATTATTACGCACAGTTTATATCAAATAGTTATAGTAGGTCTGAAGAAGTGAAGGAGAAGAAATTACAAAGGTTTTATTAAAATCACTTTTCGAGCTGCGTGCTCACTTTTTCAACTTTCCGCCAATGATTTTTTTTCATTGTTGGCACAGGGAACTTTTTTTGACATAACCCACATGAAATAGAGAGTTAAGTAGTTCATATTATATATGTCACTGCGGTATACAGATATTAACAGGGTATGCACACCAAATTTTTGATAGGTGATACAGTGACGTCACCGCATCAATTCATATAAGGGCTTCCGATTTTTTTTTTATATATATATATATATATATATGTTACAGTCAAACACCGAAATCTGGAGAATGTCGACTTTCACCGGTGAATGTCAACATTCACGTAGTTGCTTGGTGTATGTCCGGAATATTTGCTAAGTACCCTCATTTCTGACTTATACCGGTAAATGTCGACATTGACACTAATGGTGAATGTTGAACATGACGAAGATTTATATTTTCTTCTCCGTAATTCAGTCGCTATAAAACGTCACAATAGTGACGTAACTGTTTCGCCCCTCTTTCTGAGAGGAGTGACCAAGAATTTAAAACACACAGTACATTCTAAATGAGAAAATAAAATAATAGTACCTAATAAAAAAATTACTGAATTATGTGATTCAAACCTTATTTATTGCAACAACTTAAACTTCTTGAATAAGCTACAGCTGCTTCTCTCAGCGACATTTCTTGAAAAGAAATCCATCTGTGGAAAGTAGCTTTTCCTTACAAAATACGAACTGATTACGTGTGTAAAGCTGCTTGAGGGTACCATTTTTGTTTGCCAGTTTATAGAAGTCGGAGTCTTATATTCCAACAACAATCGCTAACACACTTCGGCTATCTGTACGACTACGGTCGACATCTGGGACGACTTGCATTCGTACAGTATCACCAATTTGAGCAGGAGAAAATTGTTTTTGTGAGGTTCGTAACATTTTTGTTGCTTGAAGTAGGAGATTCTCTTTCGCGACCGCTTTTTTATAGAAATTAACTCGTGTTTTTCAGTCAGAGCTTTATGTGAAGACGTTGTATATTTCAGGTCCTGTTCAATTTTTTCTTTGGAATATGATTTTCGGTATGACTACCGCTCAAAGTTTTTTCAGAAATATTAACAGCTTCTTTAAGCTGTTCTTCGGTTTCAAACGTATTGGCAATTTCTTCGTGTTGTTCTTGGGTTTCAATATTTCGCTAGGCAAAAATGACGATGCTATGCTCCTTTTTGCTTTAACGCCAAACATGGCTTAATAAGGACTTTGGCGCATTCCTTCGTAGTATGTAGTGTTCTTGGCCAATTGAACAAAGGGTAAACCATCTGACCATGTATATGTATCGTTATCGTTCATCCATGCAGTTAGCATATTCTGTATATCGTGGTTGGCCCTTTCAACTGAGCCTTTTGTTTGACTGTGACGAGGCTTTCCATGAACTATATTAACATCTTTCCACATAGCACATTTTCGGATATGCCTTGATTACTGAATTCTCTACAATTATCTGATTGCAATATTGCTGGTGCACCAAATGTTAAAAATATTGAAAGAACATGATACGCTACTTCTTCAGCTCTTTTAGTTGTCAAAGTTCTTAGCTGGACAAACTTAGTTAAATGATCTTAATACACCATTATGAACTTGTATTCACCATCTCTGTTTGACTGCAGATCTATCAGATCAACTTGACATCTTGAGTTTAACTCAGAGCTGACCAGTGATTTCACAACAATACCTTTCTTACGTGCACTGTGTTTCATTTGACACTCTTTGCATAAATTTAAATACAACATTACAACTTCATATGTAATATTTCAGTAATTAACTTGCAACTCTTTAATCAAACGTGTTCTTCCTCCTTCTTCTGATGTGAGTTTCGTATAGTATACGGAACAATTCTTCATTGGTAACATAATACTGTAATATTTGTTTCCCCTGGTTTTAATGGTACAATTTACTTCTCTTCATCAATAATTTTTAAAAGGTCAAAGCGTTTTAATTGTTTGTAATCCAAAGGTGTGTTGCACTTAGTTTTAGCAGAAACCTCTTCAGAAAATATTTTAGAGTACTTTTCTTGCGAAAAATAAAAACAATTGTCTTCTCGTTTACCCGCAATTAATACATTTAACTTTTCAAGAAAAAGATCACAATTTACTGCAGTTTCCAATTTTTATAAACTACGATATCGAAAAAACAAAATTAAGAAAACGTTGCTCGCATCATCAACGCTTGCATAAGACTGACAAAGTTGATCCCCTTTAATATATCTGTCAGGGATGCTTTGATATCTAGATATTCGGAATATCTAGATATGAATACTTATGTCTGTCATAAGCATTACTCTCAGTATACCGTGGATTCAAGTATATTTGAGCATCGAGGAGATGTATGGAAGTCGATTGGACATGGGAAAACGAAGTAGTGTGTTTTGTGATTTTAATTTTTTAGGCTTGGTGAAAATACACATAATCTTGATTTGAAGTTAGGTTTTTTTTTTTTTTTGTGAATTTGTATAAAAATGGAAAAGATACGAAAGATAGATAATGAGTGCAGAGCAATTGAAGAACAACCGGAACATCAATATTTAGTGATTGAGTCAAGTAATAATTCAATGTTTATAATTTGCTACGAAACAATATTAGTTCTCAAAAAATACAATATAAAACGTCATTATGAGACTAAACATTCTCAGAATTATTCCGAATTTAACGATTAGAAGAATATGAATCTTTGAAACGCGGGTTGAAATCTCAGCAAATGTTATTTAAGATATTTAATGCTGAACAAGAAGCAGCAACTCGTGCTAGTTTCCGCGCGGTTCATTCAATAGCGAAACATGGAAAACCATTTACTGACGGCGAATTAATCAAGGATTGCATAATTGTAGCAGCAGAATTTGTTTTAAAACACTAGTTTGTGAGCAAACTTAAACGTAAAATCAAATATAAAGTCCTCCTACACATTTTAGATAGAAAGAAATGTTTATATTCACCTAAGAAAAATTATTTTAATTACAACAATTACACTTAAAATATTCTTAAGACACCACCAAGTAAGCTTTTTAAACTAAACTTGGCATACTTGTAGAGCACTTTTGATTCAATTTGTTGGTATGTCCGTGAAAATTTTGAAAAATATGCTCAATTCCAACACATTCTTCGGTAGTAGCTATAGCGCCGGGAGAAATATGTAATATTAAAATAATTAATAATGTAATGTAGTAATGTAGTGAGAATGCTTATATTTTCAACTAAAATTGCCATTATTTCTAGGTACAATGCGGCGGTATTATGCTCGATGATATAATGGATGAAAGTATTACACGAAGTGGAAAGCCTTGCTGGCATATGTTGGAGGATGTTGGATTGTCTGCAATTAACGACAGTTTAATGATGTTATATGGAGTCCATCATATTTTGAAAGAAAATTTCGCCCGACAAGACTACTATGTAAAATTATTGGAATTATTCCAAGAAATCATTTTCATTGGTATGCTCGGACAATCCATGGATGCACAGGCTTCCAAAAGTTTCGTGACCACTTTTACAATGGACAAATATAAAACTATAATTGCAAATAAGTGTTCTTATTTTGGTTTTTATTTTCCAGTAGCATTGGCTGTGCATTTATGTGGGTAAGTACCTGCAAATATTAAATAGTACTTTTGCATTTTTCCGTGTTAACACAAATTGTTCAAAAAGCTATACAGATCCTGAAGTTTTTAGACAAACAAGAGCGATTCTTTTTGACCTAGGCAACTTCGTTCAAATAGAAAATGATATTAAAGATTGCTTTGGAGACCTTGAAAAAACAGGAAAAATTGGAAATGATATTCAGGAAAATAAATGCACGTGGTTGGCTGTGGTCTGCATGGAAAAAGCATCAGAAGCACAGAAGGAGATAATGCGAGAGTGTTACGGAAAATCTGGTAAATCTAAAAGTTTACTTTAAACGATATATTAACTTAATTTTTTTTTTAAGATCCCGTTAAAATAGCACAAGTGAAGCACTTGTACGAGGAGCTAGGAATTCTAAACATATTTACTGCTTACAAAGAAGAAAAATACAATATGTACATAACTCAGAGTCAACAAAATTCCGGAACTATTTCGTCGCGTCTTTATAAGATTTTGGTACATTTCATCTCCAGAAATAATCCGACAGACCTTATGGCCTCTGCTTACAATTCTGATAAATAATATTTTAATCTATTCACTGTATTTTAAATATGTGCACCGTTCATAAGATCCACAAAGTTCTGCAAATTTATTTTTTGTTCACAAAAACTAAATTCGTTAGTTGACTTCCATTCCATTTTTGTCTGTCGATTTATTTCGTTTTACATAACGATCACAGAATGAGCGAATACTGAATTCTTGTGAGAGAGGTGGGGACACAACTCTGGTCTAAAAAAGATTTAAGCTCGAAACAAATCAAAAGTTCGAAGATACGCACCACATCACCCAAATGTCAAATGTACAAAATTTATCATCCCTTTCGGGGCTATGGACATGTAACGTCCAGTAAATGGTGCACTAAACCAAAACCCTCGGGAAATACTTCCCAAGCCATGAAACAGAAATCTATATGTGTGCATGCGAGTCCGTCCTCTGAAATGCTCTATATTGATACCTACTTATGGAAAATTGCCGGCTATTGACTTTCTATATGTTATAGAGCCTAAAATACTATCCATACAGGAAAATAGTCTTCCAGTAATTTTAAGCTTGGCTCTTTACCTTCCCAAAGGCTACACTTACTATAGACCTTACTTTACAAAAATAAAATATTAACTCTCAATTGAGTAATAGTTGCAATAGTTCATCGGACCACGACGAGAGTTTTTGTTTAGGAAATCGTAGTCATTTAGTTAACATAAATTTTTTAAATAATTTTGCTATGAAATATATAAAAATTTGATTACGATTGGGAAGATAGGAATGTAAGCTATTCAAATCAAACTTTTGCTGTTGTGGTTTGAGCGTCGTGCTCCGGTGGAGAACACTCAAACTTTAAACTTTTATCGATTAAGGATTTTAATCAAGGAGAAAAAAACTCTTCGTCTTAAACTGTAAGTTATTATTATCTTTTTTTTTATTCCTCTTTTTTTCACAACTGGCTGTCACAATACTTATAATACACAGTTACATAATGTATCTGAAATTTTTAACAACTTCATGAAATGTTACAAGCCTTTACGCCGATAGTGTTATACCAACTCACATAACTGAATGCTAAGAGAGGTAGTACATGGGTGATGAAGGCGGAGGTCGCGCCCAGACTTTCGAGCAGCTATACAAACACACACACACACACACACACACACACACACACACACACACACACACACACACACACACACACACACACACACACACACACACACACACACACACACACACACACACACACACACACACACACACACACACACACACACACACACACACACACACACACACACACACACACACACACACACACACACACACACACACACACACACACACACACACACACACACACGACTTGAACTCACAGACACACATTTCCACTTTTAGGCTAAAACAAAAATAATATGATCCAAAACGAGAGCATTGTAGTAGATTTGGAAAGAGTGAAAAAAGAAATTAATAAAGACTTCTGCCCAAATTAATTCAAGTAGCTGCAAGTAGCTCTGGGTCTTCCTGTCAGCTGGGTCTTCCTGGAGCTTTTCCATCGAGTTAAAACTGCTTTAGGAGAGGTTTTACAACATGGCACTCATTGCATTGAAAATGCAAACTAACAGCGCAACAGGTGCTAAATAAGTTTGTAGAAAAAACCCGTAAGCTAAAGCGTATACAGACGTTAAGTGTCGCTTTATTAGTCCTTAATAAAAACGTAAATAATTGATCTAAAATGTGTATCTAACTTCAGACTTGTAAAGTGCTTAAGTACATTGGTAACTTAAGTATTAACGCGCTTACTACAAATATCGTCATAACGCGAGGTATTTCAGCTTTTGTAAATTATTTAAATACACCTTCTAATAATAGAGGCTATCTGCATCTCGACAGTGCCTCAAGAAATCTTGTCCGGCTTCAGGAAAAATGAGAGAAAATTAGCGCAATATATGAGTAAATGTAGGACAGAAATTGACATGCTCATTCGATATCCTTTGTTGAGAAGGTTGGCAATCCTGTGCCACAATCCGCTTACTTCCTCCGCACATGTGGAGCGTTGATTTTCATTTGCAGGTCTTGTAAATGCTACATAAAGGCAATCATTATCTGATGTGACATTTGTTTTACTAAAGGCAAACAACTTCCAAAATTATGTAGAAATTAAAATAGCAAAAGTTTATACGATATTTTATGATTTTTCCTAAATGGAAACCTCATCCAGTACTTGCAAATTTTTACGTACCAGTACCGGAGTACTTGTCCTTAAAATATTTGAGGTATGGATCTTAGTACTGGTTATTGGAATAAACACTGGGCATTAGGCAGAGCATCACTATCATATCAGTGTCGTGTACGGAACTTAAGGATTCTGATTTATTTTCCTTAAGGGGAGGTTGCCGTTCATGACGATGAAAAATTCGATTTTTTTTACATAATTATCATCCTTATGGCCAGTTTCACAATCTGAGTTTAAACCAAATATTTAGTTTAAACTCAACGAATGAGTTTCACAGTTTGGCTTAAACCCCGGTTTAAACTAGAGTTTAAACCGTGCCCTTCCTCGGTTTAAACTCAAGATAATTTTATTTTGACAGTAGCATTGCTTTTTTTGTATCAAGCAAATAATTTCACCAAGGATTTAGATTTAGACATTTCTAGCGATGAAGAAGATTTTTTTTAGTTAAATTTACAACTCTGGCGACGACAGAGAGTAATTAGAAATCGGCCAAATCATTTTAATTAGTGGGAGGACGATGATTTTTATGCTAGGTTCAGTTTAAGTAAAGAACCTTGTCACTTTGTCTTCGAATCTATTCTTGTCCGTCTTCTTGCGCTCTATTATATATCTCTTTTATATGCATTAGTGTAGCCAATAGCTCAACTTCACTTATGCTAAAAATTTTCATCCTTTTTTAATGTTGGCATATTTAAAATTAGAAAATATAACTACATATTTTTTATTTTTTATTTCTGATCTGTTTACTTTTTCCGATTGACAGATTGATTCATTGCAAAATTGCTTCACAATGGTGGCGATAACTAATTTAATTCACAATTTAATCAGTACTACCAACGTTACTAAAAGAATGCACTGTGAAACCCGATTTGGTTTAAACTACGTTTAAACTTGGAGGATGGTTTAAACTAAACCTTGGTTTAAACTCGACTGTGAAACTGGTCATTAAAGTGTTTAGAGCACGTGAGTAAAAGATATTTTCATATCTTTTCTCGCTACCTGAGGTATCCACATAAATTTCGGGAAACCGTCATAAACTTCAGATTCAGCATAATCAGTTCTTGAAGGAAAAACAAGGGCCACTGCATCGTGCTGGAATAGCTGGAGTAAGCAGTCAAACATTTTTTAACTTTAGATGAGTTTTTCTGGGAACAATATTTTTCAGCCCTCGGCCCGCTCTACAGCTTCAACTGATAAACCCATTCACATAAATCTTTGCACAATTGAAAGGAAATTCAATTTGCGGGGGTGGGAGGGGGGGGGGGGCATCAGAAAGCGTTTTTTGTCAAAAAAAATTTTACAAATATTTTTTTCGTCCGTTGAAGCAAAAAAAAACAGAGCAAAAGATTTGTTGTTTTTTCAAATGGCTAGCATGTTTTTATTCAGAGGTTTTTTTGAAAACGAAAACCGGTAAGGCCCCCGAAATTTTATCAAGTTTAATTATTTTCAACCATATTTATTTCAAATTAATTGGAAGAGCTTTGGAGCGCCCCGCGCAGACCAAAACACGCCGTACACTGCACGGTTTTGTTTGTTGAGTGCTGGAGCCGCCATTTTGGAATTTTTTTTTTTTTATAAATATAATTAGAATATACTCTCCATTGATATAAGATTAAAATACGTTAAAACCCATTTCCAAATCTATGGAAAGTTATAGCACCTGAATCAGCCAAACGGACACTACTCGACGAATTTCACGACAGCCGTTGTGGATTGATTTCAAAAACAAAGGCAAAAAAGAGAAAGCAAAGAAGAAGCAATGGAAATCCAATCTGGAATATTTTTACGCTTAATTCGCGAGGGTTCCAATGACACTATTTGTAGACAAATCCAAGCTTGTTCAAGTTGTTTTCAATCTTTATATGGCTAACGTTAAACCCGATCTCAGTCCTAGTCAGTAGTGGTTCATTACTCACTAAAATCCTCAGAACGTCGTCATCAAGATCCTTTGGCCTTCCGATGCGAGGTTCATTTTGAAGATTCATATACTAAGTTTGTCATTCCGTTTGTAACACCTCGAAATAATGATGGTAGATCAAAATGGATTAGATACCCACGCACAATATTAAAAGTTATTTTGATTTTTCCATGTCTATCCGACTGTCCGTCTGTCCGTCCATCTGTGCGCACGATAACTCTAGAACGCCTATACTTAGAGAGCTGAAATTTTGTACACGGGCTTTAAAATAAAAAGTAAAATTAAGTTCGAAAATGAGACAAATCGTGCAACTCCTTCGTAGGGTTGCCATAAAATAATTTCGTTTTCCACTAAATATTTGGACACTGCCTGAGAACGCGTCAACGTAGAGAGCTGAAATTTGGTACATGGTGTTTTCATTGTACTAGCAAAAAAAATGTTCAAAAATTGACTAAATAGGGCAACTCCGTCTTGGTGTTGCCATACAAAAATTTAGGTTTTTTACGGATACTGTGAAAACGATCAGTCGAAGACATTTTTATTGTACTAAAAACTTCTGTCCGGCAAACCGTTCTAGAAATAAATATATGCGAAAAAGCTCTTCAAAAATTAAACTTGCACAGAAGGGTGACAATACGAAATTTCATAAGGGCATTAATCTGGGGTATTATAAGAATTGGTCTTAGACCAATTCTACCTTTTTTACTTGTTTTTATCTAAAATCAAAACGTGGTAATATATTGATTATACCAGGGATGTAAAGTACTCAAATTTTGACTCAATTCTTTGCTCAACAGTTGAGCGGTGGTTCATCGCTAGAAATTTGAGTGGACACACTGATTGAGCGGACTCAATCTTGAGTGGACTTGGGTGCACTCAAATCTTGAGCGGACTCATTGCTTGAGCAGACTCATCATTTGAGTTGAGCGGACTCAAATTATGTTTCAAATAACATAAGGAGAATTCGAATTAATTAAAATTGAAGCTACAACTGAAATTTCAAATCAAATAAGGAAAACTCTAGAAAAAGTCATTCATCATATTATATTATAATATATTGTTACGTGCAATAGAAAGAGACAACTGGTGACATCTACTGGCAATGCAAAGTAAACGACTTCAGGTTCGGAGAATCGATTATGGAATCGACAGGAAGGTTCAGGAATAAGAATGAATAGAACAGTCAAGTAGCTTTTGGAATAGAACACTCCAGAATAATCCGGAGAGTTTCTAGGGTATAAATATAACACTTGTCATCGCCAGAAAAAGAGTCTTGTCTTAGACGTTGCAGTGTTAACAAGCGAAAGTAATAAAGAAGCGAAAGTGTATGTAATTAGATTGCGATAGTTGAAAGTATAGTATTAGCGATAATTAAAGTTGAGTTGATTAATTGAGGAATTGTGAATTTTATATGATTATAGCGAAATAAAGAACTTGTATATTAATTATTTAATATTGTGTTTTAAATAACGAACCAAAGGCCACGCTCGCAACAATATTAACTTAACTTTTTCTAATTTTCTTAACCAACATTTCTCTTCCTCTCAATATAATATACAAATTCAACAACTTGTAAAACCTGTAAGGAAAATAATATCATACTTGAAAATGTTATAATTCAATTTAAGGAAATTGTTCTTGGATTTTTCCATAGAATCAGCATCTAACTTTATATTTATTCCATTGATATGTAGCATCACTTGCATTTTAAAATGTTCGTCATTTAGACGACATCTATTAGGAGGTAACGTTAGTTTTCCTATGCTAAATTAACTTTCCACCGAAGCACTACTAGGCATTGCTGTGTTGTATTCGGTAAAAAGACTTTTTATCACCGAAAACGCTCGAGGTTTTGTCTGTCGAAAAATTATACTCCAAGAACAATTTCTGACCCCCCATTGAATTTTGGTCATCTTCACAATCTGAATCCCAAAATATCGTAGCATAGAAGAAATGTTGGCTAAGAAAATTAGGAAAAGCAAAATTAATATAACAAAATATAATTCATAACTGTTTTGTGAGCTTTCCTTATTGGATTGAAATTTCAGTTTCAATTTTAATTAAATCAGAATCTCCTTAAAACATGATTTGAGTCCGCTCAAGTAGTGAGTCCGTTCAAGATTGAGTCCACTCAACCAGTGAGTTCGCTCAAGTTTCGAGCGATAAACCAACGCTCAAATGTTGAGCGGACTCAATGATTGAGCGGACTCAAGTCCTGAGTTGAGCGATGATATTACGAATGAGTCCGCTCATTTATAACCCTGGATTATACCAACATCATCCCTATACTGAATATATACCTACATAGTTGGGTTTATGGAGAGATTATTTTCTCTTATATCGTACCTGTTTTTTTTGTCATCAAGGTATATAACCGCGAGAGCTTAATACTTCTCATTTGGTATTGTTAGTCCTTATATTATTTTATTTCCTTCTGCTGAAAGTCGAACACCTCAAACATTGAATCGGTCGGAGGTATTATACGGTTGGTAAGAAAGTTTTGACGTTTTCTGTTGCTTCAATTGAAATGTTCATAACTCCATTGCTGTTTGTACGATTTAGAGAATTTTAGTATTAATCGAAAGCAAATATTATCATGTTTTGATTTTAGATAAAAAAAAAGTGTATTTAGTCATGTAATTTTTAGAAATCGGGGTATTTTATGTGCCAAAAAAAGTTTCATTTGAGGCACTCAATGCTTTATGAGTTCCAACTTGGTCATAATGCGAAGGAGGCTCACAAAAATTTGTGTTTCGTCTTTGCACCATTTAAAGTTGATGTGCGTAAGGTCCGAAAATGAATTTGTAAAATTCAGGTCAGGTGACATGAATCTTCAAGATGAACTTCGCGCTTTCATCGTTACTGGTTAATGTCAGCTGAAAGCAAAACGTGGCTAAGTAGGCTAGTTACGAATTAAGTAATGCAAGAGCTCAGCGGTAAGAGCAATCGCCCGGCAAGCGAAAGGTCTCGGTTTCAAACCCCGAACGAGGCGGTTGTTTTTTCCTCTTGTATTTACGATTTGATTTAGTATCGTTAAAAATAAAAGTTCTTAACATTTTTCTATTTTCATTTCTAGAGGAGACTTCATAATCGTCGTGTTTCAGTATTACATTGATATGAATACTTATATCAGCAGCAGCACAAAATATTGTAAATAACGCATGCCAAGAACCAGAATGCCAATCACAGCGCCCACTTATGTTTTATGATTATCCAACAGCTCTGTAGAGAAAACATTGATCCCACTACGATTACCAATCTTTTTCTTTACTTTAGTAATTTAGTAAACACTTAAAGTAATTTCTAGATATCAATTATACTTGACGAGGAAAAAATTCTGTTGAGGAAATAATTTTTGTTGTTTATTTTATTTAATATATTTGCAGAACTGTGTAGAAGTAAAGGAGGAAAAATGATTTTAATTTTCACCTAATCGCCAAATTATCTTGATAGTAGCCTTTTGAAGGCTTAGTTTGTGATATTCTAACCTTTCATTACAAGTCCTTTATAGAATTCTTCCAGGAAGAATTTACATAGCTAAATCTATCCGTAGAGTAGCTGAATTATCTGAATTTCTTATCCCTGCCTTTAAAGCTGATAAGCAGATAGACTACATCCACACTAATTATCATATTATGACTCGTAAGCTCACTCGCCAAGTTTCTAATTTTTATTTCATGGTTATGGTCTTATTTCTGTTATCACACATAGCGTACTCATACATTTCAGGAGCTGTTCTTTCCACTAAAATCAAGTATTCCTCAAGGTAGCCAGCCATCTGGGCCCGCTCGTCTTTTTCTTATTTATACAGGTCTGGGCCAAAAGTCACCATGGGGGTCAAAAGTCACCATGGGGTTTAAAAATTTAATAACTTTTTCGTTTATATATTTTTTTTTATTTTTTTTTTTTAGATTATATAAATAACATCTGGAGAATAAATAATGGTGAGATTCACAACTGAACAAAGAACCAGAATAATAGAATTTTATTACTTAAATCAGCGATCAATTATTTTAACGCAAAGAGCATTTTTAAACCCCATGGTGACTTTTGGTCCACCCTGTATTATTCTGGTTCTTTGTTCAGTTGTGAATCTCTCCATTATTTATTCTCCAGATGTTATTTATATAATCTAAAAAAAAAATATATATATATATATATAAACGAAAAAGTTATTAAATTTTTAAACCCCATGGTGACTTTTGGCCCCCATGGTGACTTTTGGCCCACCCTGTATAAACAATTATGATTAAAGTGTGATAATAATGCGTAAATTCATCATTAGGCAGGCCGTACAATGCACAATCACCGACTGTAGTCGGTGACTAAAAAGTCAGTTGACTTTGCTCATTAAATGCAACAGCGTTCGGTACCGTAAAGTGCTCTATTTTATGTCAGTCAGCAACTAAAATATCATAAGGGAGTTGTCGACTGGCAACTGACTAAATCGAACCAACTGTCGTGATCAGTCTGCATCAGCAACCTTAATATCAATCAGTTGATTGTTGTTGATTGCTGCCGCCTTTAGTAAAGGTTTTTCTTTTGTTAAATCGTAATAAAGTTTGTCCTGACTAAAGTGCATATTTGAATAAACATTTTAAAAAGGGATTTACATATAATATTTACGGAATGACATATTATTGCTTTTCTGAAGAGAACATCCTGAAAATGAAAGTGGAAAAAAAACGTATTATTTATGAATTTCCTCGAAGCCACCAGCAATTTAGTAATCCTACAGCTTTGATGAAATTTTCAACTTTTTAGTAAAGCTCGGTTTTTTTTTTTATTAT
Source organism: Dioctria linearis (assembly GCA_963930735.1). Classification (NCBI taxonomy): domain Eukaryota; kingdom Metazoa; phylum Arthropoda; class Insecta; order Diptera; family Asilidae; genus Dioctria; species Dioctria linearis. The sequence goes on along the minus strand of OZ005740.1, from coordinate 325,521,104 downwards.
ATTTTAAAAACATTTTCATATCGTATTTATGTTTATACTCCGAAAGGATGGATGGATTCTTCCAAATCATTTTTCTGGAAATCCTACTTCTTCTTCTTCTCAACCACTAGCAAATTACTATAGGGTTTATGTTTCTTATTGCAATTTTAAAATCAGTTACCTAGTATTTAACAGCACTATGAAATTTTAACGAAAATCGAAACACTACTCAAACACATCAACTCAACAGAAGATGATGCAATATGTGACAATCTATTAACTCCACAATGTGCGGTCTCCCTTGCATTTCAAGCGAAACGACTCCACTCCTCTAAATTCTGACGTAGTTATTTTTAACGTTTGATTCAATATCAATTTATTTCCTTTGAATGGCTGGTAAAGGATAGCCTTAAGAAAACTAGAGATTTGATAGTCATTTCCAAATCCCATTTGTCTTTTGAGGATGATATTTGCTAAGTGTATGAAGATAGTCTAGGAAATTTATCGATCGTTATATTACTGAATCTCCCTACTTTGCGTATTTCGAAGTACGCTTGTCATTTTTCAACATCTTTTTACGCATATTGAAGCCTTCAATGAAAGTTCCCTGTTTTCTCTTCATAACTTTGGTTTAACTTGAAGTGATGACATTTTTCTGATCTGGCCCCTACCCCTCTCCCTTCATTTCCCCTACTCACTCGGATTTTCATACATGCGCAACTATGACATCTATGGAAAGGTCCTAGTGAATAGAGTTGAAATAAATAAATAAATTTGAGTTTCTATGCCCCTTTGCATAATTTCATAATATCAATAAAGCTCCATAGCAATACGGGTAAAGGTTCACAATTAACGTTCCACTTTATTTACAGTTGACGAAATGTATGTGCAGATTTTTGTATATGCAAACTTCTGTATTTATATGTATGTATGTATCATGCCCGCGTCCCTATAATATTAACCTGAATTTTGAATACTAAAATCCACAATGATCTAGGACAAAACCCTCGAGAATACTTCCCAAGGCATGAAACAGAAATCTATATGTGTGCGTGCTTAGTCCGTTTTCTAAAATGTGCTATATTGATACTTATGGAAAAGTGCCAAATATTGACTTTATATATGCCATAGAGCCTAAACTACTATTCATAAAGGAAAATAGTCTTGTAATAATTTAAAGCTTGGTTCCTTACCTTACCAAAGGCTACACTTACTATATACCTTACTTAACAAAATAATTAAATAGTTTTGATTACAAAGTTACCTTACCATTTTACGCTCAATACATCTCAGCTGAGTGATAATTGCATGTGTGTATGTGCAGCCGTAGTCCGAGTCTATAGGCAGCTACATTCGGTATCATCAGCCCACGGCATCCTATGACGGCAGAGCGACATTACAATGATTACTCAGCTGAGAATTTTTGTTTGAGGAATCGTAGTCATTTGGTTAAGATAATTTTTTTTAAATAACTTTGTTAGGAAAGGTATGAAAATCTTGTTACGGTTCGGAAGATAAGAAAGCAAGCTTAAGATTATCACAACACCATTTTCCTGTATGAATAGTAGTTTAGGGCGGAGGAGCTATTCAAATCAAACTTTTGTCAATTTTACATAAGAACACTGCAAATATTTTAGAATGTATGGACTACGCTGGGCCTCGCATGTGGTAGGGAGGGAGTCTGTTTCACGGTTTGTGAAGTATTCTCGGGGGTTTTGTCTAGGAAGATCTAGTCAATGCAGCCCTTAATAAATGTCCTATACAGGTAGTGAACTGTCAAAGATAACTTTTATCGCGGAGGATTATATTGCGGGAGTCAACATCTTCGGGAATGGATGTGTTCCGAATGCAATACTTCTAGGGAATACGCAAACAATACTTCTTGATGAATTGCTTTCGTATCATTTAGGGAATATGAAAGCAATACCTGCGGAAGATAATGGGAAGATATCGTTGAGGAATCACGTTGAAGTAATAATGAGCATTGCATGGAAGACAGGAAAGTGATATCGCCATGTTAATAGAAGGAGTTTTATATATGTAGAAAACTTTACTATATTTTACTCCGAACGCTTATTAAAGCAGAATGAACAGACCTAAATTTTCAGGTAACGCATTTTCTTTATTAAAAATAAACATAAACCGGTTTTTTTAGCAATGTATTCTCCAGGCGAAACTAAGAAGAAAAGCTCGCCCTTGGCTATCGTCCTCTTTTAATCTGGAGGAAAAACACATAATTCGTTTTGCTATTTAATTGCCATTTTGTGATTCAGGTGAAACTGAAATTGTAAACAATATCGTTCTCTTTTCGTCTGGAGGAAAAAAAGGTCAAACTGAAATTGGATGCAACTAAACTCATATCATCTAATTCTGGAAGATATCCTTCAATTATCGCGCTTATGATTTTTCATCTCAATGTTTTCTGGTAGTCAGACAACTTGGGTTACTTTCGTCCCCCTGTGTCAAGATTAGAAAAGAAGGGGACAATATTAGGTCTATACATGTAAAAAGAGTAGACATACCTGCCTTCAGAGCTACCCTAAAACTCGGAGAATAAACAAAAATCCCTGTATTGGGAAAGGCTACAAGGACTTCGTCAGGCAAAAAAGTTTATCGACACCTCTGGCGGAAAAACAAAAGAACTCCTACTCCTTAGCTCAAAATGATCACTGAGCTCTTCTCAGGCCATTGCCCTTTGAGGTATCACCTAAACAAGCTGGGTTTGGCTGAGACTTCATCCTGCCGCTTCTGTCAGGATGCTCACGAAACCTCGGAGCAGTTGCTCTGCAACTGCGAAGCATGGGCCAGGCGGATATTACTCCACCTTGAACATGCTTTTCCTCCACCAAGTTACGTAGCCCAGAATGGTTCTAGACTTTATTAACAGTCTAAACCTATAAATGGAGCAAATTCAACGGGGACTCACAATAGATCTTTCAGGTCGCAGTGATTGCGAGGCTAACGCCTATACACCCCTTCACAAATCTAATCTAATCTACCTGCCGAAGGATATTTTTTATTTACTGTTTATAAACGACAAGGACGAGATATGAAGATAAGTTTGACGGATTATCAGATTTTTTGAGCTCCCAATGCCCCGAAAAGGGTGGCAGGAAAGATTTTTTCTTTTCACTGGGTAAATTACATTTCGCTAAATCGTCATTTTTTTTTTAATCCGACTGGGCTACTGTTCTCGAAGTTCTACATATCCTAACCCGAGATATCTAATAAAAAATTAAGTATTTATGTACCTACATTTGCTAGCACTTTAAAATGTATACGAACTTTTTCTACCTGGTAGATAGAAACCAAACTTAAAGTCGCCCTATCAATAAAAATTAGGAAGAAATGAATTAATTTAATTAAAAGCAGAAAAGGGGTCAATTTATTTACAATCAGCCACTGATGTCTAGATGCATTCGTAAGTGTTTTTTTTATGGTCTTCCTGATCTTGACCAAATTAATCTTTTCGATTCGAGTACATGAAACTTCAGGATAAATGTCTCGTATCGAAAAGAAAAACTCACGTTCATCTTCAGATTTGTTGTACTGATAAATGAAATTATGTTCCTTCATTTATCAGAGCACAAAATTGCGAATGAATTTTTGTCTAATTTTTATTAATTTTATTCACCGTCACGTCCACAGGTATACACAATAAAAGAAGACTATGATAATAATTTTTTACATCGTTAAAAATTATTTACAGAACACGCTATAAATGTAAATAAGTAAGTCTTTTAAAAAACTGCATTGAGGTAAAATATTCTAAAAGATTACTGTGCCATATTAGAATAAATGTAAACAAATTCACGAGATATGAAAAAGGTGCAATAAATTACTCTCAAAATAGTGCAATAAACAGAATTTTGGAAAATGAAATCAAAGAATGATTTTTTTTTAAACAAACCCTTAATTAATGTAAGGTAACACCCCTAACACACCATGGCAAAATTTTGAATTTGAGCCTTTTTCTAAATTTCCCAAATTAAACTAAATTTCAACAAAGTTTAAAAGTTGTTTAAAACGTGGTAAGGTAGAGTTTGAGGCCTTCGTATAGTCATAGATAAATTGATTAAACGTTCCGGACTTTGGTTATTACTAACAATTGCTAACCCATTGAATATATTAAAATTAGTAGAACAAAAGTATATAAAAGAATTGGAAGGTTAGAGCTGGTGTACATAGTTTAAAGAGCTAGAGTAACAAAAGTAAACGTTAATACTGGCGTACAGTTTAGTGTTGATACTAAGAGCCAGATTTTTTTTTTTGTATACATCAACTATTATTAGAATTAATACAACATATAAGTAGTACATCAGCATGAAATATCAGTTTTTGTTTTTTTTCATTTATTTTTTTTTATTATTATTTCCATAGATTCAACGCCTATTAACCCTTAGTGAGATGCTCCAAGCAAGCTTCTTAAACTTGATGAGGGAGTCGGATTGTCTCACCAGGCTAGGTAAGGAATTCAAACGAAAATCTCCCACCAAATACAGGCTTCTACTACCGAAGTGAGTTCTAAATTTAGGTAGCACAATTCTATATGAATCCAGACGGCTCTAGGAGAACCCTGTAACGTCGGTAGTTGGTGTGCGGGCAGTCAGGAGATTGTCCAGGGCCGTTTTCCGACGTTGCTAGGTTCAGAGCGCTGTCCTAGCTCTGCGGTTCGGGCGGTATACGTAACACACACACTACTTAACCTACACTCACTCACTTACTTACAATAACTTAGGACTAGGTGCGGGGTAGGAGCGTGCGATTACTATTCCTTAGACCAACACGATTAACGTGCGCTTGTCGTTAGGAGTAGCCAACACGGGGGATGCGGGACGGAGCGTGCGCTCGCTATTCTTCTGCCCAACACGATGACGTGCGCTTGTCGTCAGAATAGCCAACACGGGGGTACGGGACGGATTGTACGTGTGCGCTTACTACTCCTCTGACCAACACGATGAACGTGCGCTTCGTCGTCAGAGTAGCCAACATGGTACGAGGACGGAATTTATATTCGTGCGTTCGATACTCTTCTGATCAACACGATTAACGTGCGCTTATCGGCAGAGCAGCCTACACGGGGGTACGGGGACGGAATGCGTGCGCTTACTAATTCTCAGGCCAGCACGATTAACGTGCGCTTGCCGTTGAACTAGTCAACACGACTTGCGGATAGGACTGGACGGAAGATTTGTCTAGTCGAGCTGCTGGGAGGCAACTGACTAATCTTTCGGTACTTGACTGACTTTTATAGCCAGCCTTCTGGTATTCCACTGGTGGGGGGTCAACTCTGTTCACTTTGGAGTTGTTCTCTCGCGGTCGGATATTTTGCTGATCGGTGACTTGTAGTTTTCCGTTGTGTTCACTTCGATGCTTGGTGATCGACTGAATGATCTTACTACTGGCTGCCGGCTATTTATAGCCCGTCTGGTTCATGGCGTCGGGTGTAGAATGCTCCCTTCTACTATCACGCCACTAGCACGGGACACTACTGAGCTGCGTATCAGTAGTGTGCGCTCCTCTTGGCGGCTGGTTTACATTGTTGCGGCTGCTAGACACTCGTTTTCGCTGGTGTCTAGCTGAAATGTATGTAACTTCGTTACAAACCATTATTAATATATCGCAGGAGCATGTCCTGCCTGGCTCAATAAATGAAGCAAAGAGTGTTCAGTGCATATATTGTCTGGAGCGGTTCTGGAAAAAGGAATTGGTTCAGCGATGCAACGCGAGAATGAAGCCTCATACCAAACAAATAACGTAAACAGGCCGTAAAAGAAAGCTGTAACTAGATCAGAGCCCAGCTTTGCAGAGGAAACATTGCAGTTTCGGCGTAGAACAATTAAGGCAGCACGAGGGCAGCGACAAGACGGTTCCAAACATGAGGAAGGAGATGATAGGACACAGCATATAGAGATCGAGGACCGAAATAAATCCTGAAACAGACCAGGTTGGCATGGGCATGCCAATTGAGGTTTTTGTCCATAAGCAAGCCGAGTTTGTCCTGTCAGCCAGATAACTAGCAACAAGCGCACACGCAGATGTGTAAAATCCAAAGAAGGATCTGAGCTTGTGGATCAGCAAGTCCTGCGGAACCGAGTCAAAGGCTTTTTTGATGTCCAACAGGACATGAATTACCTTCTTTCCATCGTCGCAGAATCCACGAATATCAGTTACCACTTTCAAAAGTACCGTAGTGTTGGAATGCTTGCGTCTGAATCCTGACTGATGAACTAACAGCATGCTTTTGGCGTCAATGTGTGACTGTATTTGATCCCTGATTATCATCTCGAACAGTTTAGAAATAGCGTGCAATATGCAAATGGGTCTTCAATCTGACAACGATACGGTTGAAGAGGATTTGGGGATAGGAGTTATCAACCCGGTCCTCCAATATAGCGGAAAATGTTACTCAGTGTGTAGTCTATTGTGATTTCGGGATAATTTTCACAAATCTGACTGGAACTTCCTCCAGTTCAATCGCATTTATGTGTACATTTGTTGCAATTCGGTACATGTCCTGTAGATTCGTTGTCTCATTTGTTGTTATGTAACGTTTTATATCAACGTATGGAACTCGCGAAACAAGTCTAAGACGGTATTTCAGAAGCGAATACAGCATTAATAAACTATGGATATCTTACAATTATGAAAGCTAAAACTCACTGAAAGGAGTATACTGATAAGTGCAATATAACCGGACAAGCGACATCTATTGATTCAGACGTAAACATTTTTAGGACAAGCGAGATCTATTGGTTCGGACAGTAAACAACTTTGAGTTCGGAGAATCGATGTTTCTGGAATGGAATCACCGAGAAAGTTCTGAGAAATTTGTAGAGTATGGGCCTTCCCACACGAGAAGTTTTTAGGGAAGCAAGGAATTTTCTTCCCTCGTGCTGACACGTTGCTCCGCGTAGTGCCTTATATGATTACAGAAATTAATTGTATGCGTGTTCAATTAAGTCACAGTTTTTTATATAAACAATAACTGTATCACAAACTCACAACACGTAATGATTATTACTTTATTATATTATCACCTCAAATCGCAGATAAACAGCTGTACAGCCGACCGTTCGGAATTTTCAGAAATTTCGCAATTTCAAAATGCCGGCGCTAATTTGCTTGCAGTAGTATTAGTATTCTGTCCATACTCCGGATCGAAACTTGGTAGCACGGAATTTTTCCTCCTCCCGAATACTTCGCACCTGTAAAAACTGCCTAAAAACTTCTGCGTGTGGGCTATGGCAATAAATACAGCGCTTGTCACCGCCAAGAGTGAGTCTTGTCCACTGACTTATAACAATGGACTGAGCGTATTGTAATTTTCTTATAGGAAAGCATGGCACAAGTTTTATAGTTCTCTCTTTCGCCCTATGGCAGAGTTGGAGCTACCAACACAAAATATTGCATTCTGGAACGTTTGCTTATGCCATTTGATGTTTTTATGTTGGCTACAGATGCAATCACCGCAGAAGGAATAAGGTAAATATAGTGTTTACCATGCTCCGTCTCGCTTGCCCATAAGCAGGATTCAGTTAAGAATAACTTTTGAAAATTAATGTCGGAATGAGTTTAATTCCGTATAAGCGATTAAAATATCACTTGGGCACAAGAAAATAATTTTGTTAAATTAAATTCGATTTTCGGGTGTAAAATTTCATCTGATTGGTTGAGTTTTACATGTTTTTTATGTAATCGTTTTAAAGGGTGCTTCTAAAGATTGCCGACATCAAAGAATTTATAAGGTCTATAGTATAAGGAATATCGACATACTGACTGGATTATTTGTCCAAGAAGGAATTTATTTGGATTCTCCTGTATATAGCAAAAGCTAAAAAATGTTTCTAATTTCTTATTTCATAACACAACCCATTATATTTTTGGTGACAAGTTTCAAGTCTTGATTTGACTCATCAACAGTTTAACCCGGTAAAAAATCCTAAAAGTAATGTCTATTTTTATGACTGGATTAAATAAAATACTTTCCTATCTAAATCAGAAAAGGAAGAAAGAAAGAAAAAAAATCGAAAAAAAATCATACTCTCTTTAAAACTTTTATGAATAAAGATAAAAAATGTGAAAGCGTAGATTGTATGCAACGAAAACGAAACAGAAAGGCAAATGTTTCATTTTCGTAAATAAAGGAGAAGGGGCGGAGTTTTCACGTTTTACTCTCATCAAATGCTCCCGCGCTTTTGTGACACCCGGTTTTCATGAAATATTGATAATGTTTAGACACATGTTGTTGCTATAAAAGGAAACATGTTGTTGCTGTAATTCTGATGCTGATATTTGAACAACACGTGTTTCTGTTTACATTCGTTTTGCTATGTAGAGATTAAATGGGAGAAGTCATGCTGGATTCTCTGATATTTTCGGGAAAAATGAGAATTTTATCTGAGAGGAGCTTTACAGCTCCTTTCAGCATTTTGTCTATAGCGGAATTTATCTTTTTTCTTAAAAATGGGAGGTAGTGTGACCTGATGTACATTATTATTGGACAAATAATAATGCTATTATAGAAGATGCCGATGAACAAGAATATGAAGACTTAAAAGTTATTTATTTCTGTAGACTCCGAGGAAGTACTGTCCATCCCCAACATCATTTCAAAAAAACTCAATTCCTCCCGGGACATGAAAATACAAAAAGCACCTGCGAATAAATTTAAAGTCTTTCCGCTGTTTTGTTGACTTTATGGAAGTTAAAAGACACGGTTGGACACGTGACATAGAGGCAATTCTATTTCTGTTTTGGTTGTCCCTACAGGGTAGTTTCCTTAGCAATAAATGTACCCAGAAGTACAAAATTTGACATTATTTCTAAAGTATTGCTAAAATCGCTGGAAATAATACCGAAAATCATAAAATATCCGAGTGACGCAGATAAACAGAATGCAATATCAACAGGATTTGTGCGTAAAGGAAAAGCAGCTATATTTCATTGAGCAGGCAGGCTCTATAGATGGGACATACGTAAGTGTGCTATGTCCACCCCATCTTCACGATGAATAAATTAATAGAAAAATGCGCTATGCTATCCAACTGCAGGTATTGTGCGATTCTAGTGGAAAGTTATTAAATATTTTCACTGGCTATACTGGCTCTGTTCACGATCAATGCCTGTTTAGAAACAGCCCTTTATATTTAAACGCGGCTTATCCTCCTGCTGGATATTTCATATTAGGAGAATCGGGTTACAAAGCTTGAACGACTCCTGTGCCGATTGTTGTCCCCAACAAAGATAAAAAATATTTAATACACACCACAGTCTAGCTAGGAGTGTTGTGGAAAGATCTATTGGTGCTATAAAAAACAGACAGACCAATATTTATGTAACAAATGGAGAGGTCTTAAATGAGTTCTCAATGCATTCATCAGGAAGAAATAGTCCTGAACAACCATCAGCTGTGCAGTTTAGAGACGAGCTATGTGCGGCATTATTAAGTGAATTGAGAGAATAAAAGCCTTGTTTTTATGCCTTATTTTGAAAATCAGTTCATTTATTAAAAAATAAATAACAGTTAATAAAAACTTAAAAAGAAAACTGCATTACTTCATTAAAAATATGTACAGTATTTAAAAAAATGCACTTCATTAAATATATTAACAGTCTTTAAAAAAAATAACACTTCATTAAAAAATATGTAAGGTAACGTGGCTTCAGTCTAAAATAGAAATATTTTTATACAAATTTTCATAATATTAATTTTTACCTGAGTCGTTTGAGCTTATATTTATAGTAGAGACCTCGACTTCGCTCCCCAAACCCTCTCCACCTGTAGAAATGATAGTCATTTAACAGTCGCAGCATTTTATTATTTTGTTCGAAGGCAATTTTTGTTATCTTTGGTGGGGGTGTTGTTAATGTTGGCGTACTGGCAAGGGGCCGAGTATGCTCGCCGATGAAGAAATTAATGTGGGGGAGAAATTGTGTGCTGCATCCGTAGCACTTCGTCCATTGCGACTTAAAAAGGTCACGAACTCCCCATTTTCTATGGACAACCTACTTGGGGGATCCTTCAATGTCTGCAAGAATTTATCAGTTAGGTTAGTGTTTTATATTTGAAAATATTATCATTTTTAAGATATAAAAACAAAACATCAGTGACATACATACCTTATATTTTTACGTCAAGTTTGACCACTTTTTGATATTGCCTTCACGTCGTGGTCTGTGCCCAAGCACTCCTTAACACTCCTGTAAGTTAAAATAATTAAATTTAACAATACTTATGTTATTTAGCATTAATACTTCCTTGCCGTCTGGTTATTAAAAGATTTTCCTTTAAAAAGATGCTTACAATCTTCCCCCCGTGCTTTTATTAGTTTAAGCACAATTTCTTTTGTCCCTAAAATACAAAATGATATTATAATAATTTTCAACAACAGTAAAAAGCATGCGAAATACTTACACTTCAGTTTTTCGGCGTCCATCATATTTCAAAGCTCAAGACGAAGTTAACCTGTCCCAATTCGTTCGTTTGCTCAGCTTGATTTCACAGACAGCAAACAAACATAACCTCACAATACGTTGGCTATTTAAATAAGTCACTCGAACCTTGACTCGGTGATCAAGCTAACCATATGTCAAAACTGTTATACAAAGTAGCAAAGCTCGGTTTCAGAGACATGGATTCGGATAGAGCTTGTCTCGATGTTACGTCACTAACTTGGATCCGGACAGGACCATAGTTTTCTGTTTCTTGTCGCAGTGCATGTCACTTCATCCGGTGCTTAACTACTAACTTAATACTAACACCGACTAAGTTATGAAAAGCATGCATGCATTGTTGACTGTTTATTTATTAATACAAGTATGCTGGAGTGGAACTTGTGTCAAGCTGGTTCTGATAGTCAAAAACTACTTATTCCATTTCTGTTTTATTTTATGTTGTTTCTTAAATTGTTTTTCTTTTGCACGTATTACCATAAAAAAAGAATGTCAGTTCATAGGAGATTTTTAATCATTCAAGATTTACTTTAAAATTTCCCATATAAACGACTTTTTGGTAGATTTTTGGGAAGTACTGGAACAACGTTCATTGCGATAAGTGTCGAGAAAGATTTCGCTTATGAATAGAGTCGATAAATTTATGTGTGAATCTTGAAATGTATTTAAATATTGTGTGAGTGAAATAATAGGAAAACTTTACGAAGAAGCGAACTTATCATGCTTTCATTACTACGCAAAAATTATTTCAATAAATTGATCGCTGCAGATCTAAATGGCCATCAACGATTAAAGAAAGTTAGGCAAGTAGAATATTGTTAATTAATAATTTATATTAATTTGAAATGTAAAGAGCAGCAGACCGTTGTATTATATTGCATTACCCATCATCGAATTGGGGAGTGATACTAGGAATTTTATTGGATAAGAAATAGAATATTTAGTTGAAGTTAGCTTGAACTAATTAGATTTAATCTGTAGAAAATTTCTTGTGCTTTGAGAAATAAATTAAGCTTGGGGCGCATTTTGAGAGAGCGAATTTGTTTTGTTTCTTTGTGTTCTATTGACGGAGAGACATGATGAATTGTGAAGTTTTAATTTGCAAAACCAACACCCGTTTAAATGTTTGATGAAAGTACTATTGAATTTTTGCGTTTTTTTAGTGTAAATTGCTTCGATAAAAGTGAAAAAGTGCTGATGAGTAAACAACAAAATTTCCAATTAGAACATCCTGTTTCATTTTGGTGAGAGCTATTTGCGCACCATTTCCAGTTCAGGAAGGCCATACCTTCTTACTTATTGTACCATGGATCCAAACTAACTTCACTAGACTCAAACTTTTAAACATTGGTATTTGAGAACAGAATATGTGAATTTATGGAAGTGCTTAATACCCTAGGCAGACGGACAAAATCAATGATCATTCATTCGAAATTGGTCTATTAAAAAAAAAAAGTTACCCAAGATTTTGCGAATTAAAACGAAAATCCTGTCAATTTTTATATGTAATTGACAGCACATTTTTAATAATTAAAATTCAAATTCAAAGGTAAAGCGATTTTTGAAAAATTGAGTTACGAACGAATGATCATTGATTTTGTTCGTCTGCCGAGGGTATTACGGTATGATTGCAGGTTTTCGTAGGCAGAGGAAAAATCAATCTTAATTTCGATGATAAAGTAAAAATATAGGGAAAAGTAAAAAGTTCTCAGTGTTTTTTTTCACTTTATTTCGACAATAAAATTAACATAGCTACGATTATCCAATTTAGATCAAATATGCGCCGTTTTGTTCAATATCTTTTGTGAATTTTATAGGAAATTTGATAATTCGGCGATTGAAAAGTCCTGGTCCCTATTTTTACAAGCCTCTTTTGAGGCCAATTTTGTACCATCAAGAAAATTTTGCAAGTGCTTCAAAAGGCGATAATCCATTGGGGCCAGTTCTGGACTATACCGCGGGGGCGATAGAACCTCCCATCCAAGCTCTTGCAGCTACTGGCACGTCGCGTCGTTAAAAATGTCTGTGGCATTGCGTTGTCTTGATGGAACACAACACCTTTCCTATTGGCTAATTCTGGTTGATCGCCTGCTTCAATCTGGTCAGTTGTTGATAGTAGAGGTCCGAATTGAATGTTTGGCCCGATGGGAGCTGCTCATATTGGTTAATTCCCTTCCAATCCCACCAAAAACAAAGCAAGGCCTTCTTGACCATTAATCCGGGCTTAGCGATCATTTGGGGCGGCTCACCGCGATTGGACCACGATCTTTTTCGGCTTTTGTTCTCGTATGTAATCCATTTTTCATAGCCAATCATCGCTTCAAAAACGGGTCGATTTCGTTACGTTTCAGCAAAGAATCGAAGGCGAATTGATGCTTAAGACCACTTGAGATCAATATTATGCAAATGCCTCCAAGTTTTCTGGCTAATCTTCAGTTCCTGTGCAATGGAATAAGTGCTCATATATCGGTCCGACTCGACGATTTCCATGATTTTATCGACATTTTCGACGATTGGCCTACCAGAGTGTGCCTTATCTGCAACATTCATATTACCAGAACAGAATCGAAGGAACCACCGCTTTGCCTTTGCATTCGATACTATATTGGGTCCTTGGTCGTAGTGGTACTGAAGAATGTATCGAGTTTTATCTTTTTTAACCTTCACCAAACACAAAACTGTCAAAGAACTTTTTTTAACGTATTTTTAAATCGCCGCATAGTATGACCCGATGCGAGCGTTAGCTATCGCTCACTAAAGACATCTAGCGGGAAACACTCAGAACTTTTTCCTTCACCTCAATAATTGAAGGTGTTTTGATTAGATTGTAATAGAGATGCGCTAAATATAGTAGAAGTGGTTGTGAATATTGAATTGTGCAACAAAATATTTAATAGAAAAAAATGAGGTCAGACACTGTCTGTAATGCGTTCGAATCCCAACATGCTTTTGTTTTTAATGAAAAAAGTATAGAAAAAAATGAAAACATAAAAAAAATAGAAATATTAAAATAACAAAAAAAAAATTGAGCTTTACATAGTTAAGAGAGAGTCCCGTTTTAAGAACGGGCAACTGAAGCTAGTGAACAAATAAGAATCTGAACAAATCAAGCAGAAGCTTGTCTTTTAAGTATAGTGAAGTGAACAAGATGCCGACAGAGACCATAGATATAATATTCTTTATCTTCCTTACAATGATTTCATCCACATCCACTACTTGCAGGAATTTTTTACATACGTACTTTTCTAAATATAAAAGCTTTTAGATAAAATCTCATATCTAAAAAAAAATCATTTATGGGATTATATATAGTTCTTTCTATTATATAAATGCTCATTACTTACTTTTTTACAGAGCTTTATCAACACTTAATTATTCAACATCTCTAGCTGGAGCAACAGTTTATAAGGATGAACGACGCGAATTCATGGCTGTTTTCCCAGGTAAATTAATTTAAATCGTTTTTCCATTGACGGGACATTTTGTTAAAGTTAAAATATGTTTCTCTCAGAATTGGTTAGATCTCTAACAAAATATGCAAGTCAATATGCATCGAAAGATGATGTTAAATTATATGAAAAGGTAATTCCCAATCATTCAATAGTGCGGCTATCATAATCAGTTTTGTATTTCAAACAGGCCTTAAAATATAATTTAATAGGAAAGAGGGCACATTCAGGAATTCTGACAGTGCTGGCATACAAGGAGCTTGCCGATAAAACCGAGTTAAACTCAGAAAATATAAAATTATCACAATACCTGGGTTTGTGTGTTGATATGGTAAACTAAACGTATTAAATGCACACATTTAAAAAAAACTTTTTTGTATTCTTGATCAAGATAACCCTCATCATCTTGAACGTGACATATTTCTGACTTTAATTTTCATTATTACGCATGGAATTTGCTCACAGTTTATATCAAATAGTTATAGCAGGTCTCTTAGAAGAAACAAGTGAAGGAGATTTTAAAACTGAAAATAATAAAAAATAAGTAAAAAAGCTAGAATTGATATGATACCCTAGATGAATGCCATGAATACTAATAACTATAAAAACACCATTTCCAAATTTCAACTCTGTATATCGACGCGTTCTCAGGCAAATATGTATATAGTAAAAATCGAAATTTTTGTACGGCAACCCTACGAAGGAGTTGTCCGATTGAGGATGTGAGGACCGACAGACGAATGGATGAACGGGCGGACATTTTGTTCTACCATCATTATTTCAATACATTTCTTTACAAACGGAATGACAAACTTATGGTTAGTATGCCCCATGATTTCATCATATTGGAAAGGGGTCTCCAAACTTTTTAATCTAAGGACCACACTGATTCCCCCACTAAGTCCCAAAATTTTCATTTTGAGGATTTTCCGATGACTGGCGAGTATACAACGCCCTCTTTTAGCGAATAGTAGCATGTTATGGGAAATTTCTGCGCCACGTGATTATTTGTCTGGAAGATTCGAGTCACGGTATACCACTGACATGTATAATATGGACTGACTACGTTTACAGAAATGCACTGTAAAAAGTGGGATCACTTCTATATTGCTGACTTTTTCGGTCTAAGCACCAAGTACCAACTGAGAGAGAAATGTAAACAACAAATAAGTAAGTGGGTTCGTCGAAATTAATGTTTTTAAATTAATTATTTGGGTTAATTAGCGATAAAAGGTGTTCTACCAAAGACAATATATTCATTAGATACGCAGAAGAAATTACAAAGGTTTTATTAAAATCAGTTTTCGAGTTGCGTGCTCACCTTTTCAACTTTCCGCCAATGATTATTTTTTTTATTGTTGGCACCGGCCGGCGTAAGAACTTTTTTTGACATAGATTGAGCCCACATGAAATAGAAAGTTAAGCAGTCCATATTATATATGTCAGGTATTACAGGTATATACAGGTATATACAGGTATTAACAGGGTATGCATACTAGATTTTTGATAGGTGATGCAGTGACGTCACCGCATCAATTCATATAAAGGTTTCCGATTTTTTTTCTTTATATATATAGATATAATGTTCTTAGTACAGCCATGTGGTGCGGTGACGATCAAGATGGCCACCGTAGTTCATAGCAGTCATACCATTGGCTAGATATCTAAATATCAATATCCTCAAAAATTACGGGGTATACCCTGATCATCGGCACTTCTTACTTTGCGCAGTGCTATCTTGTTGTTGATAATAATATGATAATGTGAAGAAGAAGAACCAATTAACTCCGCAGAGTTAATAAATTATTCCATTACAATTTTGTTATTTTACACAAATTTGTGAATTGAGACACCACAATTGCCGATACATTTTACACCTCAACCAGGATCTTATTGAAAAATGACGCAATTTCTTGAATTTGTCGTATATTTACAATTAATTGTTGCCGTATAGCCTGCGTTAAAGCTCATTTATTCGTCCCTTCCATTTCAAAATTTGTTACGCTTAAAGATCTGTGAACTGAATTGAAATGTCAAGTACGGTTTGTTACATCAATCTCCTTTTATATCTGTCAGGGGTGCTTTGATATCTAGATATTCGGAATATCTAGATATGAATACTTATGTCTGTCGTAAGCATTACTGTCAGTATACCGTGGATTCAAGTATATTTGAGCATCGAGGAGATGTATAAATATGGAAGTAGATTGGACATGGGAAAACGAAGTAGTGTGTTTTGTGATTTTAATTTTTTAGGCTTGGTGAAAATATACATAATCTTGATTTGAAGTTAAGTGTTTTTTTTTTGTGAATTTGTATAAAAATGGAAAAGAAACGAAAGATAGATAATGAGTGCAGAGCAATTGAAGAACAGCCGGAACATCATGAGTCAAGTAATGAGTAATGAGTCAAGTAATAACTCAATGTTTATAATTTGCTACGAAACAATATTAGTTCTCAAAGAATGCAATATAAAACGTCATTATGAGACTAAAAATTCCCAGAATTATTCCGAATTTAACGATTAGAAGAATATGAATCTTTGAAACGCGGGTTGAAATCTCAGCAAATGTTATTTAAGAAATTTAATGCTGAACAAGAAGCAGCAACTCGTGCTAGTTTCCGCGCGGTTCATTCAATAGCGAAACATGGAAAACCATTTACTGACGGCGAATTAATCAAGGATTGCATAATTGTAGTAGCAGAATTTGTTTTAAAACACTAGTTTGTGAGCAAACTTAAACGTAAAATCAAATATAAAGTCCTCCTACACATTTTAGATAGAAAGAAATGTTTATATTCAACAAAGAAAAATTATTTTAATTACAACAATTACACTTAAAATATTCTTAAGACGCCACCAAGTAAACTTTTTAAACTAAACTTGGCATACTTGTAGAGCACTTTTGATTCAATTTGTTGGTATGTCCGTGAAAATTTTGAAAAATATGCTCAATTCCAACTCAATCTTCGGTAGTAGCTATAGCGCCGGGAGAAATATGTAATATTAAAATAATTAATAATGTAATGTAGTAATGTAGTGAGAATGCTTATATTTTTAACTAAAATTGCCATTATTTCTAGGTACAATGCGGCGGTATTATGCTCGATGATATAATGGATGAAAGTATTACACGAAGTGGAAAGCCTTGCTGGCATATGTTGGAGGATGTTGGATTGTCTGCAATTAACGACAGTTTAATGATGTTATATGGAGTCCATCATATTTTGAAAGAAAATTTCGCCCGAAAAGACTACTATGTAAAATTATTGGAATTATTCCAAGAAATCATTTTCATTGGTATGCTCGGACAATCCATGGATGCACAGGCTTCCAAAAGTTTCGTGACCACTTTTACAATGGACAAATATAAAACTATAATTGCAAATAAGTGTTCTTATTTTGGTTTTTATTTTCCAGTAGCATTGGCTGTGCATTTATGTGGGTAAGTACCTGCAAATATTAAATAGTACTTTTGCATTTTTCCGTGTTAACACAAATTGTTCAAAAAGCTATACAGATCCTGAAGTTTTTAGACAAACAAGAGCGATTCTTTTTGACCTAGGCAACTTCGTTCAAATAGAAAATGATATTAAAGATTGCTTTGGAGACCTTGAAAAAACAGGAAAAATTGGAAATGATATTCAGGAAAATAAATGCACGTGGTTGGCTGTGGTCTGCATGGAAAAAGCATCAGAAGCACAGAAGGAGATAATGCGAGAGTGTTACGGAAAATCTGGTAAATCTAAAAGTTTACTTTAAACGATATATTAACTTAATTTTGTTTTTAAGATCCCGTTAAAATAGCACAAGTGAAGCACTTGTACGAGGAGCTAGGAATTCTAAACATATTTACTGCTTACAAAGAAGAAAAATACAATATGTATATAACTCAGAGTCAACAAAATTCCGGAACTATTTCGTCGCGTCTTTATAAGATTTTGGTACATTTCATGTCAAGAAATAATCGGGCAGACCTTATCGGCTCTGCTTACAATTCTGATAAATAATATTTTAATCTATTCACTGTACTTTAAATATGTGCACCGTTCATAAGATCCACAAAGTTCTGCAAATTTCTTTTTTGTTCACAAAAAGTTGACTTCCATTCCATTTTTGTCTGTCGATTTATTTCGTTTTACATAACGATCACAGAATGAGCGGATACCGAATTCTTGTGAGTGAGGTGGGGACACAACTCTGGTCTAAAAAAGATTTAAGCTGGAAACAAATAAAAAGTTCGAAGATACGCACCACAACACCCAAATGTCAAATGCACAAAATTTATCATACCTTTCGGTGCTATGGACATGTAACGTCCAGTAAATGGTACACTGGTGCACTAAACCAAAATCCTCGAGAAATACTTCCCAAGCCATGAAACAGAAATCTATATGTGTGTATGCGAGTCCGTCCTCTAAAATGTTATATATTGATACCTACTTATGGAAAATTGCCGCCCATTGACTTTCTATATGCTATAGAGCCCAAAATACTATCCATACAGGAAAATAGTCTTGCAGTAATTTTAAGCTTGGCTCTTTACCCTCCCAAAGGCTACACTTACTATAGACCTTACTTTACAAAAATAAAATATTAACTCTCAATTGAGTAATAGTTGCAATAGTTCATCGGACCACGACACATTCGCAAATGCAATTATTACTCAGTTGAGAGTTTTTGTTTAGGGAATCGTAGTCATTTAGTTAACATAAATTTTTTAAATAATTTTGCTATGAAATAGATAAAAATTTGATTAAGATTGGGAAGATAGGAATGTAAGCTATTCAAATCAAACTTTTGTTAATCTTTCATAAAAACACTGTAAATATTTTAGAATTTTAGGACTCAGTTGGGGCTCTATGCGGGGTAGTGAAGAAGTCCGTTTCATGGCTTGGGAAGTATTTCTCGAGGATTTTGGCTATGAACATAGAGAAACATGCCCGCAGAATTGGGAACTGCGAGCGCTATGGACCTACATATATACGTTGTAGACACTTGATATAACTCAGCATTTCACGAAAAGTCTAGGCACGTTATGAAATGTAGGCAGATAGTGTAACAGTTTACGCTTTATCACTTTTTACGTGTTTCAAATTTTTAACAACGTCATGAAATGTTACAAGCCTTTACGCCGATAGTGTAATACCAATTCACATAACTGAATTCTAAGAGAGGTAGTACATGGGTGATGAAGGCAGAGGTCGCCCCCAGACCTTCGAGCAGCCATACACACACACACACACACACACGCGCGCGCGCGACTTCAACTCACAGGCACACATTTCCACTTTCAGGCTAAAACAAAAATAATATGATCCAAAACGAGAGCATTGTAGTAGATTTGGAAAGAGTGAAAAAAGAAATTAATAAAGACTTCTGCCCAAATTAATACAAGTAGCTGGAAGTAGCTCTGAGTCTTCCTGTCAGCTGGGCCGGCTGTACTTTACACATAACACTCATAACATTGAAAATGCAAACTAACAGCGCAACAGGTGCTAAATAAGTTTGTAGAAAAAATCCGTAAGCTAAAGCGTATACAGACTTTAATTGTCGCTTTATTAGTCCTTAATAAAAACGTAAATAATTGATCTAAAATGTGTATCTAACTTCAGACCTGTAAAGTACTTAAGTACATTGGTAAATTAAGTATTAACGTACTTACTACAAATATCGTCATAACGCGAGGTACTTCAGCTCTTGTAAATTATTTAAATATGCCTCCTAATAATAGAGGCTATCTGCATCTCGACAGTGCCTCAAGAAATCTTACCGGCTTCAGGAAAAATGAAAGAAAATTAGCGCAATATATGAGTAGCTGTAGGACAGAAATTCACATAATGAATCGATATCGATATCCACACGTGGAGCGTTGATTTTCATTTACAGGTCTTGTAAATGCTACATAAAGGCAATCATTATCTGATGTGACATTTGTTTTGCTAAAGGCAAACTCAAATACTGTACAAACAATTTCCAAAATTATGTAGAAATTAAAATAGCAAAAGTTTATACGATATTTTATGATATTTCCTAAATCTAAATTTCTTCATACAGTACCAACTTGCAAATTTTTAAGTACCAGTACCGGAGTACTTGTACTTAAAAGATTTGAGGTATGGATCTTAGTACTGGTTATTGGAATAAACACTGGGCACTAGGCAGAGCGTCACTATCATATCAGTATCGTGTATGAAACTTGAGGATTCTGATTTATTTTCCTTAAGCGGAGGTTACCGTTCATGACAAATTATCATCCTTAAAGTATTTAGAGCACGTGAGTGATATTTTCATATCTAAAGTATTCTAGAGCCTGTTGAAGCGGAACCGTCCGCCGGTTAGAAAATGGGTAGCTGGGGCGCGCTTGCTGAGGAGACTTTTCTCACTACCTGAGGTACCCACATAAATTTCGGGAAACCGTTATAACCTTCAGGTTCAGCATAATCAGTTCTTGAAAGAAAAACAAGGGTCACTGTATGGTGCTGGAATAGGTGGAGTAAGTAGTCAAAGATTTTTTAACTATATATGAGTTTTTCTGGGAACAAAATTTTTCAGCGCCCGGGGCGCTCTACAGCTTCAACTGATAAACCCATTAACATAAATCTTTGCACAATTGAAAGGAAATTCAATTTGCGTGGCGATTTTTGTCAAAAATTTCTTTACAAATAGTTTTTTCGTCCGTTGAAGCAAAAAAAAAACAGAGCAAAAGATTTGTTGTTTTTTCAAATGGCTAGCATGTTTTTATTCAGAGGTTTTTTTGAAAACGAAAACCGGTAAGGCCCCCGAAATTTTATCAAGTTTAATTATTTTCAACCATATTTATTTCAAATTAATTGGCAGAGCTGTGGAGCGCCCCGCGCAGACGAAAACACGCCGTGCACTGCACGGTTTTGTTTGTTGAGTTCTGGAGCCGCCATTTTGGATTTTCATTTTTTTTATAAATAAAATTAGAATTTACTCTCCATTGATAGAGGAATAAAATACGTTAAAACCCATTTCCAAAAGAATTGATTTTATGTAAAAAAAAAAAATTCCAAAGTTCATGCCTCTCGACGGAAACCTCCACTTAATACGTGAGAGAAGCCAAGGAGGGGATGTGGAAAATAAAAGTCTCTGTTAATTAAACCGCGCCACTTTCTTTTATTTTGCTTTGAAAATAGTGAAAATTTTATTTTATTTTTCAAATAAATTCTACTTCATAAGATTTAAGAATAATTAAAATCGCGTTGGATGTTTGGAGTGGACTGTAGGGAATAGATGGGTGTCGCTTGGGTTCATTGGGATTAAAGAAAAGAATGCACTTTCACTCAATTCACTAATTACATTATGTACTAATCTATTTTCACAATAATTTGAATGTCCGACCAAAACTATTTCGTAAATACTCGTCGCCGTTGGTCTCGATAAGCAATAAATATCGCCCGATCGTCGGATGTTGGCTGACTAGTTATCCACAAAATTGTTTGAATGTAATGCTGATGACTTATACTAACTGATAAGCAATGTACCATACTTTTTTTCTCTTTTGGTGCTCAATAAAATTCAACGAGAATTATAATAAAGAATGGCAAACAATTGAAAGCTGTTCGTTGTTCTTCTCACCTTAACTTCGACAAAGGCTGCCATACCTCAAAAGCTTTTCTTATTAAAATCGCCCCGAAAGTGCACACGTACCTGCATTTGTAGTAGATTAAAAGTGCTGATCTAGTTTTTTTTGGTTTCTTGGGAGCGGAGTTGATGTTTCACGTAGGAAGATTACATATTACAAAAGTAGTGACGCGATGTAAAATGAGAATTATTTTGCAGAGCTATTTTAGCGGAAATTATGTTCTAGAATTTAGATTATGTTTCTTGTGGGTTCTTTAACTTACTCTATGTACTCTATATTCTCTGTAACTTTAGAAACTTTATGGTTTTTTTAATCTATGCAAGTTCATTGGCTCTAGACATTATATCAACCTCTTGGATGTGCTCAGAGCAATGCATAAAAAATGTCGGTTAAAAGCTGGGTTAAAAACGGCAATATTTTCGGATTTTTTAGTACGGAAGTTACATAGGAGGGCTAAATTGGCGTAGTTAATTATAAGTCCTATCTTTTCTAAAAATAATTCTTTTCACTAAACCTCGATCGGATTCTAAATACTAAATCTAAGATGATTTCTGTAATATACTACGTTTCATCAATCATTACATTGCTTTCAACGCCATCTTTCTGCTAAATTTTGCAACATTTAAATTATCTTAAAATTATCTATAATCTGTTATCTTTAATTTAACACGTCATTTTTCCCAGCCGTTTAGGAAAAATTAATAAAATTAGATTGAATGGTTCGCTAAATTACTTTCCAATAAAGTCGCAACTGAAAAACCATCATCTTTTATCTCGGCCAAACTCCAACTTGTTCCAAAGAAGCCGAACACTATCGCAATTTTTTGTACATAAATAGATAAGGTTTGGAGCTTCCAAATAAGAGTGCCAGAAGTCCTCAATAGTGAATTAGACTTCTTTTCGGTTCGGTACTGTTATATTTTTGTATGAAAAATATAAAGTATTAAGCTACATTTTTTTTTTTTTTATATTATTAAGCCAAGCTCAGGGGATACCCTATGATGCAAAGCACAGCATGGCAGGAAGGAGATAGGGAAAGGATTAGGGGATGTGAGGAGAGTGGCGGAGGTGCCGATGTGTGTCGCCCTTAAACTTCCGCAGATTGTATGCCGGAGGAAAAACAGAAGATGGTAAGCTGTTCCACATTCGCACTGTTCGGGATAAAAAAGCATCTCGGAATTTTACTGTACGGGCGAAAGTAATTTGAAGGGTTAAAGGATGTGCGCGGTTTGCAGCGCGAGTATTGCGTGCAGGAATCATTCTACAAGGGATTAGACTAGATATTTCATCAGAACATTGACCATGCATATAGCGATAAAGGAGCGAAAGGCATCCAACATTGCGGCGGTGCTCGAGTGAGTCGATATGACAAGTTATTGCCAAATCGCCAATGAGCTTGAAGGCTCTCTTTTGGACAATATCCAATGAAGCTAAGGCTGTGCGACCAGTCCCGGCCCATATATGGGAGTTGTATTCCATTCTAGGTCTAATGTAGGACTTGTAGAGGAGCGCTAGATTTGACGGGCTGAAATATTTCTTACACCTTTTCAGAAATCCAAGACATTTCGATGCTTCTTTGGCAACAGAGAAGATGTGATCTGTCCAGTTTAACTTACTGGAAATATTAATGCCAAGACTGCTTAGTGACGGTGAATCAGAAATGAATGCTCCATCAAAAGAAACGGGTGTGGTTAAGTTATGATCTTGTTTTAATGAGATAAGACAGCTTTGGGACTTTGATACATTGAATTCGACGCGATTCGCTTTGCCCCAAGCGAGGATATTGGCAAGATCGTTATTCAATGATCTAGTCATGCAATCTCGTTTAACACATGCGGCATTCCCCCTGGATTCCGCAAGAGTGTCAAAGGAGTAAGCGAAATCAAGAGTACTGTCATCTGCGAAACTATGGATGGGATTGAAAGTAAGGGAAAGCAGATCATTAATGAAAACTAAAAAGAGAGTTGGAAAGATAACAGAGCCTTGAGGCACACCGGCATTTATGGGATGCGGTTCAGATGTAACGCCATCTAATACAACACGTATTTGGCGACTAGATAGGAAACTTTCAATCCATAATAGAAGAGGAGGGGAGAGACCAAGTGCTTTAAGTTTGGCTAAAAGGGCTGGATGCCAGACTCTATCAAAGGCTTTTGAAATATCTAGAGCAACGATTTTAGACTCACCAAAATTGTGAAGACTACGGTTCCAACGTTCCGTAAGAAAGGTCAGCAAGTCTCCAGATGAGCGTCCAGCTCGGAAGCCATATTGGCGATCGTTGATGAGATGATTAGTTTCTAGATACTTCATTAATTTTGAGTTAATGATAGATTCAAAAACCTTTGAAAGAATCGAAGTGATCGCAATTGGTCGATAATTTGAGGGATCGCTACCCTCTCCTTTCTTGGGAATAGGCTGAACATGAGCTAGCTTCCAAGCAGTTGGAAATTTTCCTGTCGAATAAGACAAGTAGAAGAGTTTGCGCAGAGGTTTAGCCAAGGATGAGGCGCAGCTTTTAATTAACAGGGGCGAAAAACCATCAGGACCTGCGGCTTTGGAGACGTTGATATCCTTAAGGAACCTGAACACATCCCTCGTACGAACGTGTATTGGCTCTTGTACACATTCACACCGGCGATACAAAACAGGTGTTTGTGAAGTTGGTGGAAGACGAGAATTTGAAGCGAATCTAGCAGCTAAAATATTAGCTTTATCCAGGGAGACAACAATCACTTCACCATTATTAAGTAGTGAAGGTATAGAGGAACTGGTGAAATTGTTCCTGATGGTTTTGACCAGGGACCAGAAACCTTTGCTACCTTTGCGGCTTGTCAAGATTCTTTGTCTAATATTCTGGTCAAAAAGAAATTTTTCTCTCTGGATAATGGACTTGCAGGTGTTCCGTGCATTCTTGTAGACTTGTTTTATTTCCGGACATGGATGCAATTGATAGGCGCGAAAAGCAGACTCTTTCGCTTTTATAGCTTGGTTGCACTTATCGTTAAACCAGGAGCGATCATGCTATTGTTGAGACCTGCTGTAAGAATACGGAATGTATTCACGCATGCCAAGATTTAGTATTTGACATTTGAATCAGAAAAATTGATTGCTCGGTTCTCGAGATATGATTTTGGAAAATGATGTTTCATCGCAAAATCACGAAATTTCTAACCCATATAATCAAGTCACGGACAGATGCACGTATGGAAAAGTTAAAAAGTTTGACTTTATATTGTTTTTATCTAACGTTTGAGTTTCATAAGTATTCTAGTAAACCAATTGAATTTAACGAAATAATACACCAAAATAAATCTCTTGAATTAAATATAATAACTCACGGCAACAAAAGACAATGATATGTTTGCCGTTATGGAGTTTCACTGAATTTCTTCTATTACGAGTTATAATTGTTTTCTTACTTGCTTGTATTGCCTCTCCGGCCGATATCCTTTTTTATATCGAAGACTAATCAAAGATCTTTTGGCGTTATTTTCAATTAAAACAAGCCTTCCATCGTCTTTACCCGAATACGCACTGGTGATAAAGTAATAAAATATAATTCCATAGGGATTACTGAATCTGCGACACTATCTTTTGAAGAGGTTTGCATGTATCTGATATCTCGATCAAACGAGATGGGAGTTGAGATTTGTCCGTGGTTTTTAATCAAAAGTGTTGAATTCTTTTAGAGTTTCCCAACGATATCGAGCCACCTGGGAGACCCGTGTGGAGCATCAAATATCTTAAAGATATTTAGAATAGGGAGGATATAAGAGCCTTCTACTTAGATCTATGAAATCATGGTCTTTAAATAGTATCGGTTAACTCGTAGTGGAGAAACAAATGTTTGGGTACCGAAGAATGCAATAGAATAATATCGTCTATAGGTATATGTTTTATAGAAACAATCTCTGAGCGGAGTATAGGCCTACACACAGCTGCGACAGCAGACGGCAAACGGCAGACTATTGCAGTAATTGAATTAATTCAATAATCATAATATAAAAGATAGCCATCGTGGTATGTAAAACGTTAAGAAATATACAATTAGATCCGGGAATTTGTTATGCCTTTTTCGGAGGGATGAAACAATAGAAATTTTATATCTTACCACTGACATATATAACATGGACTGCCTGATTTTCTTTTTCATATGGGTCAACTTTTGTTGGCAGGGTGTGACAATTATCTTAATTTCAAGTTTTACTTTCGCTTTACTATTCATATTATAAGTTCAAAAAATTACAAATGCATTCAAAATTATTTCTATTCTTAGAAGCTTATCTCATACAACATCAAAAATTTCTTAAACTTGACTTTTAAAGAAATAAAATTAAGCAATTTACATGCCGGTCCCTAAAAGTAGGTATGGGGGACAGAGAAAGGATTACAAGTATTGTATTGCCATCTATTTCTATTCTATATATTCATTTGGAAAACCACTGAACTTAAACTGAACTATGATAGATTTTATATAGAACTTATTATTTGTAGTTCAGCGGAATAAAGTAGTTAAACCAAAAAGAGACAACTATAGAAAAGTGATCCTATAATAATGTCAAATAATGTAAGCAATTTCAGTCGTATCAGCATTCCATTTTATATATGTAAGTGTACCTTACGGCCCTTCTGTGCAACAAAAATCTGAACGTAATATTTGGAACGAAAAAAAGCGTTGTTTGGAATCTTGATTTCAATATAAAAATTTGAGATGTACTAACACGAAACTAACAGTAAGTGCGGCAACTGCCTACTTGTAACATACTCGATAGTTCCCCTTTTATTAGATAAATTATGATATGTTTTTGTCGTTGAGAAAAACTGACATTCTGGGTGCCCGTCCCCTCCCCCCTCTCAACCGACAACGTCGCGCCCAAACAAAATGTTGCGAACGTGGCCTTTAGTTTGTTATATAAAACACAATATTAAATATTTAATATACAAGTTCTTTACTTCACTATAATCATATCAAATTCCCAATCATACAATTAATCAACTCAACTTTAATTATCGCAATCCAATTACACTTTCGGTTCTTTGTGACAACTACTGTTATATTTATACCCTAGAAACTCTCCGAATTATTCTGGAGTGTTCTATTCCAGAAGCTTCTTGACTATTCTATTCATTCTATTCCTGAAACTTCCCGTAGATTCCATAATCGATTCTCCGAACCTGAAGTAGTTTACTCTCCATTGCCAGTAGATGTCACCAGTTGTCTCTTTCTATTGCACGTAACAATGATCTACTTTTATTTGTATCATACCTTCCACACTTCCCTTTATTTTACCAATGCTTGGAATTCATAGGTAATCAAAGATATGAGAGGCGTTGAGAATAAAGTCTACTCTAAAAACTGCGATTAAGACTTGTCCAAATTCATGAACTATATTGTTCCAAATTCACAAGAATCAGTGCTTCCTTTGTTTTTAGGAACTATTCGGAAAAGATTCGATTTTCTTTTCGCAGTCATTGTATCTGGTTTTGTAGATAGAATTCTAAACTGCGATTGTAATTCTGTGCTGGCAACCGTTCGCATATTGTACCAAAATAAAATATCAATTCTACACGAGCTGAGAGAAGAATAGACACTTGGGACACTTTGGCTGATCAACTACATATAACCGCCTTAAACGGACAGGAATAATTCCAGTGGCAGCTATAAGGAGGGGTATATTTGCGAAGCGCACAACTCAAAATTAATCTAGTCAAAAATACTTTGCGAAGCGCAGACCTATTGTCAAGGGATTACGCATTGTTGTAGCTCGTATCGTTACCTGGCTTATGTAATATACCCACGTAGGGTGTATTTGCCAAGTGCAAAGAAACACACACACAGGCAGGTAGGCAGACACACACACGCACAGGCAGGCAGGCACACACACACACACACGCAGGTAGGCTGCCAGGGTGTGTGCGTGTGTGCCTGCCTGCCTGGGCGTGTGTGTGTTTCTTTGCGCTTTGCGCGCGTTTCCAAAACAATGCGTAATCCCTTAACAATAGGTGTGCGCTTCACAAACTCCTGCTTGTGCGCTAGGAGAAGTGTTTTTATATGGCTTGTGCGCTTCGTAAATACACCCATAAGGAGATATCAAATACCCGATGAAGTCACCCTGATAAACAAAAAATGTCTGAATTTTTTCATCTATTGGCTGAATTTACCTGAATTTATTTTTCTCCGAATCTACTCAAGAACAACGCAATACGTCTCATAAATGACAAAGCCAAATAGATACTTCTCCGAAATGTAGAGTGAAATCGTGGCTGTATAGTCAACAAAAACGAACCTGTTTTAGATAACCAAATTTCTGATGTTTTTCTTTTTGTGGGTCCCCAAAAGGAAAGGAGTATTTCTAGTTTCTGAAGCCAAAAGGAACGGTCAATATACATATGTACAATGCTACTCCTAACCGCACAATTTTGAAAATCCAGTCCATAATAAGTGAAAAGGGAAAGCACAAGGTCATATACTATTTTCATATAAATTAATAAAAACAACAACAAAAAATAGCAAACCTGATTAGTCGAGTTTCAAGTTACCTGACACACCGTTAAAAAACTCTCTAACGATCTTCATCGATGATTGATTATCGACGGGGTAAACGTAGACTAGTTTTTGTTCGTTCGCACATTTATAATCGTTAGTTGGGTTTTATTTTTTCCATTCTTCTTAATTCCATACAGAATTTTTTCTAGAGACATTTTTATTGTTAGTCATTTGTCTTGTTTGGAATTTTTTTCAGTTGAAGATCAATCTAAAAGTTTTAATGATGAGATAATCCCTTAGGGTCACATAGTTTATGGATTTTACAAAGAAGGAAGTCATTAAATGAAGCGAAAACCGTTTATCTTAAGAATGTTTATAAAAACTGAATGGGCACAATACTATAAGAAGGGCATCATTCGCCTTCGATTGTAAACAAACGGAAGAAACCAAATAAACATCTTTCCTCGGGTACTAAAAGTAAAACTTGAGAAGAAAAAAGATCGTAAGTAATTCGAGCATACAAAAGCGGGGGCGCAACATACGCAAGATGCAATTGATCAGCGCGCGCATATGCATTCGATTATTATTACTCGAGGGCCAGTGCATTGACACGGTACTATAGTTTCACTTTCAAGGCCTAAGAATCTATGATGATCGAAGCGGCTTAATAATAGGACCGAGCCGAGCAATTGGTTTTCAACCCACGTGGATACTGGATGTAAGTATATAAATTTACAAGCATGTTACATATATATATGTATATTACACATACGGATACAATATATATGAACTTTGTCGACCATTGTCGACTTATTGCGGGAAATTGAATTCAATTAAAACTTTAGTGTGGTGGTAAATGATGCCCTGTTGCTACTCTCGGTAGATTCATATCTCTATAGGGCTTTTATCGTTTGGTGCATAATTGGAGATCATATATGTTGCGATAAAATGCGATTGACCAACTGTGGTATAATACCTTACCCTCAGGAGTTTTCGCAAGAATTTTATAGTTAAATACCTCAGTTTACAATGGATTACTGAATTGGTAAAAAAAAAACATGTTGAGGGCAAGTAAATATTTCTACAAACAAATGAGAGTTATTTTATTTGTTGGCTCATGGTTGAAGTTGAAGACATTCCTTTGACTGTTGCGATCTATACAAGATCTTTTGTGATATGTCCCTTATTATCGAAATAATGATCTCTTGAGGACCGATTTTTCGAACGTCAGATAGGATTTTGAATTGCATATCCATATATTGATTGTACCTCCTCGTTACAGAATCCGCAATTATCATCCAATTTTCATAAGCATAACTATACTTAAGTGGTTAAGTGACTATTTATGAGTTTTCATATAGTGTTTAGACTAGTTGATGACGAATTTAAATTTTTATCATATATTTTTATCGCATATTGTAGGGTTTTTATGGGCTAAGTCAAAACCCTCGAGAAATACTTCCCAAGACATCTCAGCGGGAATTGGAAGCATCAGAGGATGCAAGAAGAAGGTCTACTCAGAAGGCATAGATGTAAGGCTTTTCCTTAGACACCTCATTTTTTTTAACATTACATGTCATTAGGAGGAAGCAATAGAAAAACTTCTATAGCTTCCTCCAAGCTTCCATTGGAAGGTCTGACAATTTTTGCCGCTGAGTTCCCTTCCAACAAGCTGCAATGAGACTAATATGAATGCAATTGAGAAAAAGTACTTTGCTTCCACAAGACTTCCATTGGAAGGTCTTGGAATTTTTCCCGCTGGAATGCAACAGAAATCTATATGTGTGCGTGCTAATCCAATTCTGTAATTCTGTTTTATGTTGGTTTTTATGAAAAGTGACTAGACATTGAATTTATATATGCCATAAGAAAGTAAGGTTAAGATTATCAGAAGACAGCTCTTCTATATGAATAGTAATTTAGGATGCAGTAGCTTTTGTCAGTTTTATATAAGAACACTGCACATATTATAAAATGTTTTAGCTCTATATGTTAGGTGTCTCATGTAGTAGTGAGGGATACTGTTGCATGGCTTGGGAAGTATATTTCACAAGAGAAAACACTTTTGGAAATGTTAATCATTTATTAGTGGTCTGATGTTTCAGACCCTACTGCAGGAAGCAATCTAATCGATACTGATATTGTAAAAAACTGAATACGCAATGCCTATATTGTCAGTCTTTTGTTATTATGTTCCTCATAATATAATATAGATACATTTCTAAAATCAGAAACGTGTTTAGATAATAAACAATGTGATTGATAAATCAATTCTCTTGGGATTCGACCCACCTTTCAATTTCGATGTATGGTTTGAAATTTAATTTTTCTGTAGAAATTACTCCTTTGTACTGACATAGCTTATATAACCGTAACCCTTGCAGAGAATTTTATATCAACATTTCAAGAAAAGTCTTTTATTTAAATGAAGTTGTCGATTGGTGTGATTGATTAGTGAAACATTATAGTGCTGCAGTCACTGTAAAATAATATTATGCTAAACCTTGTTCATCTCTTTAAGGCCTAGCAGTATTCATTGAGCAGAGGTTTTAAGAGCCTCTGGAATGATCTATCTACTAGAGTCCAGCTGTAACTTCCCAAAGGATGCCAAATATATGTTAATGTTATGAGTAGGGGCGACTAGGCCTCCAGAATCTTGCGGACACCGCGACCATAGTTGATCTATTATGCCTTCCCCTAGAGTAGTTAGGCAAAATCGAGTCTTTTAACGAGCTCTATTATTGCTTTTGGAGTTAGATTCTAGACAATATCTGGAGAGATAAGTTCTCTTCCAGTGACTTGTAGCCTTAGACCTGCAAGTGCTGGGTACTCACATATAACGTGCATCGAGGTTTCATCTTCCTCTTCGCACAGTCGACACAATTTACTGTCGCATTTGCCTATCTTCTTCACCTTCATGACCAGTGAGTGCGTTAGCAAATAGTCTGAGCGATTGTCTGCTAAGTCCAATAAGTTGACGCGACAGGAAATGAGAAGGATTGAAGAATTTTTTTGCCTGGCTCATACCGGGCGCGCTACGCCAAAAGAGATCCAGTTGCCTGTTTTCCCACTTAAGCAGTTCCCCCATAAAGTAGCTTTTTGGTAGGCCGAATGTTTGATAGGGACCAATATACGGACATTCAGCTCTGGTTTTAGCCAGTTCATCCGCTTTTTCATTACCGTCCACTCCTTCGTGTCCAGGGACCCAAACCAAGGTTACTTGGCTGTCCCTAGACAGTAGTTGGAGTTTCGAGTAGCAGCTCCAAACTAGTTTCGACTCAAAGGCTTGAGAGAAAAGAGCTAGGAGCGCAGCTTGGCTGTCTGAACAGATGTAGATGTTGGAGTTCTACAGCCCTTATTTAGACTTTCCTGAGCTCCAACCTCTATAGCATAGACTTCCGCCTGAAAAATGGAAGGTGAGACACCAAGCGGAATGGATAATTCCACTTCTGGACCAACCACCCCTGCGACTGTCCTCCGGTTCTTCCGAGATCCGTCAGTATACCAGACTTGGGCCCGTTGCGGGAGCTGGAGTCCTGTGTCTAGTATCCGGCTTCTTTCATTAATGGTTACCTAGTAACCTCTTTCAAAAGAAAGTCTCTTGGCCATAGTATCTTTTGGAGCTTCTAGGTCGTTAATGTTACCTGCTCGAAATTGCTGAGATGACCCACCCTGGAGGAGGTGCAATCATCTGGCCTTTTCTTTCGAAGCATACTAGCTGCTGCTTCCTTCTGAATGAAGATGTAGAGAGGCTGTAAGCCAGGAATGGTTTCAAGTGCACGTTGAGGACATGATGTAAAGGCGCCAGTGGCGCCTAAACTTGCCATCCCTTGCACCTTATCAAGGGTTCTTCTGGTGGTTGCCTGCAATGTTTTAGCCACCACACATTTGCCCTATAAGAAAGTATGGGTCTGACTATGCCTTGGAAGATACATAGGGTCATTTTGGGGTTCAGACCCCACTTTTTCCCGAAAAGCCTGTGGCAAGAGCTGAATACCCACATGGCTTTGTTTGTTATCATTTTCAGGTGGGAATTCCAGGTAAGCTTGCTGTCTAGGATTATTCCTAGATATTTTGCTTCTTTGAGATCTGAAGACACATTTTCCTAGTAAAAGGAACTAGCACTGTTTTATCTGATTTTATTGATAAGCCCCATGTTCTGGCACCATCTGGTAACGATGTTAAAAGCAGTTTGCATAAGCTCGGGTAAAGCTGATTCAAAATTTCCTTTAACACAGATGACAATATCATCAGCGTATCCTTGGGCCGGCCTCTTATAGTAAGATGCCAAATATATAGAACAGTCTCATCATTCTCTACAAACTCTGCATAGGTAGGATCAGAGCCCACACCAAAATAGCAACGAACAATGATTCTTAACAAGAAGCGAAGCTACACGAGATGTAATTTAATATTCCCACTGACCATAAAATCAGTTGATTCTCCCATTTAAATATAATAGATTTAAAGCAAAGTACCATAGTATAATAAGGCATTAAAGAAAAAATTAACGTTTTCTAAAACTAATCAGTGGAATGTTTCCAAACTTGCTTAAACTAAGAAATTCAACAAAAATCAGCCCTTTTAACCCACAGTGGGAAAATAACGCCACCCAACAAATTAAGCTATAAATTTCTTAACCTAAAACAGAGTAAATTAAAACAGTCCTTATACTTTATAGATAGCAAAAATAATGTAACAAGAATAATCCTATATAGTTCCATTGAGAAAAATTGTACTCTAATCAGTCATCACAATCACAATCATGGCAATAAAATACTTCTATATTTTCTGTGGTAAGTCCAAACACTCCTCGTGGTACCATTTACCACACTATCGCATCATGACCGATAAGCTTGCTTTCTTGCATGCATGGCAATCAATGCCAAACAACTTCTGCCGAGATTCTGGTCCTCTTTCCTTTTGTCTTTTTTTAAATTTTTAAATTTTGGTGTAATCTTCTTTGGTTTCTTATTTTCTTTTACCTTTTAATTGAAAAGGTCCTTGGTAAATCTCTGTCCTTTAAAATTTATTGCTTTTCTTCTAGGTTTACTCTTATTAACAACATAGTTAGCCTTTGAAAAGGAGACTTCTATTCCTTAGTTTTAAGATTACCCAGTGGTATGCCATCAACTGGATTAGAGACGACACTTTTAATACCCTAGATCAAATCATAGGTTTTGTCATTCCGATAGTAACGCACAGAAATAATGCTAGAAGAACAAAATGGGTTGGACACCCACGTATAATATTAAAAGTTATTTTGATTTTTGCATGTCCGTCCGTCCGTCTGTATGTGCGGACGATAACTCGAAAATGCGTGCACTTAAAGTATTGAGATTTTGCACACGAATTAAAAAAAAAAAACAAATAGACTAAGTTCGAAAATAGGATCAATCGAGCAAGCAACTCCATCATAGGGATGCCAAACAATAATAAAAAAATCGTGTACAGGCAGGCATCTTACTTAACATGATTTTGAATTTTAAAGTCTGGTTTTGAAGAATTCCTGCATACCTACTTTCCTACATGGTCATTTTCCCGCTAGTAAGCCTTAAACTACTTAAATTGTATATTTTCCTCTTGTATGTATCGGCTCGCAGAACGAATTTCTCCTTGAAATAATCAATTCACTCCTTAATTTATATGTTTTGATATTGTGCCAATATTATGCCAATTAGACTATATTTAAAAAATTAAAGTAAAGTTTCCCCACTCTTTTAAAATGTAGGTACCTATTAAAGGTTGAGATACTCGGTGAGAGACTTTTGATCTCTGGTCTCCGATTTAGAGAGACTAAAATCTCCAAAATGTTTACATGGCAAGAGACTTTTGTCTCCGGAGATCAAAAAATTAGGTCTCTGGAGACCATAATAAGTCTCTTCTCTAGAGACACGTCTGCGAAGTGTATATGTTGTCGACGCTTCACATAACTTAGTACTTCATGAAATGTCGGCAGGTAGTGTAACAGTGCTTAATGACTTTTTACACGAAGTGTCCGAAATATTTGGTCACTTCATGAAGTGCTACAAGCCTTTATGCCGAGCCGATAATGTAATACCAACCGGAATAGCCGAATGATGGGAGAGGCAGATGAGCGGTGAAGGAGGAAGTTGCGCACAGAATTGCAAGCTACACGCACGCGTGCGCGCGAGTTACGCATGCTACACACTCACCATTACATTTCTTCATATATACATTTCCTTACTCATCTTTACATTTCTTCATATATACATTTCTTTGTTCATTAAAAATTGATAATTATAAAATTCTAAATTGCATTCTCATCATTTTTTTTGTAAAAATTGTCACTTTAGTTCAGTAGAAATAAGTCACATTTTCACAAACAAGTGAAAACGTGCCGACTTAAATATAAAGACAAACTGTAAATGCCTCGTCAGCACACGAGGCATAAGGAAAGGTAAAATGAACTCAGGTGAGAGTTCAGTTGTAATCGGTATATGAAACAAGTTGCTTCTTTTCCAATAAATTGTTCTGAAAGGTTAAATCGAGTTTTTTTATTTATTTTATTTTTTTTTATAAAGTAATTTCCGAGAGTACTTAAGTGGCGCAGTCGGTAGGATCCAGATAACGATCCTAGTTTAACACGATAAAAAAAAAAAAAAAAAAAAAAAAAAAATTAAAAAGTTTCGCGAGATAAAAAACGACGGTTCATCGCAATAAATCCCGCGGAAAATATCAAAGGATTATTGATATTTACATTAGCGAGAATTTCGACGGAATATCGAGAAAAATCTCTCTAATAGTGATAGTGGAAATTTTTTCCTTCGAAGGTTTATCGAAAAAAAAAATATCTAAAACAAATCGTGTAAAGAGTGAAACCCAAATCACTCTGAAGTAACACCAAACTTGTGGATCGGCGAGTTTTAACTCTTAATATCTGGATACCAACAAAAAAGGAGTTCCAACCTCCCATACCAAGGAAATTATTGAAGGATGATAGTGAAATTACTTCTAATTTTGTTCATGTAAGTCAAATATTGATACTTTTCATACCTTTTCATTTTTCCCAAATCCCTATGTTTAAATATACTAAAGAAAAAAAATCAAAACCTAGAACATTTCCATACCTAAAAGGAAGTTTATCAAATCTGTTTGGTCGTGCAAGTACTGAGGATCTCTCTAGTAGCTCAGAAGATCTCAACAATACAGGAAAATTATATGGTAGTTTAGAAAATATTAATAGTGATACAAGAGAAATAGAATTTAACGCGGAAAATATTTATAGTGCCGAGAAAGAATCAAATAGTGTTCCAAATATAAGTGCAAACTGTGAAAACGCGAACATAATTAACATAAATAATACGAATAATATTAATTCCATAGCACAAGAAAATTTAAACATGTCAACAGATCAAAATATAAATGCACAAGTTTTCAATTCCCTTCAACTACCCGTATTAGGAAATATAAGTAATGCAACAATAGACCCAAATTTAAGAACAAATGCTCAAGGTGCTAATGCTTTCCAAACTTCTACAGCAACAAACGCTAATGCAGCGATACAAGTTTTCAATTCCCTCCGAATTCCTGATGCTGTAAAAGATTTGCCAAAATTTAATGGAAACCCTAGACTGTTGCACGAGTTCATTAATAACGTCGAAGAGATCTTATCCTTAGTGGCTACAGTTGATGGCTCTCTCTACGGAAAAATTCTTCTTCGTGCCATTAGGAATAAGATAGAAGATGAAGCTAATGAAGTCTTGAATATGTATGGGACTCCATTAGAATGGGAACAAATAAAATCCAATCTTATTCTTCATTACTCGGATAAGAGGAATGAAACTTCTCTTATCAGAGATTTGCATAATCTCAAACAAGCCAATAAATCTGTGGAAAAGTTTTACAGTGAAATTATTGAAATCCAAGCGGCTATGTACAACCATATGCAGATACATGAAAAAGACTCAAACGTAATACGAGCAAAAAAGGATTTGTTTTCGGGAATGTGTTTAAATATATTTTTATCTGGATTAAGAGAACCCTTAGGTTCCACTATTCGTGCGATGCAACCCGAATCCCTACCAAGTGCATTCGCCTACTGTATTAAGGAACAAAATATTTCTTATTCCAAATTAGACCAATCAAATTACAACCACAGACAAAGAATCTCCAAATTTCCCCAAGCACCTGTAAGGCAACAAGTTAATTTTCCTCCTCTACAACAACGGCCATCCCAAGTACCGCAATATTTTAACCAACCTCATCAAACATTCAGACAGCCATTTGTGCATAATAACCATCAGCATAGGCAACCATTCAATTTCCAGCAACGACAACCTATGCAAACTAATCAACAACCCAGACCCTTGATATCAAATGCATTTAACCGTCCAAATCTCCCCAAACCAGAGCCGATGGATACCAGTTCCGGGAATACTCATCTAAGACAACAAACTCGTTACCAGACTTCCAAACCTAACACAAATAACTTTGCAAATTTCAATAGACAACCAAATTTTACCAGTAAAGAACTTTTTAATTTTTGTGAATTAGACCCCCAAACCAGTTCCGACAACAATCAGGTTTACACAAACGATTTTTACCAAACAAATTTAGACAGATATTACAATAATAATAGCAACAATGATCCAATACAAAAAGTGAACCATATAAATGAAAGTAATCACCAAAGCTTCGAATTAGACGATTCAAATTTTTATATACCTGCCTCAACGAACCCATTGGATACTTAGATATAAATACCCATGGCTACACACTCCCTTACATTCACATTTCATCTCCCTTCGGTCGACCTCTAAAATTTCTAATCGACACTGGAGCTTCGTCATCATTTATAAATCCCGAATACATAGAACCGCAAGACCTGTTAGAAACCAAACCCACTATTATCAGTACTATTCTTAACAAACATATATTAAATAAAAAAACAATTCTTCCAACATTTATAGAATTCAAACAATTAGGTAAAATGAAATTCTTAGTTTTCAAGTTTCATGGATATTTCGACGGACTACTAGGATTAGATATTCTTACCGCACTTGGAGCCAAAGTCGATTTAGCAAATCAAGTACTAATCACAAAAAATTCCACCATTCCCCTATACTTTAAACCAAACTTCATGTCTGAAAAATATTCAATTCCGGCAAAATCTAAATTTATTGTTAAACTCCCAGTAGACGTACAGAATGGCGATATATATATTAAAGCTCTTGAGATCGCCCCTCAACTTCATATCTCTGAAGGTTTATACCACTCCAAAGATTGGTACAGTGTTGTAGAAGTTACAAACCAATCCAGTCAAGATCAAATCCTCCTTATAGAACAACCACTAAAGGTTAAAACCTTTCTGCCAAACGATTACGCAGAAGTTAATACATTCAATATCGAATATGAAACAAATGCAAATACTTCCCCTAAGGAAATCACAAACTCGATCCGTATGTCACATCTGAACAACGAAGAGAAAAAAGCAATCCTTAAAATATGTCGCGATTATGAGGACATTTTCTTCAATGAGGGTCAAGATCTCACTTTCACGAATCAAATAAAACATAACATTCCAACCCTTGATGATAACCCGATCTACGTGAAATCATATAGATATCCTCATATACACAAAGAAGAAGTCCAACGACAAATAAGTGATATGCTGAGACAGGGTATCATTCAACCCAGCTATTCTCCCTGGAGTTCTCCAGTCTGGATCGTCCCTAAGAAAAAGGATGCCAGCGGAAAACAAAAATGGCGATTAGTCATAGACTACCGCAAGTTAAACGAGAAGACGATAAGCGATAAATATCCATTGCCTAATATAGATGAAATATTAGACAAATTGGGAAAATGCATGTACTTCTCCACGATAGACCTCGCGAGTGGGTTCCATCAAATTGAGATGAACTCTGAGGATGTCAAAAAGACCGCATTTACTGTCGAAGGAGGACATTATGAATACATCAGAATGCCCTTCGGTCTCAAAAATGCACCCGCGACCTTCCAGCGAGTAATGGATAACGTCTTGAAAGATCTTGTAGGGAAAATATGCCTAGTTTATCTCGATGATATTATTATCTTCTCCACTTCACTACAAGAACACTGTGAGAGTCTAAGGAAAGTGTTTCATAGGCTACAAAAAGCCAACTTAAAAGTCCAATTAGACAAATCGGAATTTCTGCGTAAAGAAATAGCTTTTTTGGGACACATTGTGACCACCGATGGGGTAAAGCCAAACCCAGATAAAATAAAAGCTATCAAGGAATTCCCAATTCCCCGAACATCTAAGGAAATAAAATCCTTCCTAGGCCTTCTAGGGTACTATCGGAAGTTTATCAAAGACTTCGCGAAATTAACAAAGCCCCTGACGGCATGCCTCAAGAAAGGAACGAAAATTGAGCTGAACGAACGTTACGTTAAAACTTTTGAAGATTGCAAAGACCTTCTTATCAATGACCCAATACTTCAGTACCCAGATTTTTCCAAACCATTTGTACTCACAACAGACGCTAGTAATTTCGCAATAGGCGCTGTTTTATCTCAAGGAAGCATTGGTAATGATAAACCTATCTGCTACGCGAGTAGAACACTGACCACTTCAGAAACAAACTATTCCACCATCGAAAAGGAATTGTTGGCCATAGTTTGGGCCACCAAATATTTCCCCCCTACCTCTTTGGATACAGATTCACAATCGTTACCGATCACAAGCCATTGTTATGGCTAATGAACCTTAAAGAGCCCAATTCCGGACTTGTACGTTGGCGTTTGAAATTAGAAGAATTTGATTACCAAATTGTATACAAGAAAGGCACTCAAAATTCAAATGCTGATGCACTAAGTCGCATTAAAATTGGGACAAACGACAAAAATGAAGAAATCCATGTTAATGAAGCAGGACCCAGTACCTCCATGCAAAATACCAGTGGTTCTACCATACATTCGGCTGAAGAAGACCAAAGTGATGGGTTACCTATATCAGAAAGACCGCTGAACGAGTTCAATATTCAATTAATATTTGAAAAATCAAATAAAAGACCTCCCATTTCACTTCAAGTCCCATTTAAAAATAAACAACGGCGAATAGTTAGACTACCCGAATTTACAGAAGAGAATATGACAAGCATTTTCAAAAAATATTTACCCCCAAATAAACTAATTGCCGTATATACTGACGACGATATATTCAAAGTAATCCAAAGCGTCTACTCCAAACATTTTTCTATGTGTCGGACCTTCAAATTAATTCGCTGTACAGAGTTATTAAAGGATATAATTGACGATGACGACCAAGACAAACTTATAACTGACTATCATACCAAGAGTAATCATAGAGGAATAAATGAGACACTCCTACACCTAAAACGAGAAAATTACTTTCCACTCATGAAGGAGAAAATAACTAAAATCATTAATAATTGCGAAACATGTCATCAGATGAAATACGATCGAAAACCACCAAAATTAAAGTTCGAGATTCCTGAAACTCCGGAAAAACCTCTAGATGTTTTGCACATAGATATCTATAGCATCAATCACAACCAGATTCTAACGATTATAGACAAATTTTCAAAATTTGCAGCGGCCTACACGGTCTTAGCCAGGAATAGTTTAACAATGATTAAATCGCTCAAACATTTTATTAGCCTTCACGGCATCCCAAAGAAACTTATTTCCGATCAAGGCTCAGAGTTTACTTCTAGTATATTCCAAGACTTTTGTAAACAATATAACATTGTTCACCACATTACATGTTTTCAACAAACTAGTAGTAATGCCCCCATTGAAAGAATGCATTCCACTCTAACGGAAATCTATAGAATTATTTATGATAAGCAAAGACAAAAGGATCACGAAGAAATCCTAAACGAAACAATTATAACGTATAATAATGCCATACATTCTACAACAAAACACACACCATACGAACTATTCTATGGTAGGACTTATAAATTTAATAAAACTTTAAACTATAATAGTACACATGAATATTTACGTAAGTTAAACGAGTTTCAAGATAAAATATATCCAGAGGTGAAGGCCCAAGTTGAAGAAAAAGTAGGAAAATATATTGATAAATTAAATAAAGGGCGAAATGAACCCCAAAATCTAAAAATAGGCGGTGTAGTACATAGAAAAGAATGTAGACGTAATAAGTTGACTCGTAGGTTTACTAAGCATAGAATAAAGAAGAACAATAAAAATTCTATTATCACTGAAGGTAATAAAAAACTACATAAAGGTAAATTAAAAATTAAACGTAAGTTCCAGATTGACGAACGTGACAGGGCAGAAACTGGAAATACAGGACCTCACGGGACATAAAATACTAGCAATGAGACTGGGGACAGCAAGAACGATACAAAAACATAACAACCTACTACACATAGTCAGACTGGATAACTATGAACAGACGATCAACAAAATAACCGAATCATTGAAGACTTTTAACGACTTTGACGAGCTTACGGACTCTTTCAAAATAACTAATTTAAAACTATTAGACTTACAACATAAATTAGATACACTAAAACCCAATATTAGGAAAAGAAGAGGCTTAATCAACGGTCTAGGTACCGTAATCAAAAGTATAACGGGAAATATGGACCATAGAGATGCGGAACGCTTAAACAAGGAAATTGAAAACTTAACTTCAAACCAATCCGAAATGAAGAATCAGGTAAACAGACAAACAGTAATAAATAATCAAATGATAGAACGTTTTGAGAATGTAACAACCCATATTAATACACAGCAAGCTTCTATAGAGAAATATTTGAACCACTATCAAAAAATAGTTGATAATAAAATCACTACCGGTAGAGATATAATAAAGCACAGCCAGTACCTTAACCAAATTAACTATAACATCGATTTATTAAACAATCATTTAACAAATTTAGCAGAAGCTATAGTACTTGCCCGATTAAACATAATTTCTAAACAAATTTTGAGTCCAAGCGAAATTACAGAAATTTATCAAAATCTTAAAAATCAATCAATTGAAATTAAATCCAATGAACATGTCTACGAACTCTTAGGCTTGCAAGCTTACTATTCGGATTCAAATTTAATTTTCAATGTGCAAATACCAATATTATCCCAAGAAACATATTCCATGCTCCACATTATCCCTTTGCCAATAAATGATACAAAAATTATATCCACAAAACCCTATTTAATCCAAAACCTAAGAAGTATTCAATATTTTGACGAAGCATGCAATAGAATAGAAGGCGTTTATTACTGCAAGGAATCAGTCTACCAAGAGACGACAAACACCTCCACCTGTATTGGCCGGCTCATACAAAACAAACCAGCAGAGTGCAAACTCACCGAACAGATACAAACGTCAGAGATATCTCAACCTGAACCAAATTACATCCTCCTAACAAACATTCCGGAAACTCCTATAAAATCTTCATGCGAATTCAGTCACCCACAAATCGAGGGAACACAGCTGATTCATTTCGAAAACTGCTCAGTAGAAATTAACAACATCATCTACCAAGACAGCATCAACACTTACTGGGATGACATTCACATCTACCCAATCGTATTTAATCAAATCAACTTTTCATCAACCATAGAAGACCTTAAACTACAGAAGCTCAAATCCTTCCACGTCGAAAATAAAAAGGCAATCGAACTTCTCGAAATAAGGACAGTTCAAAGAGACTACTATACGCTGGGAACAATCTCAATCCTAGGTTCCATCATCCTGATAATGACAACTTACCTCATATACAACCGAGTTTCTACACGCATGATTAGCCCACCAACTTTGCACAATAGCACTATATGCAATAATCCTCCAAAATCTCTCGAAGAAGGACATCAAAACATAAGGTATCTTTGGCCGACGCTTCACACCTAGGGGGGAGGAGTTACGCATGCTACACACTCACCATTACATTTCTTCATATATACATTTCCTTACTCATCTTTACATTTCTTCATATATACATTTCTTTGTTCATTAAAAATTGATAATTATAAAATTCTAAATTGCATTCTCATCATTTTTTTTGTAAAAATTGTCACTTTAGTTCAGTAGAAATAAGTCACATTTTCACAAACAAGTGAAAACGTGCCGACTTAAATATAAAGACAAACTGTAAATGCCTCGTCAGCACACGAGGCATAAGGAAAGGTAAAATGAACTCAGGTGAGAGTTCAGTTGTAATCGGTATATGAAACAAGTTGCTTCTTTTCCAATAAATTGTTCTGAAAGGTTAAATCGAGTTTTTTTATTTATTTTATTTTTTTTTATAAAGTAA
Organism: Dioctria linearis; assembly: GCA_963930735.1. Lineage (NCBI taxonomy): Eukaryota > Metazoa > Arthropoda > Insecta > Diptera > Asilidae > Dioctria > Dioctria linearis. The sequence goes on along the minus strand of OZ005740.1, from coordinate 325,478,869 downwards.
TTTCCGAGAGTACTTAAGTCGCGCACGTCCGTCTCGAACACACACACACACACAATCGCCGGCCGTGTGTGAAGAGAATAAAAATTTCAGACACTTAGTGTAAAAAGTCATTAAGCGCAAACACTTCACTATCTGCCTACATTTCATGAAGTGCTAAGTTACGTCATGTGTCTATGGAATATACACGAATTTTGAAATTGGTCTCTGAAGATCTCCAGAGATCTTTGTTAATTGTCAAGTTAAAGATTGTTAAAAAGAATTATATCAAAGTTAATATTTTTATGTTATGGGAAAAGTGAAAATAAATATATCCTTGGTGTACAAATTTTACGGGATAAACACAACAAAGGGGAATGCCCATTTTAGGCCCGACATCAACAGACATGAGAGATGTTTTAATTGATGCATTATAATACTCTGAACATATTTTATTAACAATGTTTATTTTAATTAAGCGAGGGAAGGCTTGGGTGGCCAAAGTTTGATCTAGTACGTTTGGGAAAATCTTGTATAGAATCGAATTCCTTTGGTCCTGAAAAGAAATTTGTGTACCTACAGTCCTATACTCGGAGTCATAAATAGTCATCCCCATACTCACTTTTTTAGTATTTCCCTCTTTTGTATTCGAACTGAAGTACTAGAATTTTCGCATCTTAGATCGGCTCTAACTAGGTAGGGTTATGTCCGATCGTAAAACGGGTTTCACGCTTCACCTCAGCTCATTACCAGCTATAATTCGTAAAAGAAAATTTGTCTCTGGATACTTTATTGGTGAGGGGTAGGAGCAACCGGGAGGGGGGGTGGTTCCAATACGGCATATTGCATATCAAATAAAAGGTATCGTCGAGTACAATCGGGTGGTGTACTTTTCTTCCGATGCAGAAAGCTTTCTCGGAACGTTTTTGCCGCCGGAAAACCAGTTTTCATGCACTTAGGTCACATAAACCGCAACTACTGCATTTCGCATATACTTTTACAGTTATTTCTTCTATAGCCATTACCGTTCTGTTATGAACATTTTTCTTATATCCTCGCTTGGGGCAAAGCAAATCGCGTCGAATTTAATGCAGCTAAGACCCAAAGCTGTCTCATCTCATTAAGACAAGATCATAACTTAACCACACCCGTTTCTTTTGATGGAGCATTAATTTCTGATTCAGTGTCACTAAGCATTCTTGGTATTAATATTTCCAGTAAGGTAAACTGGACAGATCACATCTTCTCTGTTGCCAAAGAAGCATCGAAATGTCTTGGATTTCTGAAAAGGTGTAAGAAATATTTCAGCCCGTCAAATCTAGCGCTCCTCTACAAGTCCTACATCAGACCTATAATGGAATACAACTCCCATATATGGGCCGGGGCTGGTCACACAGCCTTAGCTTCATTAGATATTGTCCAAAAGAGAGCCTTCCAGCTCATTGGCGATTTGGCAATAACTTGTCATATTGCCTCACTCGAGTACCGCCACAATGTTGGATGCCTTTCGCTTCTTTATCGCTATATGCATGGTCAATGTTCTGATGAAATATCTAGTCTAATCCCTTGTAGAAGATTCCTGCACGCAATACTCGCGCTGCAAACCGCGCATATCATTTAACCCTTCAAATTATTTTCGCCCGTACAGTAAAATTCCGTGATGCTTTTTTATCCCGAACAGTGCGAATGTGAAACAGCTTACCATCTTCTGTTTTTCCTCCGGCATACAATCTGCAGTTTAAGGGCGACATACATCGGCACCTCCGCCACTCTCCTCATAGCCCCTAATCCTTTCCCTATCTCCTTCCTGCCATGCTGAGCTTTTCATCATAGGGTATCCACTGAGCTTGACTTAATAATATTTTTTAAAAAAATCATTTTCCAGGACGCACCGATTCCGCGCAATCACAAGATATAGAACAGTCCACGTTTTCACCCAAGAATGTCACTCAAGCTGCATCCGATTCCCAAAGCTTTCCCCCGCTGAATTGAAATAAACATTGTTAATAAAATATTTTCAGAGTAAGTATCATAATTCATCGTTAAAAATATCTCGCATATCTGTTGACGTAGGGCTTAAAGTTTTATGAAAACTGGGCATTCCCCTTTATGATTTTGTGTTCTTTTTGTTTTTTCAAAAATAATATTGGCGAAACATATTTTCTGCCTAAAGTCCATTACAATAATTATTAATTTTTTTTATTAATTTCTTCTGTAACAATTTGTCAAACTCACTCCACTTTACTCCTTTTCCTTTCCAAGTAGACCTACACTTAATTGACCAGAACCCAAACATAGTCTCCGGAGACGTGGATATACAAAATGAACAAACTTCGGAGAACGGAGACCGAGCCTGGAGACTTGTATATTTTGAAATATACGACGGGAGACCGGAGATCAAAAAAGATTCCAAAGGTTTAGTCTCTTTAGAGATTTTTTGCGTCTCCAAAGTGTATATGTACATGGGTCTCAGTGATGAGACTTTGCTACTATAGTAGCAAAATTGCTACCTTTTAAGCATGTTTACTACCTTGCTACTTTAAATCCAAATTTGCTACTTTTCCCATTAATCGTAACAAAAAAAATAAAAATAGTTTTTTAAAAAAAATCTACTAATACGAGGAAAGGAAAGGAATTGTGGAAAAAGAACGCACGGATTTTAATTATGTACATTACGTACGTTTCATGCGTTTGCATCTTGCGGATTTTTAGATAAATATCTTGAGAAAAGTGTTAAATATCACAATTTGAATTATCAACAATAATCTTCTTCTTGTTCCTCTTTGCCGTTTTCATAATTCGCACAAATGAAGATCGTTCAAGTACTGAAGTTGCATTTACATGAATTTTTTTCAAGTAAATCGAACAAAATTTTGTGATTTACTTGACTCAACTGTAATTGAAGTGAATGCGCGTTTACATGATATTTTGATTATTTGATCTCTACTTGAAGTATACTTCAAGTATTCATGTAAACGTACTGAGTTACAGCAAGTTGGCATGGCGCTGATGTGTTTCTTTCAGCTTTACTCCATTACTTCACTCTCACCTAAGACGTTTAATTGAAAATAACTTCAAAAATATTTTAACAAATTTTATAAAGCTAGAACACATTTCAGTTGACTGCAAATTTAATGACGGTTCATTTCATCTTGAAAAATCAAGAATGTTTTTTCGATTTAAATTTGCACAGTTTCAATCTTCAAATGCTTGTAAAAATATTGGTAATATCTAAGATAATCTATTGTCATTTTACAAAGAATTGTGCCAACAAATTAAAAAAACGTTTCGATCTTAATGATCACAAATTGAGGCTATTAGAATATTTGGATCCAAGGAAGATTAGAACAGGCGAAATGACTTCAATACTTCCTTTAGAAACGTTTCCTTTTCATAATGAAATATATATTGAAAAACTTAATTCAGAGTGGAGGCTCCTCACAATCTTTGAAAAGTTAGACCAACTTGTTGATTGTAACGATAGTGCTAAACTTGGCTAAATTTATGAAAACAGAAAAATCTTTTTGAACAACCAATTTTCGAGAATCTTTATAACTACATTATTAATTGATTTGTCCCTCCCCACAGTACAGCTGCTGCTGAACGAGCATTTTCAAATTTTAATAACTTAAAAAATAATAAACATAAAAAATTGAATATTGAAACAGTTTCGGCTGTACTTCTTCGTAGAAGAAGATGAGAAGATATTTACACCGTCAAATGATATAAATTTTTCGATGGAGTTCTTATAAAGAAATAAGATAAACTTCTCACAATTAATTGTATAAACACAATTATAATAAAATAACACATAACATTCTATAATTATATACATTTTGTTTTATAGTCATAGATAAATTTATTTAACGCCCCGGCCACAGCCACGTCAAACCACGGTGGGCGAATCGAAAATTTACAGGATTAAGCTTATTACTAACATATGGGTTAGCGATTGAATATATAAAATTAGCAGGATAAAAGTATATAATAGAATTGGAAGTATATAGAAGAATTAAAGGTTAGAGCTGTAGTCTGTTTGCTACCTTTTTTTTCGATTTTGCTACCCTTTATTCTCAATTTTCCTTGCATAATTTGGCAGGGAAGTCTTATCACTCTCCAGAGACCAAAAAAGTAGTCTCTGGACGGAGGCCAAAGTCTCACCTTAAGCTATTCAAGAGATTTAACTGCATTTCCTATCTTTTACATTTTTTTTATCTCCTCACCATAGAGTGGATTTTATAAAGCACACTTAGAGGTCACAGATCCTCTTATATTTGGAAATTAGGCATAAACAGCTGACTTTTATGTTTTTTATCAGACTTCTTTAAAATAAAGCCGACAATTTTTTAAGGATAACTTTTTCAGATATCCGGTAAGAGTTATTTACTATTCAATTGCAGAGTCAACACTACTGGAATCAATGCACTTAGCATATAATCCATACTATTATTAATTAGCATGGCATCAACATTTTGTTAGCTACTACTCCTCTATCTAACTATGGAATGTTACCAAATAGCGCTACAGTAGGAACCTTTCTTGCGAGAAATTAAAAAAAGAAAAATCAAAAATTATGCCAACAGCTAGCATGCAATCTGCTAAAATTATCTGCTGCATTCATTTTATGGCTGGATAATTCCGCGAGAGCTATAAATTTGAAGACATCGCCATCGTCGCGTCGTCGTCGTCGTCGTCGTGCGTCGTCGTGAAACTATCGCCCACTAGGTCTGGCTGGTTTGGCGGTGATTTTTTTTCACATTTTCTGTTATTTTCTTTTTTACCTCATGCTCCATCACATTATAAAACTAAGCTCCGTCTGAGAAATGTATTTTGTGTGGCCGTGGCCGTGCAAACGTAACTGCGTACCTAATACTCCACCAACTCCTCCCTCAATCAATCCTCACTTGAATCTGGATGATGTCATATGGCGGATGAAAAATGAAAAAAAAAATATTCTGTACTGGGCCCCGGCGGCTCCACTCTAGCAGTCGAAAGTAAGTGAAAAAGGGTGCGATTCGACAAGAGATGCAAGCAGAGAAGGTTTTAGGCTGAGATACTGGTGGTAGGTTGGCATTCTGCATTCGGTTGTTAGTTTGAAAGTATCGCGTCTGCCGATCAAGCAATTGCCTCTAGTCTAGTCAGTTGAAAGTTGATGATCGCAGTTTTGTCGTTTAGACCTAATCGGCGCGGTCTTGGGTCCAATATTCGAAAATATTTTGAAATTATATTTTTAATCTCTTTACGTGAAACGTGTGCATGTAATGTAAACACAAATGATTAATCGGAAACGGAAATCAAATTACTGACGAAATTGTATTAGATCATTTACATTGAGAAACATTTAAAACATCTGCTGTTTTTTATTTGTTCATTTTTTTTTTGCATTTAAAAGTCGCGGGTTTGTTGTTATTCACTTCAGCTGAGTGTGTCTGTCGCAGAAAGCCATATTTATACCAAAAATATTGGCTACAGTTTGGAATTCCTAAAAAAACAAAACGACAAGAAGGTGAGGGTGAGCGAGCACTCCCTTTTTTCTGTTTTTTTTATTTCATTTCGCTTCCATTTGGGAATTAATATAAACGCCGCTAACAGACAGCACGCACTTCACAGTCCTGTTTCATCGGATCCCAATCCAACCAAGAAGAACCAACCCAACGACGGAGACACAACAGAGAAAACATAGCGCGAAGAATTGCGGGGCGCGCAAAGTCATATATGATATTTTAGAAAAGCCATTCCTGACCAGGCAGGAAACATGCCTGGAATCTCTAATTAACCGCGACAGCGAACCGTTCTTCACGCGAGAATGATCCGATAAAAGTGCAATAATAATTCATCAGTGACAAAGTCCTTTGTGCTATTGAGGTAAATGTTTAAAAAAAATAAAAACTTAAATTTAAGACTGTATGAGTATACTTTACTTACCTCGTGCTCAAAAAAAAAAAACAAATTATTCTCTCGATGATTTTTCTATTTCCGGAAGTGCTTTTGAGATGAGTTTGTTGTGCTGTGTATAGCAAAAAAAAAAATAGAAGCAAAACAGTGTGCAATGTAACAAGTGCTGAGAGTTTTTTTTTTTTTTTGTTTTTCAAATATTACGATTTGATTCACTGATATATTTCCGACACTTTTCACTTTACTTCACTTTACGTTCCACCAAAATCAATTCCAGTTCTACAGCAGCTGAGCGCATTCATTTCCAGCTGTTAGCCACCACAGGCCGTTGCCCCCGAAATAATAATTATTATCTCTTGGCAGTTGACTCGCTCCCCATTTAATGGAGTTCTTTATCTTATCAGAAATTTTCCGGCATTACTAGTTTTACACACACAAGATGTAGTCGCTTCCATTCCATTCCACTGCACTTTAGTTCATTTCTTTGGTGGAGAAGCTGATTAACATCACATCAGACACGAAAATTAAAATGAGTTGCTGCCTATGCCTTACACTGACGTGCGACTATGGCGACCTCCCGGACTGATTGCCAACATAATTGGATCAAGCGCGAAATTAATTTGTAAACGAATTTGTTGAAACAGCAACACTGCGGGATGTGTTGTTGTTGTGTGTAGTGAAAAGAAAAATACACGAATAGTAGGTATAACCACTAATCACTTGCAACAATCTGAAAAGTGCGATAATGAGGAGTGGATAGTTGCTTCTTGAATGTCATTTACGGGCGCTTGTTGCAGTTGAGCTTTCCGGTAGGAGACTTTAGTCTTCTAGATATGATCTATAAAGAGAAACTACTTAACCGACGTTTTACATATATTTGCTAATTATGACGATTTCTGTCTGTAGTGGATTTGCATGGATTTCGGGGGCAATAATATTAGCTTCCTTTTTATACCCTAAATGAAATGATTGGGTATACTAAGTTTGTCACCATCCATGCATAATATTTAAAAGTTATTTTGATTTTTGTACACAGCTAAAATTTTGCACACAGGTTTTTAAAAAAAAAGTAAATTTAAGTTCGAAAATTGGGCAAATCGCGTAACTCCTTTGTAGGGTTGCCATACAAACATTTCCTTCTGTACTATAGATATATTTGGACAGTGCCGGACAACGCGTAAACGTAGAGAGCTGAAATTTTGTACACGGTATTTTCATAGTAAATAAAACTACAAAACTGGACTAAATCGCTCAACGCCTTCTTGGTGCTGCCATATAAATATTTAGGTTTTTTACGTAAACTGTCATATACGATTAGTCCTAGGTTTTTTTTATTGTACTGAAGAATTCTTCAGAATATAAAATCCTATGAATTTGGTTATAATAATTTTTGCTCTCAGACGAACCGTTCTAGAAATATATGCGGAAAACCACTTCAAAACTCAAACTTGCACAGATGGGTGACCATACGAAATTACATTCGGGCATTCATCTAGATTATAAAGGCTATTATAAGAATTGGTCTTATTGTTAGACCAATTCTAGTTTTTGTACTAATTAGTTATACAGTTTTTGGTAAAAAACTGGACTAAACCTAATTTTTTTTCAAATTAATTAGCTTTTGTACTGAATTGAAATTATTTGAGGTTATAAAACAAATAAGTTTGGGATAGTTTCTGAACATCGTATGAGTGTGGCGTTGGCGTGTGGTGAGCATTTTCGCTAGTCGGGCTGACAAAGTTGGCTGGAAAATGAAGAAACAGGATGTAAGATATTTTCGCCTCCGCGTTCCCCTGAGATATCCGATTTGTTTACACTTTAAGTTCCTAGATTTTGAAGGGGATATATAGATATGATTAAGATGGCACGTGATCGCTTTTATTTCCTAGATGAAATCTATAGCGTATACTAAATTTGTCAATCCGTTTGTAATACCTAGAGATAATGATGGTAGGCCAAAATGGCTGGGTGTTCAAGGCATAATATTAAGTTATTTTAATATTTGCATGTGGGCCTTTCTACCCATCCTCACGATAATTCGAGAACGCGTTCACTTTAGATTGCTGAAATTTTGCACAAGCTTTTTAAAAAAAAAAAGAAAAGTAAATTTAAGTTCGAAAATGGGACAAATCGGACAACTTTTTCGTAGGGTTGCTATAGTAAAATCTTGTTTTTTCACTATATATTTGGGCACACCTGAAAACGCATCAACGTAGAGAGCTGATTTTTAGTACATGATGTTTTCGCAGCAATAGTAAGTAATATTTAAAAAATAGACTAAAGCGGGAAACCCCTTCTTGGTTTTGCTATACGTACAACATTTTGGTTTTTCGCTATATATTTGGAATGTGCCTGCCAACGCGTCTATATACAAGAAAAGCGTCTAGGACTGATAATTTTCACAGCATACGTAAAAAACCTAAATTTTTATATGGCAATACCAAGAACGCCCGATTCAGCCCATATATGAAATTGTATTAACTATTTTTATGAAAATACCGTGTACAAAATTTCAACTCTCTACGTTAATGCGTTCTCAGGCTGTGTCCAAAACCAAATATATATAGTGAAAAACGAAATTTTTGCATGGCAAAAGAAGTGAATCAGTCCTTTTTAAGAAGAAAAAATGGCCGTCTTTTGGTACAAAAAGTGACATATTTTCAATTCATCATTATGAAGAACTGGTAAGTCGTGGAAATTCAATTTGTATGAGAAAAATATTCACAACAGAGTACGAATGGATGCGAAACATCACAAAGAGCGGAAGAAATATAGGAACTATGACGTTAAAAAGGTCAAAAACAAACTATACCACTCGATTACCCGCTCCTCCCTCTTTAATTTGATACCAAGCGTGACGTATTTTGGACAACCACCTTTGAGGGGTGGTATGACCACCGTCCTCAAAAGCCCCCCCGCAGAAATTATTCGCCTATATTTTTGTATACAAGATCCTTTTTCCGTGGGAAAACCCAAACGAAAATTATCATCTCCCAAACTCTCCAACTCTCCGTGTTACAGAATGCGGCCTCATGATGGTATTCCGGCTCGGTTGCCTTTGTCTCTGGCTGTCGAGAAGCCTTATCTCAACCCTTATTATATGTCTTCAATCTTTCTCTCTCTTCAGGTGCTTTTCTCGACCAATGAAAGTTTTCATTGTTACGACCTATTCATAAATCTAGTATTATTCCAAAGCTGTTTGAAAGTATTGTAACTAACAAAATGTCCTTCCTTGTTTAAGAATATATTTCACCTCATCAATAGCTGCATTAAAGATAAAACCTGTGAGACTAATCTTGTATCCTTTGTTGATTTTTCTATGAAGATTCTGGACATTTCTATACTGATTTCAGCAAAACTTTTGATAAGGTTAACATTCGTCTGCTACGCGAGTGTGTTCGGCTTTCATTCTTCTTTACTCAGACGAATTTCTTCCTATCTATAGATAGGAGGCAAATAGTTGTAATAAATGAATATCTCGTTTTATTCGCGTACCGTCTGATGAACCTCAGGGCAGTGATTTGGGTCCTATTCTTTTTATAATTTTTATTAATTCCTTTTTTAAGACTTTTAGTTTTGTTTCATGCCTTGGTTATGCTGATTGTTTAAAGATACTCCTCAAGATTGTTAATGCTCAAGACGCAGCTAACTTTAAACTGGATGTTGATAGATTTCCTTAATGGTGTTACCTAAACCATTTATCTGTGAACCTATCTAAATACAAGCACCTTACCATAACTAGAATGTCTTCACCGGTATTATTTGAATTATTCATTAACGATTCTCCTGTTGCTTAATGTAATTTTTCATCTGACTTAGGCGTATACAAAATTTCAGCTCATCCCGTCAACAAGTTCTCGGGCAGTGCCTAAATATACGGAATAGTAAAAAATTAAATTTTTGTATGGCAGCCCTACGAAGGAGTTGCCCGATTGGTGCCATTTTCGAACTTAAATTTTAGTATACTCTATGATTTCATCATCGGGGATATAAAAAGGTGTCTGGAGTAAGTTGGGCATTAACCCCAACCCCAACTACATATCAAGAAAACATCTAAAAATATTAAAATCATTTTATTGATTGGAATAACTGTGTAGTAGGCAGGATTTTAATGCATGCATGTTTTTTTCCTCTAAGCAAAAATAAGCAAAAAGCAAATGGACTGACGAAAATAAAATAACACAAATTTGGTGGCATACGGGATACGGTACCCTGTCGTTAACCAGCTGTTGTTTGTTGTTTGTATTTCCTCTTGAGACTACCTGAACTGTTCCGTTTTTTTGTATACATGGCAATTTTTAGGGCTCCGTAAAACAAAAGAAAACAAGTAAAAAAGCTAGAATTGGTCTACGAGCAATTCTTATGATACCCTAAATGAATGCCCGTATAAAATTGCGTATGGTGTATGCAAGTTTGATTTTTCGCATATATTTCTAGAAAGGTTCGTCGGACAGAAAAAATGATTATAACCAATTTTATAGGATTTTAAATTCTGAAGAAGTTTTTACTACAATAAAAATGTTTAGGACTGATCGTTTTCACAGAATATGTAAAAAACCTAAAATTTTATATGGCAATACCAAGAAAAGGCCGCCCGATTTAGTCTATTTTCGAAATTTTATTTCTTATTACTATAAAAATACCATGTACCAAATTTCAGCTCTTTGTGTTGATGCGTTCTCAGGCAGTGTCCAAATATATAGTGAAAATCGAAAGCTTTGTATGGCACCCCCACGAAGGAGTTGCCCGATTTCTCTCATTTTCGAGCTTAATTTTACTTTTTTTTTTAAAAATCCGTGTGCAAACGTACAGACGGACAGACGGACGGACGGACGGACGGGCAGGCAAAAATCAAAATAACTGTTAATATTATAAGTGGGTGTCCAATTCATTTTGTTCTACTATCATTATTTCTGTGCGTTACAAACGGAATGACAAACTTAGTACACCCTTTAGATCATCTAGGGAATACCCTATAGATTTCATCTAGGGTATAAAAACAGAAGATCGCTCGGACGTCCGTCTATCTGTCACAGACGTTTTTCTCGAAAACGACGTGATATATGAATTTGAGATTTGTCAGGATGTATTATATTATCAGAGTTAGTAGGCATTGAGTCATAGATAACAGGAAAACTGTAACTTTTCATCATTCTCATAGTTGCCGGGAAAAAAATGTTTTTTGTGTTAACTTATTAGAAAACTCTTACTATAAGACCAAATATGATATAATTACTCCTGCATCAGTCAGTTACCATAGGCAAATTTGAATTATAGATTTAAATATACTTAAATTCGGTCGTTGATAAAGTTCTGATACGGAACCCTCATTGCACGAGCCCGATTCGTGAACTGAGCACGTTCACCAAGAGTGCTGAAATTTTGCACACGAGGCTTTTAACAAAAAGTAAATTTTAGTTCAAAAATGGGACAAATCGGGCAACTCTCTCTCATTTTTCACTATATATTTGGACACTGCCTGAGAACGCATTGATGTGGAGAGCTCATCTTTTTATACACAGCGTTTTCATCAAATATATAAATATTAACTGTAATATTTAAAAAAAAAAATCAGGCCAAATTTATTTAATTAATTAGTTTCTTACTTTTACAAAATCAAAAAAACAAAAACAAAAAAACAAAGGTAAAATCATTTTTAATAAAAAACAAAAAACAAATTTAAATTATTGCAATATCGGCCTGAATGGATTGGCTATTTTAATGTTTCGCAATTTAGGGTGGGTGTTGGTAAATGGAAAGATAGCAAAGGGGTGAAGGTTGTCAGTAGAGATGGGAGGCCGATGAGTGTGGAAATGGATGATTGAATGTGAATGGAATGGTGTGCTGGAAATGGAGTGATCAGGTGGAAATCATCTGGTTGGGTACGGGGCAGGGAGGTGAAAAATGTGGAGAGTATTGGAATACGAGAGTTTGGAAGTAAGAACATATGGGGACAGAAAAGTGGTATAGTTGGAAGAGGAAGAGGAGATCGGGGAAAATGATGAGAGGGTTTCAATTACATATCGCCCTTACCAGCTTCCGAAACAGATATATTTTGCAAATGCAAATGCAAATTAGAAATTAGATTTACAAAATTACACGGCAGCATTCTAATAGGAGGGATGGAAAAATCCTAGATTCTTATGTTCCGGTTCTAACTTCGTGTCGCATTAATCAGCTCATGTAGTAAAAAGCTTTTTACGTACTGTTCCTCTTACATCTTCTCTTCGATCTCCTCTCCCTATTCCATCTATTCCACTTCTCTCTCTCCTACCTTACTTTTCTGACCAGATCTTTACCACTTAACCTTAGTATTTCCATTCTTTCTTCGTTTTCCACCTCCCCTCGTCCTCCTTAACTAGTTAATTTTTCCTAACCTATCTATTTCTACTTCGGCCATCCATTTCAACTCCCATCAGCCACCACTATCTACTGCCAAACTCAACCCTCTACCATCTTTCTCTCTCTTTCCATTCACGCCATTGCATTGCCCAACACCCTCTCCAAATGCGCGAAGCTTTAAAATCGCCAGTTCACCTACTTCGAATAATTTTGTTTTTACAAATGAATGTCGCGATAATTTTGCCATCTTATTTTTTTTTTATTTTATTTTTTTTACTTAACAGAATTTTTTCTTTTGTTTTTTGTGCTAATTATGTAAAAGCCTACAAGAAGCTTATTAAATAAATTTTAACTGAAAAAATTGCTAACTATAACAGTTATATTGATTTCTTCCGCTCTTCTGTATGAAAATATCATTGTCCGCATAATTGTGCCGATGACTATAGTTCGGTAAATTTATTTTGTATATGCAATTGCATCTATTGTTGCGCATTGTATATTGCGCCAGATAAATGGGTATCTGGATAAGAACGAATCGAGTGTATTTGGGCGAAAGAACTAAATCTAATAGCACGCAATACAATCGATGAGAAGAAATCAGGCGACAGTTTTGAGAGTTTCGCTTTCATATTTCGTGGAATTTTGTTTCATTTTTCTTTCATATATGTATATTTTTCCTAGTGAATAGAAGCTAGTTACCAAATAGGAGAAACGATAGCATCAAATTATGAAATAAAAAATTCACAAATTGTTGGCTATAATTGTAGCACTAGTGCTCACACTCTTCGTATAAATATCCCACAATGAAACACAATTTTTAGAAGACTATCGAGAATTTCAATACGATACAGCATTTATATTCGTTACAGTTTGTTCCGTTACAATTCGTCGCCTGAACACTGCTTGCCCCATATGCAAAAATGTAGTTTTGAGATAAATGCAAGTTGAAGCCCTTTTTATAAAAAAACTGTTCGATATATATTTTTTTTTTAATTTGCATAAAAATTCAGTTGTTTCCTCCGTCTATTTATTTTTTGAATTATTTTCGTTTCAATAGAAGAAAATTTCCGATAAAATTTCATTAATTTGAACCTATGTTTTTAATGGGGCAAAACTATAATTCCAAATTGCATGTATATTATGGCGCAAAACAATTTACTAATAAAGTTAAAAGAAATATTTTATTACTTCAACATCTTTATTTAGCCTTGAATATTGTCTAGTTTTTCTAATCAAAAATACATTTCTTCATTCGCAATGAATATAATTTTATGATTTTTTTTACCGGGTTAAATTTTATATTTGTTCAAGCAAGTAGTCCTTTTAGGTATTCTTCGGGAAAAATCGAAATGCAAAAAAAAACAGGAATTTTTTTATTTATTCTATCACACATTTGATTTAATACGGCAAAGTTTCAAGTCTTGGCTCCACTCATTAACAGATCCCAAACAACAGATTTGAGTGACTCGAAAAAAGAAATTACTGAAAATAGGAGAATGCAAACAAAATTCTCTATATTGAAATTTTGCAGCCCTAAATAAAATAATTGTGTAAAAAACATAAATAAATGAAAAAATCCTTTTTTTGCTTTTCGTTTGTACCGGAGAATGCCAAAAAAGCGTATATACTTCATTCAAGTTAATAAAAATAAAAAATAACAGACAGAAAATAAAATATTCAATATCTCAATAACACTCCTTATTTGAGCATTAAAACTGTTTCATAATAATTTCTATTTGCATTTGGAAGATAAATTAAAAGAGATTTTATATCTTTTGCATTATCTTTAAATTCAGTTTGGTTGATTTTAATCAGTGCATTTTATTGAGATAAGGACGGTTTCGGAAAACAGCCGACCACCTATCTCCGCTGACATTACTTACCACCAGGTAAAGAAAATTACGGACCGCTTGTAGGACTGCATAATAAAAAGGTCTACACTTATAATTGCAGCCATTAAGTACAAAATTCTGGTTGAAGTAAAAATGAAAGTCAGCCTAGAGCAATGCCGCAAATTAATTCTTTTTACCCATAAGGAAAATCTGAATATGTTTCAAAAAAACTTAGCTAAAAGTTGAAAATTCCGAAAATTCCAAAATATTTTTTTCTCCATTCAGGGTCGGTGGCAGGAATTTTCAATGGCGGGGGGGGGGGGGGCGTTGAAAAAGTTGGTGAAGAAGAACAATATGAAACAAAGTTTTAATTTAACGATTCATTGGTAAACTACATTACTGATGAATATATGTACATGGTCAAAAGTTACATTCAGATGGTCAAAAGTTACATTCAGTTCACACGATCATAATTAAAAAAATCACTTAATTAATCCGCAGGTATACAAAAATTATCACATTTTATACAGGAAAATAACAAAAAAATAGACTGTCACAATTCTTATCTTTATTAACATTTGAATTTTGCTCGTCTATTAAAACATTCACAAGAAGCTTTTTTCCAGCTTCAACGTTACATCGGTTTTCCGATTTTATAATAGCAATCTTGTAGTACTCGCACTTTTTTTGATGATCGTCAAACTTTTCTATTGCATCTCAGGCTCAGACACCAACGATTCTAACTTTTGACTTCCAATACCACCAGTCCCACAGCTAAATAGCACGCAGATTTTGCAGTATGCTCCATCCATTAAAGCGGAATATGCCAACCATTTGTACTTCTGTAGCCAATGTGATTGAAACTTCAGATTTCGTTTTCCCATAACTGAAAACTTAAAAGAGTCTGAAGGCATCCAAATCGATGTCAGTGTTTTCAAAAGGTCATTTGACTTTTCTTTTATATATTTCGAAATATCAATGGTGTCATTATTCGCAATGTCTAGTACTGCACTTTCATATCCTTCCGATGACGTAGACGGTAACATTATAGGCTCTACATCTGATGTTTGCACATGATCCTCGGAGACCTTATCACTATTAAGTACTGGTGTACTCTCCTATTAATTGCTTTTTCATAAGTTTAAAATGATCCTAAATAGTATGTCTTTTCATTTTATACTAGCCAGTTAAAATAGAGTCCTTTAATATTAACTTTCGTTTACACAACACTACACACCTGGAACTTTCTTTCTACTTTTATATTTTTTCAAAGACAATAGTGAGTTAAGTGTTTCACAAATTAGATTTTCACAACACGACACAAAACACATGAGGATTGTTGGTCCTTCCTCACGTTTATATTAGTTTTTTTTTTAAATTTATTTTTTATCACCGAAAAAGATACAGTCACTATGTGCACAGTAAAAAATTTCCAGTTGAATTAACGCATTTTATAGGGTCACTATAGATCCACTATATTTTGAAAGTTATTTTAACTAATGGGTAAAAATCAAAAATGACTCTGAAATTTGTGTTAAATTAAGTAACCAAAAATCCACAAATGGAGTTTTTTAACACAAAAATGTAGTTCTAGTGAATATTTATATTTCGTTATATCGACCCTTTAAGTGAGTTGTTTTCAGCCAATCTAAGCGTTATTTCAACTTCCCGCTTTGAGTTAAAATAATTTTTCTGATAAATTAATCTAACTGTGGTATGTGCGTTAATTGCGCTATTGTGAAAGTCAAAAGTACCCTATTTTTGGGAGGAACAAATAAAAAATGCATTCAAATATCGAAAATGTTATATATCTTAAACTTATGAACATTTTTTCAGTATTAATATATTGTTACGTGGCGGCCCTTTGTAAAAAGTACACACAGTGCATCTGCGACACCACTTCTCTACATCCTCCCGCATATGTAGCCAATAAAACTTTTCTCGTATTTTAGAAGTTGTTTTATTCACTCCCAAATGTTCTCCAGATGCTCCACGATGCACTTTACCTAGAACCTCGTTGACCTTTGATGCCGGCACGACTATTTGCATTCGGAACGATTTACCGTTAGGTGCTTCCCACTTGCGTTTTAATATACCGCATTCAATATGAAGAGAATTCCATTGAGCTCAGTAGCTTTTCAGCTTTCCACTCATCCTCGAAATATCCTTCCATTCTGGTTTTTCTACGTCTGCTTTCCAAGCAAGAATTGGCGATATGTCCGGATCTTCTCGTTGCGCTGTTTGCAAGCTCTCGATGTCCCAACCTGTTGATGGCTCCACAGTTACCAACTGTATAGTAGCTGTTTTCTCATTTCCTTTCTCTCAGCCGTAATGGTTACATTCAGGTTCTCACTGACGTTGTACCAAGGCTTCTGCATTTCCATGGATACGTCCTTTCCTGTGTTGGCTCTCAAAGCCATAAGGTTGGATTCTAGTCTCCCTAAGAATAGTTTGCTCTCTAGCTCGCCAATTTGGACATTCTTCTCTCCCTTTCTTTTCTGTTGATTCCTTTCGATGGCGTTTCCTGCAGTCGCTTTGAAGGTGTCCTAATTTATTACAATCCCAACATCGAAGAACACTACGTGAAGGGGTGCTCAGTGATAACTGCAATCTATTGCAAGTCTGCTGCTCAGCTCGATATCTCTGCAATTCCTCTTTCCTCTCTTCATCTAGAGATTCCACTCGTCGGCGTTTTCTGCAGTCTCTTTGTAGGTGTCCTGTTCTATTACAATTCCAGCATCGAAGGATACCACGCAAAGGTGAGCTCTGGGATGACTGCATTCTATTACAAGTACATTCGTCCACCGAAATGTCTCTCATTCTTACTGCACTCCGCGAAGCTTGTCTGGCGGATTCATACACTAATGGATAGGCTAGTGCTTCTGCTGTTGATTTCTTTCCTGCTAGCCTTAATGATTGTTGTAAATTTTGATCTGTAATAGCGTTCACAAATGCCTCCGTCGCCACTTCATTGAGAAAATCCGCATTCACGCTGGAGTATGACAGATGCGCTAATCTTTCTACATCTGCCTGCAGTTTTTGTAGTGATTCGCCATGTTTTTGAATCCTGTTGCGCAACTGTAGGCGATATACTTGCTGCATGTGCTCATCTCCGTAACGTAATTCTATCGCCTGTACTAATGAAGAGTAATTACGTTGATTTTCAATCGGTACAGTTTGTAAGAGTTCTGACGCAGGACCTCGAAGTGCTAACACCAGAGCTATAGCTTTGTCTTCATCATTCCATCCATTTACCTCTGAAGCTGCCTCGAATTGTCTCTTGAAGATATGCCACGAATTTTGTCCATCAAATACGGGAGGTTTCGTTCTACCTGCACCGGATATTTCAGTTGCTCCGCTTAGAGGCTGACGATGCTTTATTCTTTCCAGATCTGATTTAAAACTGTCAAGCTGCTCGGTGACTTTTTGTTGAGCTTCCGCCACTTCCTGCTCGATTCCTTCAATTTTCGAATTTTGTTCGTCTAATGAGTTTTTTAGGAAAATCTTCTGTTCCTCCAAACGAGTTTCTAGACAATTCTCCAAAGAGATCTTTTGTTCGTCCAAACGGGTTTCCAGAGATTTCTTTTGTTCCTCAAAATCAATCTTTTGTTCATCAAAACGGGCTTCCATAGATTTCTACTGTTCATCTAAACGTGATTCCAGAGAATTCTTTTGTTCCTCGAGAGAATTCTTTTGTTCATCAAAACGGGCTTCCATTTTGCTCATTAAAGTACTCAAAAGCTGTTCCATTTTCATCTCAGGCTCTTCTTCAAATTCGGTTCCTTCCAAGTTCTCTTCGAAAACAAATGTCTCAGGATTCTTTTCTTCCGCTATCAAAGCTTGTCTAAGTCGCTCGACTAGAACTTTTTTTGCACCTGTCGTTTGTAATGAGCGGTTCCCTAGCTCCACTTTCAAATCCTGTATTCGAAGCTCCTCCACTTTGCGCCCCATTACTGTAGGAATTCACTCACAGTTGAATATAAATTATTTTCCAGAACTTTTAAAATTTAACACAATTCCACAAAATTAATCACACTTTTAATTTTTCAGTCAATTGCCACCACTTTATTTCTCAATTATATTTCACTTCTGACACCAGTTGTTGCGAGCGTGGCCTTTGGTTCGTTATTTAAAACACAATATTAAATAATTAATATATAAGTTCTTTATTACACTTAAATCATATAAAGTTCACAAACATTCATCTAATCAACTCAACTCTAATTATCGCTAACACTGTACTTTCAATAATCGCAATCTAATTACACACTATCGCTTCTTTATTACTTTCGCTTCTTAACACTGCAACGTCTAAAACAAGACTCCTTTTTCTGGCGATGACAACTGTTATATTTATACCCTAGAAACACTCCGGATTATTCTGGAGTGTTCTATTCCAAAAGCTTCTTGACTATTCTATTTGTTCTATTCCTGAACTTTCATAATCGATTCTCCGAACCTGAAGTCATTTACTCTCCGAACCTGAAGTTGTTTATTGCCAGTAGATGTCACCAGTTGTCTCTTTCTATTGCACGTAACAATATTACATTACAATTCAAATGTTTCTTTTGTAATCAATTGTTCGTATTTTAGTAAATTATATTCATCGTATTCCTTTATTGATTCCCTTGAATTAGTACCGTTCCTTCTCATGAATGTTGGTGGTAATAAAAACAACAGCGCGAAATTTTTTTTTATTATGGTATCCCAATCTTAAGGTATATGAGCTCAAGTTACATAAGAAATTTTTCTAAAATATTCACAATCTAAAGGAATGAGAATACCTATTAACAGGAATTTGAATTGAAAACCTTCAATCTTCACCATTTTTTATAAGTTTCCGAGGAAATATCTCCATTCCAATACATTTCTTTTAATTTTTCTTGACGTTATTCACTAGATCTCTTCTCTTGCTACAAATGTTTTAACACTTACATTGAAAGTTTTCTACTAATCTGACCAAGCTCTTCCAGGTTTTGTTTCACATAATTACTCACAACAAACATTTTAATTTTCACACGCCAGATGTTTATACTTCGTCACCATACAACTGAACACGTTGTCCTCTTGCGTAGAGATAAGTTATGGAAGGGGTAGAATTAATACACACAGCACAGTAAAAATAAAACACACATTGAGTCAATTTGACCCAACTACTGCGTTAAATAACGTTTAACCCATTTTTGGGTTATTATGATAAAAACGTGAGTTTTGACTCAATGAGGCGTTGTTTGCTTTGGGATATATTTAAAATAACTTTTGAAAACTAATGAATTTCACGCATATTTCATTGACTCACCTACGCATTTTTCATTTGACTCATTTATTTTTTACCGTGATGTCCAACTCAGACTGAGCTTATCAAAACTAATCCAAATATCACACAAAACTTAGTCTTAGCAAACGCTTTTTTTTTACGATTACAAATTAGTTATAATCGGTAAGACTTCTTTAATTCTGTAAATAAAAATCCCTTCCACTTCATTTAAAGGAATCAACTTTAATAACTCAAATTTTCCTTTGGACTTGTTATTTAAGTCCCATTTGAAAAATACATAAATAAATAGGTATATATTCAAAGATATCCTAATACAATGAAGGGACATAGGAAATCGCAACAATCGCAACCTGTAAATAAAAGTTTTCGCTTTTGAGCCAGGCAAATTATCTATATAGAAATAGTAGAATATACTAAGGTGGTGTACTACTTTTATCTTGTGTTATTATCTAGTGTACATTGACTTCTCATGGGGGGTGTTTAACACCTAAATCACCCACCTCCTCCCTTGAAATCGGTCCTGTCACCATTTGATCTGATGACGGATGAACATATCGGCAAAAGGCAGAGCTTCATTTAACTCTCAAACACACTTCCCAGAAAGTACGCAAATATGTATAGTGAACCTTTTGTTTTGAAAGTTAGATACCTACTTTAGTTATTTTTCACATTTCTTTCAAGAGCGGTTCCGCCGGATAGTAAAATTGCGGTTATGGCACTTTTATACGATTTTACATATCCTTTTACACTTTTAATATGACAACCTTACGTAGAGGTTGACCGGTTTAGAATATCATCAAAACATTGCAAGTTCAAAAATCCAACTTTTTGAGTCAAAGGATTCTCAACGATTATCCAAACATAGTGTATGGCTAGGCTAGGGTAGGCAATCATACGCGAAGCAGTTACCGATTTTGACTATTTTTGAACTAATCATTGCTTCTTCATTTCTGTAAATTTATTCGCATTACACAGGCTTGCAGATATAAAAATCTATTTCGACGCTTTAACTTCTCTCACAATGGCACTTTATTAATATTATAATCATAGATGTCAACTAGACTTCCTGAATTATGGACTACTTTCAAGCTCTTCTCTCTCAACTTCTTAACCGTGTTGAGCCTCAAGGGTCTATTCTCGGTCCATTATTTTTTATAATATGTCCATTATTGACCTTTCGGATGTAGCTTGTGATGTTAATATCCATAAAACAAGAAATGACGCGACTAGATACATCATTGATACATATATTCAAAATTTATGGCACTCTGCGATGCCTTCGGATCTCATCAGGCAGTGTAATCTCGTTAAATCTCTGAGTTTGATCATGTCGTAGTTTGTGTTTAAATGTATAATTATTTTATAAGCTGGGCTCCACTTGCTCCGGAAAGCTGGATAGTATCTTTCACAGTTGGTTTAGATTCATTTATGACTTGATTTTATCGCTTGAAATTGCGAAAAAACGCTGCGCATGCTCGAAAAAGATATTGAAATTTTTAATTGCACGAGCACAGAAAAACCCATTAAAAAGTAAACAAATAGCAGAGCCGTCCTAATCACAACTAGGCCCTCATCATGTAGTGATGCATTTTATTTTTATTTATTTTCTTATTACCATTCTAAGAAGGAGCATCACGAGTAGGTACTGGCTTCAAATTAGTTGTGTGCCTCCTCTTTCTTGCAAGACGGTTACATACTTAGTTCTAGGGGAACTCGGTCGTTCACGCTTCAACTATTCATTAACTCATGATGATTGCTATGGTATAAAGGCGGCTTAGTAATATTATAAAAGCAACAAAAAAGTTGTTTTTCGACCCATGTCTATTTTAACACTTGTCCCTCATCATGACAATGATGTATTGTGATACCTTTCCAGGACGTTGATCATGTGAATGACAACAACTATTGTTATCGGATTTTTGTACGACTGTATGTCTGGAAACAGCAATTTAATTGTGTTATTATCGAAAATACAAATTATACCAACTTTCATAACCGAAAAACAAAAATAAAGTCTCAAATTTTTCACTTGCTCGATGATTTCATTTGTACTTTTTACTTTTTGTAACTAAAAATCTACGAAATAGCGATTATAGTTACAAATCAGTCCCAACTGAACATGTTTTCATTTTTCGTGCTAATATTTAAGAGTATATTCTCGGCGAAATCCACCAGTAGGTAAGCTACAAGTCAAAAGTATTTTCATATGTTGGCTATGGCATTTAAACCACGCCATTTCATGCATCAAACTAATAGTAGCCAAAAATTTTAGATAAATCATATATTTATGTAAATAAAAATCTAATGCCGCATGTATGTTACATCATCACTTGAAAACGGCTCGACCGATTTTAGTTCTTAATTGTTCGTAATTGTCAGGACAAGGTTTGTAGGGAAAGAAAAATTGGATTCAGCAAACCCTTCTTGCTGTTGCCATACAAAACTTTGGTTTTTCACTATATATTTGGAAATCATCTGAGAACGCGTCGAAATGGTAGCTGAAATTTTGTACGCGGCGTGTAAAAAAATGTATATTTAAATTCAAAAATAGGACCAATCGGGCAATTCCTTCGTAGGGCTGCCATCCAAAAATTTCGGTTTTAACTGCCTGAGAACGCGTCGATGTAGAGAGAGCTAAAATTTGGTGCATGGTGTTTTCATAGCAATGAGTTCAAAAATGGACTAAATTCGCTATATGTATATTTGGACATTGCCTCACGCGTCGACGTAAATATTTGAAATTTTGTACACAGGCCTTTTTACAAAACAAGAAAATTTAAGTTGAAAATGGGACTAATCGGACAACTTCTTCGTACGGTTGTCATATAAAAATTTCGTTTTTTACATATACAGGGTGTTTCCCACTAGGAGGCCAATAGAGCAGGAGGTGATAGTATTCACATAGACGAACCAAAAATTGTATGGCAAGGGGGGGGGGGGGGGCATATCAACCGTTTAGGTGTTAAGAAAAAATATGTTTTTTTACAAAACACCTTGTATCTTAAAAACTACAGGGCGTACGGTCACAGTTAAAATTTGCGACAGTAAAAAATAATTTTTTGAAAATTTACTATAGAAAAGGCAATCCTCGGCGTTTTTAAAATTTGCGACAGTAAAAACTATTTTTTGAAAAATTTACTATAGAAAACGCAATCCTCGGCGTGGAGCTCATTGTACGCAGAACTTCATAACCTTTCCAAAGACTGCTCGATCAGCCCCATACCCCTCTCCCATCAAGAATTATGGTTGTTTAAATTAAAAATTTCGGATTTTCTTACCTTTTTTTTTAATTTAACCTCTATTATTTTTGCAAAACGGTCATTAACATACCTTTTTTTTATAAAAACTGTAAACTATAGGCACTCCTCTTTAAGTTGACCTATTACACCCTATGTGTTAACTGTAGTCGTTAAACAGGTTTTAACTCATAACCTATTCAGGTCACACCGAAATTAGACGATATTTTTTTTAAATGACGTGCTAAGGGAACAAATTATCGTTGAGAATAGGTTTGAGAATAGGTTTAGAGCTAATAACTCTTAAAGGGCTTCAGATAGCACATTTGGTGTAATAAGTAAACTTAAAGAGGAGAGTTTACAGTTTTTACACAAAAAAGTTATGTTAACTACCATATTGCAAAAATAATGGAGGTTAATTTAAAAAAAAAAGGTAAGAAAATCCGAAATTTTTATTTTCGACAACCATAATTCTTGAGCGTAGAAGGGTACGGGGCTGATTGAGAAGTCGTTGGAAAGGTTATGAAGTTCTGTATACAATGAGCTCCTAACTGTGACCGTACGCCCTGTTGTTTTTCAGATACAAGGTGTTTTGTGAAAAACCAGCTTTTTTCTTAATCACCCTGTAACTCCTAAACGGTTGATATGCCCCCCCCCCCACCTGCCATACAATTTTTGGTTCGTCTAGGTGAGTACTATCACCTCCTGCTCTATTGACCTCCCAAGGGGAAACACCCTGTATATTTGGAAACTGCCTGAGATGAAACCGTGTCGACGTGGAGAGCTAAAATGTGGTCCATGGTGTTTTCATAGCAATAGTAAATACGAGTTCAAAAATTTACTAAATTTGGCAACCCGTTCTTGGTGTTGCCATATCAGAATTTGGTTTTCACTGTCGACGCACGTAGGGAGCTCAAACTTTGTACACTGCATTTTCATATAAATTTCCAATACAAGTTCAAAAATGTACCAAGTCGGGAACCCCTTTTCGGTGTTGTCATACGAAACTTTAGCGTTTCACTATATATTTGCGCACTGCTTCACGCGTCGATGTAAAGAGCTGAGATTTTGTACAGAGGACTTTTTTAAAATAAGGGAAAATTCAGAAAAAGGGAGCAATTGGGCAACTCCTTCGCAGGGTTGCCATGCAAAAATTTTGTTTTTTAATATATATATTGCCACTGCCTGAGAACGCGGCGATGTAGAGAACTGCACTCTCCCACACGTATGAACGTATGCGAGTTAAATATATATATTTTACTTTTAAATTCACTTCTTCTATTTGGGATAACCAAAGGAAAAGGCTTTTTTAAATCAAAAGACCTCACTGGAAAATTAATAATTATTTTATTATTCACAATCAGAGACTTTACAGAATTCAAATACTTCGTTTTAATTTCATATCATCTTCCCTGACTTGGTATGACAACGTGACTTTAAATTATTAACGGGTAAGCATTTTTCGTGGGAACGGAAAATGCACTTTCTGATGCGACATGAATTAGTTCAAAGCTTTGCAGAAACAGAATATATTTTATGTGTGGGTGTTTACTAAGCCATTGGTTTGTCTTTTGGCTTAACCTTGTATGAATCCGGTATATCGGATATCATGGAGGTATCTGGGAATTTAATGTATTGTTGCGGGCGTGGCCTTTGGTTCGTTATTTAAAACACAATATTAAATAATTAATATATAAGTTCTTTATTTCACTCTAATCATATAAAATTCATAAACCTTCAATTAATCAACTCAACTCTAATTATCGCTAACACTGTACATACAACACTTCCGCCTGTTTATTACTTTCGCTTGTTAACACTGCAACGTCTAAGACAAGACTCCTTTTCTGGCGATTACAACTGTTATATTTATACCCTAGAAACTCTCCGGATTATTCTGGAGTGTTCTATTCAAAAAGCTTTTTGACTATTCTATTTGTTCTATTCCTGAACTTTATAATCGATTCTCCGAACCTGAAGTCGTTTACTCTCCATTGCCAGTAGATGTCACCAGTTGTCACTTTCTATTGCACGTAACAGTATGTAACTTGCGCGCACCCCCATACAGACACAAGATAAAACCCTTGAGTACGCGATCGAGTCAGATGATAGCTTAAATACTATGCATCTCTAACCACGCCACCCCCAGCCATTTAGGTATCTATATTATCGCCGGATAACGCCGGCGAGCTACCCTAGTTTAAAATAAAATCTCACTTACTTGTACCATTATCTATTTATTTCCCTTCTGGAAAAATAGCTTCTTTCTCTCTCCTTCTAAAAAAAATAAATCTTATGTCATTATTTTTGTAGTCTATGCTGTTGACTCAAATATCAGTCTTTTGCAAAAATCCGTAAATTAAAAGCCGCATAAATATATAATATGCATATATCAAATTACTGCCTTGAACTGTGTCCTCTGTTTTGAATAAGTACATTGCACCTGAGGGTATGACTTGACTAAGTGCCTACATTTATTAACTAGAAAGTAAAGTAATTAATTATTGTGAAAATTAATTTTCATATACATAAATACAATTACTGCATAATTGTAATTCCATTTGAATGTTTTTAAATTGTGCCATTCGTACCTAATTGAAAATTTTTCAATTACATTTACTACAAATTGTGAATATAATTGCCAATTCTTTGTTATTCAACTACATATTCCTTTCCAATTATATAATTATTTGTCAATTATTTCAAATATGCTCTTTAAAATATGTACAGATCATTTATTTTTTTATTTATGCAGCATCAAATTATTCTACCTCGCGTGAGTGGATTCACTGAATTCCATATGTGTAAAGTAATGAGTATTTACTATACCATCTCTGGCGAAAGTAGCATCATCTGTAAACATTATTTTTGACAAAATTGTTGGCTCTTGCTGAAGTATCCATCAGGAAAACTGAAGACTTTTAGTTGAATCTGTTTCTTGTAAAGTTTATACAAATTTGAAAATGGTACAGGTGCAACTGATTCAAATGAATCGCAAAACTATTGAATGTGAAATTCCCGTTCTCTGCGCTAATCTTCTGGCCTATTCTTACTTTTACGGTCTTATTTTCTCAACAAAAGTAAATATTAAACTTCTAAAATGTTGCTTAATACTAAATTAGTCCAGGTACCTTCCTGACAGGGCGGCACGCTAGTTCGCCTCAGCTAATGGCAGAATATGGGATGTATCATGGGACGAAATGCCATCTGGCAAAGGCACCGGGGGCCTCACCAACCATTTTTCAGGCGTGTATCGCCATAGAACTCTGCGCTCTCGCATAATACTTAGTTCACAAGAATATGCGGGGAGCTAAAATATACGGAATATCAGACAGCCAAGCAGCACTTAGAGCTTTAAACTCGTTTACTTGTGATTCTAAGCTTGTTTGGGACTGTTTTATTGTCTTGAAGCAAACAAGGTGACACTGATTTGGGTGCCTTCATCTCCTGGCACGAGATTGCGCATCGCCTTGTAAAGTAAGGACCCAGATCTTTGTTTATTCGCCCTGAGCCTCCCAAAAAGTCACCGCGCAGCTCAGATCCCGATTTTGGAGAACAGAATTAAAAAGACACACTAGGAAAATATCACGGGGCTGAAACAAGCGAAGAATTTTGTAAAGTATTCCCAACCGAGGACAAAAGCATTCCTCACACTCAGCAGAAAGGAGTTAAGGCTAATAAAGGGTCTTTTATTACGCACTGCCCACTTAGATATTATCTAAAAAGGATGGGTAAAGTCGATGATGAAACCTGCTTTCTGTATTGAAGACGATGAAACCGCTGAACTTGTCCTGTGTGACTGTAAAGCTCTGTGCCGCATATGGCTAAAACATCTAGGAAAGGCATTGCCAGAAGATGTCGAAAAAATTACCGCCAAGAATATCATAGTCTTCATAAAAACGTTAAGAGCGAATGGGCTCCCTAGGGCATTTAAGAGTAATGTCAAAAGATCTAATAAGTCGCGATGACTAGATGGGAGACATGAACTCTGACACCCCCCCCCCCCCACAAACAATAAATAAATAAATCAAATGAGATGAATCCATTGAAGAAAACTAGCACTACTAGCACCATAAACAAAAAAATCTCTTGCCTAAAAAAAACACCAAGCACACACATCGGATCCTGAAGGGGACACCTTACATAACTTACCCGTGTGAATGTAATGAGGATCCGATGGTAGTGTCGTGCCCCAACCTCGTTTGGCAGTCGTGGACACTTTATTCTGATGCCCCTTGAACCTGAAAGTTAGAAGTGTAGTGAACTTAGTTAGCCTTCATTCAAATGAGAGGGCTCCGGGAGATAGGAGAAAATAAAAATGCTATCTATTCCACCATTGCATTACAATGTGTGATTTATTAGTACAAATTCCTTTTCTGTACACGCTATAAAAAAATGGCTGTCTCTCATTACAACAAATTAGACAAGAATTGATTCCTCGTACTTAAAATCACCACCATTAGAACTTATACATATTGCGAATTCAATGACAAAATTATTATATGTCGAATAAATAATAAAAAGTAATCAAGGATGAAAAATCGCAGACCGAGTGCGTTACAACAAATTACCTTGAATACAGGAAAAAAAAACGTTCTTCCATGAGAGTCTTCTAGACAGCATCTGTTCCTGTAAATAAATTGAGGAAACAAATTTCTGCCCGGGATTCACTATACAGACAAAATGAATTGAAGAAATGAAATGTATACATATAGTTATTACTATTGATCTTGCACTTATTCTATTAAACGGTAACGGATCCGTTGAAGGAATAAAATATTTGTATTTAGTAATGTTGCTTTATTCGCAACTAATCTCTCGAACACTATCGCTATCAGTCGAAGGGAAGAGTTCACACAAAATTCGAGCCAGATAATCAGTCATGATCAGGTGGATTTCATTACAAATTGGGCATAGAACGGCATAAAGCATTTCCAGAAATATACATTAAAATGTACAAATGAGTGCAATTCCCGGTGTTCTTTTTACCATTTTTATGGATCTTGGTCAAACTATCGCTGGATCTTTTTTCCGTTCAATCACAAAATCAAACACGAAAATGAATAATCTTCTTTCTTGGAAACTTTCGTGCATTCTGCCAATGTGGAGTTCTTTGACGCCTGGCTCTACACCCAACCCATGTAGCAAGGATAGTCAAAATGATATTGCAGCTGTTTTGGAATTTCTAAGATCGGGCTCACTTACGACCACAACTAGGTTTACTCTAACCATTCTACGAAATGCTACGCTACACTACGAGGAAGGCAGGACAAGTATAATGGGCTGTATATGGACCACTGACACCTGGTTTATTTCTTTTTCATAAATTTGGATATAGGGTTCTTTTTGCTAACTTAATAATTTTCATAATAATGAACGCCATCAAGAGGCAGTACTCTAATACTATTCCTTCTTTCCAACTTCCATCTTAACATGAACAAAAATATGTATGCCATGAGAGAGATTTATAATGCTGCTGATCATATAAATCGCCTTCGAATAATCTCTATCTTTGATGATGATAATATCCACCTTTTCTGCGCTCATTTCAAAGATGAAAGAGATTATTCTCTTGATTTTCTTGAAAGTAACATACAATGTCTGGAAGTAATCAGTTTTTATCGACATATTGAACATCATCAAACGTTCACTATCTACAGCGGATATTACATACGCATCCTAACATCGACAAAAACTCTTCTCTATAATTATCTTTTAGTAAAATTTTCCAAGAAGTAATTTAAAATATAAATTTCACCAATTCCAGATACAAACTCTCATCAATGTGATCATTCGGTGCTAAAAAAAAAAACTAAAAAAACAAAAACAAGGCAACGTCATGTGCTACATTATAATAACAGGAGGTGGTGTAGTCTGGTTTATATTGAGCCTAATCGCAGATATGTTTATAGCTTCAGCTATAGTTACGCCCAGATGGTTAATTGGACCTTCTGGTGAAATAGAATATGTCTACAATTCCAGCATTACAACACAAAGGTATCCATCAGTAGGCATCTATACACGATGTAAAATAATGGAGCATGCCGGCTATCATTGTGGTCCATTCGATTTAGATGGTTTCAACACAGATAATGAAGTATATCCTTCAGAATGGAAAGCAGCTATGTTTTTTATATCCTTAGGCTTTGCTATTCATAGCACAACCGTTTTCCTTACTCTAATAACATGTTGCCGGCAATCTGTTCTTGGAAAAAGCATTCATAATATAACTGGATGCGCTCAAGTAATTTCAGGTAAAATTCTTCTATCTCTGTTGTTTGAAGGAGTCTTCATGATTGTGCACTTTTCTTATTATTTATTTTTTACTGTCAGGAATTTGTGTGATGATTTCGATTTTTCTTCATTCACTTGGATGGGTTGAAAAGAGAGTACTTGAACTATGTGGACCAGATGCTGAAGCATTTTATCCAGCTATGTGTAGTATAGGTAAGTACAATATTATCTTAAGATGTCTGTGCCTAAGATGATTGAGCATATTATCTCAGTGATGTTGATTACTCAAGCTTAATTGTATAAATTGAATAAAATTTTCTTGCAGGATGGTCATTTTATTGTGCCATTTTCGGAGTCATTATGTGCTTCATTTGTGCTGGAATAAGTTTAAAAGCAGAATCTGCTAATATGCGGTCAAGAGTTAAACGGCGTGTCGAGCATGGTGAACGATTGGTATGTGTGCCCTGAGGTGGCATATATATATATATATATATATATGAATATAACAATTACGCTTTTTACAAACACCTATTCAAACTGTATAATACTCATTTAATTTTTTTTTGTACCATAACGAAAAGAGTGCATAACATCTTTTTTTTATGTTTACATTCATTAATTCTTAAGTTAATTTTAAGTCAAGAAAAGATAAAGTTAAAACCGCATACAACAACAACGTTTTCTTGTAAAATTTTCAAAATTAACAAAAACCAAAGTTTATAGACACAACAAGGCTATTGGATTGGGGCCTTACAATACACATATATGTTTAGAGCATATTTTTAGCACAGCAAAATTGAAAATACTACTTAGAAATCAAACAATGAAATAAAATATTTTCTCGAAATTTATTTGTTACGTTTACCCTTTTTCGTCTTTTCATTTTGAGTAGTGGCAGCAACTGGAGTAGAGTTCTTCTTTGGGATATACACGCCATGATCTGTTTTCTTAAGATGCGAAAAAAGTTTATTTTTTGACTCAAATATCGTTTTACAAGTAACACAGGAGTGAATCACATCAGTTTGTGGAGCTTCAATATTTTCAGACTTATCAGAGACTGGTCGGGGAGTTTCATTAGAAACGTTTCCCTTAGGTGTTCCAGGTTGTACGATTCCATTCTTCTTTTGAACCATTTTCTTTGACTTTTGTTTTTTCTTCGATTTTGTACAATCATCCCAGTCAGTTTGTTCGATTTCAATATCCTCAAGCAGATCAGGCAATTCATTTGTGTCTTCTTCATTAATTCCTAATTGAGATTTCTTTGATTTTTTATTCTTTTTACTTTTTTGTTTTGGAACACTAATTTCCTCCTCCTCGCTCCCCTTATCTTCTTCTAAATGTATATTTGCATCATCTGCTAATTCAGTTTCTTTATTTTCCTCATCAAGCATTTCCTTTTCTTCACGAAATGATTCTTTTATAATTTCTACATTAATCTTGTGCTTTTTAGATGATTGATGATTTAAATATGCATTTTCATTGCTAAAAATTTTATCACATGCGCCACAAAAGAGAGATATTTCAAAATTATCATCTACTGAACTGTACGCATTACATTCATTTTCTAGATCGATATTATTACTTTCACTAGCGTCATCAGTAAAATCATTTTCATCCTCCGAATCGTATTCTTGCTCCAATTGACGTAATTGTTGCTCATATAAATCATTCATTGCTGAATTAACAGGAGTTTTTTGCAGTTCTTCAATTTCTTTTTTACGTTTCAATAGTTGTTCGAGGCGAATTTGTTCTTGTTTTTGTCTATTCAATGCTGCTCTATCCTCTAAAAGCTTTTTATAAGCTTGAACTCGTTTGTCTCGTTTTCGTACAAATGAAACTAAATTTCGGACCTGAAAATTTAAATGAAATTTTTGTAAAATAATTTTTATTTGTAATTCTATAATTTATAGAATATGTTAATGGGTTGGTAAGCAACAATTGATTCAGACGGTAGCCGCATTATCATAGAAAGCTACTATGGGGTAGGGTGATGTAAACAACACTCTTAGAAATCTGTCGACTAGCCTGAAGGAAGAAGAAATAAAAAAAATAAAAACAGTTTGAGACATCGTGCATTATATCAAGGATACCTTATTCCGAACCGGTTCGAAATATTAATAGTGACCACTCTATGTACTTACGCCCAATTACTTCACTTGAAGTAGTGCACACAATTATGGAATTTAAAAAGAATTCAGCATCTGGTGAAGAAGCTGAAGAACTATAAATGATAACGAATTCAGTCAACGACACACTCAAAGATTTGATTAATGAAATTTTCGATTCTGCGATTTATCCAGGCAGTTCCATACTAGGGCCGTTACTGTACCTGTTCTACATAAAAAATAAAATAATGCGAAACTAAAAGCGGAATACAGAATATTTGCGGATGACTCCAATCTACTATACAAAGATAGAAATCCTACTGAATTGCAGGAAATAATGAACTCTGATCTTGATAAATTCAAGGACTGGGTAGCTGGAAATAAACTTACTATAAACAACAATAGACTAAATATATAGTGTTACAACAAAATGACACTGGAGACACCAACAAAATAAGTCTATGAGATAACGATCCGATTTATAGAACTGGGCAAGTACCAAAGAAAAAGTACAAGTACCGAAGGCCTGAGTAATTCAGCGTAAGTACAAGTACCGCATATATGAAAAGTACTTGTAACTAAGTATAAGTCTATAAAAAGTACTTAGTACTTTTTACAGTACTTTTAAAGTACTTTTTTAGAATCTTTGTACGTTGGCAGCAATATAATGAAGTTTATCGAGTTCAGTTAATGCATATTAATAAATAAATACCTTTTGAAAACTATAGTATGTATAGTAACCAGTAGCTACTATTTATAGGTTTTTATAGTTTTCGGCGCTGCAAGTAGAGTAAAACTTTCACCTCTCATTGCTACACTCATAAAAACTATTAGATGTCGGGCCAAGTACCCATTATCGCCTCCAATAATGCATAACAATTCTAAGGAAAAAATTTCCAGTGAATTTCTAAGAAAGAATTGAATCCTTCCCTACATCAAGTCGAGGCATCGTCGATTTTATATTGGAGCGAGGCATTGGTTGCTTACTCTTGGTTACGTCCACTGACGTATATAATATGGACTGCTTGCTTTTTTATTTCACGTGGGCACAATTGCTTGTGTCAAAAAGAGTTCTTACGTCGGTGCTAACATTGAAAAAATCATTGGCGGGAAATTGAAAAAGTGAGCACGCAGCTCGGAAAGTGATTTTAATAAAACATTTAGAATTTCTTCTGCGTATCTAATGAATGTATTGTTTTTGGTAAAACAGTTTTTATCATTAATAACCCTAAATGATTAATTTAAAATCATTCAATTCGACGAATCCACTAATTTATTTGTTGTTTCAGTTCTCTCTCAGTTGCAAACTTGGTGCTTAGACCGAAAGAGTCAGCAATATAGAAGTGAGCCCATTTTCTGCAGTGTATTTCTATAAACGTAGTCAGTTCATATTATACATGTCAGTGGTTATATTATCAAGTCGAGGCATCATCGATTTTATATTCGAACGACACGTTACTGGTTTTAGTTCTAGTTGCCCAGTCTTGTTTGTATGTTATTAGTTTGTCTAAGGTGCTGCCTTGGCGCGTGAGTGCGGCACATGCTTTGACAGTTCTTTGCGTACAAAAAAGGAGTTGCGCTAGAGATTGTGTTTGCTTTTCTACGAAGAGTTAGATATTTGTAGGTACTTAATAGACTCAGAAATGCTTAAGTAAAAATCTTGGTACTTAAATACAAAACTAAGTCTTAAGTATAAGTAAATAGACGCTAGTACTTACGTTCAAGTACTAAATAGGGGCATTTCAAAAGTATTGAGTAATAAGTCTTAAGTAACGAAAATGTACTTTAAGTAGTACTTAAGTCTTTTCTGACTTAAGTACTGCCCATCTATGCATGGAAAAACAAATTCATATAGAAACTGCTACATGGCCTAACAAAGCCCAATATAACATCACCAAATTAGAAGTGCATACATGCGACACCAGAACAAGTAAGAATAAAAAATGCTAGAACTGAAAGAGGTAAGCAGAGTTTGGTAAACAGCGCCGATATCCTATTTAATGAGCTTGGAGATGACATCAATAATATGAACAGCCTATGTACCTAAATTTATGCGAAGGATTACCGCGATGATATCTACTTCAGGAAGTACTGAAACAACCTAAATTAATCTGTAATAAGGTCAGTAAAAGTATACATAAACTCGCTACACCTCTTATACCTACTCATAGTAGACAGAGTAACCATAAGGCAGACAACAGTAAATTGTGAAAATGATATCAATAAAAAAGCAAAATAGCTGTAAGAATGTTTGATGTAAAGATTTAAGCCCTGCTCCAATAGACGTTACGAATGACGAAATAAAAGATATATTCAACTCTATGCTTTCTTGGTAATATTTATGGCATTATGCGAATAGACAATCATATCAATAGTTAGCGGCTATACGAAATTATAAATTATCAATTTTAATTAAGGCTTGTCCAAAATGCAACAAAACTTAAAGCGTTCATTGGCATGATAAAAAAAGGCTTGCACACGACCAAAAGTGTACTGAATTTAAAATGAATAGCCAAGGACTCCGGTATCATGTTGCCTTTTTTTTTCTTTTTTTTAAAGTCAGCAGAGCAAAATTTGTACAACATTTTCTGGCAGAATGAGAAAGCCGTGCAACGAGTAGGGTAAGCGACCTAGTGAAGAGACCCGGCCCCAATGGTGATCCCTCGTCTTAATTTTTCCCAATAATTAAGAATTGCATCAGAATATCGTATT
Organism: Dioctria linearis; assembly: GCA_963930735.1. Lineage (NCBI taxonomy): Eukaryota > Metazoa > Arthropoda > Insecta > Diptera > Asilidae > Dioctria > Dioctria linearis. Next base: position 325,445,259 of record OZ005740.1, on the reverse strand, counting down.
CTAACAAATTTTAGAATTCGCGGACACTGTGTCTGCCATATGTGCAAGTGTTAATGTTGTGCAGACGCATATTTAGAGCATTTCATCAAAACTGGTAAGTTTTACCGCTGGAACAGAATGAACGGATCAATGCCGGCTGGAAATGTCACGCAAAAGTTGAGTGCATTTGAAAAACATTAGCGCGCACGCAGTGAACGCATTTGCCGCAAGATAGTTAGTCAACTTTCAACTTTTACGCAAGTGCCGGATTGAAAATTTTTGACAGCTTATGGAATGTTTTGAATGAAATTTGTAATGTAAAATTAATTATTGAGCTGCGGGATATTTCAAATGATACTGTTATTATTCGCACAAGTTTTAACAATATAAAAATATCCACAAGCACTGGTTTATAGGAGAGTGATGGTTCCATCCGAACTAAAACTCTCCTATAAACCGGTACTCAAGTCCAGACCCACTTTTAATCGGGACTGAACTTTCACTCTGCGATTTTAAAATATCCCTATAAATACTTCGAACTTTATATGAAAATAGGCTTGTCATCTGACTGTTACACCAAAGCTTTCGCTCGAAAACATTTATTTTAAAAATTAAATAGTCAGCAGCCAGCAGCAGGATAGTGGGTGTTGGTAATATAAAACCACTTTTTCGGTTAATACATTTGCTTCATGAACCTCTGATAAAAGTCACGTTCATATAGATGAATTTTATAGATATCACCACTTCTGGCTCTCTCTATATTCTAAGGATGCAACCAGGTTAGAAAGTGAGAAAAATCACTACTTCTGGCACGCAATGGCCTCTCTTTTAGTTCCTTACCCTTGCTGCGTTCCTTTTCTCGTTCTGAATTCAGGAAACTATGTCATAATTTAATTCTGTGCTCATAGAAAAGCAACGAAACAGAACCATTTCAAGTGTTTGACATTTCTTCCATTTGATAAAAGCAAGTATAAATTCGTAAAAATTTATCATTATGCAAAATATATTTTCCAACAAAGGCAACTTAACCTCAACTATTACCACCTCGTCCAAATTGTGAGCAAGACATTCACGAACACAAATTAAAATCGTTCTGCTTGAATCCGAGAAAAACTCAGGTGCATTCAGAACTATTCGGAGTTCGAAAAAAGCGATGACAGATTGAAAGTAAATCGTTAGGCCCGAAAAAAAGAACGACATGGATTGAAAAAATTCATTCTGAATGAGAAAAGGAACGCAGCAACTGTCTTTGATTTGATCTTAAAACTTTTTTGTTTAAATTTAACGGATAATTTCTTAAAAGTTCTTTGGCGTGTAGCCATTTACTTTGTGCTAGTCAGTTGCGTTCTGCTGTAAAATTTATCTATTGATTCCATGATTAAAAAATATTCACAATATAAACTGAATTCTGTAATTTGCGCAGTTTATATTTAAAAATAAATTTACAACTAAAATAAGATGTTTTTTGCAATTTTTTGTATAATGAGTTGTCAGAAGGATATTTCCGACTACAAAAAGTCTGAAATAATGGCTTTAATAAATAAGACTGATTTTTCGCAAAGAAAAATTCCTGCTGTAGCAAAGATTTCCTTAGTAACAGCTGAGACAACTTACATCTAAGTGTGCAACCTCACAAAAACGCGGTCCAACTAAAACGAGTTAATGGCCCTCTAATAGAAAGCTCTTCACATTCTCTCTCTTTCTCTTGCTATAGAATGCCACATAAATTCTTCGCAATGATAGCTTTCTTTGGTTGAATAAAAAGTTAAAGAACTTTGAAAAGTGATCCGGGTTAATATGGGGATTTTCATATCTAGTTGAAAGTTTTCTCAGATAAAAGTGGACAAAATAAAAGCAAACCTTGGTAAAAAAAAACCCCCCAGACCATTGTCGCGCAGAGCGAATCACAACAGCTGGAGGTGATCGAAAAATTCATAAAATATCCACAGGAAACTGTCGAAGATCGCAAAAGATGTTACACAACTTAGCAACTGAATCATGTATTCAAATTTCGGTTCGGAAATAGAAGGACCAAAACATTCAAGTGCTGCAGCCCATCAAAAAAGCTTACAATTACAGAAAATATGGTATGAAATAGGTTACAGAGGGAAAAATATATGTATTGGACTGTTGAGGATTGGTGAAGGGTAAGAAGTATAAATTGTTTAGTTCACAGAAAAAAACTAATTGTTTTTTTTTTAATTTAAGGTATGCTTTTCCGATGAGTCGGCATTTTTAATTCTTATTGACATGTCAAGCTTTATTCGTAGTAAGAAGTGGGAGCGGTTTCTTCCAGAATATGTGGAGCCTTGTCCTGTAATCAGCAAAAAGGGTACGGGAAGCCTCGATGTAGTTGAAGGAACGATGAAGTAGGATCAGTATCGAAGTTGTTGGAAACTCAGTTGCTTAACCAAGTCAACACATATATTTCTGAGCACGTTTCGGATTAAAAAAATTAGTAAACAAATTTCTTATAACCAACTAAAAAAGCTAGAATTGGCCTAATACTAATTCTTATGATACTTTAGATGAATACTCGTTAGTAATTTCGTATGGTCACGCATCTGATTTTGCAAGTGGTTCGTCGAATAGCAAAAATAATTATAAACAATATTATAGAATTTCATATTCAGAAGAACTTTTCAGTACATTAAAACCGTATAGGACTAATCGTTTTCATAGGATCCTAAATTTTTATATGGCAGCATCAAGGGGTTACCCGATCAGTCCATTTTTGAAATTATATTTACTATTTTTATGAAAATATTATATATAGATTTCATCTAGAGGATAGTGAATTTAGTTTTGTCCTTGCTGACGATGACTGGATGCCCACAATGGCAAATTGTGATGTGTTAATAGTCAAATGCAGCAGATATTCAAATTCAACGTAAAATGTGTTACTTAAGTTTTGTATGAATGCGAGGTTAAAAATAGATGCACCAGAATGCGTCATTAACTTTGATTGACATGCAAGATACAAGAAAAATTAAGCTTTGAAAGGTATGCATATCAAGAATCCATTAAGAGTGCAGACCTTACCTCTTCATTCCTTTCTTTCCTTGCTTTTTGCACCACTTTCTTCATATCCTTTTCAATTTCCCGTAAAATTCGTCTATCTTTGATTTCGTTTATATTATACGGGCACAGCCAAGCGTAACTTTTTTTTGTACAATAACTTTGCCAATAAGCATAGAATTGTCCAACAACTTCTTCATAACTCGCTTGTGATTTACCAAATTTAGGAATATTACCAATTTCTTCTTCATCCTCCATAAACTCAGCATCTTCAGCAGCTATCTTTTCAAAAACATCTCCATAAACATGATAGAATCCTCCAGGATCATCACCATAGCCTTTAAAGCACGACACTGTAAAATACTGGAACAAATCCAAGCAATTTTCTTGATAATCAGAATTCTTTCCACGTAATATTTGCTCCCGATGATTATCATACCAAGCTCTTTCATGTGGATCTGATAGCACCTCGTAGGCCTGCTGAACTAGCTGAAATTGCTCCGTTGCCTCCTCTGGATCATCAAGATTTTTGTCTGGATGCCATCTTAAAGCTAATTTTCGGTATGCTGTTTTTATTTCATTATCATCCACATCTCTAGATACTCCAAGGATTTCGTAATGGCATTTCATGTTTGAATGAAATTTCGTAACAAGCCGTTTAACCTTAAATTTCTGTAATTTTATAAAAACGCTTAAAAATCGCCCGAATCCGTGATCACAAAACTAATAACACGCGAATATGACATTTCAAGAGAAATGTCACATCATACAGCTGACTCTAAATATAAGTGATGCCATTGTTAAACGACTAAGGGTAGGGGTACATTGAAATCTATCACTGAGCATTTCAAAATAAGTCTAAATTGAATTAGGTATAAACAGTTCACTGCGATATTAACTTCACAGCAGGAAATGTGGTCAACAACCCTGATACATCAATTTTTCTGTCAATTGGTTGCTTCCTCATTAGGTGAGAATTGTCATAAATTTGCTCGTCTCAAATTTATTGGTCCATGTCAAAGTAAAAAAAAATTTTTATTTGGAAATTTCTTTGGGTTCCCGCTGGCATATAATTACATTTTAGAAGTGATTTAAACATGTTTCTTCAAAATATTCTAACATACTCAAAACGTATTTCAGTCAATAAAATACGAAAAACTGAAAACAAATTCGCTAGAAATGACATTAGTCACCTCAAGACGTACCAACACAAAAAATTCATGTCGAATTGGCCATACTTGTATCTTTCTATCATGGTCAACGACCACGGTACAGCCATACAAACTATTCTCATAACGTACCACGTTCCGCCATTTGTGTCCGAATGTATAGGAAAGTACCGTACAGAGAACACAATATCTCTGTCCTTTCAATGGACATGTATAGTGTCAAAATGTTAATGAGTATAACTTGTATTCTATATACCTTGGTCAACGTCAACGTCATTGTGCGAATTTCCCTTGCACGCCTAGTAAAAGTGAAATTCGCACCGTCATTTTATTTAACTAAAAATGCACATACAGTATAAAAAAGTCGAAAAAATGTAAATTTTCACAAATTTATAAAATTTATAACATAGTAAAGGAATATTACAAAATATGATATTAGAGCTCCGAAGGGAAATCTATACCTTAAAGAATTAAATAATGTTCACAAAAACAGAACGTTATCTTGTAAGTAGCTTTAACTTCAAGTTCAAGCAGTTCAGCTTTTAATCGAGAAGATTAACCTACGTGCGAACTTTACCACAGCAATTATTATGGTATGAGTTATGGCTTTGCATTTAAAACAGGGTACGAAAGTTACTCGTGCAATTTTTGAAAATTCGAGCGTAGCCCTTTACTTTAAACAGGGTGCGAATCTTATACATACAATTTTTGGCACTTCTATTTTAAACAGGATGCGAATTTTACACATGCAATTTTTGGCAGTTCAAGTAATAGCCTTCTGCTTTTAACAGGACGCGAATGTTACAGGTGCGATTTTTGAAAATTCGAGCGATAGCCTTTTATTTTAAACAGGGTGCGAATCTTATACATGCAATTTTTGGCAGTTTGAATGATAGCCTTGTATTTTAAATAGGGTGCGAATCTTACAGGTGCAATTTTTGGCAGTTTGAGTGATAGCCTTCTATTTGAAATAGGGTGCGAATTTTACAGGTGCAATTTTTGAACATTCGAACGCTAGCATTTTACTTTAAACATGGTGCGAATGTTACACATGCAATCTTTAGCAGTTCAAGTAATAGCCTTCTGCTTTGAACAGGGCGAGAATGTTACAAGTGCGATTTTTGAAAATTCGAGAGATAGTCTTTTACTTTAAACAGGGTCCGAATCTGATAGCCTTGTATTTTAAATTGGGTGCGAATTTTACAGGTGCAATTTTCGGTAGTTCGAATGGCAGCATTCTACCTTAAACAGGGTGCGAATCTTATACATGAAATTTTTCGCAGTTCGAGTGATGGCCTTCTATTTTAAATATGGTGCGAATTTTACAGATATAATTTTTGGCAGTTCGAGAGGTAGCCTTCTACCTTAAACAGGGTGCGAATTTTAGACATGCAATTTTTGGTAGTTCAAGTAACAGCCGTCTGCTTTAAACAGCGAGCGAATGTTGCAGGTATAATTTTTGGCAGTTCAAATGATGGCCTTCTACTATAAATAGGGTGCGAATGTTACAGGTGCAGTTTTTGAAAATTCGAACAATAGCCTCTTACTTTAAACAGGGTGCGAATCTTATACATGCAATTTTTGGCAGTTTCAATGATAGCCTCGTATTTTAAATAGGGTGCGAATCTTACAGGTGCAATTTTTGGCAGTTTGAGTGATAGCCTTCTATTTTAAATAGGGTGCGAATTTTCAGGTGAAATTTTTGAACATTAGAGCTATATTCTCTTACTTTAAACATGGTGCGAATGTTGCACATGTAATTTTTGGCAGTCCAAGTAATAGCCTTCTGCTTTAAACAGGGCGCGAATGTTACAGGTGCAACTTTGAAAATTTAAGCGATAGTCTTTTACTTTAAACAGGGTGCGAATTTTATACATACAATTTTTGGCAGTTCGAGTAATAGCCTTCTACTTTAAACAGGACGTGTATATTGCAGGTATAATTTTTGGCAGTTTGAGTGATAGCCTTCTATTTTAAATAGGGTGCAAATTTTACAGGTGCAATTTTCGGAAGTTTGAATGACAGCCTTCTACCTTAAACAGGGTGCGAATCTTACGCATACAATTTTTGGCAGTTCAAGTAATAGCCATCTGTTTTAAACAGGGAGCGAATGTTGCAGTTGCAATTTTTGCCAGTTTGAATGATGGCCTTCTACTATAAATGGGTGCGAATGTTACAGGTGCAATTTTTGAAAATTCGAACAATAGCCTTTTACTTTAAACAGGGTGGGTGTTTTATACATGTATATGTATATAATTGCATGTATAAGATTCGCACCCTGTTTAACGTAGAATGCAACTACCGAAAATTGCACCTGTAAAACTCGCACCCTATTTAAAATACAAGGCTAGCATTCAAACTGCCAAAAATTCCATGTATAAGATTCGCACCCAGTTTAAAGTAAAAGGCTATTGTGCGAATTTTCAAAAATGGCACCTGTAAAATTTGCACCCTATTTACAATAGAAGGCTATCACTCAGACTGCCAAAAATTGTACCTGCAATATTCGCGCCCTGTTTAAAGTAGAAGGCTATTACTCGAACTGCCAAAAACTGTATGTATAAAATTCGCACCCTGTTTAACGTAAAAGGCTATCTCTTAAATTTTCAAAAATTGCAGCTGTAATATTCGCGCCCTGTTTAAAGCAGAAGGCTATTACTTGGACTGCCAAAAATTGCATGTGCAATATTCGCACCATGTTTAAAGTAAGAGAATATCGCTCTAATGTTCAAAAATTTCACCTGTAAAATTCGCACCTTATTTAAAATAGAAGGCTATCACTCAAACTGCCAAAAATTGCACCTGTAAGATTCGCACCCTATTTAAAATACAAGGCTATTACTCAAACTGCCAAAAATTGCATCTGTAAGAAAGCTACCTCTCGAACTGCCAAAAATTGTATCTGTAAAATTCTCGCCGCATTTAAAATAGAAAGCTATCACTCGAACTGCGAAAAATTGTATGTATAAGATTCGCACCCTGTTTAAACTAAAAGACTATCGCTCGAATTTTCAAAAATTGCAACTGTAACATCCGCACCCTATTTATAGCGGAAGGCTGTCATTCGAACTGGCAAAAATTGTACCTGCAACATTCGCTCCCTGTTTAAAACAGATGGCTATTACTTGAACTGCCAAAAATTGTATGCGTAAGATTCGCACCCTGTTTAAGGTAGAAGGCTGTCATTCAAACTACCGAAAATTGCACCTGTAAAACTCGCACCCTATTTAAAATACAAGGCTATCATTCAAACTGCCAAAAATTCCATGTATAAGATTCGCACCCAGTTTAAAGTAAAAGGCTATTGTGCGAATTTTCAAAAATGGCACCTGTAAAATTTGCACCCTATTTACAATAGAAGGCTATCACTCAGACTGCCAAAAATTGTACCTGCAATATTCGCGCCCTGTTTAAAGTAGAAGGCTATTACTCGAACTGCCAAAAATTGTATGTATAAAATTCGCACCCTGTTTAAAGTAAAAGACTATCGCTTAAATTTTCAAAAATTGCACCTGTAACATTCGCGCCCTGTTTAAAGCAGAAGGCTATTACTTGGACTGCCAAAAATTACATGTGCAACATTCGCACCATGTTTAAAGTAAGAGAATATAGCTCTAATGTTCAAAAATTTCACCTGAAAATTCGCACCCTATTTAAAATAGAAAGCTATCACTCAAACTGCCAAAAATTGCACATGTAAGATTCGCACCCTATTTAAAATACAAGTCTATCATTTAAACTGCCAAAAATTGCATGTATAAGTTTGGCACCCTGTTTAAACTAAAAGGCTATCGCTCGAATTTTCAAAAATTGCACCTGTAACATCCGCACCCTATTTATAGCGGAAGGCTGTCATTCGAACTGGCAAAAATTATACCTGCAACATTCGCTCCCTGTTTAAAGCAGACGGCTATTACTTGAACTGCCAAAAATTGTATCTGTAAAATTCGCACCGTATTTAAAATAGAAGGCTATCACTCGAACTGTGAAAAATTGGATGTATAAGATTCGCACCCTGTTTTAGGTAGAAGGCTGTCATTTTAACCACCGAAAATTGCACCTGTAAAAATTCGTCCACTAATGTATATATATTTCTATTGAAAAGACAGAGAGAGGAGAGAGAGTATTGTTGGTTTTTTACCGTGCTTTCCTATACATTATACAACATTCGTCCACTAATGGTGGAACGTGGTTCGCAATGAGAATTTCATGTATTCTCTGTGCCGCGGTTGTGGCTCAAGCATCTACACTCTCCATGTCAGATAGATATTGCGATGGCCATTGCATTTCTAGATGCTGTGTCAGTCGACGGATACTGTCCGATAATCATTCAACCGTTAGCTCTGACTACCACAGCCCATTTTTTGTATCAATTATTTTCAGCGCTAAGTCGTTGTCTAATTTCCATTTGTAAGTAGCAGTACAGTAAGCTAAGCTTTAAACATGTTTACTGTAAACTAGTATTAAGCATATATGCGCCATCTGCCTTATGCAATGATTGCCACGACTGCTGTCAAGTCAACTCAAGAGCACGACAGATGTGCCAAATAACTACTGTGTACTGTATATCTTAAATAAATAACTAATCTTGTAAATAAATGTAATCATTTATCCACACCATTCAGTGTACAGCTACAGTTCTATTTTTGGAAAATGTTGACACAAAAATTGAGTATTCTGGTGACAAAAAGAGTTTGTATGCATTCACATCCTATTTCGTATAATAGAATCTCACCCAATTAATAACACTTCAACTGCAAATTTTTAAAAATAAAATCTACGCCGAATCTTAAAAGTTGAAACGAAGACCTTTATAGATAGTTGCACCAAGATAAGATGGACGTAAGAACGTCAAAAGATGAAAATATAAATTGGCGACATACTTCTGTCTGATAACTTAAACTGCAAGGAAGAAACTAGATTGTCGCACGGAATAGGTACCACCTACACAGAATATAAGTACCCAGAAACATCCCATATATTCCCTTAATCCCACAAAACTTTCCCGAGATAAACAGGAAGAGTTCGTTATATTTTTTGGACTTCATTTGTTGGAGTTATTAGAAATTTCCTTTGGTTATCCCTGGTTTCTCTTGGTTATCGCACTACTATTTTGGATGGCAACATTTGCAATATTTTAATTCCAACGAAATATTCTCAGCATTTTACAGACAAACACATACGGGATGTATACAGGACAATTGTGGGATAAATATTGGAAAGCCCAGCAGCGAGAATTAAGCATTATTGAATGCGTAAATTGTGCCTAATGTTATGGTCGTAGCGGAATGCATATAGCAGAATACTACACTGAGACGTACTGCAGCATATATGCCGGCCTGCAGTCAAACTGACAGCCCGAACGCACCCCAAAATCGACGAGCTCTTACTTGGCGATTGAGAAGAAGAAGACAATCGACATCTGTCTTGTCAAACCTTGCAAACGTAAGTAAAACCGTGAAAAGTGGAGTCCGAACGAAATCAGAAATTTTCCATCGACATCGGCGAGTAAATCAACCCTTCACGTAAGTTCAAAAGAATATTTATCCCTGCTAATAGCATATTTTCAATTGGTAAAATATTCTCCTCATTAGCACAAGAAAATCCGAAAAGAAAAAGCATCGAAATTCCGGCAGCAGCAAAGTCGCCGCTTCTACGTTATGAATAACTATATTGGCGATGATATAAAGATTGTGCAAGATTTTAAGGTACAACTTATTTTGAAACCAGTTCCTCGAGGTTATTTAAGTGGAAGTGAAACACAGCAAAACAATCATTTCCTTTGCATATCAAATGCAAAATCTTAAAAATTACCACCACCACCACCATCACCACGATCTGCATAATAATCAGCTACCGAATCATCTACCTAAAAATTCAATAAATCCACAAACAACAATATTAAATAAAGAAACAATTTTCGAAGCAGCAACGGGTGGCGGTGGTGCATTAGTTGCACCAAAAATTTTATCCAGAAATAATAAGAAAAGTCAAAATCATCAATATCAGGAACTCCAGCTAATGTCCTGCAGGCTGTAAGATTTTTAATTTATTTCTACCTATATACATATGATAATTTTATCACCAACTCAAGCCTAATAAATTTTAATTATGTAATAATTTTCAAATAGGACATAGAAACTAGACAATTCTTAGAGCATTTTCTCCGAAAAAAGGAAAATCAAACTTTTTTTTTGGTAATCAATTTGGTTCCTTTCTTGCCAAAATTCGAGTATGCAATACGAAAAAGTGATTCTCATTTATGCAAAATAGATTTATCTTGAGTATTTTTGTTCTACTCCACCAAAAGAATGATCTTTTTTTATTATTTTTTTGTCCTGTATATTAAGAATAATATTATACTAACAATAAGTACATTTTTTCCATCAGTGCTATAGTAAAAAGTTATTTTTTCATGTTCACATTATAATTACTTAAATGCATATTTTCCGAAGTAACTTTTCTAGTTGTATAATCCGTCCACCTCCTTTTTTCATGTTAATTCTTAGGAGCTATATTTTGTTATAATCAGGTATATATTTATTTCAACTCGATTAAATGCAAAAATACAATTTCCGTTTCTTACGAAATGCCACTGAAAATATCAAATGTTGCATAACATATAAAAGAACTTCATAGTATCGGCATTTAGTCTGTAATCTGAATTTTCAGCTTCATTAATACGAATTCTTCTTAAATGTTTTTTAATTGAGAACTTAAAAAATTTACGATAAATTAAAATATCTGAAAGGCCAAGTATTAAATTTCAAATTTTTTAAGTTTGTTGAGCTGGGCGATATATCGATATATCAGTAGTTCTATATAATAGATAGACGGCTTCGTACGTTTCACTCGTGTTTTGTCGAGCTTCTTATTAAAATAGCACTTATTTTAATTTACATCATTCTATTATGTCAAACGTAGGGTGTTTAAAGAAATAACTCAGCTATTATAGGTAGGGTGTATGCAAATCACTTTCTCGTACCAAATGATTTAGTTAGTGTATCTCCGCCTTAGGGATTTTTTCTTTTTTTGTTCACCATTCTTTCTTTTGTGAATTTCCTTATTTCAAATATACTTTTACGATTTTCTTTCATTATTAGAATATACATTCAATTCATAATAATTTCATTAGAATTAACACACTTTCCGCCAATAGCCGAGGTGAGCTAGCGTGCCGCCCTGAAGTCAACGCTGTCCGCCTAGTGATCTGTCAGCTCATGCTGGCAGTCGGGACTTCACGTCCAAGCCAAATCACTCAACATAGCTCCATAACACTAAATTATACAACCAAAAAGAATCCTATGGGGGGAGGGAATGCGATCTATCAGGGATATCTGAACCGTGGATATTTGGCACACCCTAGGATGTCCTAAGTTGTTAATTGGGACTGGATGGAATTTCCCACCGACAATTTATGTAACTTAACTGATGAATCTCCCAATAACATACCACGCATATCTTTGTGCTGTGGTGGAAATGTATCTAGTATCTCCGCTTCAATCTCAGGAGCCATTAATGCTGGAGTAAATTACCACGCTACGTTGAATAGTGTCAAATACTTAAAAAACTCGACAACGCACTTACGCCACTATAAGGTATCTCCTTCTTGTAGTAAGTATGTGCCATATCTGATTAAAGCATTCACTCTCTGTCATCCCCACCATGAGCTCTAATAATGAGGATCATGAAGAACTCATTCAGTTTAGGATTCATTCTTTTATTAAACACGCACCCTACTATCTGTAGATTTCAAAAGAATTTTTAAGAATAAAAAACGTCCAATAACTGTACTTTTTGTTTTACAAATATTTTTATCATGTAAAAATTCATTAACAAACTAAATTAAGAGTAATTTATTAAGTCAAAGTAAACGAAATATTTAACTTATAAACGAGAAGCAAATAAATTTTGCTACTTTTCTTCTTATTATTATTATTCTACAGTTCGTCATGTTTAGGTCCAGAAAACTCATCGTGTGAAATGAATCCGTTCTTGTCTTTATCCTCATGTTGGAAAATTTCTTCAACAAGTTTGTCATGTTCTTTAAGCATATTTTTTAATTCCTCACTATCTTGTCCTTCCACAGCAGTCATTTGTTTCTTCAAGTAATCACTAATCTGAGGATTAACAAAAACAAAAAAAGTATTAGAAATAAGCTTTCATTATAATTTGCATACAACATAAAAAGTATCGCAAAAAGAAATACATATGTTAACGCATGCATATTAGGAAACATTTAAAGAATCCCAGAGAAAATCCCAAGAAGATGTAAACATAAAATAAAAAATGATCCATACATAGGAGTTTACCTCTTCGCGGCTCAATTGTTTGTCCTTATTTTCATCGATTTCCTTAAAAACATTTGTAGTTGGTGGCGAATCACCAATATTGATGAGTTCAACATCAAAAATTAATGTGGCACCACCTGGAATCACATTTCCAGCTCCACGATCTCCGTAACCAAGTTCTGGAGGAATTGTTAATTTCCTTTTTTCTCCTATTATGATGGAAAATTATGTTTGATTAAAAATCAAATAAAAATCAATTGTTTTCATTTTTCAGAATTCTTACCTACGCACATGTCCAATAGTCCTTGATCCCATCCTTTTATCACTTGACCAGCACCTAATTGGAATGTAAAGGGTTGATCTCTGTCCAAACTGGAAGGAATAATAAATAATATAAAAATTATTAAGTTTAATATATTCTCAATTGATGTTAATTTACAGCTGATAAAGCTTGCAGCTGATTTTAATCAAAAATCCTCAAGAATTTATTTATGTACCTAATTTAAATTATATTTTAATAAGAAACTTAAGAAAAGCCCAGACTCTGTCTGTAACGCATTCGAATCCTAGCATGATCTTTTTTTAAAAATAAAAAAATAAAAAATAAAAAAATAAATATATGAATAATAAATTTATAAATTGAAGTGAGTCCCGTTCTAAAAACGGGCAACTTTAGCTAGTTTTTATTATTTTATTAAACCTGGTTTGGCTGGCTTTGATACTATCTTACCATAGAAAATGCCAGTTTTGATGGTAAGATAGTCCTGACCAAACAGCTCTGCAGATAGTTTAAGAGGAGTTACTATAATAATTTAGAGATTTCGAACATTTTTCATTGCAAATTTCTCTATCATTGCAGGTGATAGAAACATAAATTATATGGCATAGTAATTGGCAAGGTAATTCAGACTTTCAGAGTCTCACATGTTGTTGCCATATAAAAATTTAGGTTTTTTAATTATATTGTAAAAACGATTAGTCCTAAACGTTTTTATTGTACAGAAAAGTTTTTCGGAATATGAAATCTTATGAAATTAGTCATAATCATTTTTGCTGCCCTACGAACTGTTCTAGAAATATATGCGAAAAACCACTTCAAACATCAAACTTGCACAGATGGGTAGCATACGAAATTTCATACGGGCATTCATCTAGACCTAGAGTCTCGTAAGAAGTGGTCTTAGACCATTTCTAGCTTTTTTCCTTGTTAATTATTGTATTGCATATGTAGTGTTTGATGATCCCACAAAATTATCTTTCACCGTATTTAATAGTGGTCTCAAAATCGCACAGAAATAAAGAAAACACGAATATCCACTAACTCTTATTGCGGATTTTATTACCTTCTTTCAATGATTGCCGATATAATCAATATAATATTAGACTTAACGTCTCTTACAACGTTCTATATATATCCAGTGCGAAACTGGGCAATACTTAAGTAAAAAAAGACTTAAGTACTACTTAAAGTACATTTTCGTTACATAAGACTTATTACTCAATACTTTTGAAATGCCCCTATTTAGTACTTGAACGTAAATACTAGCGTCTATTTACTTATACTTAAGACTTAGTTTTGTACTTAAGTACCAAGATTTTTACTTAAGCATTTCTGAGTCTATTAAGTACCTACAAATATCTAACTCTTCGTAGAAAAGCAAACACAATCTCTAGCGCAACTCCTTTTTTGTTGAGTTTTGAAGCACGCAAAGAACTGTCAAAGCATGTGCCGCACTCACGCGTCAAGGCAGCACCTTAGACAAACTAATAACTTACAAACAAGACTGGGCAACTAGAACTAAAACCAGTAACGTGTCGTTCGAATATAAAATCGACGATGCCTCGACTTGATAATATAACCACTGACATGTATAATATGGACTGACTACGTTTATAGAAATACACTGCAGAAAGTGGGCTCACTTCTGTATTGCTGACTCTTTCGGTCTAAGCACCAAGTAGCAACTGAGAGAGAACTGAAAACACTTTTTCTCTTTTGACACAAACAAATGTGCCCACGTGAAATAGAAAAGCAAGCAGTCCATATTATATACGTCAGTCGACATAACCAAGAGCAATGCCTCGCTCCAATATAAAATCGACGATGCCTCGACTTGATGTAGGGAAGGATTCAATTCTTTCTTAGAAAATCACTGGAAATTTTTTCCTTAGAATTGTTATGCATTTTTGGAGGCGATAATGGGTACTTGTGCCGACCTCTAATAGTTTTTATGAGTGTAGCAATGAGAGGTGAAAGTTTTACTCCACTTGCAGCGCCGAAAACTATAAAAACCTATAAATAGTAGCTGCTGGTTACTATACATACTATAGTTTTCAAAATATTAATAATATGCATTAACTGAACTCGATAAACTTCATTATATTACTGCCAACGTACAAAGATTATAAAAAAATACTTTAAAAAGTACTCAGTACTTTTTATAGACTTATACTTAGTTACAAGTACTTTTCATACATGCGGTACTTGTACTTACGCTCAGGCCTTCGTTACTTGTACTTAAGTACTTTTTCTTTGGTACTTGCCAAGCTCTGATCCAGTGCCGGATCTAGGAAAGTTTTGAAGGGGGACAAAGATGTTAGTTATCGTTATGATATTTGCTCTATTTATACTGCATACCCTGGAACTAGAGCCAGAATTGTAAAAAATAATTTGAATTTGAAATTCAAACAAAAATTAAGATATTATAGATCTTAAAGGTCGTATGAAACAGATTTTATACCAGATACAGACTAGCAATTTCAATATTGATATATTGATAATGCAATTATGTCAATTGCAATGTAAGATTTCAGAGACACACTCGCGGTTTACGATACTAAGAATTTAATTAGAGAACTTACATTTGATTTATCACTTGATTTGTCATGTGACTTAAGAAAGTTCCGTGCACGTACAAAACGCGAGCAAATATTGTGAAATTACTTGTCTATATGAAAAAGAAAAAAGGAATAGACACTTCAATTTGATAAGTGTCAAATATTAAATGTTAGAAAAAGGTGTAGCCAACATTGTAGTATTAAATTTGGTTCGTGTATTAAATGATTATGGTTTATAACTAGGGTCATATTGCAATAAAATCGTATACCGCGTATGTTTTGCGCAATTTCAATATTGAGCTCCAATGTACTACATACTGAGCGTACACCGAGCGTAAACCGAGCTTCAGTGTATAGAGACAGACTGTTGAGCGCAAAATGCAATATTGTAATTGCAAGTATGTCTCCGGTATTATTAACACCAGGATAACAAATTAAAAACTTAATTATGTTAGAGAATAGTTTTTTATTTTTACCGCTTTTCAATATGAATCTTCTCGGCTAAAAATACTAAAATTTGAGACGGTTTCAAAAAAAACTCTGGGTAGGATTTCTGGCAAACAGCCGTTCAGGTTGAAAGGACTTATCCGATTTTTTACTCAGATTTAAAGACCTTAACTCCGGCTAAAATGGCTAAATTTAGCATAATTATAATTTTCTGGTAACTTTGTGCTTGTGCCTACTGTCTTATATTTTGTCTACATTCGATGTAGAATTGATGGATGATGGAAAACATAGGGTTGGCAGCCACATTTGTACAATTTTTGAATTCATTCCATATGATAGATAGGTACAATTTGAGAATTTTTCGGAATTTTTAGTCTAATTAGCTTATAGACTTAAATTTAATAGATAGCAAGCTGATTGACTGTATAAGTAAGAGCACAATTGAATGTATGATATCAGCAAAGGTGCTTTTAGATTCCGGAAAGAAGACTGAAGTGTTAAGTATGGTCTGAAAAATTTTTCCAATTCTTGTAATTAGATTTTTTCTAGTCTAGTAATGGTTTAAGAAGTCCGTCGTATTGCCGTCTCCTTAAAACTAGCGCCCGGATTCCCCAGATCCCACACATATATTAAGAGAGAAATTTAAAATTTGGCGAAAAAAGATAGTGGAATGGCATCTTTAATGTTATAAATGACAGAACTAAGAAGTTTGATGTTGCTAGTAATAACAAATATGTTCTTTTCTTCAAATTGCAATTTTTAGATATTAAACAATTGTTCCAAAGAAAAATTGTAAAATTAATATTTTCTCATTTTCAGTACGGGTTTTATACTGTTTATTCAATAACATTGTTGCAAATGAAATGCATTTACATACTCTTTCCACAACATAATTTTAATGGGGTCTAATTAAAAAACTCCGAAACTCCACTGTATGAATATTTTTGATTTTTCCATCATCTGATAAATTGAATTATTACACACTTAATTGAAAAAAATTGAAATGAATACAAATAATAACGGGAACCCCCTCCAAAATTAGTTTGTACTGCTATAATTGAAATTGCTATTAATAGTCTCTTGGATTGATAATATCAATTGAAAAACATCCTTTTTTTGTTTTATAAAAAGATATACTGTAGTAGATATCGTTTTACTACGGGAACGTGATCAGTAGTGAAAATGTTGAATTGTGCAATTTGCTTAAATTTTGGTAAGAAACTGAACCGCACTGCATTGTGGCATATTTTCATCGACAGGGATAGGAACAATCTTAATATAACAAATTAGTTGAACATTTTTATGGAAGATTGAGACAGCTTGACCATTTCATTTATCCACTATTCACTGATAAAGGATTAAGCATATGTTTTTTTAAATTCAATATGGTTCTGCCATCTTCAGGTCAAGTGGAAAAACTTGTTTTTTTCGCTGGAATTATCAACCATTACCGACATCAAAACTGACTGCAATTTTGAAAAATTAGTTTTAGCTAAAGCTAACAATGGCCAAATAAATGTCAATGCATTTCTTTTTTTTAGCATTGAATTTTCCAATGCCAATGAAATTTTTTGCCATTGGCATTGATTTTTCCAATGCCAATGTTAAAGTCGCATCTCTAAGGGCAGGATTTCAATATTAGTCGACATACTGATTCGACTTAGCTCATTCTAGTGAGATTTCAACTGAATTACGATCGGTAAATATGAAGATTAAGATGTAAAAATAAAATATAATATAAAATATTTAAATATTGATTTTAAGGCCCATTCTCAATTTTTGTTGACAGTCGGTTCTTAAAACTTCGTTTTGCTCACCCTAATATAGTACTATACCTAATAAATATGGCATTGATGAGTTTTTGGTCACCCTTCCCTCAAATTACAGGTTAAATAGACTGAGAAATGCACGGAACAAGGCTTATAAGAAATTCAAAGTGTCTGGTATGATTGATGATCTATCTGATCACACTCTTTTTAAACTGTTGTGAAAAGAATAAGATTTCTTAAATAATTTTCTTTATAGTTAATATTCGGCACCGGTGGAGTCTAGTATAAAGGTAAATTTAAAAGATTTTTGTTCATTTCTAGATAGTAAGCGTAATTCGTAATGGTATTCCTTTTCTATTGACTTCAAAAATAGAGCGGGGCACTCTCAAGAAACATGTTGGAGGGATTCGATTTCCTCCGAATCTCTGCACCTCTTGCAGAAATCGTTTGCCGCTATACTCAGGCTTCAAGCATGGTTCGCTATGGCTCGGTGACCCGTAATGACCCTTACTATATTCCTGGTATTTGCGCTACTATCATTAAAGAGCTCTCTGGTTCTTTTCTGTCAGGCCACAATTGCCAGCTAGTCCACCCGACGTTTAAATTTTGATAGGAGCCCCCATACAAGACTCGTGATTTTGTCGGCGTTTTATGCTCGACCTTAACAATCGCTATATCTCTTGAACCGTAATAGGTAGAGACATGAAATTTTCAAAGAGTGAGTAATACTATAGCTGCTATAACAACAAATAATGAAAATAAAAAAAATAATAATAAAATAAAAAGTATATAGTGTTAAATCTTGTACGATGGTACGGAACCCTTCGTGTGTGAGTCCGACTCGCCCTTGGCCGGTTTTTTTTAACTGTGCTTAAACGGGCTATCAGGACTTAACGGAAACCCACATTTGGCTAACGACTCGCATCACTTAATTAGTTTTTTCTTCGGTTTCCTTTAAAATACTTCATGGTCCAAACTTTTTTACGCCTTCAGGATATCTTTCAGACAATTTATCTTGTAATGATGTTTTTTGGAATATTTTATTTGATGCTAAATGGTTTTCTAATAGAAAATTTACCTTGTCAAATGTCTGACAATACTTCATGTTGTAGCAGTATTTCCTTATAGGCAATGTATTAAAACAGATTAATTAATGAAGAGCTGATTGTAGGCTGCAATTTGGAGCAAGGTAAAAAAAAATGCAGCTCTATGGCCACCAGTACACGCGAACTGGCTTATGATAATTATCATTGATCCATTTCGTGGTCACTAAAATTAATGTGGTTATTCCGAAAATTAACTTAAATTTCAAACAGGTATCATATTTATTTGAAATATAACTACTTAAAAAACTTTCTCGTGAAATAAAAATGGCACTAAAAACGCAGTCCCTTACATTTTAAACTCATAGCACTACGTTAAAAAAAAAATACTTTCTTGCATTTTCGCATTATTTATATGCCGACTCCTAATGAATTGAACTCTGACGAATCAGATTTAACTCAATTTAGGGGTAGCAGACACATACACGAACATGAGGATATAGAAATATCTGCATTTTAAGGAAAATACGTCGTTTTATGGCATGTTATAAAATGAAGTGGACGCGATTTGGTGCATTTACCCAATACCTTCAAGCTGCAGGAGAATATAAAGTGTTGCTGAATGTTTACAATCTTATTGCAAAAATCCTTATTTATAATATAAACAACATATAACTAGATTTGAAAATCTCCATAAAAACCCGGATCACTATTTCAAAGATCTTTAACTTTATATTCAACTAAAGAAAGCTATCCGTAAAAAATCTGGCGAAAAATGTCTGTGGCATAATACAGCAAAGAGAGAATGTATAGACCTTGCTATTAGCGGTCCATTAAGGGGCCAGATTTCGAACCGTTTCATTTGGGGTTTTCATATCTAGATGTAAGTTGTCTCAGTTTATACTATTCTTCTTAAAATGTGACCTTATAATCTTGTGAGAATTGTTTGAGAATTGTCGGTAGGAAAAGTTAGTATTGTATACATTATATCTCTGTTAAGGAGGGTTATTATCGAAATCTTAAAAAACACGAAAAGTTAATACGACTTTGCGTCAAATCTGTTCATATTATCATGATCAAAATTCCACATAGTTTGAGAAAAAGCATAAACTTAGGTAATGACGTGTCAAAAATAAAATAATTAGCTTTAGAAAATTCTCAAATTTATGAAATTTGCAAAGTTTGGTACATAATAACGTAATAATAGTACAGCAAGTAAATAAATTTGTACTTGAGTATGGAAGATATTGTAGTGGAAGAGGAAGTGATGGAGAGAAAACTAGTAAAAATGTGTTGGTTACTAATATATTTTGGTTTGAAAGTTGCTATTTTCAGAGACGAATTATGATGTTATTGGTGAGAAAGTTCATTTTGTAACAAAGATCGACCCTTTTTCGTTTATTTTTAAAAACTTACTGTTTACTGCAATGATAAAGGAAATAAAGTCAATAATATTGATTATGGTAAAATTTCATGTTTTTATATATTTTGCATACAATTTGGCGTTTTTAGTTCATTTCATCACCGTCAGATGGAATGAAAGGCTTTCGGAAAGCATTCACATTCATTATTTATATGCAGATGTGCACAGAATCATTGACGTCTTAGAAACGAGATGTTGCTACTTGCCAAAAATGTGATTAAAAGTTTTATTTAATGGTAAAAATACAATTTTCCCATCATATAATATAAAAGTCTTTCAAAAATTAATCAAAACTTCTTACCAGTCGTTAATAATTCTTTTATTAGAAGTTTCAAAGCTGAAAATAACAAACGAAAGACACGTAGCGACATCTCCTTTATAAGACGTCAATGATTCTGGGCACATCTATTTATAAATAATCAATGGCATTCAGTTGTTTTGAAAGCTCTGCGGCGGGCTGTAGTGTGTAGGCTCGGAAATTATATACCGCCATTCTTTGCATTAGGTATATGAGTGCAGATTTCGCGGAATATTTTAAGTTTTATCATTGGTAATTTCTTATTTTTGCTTGCGAGGCGCGTTATTTTTTTGCCAGTTCTATTTATAATCTACATTTAATCATGGGGCGTGTTAGTAAAATTCAGTCCAATAATTATGGAATAAAAAAGAGTAAACTGAATGTTACTAGGTATGTAAATTTGTGCATATGAAATATATATTCTTCTAAGCCGTGACACAGAAAATTGACCAAATTTTTATTTATTTTTTTATGAAATTTTATACGAAGGTTGGCATTGTTGCGATCCATATATGATCGAGATACGGTCTTTTGAAATTTGAAAAATGTGGGTAATTTTGCTTAGTAGATGTAACGTTATCATCGTATCTCCATGAAATAAACGAACGTTATTTATTTAGGGAAGCTTTGAGGTTTCCGAGAAAAATTAATCAAAGTCATTTCTATGAAAATTTGCTTTCAATGATAATGGATATTTCGGTTATCCTTGAATATCTCAAAATGTGCAGTCCCGATATTTTTTATTTTATTGTATGGATCTTAATCCCTAATAAGATTTAATGAAGCTATAGGAAGGAGAAAATGGTTGTTGATAAATTCAAATTTAACTCTTTAAAGTAGTTCTTTGGTTCTCTAGTTAATAAAATGGTAAAACTGACATTGTGTGAACATTGCCATTAAATATAAATTAAATTAAATAAAAATAAAATAATACTTTAAGCTCAACAAGTTCTTTTACCATCGATCGGAGATTCCCAAAAAGTTATATCGTTTTTCATACCAAAATTATATGAAACATTAAAACTCAGAGTTCTTTCTTGGAAGAGTTTTATTTGATGAGCGGCTTCGGTAAAATAAAATTTGCCCAAGCAATAAATGAAGCCAGACAAATTACAAGGAAAAGGGTCTGACCAACAGCACAGAGTGCAAAACGTTTTGTAAGTTCAAAAAAAAAAAAAAAACTATGAAAAATCCGACAGCAAATCTAAAATCTCGCCATGCTTATGCAATCCTACTGCTGTGCAGATGGCCGAAATGCTTTGGAGTACAATGCACACGAATACCACAGCATCATATAGCTTTGCATGTACATATAGTGTGTTTCAATTTTCAAATTGCGTACTTTTATGCGTTTATGTTCCACTGTGATTTTGCGAACAGGAATCGTGAGCTTTTTTTTTGTGGTAACCCCCCTTAATTTCTTACCTGTACCTGAGATAACTTACAACTAGATGTGCAAAACTCCATATAAGCCCGGAATACTTTTTGAAAGCTCTTTAACTTTTTATTTAACCAAAAAAAGCTATCATTGCGAAGAATTTATGTGGCATAATACAGCAAGAGGGAGAGAGAATGTGTAGAGCTTTCTATTAGAGGGCCATTAGCTCGTTTAAGTTGGACCGCGTTTTTGTGAGGTTTTGCACATCTAGATGTAAGTTGTCTCAGCCTGTATTGAGCTCTGAACACAGCGGGTTTTCAATTTAATTTGTTACGTATTCCTATGATTTCTATATGGTCTTGGCAGCCACTGGCGGGACGGAACTATTAGGAAAAAAATCTCCGATATCCTGGTTGCAACTTGAGTGTTGGCGCCTTTCTCGAGAATAAACTATTTTCTCGAGAAGGAATTCTCGAGAAGAAATACGAGGTAGGTTATTAATGTAGATGAGGAATATATAAGGACCAAGAATGGTACGTTCGTTTTAAGTTGATGCTCTTTGATTTATGTAGTTTTATTTGTGTTATTTTAGTTTTAGCATGGTCTGTTAATTTATAATCTGTAGACTAGGATTAAATAAATAAATAAGTAAATTAATTAATTCGATATACTCCAACTCTAACTAACTTTAACTATTACTCCATCTTATAATTCCATACCCAAACAACAGTTATAATCATCAGCTTTTAATGATACTTTTGTTTCACCCAATCACCCCTCCACCTTTATTCTAAATAGAATTTCAGATGTTCGTCTTATCTCAATTTAATTCCCAAGCCATTTTTAAAGTTTACCAAATTCTAGAATATATGTTTTATGTAATATGCAAAGGACCTTCTTATCGGATCATTCTCACAAGTTGTTCCTCCTCACTCTTTCTAGATATTCCATCAAATTTTCACTGGCAACACAACACAACTTTACTCCAGAAGTGATAAATTTTTAATATTTGCCTGCTTGCCAGCAATAGAAAAAGTACTCCTTCAAGGAAGGACAAAACAAGCAAAACAACCACAAGTTGGGTGGGTGTGAGTTGACAATGCGGTAACTTGCCATCATTCCATTCCATTCCATTCCACGGCATGCATGTCGCAGGCGGTGGCATTTGGAGAGGGCCTATGGAAAATAAAATTCAAAATATTTTAAATTCACGCGCACCAATGCTTGCTTGCTTTAGGTTTTTGTTTTTATTCTTTTGTTTTTGTGAAAGAAACAATGGTTTCCCTCTTTCCCCGTGATCATGATGTATGCTCTCAGAGGATATTATATAGACAACACCCGCTACATAAATAAAATTAAGAAATGATGAATCGTGTGAAAAGCGCGCTTTTTTCTTGCATGCTCAAAACAAGACAAAATTAGATGACAAATGTATGCCATGCGAGGTAATGCAGTGTCACTTAGAGTGAGATGTGTACGTTATGTGTGTGTAGAAATCGAGCTGGTCCATCCATATATGTATGTACATCTGTGAAATTCTGCAGATGAATAGTTGCTTGGAAAAGTATGTTTTAAGATTTTCTCCTTTTGACAGGTAGATAGACAAAAGAAACGATTTTTTTTTCATGGATAATTTAAAATCTGAGCTGAGCTGACCTGGGTCAATACAAACAGTGCAATCGTAAACTTATAAGTTTAGTCCCAAGAGAAATCAAGTGCTGACTGTGATGGTAGAAATGTATAGAAAGTACTTCAATAGTCGTCTTAGTGCAGAAAATGACTCTGATTCTGACAGATGTGTCTTTATAGATGGCTGGGGAGAATGGATGTAAGAAGGGTAGCCGGGATATACTCAGCATTCCCTTAAATACAAGAATCGTACCGCCTACCGGACTACTGTAGTCTGTTCTAGGTTCTAGCTATCAATAATGCAGTAAGACTGCTGGAAACAACATATCGATCGAGTTATAAGGATTTGTGTTGACAGCCAAGCTGCAATCAAAGCTTTGGACTCAAGCACCATTAGATCGCCTCTAGTTCAATGGTGTCGCGGTGAGCTCGGAAAACTTGGTGGTAACGACAGAGTTAAGCCCAATCTACATCGAGAGCTACACGGTACAAGCTGCAAGCTACACGAAGCTCTATTTCAGCGTATTCCTATGAACAAGAGTCAGTCCATGTAGCTGCTTGAGCTACATCATGTAGCTTGAAGCTCTCTATGTAGCAGTTTGTACGGTACACCATATGTGCAAACTGAAATTTGGAGCTTGTAGCGTGTAGCTCTCGATGTAGATTGGGCTTTATTGTCTGCTGGATTCCTGGCCACAGGGCACGAGACAGCTGATGATCTGGCCAGAAAGGGGTTCCACTATGAATGTATGGCTAGTGGAACAATCAATAGGTCGGCCTCTAGAATCATTAAAGAGGATCTTAGATTTTCAGGCCTTTAACCTGGTAAATCGTTGATGGAGAGAACTGAACACATGCGTGATCTCAAGAGAGCTGTGGCCCGATATATGTTTTGGGAAGGTTGAATCTTTCCTCGCCTCTTTGGCAAACTTGTTGCGAGCTCTTTGCAATGACTTTTGCAAAAGCTGTATGGACGAGGGGAGGTTGAGAGTGTTCGACACCTGCTGTGTGAATGCCCTAACCTTGCTGGATGTAGGAGGAATACATTTAATAGCTACTTTTTCTGCGAATTGGAGGACCTGGAAATGTTCAATAACTCTTATGGCTGGTTTCAACGCATCCCTTAAATTTTTCCATAGCCGCCACTCTAACACTAACCTAACCCAGCCGCGGTATACCTACCTGCTTCCCACAGAACACAAATGTGTCCGTGGTATGTTAATGGGAAATCCTGTTAGGATATATAAATTGTCCGTGAGAAATTCAATTCGGTTTCAATTTTCCCGGAAAAGTTATAGGATCTGTAGGAAAAAAATGGGATGTCTCTTGATAATTTTGTGCTAAATGGATTATAACTACAAATTTGAATACAAAAAAAAAAGTATTAGTCCCTCTCAAATTTGTTTAATATTAATTTTGAAAAAAATCGATATCCAAGCTACTCTTAAAAAGAAAAATTCACCTTTTCAAATAAGCAAATGTCTGCACAGTGCACGCCTTTATGCAATTCCACGTTTTTCCAATATTTTCCAAGATAGAATAAGCTCAAGACGGTATTCATGTTAAAAATTTACAGAACTTTAGATGATTCGCTTTTCTCTCTGCTGTAGCCAAAATTTATGATCCCATCTACGGCACCCTATTGTTGCATTTATTCAAGTTCAAATGGTACTCGTCGTAAAAACAGAAAGAAATAGCATTGCTAGCTATGAACTGTAAGTGTTAAGGAAGGTGTGCAATATTTAGACTATCGGCTGATTACTCCCTTGTTGCAGACTCCTGCATGTAAAAACTTTCACCAGAGAAATATAACAGTAATATATGTATAACTGTGATTTAGATTTTCTATGTACATATATCTCCTCATCCTATATATATAGTCAATATGATGTCCTGAATAATCTCTAGACGCCTTGCCATAAAAACCGCACATTCTTATCCGCAGTCAAAGGATGAAATCATTCGATTTCTTCAATTATTCAGGACATTGGAATCGCTTCCTAACCCATTCCTAGTATATATGTACAGTACATATCTACATAGAATGGTGCGACTATACAGGAAGTCTGAAGGGTTATTTTTGGTGAATGAATAAAAAATCCGTAACGGAAAGGTATCATGAAAGGGGACTCATAAAAGATGCATAAAATGTAAACTATATATGTCAAGGGATGATTTTCATCCCTGGACCAGTTCACATGTGTCAGATTTTTTTCATCCTTTATATGATGGGATTCAATGGTTGGTGGCAAAATCTGATATTTTGGCAAACAATTTGCGATTTATTTTGTTGCTTTAGACGAACAGACGCTGATTACTTTGTTGCATTTTTTATATAATTTTTAAACTTTTTCGATCAATGAGTGCTGCGTACGGTGTGGATAGAGGGAAGGGTGTACGTGTAAATTAATTTATAAAATGAAATTGAAATTAGTGTCGGTTTTGTAAAATAATTGAGTGTAAATTGGTAAAATATTTGTATTTATAGATAAATGGAAATCTTGGGCAGTAACAGATAGTTACTTAAGAATTAGTTATTTCTCTAGTTACCATGTAACCGAAGTTACCTAATAAGTTTAAATTGTTTATTGGGTAACAGCTTCACTTTCTTAAGATGTTTTGTTTAATGAACACAAATTGAAAAACTTGTCTCCCTTAAATT
Source organism: Dioctria linearis (assembly GCA_963930735.1). Classification (NCBI taxonomy): domain Eukaryota; kingdom Metazoa; phylum Arthropoda; class Insecta; order Diptera; family Asilidae; genus Dioctria; species Dioctria linearis. Next base: position 325,419,315 of record OZ005740.1, on the reverse strand, counting down.
TATGAAGTTTATTTTTTATTTTTTTTTTAGTTTTTAATTTTTTATATTTTTAACTTTAATTTTTTTTTTTTTTTTTATTTAAGAAAAACAAAAAGGCATGCTGTAATTCGAACGAGTTACAGACTAATAAAAATACATTGATTACAGACTATTAGTAGATATCTCCAGAAACTTTTCGGTGTTACATAAAAGATGTCTCTATCCTTAAACCGAATTCAACAAAATTACATTTGGTTGCTTTAACACAGTGTGAAATGTTATTTTTTCTCCATATTTAATTATTCAGATAAAAATGCGTTTACCATTTGTTTAATTTTGTTCTTTTAAATTTTTTCTTTAGAATTTTTATGTTGGCTGTCGGCCAACACAGAATGAAAGTATTGTATCGAAAAATAACTGCTGTTGACCACCAAGATTGAATAAAGTTTTGCCGAAATATTTTCTGTACATTTGACAAAAAAAAATGAATTCTTATTGCTTATCTATGTGTCAATGCTTATAAAACCTGTTAGCGGCCCAAGCATCCGTTGTCGGCCTTCAATAATACATAAAAATTCTTGTTAATTTCTAAAAAAAATCAAGTGAAAAGTTACAATTGATCTGACACCAGTAATTTATACCATAGATCAGCGGTTATCAACCTTTTTTGGTTTGTGTACCCCTTGGCAGTTCATTATCCTAAATTGTACCCCTTACATTAGAAAAATGTTAATAATTTAAATAGTTGTAGTTGTTATTATTTTAAACTTGTTCTAACACTAAATAAATAGCAATAACGTTTCAAGGAGTATGCCCAGAATGTTTATTGATGAAAACTAAAAGATTTTTCATAGATACATAGCTTTTTAATAAAAAACAACATACTTAATAAATATAAACAATTATAAACATAAAGTTAAATATTCGCAATTTTAAATTAATTTTAACTTAACTTATTATATTCAGTTAAATCCTTGAGCTTGCTTTAAGGCAGATAGTTTTTTGAAATCAGGTTCGATTGATGCAAGGTATAATCTTAAATCTGGAGCTGCATTCAGCTTATTACGGTATTTGTTTTTAATAAAGAGATACCAAAAGAGAATGCTCTTTCCACCAGCACTGTACTTGTAAATGGCAACAAAACGTTAAGCGCTTTAACAGATAGCTGTTCATATTCGGTGCTGATATGTGACCAAAAGTTAATAAGACAGAGTCCTTTAAATTCGACTTTCAAAGCAGAGTCATTTGATAGGTCAATTAAGTTCCCTTTTTCTTTGATAGACAATTAGTTACCCAAAAAATATTTTTCATTGAAAGGATTTGAAATCCAATTGTTTCCTTCATCAGGTTTGTGAAAGTACTTCTCGAAACTTGATTTTAGCTCTTTTAAGTGTTGAGATATGTTGTTGCTCAATTCTCTGGAGAGGCAAAGTTTATTCTCTGATTTTGCAATTATGCAAAGTTTCAAATACCTCTGGTTGACCATTTTCAATACATGTCCTCCAAAAATCATTTTTTTTAATCGTTGATTCAATTTTATCTGAAACATTGAAGATCGTTATGGAGTTATTTTGAAGAGCTAAATTTAGATTGTTTATACGTAGGAAAATATCTGATAAATATGCAAGCGTCTGAAGCCATTTACAGTCGTGTAATATGGAAGCAAGTTGGAAAGGATGTTCTTCGAAGAAAACCTGTACTTCATGTGTAAGTTCAAACAACCGGGTGAGGACCTTGCCTCGAGTTAGCCATCTTACTTCTGTATGAAAGAGCAGAGTAGAATGAACACTATTCAAATCTTCACAAAGATCTTTAAAAATTCTCGAGTTGGTTGACCTGGACTTTATAAAATTAACCACTTTCGTAGCTTCGTCAAGAACAAGTTTTATTTGCACTGGAAGGTGCTTAGTTGACAAACTTTATACATTCGGAAAAAGAACGAAAGTATTTAAGTAATAATATAGGTACCGTCAGGGCCTGAAAGAGGATATGGGAGCCCCGGCTAACCAGAAAAATGGGGCACCTATATCTGAAAATCATAAAAATATGTTAACCAAATCTCGAAGCGGTAAACATTAACGAAAGACGGAAAATGCAGAGCAGCAAATGAGATGCAAGCACAAAACAAACAACTAACAAGTGGAACCATTGACTTGACAGTAAGGCAAAGGCAGCGTGTAGAAATGTCGACCAATTTCCACTCTAATTAGAATAACTTGACTGCTCCTTCATGAATTCTACTAGCTGTTTATTCCTGCACTGTGCTCTTATACTATAAAACTTGAGCTTAACACAAACATTGGAGATGCTTCACTATATAAGTTCACTGGATAATGAAGGACTGAAAAATAGGTACTATAGGAATGAAAAAAATCGAACGAAAAATATATCAAATGCTACCATATGCATATACAATCGGGACCGAAAACTGCACCAACATGTATAAACTTATTCGATATAATTTTTCTTTCTATTATAATAGTATTAGTACCTATATCATATTCCTACATACTACGCCTAAATATAACCTTTATAGGAAAAGGGATTGTTCGAAATGGAAACAATGTACATAACTATAAAGTAGAAGGCGAAAAGAAGAATGATACAATGCTATGCAAAATTTCTATTTTTTTTTTGCAAAAATTTAGTTATTTTAAAAATTATGACAAAAATATATTTTTATTTCAGTTGCATTTACCATGGATTTAGGGGCCCTCCGTGGGCTTGGGGCTCGTCCCATATGGTCCTCATGGCCCACCCTATATCTGGTCCTGGGTACCGTATGTCCAAGATAATAGAGCGAACGAGTTAATATAATACGTTCAGATGTGTTTTGATAAATTCAAGTTCTTGCTTTTGTCATTTTACTAACATTTTCCTTGTCTATATAGAGGCGCTCAGCGCTAAGCCACAAATTTGTACAATACAGATAATTTGGTTAATTCGGCTGTTTTAGCATATAGTTTTTTCGTTTTTTCTTGTATTTGTGGAAGAAACTTTTCACCATTACTTAAGGCACTTTCACGTCGAAACCGAAAACCGAAAACCGATAAGTTCTACACCGAAAATTCGCTTTTGCTTTCACATCAAAAACAGAAAACTTTTTTTCGGTTAAATAGAAGTAACATTTAATTATCATAAAAGTTGTATCATGATGAGAGTATTTGATGACAGACATGGTGTATAAATGGGATATTCCGAATATCTAGATATCGATACCCCATGTCTGTCATAATCATTACCACAGAGTCATCATCTAAGAGAGGTAGAGGTACCTTCTGCTATGTAAAATTCTAGTGAAATATTTCGTCTCTCCTACTACATGGAGGTATCTCCTATGTAATTGGCTTCTGACGTGAAATTTCAGCTGCTAATTATATTAATTGTTGTTGCTGCTCCTCCGTGGTATTAATTATAAAAATAGATGGTTATACACGAGTAGACAGCTGACCGTGGAGGTGAAATTGTAAAGATCAAAGGAAAGCCATTTATCCAATTGACAAAAACAAGAAATTTTGATAATATCTACATTAATTGACAGACAGAGATGTCTTTTTGAGGCGTTATAGATCGTTAATAAGGATAAGGAGCAATTAATTATCTCATGACTAATTAGCTAGTAAAATTCAAATAGTGAAATTATAAGAAAAAAGATTTTTCAATTCAGCATAAGCTATTCATGCATGTATGTATGTACCTAAGTAAATTTACAAAGATGATTTTGGATGTTATGGGTAAGAAAATGACAAGGGGATTTATTTATTGTCTCCTTCCACTAATTAGGTATTTACTTACATTGTTTATGTTTTGATGAAAGAAAATGTATGTAATACAACCGCATCCTTTTTGAAAAGTTTCCCTTTTCTTTTCTCATGGTACAAAGGTGAGCAACCAAAGAAATACATTTTTATACCCTAGATGAAATCATTGGGGTATACTAAGTTTTTCATTCTTTTTGTAGCACCTAGAAATAAATATGGTAGGGCAAAATGGATTGGACACCCTCGTATAATATTAAATGTTATTTAGAGTTTTGCATTTCCGTCCGTCTGTCCATCTTCACGATAACGCGTGAACGCGTGTACTTAGAGAGCTGAAATTTTGGGATTTAAAAAAAAAAGTAAAATTAAGTTCGAAAATGGGATAGATAAATCGGGTAACTGCTTCATAGGGTTGCCATACAAAAATTTCGTTTTTCACTATATATTTGGACAATGCTTAAGAGTACCTCAACATAGAAAGCAGAAATTTTGTACACAGTGTTTTCATATAACTAGTAAATATAATTTCAAAAATGGACTAAAACAGGCAACCACTTCTTGGTGATGGCGTATAAAAACTTAGGATTTTGACGTATATTGTGAAAATGTCAGTCGTAGACGTTTTTATTGTACTGAAAAGTTCTTCAAAATATGAATTTCATTGAAATTGGTTATAATAATTTTTACTGTCCAACGAACCGTTCTAGAAATATATGCGAAAAACCATTTCAACAATCAAACTTTCACTGATGGTGGACCATACGAAATCACACACGGGTATTCATATAATTATCATAAGAATTCATCTTAGACTAATTCTAGCTTTTTTCCTTATTTTTCCTAACTCTATTTTCCCTTCAATATTAGCAATTAAAAATCAACAAAATTCGTTATATGAAATTATTTAATAAGTATTTTAAAATAAAAACTACGAACGAACAACGTGATTTAAAACAAGTAAAAACGATAAACTTAGTCTAACAATAAGACAAATTCTTATGATACCCTAACCTAGATGAATTTATGTGTATAAGTTTGATTTTTGAAGTGGTTTTTCGCATATATTTCTAGAACGGTTCATCGGACAGTAAAAATGATTATAACCAATTTCATAGGACTTTATATTCTGAAGAAATTTTGAGTACAATAAAAACGTCTAGGACTAATCGTTTTAACAGTATATGTAAAAAACCTAAATTTTTATATGGCAACACCAATAAAGGGTTGATCGATTTAATCCCTTTTGGAAGCATTATTTACTAGGAAAACACCGTGTACAATTTCAGCTCTCAATATATAGTAAAAAACCAAATTTTTGTATGGCAACTCTGCGAAGAAGTTATTCGATTTGTCCCATTTTGAAGCTTAAATTTACATTTATTTTTAAAAAGACCGGGTGTAAAATTTCAGCTCTCTAAGTGAACGCGTTCTCGAGTTATCATGACGGCGGGGGGGAAAGACGGACAGACGGGTATGCAAAAATCAAAATAACTTTTAATATTATGCGTGGGTGTCCAACCCATTTTGCTCTACCAGGATTATAGTCTTTCATAAGAAAGTGGGAAAGTGATGTCTCTGATAACGCGAAGTGGTGTTGGAAAAGGAACATGTTGAGAACTAAATAGACAAGGAATGTAAGATTAGGGTATTTCAAAATATGTTGAAAACTATATAAATAATTCCTATTAGAAATGAGAAAATGTTGTTTTGAAAAGTTGGTAACTTTTGAATAAGCATTTATGAGTAAAACATTGTTAATCCAACATGGTAATAATTCAATCACGCTATCCATTCTCATGTGCAGGAGATGAGTAAATGTAACATCTCTGTCTAAATTGGTTATCAGTTTTACTAATTCTGAATCCGTTATGGATGATTCAGAATTAGTATACATATATACTTTCGGAGAATTGTATCATAGAAAGGGCAAGCGACATTTATAAAGTACGGACATAAACAACTTTAGGTTCGGAGTATCGATGTTTCGAGAACGGTATGTATTCGGAAAGATTCTAAGTCAAATTTTAGCTTGTAAATATGGCGCTTGTCACCAGCAGGAGGCAGTCTTATCTTATAGACAGTGCAGTGAATACAAGTGAAAGCGAATAAATAGAAGAAAGTGTTGGATTGCGATAAGTTGAAGAACATTACTAGTGATAATTAAAGTAGAGTTGATTGATAAATGTTTGTGAATTTTATATAGTAAAAGGAGAGTTTTTTGGGGTAATGATGTATGCTTGATATGGAGTACCTGAAAATACACGCCTGCCCCACTATTGTAGCTGCTCACGAGAATTAATTATTAACGACTTTCTTGGCCCAGGATGCAGTATGTGGGCAACTCGTGGATATAACCTACAGTCCTTACAGATGATGTATATCGTGCCAATCCTGTCAGGGGACACGATAAATTGTTGGCAGTGCTACGTTCCCAGAAGCACGGGTTCGTCTTAATGGTTGGGAACAGGACAGCCGTCTTCCTCTGACCCAGTTGTGTAATAATAACAACAACAAGTTTGTTCTATTATTTTGTATTTTTTTCTTTGAAACAAATAAAAATTATATTTATTACAATTCGTAATTACACATTTGTGCTTATCGTCAGGACTCATGTTAACAACTATTTGATTTTGTATTTTACATTTTTGATTTATCGAATCATCGCCTACTTAAAGATGCCTCGAGAAATCACGGAGTAAATTCGAAATCTGTAGGGTGATTCTGTGGGTTTTGTCGATCTTGAATATCAAAATAATCGACTAAATGAAATGAACATTTCTACTGATTTTTTCGTGTTTTTATTCAGGTCAGCAAGCCTTGCATGACGTAGAATGAACAGAAAATGACACTTCACATTACAAATTCAAAATATTATTTCGAATTTAAGCACTTGAATTGCTCTAATTAGGTGTAGAATTTCCATTTACCAGTGTAAAATTTTTGTCACAACCTCTGGGAGCAGTTGACTAATTTGTCGATTATTTAGTCGTGTTTTTTGACGTTTGTTCAGCGAAAATTCATTATAGTTCATTTTGTGGTATATAATAGTGAAGACACAAAATGAACTGTGTTAAAAGAAAAAATCGACAAAATATGTCAAAATTCACGACTAAATAGAACGACAATGAGCACAGAATCACCCTACTCTCAAAACCTACAAATGTTTCGGTCGATTCGAGAACTGAGGTGTTGAGCACATCCGACAGAGCGAGATGCTAGGTCGGCTGTAATAGTGAACATCCCACAAGTTAAATAAAAAACAAGTAAAAAAGCTAGAATTGGTCTAAGACCAATTCTCTGATACCCTAGATGAATGTCCGTATGAAATTTCGTATGATCACCGATCTATGAAAGTTTGATTTTTGAAGTGGTTTTTCGCATATATTTCTAGAACGGTTCGTCGGACAGAAAAAATGATTTTAACTAGTTTTATAGGATTTTATATTCTGAAGAAGTTTTTAGTACAATTATAATGTTTAGGACTGATCGTTTTCACAGTATATATAAAAAACCTAAATTTTTATATGGCAACACCAAAAAGGGGTTGCCCGATATAGTCCATTACTGATTTTTTTTTATTAATAAAAACACAAAATTTCAGCTATCTATGTCGACGCGTTCCCAGGCAGTGTCCAATATATAGATAGTGAAAAACCAAATTTTTGTATGGCAACCCCATTTCGAACTTTTCGAACTTAATTTTACTTTTAATTTTGAAGGTCAGAGTACAAAATTTCAGCTTTTTAAGTGAACGCGTTCTCGAGTTATCGTGCGCACAGACGGACGGACATGCAAAAATCAAAATAACTTTTAATATTACGCGTGGGTGTCCAATCCATTTTGCTCTATCATCATTATTTCGGAATAACAAACTTAGAATACCCTTTAGATTACATCTAGAGTATAAAAACTTGTTAATTATATTTGAAATATTATGTTTGAATAACGAACAAAGGCCACACTCTTAACAATATGTTTATTCTTTTATAATGTTATTGCAGGCCAATTGTATGTATATAACGTCATCGGTATATCATTGCTCGGCACTAAGGGCCGTCTTCACCAAGCAAAATTAAATAAATTCTCAATTAAAGCTTTTACAAACCACACTTAACCGAGCCGATTTAATGAACATTTAATTTTAATTTTAATTTTAAGTGAGGCCTTGACCTCTTTTAAATAAATTTAGATTTCGATATCAGCTAATTGAAGTGTCATGCATAAAATGCATATTTTTTATAAGGGTGTTAAAAGATTGAAGAAGCGAAAATTTAACTGTTTAGATATAAGCAGATATCAGTAAATAAAACCACCCGTTTTTAGTTTTAAGTGGATTATAAAGTGAATACAGATTATTTTAATCTTAATTATTTCTGCTATGGAAGAAGTAAGACCATCCACATTTGGAGACGATAATGAATCTTCAGATGAAGACTTTATGGTGTTATTAGAGGAATCGCAGTACATACGGTTGTTGCCGAAGAGGAGAATAATTAGGAAAAGGCCAAACATGTTCCTAAAATACGATGACGATTCCTTCTAGTGTAGATTCAGGCTCCCCAAAAGTCTTGTCATGGAAATGGTGGGAAAATTAAAAAGAAAATCACAGTTTGATTTGAAAAGAAATAATTTTGTTTCTGTGAAAGACCAAGTACTTATTGCCCTTAGATATTATGCAAAAGGAAGTTTCCAAATAATTAATGGAAATTTGTTTGACCTTTCTCAACCTACCATAAGCAGAATATTTTTAAAGATCTCAAAAGCCATTTCATGATTATGAGAAGAATATATTCGTAGCCTGAAGCCAAAGAAGAATTAAAAAGTTCAAAGCTAAATTTTATACTATGTGGTTTTATCTAACTTTATTTGTAAAATTGTTTTTTTCTAAAGGCACTTCAACAAAGAATAAATAGTACATCAATTAACTTGCTTTAACTTTTTAACTAATATTTAAATTTCATCAACTGTCACTTGCCATCTTCGCAAATGTCTCAAGTGATAGTTCGAAATTTTCGAAATTGTTTATTTTATTAAGATTGGTAAATAGCTACAAATAATAATAATAATAATTAAATTTAAATTAAATTTGTATTAAATGGCTTGGTGAATACGCCCCTAAATGGGTTAAAATAAAAAATTCCGACACAATTCTTCAATGTATGTATTGTGCACTAGAGCCAAAAGCTCCCAATGTTGCGGACCATAGTTGCAACGAATAAGTTAGTACACATCTCAATGTATCTGGAAATTCTAATATGTTGCTTGTTGCTTAACTGTAAGCAACCTCAGAGGTCTGTAGATGCGAAATGCGTTTGATATTTTAATTCGAGCTGTTATATCTTTATACGAAGTATTGTTTAATCTCTGCCCATTCTCTTTGTGAAAAAGTTGAGTTTTTCAGGGAAATTGTTATGGTCCCCTCTGAGCATATACACCCAAATAATTAATTAATAGTGCCACTGGATAAACATAGTAAACAACCATAGTGAAGAAGCGCCTAATACCTGCAGTTGGCTTGTATGAAAAAGGTGATTAGATGACGAGACAGATAGGAGGTCAGTCATTTTTGGGTTTTATTTTTGTGCGTGAAGTGCATAATTGTCAGATGAGCCACTGTAAATAATCCGTAAACATTTAAATTTCGACAAATAAAGTATTTGTTGTGGCTTTAGTTACCAGAGGCTCTGAGGTTTATTAGTATTATTTCTTTGCTAACTAAGCATGAACCCAGTTTTAGATCAATCTCCAGAATGTCAGTTTTCTGAACATAATTTACAAATTACGTATAAAATGTGGTCTGTATATTATTACAAAGTCCGATAAAATAAAATAAAACCTTTTAATTTACAATAGCAGGACGCGACTATAGAGCCCTATTTTTCCGACTCGTTAGGACTTGGGACACATATGGCCCCCTCTCCCAAGCCAAATCCTGGGTGCGTTACTGATGTCCACACCTTAAAATATATAACTAAAGGAAACGCAATTAGACCGAAAAATTGCAGCATTTCCCGCTATGTGCTGGAATTCTGTTTATGTGTTCGTTATGCTCATGGAAGTAGTAAATCTGAAATATCTTCGAAGGGAGGTTTGGAGTAATTATTTAAAATAAAAAAAATTGTGAGCTACCACTGACACATTGAATAAAAAAACAAAAAAAAAAAAACAAAAAAGTGGGAACAGAGACTCCCGGAAAAGAAACTTTCTAGTTTAATTTGAGGACTACAACTTGCCTGAATAACGCCTTCCCGACATTTTTTCGGCGATTATTACAACAGCACTGCGCAGCACAATTCATTATTGAAATTTTCTTCCGTTTATTAACTTAAGTCCAAGGCTTAATCACTAAATTGTCGGTTCAAATGTTTTTATTTAAAATTAACACATTTAACGTTTTTTAGTTAATGAAATTTTGTACACAACGTTTTCATACAAATAATAAATATAATTTAAAAAATGAGTTAAATTGGACAACCCCAAACAATAAGACCTAAATATTTTTAACTAAACTTTTTTACTTGTTTTTTCTACAAACATTTATTATATAGATGATAGCTGCAGAACGTAAGAGCAATCATTTCAAGCTTGGAAAATTTTATAGACCTTTCCGTTTTTGAAAAGAATTTAATTGTAATATTAAATAGATGGAAAGTGCTCTCAAGTAGTTTTTATCGCCCAAAACATTTATATTGAACGTGGAATAATGAATTTTTATAATTGTTTCACTTTCTTGTTTTGAACAGTGAAATATTTCTTCACCCCTTTTTTTTCTATTCCGGAACACTTTCACTCGCTTGCTTTTGTTTGGGGTTTTTGCTGTGGCATTATTATGTAAGTTTTTAGGGTACATCTCTGTAGATCAGCAGATAGGATTTCCATATGCTGAGAGGCCTCACCCAAAAACCCCTAACAGAACACACATAGTAAAGCAAAATCTCTATGAATAACTTTAAACGAGCTAAAAAAGAATCAATTTGGACTCGAATTAGGTAAAAACGATAGCAAATATACTATTTTCCAGTTCTTGAAAACTTTTTTATTAAAAGTCTTAAAGCTAGAAATAACTAACAAGCAAAAAATAAGTCTAGATGTCGCCTATATTATAGAAGCTGCATAGCCATATTTTTTATTTTGCTGTATTGAACCTTCTCTCAAGTTTCAAAAAGGCCTTACTTAACGTAAAATTTTCGCTGTTTACTAAATTGTTCACTCTTACACGAGTCTACTCTTTTTATAGTTGGTCTTTAATCGTATATATCTTGTAATGTCCACCATATGATCACGTTAACTTGACAATATTTTCCAAGCATAATAACTCAAGTTTAAGCAATATTTGCCTCCGCTATATAAATAAATAAATTCAGTTTTCCGTCAATTCTCTCAACATTTTCATAATCAAAGAATTAAATTTTCAAAATTTTCAAAATGAATGTCACTTTCTGACATCTAAAGGGAAAACAAATGTGACTCAAGAGCGAGGTTAAGAAACATCAAATTTGCATTATATATAGCGCATAGCTCCGACAATACAACGTCTCCCGTTGTTGTCCTTATCCTTACGTGGTCTAGGCCCTAGACACGAGGGTATTATATCCATCATTTCACAAGAAACCTCGAAAGACTTTTTGTTATCCTTCGTGCCCATTTCCAATAACACCTAAGAATAGCTCACCCTCTATTCCCACAGCGGGTCAGATGTTAACTTAAGGGCAATTTAGTTTCCTGTCTATAAGCATACAAAATATTCTAAGCTACTACACAACGGGGTCTCCTATAGGGGATCACAGAGTACTGAACAAGTTATCGCGCGGGAAGGGTGTCGTTATTGTTAAACTTTTAACAGGAGAAAAGTTTAACAATTTTCCCACTAACTTTCGAGGGTTGATCTCATGGTGATTGTCACAAATGATGTCCTCAACAACAATTCCACGACTGGACCAGGACACTTCATCGTGTTGAATTGTTATCCCGCAGAATACTTTTTGCAGCCACACGTTCAACAGTCACGAAATTCGTACAGAATATTTACAGGTGGTAGGTATATGCAGAGCAGCAGCAGTAAGGCATCTAAATATTTCACATTCCCATTCACGGATTGGTTTTGGGTTGAGGTAGTGGATGCGAGTAAAATGTAAATCTCACTAAAAGAAGCATGTTATTGTCACACAAGTAACTGAGCAGAATAAAGCACTTGATAAGGTACATGGTACATATATATGTATGTACTGGAGAAAAACTGAATGCAGGTAAAGAAGGGTTGTACTTGGCTCCATGGAAAAAGATAGGCCAAGAGCCCAACTTAAGGTGGTGAGGCTGGGCGATAAAAAAAAAAAGATGCTTTCGAGAAGCATATTACGCCCGGTTACAATCGTGTTTAGTCATTTGTATGAATTTTTATGGGATCATACGCTATGAATATCTACTGAGATGGCGGTTCCTTCGCCCTCCATCGAATTTTTAGTCCGCACGCCACATCTGTATCTGGTTAAGTTCTTTTGCCGAGACGTGGTGCCACATGTAAACGATGCTGAACTTTAAGTGGTAAGCTTCAGCTGCAGGAATATGTTAAAGGAAGAACTCTTCAAACGGATTTTTGAGGATTTATGACAAGTTGCTTCCTTTTCTTGAATTTCATACTAAAAGCTGTTTTAACATCAGCAGACAGGGGGATAACCTGGTCCCTTGTGACTGAACAGAAACATTAACCTCCATACTCTGCTCCACAGCATCGTCTCCTTTTAAAACTGGGATGCTTTGAAAAGATGGAGATGTTACTGCTTCTGTGAGAATTAATTGTTATTTTTATAGCGGAGGTATATAAAAATAATTTATGGAACATTTCGCAGGATCATGACATATAACGTGGTGGAGGTAATATTAATAATCATAAATGTGGTGTCAAGTGTCATATATTTTTTTTTTTTGAGATCTTCTTCTGAGAATGTCCTCACGTTTTATATTCGAAAAAAAGTTGGAATTGAGAAACTTTTAATTATAAAAATCAGGGTTTGAAAATAACTGTTATTTTTGAAAATTTTAAGTAGGTAATAAAACAAAAAAGAAAAATCTATGCATAGTCAGAAAATTGAGTCAAGTAGGATCGGGATAATTCTTGTGAAGTGCTTTATACAAAAAATTTAAAAGTTAAATTTTTTTGTATCTACTACGACTTTATCAAGTCTTTTACTTCTAGACAGTTGCTATTATGATTTTGGAACCCAAAACTCTATCGCGCCATTTCCTAAAGGGAATTTATATAACTTTGGGTCTGAAATAAACGTCTTCAAATTGAGGATTTTGAAATTCAATTCACTTTGAATTTATATTTTGCTGTACAATAAGATTTTTTTTTAGACCAGATTGCCTCTGGTGAGGAGTTTGGAGTCTGGGATCTTATTACTCTGACAATGGATTCATAGCTATATAGAGACGTATTTATATATGAAAATCACGTGTCACTGTGTTCGTACTCGCTTATCTCTGAAGCCGCCCAACCGATTTCAATGAAAATTTGTGACTGTGAAATAGTAAATAAAATTTAAAAAATCGGCTAAATCGCATCACCTGTTCTTAGCGTAGCCATACAAAATTTTAGTAGTCTTTCACTATATATTTGGATGGAAACTGTCTGAGAACGCGTCGACGAGTTTTGTACACGACGTTTTCATGTAAATTGCAAATACAAGTTCAAAAATGGCGCAAATCGGGCGACCGCTTTTTGGTGTTGCCATACAAAACTTTAGGTTTTCACTATATATTTGGACACTGCCTCGCGCGTTGATGTAGAGAGCTGAAATTTTGTGCACGGGACTTTCTTAAAAATTTTTTTTTTAAAATTTTGTTCAAAAATGGCAACTCCTTCGTAGGGTTGCCATACAAAAAAATTGCTAAGTGGTGTTTTCAGAGCAATGGTAAATAAGCATTCAAAAATGAACTAAATTGGGTTATCCCTTCTTAGTGATGCCATACAAAACTTTTGTTTTTCACTATATACTTGGTAGCTACGTGAAAAGGCTTCGATGTGGAGAGCTCATATTTTGTACACTGCGTTTTCATAAAAATTTAAAATACATTTCGAAAATGGGACCAAACGAACAACTCCTTCGTAGGGTTGCCAGACCAAAATTTCGTGTTTTACTATTGGGCACTGTATGAGAATGCGTCGAGGTAGAGAGCTACACTCTCCCACACATATGAATGTATACACGCACACACACAAACATACAGACATGCAGTGAAACCCTAGAGCACGGAATCGCGCGATCGAGTTACATAATAGCTTAGATATTATTTATCTCTAACCACCCCACTTCACCGCCACCCATCTAAGTATCATATTATCGCCGGACAACGCTGACGGGCTCCCCTTAGTGTATTTATAAAAAAACGGATTTAAATCATTTTTTAAGATGGCGGTAAAATATCTATATATCTACATAATGAATCAGTAGATTAGTTTAAATTTGTGGGGAGGTCTGCAGGCGTTAGCTACGCATTCACAGCGACCTGAAATATCTATTGCGAGTTTCCATTCAATTTACTCCCTTTATTGGTAAAAAAAATCTAGAACCATTCTGGGATTGAGGTTCCACACGTAGTTTGGTGGAGGAAAAACGTGATCGACGTGGAGCAATCTCCGCCTGGCCAATGCCTCGCAATTGCAGAGCAGGTGTTCCGAGGTATCGTGAGCATCTTGTAGAAGCGTCAGGATGAAGTCTCAGCCAAGCCCATCTTATTTAGGTGATACCTCAACAGGCAATGATCTGAGAAGCGCTCTGTAATCATTTTAAGCTCTGTTTTCCTAAAGATAGAAGTTATTTTGTTTTTCCGCCAGTGGTGTCAATATACTTAGTAGAATCAGTAGAAAATTATTTCCACACAAGTCCCTCCTTCATCACTCCTCGCAAAAGATTACATATGCCAGATGATTGTCGAAGTCAATACATGATTTTCAGGTAAAATGACTGGACATTAGGTGTCAATGTTTGATGTCCAGAATGTGAAAAGGTCAATTACACCCTTATCAGTTTTTAAAGCTCCGGATCCCATTGAAAATTTTCCGGTTTTTCTTAAGGCAGAAAGCGTAGTGCTCGCTCCTCACATTGAGAAGAAAGGTGAGGGTTTTATTCGTTCCGAAGTCTGGTTGGGCATCATATATAGACACGAAGAGTTTCCGAACCATAAGACTCTCCTCATTCTTTGAAATGTTTGTAGAGGCTCATGGTAGATATTAAGGGAGTAGGCCTAACAGCGTCGAGCAGGACGTTTACCAAAGAGGCAAATCAACTGACTGAGACGGCTCTCCAATCAATGGTTACGGTTATTGAATGGGGACTGGATCATAGACTGTTTAGCTTGGGTGCCTTTCTGGACATCGAGGAGGTTTTTGTAAGGACCACCCCTGATTTGCCGTGCGAGGCAGCTCTTCGGCATGGTGTTGACTGCATTAACGTGCGATGGATCGGACACAAATGCTAAAACGACAATATTTAACGGTGTTATTGAATTGTTTGTTTTAACCTGGTATGAAAAATCCTTGTTAGTTGTTTGATCTGATAACATTTCAGTGATTAGGGGAGATTTTTGCACTCCACATTTTAACTTTTCCAAGCTTAGGGATAACATTTACTAAATATTAAAATATTGTAGCTATAATTTGTATCTTATCGTTTAGAAAAATGTCAGTAAATTTTTGTCATTTTATTGTAATCGTTTAATCTTTATACCCTCTTTAAGCTAGTTAAAATTTACTGAATGTCATTTTCTGGCATATTTTGGCATCTGGGTAATGTTATAAGAAGTGCGTAAAATCACATCAATTCAATCCATTAATAATCTCTGTATTAACTGTTATCTCCACTGAACAGCGTAAAACAAGAAGATCACGAAAAGAATGTCTGAGGAGAGGAAGCTTTGTATTTCACGTATGTATTCATGTGGCAATATGACATAATTTTAGTTAACAATTATTGATTCAACTGGAAAAGATGATTAAAAACTGTCGTGGAAAGTGGATATTTTCAATCAACTTTTCGACAGAATAACTATTTTTATATGGTAAGTAAACTGGGAAAATGTATTCACCTAACGATCACAGCATCCTCTAGTTTTTAAGAGAAAATTTAGATGAAGCCAACATAACTAAGAACAAAATGACCTTTTCTATATTTCAGAGTATTCTGGAATATCAAAATTATCAACATTTTTTAGGCATTGAGTTACTCACATTCAGACCAGTAGCTAGAACCAAATTAAAGGTAAGGCATCAGCGATTTGAAGTAGGGCGTAAATTTTCGATGCATTTGGCATACATCTGTTCAGGTGACATTTTTTTGAAAAAGTAAGCTTCTAAAACCCTCATTTTATTACAATTTTTTATACGTGAACTAAAACAGGTATCTACAATAAAAAAAAAATTAATGGACCAAACAAGAAACACAACATGATAAAAATATTCAATATAATTGCAGTCTGTAATTTAACTTATTGTGGAATTGTCGTAGCACTTCGTCAATATCTATTTGGACTGTTATTTTCCGTTCAAATGCAAGAAACACCAAATCTCGATAACCATTGTCATTCTTTGAAGCTTATTGATAGCAATTAGTGTCGAAAAGGTATATTCGCACGAAGCAGTACTACATCCGATTGTTGCGACTGATGCAAATAGTTCATACGATCTCTTAAGGATTCCCTCAGTCCGCATAGAACTTCTTATATGTTTTCGCTCTGATCTCCTCGACCATTCAACTCATTCAAGTACCTCCTCTTTGGTAAGAATTTTATTACATGAAAAATAATTTCAATTACGGATTTGTTTTTTGAGGCCATTCCCTTTAACTCGTACATGAATTTGTCTGTATATTTCTTTTTTACTATTTTCGACACCCTCGTAGAACTTTTCGTCATCACAGCGAGCTGAAATTTGGCATACAAGTTCATGTCACGTGACAATTGAATCTATCAAAATTTGAACCGGAAATTTCCATGGAAAACCCGGAAAATCGGGAAAAATCATTTGAAACTTTGGTACAAATTTGATTAGTGATAAATCCGTTTCAGAAAAAATGCAGAGTTTCCGATTTTTCCGAAAAAAAATTCCGGAATTTTCCGACTTTTCCAGAAAATTTTCCGGTATAAAAGTTTTCTAAATTATGCAGGATCAAGTTCCCTATCAACTGTAATCATTACTTTCTCTCTGGCAATGGTGAAAACTTGCAGAAAAAATCGAGGAAAATTCATGTAAAACGCTTTTTCGGAGATTTTCAGACCAAGGAAGCATTTGAGCGTTTGCAACCTAAGACAAAGTTGTAGAACAAAATGAGTTGCATAAAGTTGCTTTTGTGGAAAACTCCGTGGAAAACCCGGAAAAGCGGGAAAATCATCGGACAAATTTTCATCGACATGATTAGTGATAAATCTGTTTCAGGAAAAATGCAGAAATTTCCAATTTTTCTGGAAAGTTTTCCGATAAATTTCGGAATTTTATAAGCTATGCGGAATCATTTTTTTCCCGTCTGACTGGCATCAATACTTTCTCTTCAACAATCATGAAAACTTGCATGAAAAATCGAGGAAAATTCATGTAAATTTTTAAAAAAAATTCATAGTAATAGGAAAAGTCTGTGGAAAACATGGAAAATCGGGAAAATTCAGTAAATCAGTGTCTTTTCAGCCGTCATAAAATTGTTTTAAAATATCTCCATGCAGCACGTAATAACAATTTAGTTAACGTGAAAAAGGCAGAAAATAAAATAAGTAAAAAACGAGTTTTCAAACAAAACTGAAGCCAAGCCACAGTGGTGGACTCAGATTTTATTCGCTGACAATCACCGATATATTTCAATATGATCAATCAGAGGTAATAAGTGATTTGATTCATGAAGAGAAAGAATATTCAAGAGAAATGTCCCAATCAAAAAATCTGAGTCCACCTCTGTGTGTGAAGAAAAGTTTATTTTCTACTTTTTCATGCGACTTGGCCTCAGTTTTGTTTGAAAACTCGTTTTTTACTTATTTTATTTTCTGCCTTTTTTTTATTATTTTTTCTCATTAATTTCCTCACAATAATTATATATTTAAATGTTGAACAGACTTAAATTTTGTTCAACTCATCAAGACACAAAATTGAATATAGTAGATCAACATTGTCTCCAAACCTTCTTTTCAGCTTAGCTGTTATTATGTCTACAGTTTCGTAATATTCCGCTTTAAATGGCGGAGCTTAAATTATGCCTGCAGTGGTTTGACGATAATGTGATGGACCATACAGCATTTACTCCTCCAGATGTCTTGCCTTTACTCGTCTCTTTTATTCTGGGAACTATTTTGACATTCCTTTCTACAATATGGTATTCTCAGCTTCTTCCAAAATTTTCTCATACATCTCTTCTGACCTCAATTTCTTCCTGGATACTATCGATATTATCGATATGGCATCCTTTAATCCCGTGCTTTGACCCTGTAAAGCCGCATTAACCGGTTGCAGAACACATAATATTTTATTTTCTACTATATTTGCCAATCGAACTTCCACGATTAACATAACACCTTTAATGTCAACACTTTTTGCAATATCATCACCATTTCATTTTATCTGGAGTCTTTAAAATCAGAGAATAATTTTCATATACGACCCTTGTAACAGTCAAGTAGTGTCCTAATCAAAGCTGTTCAAGTAGTCGACCAATCGTCTTACCTTCATACATGGCAGGAAGAGGTGGGACGTAAGCAATGCAAATATGGTCGAGTTGTGGCTGACTGGTCACTGTTGCCGATAAGACAGACTCGCCGCGATGACTTTTATGTCGTCGCCTTAGAATACGGAATAAGTTTGCAATTTTTAAGGTAGGGAATTGTTATTTTAATGTAGGGCATTATCCCTTGATGCCCTTTATGGCCCTGCTTACCTGCTTACATTGAATCCTTGTGATATTCTGCTTAATTATCTTGAAACGCTATTCGAATAATTTTTCGTCTAAATAAATTTTTAAATCAATTGAAATACGTTAGGTAAAAATTAATCTCTAATAATAAATTTCTCCAGCATTACAGAAAAAATTCCCAAGTGAAACGATAAATTTACTATACGAAACGAGACCGCTCTAAATCAAGTGTGCACTCTTGTATAGCCTTAAAAAATATGTGCATAAAAAACTCCTGAGGTACAACATGGAGAAGAAGTCCAAATGATGAACGACATCATTTGCACTACATTAGACCATTTTGCAAACACCTTAAAGAATTTTAAGTTCATCTTACTTCATCATATGTATAAGAACGGGAAGCAGCCAAGATAGTTGCAATGTTCTTTCCAAAAGAGTTTTGTTGAATATTTCAAACTATGTGTCGTCATGAAAAAATTTATAGCCCGGCCCGGGTATCTAATAATTTGTTGCAATAATTTTCCCAGGAAGGAGAAAATTTAATTTTCAACCAATTTACCCACTCAGCTACAAAGAACTTGTTCACTTTGGACAGGAGATGTAAATGAAAAGTTTTTACCTTTATTTTTACTGAAAATGCTTGCTGTAAGAGTAATCGCGAAGGCTTGCAACAATTGAACGCATTCAAGAGTTTTTTTTTTTTAAATTTGCGTAGTCAATTGTAATAATTTATAGTCAACTGAGATGCAAAATAGAATTTTGACTGTTCAAAATGAATTCATAGTTGATCAAAAATAAATTTGCGTAACTGCTCCATTTGTTGTGCAGTCGAATGAATAAACTACTCTTGAACGAACCCATCGCATTGTGTCGCGTGACTTTAAGCTAACACAGCCATTGGACGCAAAAGATAAAAAGCAATCAAAATAAATTGTTTATGAGTAGTGGTGGCTATAAAGATGTGATTAGCATACAAAAGATATAAAAAAGAAGCTCGGTTGGTTGACCTCATTAGTTCGTGATTAAATCTTCATTGAAGACATCGCAGTGAATATTCGTGAAATCGGTAAAAAATTGGGGCAACCATTGTTCTATGTAGGCAAATGAAGAGAAAACATTCGCAATTCACTTGCTTTGTTGATGGATCTGTGGGTTTTTATCTGAAATTTTCTCCTATTGACTGAAGAGATTCAAAAAAACAATCTGGTAGTTTTTTGGCGAGAACTGAAATGTGAATAAAAAAATAAAAAACAAACATGTTGAGAACTGTTATCCTTGTGGCTGTAGTATTTTATATAAAAATTCTTTTTTGCTTCCAAATGATGGCTCCGAACACATCGGTGCTTGTTACCACCAGAACCATCGAACTCCAATCCATATTGGCAGCCCATGGTGGCTACGAAGATTTTGGTATTATGTTCTTGTTTAGAGAAGCAATAAACTTGTCAAGCCATTTCCACATAAATAGAAAACTATTAGCTTACTTTAGCTCCTAAAAAAAAAACATTGGCATTGGGGAGCTAACTCCCGGAACATAAAGCAGCAAACAAAAATACATAAATGAAGATCCTCGAGTCATGAGAGCTATGACTCCGGCCATAAAAACAAGAGTTTGCTTCTTCAGTGCGGAGGTTGGGTTGGGAGTTACCTCCGAAGCAAATGAGGAAAACACCCATTATAAGTGATTGGGGCTTGGGTGTCAGTTACTAGCACGGCTTACAGGTAGTGGATATCATGTCCGATCAATTTACTGTCAAAGCAAATCTGAATAATAAATAAGTACGCCCAAATAAATACCCTGCAAGCCAAAGGTGGAAAGACATACGCCGAGGTCTGCGAGGCTAAGGCATTGGTTGGTTACAGGTAGTATGCAAACTATGGTTTTAAATAGTTCGTTTTTCCGCGGTACTGTGGATCTCCGTCACATTACCTGTTTCTCTGTTATTCAAAACCATATGGAAAATTCTAATTTTAAAGCTGGTAAAAGAGAACTAAAGTAGTTGCCAGTTATAGGAGACGTGACAAGTGAGGGCAGCTCTCAGTTATGTTTTAAAAGCAATTAAGTAGAGGAATCAGAGCACATACGATCTCCATTCAAAAACAATTAAGTGGAGGATGGCATAATTAGATCCTAATAAGAACAAACGTGTAGTTGATAAGGAGAAAGTATTGTGGAAAAGCATGACGCCCATTTGAAAAGTTTGACAATGTGAGTTGCAAGCTCTTTCGTAGAAGGACAGGGAAATGATAAAACGGACTAAAAAGATCAGGGTCAGGACCCATTTCATATCACATATACGCCAATAAATGCCAATTCATTGGCAGCTTCTTATGCCATAGTACCAGAGAAGATCTAGGAATAACAAGTGAGACCAATACTTATGATACCCTAGATAAATGCCCGTTTGAAATTTCGTATGGTCACACATCTCTGCAAGTTTGATTTTTGAAGTGATTTTTCGCATATATTTCCAGAACGGTTCGTCGGACTGAAACAAATGATTATAACCAATAGAATTTCGTATTCTGAAGAAGTTTTTAGTACAATAAAAATGTCTAGGACTGATCGTTTTCACTGTATACGTACAAAAAATTAAGATTTTTATATGGAAACAATAAGAACGGATTGCCCGATTTAGTCAAGTTTTAAAATTTCATTTTCTATTACTATGAAAACACCTTGTACTAAAATGCAGCTATCTATGTCGACGCGTTCAGGCAGTGTCCAAATATATACTGGAAAAGGAAATTTTTGTATGGCAACCCCACGAAGGAGTTGCCCGATATGTCTCATTGTCGAACTTAACTTTACTTAATTTTTTAAATTCCGTGCACAAAATTTCAGCTCTCTAAGTATACGCGTTCTCGAGATATCGTGCGCACAGACAGACAGACGAACGGACGGACATGCAAAAATCTAAATAAACCCCTGTTCACGAACTCTATATTACGATATGGTGCGATATTTTGGTGGCGTCCTGTTCTTCCATACATCTGTCTCTATTTGCGATTGGGTTTTATCGCGCAATATATTCACACGGTTGACAGCGGCTACTACTTGATTTGTTTTGGTTAGCATCCGATTACAAATGCAAATAAACATAAATGTTGAGGTTGAGGTGAAAATCGCACCAAACTAAGAACATTGCTGCGATAAAAAATTTTTGTATCGCACGAAATGTAAAAGGAGTAAGCATGTTCAGCGACAACTACATTACTGCAGCCAGTGCTGTTCCTCTACGCGTAGATTTTCATTGTATACTACTCTTTAGCGTAGACAAACAAATTGAGTCTAGACAATGTCGACAATGTCAACTAATGTGTCAACTAATGTGTAACTTTTAGTTAGTTCGTGAAGTGGTATCTTCTTATTCTTATTGTTATGAAAATTAATAAAATAAGCTTAAGGCAAGTAATAATTATAAAATATGCCAGGCCCACCGAAAAATAAAGCTTTCGATGAAGTTGGATTCGATCTCGAAAAATCAAATTTTTTTTTTTTATTTAAGGACCTCAATAGCACGGGACGCGAAAAGAAGATTGGGACAGTTTTCAAAAGAAAACCTCATTCTTTGAAAATCTATACATGAAAGGTATAATAAAAACCATTAGCTTTTTGGAATATAGTAGCAATTCATCACCTCAGTCCAAGTTGGGCATAAAACTGTTGCAGATTCCAGCATCATCTGCCCAACTAGAAAGACTTTTTTCAAGCTGGTCATACGTTCATTCTCCAAGCAAAAATCGATTAACCTTTGACAGATCTAAGCGATAACTGCATATTTATTATTCTCTTAGAATTAAGCATGATGCATACAACGAAGACGCTGTTAATCTGATTAATTTTTATTAATCTCAATAACTGTTTTATTTTAAACTGTGTAAC
Source organism: Dioctria linearis (assembly GCA_963930735.1). Classification (NCBI taxonomy): domain Eukaryota; kingdom Metazoa; phylum Arthropoda; class Insecta; order Diptera; family Asilidae; genus Dioctria; species Dioctria linearis. The sequence goes on along the minus strand of OZ005740.1, from coordinate 325,396,804 downwards.
TCCAACTAAACTACGCATATACTACAATATATATATATATATATATTCTCTTTATGCTTACTATTATAAATCTTTATTCTCAGCTTCAATAAATTATGTCGGTTATTATCCGAGTCATTGTTTTTGGTGCACTTATAATCAAATTCTACAATGTCAATGTCTACAGATAATTGTCGACGCGTAGACAATAATGTAGTCTACATTACGTAGATTACGTCGCACAACACTGGCTGCAGCTAATCAGATCTTTGCCGCATGCGATACATCGTACTCGTGAACAAGCCCTAAAGTTTAATATTATGCGTGGGTGTCCCAACTATTTTGCTCTACCGTCATTATTTCTGTACATTAGAAACGGAATGACGAACTTAGTATACCCTATAGATTTCATTTAGGATTCTAGGGTATAACAATTACACGGACGATCTCAGTTTCTAAACCTGAACATTGAAGAGTGTAAGAAGTCCCGACAACCAGTGAAATAGTTTGGGAACTGCTGAAAGTAAAGTGAGAATATTCGCTGACCATTGGCTGTTGATTATGCGAAATCTCATGTAAATTTTGATAAAATACCGTTTGAATCTTGCAATCGCAACGCGTTTTAAAGCGAGGTAATGGATACCAGATGTAAACTGCATGCATTGCTCCATGTGCTTAGCTTAAATCTAGTAGAAATAGAGGTGAAAGGAGGGTCTTCAGAAGACTGGAAAAGAGGCAGAACCGTAAAAGGTAGTGGAAATCTATATGGACGAGCAATTAAGTTCGTCAGAAATGGTGAATTCTGGTGTTTATAATAAGAACGGACAAGAAAGTCTACCGGAACAAAAATTAAGCAGAATTCTACAATGATTAGCAAATCTCAAGAATTATTTACAAACCAGTTAGACGTAATGACCACCAGCACCTATATGACGGATGGGTACTCATGTTCAATAAAACCTAAGAGTCTAGGTACTGGGACTGCAGTCAATAATAATAGTCCAGATCAGCCTTCATCGTAGCAAAGTAAAATTGGATAACATCTCATTTGTTATAATAGAACATTGATATAGTGTTCTAAACAAAAAAAATCACTTAAGAGCGGGTGGTGCTCGTGCAATTAAGTTTCCGCAGCAGAACTTTATCAACGAACGAATTTAAGTATCTACATAATATTTAAATCTAATTCAATTTTTACCTATAGCAATTGAATAATATTCAAATAGATGGATGGAAGAGTAATTTTATAAGAGTTGTCTTATAAGACGACTTATAAGATAACACACAAAACATTTTTCTCCCAGTAACTATGAGCCTGACGAAAAAAAGCTGCAGTTTTCTTGTTATCTACGAGTCAATGACTGCTAACCCTTAGAAACCTAGGAGATCAGGGGACCCAACTAACCCCCATTAAAAATTAAGAAAAAAAAAATATTTAATAATCTTTGACTATTGAAATATGTGCGCGTTACAAAGACCTAACATTCTGCCAAATTTCAAATTTCGATGTCAGGTTATTTTCGAGAAAAGCTTGTGTGACAGACAAATGGACGAACACACGAGCGATGGTTCCGTTTTTTTCCTTTTGTTGTACGGAAAACTAAAATGACCAACAAATATATCTTTCATGTATACTTAAATATCGTCAACTTCAGTTTTTCATATAGATTTAATTAGATCAAAAGGATTTAAATGGACTTGTCACAATTTTTACCCAAATAAAACTATTTTTAACAAATTTCTTCATCTTTCCATTTCCATCCAGCACAATAAAATTTCAATGCCTAAGAGTAGGAAATTTTCTTGTGTTTAAGTTATTTTTGTTGGAAGCGCTTAAGAAAAATTTCAAAAGATTCAAATAGAGTTGAATTTTTCGTAGAGAGTGAATTTCTTGAATGGATGTGAGAAACTGTTGATATCAATGACGTAATTTTCCAAGTTAAGTTAAAATTCCGAAATTTTGAATATGCTGAGCCATACCTTCGAAACAATTTAAACGTAGGGGATATGAAGAAAAAGTTTGAATCATTGGAAAGTTCCAAGAAATTGTATCATTAAGGATGTGTGCCAAACGAGTTAAATGCTGGCTAAATCTATTACTTTTTCATTTAGTAAATTTTCGAGCTTGCTAATTATTCTTCTTTTTAAATTGCAAAATCGTCGGTTTACATTTGAAAAGTTCGGTTGTCTTTTTAATTTGAAAGTTTTTCAAAAGTATTTCTTGTGTATAACTATTTGCACAATGTATGAACGAAATCCAAGAGCGAGTAGGTAGTTATGACCGATGTAAGTAAATTTTTTAAACGCTACACAATTGCTTTTTTGCTTAATAGATTTTAATGTGATAGCTGAACAATTGGCTAAATTCCACTCTAGTGTGGCACAGTCCTGGAATTAGCTGGTTAAATTTCCAATACAAACTGGAATTTAGGCAGCATTTAGCTCGTTTGGCACACATCCTAAGCAACGAATGTTATTTATCCCATTCCTTCACCCGAACAATATTTTTCTCCTCTGGATATCCCTTATAACCTCTTGCATTATTGAAAAATTGATCTAGATCTCGCCATGCATACTAATAGTGACAAGGAAGTTTTTCAGGAAGTGCTAGATTTGGTCTATTTTCGAACAATTTGCAAACATGAATAAACGTTTAAAATTCAAAATACCATTTCATATTATCCAATCTATTTTGCAGTACCAGGGGTACCAGAAAGGCTAAGTTAATAAAAATAGCAGAAACAAAAAGAATGTCAAAATAACCGGCCAAGTGCGAATCGGACTAGCGCACGAAGGGTTCGTACCATCGTACAAAATTTAATACTATGTACTTTTTATTTATTTTTTCAAATTAGAGTAGGCGTCATGTGAAAAAATAATGCTGTCATTTGACAAAATAATAATAATGCCTACTTATGATAAAACTAATGAATGAGAATAAAACGAGAAAAAAACGCCGAAAAAATCACGTTTCTTGTATGGGGGCCCCCTTTAATTTTAGTTTTATTATTTGGAGAAGGAAGAATTTTAGAACTTTTATTTTTAACGATTCTAAATCAAATTTATAAATACAAGAAGCAAAAAAAAAAATAACCGCCTCGTCCGGGGTTTTGAAACCGGGACCTCCCGGACGAGGCGGTTGTTTTTTCTTCTTGTATTTATAAATTTGATCTAGAATCGTTAAAAATAAAAGTTCTTAAAATTCTTCTTTCTCCATCTTTGACCGATTCTAACAAGTGTAGGTTCGATTCCCGTCCGCGGGCAAAATTAATAAAAATTTTATTATTTGTTGTTATAGCGGCAATAGAAATACACAATCTGTGAAAATTTCAACTGTCTACCTATTACCGTTCATGAGATACAACCTGGTGACGGACGGACAACGAAGTCTTAGTAATACAGTTCCCATTGTTACCCTTTGGGTACGGAACCCTAATAACAAATTACAAAAACATGGGCGATAACCCAAAATCTGTTTTGCAATTAATTTTTACTTGTCTGTTCGCAGATTTAAAACCGTACAAAATTAAATTCATGCTGTAGTAGAGAAGGTCGGTGAAATTCAGTTTATTTTGATAAGTCGCAAACCATCACATAACCTAACAATTGAGCAAATTTTCAATTGCACGAACGCGGATGTTTTAGGAACCAGCTACAAAAATATTTCTTACATAGAACGTTTTTGAAAATACAACGATAATTTCCTGATTTTAATATTTTATGTTCAATAATTCTATACCGAACCTTTTTAGGAGCGCCAATATTTTGTGAATTTTGGGTAAATTTGGTGGCGAAATGAATAGAAACTCTAGTTAATAATATAATTTTGATATATACCACTTTCGGAACTGTAGAGACCTCCAGCAAATGTCGCAGTCTTCCTCATTATCCACCCCAATGTATTCATTCTATACAAAATTACTCATACAGCTGACATAGATTATAGAAATTCATACGATTTTTATATTTGCAAAACTATTAAAATTCCAGCAATGTATGGTTAAACTGTTATGGGTGAATTATTGAAAGCCTTACTATTGACAGAAATCCAGGTCGAAAAGCTAGTCCGGTGAATAGAAGAGATTGAGCCACGGTTGACACTTAAATTTTTCAGTTCAGGTAAACTAATTATTTCCTGTAAGGTATCACTTTTAGAAATATGTTTTTCTCTTAACATTTGGCATTTTTAATGTTTTAGTTCTAGGTCAAAAAAGTCATTTCGTTACAAATTATGTAGAATTAACATAAACGAATAATAATTAAAATAAAAAAAAAAATAATTCTGAAGTTTTCTTTATCGTTCGCAAACTTAACTATCAACCTCCGTAAAAACTAGATACAAGAGTACTTCAAACCTTTCAGAGCATGGAATTGCGGACAAAGTGAACACATCTAAAGATAATGACCACACAATTAAAGCCAGAGTATGGCTTAATTCTTAAAAGTGCTTAAAAGCCCTTAAAGTTCCAGACAGGAATGAAAAGACAATATCTAAAATATGCTTGTGTTTTATCTCATTTTCCACAGCTTTCTTCCGGTCAAATTTTGATTGAATCATGCCTTATTGTTGATTGTGGTTTTTTTTACGAGCTGTGCGAGCTGCATATATGTAGGTATATGTTAATTTTGTGAGAATATTGCTTTAGTTAAAGTTACACAAAATATGAAGATGATACGAAAAATGAAACATTTATGTAGGTACATTCCAATACTGACAGCATACAGCATTGAAATGAAATTTTAATTTCTGTAAAAATATATAAACACACGAGTTCAAATCATTTCATGTTGTTCTACATGTTTATAAGACACTATAAACCTTCAGGGGGAATCACCTAACAGAGTACACCTACATGTATACTCGTAGGAAAGCAATTCGAGAATTTTAAGCAATCGGATCAAGTAAAAGCAATAAAAATGCCTAATGCACATCCAAGATGTAGCCTGGGAGGGATACTCTATTCGAATCGTTTCTCCTTTTAAATTTGATGTTTTTATTTCGAAAAATGTTTCACATGAGGATCCTTTTTCCAGCACTATCTTGGGTGGTTGCGAATCCAACCAAACCGTGTACACACATAAATATTTCTGTCTTAATGAATAAATAATGCGAAGTGAGTACAACACTTTTTTTCGCCTTCACTTGATAGCTTATCGGCTTCAGTGGTTGTTGATGATTCGTGGTTTTTCTATGCCCCGAAAAAGGGTTTCATCCTAGATACGTACTTCGGTATACCCTTTTGGAAGTAAATTTATTTATGTCCTTTCATTTTTGGATCAAATCTATCGTAGATACACCTTCATAGTGGAAAAAAAAACAAATAGTTACACATTCAGGAAAGTGATTGGTGACTTTTAGTACTGACTTTCATGTAACTGATTTGAGATTATATTGATTTTTATAATAAATTTGTAGATAGAATTATCTATGTGCATGAAGTGTATGTTATTAAAAATTAAGCTCATTTCTGGGTTGTATTTTTAAAAAATTGATTGAAAAAAATTTGAATAATAATTAGAATTTCGGTTCTACTTGTAGAAATTTACATTGGTCCTTCGAGCCAGATTGAAATACAGTTTCATAAATTGTTCATTTTGTAGTATTTTACTTTCGTCGGTTAAAAGAATTGAAGTTCAAGAAACTTCAGTATATCGATACGCCTTCAATTATAGGTAAATTAAAATGCAACTGAGGCACAATGAAAGGGTTGCAAACAACTTTAAAGTCGTTCATTGAAACCAAAAGATAAAAATCCTGAAGTTTTCGTAGAGCATTTATAGTTCTAAAATCTCTATGCTTCTAAATATATTGTTACGAGCAACAAAGTGACACAAGCGACATCTGTTGGAAATGGAAACAACTGTAGGTTAGTGACATCTAAGTAAACTTTTAGGGTTCGGAGAACGGAATATTCAGGAAGGTTCCAGTATAATTTCTAGAGTATAAATATGGCGCTACTCACATCCAGGAGGCGAGCCTTATTTCAGACAGTGAAGTGAATGAGGTAAACTATTTGGATTGTGATAATTAGATGTACATTACTAGCGATAACTAAAGAGCTGGTTTGATAATTGTTTGTGAATTGTGAGAGTAAACAGTAAAGTTAAAAAAAGAAAGAACTTTTGAATTATATCTGAAATATTGTGTTTTAAATAACGAACTAAAGCCACGCTCGTAACAATATTTTGGAACCAATTATTCTGTTAGATTTTGATTTTCGAAGGTAAGCTTCAAATTACACTATTTGCATCATTATTCATTGTTCTATTATTATAAGGTAAACTCTCTTTTTTAATCAAATTTTCTTCAATCAACTCTGGTGTAAGGAACCTCGACTTCAAGCAATCCTTAATGAAATGATGATCAGTCACTTGCTTTTTTTGATTAATCAACACATTACTAAAAAAGTCAAGCTTCCAGCTAAAATTTGGAATTGTACGAGGATGTCCATTGTGCTCAAAGTAATCCAGAATTGATAAGAGTGATATATGAACATATTCAAGGAAATTCTATTATAGTCATATCTTTCTAGATTCTGGATCACAAATCTTCTTGATTACAATATCATGTTTGAGGCTCATAGGATTAAAAGTAAAAAATGCCAGACTATTAATTATCGGATTGGCTTCTTCTGGTGTAGGTAGGTACTACTAAAGGAAAAATAATATTTTGCTTATCTTTAAGTTGGTTCAAAATTCCCAATCCTAATAAACAAGATAAAATTCTGATTCCATTTAAAAATACATTTATTGTGGGAATTGTAATTGGGCTCTTACCTGCTGAAATTCATATTATTATTTCAACTGATTACTGAAGTTCTGAACAAAGGCAAAATATAAAATACAAAAGCAGTCAAGAGGGTACCAGAATTTTATCAACGAGTCGGGGAGAGTTGTCTTATAAGTTAATATAAAGAATAGTTTTTTTTTGGCAACTATGACTTTAACGAAATAGCCGCAGTTTTCATAGATGACTCAATATACCTACTTACACTGATAATATAAAAATTTGAGCTTTATAAATCTCGAAGATCAAGAGGAAAGTGTTTTTTCGCACATTTTGGACTATACCTTTATAACCAAGTCACCAAAAATGATCAAACAATAATTTTTGGAATCTTTGAATATAGCCCTTTCAAACGATACCCCACACAATGTAAAAAAAATGGTTTCTCGAGTTGGCTCATAAAAAAAAAAAAACACATCTTTGACTGCTGAAATATGTGCGCGTTATGAAAAGCTAACATTCTGCTAAATTCCAAAATACTGCGTCACGTCTTTTTCTAGAAAAACCTCTGTGATAGACGAAGGAGTGATCTTATAAGGGTTGCGATTTTTTCCTTTTGAGGTACGGACTTGCGTAACCTGGGAACTTTTCTATTTGGGCTTTTATATAGTTAGCTATCACACCAAGTGGTGGAAAACTAACGGAAATTACATGAAATTCTTGGCATATCGAAGAAGTACCTATACCAAGAGGAAAATATGTGGTTTGAAGAGGAGAAGATGTGTGAAGTAGATTTTATTAAAAATTTTTAACCCATCAATGATAGATTTGTTGTTATTTATACCATTCAAATGCTACATAAATACTCTTGGTAGATTGAGCTATGCACCGAATTAAACCTATGAAAAGATGATTTCAAAGAGATCCTAATTTTATGGCTGAATACATTTATTTTAGGAAAAGTTATAAAAGATTAGGAACACATGAAGATAATTCAAAAGGTAGAAGCAAAGTTTGTCATTTTTCCTCGCCTAAAATTACAGTTATTTTTTGTGTATTATGGAAGACATTCACAAGAGTTTCCTTGAAAAATGACAAATTATTGACTGGTCAAACAATTTAAAAGGAGTTGATAACTATTCTGATGACATTTTGGAAATATGAGTTAGAATTTTTCAGCAAACGTATTTCCAGATATTAGTTCCTCTCGGTGATGGTGGATTTTTAAAGAATCATATTGCAGGAAAATTTTATCAATTTTATCAATACAATACTATAGACTAAAAAGTGTCAAGGGCCTCTGCAATAAGAGTCCAACTATTTGTAATAAGTCATAAACTCAGATGCATTTTCATTAAACGGACAAATCTTCTCAGATGCATAGATTTTCTTTACTTTTACCAAAGATATACGAATTAAAAAGTTTCAGCAAAATACTCGTAACCAAATCTACCTATAAAAAAATCGCTTTATAACGTCCGCCTGTAAATGGTAGATTCACACCATTTCATCAACATTTTTAGGGCTATTTTCAAGATAAAATTTACAAATACATGTAAGTACAAGATTTTCTCGTTAAATTGTATTTGATTTGATTATCTCTTGTATCGAATTAGAAAACAACAGATCTGTGGAACTAAGGAAGGAAGAACTCGATATGTACAAAATTTCCTTTTGACTAATTGCAGAGTAATGAACATAACGGATTTAATTTTTAACATATTGCGTTTTTCCATCATAATCTTCGCCACAGTTTGTATATGTAGGAATTAAAACAAAAAATCAGATTTATATGACATATCGGGCTTTACTACCACAGAGATTTATTTCATCAAAATAATGAGTTTTCAAAAAGACGAGACTCATAGATAAATCGCCGTTATGAAATTTAAATTTAGACATTTTTTATTTTTTTTTATTTTATAGATGCCATCTTTTATTCCCTTTTACCCCTAAATAAGTATTTCCAAGATCGAGATGTAACGAAATGGTTTCTTTGCAATCACTTTATTTCATAAAAATTACCCCTACGCCCTACGCTTAGTACCTCTAAGTGAGTTTTCCAAAAGTGAACACCTAGCTAAATCCCTTTCTCGTACTCGAAAATGTTAGATTTACTTAAATTCATTAAAATAACACTCTATACCCAGAAGTATCCTTAAATTAAATAAGTTAAATAAGTTTCCACAAAGTCAGACATAATATGCAGCTAAATAGCTTCCCCGCACTCGAAAACGCTAGATTCACCATATTTTATTAAAATTTCCATAAAAAATAGACCCAGAAAAATAGATCCTATAAAATTGTCTGAAAATCGTGACCTATCTTAATCGAGTTCATATATCCGAAGGCGGTAGAGAATCATTACTTTTCATCAAAATTATTTATTATTCTCTCTATTACCCCTTAAAAATTTTCCAAAAGTTGAGACATCCATGTAAATCAAATTCTCGCACCCGTAAACAGTAGATTTTACCCCACTTCATCAAAATTATCCCTATATTCATTATTAGTCTAAAATGAGTTTTCTTAAAGTCGAATCTAGACAAATCAATATCTCTCAGAAAAATATGGCAAATTCATATCTTTCATCATAGTTATGCACTAATGAGTTTTTCCAAAATCAAGACCTATCGATTTCGTGAACCCGAAGATGGCAGATTTAACCGTTTTAAATGTAAATTGACCATTATATCCCAATATTGTCCCCAAAATGAGTATTCCCAAAATCGAGATCTAGATAAATCATTTTCCAGTACTCGAATACGGTAGATTCAACACATTTCTTTACCCGCTATACTATCTGCGAATTGAGTTTTTCAAAGTCCCAAGCAGACCCAACAAAATTGTTTTCTCGCAGTGGTAGGTGCATGCATTTTATCAAAATCCTGGGTGTGACCATATTCTTGTTAAAATTATTAAAAAATATAAAAGAATTAAACGTTTAATAGTTTGATAACAAAGGAAATCTAGCCTTAGTGATAGATTTACATGCGAATAGTTAAACGAGTTATCGAGATAATTGAAATATGAAAAATATGGAAAAAATCTGAAAAAAAAAAATAAGAAAAATAATTAATTCTTCCAGCAATCTTTAAAAACATTTTGACCACCAAAGCAAGAATCATCAAGATGCAAGCTGCATTTTCTTTCGTATAAAATATTAAAAGAAAAAAAAAGCAGGGAATTTTCAGACTCTCCTCAAGGGTTAATATGGATCAAAGCATGTTAGGACGAAGCGCTCTTCCAAGACAATTTTTGCTAATTTCCGGAAACATCAGTTCAAGCATTTTAGATCTTGACAGGCGCTTGGTAGGAGTATGATGCTTATGAGACTTAGGGAAGAATTCTCAAAGTGGATACATCACTTGTATAATTTCAACCATGCCATCATTACCACCACCACCACCATCATCACCACCACTACCATGCCACTCAAAGCATCTCATATACCTTAAAAAAAATATGACAAGAACATAATTAATATACGCTTCAACGAAGAGAGTTTTATCTTTTAAACGACTTAAGTAGCCGAGATTGACTTAACAGAATTTTTTAAAGGTGCAAGAGGAAGCTGGAATTTTCACGTTTTTCACGTAGTATAGTATATAGGAAAACAAAAACCCCCCCAACACAATAGCTGTTCAGATAGTTAAGGGAGCAAAAAGGGTGGCCGCATGTCCTTTAGAGTAAAGTTTATTTCTGAATAATGAACTACTCGTCCTGATTTGATTTAATGCAGTTTGCTACTGGCCTGGCTGTTGTGCCTTATGCTGGCGACGACGGAAAGCATCACACATGCACTCAATGGAGCCCCCAAGGCGGATATACGTACCAAAGGAGCATTTACCCACCCGTAATAAGCTACATCAGAAGAGAAGAGAGACCTACTCCTGCCCGGCATAAGAACAAAGTTTCGGGGGGACATGTTATCAGACTGAAAGGGGGTTGAAAATGTTGAAAATATTTTGAGTAAATAAATTATAAAACAATTTCCGATAAGAGCTTAACTTTCCGCCTCCATGTACAGGAACCAAGTCATTTGGGGAAAATTCTGAGACGCGACTCTAGAAGCAATTTTACTTCTATTGCAGCAGCAGCAGCAAAGGTTTTTGCGTTAACTTTATCTTAAACTGCTCAGGTATTATGATTCAATTTACATCACCCGGATATTCTCTACTAGCCCACATTTTCAAATTCATTCGGGTAGAGAGTCTTTTTACCGCCAGTTCGCCGAAGTACCTATAGTAGTGACACTTTTGGCAAAGAAGTTTTTTAAGTTGTGGAGTTAAGGAAAGATTTTATATGGAAAACTTGTTAAATTGTTTCAATTAGATTTTATTACATTTAAAGTTTTTTAATATTATTTTTAGTTATAAGAAGGTAGGAAATTAAAGAAAAAATTGCTTTCTTCTTTTTCTGCTGCCATCTATGAAAAGTCAACCAAATTGGACGAAACTCACGAATTAATTTAAATTATAGAACAAACCTCCGGCTACAAATTATGTCCGAATGTAAATAAGCTAACCCGAATTTCATCTAGAACAACAAGTTGCATTTAGGTAACTGAATATTGCGCGTGTTCCTTAAATAGAATTAGTACGTGATACGAATAATTTGAAGACATCTAGAGACTTCATATTAACAGTATCCAAAAATGTGCGGGTAAAGAGTGGATAAGTGAGACTTGGAGGAAAAAGTCTTATCATACATGCATACATATATATGACAATGTAAGGCGTATTCTTGTGTAGGTATGTAATGGAAAATTTTTGTGAATGACAAACTTTTATTTGTGTCTTGCATTAATTATAGAATTTGCCCCACTCCATTCAACAAATTCTAGTAATCTGGAACAATAAATTTCTTCTCCACTGCTTGTGAAATATTTTTCAAACTTTTTGTTCAGAAGAAGTTTCTTATTTCTCAGTCGGTTGTCGATTTTATAGTATATTGATGGATTGATGGTGTAATGAATAGCGTATTGGCTCATAATGCTATGAATCTTGTATCGAGCCCCACATGCAATCATTATTTGACTGAAAACACGATAATTCATAAATTTTCCCACTCGAACATCATGCGTAAACAAAATATTCATTTTATAGCAAATATTATCATTTCTCATAGCAACGTGATACATCTGCTAATGAAATTAGAAGCACGAAAAAACAAAATGTAAAAATAAACGTGAAAAGGTCGTGAGAATCGTTATCTTTGGTGGACTAAGAATATGTGAATTTTTGTTAAGAAATAAATAATTGTTAATTACAATCAGTGAATCAAGTCTTAATTCTATTCTCTTGTTGAGGCTGTCAAGAGCATTGAATTGTGACCAACAAGTCTTCATTGAATAGGTCTTCTACTCAAGGTAATTCTAATTGTTACGAGAATTCACTGTTGCATATAGGTTTTTTCATTTAGGCAAGAAACAACTGCCGAAACTTGCCGGTTAGGTATTGAGTTTAAACAGTAGATAAAATATTTTATCGTGATAGAAAAAACAAAAATAATAATAAATTTAGGATAAATTTCAATCAAGTAGATCACGTTGAAGCATTTAGGAATTCGAGACGAACTTGTAAAACTATAGATCGATGACCAGTTAAATCGACGTAGTAGAATGTGATTTTTCACAATAGAAGATTCAGAATGTTTTTTCGGAATAAAGTCACAAGCACGATGGAATTTCAGGGTATACCTAGGGAACCTAATTTAGAGGTACATATATCAGGAGAAATAGCTGCCTGGAAAAGATTCTCCTGAACGAGCCTTATGAAGGATGGATTAAACGGAAGCTACTCATTAAGCGGCGGAAACACTTATGACGTATGCAGTATGTAACACGCAGTATGCAGTACTTACTTTAGGTTGGGATGTTGTTCAAATTGATGCAGTATTGAATGCAACACCAGCATTAAAAATGTCTTTGTCGGAGGAAGAAGTTAAAGAATTTTGGTGGGGTTGAGACGCCGGCCGTAAGCACTTGTGGACAAGGAGGTGTTGAATTTTGGCATTTATAGAGAAAATTTGTAGCACAGTTCAGCAGATGTCCCTATAGAGTCTACGGATGATGAAAAAATCAAATTCGGAATAAGCAAAATTAGTTTTCCACCATTTCCATAAATTTTATATTGAAAGCTTCAGCCATTTTAACAAAAAATGCGTAAAATGACGAAATAATATGTTTTTTTTTGTTTCTTTTTCTTTTTTAAACAGAAATCGGCAAAATATCGCGCGGTCCACCATCTTGGATTAAAGGTACCAAAAATTGTTTTTTTTTTCAAAATTATTTCTCAGCGGTTGATCCTAAGACAAAAATGTAAAAACATAAATTTGAAGAAGACTAAATTCCGTACATATTTTGTAAAAACACCTTTTTTTTAAGTCAGATCTGTAACGAGTTACAGTGGTGGAAACGTGAACATTCTTCCAAAAAAGGCATACATATAGTACCATTAATACAGGGTATTTTGTTCATGGTGGTCCATAGGACAGGAGGTGATAGTAGTCACCTAGTCAAACAAAAATTTGTATGGCAAGAGGGAGTGGCATCTCAACTGTTTCGGAGTTACAGGATGATTAAGAAAATTCGGTTTTCTGTCACAAAATACCCTGTATTTTTAAAAGTACAGAGTGTATGGCCATTTACAGAGCTCATTGTATCTAGAACTTCGTGATCTTTCTTCCAACGACTGCTCGACCAGCCCCGTACTCCTCTCCCCTCAGGAGCTATGGTGGGCTAAACTAAGAATTTCAGATTTACTTACCTTGTTTTTTAGTTTGACATTTGTTTTTGTTTACACAAAGGTGGTTAACATAATTTTTTTTATAAAAACTGTAAATTGTGGACTCTCCTCTTTAATTTGATCTTATACCTATGTGCACACTGTAGCCGTTAAACATTTATTAGCTCATAACCTATTCAGATCATACAGAATTTAGAAATATTTTTTAAAATGAAGTTTTTTCAGTCACTAAGGGAATAAATTATTTTTAGTTTAGGTCTTCATAACTCCTGAGGAAATAGGAGTCCGGGGTTGGTCGAGCAGTCGTTGGATACGTTATGAGGCTCTACATACAATGAGTTCTGTATGTGACCACACACCGTATACTTTTTAAGATACAAGGTATTTTTTGAAAGACTAGCATATATTCTTAATCACCCTGTAACTCCGAAACGGTTGAGATGCCGCCCGCCCCTTGCCATACAATATTTTGTTTGACTAGCTGACTACTGTCACCTCCTCTCCAATGGACCACCATGGACGAAACAGCCTGTATAAATGGTACTATGTATATGTATGCATTTTTTTGGAAGAATGTTCACGTTTCCACCGCTGTAATTCGTTACACATCAGACTTATAAAAAAGGTGTTTTACAAAAAAATGTAGGGAATTTAGTCTTCTTCAAATATATATTTTTACATTTTTATCATAGGATCAATCGTTGAGGAATAATTTTGAAAAAACCAATTTTTGGTACCTTTAATCCAAGATAGCGGACCACGCGGAGCCCCCCCCCCCCCCTCCCCCCGGATCTAAACTTGAATTTTTAATCGGGGCCCGAAACTGAATAATATATATAAAAATCACAACTACCCCACCTTTTGTAGCGCAAACTCCCCTACTGATTGGGATAATAGGCGAGCTACTATTTACCATATAACACTGTTCTTACTATGTGGCAGATTTGTAAAGAATCTGGGTATAGCGTTAAAGGTTAAGTTTTGTGATCATGTTTCCAATACGATTGGAAAAGTAATTGGCTCGCCTGAGAATGTTAGAAATATCTGTCAATATTTTGTCACAATATATCCTCATAAGATTTGCTAAAATTATTGTACTAAGCTATTCCATCATCAGGAGTATATCCATCCCTAAGCAATAATTTTTTCTTATAGCTGAAATTTAATAGTGGAAGGTTAAAATATTTCACAATCTTATTAATATTAGACAGATTGTTTATCTTCTGGAGCATGTTAAATATCTGATTTATATCACAATCTCCCTGGCTGCTCAACTTTCTGACTTAAATCAGTGAGCAAATTTATTTTGTACAGGTTATCCGCAAATGTTTACTTATCAGTTTTTAATGACCCGGTTCCATTGAGTCTCGGTTTTTCGACTGCAATTATCTTTTTTTATAATTATTTTTTATTTTATTTGATCTCATTAAATTGTTCTTGTTTTCATTCTTTTTTGATGATTTCTGAATTTTTCTACATTCTTTCATGGATTTTTCGATCGTTGGACAGTGAAATGAACTATAAAAAATTTCCCTAGTGATAAAAACATTAAAGACACAAACCAAGAAGTGGTCGAAGAGTGCAGCTGGTAAAAATTAGAAAAAAAATGTATCGTGCATTATAAAAAAAAGATCGGCGATCGCTGTTGGTCGATTTTCTATAAATAAGCAAACTTTTGTATACAGGAATGTATGTGCCTTTTCTTAAAACCCACGAAAAAGCAGTAATTTGGATATATACCATGGTAATTATTTAAAGTAATATGAAGAAAAAGGTGTGAATTTCATACAATTGGAGATAGCTCGGCCAATATGATAGAGCTGCGCCCAGTTGAAAGATTTTAGGCCTTGGTTGTCAAGAAAGCAAGAAAGAGTAGCAAAATTTAAAAAAACTTTTCAAGATCGTGGAAAAATGGCAGCAAAAATGTAAAAAAAAAATGTACCCTAAATATTATTAAGTCAAACGTCAGAGAATGTAGTAGAAAAAAAAATTAACTTAACAATATTATTTTTAAGAAGTTAACTATTAAACATTTATTAAAATTAAAACATTCCTTTTTTATTCAACCTCCACTAATGTTTTGAAAACCGTGCGAAATTTTTCGAGGCATTCCTTAAGTAGATAAAAGCTTTAAGTAAATTGGCACTAACTTAGCTTAACTTATTGGACCAAGATGGGTTAGAGATTCCGGGTAAGGTTCCTTATGAATTGACAAAATTGTAACAATTTTTACAATTTTTTAATAATTGTAGACAATATGTGTGCCAGAGTTTCTATACCTACTTAAGTTTAACGGTTGGGCTATCTCCTACAAGGTGTTGGTTTTGAAAATGTTATTTTCTGATTCTTTGACGTTTTGCTAAGTTTTGACATGTTTGATTGATTAAAACAAAAATTGTTGTCTTTGTTTATATGCAAGAAGTTAAAAAAACATATTCCATTAAAATATATAATTAACACCTAAAAATTTTCAAGCAATAAGTTTTCATGATTTTAAAGACGAAAGATGAGTCAAGACAAGGACATTATGCTACTATCGTCGTTCCAAAAAAGTCAAAGCTATACTCAGGCCCACAAGGAAACGCGAGTTGACGGAATAAAAAAAAAAAAAACAAAAAAATAAAGAGATTCAACCAAGGCAGGGTACAAGTACTTAGTGTGTGTTTGTCACTTGTCTTAATGTTGACGAAAATCAAATTTACTAATTTGAGCCTGAAAAGAAGCGACAATCAAAAGACAGTGAATCTTCCACTGCGACAGAAAATCAACCAAAGTGAAGAATATAGTTGACTCGATCTTCTGACGTAAGGATGATGTTTCCAAAATTCCACTGTTTGCCGAATGGTTTTCGAAATGTGCCTAAAAAAAGACATCTTCGGTAATTTACCAACACAAACCGCGCATCTATATAGTCTCTGACCAGTCTTCAAGAGTGGAATTGATGAATCAGCTGATCTTGGCATCTTGTGAATTCTTCCGTAAAGGATAAAATGTGCAGATTGATATTTGACAGCTCTGAATTGGTGGAGGAAGATCTTGCGTTTGACGTTACTGCGAAATGATGGTCTCAATGCTTTTAGGGAATTGGTTCAAGCGTATACAAGAGTGATAGGTGTAGAACATAAAGACGAATATTTGGAAAAACAATAAAAGAAAAAAATAAAATATTTCGGAAATATTTGTTTATCATTCGCGGAACTTAAGTAGCAATCTCTGTGCATTCTTTAAGGTGGAGTTAGATTGGAATTTTGCAAGAAAGGCTAGCTAGATTTGGAAAAAATATCCTGTCAAATTGAACGCGTTGACATTCAAAGTGTGTATCAAATTTATTTCAAACGTTTTGTTATAATTTTTCCATTTCCTCAATCAACATTTCATTTAATTCCATTTTTTCTTCCGGAAATAAAAAACAAAATACTAAATCGACAACAGAACAATCTTCCAAGTACGACATTTTACCTTTTTCTAAATTTGAGATTAAGCTGAACACGTTTGCGACAAAAAGTAGAAATTCACCCAATTTGTAAGATACACACAAATGACAATTTTAGTTAGAGCTGCCTAGAAAGTTTGATCCTTGTCGTATATTCTTCCATAATTCCGTATAGCTAAAAATAACTTTGAAATATCAAAAGAAATAGCATTCGCAGCTACCTTAGTCTCTAACATACTTTGCATTTTATAAAATCTAAATAAAATATATCAACTAAGAGTAAATTTTAGCGATGACACTTCCATTTCACCACCTTCCATGTATTAATATTTTTGTATCACCAATTGACCGGTCATCATACACGAATTACCCTGTGTAGTTAAATTTCACATACAAACACGAATACAACCGAGCGAAACAAATTGCCATGTTCTGCCGCCTTCCCATTATGAATTTCACAAAATTCAATTAAGCCACATTTTATCGGTCTCATAATCACAATGAGCTTACTCTGTCGGTACCCCACAAATTTTGTTTGCAAAGTTAACTAGAAAACGATTCTCTCAATTAAAAGACGCTGCCCAGTCTATGTATGTCATGCGGTCGTCTCTTATTCATTGCCAAGAAATTCTTGCAAAATTTTCCCCAAAGCTTCGAGTGAAGAAAAGCGAATAGCAAATAAAGCTGTAATGCACGTGATCCCTTTTATAATTAATCAGACACGTATGCCATTGCCTTGAGTTCCTTCTACCTGATTGGCATCCAGGAAGATTTTTATTTTCTCCTTTCTTTATCTAGAGAATATTTTCCGGCTGTATAAACACCGGAAAGAAGGTTTGCATGCATTTGACATTGACGTTACTGTTTTTTTTATTGTCATTTCAGATAAAAGGAACGAACGATGCTGAACTAAATACGAAGGATAATTTTGTTGAATGTCTAATTGAGAAATTACCTCATCTTACTTCATCTACTTGAAAAAGACAATCGTGTCACGTGGCTTGTCGTTTGACATATTTTGGTTTTCTCTTTTCTCTCCTTTAATCTATGTCCTTTTGTGAAAACAAAAGATATATTTTGGCAAAACACGAAAAGAAAACATTTAAAAATACGACGAAATCTTCATTTAAAAAGATCTTTTAGTTCTTATACTAGTGACACCTCGAAACTGCACTTCTTATAAAAAATTAATCGTATTCCCTGTGGGCTTTACAGCTATAAAGCCACATTTTTAACCAGGTCCTGAATAATTTAGGTTAGTCTTCCTCCAGAAGCTGAGACAATACTATTATATACTCGTACATATAACCCCATGAAGGAAACCCTAAATAAATTTGCCGCATTCTCAAGCTGAAGTGCTTCCTTGCAAAAAAAAAAGAAGAAAAAACAGAGAAATTGGGTGGTTTTGCATGTATCCCGAGGACAATATGCTATCAGCTGTATAAAATAAGGGTGGGCCTTGTAGTTTTTGAGTTTAGCAAAAATAACAAAACATGTGCAACTATATGAATCATGGAAAGATGGTGCACGATGAGCAAGCGGCATGGCATTAGCGAAAAGAGCAACAACAGCCTCCCATTTATAGTAGAGTAATGGATAAGCAACCTCTCCGCGCACCACCAGCTGTAGCCGTGGAGATGACCTACAACATGTAATTTTAATTGGCGACAATGTACCTTGTCGTGAAATTTAAAGGGAATTCTTCAGGTAAGTGCATTCATTAAAGTTGAATACAAGTTTGGCACTTTTGGAGACATTTCCTGCATAAAGTTCTGATTTTGTAGACTCCTTTCGCAATTTTAAACAGAAGCAATATATGTTTAAAGTTTAGCACCTATGGGATTGATGAAAGTAATGTATAATTAAGGTTAAAAGAGTAGTGAAGATTTGCACTTACGTATAATGTACCGAATATTTATAATATAGTCCTGTAGTACGTAATGGAACATTGGGTGTGATCGGTATTATCATAGATGGCACAAGAGCTAGATGTTGCATGCAGTACCAAAAAAGTATACAAAGTTTATATGGCTGGGTGGTCCACTTCAGAAGAGACCACAATATTTGAAATGATGAATACGAGTGATTCAAATTTTTTCGTATCTGAAGTGCTGAGGAAGGCGATCAAATGTATACACAACTGCTATTATAAAAACATTTGCTTTCGGTACACTCTAAAATATGTTATGGTCCATTCCAGAATACACTACCCATTTCACAATCTGTATACTCTGCTCTAGTATGCCATGCGACATCTTGTTCTTGTGCCATCTATGGTATTACTATATTTCACTCTACTATTCTCATATTTTGTTTATTCTATAAGTTGCGTCCAAACGTACATATGCACAAGGCCGTATTTATGGGGTTCAAGCCCTTCTCATCGTTGTAGCCTATATCTTTGTTAATCGGATTTGTCAACATTTAATATCTTTCTTCAGGTAAAGCAACTTTAGGAAAAACGTATGCAAAATAAAGAAAGTAAAAAAAGCAGTAGGTACAGTATGTATAGTATATATGTATACAGGGTGTCCCATACGTACGGCATTTCCTTTATACCCCGGATTCCTCATTCAATTTCGAGAAATAAATTGTATGGGAGGAGAGCCGGAAAATGCACGGTGTGGGCGGTAAGGGGGTTTACGATTTTTAGTACTGTTTCCACTTTACACCCTGTAAATTTCTTGATATATACCCTATCAAGGCAGGATTTATCTGAGAATCTTATTTTTTTCAAATTTTAACGATTTTCCCGCCAAAATGCATGATTTAGAGACCCCGGAATGTTACCTTTGATTTGACTTTGCACATGTACCTACCTAAATGCAACCGTTTTTGAGATATTCCCGTTTCTATGATTCATAATTTCATGAATTTTGCTAATTTGCGTGAAATTGCATAAAATTAGGCGCGATTTCTATTGTTACTAGCAAAATTAATGAAATTAAAACGGGAATATCTAAAAAGCGGTAGCATTTAGGTAGGTCCTCCATCTTGGATTAAACGTACAAAAAATTGTTTTTTTAAATATTTCCTCAACGTTTGATCCTACGACAAAAATGGCTGCTGCAAATTTCAAGAAGAATAAATTCCTTAAATCTTATGCATACACTTTTTTGGTAAGCGTGATGTGTAATGAGTTACAGCGGCGGAAACGTGGGCTTTCTTCCAAAAAAATTTATACGTATAGTACCCTTATACAGGGTGTTTCGTCCATGGTGATGATAGTAGTCACCTAGGAAAAAAAAATTGTATGGAAAGATTGGGGGGGGGGGCATCTCAGCCATTCGGGAGTTACAGGGTGATTAAGAAAATTTGTTAGTCTTTCACAAAATACTCTGTATCTTAAAAAGTGCAAGGTGTACGGTCACTTACAGAGCTAGTTGTACGCAGAACTTCAAGTTCTTTCCAACGGCTGCTAGACCAGCCTCGTCCTTCTCTCCTCACAGAAGCTATGGTCATCTAATCTAAAGATAATTTGTTTATTATGAGCTAATAATTCCTTAGTGGTTACAGTTAGCATATAGTGTGTGGTAGATCAAATTAAAGAGGAGAGTCCACAGTTTCCATTTTTTTATAAAACAAAGTTATGTTACCCACTTTTTGGAAAAAATAAACGTCAAACCAAAAAAAAGCTAGAAAATTTTAGTTTAGACCACCATAACTTCTTAGAAGAGAGAAGTATGGAGCAGCTGGTTGACCAGTCGTTGAAAATGTCATTAAGGACGTTTGCCAAACGGGCTAAATGCTGGCTAAATTCCAGTTTGCATTGGAAATTTAGCCAGCTAATTCCAGGGCTGTGCCAAACCAAAGTGGAATTTAGCCAATTGCTCAGCTGTCACTTTTATTTCAAAAGCAAAGCATTGTGTGGCATTTAAGATGGATTTGCAGGAAATAAACAAGGAAGTTATGGCCGTAATATTATTTTCTTGTATTTGTTCATTTTACCAATAAATACTTCTAAAAATCTTTCAAATAAACCGCACTTGTCAAATAATTAGACGAATGTGAAGCAGAAGAATTAGCAAGCTCGAAAATTTACTAAATGAAAAAGTAATAGATTTAGCCAGCATTTAGCCCGTTTGGCAAACGCCCTAAGTTCTGGATACAATGAGCTGTTGGCGGTGACCATATATCTGGTACATTTTTAGATTTTGTGAAAACTAGCATATTTTCTTAACCAACCTGTAACTTCCAAACGGTTGTTACTCTCCCGTACTACTCACCTACCAAAACAAAAAATTGTAAGGACGGGGGTTACAATTGTTTGTTTTGCTAAGTGAGTAGGATCACCTCCTGGAATACCATGGAGGGAATACCCTGTAAACAGCGGAAGCGTAAATTAACGGTCAAGGAGAAAAAAATAATCCTAATTCGTAATTCACAAATAATAATTATAAACTAAATAAGAAAACAAAATATATTTAATCAATAAATTCAAAAAAAAAAAAAAGGAAATAAAAATTTCAAAACAATAAAAGCATTGAACTGTGAGCAGTTTGCACCATTAGTGTAGTGGCGTCTTGCACTTCGCAAATTGAATCATTTTTGTTGTCTTTGGATAAACATTTCAGGAGCATTTTTTGTAAAAATTCAGCCTTTTTTCAGTTTTTACCAAAATGTTTTTGAATGAATTTATTAACATCTTTTTCTTTCCAAATTTATACTAACTCCAGAAGAAGCACTTTCGGGAGGCTTTGCATTAAATTTTTTTCTTTCAAGACTGGTAAAGCTTTCGCCATTTCTGATTTTAAGAAAGTTCTTCTCTGATCAAAGACCGCTTTGCTGATGTAAATTTAAAATACCATTTCGCTGGTGGTTTAAAATAGTGGAATACTTCCTTTTTCCTGTTACGAATAAAGCCGGTTCCACACAACTCGCAAATATTCAGTAGAAGTAGGTATTCGGTAGCTCTATGACTCAGTTCAAAAATACCGTTTCTAGCCGGAAAATTTATGAATACCGAATATTCATTATTGGCAATCGTCTATTATTTAGGTGAATCCCTGCTCTACACAAACACAACTTGTTCCCGCCTTATCTCGTTGAATGTTCAGTGATATTCGCGAGTCGTTTAGGACCGGCTTGACACAATCTCTCTCTATAACAATAGTTTCATGATTGCTTAAAATGTAAATGTATTTTTGTTTGGGGTTAACTATTTCTTCTTTACAAGGATGTTTTTTTTCTCAATTTGAGCGATCATTCGATCAGGAGGAATGAATATATGTAATAGGGAAAACAAGCTCCACAAATTTCACGTGAGAAGGTGCGTTAATTGAAAGTCAAAAAGAACACCTTTCCATCATAATGGAGTTCTTATTTTGGTCACAGCATCCATCCACTACGAGGTGAATTTTGTTTTTCTGAATTGCAAATCCCATGATGCACAGCAGAAGAATCTGATTTGAACGTTTAAGTCAGTTTCGGTAAAGGAACATTTTTTTTTGCAAAGCTATGATTGAATGGAAAAGGAAAGTTTTGTAAGTTCAATGGAATAAGATGCATCTGCACCTAACAAGTTTTGCAACTAACCCAAAAGTCCTTTACTATTGCAATAATAGCAATTTGCAAATTATGCTTATTTAGTTTCAAAGTATACAACATTCTTAGTTGCAATTATGGCACCTTAATCTTGAACTTTTTTGCAAAATAGAAAAGATTAAGTTTTACTTCTGAAGTACACATTCATGTTTACTAACTCCTACCGGTTGGGTACTTCAATTTGCTTTTAGATAGACTTTTGTTTGAATGTCCTTAATTGTTAGTAATACTTATTGTTCACGATATTATCATAAAACTTATAAAACTTGCATCTAAACATTATTAAAAATTACTAACTTTTTAAAGGATAGCTAATCGGTCAACTAGTTACCAATTCAGTTTTCATAATGGATTATCAAAAAATATCCTATAACAATTGCCGATACTAATGTGGGATAAATCTGTTTTTGGTGAAATGAAATCGATTTAGTATCGAAAATGATTTTTAGTAAAATTCAATTAAGTCTAAGAGCTCCAATCTAGGGGTAAAAATTATCCGCCATCGTTTTTGAAGGTAATGTCAAATAACAACCCGATTAATACTAGCTTCAAGATTAGTCAGGTATAGTCCTACTTACTAGCTTATTCCTGATTATATTAGCTAATATCTACTATAGTGCTAAAGCTGCCAGCAGTGTAATATAGCCCAGTTAGTTTTTATAATCGATATATGGAAAGTTATCGGCCGACATTTCCCATTCGCCCGTCTAATTCTATTGTAACAATTTTCAATTTTTTTTTGTTCCCCTTTAATTTTTCTTATTAAATTATTGCAAATAATAAAAAGAATAAAGAAATTTATAAATATTTCTACAGCCATAAATATCTAGTTGTATTTTTGAAGACTGTTTGTTTTTTAGTTCTCATTTGCTCCATTCGGCATTGACACAGTTTTGGGGAAATTAGCTTTAAAGGATTAGGAAATCTGAAATTGAAATTCACTCGGTAGAATTTTTTATAATCGAACCCACAATATATCAATATTATGCATCCTGAGTTATTTTAAGTACCTGTAAGGTCTCTAAATTTTTCGATGATTTCCAAAAAGATACAATTTTTGTATTTTGCTCTACTTCGTATAGATTTTGTGCAAACTTTAGTTGGGTCTAGGATAGGTGGAGCAAATATTGTTGCTAGTAGAGCACATAAACGAAAAAGAAATATAAAATTAATTTTCCTATTATCATTGTATTTAAATGGCTCCGTCTCTGCGTTGACTAAAAAATTTGATGTTTTTTTCTTTTTTATAAAATCAGAAGGGGTGTTGCAGGATGACGTCGTCCTGGCGAAAATGTGACTCCAGACAAAATATCATGGAATGCCACGATAAAAATACCATTAAATTTTCAAATACAATAATTTTAGATTAAGCCCATTATTAGCACATAAATCCTGTGTAAATCAACTTGGTTTTTCAGGATTTTTACTAATGCGGGGTATAAGACGACATCGTCTTATACCCTGAATTTTGACTGATTAAAAACCCCATTAAATTTTCGAGTACAAAACTATTTTAACAGTATTTCCACTATAGCGGGGTGAACGACGACGTCATCATCCTGCACCCCCGTTTCGATTTGTGTTAATACCCCATTAAATTGATGAGTCAAAATTTTTTAAATTTGGTGAAGAATTAACACATAATTAGCATATAAATCCTAAGTAAATCAAAACTATTTTGATAGCATTTAATTAGGGGCGGGATGCAGCATGACGTTGCACCGCCCATTTTGTTTTTTTTAATTATTCATTTTTTGAATACAAAATTTTTAGATTTGTTAAACAGTTAGCACATAATTAGCGCATAAATCCTTTGTGAATTAAAACTTTGTTGGTAGAGTTAATACTAGGCCGGGGTGCAGTTTGGTGTCGTCCTGCATTCTAGTAATTTTTTGAAAAGACGTCTAACTTGCAATAACCATTTTACCGTCAAATTATGAATTGATTTATTTCATTGATATCACTGCTTCACAAACTAATGTTTTATAGGACCGAACACATGAAAATCAGAAGGCGGTAGGTCTCGATTCTAAGAAGGGAGTTTCCATACCTCCCACTTGAATTTTTCCAGAAGGGCTTTAATGACACGTGTCGAATGTGGTGTGGCAATGTTAAGTAGAAGCATAATTGCTTTTATCACTTTAACGATCTTTAATCGTCTTTTTCAACATTTTAATGATATCAGAATATACTGCAGCATTATTAATCGTACATAGCACCTCCTTTATTGTTGAAAAAATGGGCCAACATCACCTTTTCGTCAGAGAGAACTTTTCGGAATTTTTTTGTAGAAGAGGAGGAATGTCGATGTTTTCACTCTAGTGTAAATCAATTCGTTTCTGGTAAGCGATAAGTGATGGATCTAACTCTCTTCTTTGAACATTATATTGTACAAAAATTCATTTCCTTCGCTGTGATAATTATCCAAAAATGCAAGATCGACTCGAAAATGTTTCTCCTTATACTGTTCTAAGAAAAATTGAGGGAAATATTGAGTACAAACTTTTCAAAACTAAAGAGACTTCAGAACATTTCCATTCAGAATACGCAATTCATGCGTAATCTCGTCCACTATGATTTTGGTGCTTATACGAATCGATTCGTTAACGAACGCGTTCAATCTCATCTTTCGCTCTGAAAGTTGAAAACCTTTCCTATTACGGGTGGGTAATTGTTTTCGATATAATGTGCGCCTCTTTTCGAACAAAGTACTTCATGACATGTCGAATATGTGAATATAAAAAAAATGAATTAGAAATGCAGGTGTTTTTATAGTTTTGATCTATGTCTCTGGCTTTGGATACTATACCGTTGTCAACAGACTCTGTTGCACATGTACTGTAAATTTATTGGCGACATAGGTATAATTTTCATCATCATTTGCCGATGTTGGCAAGAAAATATTTAGACAAAAATTCTTTCATTGATGTTCGTGAGTCAAATGGGAACGGCGTTAGGGAATACCCTATAATACAAAGTCCAGTAATGCAATGAAGAAATAGGAATAAAGAGAGCGATGAAGGTGCTAATGAGTATTCGAGGATTGTATTTTTGTACTCGATACCCGGTACCACATTCGCCTGTCTCGGCTTAAATCCATTTTCAGTTCGGTATTTTTACTTAATAAAATAAGTTTACCAACAAATAGAAGTTGCCCCCCCCCCCCCTCCCAACTTTTGTAAAATTATCAATTACACAACTCCAAATAGCTTAAATTTGGAGGCTGTTAAGTTTGAGATATCTCACACACACAACCAAAGTATTTAGGGGAAGGTGGGTAGAAATGGATCGTGTGGTAAGATGAACCAAGCCCGAATAACTTATATGCGAATAGGCAGAGATATGTAATAAAGACAAAATGGAAACAGTCTTACAACTGCTTCATTTATTTCAATCGTCCACAAACTGTGCTCAAGCGCAGGCGTGTTAGTTGATTGAGTTTAGTTTACCACGTGGAAACTATTTTTTAGTGCTCCACATATCTTTGTGTTTAACTGACTGGTAACTAAAAAATTATTTATAATGCCAACATAATGTTAATAACATGAATCCCTAATTTAAATAAAAGTAACAAATTTAGTAAATTTAAAAGTTTTGTTAGAAAAAAATTATTTGAATAAATAAAGTGCTACTGGGTAGAAATGCACCATTACTTGTAGGCGATAGCAGAAGTTGACTGTTCCTGATATGGCGTTGGTACCGATACGAGACATCAAACGTGTGTTATCACCACCGCTTCCATTAGGAACAACAAGGCGGCAAAAAGGCCGCTATCAACTGCCCGTGTCCTTCTCACATTTTAAACATGCGTTAACGCCATTTAATTGAAACGTTCCTATTTTCCATTTTTATTTCGTTAACTGAATTGTTATGTTTTGTTATTTATTTTATAATAAAAAAGTCTAACTTTAACTTATTTGCTATTTTTCTATTAAAATTTGTACTTGGCTCATATATCCCCCTTCTTGGTTCATTTCACCACACATGTGGGGAGAAATGAACTAAAGCACTTTTTTTGCATTTCTGTCAATAACTTAGAATACGCTCATTAAGACTAAGAAATGTTTATGTCAATACAAATTTAAAAGAATAGGCTTCAATTTCATGCATTTCATCCTATCGGCGGAGGTATATTACAGCTGAAATGTCTTCTCGAAAAAAAGTGGTTCATATCTACCCACCTTCCCCTATATAAAATAGGCATCTAAACAAGCTGCAGTACACCAAAATAGTGTTAAACTGATCATAGCGAAAATCTCATAAAATTAAACGATGTTGAACCCTTTTAAAGAAACCCATTCACTTAAGGTGTTTTAAGTTTTTTTTTTACATCCTCAAGCAAAAACTATCTATGTTAACTTCAAATTCTTTTTATGCAGAATAACCTTTTGTTAAGAAACCGAAAAATAATCTTACTTTGCCAAAAGTAAAGCATTATAACGTCTTTCCCTAAGAAAATCGAAAGTTGGCAGAAACACTATACGAACACCAAGAACACCCGCAGTGTATACACGTCAATATAACACACATATACAGATATAGTAGCAACTGAGACTTCTTTATGTTTTTGAAACCAAATTAAGCCATTCAGCTCGTTATAACCACGAGACTGATAGTGTAATCTCAGTATCTTCCCATATGTATACTGCTTACCTACTTATGAACCCGAGAAGATGTAACTCTCACCGTTTGCTTGTTGTTTTACTTCAGCCGTATGTACATATATATGGCTGCATATATAAACAAAAATATGTTTGTGTAGCAGAGCAGGATGAATTCGATGCGAACCAGCTAATTAATAACTTTTGCTTGGCATCCTCCTGTTCAAGAAGTTAAAAACGAGATTGTCTCACATAAGCGCAGCACCCTTTTCCCATTCTTGCCACCTTAAGATTCGCGACCGGAAAGCTGAATAAATTGTGTGGAAGTACAATAGTAGAGCAATAGGTATAAGTTCGGGGGTAAGTGAAAGGAAACACTTAACGTAGCCAAGAATCATGCAAGATGTAAACAAATGCGTTAATTTGTTTGAATTTAATTACGTTAAATCCTTACGGGAGTAATAAATCACCTGCTTGTAGCTTTAATCCCAAGTGTAAACATATATAGAGTGAGTCCTTTAGTACTCCTCGAATGGAGCTTTTATTGGGCTCGAACATCGAACAAAAACAGTAGATTCAGGAGGGTGCGCGGGGGTGAGGTTTATGAAAAAAAATATTTGTTTTATAATACACCATCCGGATGACAATAAGATGCCTTATCAGTGCTTGTAATTTATGAGTATAATGGCATAGTGATTGTTCGGAGAGCATAGTTTGTATTGAGCCTGCATTGCGGTCGGGTTGACCAGTCGATGTCCGATGATAGCATCGTTTAGGCCGTTCATCACCCATTAAATCTAACCATCATTTATAAGCTTTCACTATCTACTGAATTCGGTTTGTGTGTGGGAATCCCAAATAAATAACCTCTTCACTCCGATGAGTGTCTAATTACAATATCGACGTGGAAAATATGCAGTTTTACTGTGTTGTACTCACCTGGAATCAAATTTGGTTCCGTCTCTTAGCGTTCCGGTGTAGTGCATTGTCAAC
Organism: Dioctria linearis; assembly: GCA_963930735.1. Lineage (NCBI taxonomy): Eukaryota > Metazoa > Arthropoda > Insecta > Diptera > Asilidae > Dioctria > Dioctria linearis. Next base: position 325,368,778 of record OZ005740.1, on the reverse strand, counting down.
ATATCGCCACTTTTTGATTTGAGATCGCAAACTTCGGGCACACTGACAACGTCCATTTTAAGCTCACAGGTTACGGCAGCCACAAGGCACAATACTACCAGCATGGATTTGAACATCTGCAAATAAAAATAAAAGAAAATTAGAAATTAGCAGGTACCTAACGCATTGTCCGCGCGCCGCTTTAATCACCGTCATTGCAATAAAGGGCAAATAGACCGGTGAAAGTTGTATTTTATAGTATCGGCGGAAAATGTGACATCATAGCGGTTGCAATCAGGTTTGCATCTTCAAAAGATGTAGAAAGTTAATGATAATTGCACAATTTTTGAATAAGAAATTTTGCATAAATACATCTGTGATCGTGTCTAGCAGTTAATGACAATCAGACTGCCGGAAGTTATTGAGATTTTTGAGATAATAGTAGAAATCTATAATACTTCGTGGTTTTTTTTTTATTGCTGTGGATATTTGTAATCATGCCATTTTTTTTTAATTATTATTAAGTCAAGCTCAGGGGATACCCTATGATGCAAAGCACAGCATGGTAGGAAGGTGAAAGGAAAAGAAATTAGGGAACGTGTCGGGAGTGGTGGAGGTGCTGATGTATGTCACTCTTAAACCTTCGTAGATTATATGCAAGAGAAAAGACTAAAGATGGTACACCGTTTATATTCGCATAGTTCGGGATAAAAATACATCACGGAATTTTACTGTATGGCGGAAAAAGTGCATATGGTACACATTTATTACTACACTTTGGCATACACATGTTAGCGCATATAAAATCGTTCACCTCTCGAATGTCTCTCACATACGAGAAGTGTAACATAATAACAGCGTCTGTCTGTGGCATGCATTCGTTTAAGCTAGAAAGAGGTGAATTTTATAGTCCAAGCATAAACTCAAAATGGGGGTAAATATTTTAGTTTTTAACTTCCATACAATAGTAAAAATAGAGATAAAGGCTATAAATTAAAAGTACTATATCTTGAGCTTATTAAGTTTGGGCTATAAATTAGAATATCCTAAGTTGAAGATTTAAATAGTACTGGGTACTACTAAATTCTACCATCTTACAATCATTACTTCTGTAAGTGGGGCAGTAAAATACGCCCATGATGATTAATTATTAATTAATTAATGATCTGTTGATGAAAAGGTTAATAAAAGAGTTGTTTGGCTAGTGCTATACCAAGCTATTCATGGCAAAGTCAAACATACATAGGTCCAGGGGGGGGGGGCAAGCCATAGGTGTCCCAAATCCAAAAGAGGTTGGAAAAATAGGACTCCAAGGTAGCGTCCTGGGCCCATCTGAGTATACTTATAAGAATTGCTTCTTTTGAAAATCTTGAAATTCAAGTTTTATTTGCTAAAATCTCGACATGGACCATAAAGCCATTGTTTCCTTTATCTTCAATAAATTAATCATAATTTCATAAACAATGAAACCCATTTATTTATTTAGTTACAGTCCGCGCAATTCGTTCGGCTTTTACAAAATTTTAAAAAGAATCCTAAAGCCATACAAAAATTTATAATTGGCGGCGTGTAGTGTATGTACTGTCTGAAATTGACAGAAAATTTACAAAATAACCTTTCTACCAGAATACCGTAAATTTTCCATTTTGATACAGTTTCAATGAAATTTATTTATTCTTAAATACGGAATAATACTAAAAAAAGGCAAAATCTAATTTGGTTGTATGAACGATGAGTGCTAGCTAGCTGCTCAGGCATCTATTCCCTAGTTGTGTGATTTGTATTACAGCTGAAAATTGGACCGGATTTGCTAATATCCGTATATCCGGATACTCGGATCTACTAAGTATCCGGATCTTGATCCAAACTATATGAATCTCGACCCGAACTATTCAATGTCGATTCGAACTATCCGAATCTGGATACAAAATTTCCCGAATCGGATCCGGATCCCGACTAAGCAAAAGAGGGTCAAAATTATATATCTCTAGAGCGGTTCGTCGGACAGAAAAAATAAGTATAACCAATTTTATAGGATTTCATATTCTGAAGAAGTTTTTAATACAATAAAAATGTCTAGGACTGATCGTTTTCAAAGTATATGTAAAAAACCTAAATTTTTATATGGCAACACCAAGACGGGATTGCCCAATTCCATTTTTGAAATTTTATTTCTTATTACTATAAACACATCATGCACCAAATTTCATCTCTCTATGTGGACGCGTTCTCCGATAGTGTCCAAATATATTGTGGAAAACCACATTTTTGTATGACAACCCTACGAAGGAGTTGCCCGATTTGTCTCATATTCGAACTTTGATTTGGTTTTTTTTTAAGTGCGTGACAAAATTTTAGTTTTCTAAGTGAACGCGTTCTCGAGTTATGGTGCGCACAGACAGACAGACGGACAGAGATGCAAAAATCAAAATAACTCTTAATATTATGCGAGGGTATCCAATCCATTTTGCTCTACGATCATTATTTCTATGCGTTACAAACGGAATGACAAACTTAGTACCTATATCCTATATTTCATCTAGGGTATAAAAATGCAAAATCTAATTAGGTTATATTAAGGACCAGTGATAGCTAGCTGCTGAGGCGTCGATTCCCTAGATGTGTGATTTGTACTAGATGTGAAAGCAGGTTCCGGATTTGCTAATATCCGTATATCGGGATATCCGGCTCTACAAAGTATCCGGTTCCGGATCCGAACTATCCGAATCTCGATCCGAACTATTCAATTTCTATCCGAACTATCCGATGCTGGATCTGAAATATCCCGATCTGGATCGGAACTATTAGGATCCTGACTAAGCAAAAGAGGGTCAAAATTTTATCCATATTGCAACGCTTCATTGGGAAAATATAAATTTCATCATATTTGCATGATATATGCAATCTGGAGGAAATTTTGAAACTTTTTTGCTTAGTCTGAGTTCGGATAATTCAGATCCAGATTCGGATCCGGATAATTTAGATTTGGATGATAGGAACTGCATTATCCGGATATCCGGATTTGGGGAATCGGATCTTAATTATTCCGGATAATCCGGATCACAAATTATCTGGATACTTTCAGCTGTAATTTGTATCTCACTAAATTTCACTTAGTTTTGAATTTTTGTATGCTAATCCCACTATTAAAAGAAGTAAATTGGCTTTCTGTCACATTATATCAAAGACCGTTATTTTTACAAAAATCTGTCCTGCAGAGAATATAGTTGTGTACAAAATACAATTTGAACATAAGAAACGCGATTTTCTCGAAATCACATTATTTCGAGATATGTCACTCTACGGGGCCAAATAATTTAATTTTTGAAATTAACTTTTCACTAGTTATTATAATCTGTTCTACTGTACGAAATATACTGTGCAATAACTATATCTAGCCTTTGCTAATTTCTAGGCCCGCCTCCACGCTGCCGAAACATGAGTGTTAATCATCTACTGTGTGGGTAGGAGGAGTCGCAATTTCATATTCATATTTTATATTTAAGGGTCTTATTTCATTTTATCGAGCTTTGTAATAATAAACATATTACATTTTATTTTTGAGGCAAAAAGTAGTATACAGAATTTCTCAAAGAAGCTATTACTAAAGGAAAGATACCTCTAATAGAAAACTGTTACGGATTGATCTATGTATGGTCGAATTAATAGGATAGATGTGCATTGAAAATTCATGCGAAGAATCAAGCTATGTAGTTTTGTAGAGCTCGCATTTGTCGAGAAAAAAAAATTATGGAAAGAAAATCGTAAGAAAATTAAAGTATATAGTTTCATTTATTTAGTCGCAAGCATACGATGGGTATTCAATTTGCTTTAGGCTGATGTCACATGAATCTGAATTCAGACTCTGAATTTTTGCAATTCTTCATTTTTCTCATGAAAATGCACAAAAATGATCTGCGCCATCTCACATGTGTCAGAAATTCCAATGCATTTTCATGAGAATAATTAAAAGTCGGAATTCAGACTCATATGGCATCAAACTATGGTCAAAAATGAAATGACCGTGAATAGCTTAGTAAATGCCAACAATGAAGATGGACAGATGCTGTTCGATAACACGGAGCTGATCTACTTAGAAGAATACATATTTTGTGTAGGTATAGATATTAAGAAACCTTAAAACTCCAGTGAAATTACTTATGATTAAAGAAGAGGGCGGGGGGGGGGGGGGTGATTTTGGGTATCGAAAATCCTCATGTGATTCAAATAACGCGGAAAAACTAGAAGTATCTATAACATAAATTCGACTAACTATCCTAGTAAAAATTTAATACTCGTTTAAAGGAAGACGTGCTTTCCCCTTGGCATCATGTCCATAAGAAAAAAAAGTGACATCTGTGAATTTTCTTTGTCTTTTGTATTTTATTGCATGTAAGAACTACAAAAAAAGACCCTAAAAGTTCAGTTTATATTTATTCTGTGTAATTCGGTTTCGATTGAAAGGAATTTTTGTGTTTTGCAATCTACGCTGTTCTTTCGGAAAAAAATCTATCTTTAATTTTTGACTTAAGATCCACATTAATTCCGCTGATAAATTTCATTTTTAAGATTCCACATGCAGTTCATATAATTATCCTATGTCATACGTAGTTATAGAAAATTCCCTGCAATTTTCGATTTACCATTTCCACGAAGATTCTACATGAATTCCACGTGGTTGATTTTATTTTTATATTGGGATTTATGGATTTTATGTCGGCGTGCGATTCTATCGGACTGGTTTCAGTGTGGATTGTGCTAGTAAGTATGTGAGAATCCGGGAGGTTCGTAACTCTTTGTACAGCTATCGTTGAGGTAATCGTAATAATATATAATATCTTTTTCAAAAAGCTTTAGAGCCCAGATGCTCCTAAAATGTAATTTTCATTCACTACAGGACGCTATCGGACAGTCAGGTGTTCCCTGCACTTGGTCTCTCAAGTGTGCTGATCAACAGTGTTACGAGTAAAATGGATTTAAAGGCCAGACAGCTTACCAGCAATATACAAAGGCTAATTTAACAACTTTGGTTCGGTTACTAAGTTGCTTTTTTTGCTGACTACCATAAAAACGACCTTAGCAATTATAGTAGAGCCCCAGATAACAGAGTGGAGAAGGTGGAGAGGCTATTTGGAAGACTTTTTCTCCCAAGAGGAGTGAAGATGAAAAAGAAAACAATCTATTTGTTTTTCTGCAGCTTTTCAAGAGCAAGATTTATGCTAATAAAACAGTGAAAACTGAACTACAAAATATTCGTCAAGAAATTGATACCATTAAGACGAAGACTTTCAGAAATGCCATTCAAAATGCACTAACTATACAGAATTGGAATTTGTACAGCGAACAGGGCGCTCATCGAGCCGGTATCTTTTTTTATGAATAATAAACAAAATAAAACTTTTTTGTTTTTATAGAGACTTATTTTTAGGACAGCCTGTATCGAACTGTAATTATTTTTCTAAAAAAAAAAAAAAAAAACTCGAAAATAAAATATCTGGGTTCGTTAGACTTCGGCCTATCATATAAGTATGGACAATTTCAGTCTTTTTAGGTCATTGAGGTCTTCTGGAGAATATGAAAAAAAATCACACTAGGGCGGATATAGTTTAGCGGCGCAGAAGACATATTGCAGTTGATCTTCAGCATTTTTTCCGAACAAAATGATTCACTGCGCAGTAAATCTATTTTACTGCACTTGTTATAAAAAATCGTAGAAATTTCTTAACGCTTCCAACCTCAGTTATGGTCTGGATAGTGGCTTGGCTGTAGTTCTACTTTGGGTCGAGGGTATTGAAGCCTACAGAGAAAACAGAAAGTGCTGAAGTGCTGATATATAAAATTCGTTAATTGAGTGTAGCTTTTCTTCGGGTGTTTGAAGCAGGACAGAGAATATCCGGTCAAAGGCGATGGAAGATTTGTTTCAATTGAATACAGCTGCCAATGTGTCTTTGATGAGTCTTCGAGATAAAGACGACATGTTAGAATATTATCGGCGATGCAAAACAAACATTTATTCGAGAATTTGAACAAAATATATATTGGTAATTTAGTTATTCTACAAAGTGTTAATCTACTGAAATTCTTAAAAAAGTATGCTGACTGAAACCCGTTGAGAAGTGGCGACACTAATCATGATATATCAAATTACTCATTATGAAATTATGACTATACATATATTTGTTTTTTAGAATACATTTTGGTTATGAAATTTATATGTAATTTTTATTTATTTTTTTGAACCGGATATTCAGCTACCACTAAAATTATCGTTTCATGAGCTTAACCTTGACCATTCTAAAAATTAAGAATCATTTTTCTTCTTTTCTTCCACATATATATATATATATATATATACATATATATATATATATATAAATATATATATTATAAGTTTCGGAATTTTAAGTGAGTGTTTTATTATTTTAATGGCTAATATTTGCAAAACACCACGTTTTATATACCGAATCGAAAAGGACCAAACCACCTTAAAAGCATTTTCTTCACCTTTTACAACTAAACCTAGTAAAAAAAAACTTCAAAAATTCTCTGTTTTTCTTTAATGGAGAAGCATTTTAAGCTATTTTTGGTTCATAAACCTACTTAAGAACAGTTGCAAAAAAAGTAAGAGGAGTTCCATTTTGGGTACATAGTGTGATAGGTAACTTTTGGTTTCATAATTTAATATGTATGAAAAACTGGTGTTGATAAAAATATTTTTGCAAAAAAAAAAAAGTTAAGGGGGTCCTCTAGTTTTTCGGTTCGAATTTTTTTTTTTTTCGTAAATCACATCTACAACATGTGTAGAAAATGTGTGCCAAAGGATTTTTCGATATACGGAGCGCGAATTAGGTCCGAGTAAAGTGGAGCCGAGTAGGGGTGAGGCGTATTTATCGTAACAGATAAAAACAACAAGTATTTACACATGGAAGATAACAACTGTTACTCACAACTTAAATACCTGTTGTAAGAAATAAGAAGAAGAGGAAGGTCTATTGTATGGTACAGGCATAGCAAATTAACGGTGAGATGAAATTTTTAGTATAAATCACATGCGCGAACTTTCAAACGCGTTTTTCTCGAAACACCATTTTTCGAAACGGTGACCACGATATATCAGAAACTACTGCACCGATCTTGTTCAAATTTATACAGCATCTTTAATATGTTTTAGGCCAGCGATTGAACTAGGATTATCATGATTGCTTTGATAGTTTTTTTTCTACGAGCGAAAAACTTAAGAAAAAATGAGTAAAAAATAGAATGTAATTTTCAAAAGTGTATAATAAAGTAAATTTTTGTAATTTAGAATTCACTCTAGTGCAATCGCTAGTCTTAAATATGAAGATTAAAATGCCGTTTGGTTTTTTGATTTCAGATAAGCAGAACAGTCGCAATCTTGGTCACCGTCAAGCACCACTTTTACTTGATGTCTTCCTGTCGGCTAGTATAACTTTTATTCTATTATATATTTTGACTTCAAGAAATTTGTAAATCTTACTTAAATATTAATAAAGATTATGCAAATACAATTAGATTGATTATTTCGATGGTTTGCCCGTAAAAAATTATTGAAAAAGCCGTAAAAAAACAGCTGAGAAACTAGAGGACCTCCTTAAATGAAAATAAACGAAAATAAAAACTACAAATCTTTTACTTCATAGTACTTCACTGTAAGAAAGTTGTCCGTCTTTATTAAAATCAAGAGGTTCCATATGTAAAGAACTGCCAGTGTTAATCGATATATCCTATAGTTTTTAAAATTTAATATACAGAATAAACGATGAAATAAATGCCACAATCACCCTGTAACTCGGCAGGACTTCATTGTCTCCTCTTAACTCTAGCAGCAATATATAATTTGTTTTTGTCTCGATCAGAGAAATCTTTTGGCCAAATATAGTCATACAAACTGATCATATTTGTGAGAGTACGAGATTCCAGTTCCGCTTATTCTTCGAATAAGTTAAAGAAGATGACAAAGCTACAAAATTGCAACAACATATGACTGATAAAAGAGCAGTAGCTGAATTGATTGGACGATAAATTAGTTAAAATTATTTAGTGTAAAAATAAACTACATTTATATTGAAAATTTTCAAGGTAATTTTCGCACCCCTGCATGCGAGGTTCAACCGAGATGGATTAGGACTTATATGTACATTTGACATTAATCCCACACGTGAAAAAAACAAACAACTTATAAAAAATGCCATTTACAACAAAGCCGAGTTGACAGATTGAGACCTATCCATCAAATACGAACTTTAATGGTACATAACCACAAATATTTAGTATATTCGAAGGTTCGAGTCGCACCGGCAACATGCTTATTTCTTTGCAATTCCCACATATATATATATATATGAGTGAATAGATGTATTAATTATACTATTTCGCGCCAAATACCCTCTATATTGTGTAATTATATAGATTTCAAAATAAGTAAATTTTGACAACCCTATATACGTCCCTTGAACGTTTCGATAGTAGAAAAGGTTGTAGAAACATAATATTTTACATAGAAGAAAAAAACCTATGATAGCCATAAATGCAATCATAATAATATTGTTTTTCAGCGACAGTTCACCAATAAAATATTCGCTTGGTGGGGAGAAGATGACATACTAAAATCCAACAGTAAATGTTTCCAGCATCAAAATTAAATTGTTCCAATTACATACGAAATGCAGTAGAAAGTATTCACAACAGATGAAAGCTACAGCCTGCATGTTAATTAATTAAAACATTAATTCCCTTGTTTTGCCGTTGTATGCAATTAATATTGTTTATCAGAAACGAAACCTGCGTTCAGATTATAACTGACTTCTTTATTGAGATGCCACTGAAGGACGCATCAAAATTTCACTGCGTATAGGAGAAACTGTACATTAAATGCTGATATTGGAAAACCACTTTCGCTTCGATGACATGTTTTGCAAAAATTGAACGGTTTGCGTTTGCGTAAAGATAAATTGTATCATCAATACAAAAAAAAAACGCAATTAATTCGCCTGTAATGCCGGAAGAAATATGTATAGAAAAGTGAAGAAGTAGAAATTATTTTCTAGTCAACATAAATATGGCCAAAATGAATGTAACTCCTTCAAATCGTGAATAGATCTTTGCAAGTGGAAATTCCCATTGTCACATTTTATAATGACATTAAAATTTTTGCATGACAAATCCTTAGGTAAGTTATGCATAAAAATAAGTAGTCTGATGAATTTCTCTTAACGGAAAAAGAAAGTTCCGCAAGCTTAACACATATTTTGCATTTCAAACATTAATGACCTCTTCTTCGTGGGCGTCAATGGGTTAACATTCAATGGAAAAACCGAATGTGTGTATTATCACTCGGTGAATATGTCTGCATACATACATCCATACATACATACATAGATATTCCAAGAAGATCTTCAGAGTTTATTGACCACAAAGCACTTGACCGAGAAAGTGAACAAACGTGGACAAAACAAAAAGGTATAGGTAATTTTGCAGATAACTGTCATCATTTAATAGTATAAATATATCTTCCTTATAAAGAAAGTTTTTTCTTTTCTTTTATGAACACGTAGAAGTCACACCACACCACATATATCCAAGAGTCAACAAGAGAACCGATGAGTATTTCACTGACATTTTATCAGTGACGTCATTGATCGCGGTATCTTCGTTTAGTCTAGTGAACTTCGCCATAAATATTAACATACCTTGTAGCACTTATGGAACTAGTTACTATTTTTAATAGAGAAAATATTATGTACAACGACGCGAAAATATTGTCCAAAATTAGAATGCACTTGAAAATTATTACTGTGATCTCTTCACTTTGGAATAGGGAATTTCACCATATAATTTATGTATGTAAAATCAGATATCCTCCACGTATACTCAAACTCTCAAGTGCTATTCGTCCACGTCTCTTTCTTAGAATGCGCGATTCAAGTCAAGTCTGGTTATCGCCGTTTTGGTATAACGTGTCGGAAACTGTACATATATATATATGTAGTCACCAAACAGCTTTTCTCAACTAAAGTCGGCTAAAATTTTTAAAGTAAAACGTTACACACGCCGCGCGCCACGACTAAACTGCTCACTATCAGAAGCAAGAAAAAACTGACAACGGATCCCCAGTAGCACGGCAACAAAAATTAAACGCGATCCAAAAGCTTTATCGGGCTGCATACTGAAAACTCGACAATACGCATTATACCATGACACCAATTCTACAGAGATGCCATGTATATATGTTTATCTTACCTAAGTAAAGGAATAGCTTTGGAGACGTCGAAAGCTTTTTTTCATATCCCCAATCGGCAGCAGGCAAATTTCATGCAGCGAAATGTGTGGAAGTTAGGTTGGTTATCTGTATAGGCCCCCCCAATTGAAGTATATTTCTCCATGATAGAAATCTTATGGAGTGTGGTTTAACAGGAGTGGCAAGAAAAATTGACCAGTTTTCATATATATTGTTTTAGTACGAAAGTAAGTACAAGTTCTCAAGTTCTTAAGTTCTCTGTTTTGTCTGTTTGGCTTTAAACTGGGTATATGATAATAATAATAACTGCATGCGTATCTCGGGAAACATGACTTGTCCTGGTCTTCATAATAATAATAATTTTTTTTTATGTACATATATAATGATTCTTTAATAAAAAAACGTTATAAAGTGGCTCTGAAAAAAATAAATTGAAAAAAGGCTCTCACTAACTAAAAATAAAATGGCACGCAAAAGGCTCAAACAATTGTATAGAAACTCAAGAAACAATAAAAGCTAAGTAAGGCCCATTAAAAAAGATTAAGCTAACACTATAAAGAAAAGGTAGAGAGAAGTTTCACAAAAATTTTAAAAATAAAGATTTAAAGTCAAAGTAGAATGCTAAAATTTAAAATGTGCCTATATTTGTAGATAAGTGGCAGTTCCATGAAAAGTTTCCAAAATAGATAACAAAAATTTTGTAAAATGACCGAATGCGAAATTTAGAATTTTTTAAAGACAAATTATTTTGTCCAATGCCAACGATATCATGGCGTCCCGCGAGAGCAGCTTGTAGTATCATAGAGCTCTACAAACTGCCCTCTTAATTCTTCTAGCTGAGAATTCCTAACGCTTGTTCTTCCCACAGCACTTGCAATGGTTCCAAAGCGAGGAGGGAGAAGCCTCGTGGATTAGTGTTGCAAATGAAGTGATCTGTTATTACCAGCGAAAGACAAGAGCTCCGTCCTGCACCGACGAATGTGGCTGCCATGTGCAGTTGAATGTGTCTGCGTTTGTTGCCAGATATTCAAAACGTAAACGTCTCTTCAATCTGTCAACTAGGTGGCGCTTAAGTGCTTGTGCGTGGCGTTGTGCGTCAGTGTTCTGATTCCCTTCTTGGTCTCTCATGTAGTACAAATGAATTGTAGACTTGGCCAGTGTCAGCAAAAAGCTAATCAAACAGTTCACTCGACTACAAATCTTTGGTCCCCATAGAAACGATGTTCTAGTAATGCCGATGCCGAAATTCGGGTGGATCAACTGAAACAAATAAATCACGCACGAGTGCCAAAAGATTTTGCAAAGCTGAGCAAGTGAAGAAGTGTGCCTTCACCAGCACAAACTGTGCCGATCATCTGAACCCGCCGGCGAGATATGTGACAACTGATTAGGATGCATAAGACTGTGATGCAACAATTTGAATGCTACAAAAGTAGCTATGTAATTAGAAGGATAACTTAGTGTCAAGGTCATGGGTCCCAAGTTGGCGAAATCTCCCGCGCAGAAGCAGCCAGGCCATGTAGTTGTAGAAAATTAGTGTTTATTCGACAGTTTCCAAAGATATCAATAATATCTCCGAGAACCGCCAGTGAATGCGTGTCAGCTTCAAAACTTCGAGCATTACTGAACACTGAATATGTTAATTAAGGATTGGAATCGACGCAAATTGCGTGCATCGTAGTGCACTCCACTTAAGATGAAATGCTTGGCTGATTCTGCCCCAGGTCTGAATCGTTGAGATTAGATTCTGTAGCCAGTCACGAGAATAGGGTGATCGAACAGAGAGCAGGTGGTATAACTCCCCTATGCCGATCCCTGCCAATACATTGACCCACAGTTGAGAAATCAAGGTGTCTCTCGGGCAAACCATTCTTTGGAATACACTCACTTGGAGACACTTTGATTTCACAACCAAATTAGCAAGACCTAATCCACCTATCTTGACTGGCAAACAGAGCATGCTTTCAGCAACTCATCGTCCTTCGCACCAAAAAGCGATAATAATAATAATATATTAATGTGTGGCATATGTACCCAAGACTACAACAAGGACATCCAAGGCTACACTGACCGTAGTGGCTTACATTAATACAAACAATTCCAAAATAATTAATTTCCATAGAGAAAACAAATGATCAAACAGAGGGGTACATATAAATTGAGGGTTAAGCAGGGGGCTTTTATCAGTGAAATCTAATTGGTCATTAACTAAAAACAACCATCGTCCCTAGATTTTCTGATTTCTAGGATTTCATATTTGTCCAGCGTCCGATCAGAATTTAACCTATGTAAAATTTCTAGGTCATTTATAACTAAAACAACTGTGTCCTGTTTCTTTTAAATGTTTTGAGAGGCCCGAAGCAGGGTTAGCGGACTTAGATGCTCTAATATGTTCGCTGAATCGGGTATTAAACGTTACGTGGAATATGAAACAAGCGTTTTTTTTTCTTTAGTAAAATGGTGAATTAGTCAATAACACTAAAAAAAAAGAAACTAAAAAACCAAAACTGAAAACAAATCAAAAGTAGGTAAGCAACAATAATTTACAAGATTGCACTTACCGCGCTACAGAAAATCATCCAAGAGATATCAAATATATACGTCGTATACGTAATAATAGGAGGGAATTATTGTTAAATGTGAACTTTATTGAGAGTCTCAAATGTATTGACAATTTGGGTCCTCTGCACGCTAACGGGTTGACTATTCCAAAGACGCACATCCTGAACAGAGAAAGAACGTTCCATAACAAATTTACTGAATCGCGGAACAGAATTACAATATTATGAGTATACCTAGCGAAGAAGAGAGCTGGAAAAATTCTGTAAGATATCCTCCAAGTAAAACAAATGGATCAATTCCCACTGCATGTATTTTAGGATCGGTTCCAATACGAATTTCATGAATCGATTTGGGAATCAGAACTTTGCAGGCAAATAATTGAGCCCTTAATCGATTCCAAATAAATGTTCGGATCTTCCCCCGATAAGTCGAATAGGACATGAAACAAAACAGATTAATTCTGTTACAAGTTTGAAGTGGAAGTGGAATGGGGTAGATTTGTTGAGTTAAGTTAAAAATATAGGTTAATAGCAAAAAAGACATTAAAAGTCGTGGGATTTATTCAATTTTTAAATTATTTGAGTGAATGAGTGAGTGAGTATTGAACTAGAAAATTATGTAAGCGAGTAGCCAGAGCCATTCAACCTCAATCCATACCAAATCTGTATCGATACATTGAAATATTTAAAAATCGATTTCAAATATATTCCGAATCACTTATGAAATATATTTTTCAATGATTCAAGAATCAATTTTCTGTTGGGAACTGCTAAGACCAATCAAAGATCCAAAAAAGCGGACATTGTCCATATAAAATAATTCATTTTGACACGAAAAAGAATCGATCGTTCGATAGCTAAGAAGTTATTCCGTATCTCAAAAAAATTTATTCCTGTATTACTGGGCTGGTTGGTTGCTTTTTAATATTCTAAAGAAGTATCGTTCTCCGCTTAAGATAAGTACTCTACTTAGTGAACAACGAAGTAATGTGTTAGTAAACAGAGAAACATGGTCAAATTTTCGTAGGCTATAATCAAATCGTACGCAATAATTGAAAACCACTTCCATTCTACGCCCACACTCACTATCCAAGCAAGGAAAAATATTACTTCCAAATGTGAAATAGCCATAATCTTCCCAACCACGAATAAACATAGGCACACAGCACAGATAAATTATTTGAAAATTCATCTCCAACCTTAACCTGCTGGGAGTGACCTTGATAAACGCTGTTACCAAGGAGATAGCTGATGCACTAAATTTGTAATTGGTTACTAATTTATGAAGTAGAAAACTATGATAAATACAATTGAAGGTCTTAGAGAAGTCCCAGAGAACTAAAATGACAAAATCATTATCATTAAAGGTAGCCCAGATGTCCGTAGTAACCTTAAATACAGCAGTTTCACAACAGCGAAAAGCGTAAAATCCAGATTGCCAAGGAATCAAGGGTATGCGTATGTTCACATCCACCCAACTAAGGATCTGATTATACATGAGTTTTTCGAGCATCTTCGATAGAAAGGATAAGATGCTTATGGGGCGAAAGTCACTAGGTGATTTGGCATTAGCCCTCTTCAGGATTGGTAGAACAATAACGGGAAAAATGGATGACGTTAGGTAGGTATTCAAAATATGAATGATATATTTATCAATTACAGTAATTTTTTTAGGGAGTCTGCCCCAATAGCATCAGACTTTACTGGAAAAAGGACAAAAGTCATCTCATGACATTCAAGGTCTGCCTCAGCATACCCTCTCAGATAATAGCTTTTCTTCCTATGGGAGGTGTCAAAGTTGTTTCCAGAAGGCATACCAGTGGAAAAAAGTATGCATTTAAGTAGTCAGCAGGACGTAATGACCACATACATCAGCTTGCCGGAGATTACGCCAAAGAGTTTTGGGTTTCAGGTCAGTGATAAACTTACTACTGTAGTATTGACGTTTAGAATTTCTTATAGTTAACGTATCTTTGTTTCGGACAATTTTATATTTAATTTAGTATGTACCTCATTGTATTTCAGAAACCGATATCGATGGTACAAAAACTCTCTCTTAGCGATCAGTAAACGAATTTGAATAGTATGTCCTTTTGCAGCTTATCTCAATACAATGACCAATCTAACAGCAATGAGAGATTTGGTATTATCCAACAATACTTAGTGAAAATAATTAAAAAAAGAAATTTATTAATCTTCAACACTACTGAGTTGTATTGTTACCCACCACCCTCCTCTAGACATATTATTAACTTTAGATAAAATTCAGTACATTGGCCAGTGTAAAATGAGGACGAGAAATTTCAATTTAGTCAATTACGATAGGAGAAATGAATTTTTATCATCATATGATTTCTCGCAAGTCATTCCAGATAATGTTGACAATTCATTTGTAGATTTATACATAATGCTTAATCAATGTACTTAGATCTTCGTTCCGAAAGTAACTAATTCTTCTAACGAATTTTCGCCGCAATTACGTGTATCAATGAAATTGAAACGGAAGTATACAAAAATTTATATTCACACTATAGAAATCCAGAACCAGAATTTCTCCTATTTTCGCAGAATTATTAAGATGCGATTATGTTACAAACACAGAGACCACGCAGGGTTAAAAATAACCCAAAGAAATTCTGGAGTTTTAGTAAAGATCTGAAAGCCAGCCATTAATTCGTTTCCCAAAAGCACGAGATATAGGGAAAATATATCAAGTTCTCCTGAAACTACATATATGTAATATGTTCTCCGAATAATTTAGCTAGAATTATCAATCAGGTACCTGATACTTCGGTGTAAGATAACCGTACACGGAATAATTTGTTATAGTATTGTCTCTCAATGTAATGTTGAACAGGTTATTTATAACTTAGTTTGTAACGAAAGAGTCGGCCCAGATGGAGTTCCCAAATTATTTTACAAACAATTTTTGGTAGCTCTCTCTCAGTTCCTATACCTGACCTGTTCAATATGTCCATTATAAAAAAGATTTTTCATAGCATTTTAAAGAGATGCTTTACTGCACCAATTCATAAAACAGGTGATCTAAAATTAGAAACCAATTCCTTCCCATATCTATTCCCCTTGTAAGAAGCATAATGGTATATATCTCCATTTTATCCATTTTATTCCACATATCGAAATTAATTAGAGCTGCCAATATATTCAGTAGTACAAACTAAACGGAATCCAATCTGAATACCCTCAGCGAATAAATACTTTCTCGATGATTTCTCGAAGAAAACCGCAGACTTATTATAGATGAATTTCTATTTTATAAGATCACTAGCAGAATTGTGAACTACCCAAAATTATTTTCGAAGATTAAATTCATTTAATAACTATCGTTAAATAAAAAGTGATTAATTAAGTAATAAAAAATTAAGAAGAATAAAATAAAAAGTAAGTTCTAATTAATCAACATAGGAATAAATTAAAGAAATGTTAAATGATTGAAAAATAGCTATAATACAAACTAATGAAAATAAAAGAAGAAGAAAAAGAAAAAAAGGAAAAATTTTGTTTTAGCAGTCGCCAAACCAAATGTTGAAGGCGGAACTCGTGATGGTCTTGAGGGTATATGGAAATTTATTTCGGCAAGCAGCCGCGGACTATCCAGATAACCATATAAGATTCTGTGCAAAAATAATTCATCCATGTACATCCTATGCTTTTCAAGAGATGTAATAAAAACCAAACTTAGCCTTACAGGATAATCCACTGCACTTAAACCAAACAGTTTAAAAATAAGAAAATTTGTGAAATTCCTTAATGCTCTATATGTTTTATAAAAAGGGTTACACACAGGGGTCGCGTATTCTAATAAACTGCGTATTAGGGAATTGGTTATTGAACAATATGGGAGAAAATGTTTTAAAAGATTTAAAGCTTCTGAGAATAAGTCCAAGCAATTTAATTAATTTACTTACAATTTAATTAATATGGCAAGAAAATAAACGTTTATCATCAAAAACCACTCCCAAATCTTTAATTTCAGAAACTCTTTCTAATACGGTACTACATAACTTATATGGAAATTTGTTAGTGTCCCTTTAGCGACTTAAAGAAACTTGCTTACATTTATTTATATTTAATGGTAAATAATTTTCGACATACCGTTTCTCAACCTTTCTTATGTCTTCTTGCAACCGAGTACAGTCTTCAAAATTATTAATAACACGAAATATATTTAGCATGGTCTGCGTAGAGCAGGCAGCAGGAATCCAGATTTTTTGGAAGGTCATTTATATAAATAATAAAGATAAATGGGCCGAGGATAGTACCCTGGGGAACACCTGAAGTTTACTCAAAGGCCAGTTATTCGAACCCATTAACGACTACAACGCTGTGTCGTCGACCATCTAAATATGAGGAAAATCATTGAACGGTGTTTTTACTGAAGCCTATGGAAGCAATTTTAATGAGTACTTTTTTGTGTTGAATCTTATCAATGGCCTTAGATAAGTCTGTATAAATAGAGTCCACTTGCTTGCCCTCATCCAATGCAACCGCTACGATGTCTGTGAACGCAGCCAGGATTGAGGTTGTATAGATCGTCCCGAAAAGACGCGGTGTTGATTTTGGTTAATCAAAATTTTAGATTGAGGAAATAGTCGATTATATGTAATTTTTTCAAATATTAACGCCAAACTATTTGAATTGGAAATTAATTTAGGGTCTCCTGATTTGAATATTGGTGTAACGAAACAGCCTTTCAGAATCGTAGGATATGTCCTTTGATTAATAGATATATTAAACAATTCACTAATAGATTCCGCAATTGTCGAAGCACATTTTCTATAAAACATATTGGGTATACCATCAGGACCAGGGTTTTTATTAATATCAAATTGATTGACTATACTCTGAGGCATAACATGGATGTTTTTACTTCATGTACATACGCCGAAAGTTGTTTTTTAATCGGAGAGTAGGTACTAATTCTCTCGTATACCAGGAAGGATATTTTCTATTTTTACTCACAGATTCTAAGGCAAAAGTTACTACACAATGATTTAGAACGTCATAAAACTTTTTAAATAAAAATCAACATTCTGTGAAAAGATAATTGAAAAATCAAATAATGATATATATTCATTAATTGGCATTAATTGGCATCATAATCGGCGAACTGAAACTTCCGTTTTTTCTTCTTACGTTCAGCGGTATAGTGGGGGTTTTTCTATTGAAAAACATATATCCAATACTGATAGTGAAGATGACACTAAAATTTCATTGTTTGTTACATTTGACCAAACTAAATGGAGAATTCTTCCATTTCAATTTACTTGATTATTATATTGTTTCAAACCGCAAAAGCCCATATTATTACGAAGAGAGGTTGATATGCGATTAACATTTTCTGAAAACCACATTCATTCAATTATTTAAATTATCAAAAGACCAGTTTAAATTCGATAGGTTGAAGTCACCAACAATGATGATTTTGCAACTTGATGGTAAAGTTAAAGATTTTTCACTAATATTCGAAAAGCCACGGTCATATAATTCATACGGACTCTGTGGTGGAATGTATATGCATCAAATGTATAGAAAGGTATTATTTATTTTAATCATTATTGCAATATCCTCATGATCTGTTTTAATGGATTGCATACGACTGGAATTGTAATTGCGGTTTATAGCAACAAGACTACCACCTCCGTCGTTCTTTGATGTAGGCAAAGATAGATTACGGTCCCTTCTGTACACTACATAGCGCTCATCAAATAATTCACCACTATTAATATATTCCTGTAAAAAGATTTCTATAAAACAAATACCATCAAAATTATTGGCTAATATCTCCAGTTTGACATCTTCGATTTTAGTACCATTGTTTGAGATATAGGTGTAGGTTAGTTTTCAAAGGTGGACCTTTCCTTAATCTTATCGACAAATGTGTGATCTGTGTAGCACAAATTGTTGCCACTCACTTTAGGGAATTAGTTCTTACTGTGTACCCTAGATGAAATCATGAAAAATTAGATGGTTGACATGAAATCTCAAGAATCAAGCATCGAGCAATTTTAGGACACTTAAGGCCAAAACACAATGAGAGCGACACAAAAATGTTGGCGTTTTAGTTGTCGGCAATGTCAGATTTAAAACACAGTGAAGGTGTCGCGACAAGTGTATTTGACAGTTGTCTTTGTTGAATTTGTTGAAAAAAAAACGAACTAGCAATAACAACACGGATACAATTCAGAAAAATTTTTCATTAAAATTTTTAATAGTTACTTTATGGATACTATTATACTTACCTGTTAATTTCCGATGTTTCACTAAAATAACCACATCCCAGATAACACGAATTTCATTTCTATATATTGTTATGCTGGAAATAAACGGATAAATCTGTTTCGGTATTAGGCATAATTTAGAACTCTTAGCAGTCGAATTTTTCAAAAATACAGTTTTATAGTATAAGAAGGATCACTGTTTAAAATTTCAACTTCGGGTCTTGTTGTTCTTGAGTGATGAGTCAGTGAATCAGTGAGTGAGTGGTATTTGGTTTTTGTAGTTGTAACGACCTATATTGTAGGGGAAATCTTTATACAGACGATTATTTATATGTTCATGTAAAAATTTCGTTTATATAATTCACAATTAGAATTTGAAAATAACATATAAGTAGATGCATAATACTCAGGCAAAGGCACCTCTTTCCAGTACCCTGAATCCTCACCTATCCGGACGTTTAAATGCCGAACTGGCTTGCCCGGAAACAACTTAAACATCCAGAACGCAATCCGACGGTAGTACGTGTGCTAAAACGGAATCGAACCCGGGCCTCCTGGGTGAAAGCCAGGTATCCTAGCCACTAGACCATATGGGAAGATTTTGGTTAGTTTATACTTACCTCGCATTTAATGATTGTATTGAATGCCCCCGCACCTTGTATACAATTTGATTCAATGTGGGACGTGAAATTTGCATATTTTTGCATACTATCAGAAACTTTTTTCACTTCGTTGCCATCCTTGCTAGATAGAAGAGCTTATGGCAAGTTTTAAGAATTTATCGATAAAATTCATAAATTAAAATTTTACTGTTAGAATATAAAAATGTCAATATGCATGGAAGCGTTTTGATAACATGAAATTTGTATTTAACTACCTGTCGATCATACTTGTCTGAAGATAAGATTTCGCAATTATTTGTTATTTTCAATATTTTTATTCCGGAAGCTTGTTAAATCTTCGTTTTCTAGTGAATTTGTAAGAATTCTATTTTGTAATGCTTTCATTATCGATTCTGTTAATTGACTTAATTTTTTCAAGTTTCGATGTTTATCTTTGAGTGGGAAGTGAAGAGTGGACACAGCGCTATATCCATCAACATGTATCCGATTATTTCCAATTCTGCAACATTTCACTTCAAAAATTGACAACCAGATGAAGCATGAGTTTTTCAAACCAGAAATGTGAAAAACGACGGGAGTGAGGACTGTTATAGGACTTATTGTTGCACAAAACTTATGTTTATGTTTTTCTGTAGTGACGTATTGACGTATTGTAGTGACGTATTGACGTATTGTAGTGACGTATATTGGAATATTTTTGATTTTTCCTTTTACCGATTTCCATTGATATTTAAAAAACAACCAATTGAAAACGAGTTGAAAGGGACAACTTTTAAAGTGAGAGAATGTGATAGTAGCTCATATTCGTGTAATTTATCAGATTGAAATAATCTGGGAAAAATTACATCAGAAATACCATTGTTTCCTCTAACTTTGGACCACTTTTCAGGAATATTTGGTTATAATTCATTAAAACATTTAGACTGTGCCATTTACTTTCAGTATTGGGAACTTATGTATTTTCACTAAAGAAATAAAGTACAATTTTTATATTTAACAAGAGGTGTTATTACACAGCTGGGCTCTGAGTTGCCCAACTATAGACCATTAGTAATTTTTGAAAATTGGGAGACGAAACCAAGTAAATTTTATATATTGTATAAGTTGATATTATACTGTCTTCATATTTCAACTAATACATACACTGTACGTAAGATTTTAGTAAAAAAACCAGTTTTAAGTTTTTTTTTATTTAAAATTTAATACGAGTATATCATCATTTTTGTCCCAAATTTCAATTTCAGGGATTTTGAAAATATACCTTGATGATGATATTTTCTGAATTTTTTTTTACTGTTAGAATGACATCACTATTATAGAACATTTTATCATCGACATTCGACATATTTTGTAAAGCATTTTACATTATTACAATTTTTGTTCATTGTTCGGCAACAAATTCTCATTTGTTGAATATTTTAAAATATCTTGAAAAAGCGAATACGAATTTCTCGAAAAGCGATACTAATATGGATAAAATTTTTAACTAAAATGAAGATATCAAAAATGAATAACATGTATGTGATATTATACATTCGCTTATACTCCCACTTTATTTAGCTTGCTGTAATTATAATAATTGTCTATCTAAAATAGTAATTCAATTCACAGCTAGTTGCTGTGGAATCGAAATCATTTTTGGGCACCTGGTCCAAAGTTAGGGGAACCGACAGTAACGTACAAATGATGAAAATTACAATTTCGAAGATTTTGGCGTTATTTCGGATGGATTTAGTAGAAAGCTGTCATGGCTTTACGTGAGCACCTGCCATTATGGCTTAATCTCACGGCACTCTTAATGCACGGATTGAAGACAACCGACAATCAACGCCCTTGATAGACAGAATATAATTAATATTCTGTCTTAACAAGTACCAGTTTATGTCAGTGCATGCTTGACATTGGACTTACTGGTCGAAGCGAGACCTACCTAAAATCTCTTCCGATCTGTGGGTGACGGTACCCAGTTGATTTAGCGCAACTCCACGCCGAGAGCCAATCCTCTAAGCATACATTAATAAGCGATCATCCTTCAAATTTACGAACGCAGTATGCAATTTTGTCAAAAGAACAAACTACTCTGTTTAGAGAAGAATGTTCGCTTAAGTCATGCAGACTCAGATAATCTCACTCTGCGCGCGATATGGGCTACCAGAAACACTACGATGCTCCCGCAAGGGGGCGTTCCCATGTTGAGGCGAATATTACTCAAAGAGTTCTATTCGGGGCTCCTCAACCCCGTAGTACCAAGTTAGCAATATCGGCTACCTAATTGGTATGGCTTCGTATCACATCATCATACGATCATGAGTACTCCCAGTGAAGCTTACATGCAGATCCTTAAACGTTACTGGTACCTCCGTTCGGGCTTAATCATATTAGAACTTATAAAGTGACAGCAGTGGACCACGGAAAGGTTATGATCCGCCCTTTAGGCTAGGAGAGGCTTGAAACTAACGCCAGTAGTCTTATAGCATACCAAGGTACAAATACCAAGCTGCATACTAGGTCATATACGCCCTAGGCTTCACTAGGAACACGCACTATCGTCAGTAATCAGATGTGTGAATGTCCTCAGCACAACGAAGCACGGTGCACATATATGGCTTTTCACATCCAGTTATCCTCCCTTGGCAGCTCTGCGCTTAACTAACCCTTTGCACCACCAAAATTTAGTAGAGTAATAATTGAATATGTATATGTGATGCTAAATGACTTTCAGCAGTGACATGTCTCATGTAGATGTGTCTGTTTTTCAGTGTACCGCCGCCGATTTTTCGAGTGTAATTAAAACCCTCGAGAATACTTCATAAGCCATGAAACAGACTCCTCCCTACCACATGCGAAGCCCAACGGAGTACTTACATTGTAAAATATTTGCAGTGTTCTTATGTAAAACTGACAAAAGTTTTATTTGAATAGCTCCTCCAGCCTAAACTACTATTCATACAGAAAAATGGTGTTCTGATAATTTTAAGCTTGCTTTCTTATCTTCCGAACCGTAATAAAGTTTTCATACCTCTCCTAACAAAATTTTTTAAAAAAAATTATATTAACCAAATGACTACGATTTCTTAAACAAAAATTCTCAGCTGAGTAATCATTGTAATGTCACTGTGCCGTCATGGGATGCCGTGGGCTGATGATATAGAATGTAGCTGCCTACAGCTTCGGACTCCGGCTGCACATACACATACAAGCAATTATAACTCAGCTGAGAGGTATTGAGCGTAAAATGGTAAGGTTACTTTGTAATCAAAACTATCTTATAATTTTGTTAAGTAAGGTATATAAGAAGTGTAGCCTTTGGGAAGGTAAGGAACCAAGCTTTAACTTTTCCTGTATGGATAGTAGTTTAGGCTCTATAGCATATATAAAGTCAATGTTTGGCACTTTTCCATACGTATGTCAATATAGAACATTTTAGAAAACGGACTCAGAACGCACACATATAGATTTTGGTTTCATGGCTTGGGAAGTATTCTCGAGGGTTTTGGTGTAATACCAGGGTAATTTTGATGTACACATAGAACGATTTCAGTGTACGCACGCTGGAAGAAGAGTGTATGCTAGGTTAGGTAAGAAGGATGTAGCTAGAAGACTACCCTGCTTCCAGTGGGTCCATTATGCCCACTGACCTCATGGAATAACCTTCAAGGCACAGGATACAACTGAGCTCCCATACAACTCCCCATAGACATGAAAAGAAGTAGCTACCCAATAGCCTACCTCTTTTATTCATCAGAGCAGGGCAGTCACAAAGCAGGCGTTGGACGAACTCGATTTTCTTCGTGCCCTTACAGCTTCTGCAGAAATCATTTGCCTCTATATCCAGCTTTCTAGCATGGCCCTCTGTGGCTCAGTGACCCTTAATGCCCCCTTCTATATTCCTGGAATTTGCTCTACTGCAGACCACAATTCACCACAATACGGCAGGTTTCACTTCTGGTCCACCGGAAGCTTGCCTTTTGAAAAGTGTAATACTTCTGATAGAAAACGTGATCAATTGAAATCGGTGCTAGAAATTCTCTGGCTTCTTATGCAAAGCCCCAGTATATAGTGAAACAAGGATGCCTCACGGTATAATAATTTATATGAAGAATTCAGAAAAATTATCAAAATATTTATTCTGCTTATATAGGAACCTGCCATAGTGATATGGTACAGTTTGCAATCAACGCAGCAGTTTCCATTTTCAATAATAAAGGACGAGTCTTACTCTAGTTAGTCAGGATAACGTTGGAGGTTCATATGGCGCCTTGCAAAGTTGGCTTAGTTTATATTCACAAAATTCGTGCGCTGTGCAGATTTAAGTTACACAAAAATTTCAATATCTTAGAAAAAATTTGAATGATAAATTAAAATAAATAAATAAAAGTAATACTTTTTTGTTTTTTTAGTTAAGCAATTACAGACATTTTAATTCGGATTAATTTTGTTCTTGATTGCTGAAAATATCTTTAGTATAAAAGAATTGCGCGTTTAGAAGCAATTGATTATTCTAAACGTATTACTTAGTTGTATACAGGGTGTCCCCGAAATCAACGTCAAGCCGGAATGGGGCAATAGACCAAGTCGTAACAGTTATCAGAAAAATATGGAAAATAATCTTGGTCATGTATTTTTCAAATTATAAGGATTCAAAAATAAATCTTAAAAACCGACACCCTGTGATGATCTTTCAAGTCCTGTGACTGCAAATATTAACTTTTCGTCAGTTTTTTTTTGTGATGTAGCCATGAATAACCCTTCTGTAAATTACAGTTAAAAGTCAAAGCATAACTGCCTCAGTTTCAAATAAAAAGTTAGATTTTTGCCCAACATTG
This sequence comes from Dioctria linearis, assembly GCA_963930735.1. Taxonomy (NCBI): domain Eukaryota; kingdom Metazoa; phylum Arthropoda; class Insecta; order Diptera; family Asilidae; genus Dioctria; species Dioctria linearis. The sequence continues at coordinate 325,344,289 of OZ005740.1, read as the reverse complement.
CATTCAAAATAATTACATTACCCAAATTTAACTGACTGTACTGTAAAAAAAATGTACTACACTATTTTAGCAAGTAACATTAAAAGATGGTGCGGCGCGTTTAATAAGGATTCTAAAATGGTATAACACTTGCTACAATATTTCTTAGATTACGGAAAAAAAAATTTCTTCAAGAAACCCAGTTTCGAAAAATTTCTTTTCACCTACTAAAAATGATTCTAGTGTACCCAAGCTTGCCGTAAGACTGTAACTTATTCTAGTTTGAGTGAGATGGAGAGTCATTACATGAAATGTGAGTGAGATAGATAGTGACGCTTTCAAGTTAGAGATCCTAACTTTTTGTTGAATTTAGGACAAATTTTCCTTAAGTGTAAAATTAAACACCAATTATTTGGATGCTAAGATTTATTATTTACAAAAGATTTTCAAACTGCCTTCCTTCAGCTGCAATATAAGTTCGACATCTTCTTAAGAAGGATCGGGTTATCAGACGGGCAAATCTTCCATTGTTGACATATTCAACTGCTTCCGTAATTCTGGAGCTTATGTTTTTGTAAAATTCGGTGAGCTATACTTTTCGGCACTCCTGTGCATTCCTGGATTGCACGTACCAAAGTACTTGGGTCTACGTCCTCGTAAGGCAAGGAATTCTTCCTTCAGCATGTGTGGAGATTAGACGATGCACATTTGTAAAAACTCAATGATTTGACGAGCTAGCATCACTATCTTGCTCACTCGCATTTCATGCAATGACTCTCCGTCTCACTCAAACTAGAATCTTAAAGTTACGGTCTTATGGCAAGCTTTGGGTACACTAGAATCATTTTTAGTAGGTGAAAAGAAATTTTTCGAAACTGGGTTTCTTGAAGAAATTTTTTTTTTTCTGTAATCTATAAAATATTGTAGGTAGTCTTATACCATTTTAGAATCCCTATTAAACGCGCCATCTTTTAATGTTACCTGCTAAAATAGTGTAGTACATTTTTTTTACAGTACAGTCGGTTAAAGTTGGGTAATGTAATTATTTTGAATGCAATTTTGGGCAAAAATCTGACTTTTTATTTGAAACTGAGGCAGTTATGCTTTGACTTTTAACTGTAATTTACAGAAGGGTTATTCATGGTTACATCAGAGAAAAAAAACTGACGAAAAGTTAATATTTGCAGTCACAGGACTTGAAAGATCATCACAGGGTGTCAGTTTTAAAGATTTATTTTTGAATCCTTATAATTTGAAAAATACATAACCAAGATTATTTTCCATATTTTTCTGATAACTGCTACGACTTGGTCTATTGCCCGATTCCAGCTTGACGTTGATTTCTGGGACACCCTGTATATAAACTTTATGTGTAGCTTTCTAGAAAAATAATTAATTAAATTAAATATAACCGTGCCCTGAAATCACCTCTTCAAGTGGTGATTATTAGTAATATCATGAAAAATCCTATATTAAATTGTTAGTATGAATCTGGTGATTTTTTTATATTTTCAATTTATTATTATTAATTCAATCTGGACATGTTTGAAATTCTTAATAGTCATTAGCAAAATATAAATCTTAGTAGAACAGGAAAAATTGAAACTAATTAAAACTAAAGAAACCGATTGAAATTTAGACTAAATTAAAAGAAACCGAATTTCAATTGTTAAACTTAATAATTAGGTAAAAAGAAGTTTTCTTATTATAGAGAGATGTGGCAAAAACTATTGAATAATTTATGTAAAAAAAATTTTACGTAATAGAAGAGCAAGAGTAGAAGGGGTAGAAAGACGTAATATGAGTGCAATATCTGATAGCAGTATATTCGCACATATGATTTTTTTAAATAGGCTGGTCTAGCCTGCGGGCTTTATAGCCACATGGAGACTGTGTCATAAACTAGCGACTGAAACAAGATGAAAATAGTTTCCTAAACGTGATATTCACAGCTCAAGTATTTAGTACGTATATCTACTTGAAGAAATAATTCCGACAATATGTTGGAAGAAGATAGATTTATTCTTGCATTGAAATTATTTTTTTAAACTCTCAGTCAACTTTTTATGGCTTCAACTGTTGTGGAATAAAATAGCAAAACGGAAATACACAAACATATTGTTACCCACCGTAAAAACAAAGTGTGGCACCACCTTCTTCTACACCAAAATATCTATATATTTTTCTCATTTTTTCTTATCTTAAATATATTGTGTCATGCGCCTTACAGAAAATACCACGTGTTTTTCGGAAACCTTCTATTTCACATTACATTTTATCAGAAGGATTACATCGGAAGGACTACATCGTATCTAATGACCCGACGAAAACATGATGATAAAAGATGAGAAGTGATAAGAAATGAGAGCATCGCAATACATGCGTAGAAAAGTACTTATCTAATATCATATCTATCCTTAATATTTCAAATTCATTCACAGAATGTAAGCAACAGGTGTCAGCTGATTATCATCCTCCTTTAGCATATTGGCGGGAAATATTAAGACAGTAGTTCCTTCCTGTTCTAAGAAGTCACTTAGAATTTGGGCGGGACAAGCTCAGTGTAATAGTAATGCCCACTTTTCGATAATTCGAAATCTTTTATTGACGAATGGCGAGATTTATATGTGACAGTAATATTTCTGTTTTTTTAATAGATTTGCAGAAAATTTAAGGAATCTGTTCTCTTTCCTTATGACACAACTTCGCTTCGTAAGAAAAATTATGAATTTAATGGTAATTATCCTTAATATCACTCGTTGGCAAAAAAAAGTGACAGAAATGAAAAGGGTACATTTTTCAGGAAGACGGTCTTCACAATTATTTATACGATAGCCACTAAACAGACTTGTATGGCAGTCCTACATTTTGTTATTTTATGGTTTTTGTGGTGATAAAATTGTATTTCTTTAAACCCAGCCTTTTCCATTTTTCAAATCATTTTTTGGTACTTTTCTTTAATATTAATAAGGTATGGCCTTTCCCAATTCCCACAGACATTTGTTTCATTACTTGGTGAAAGTTTTTTACAAGCGAATTTGATTTGAGTATTTCTTTTGTATTATATTGATTGAAAGGCTTTGTGAATTGTGTAGCGTTTAGTCAAGAAAGCAGCATATTTAAGCATTAGACTCTTTCACTTTCTATAGGCGTAAATCACTTAAAAAAAGTAAAGAAGTTCTAATTGGTAAACAAAGAATTTTCTAATTAGAAAATATTTTTGCTCTTTAATAAGAACTAATTGAAGTAAACGAATATGTAGGTGCCAATTGACAGTTTGGTTCGGGAATGCCCTACCTTGTAAATCTTTGTACCATGAATTGAATTCAAGTTTTTGGGTGAACAGGATTTGTGATGGAAAAAAAACTTACTGACAATGAATATAACGATTGAGCAAAAAAGGTGAAAATTTCTTCCAGAATGCAAAGTGCGTAATGAGGCCGAATAATAGGCATTAATTTACTTTGTGCAACTGATTGAGATAAGGCCGAACGTTGAAATTCGGCCTTATCTCACTTTATAAAAATACAATAATACCGAATTTCTGAATTCTGCACTCGTCCTAATTTCACGGCACCGACACGCTGATATAATTTTTGAACACTCCATATATCAGCATAAACAGAAACGTGCATCGTCTTTTGGTTACACTAAAAATATGGAAGATATAATATACTTTGTCACTATAGAAAATAACTGCAACTACACGAAATTCTCTGTGATAACAAGCAAAAATATCCGCTTGTTTTATCAGTTTGTAATGGGTTTTGAACTTAAATTTTATTTATTGCAACAACTTACTTCAGGCATTGAATATTGAATACCCCCTATATGCATAATATAAAACGCAATGCTCTGTCTGTCTGTCAGTTCGTTACTGCCTCGATGACGTGATGTAACCATATCAATAGTGTCGTTCGTCATATTTATAATGATCTCCGCAGACTATCGACTAGTATCCTCTCAAGGTCATTTCCGCGTGAAGCTTGTCAAAATACTACTCATGTCTTATTTTACCAGTGGTAGTGTGATTTTTCAACATCTAGACGCAGTCTGTCGAAGAAAGATTAATGTTGCGTTCAACGACTGCACGTCATTCCTTTTCGGCTTCCAACGCTGTTTCTCCACTTCGGCACACTCTACTTGGCTACTCTTTGAATGTTCATTTGGTTTGCTAAGCTTTAATATTCCTCCATAAACTTATTTACTCAAAAAATCTCACCATCCAATCCAATCTTCTAGAAATGTGAACATTGTGATACCTGGGCACAGACAATCCATTCTGGAGAGCTCCTTCTTCGTTCGAACAGTTCGTGCTGATTTGCGGAGAGCGCTCTCGATGGGTGTCTTTCGGAAGCTTATTACCAAATATATCCCTTTCGACAATCTAACTGCATAAACCGCATATATTTTATATGTAACTTTTCCTCCAATCTCGACTCTACAACAATTACTTTTTTCACAATTTTCTACCAAATTATAATGTAATTCACTTTATTTTATTTCTTTTTTTTAAGGTTCCGTACCCAAAGGGCAACAACGAGAACCCTATTACTAAGCCTTCGCTGTCCGTCCGTCACCAGGTTGTATCTCATGAACAACGAGGTAATAACTAAAGGAGATGCAATCATATGTACGATCCGTGTACATGAACGTACCCAAAATTGCCCTGCATTTGTGTATGTTTCATTCCGCCATTTTTGGTCTTCGCTGTCAGATCCATACATAGGTTTGGTTTGATTTGGGCTTGGCACATTGACGCAGGAAAACTCATGAAATACCCGTAGGGGCATGAAGCAAATATTACTCAAAAACTTTTTATCACTGAACTTTTCTTCTTAATTATTAACTTTTTTATGTTCATGTTTGCAAATTCAGTAAATACTTTTAAGTATGTGACAATAAAAGCGATTAAAATTGCGAACAGGTTGTACAATTGTGTACAGGTGTACAAATTTTACGGCGCTTATGTACAAACAATATCAGTGTCAATGTGTTAGAAATGGGTACGTTAAATTTTCTCATTTGCATCTCCTTTAGTTCTTACCTCGTTGCTCATGAACTATAATAGGTAGACAGTTGAAATTTTCAAAGAGTGTGTATTTGTATTGCCGCTATAACAATAAATAATAAAAATTAAAGGCGTCCCCCATAAAAGAAACTGATTTTTTCGGCGTTTTTTTCCTCGTTTTATTCTCATTCATTATTATTATCGTAAGTAGTCATTATTTTTTCAAATGACAGCATAATTTTTTGAAATGACGCCTACTCTTATTTGAAAAAATAAATAAAAAGTACAAAGTGTTAAATTTTGTACTATGGTACGGAACCCTTCGTGCGCGAGTCCGACTTTCACTTGGCCGGTTATTTCTGTTCACTTTTTTATCATTAACTTTAATTTCGCATCAAATGTTTCTTTTTTGTTTATTTTTCTATTCTAACTATATATTAGTATTAGTATTAGTACAGATACAGGCAAAATATTATTATATTTTAATGTACTATTGCCTAAGATTAATAAATTAATTAATAATAATAATAAATATTTTACGATATTTTTTTTGCTGAGTGAAGGAATTAATTTAGTTTTCCCAAACTTTTTTTTTATTATAAGTGCGACTTATTTTGCGTCCAATACTATTTTATGTGCAACACATAATTAAGTTCCATATTGTTTAAAATTATCTACAGATGTATCAAATTTTGTATTATCTCAAATTCAAACAGTCTTATATTTCACCATTCTATGTATGTATAATATAACATTATTAACAATGTGCTCATGATTCTATAAATGTAAGCTGTCGCTAAGCAATATAATATAAGTATTCGATTTCTTTCTTATTTTCAATTCAAGTATTAAAATTTTGTTAATACCCCCCTTAAAGCATATGTCTGGATCCACCCTTGCTTCACTTAAGCTTTCTCAGAATGAACCTAGTAAATCCCCTCTAAACACCCTCGACGATATTGCTATGAGAACAAAACAATACTTAAGAATTGGCTTGGCCAATGAAGAAATGTATATACTTTTGAGAGTATAGTGGTCCAAAAATCTACCCTTCTCACAATAAAATCAATAATTTAAAACATTTTCACGTTTAAAGTCAAGCAATTGAATTTATGCTTTTTCTTACGATCTAATTTTTATGCAAACTCCTTTGCCCACTACACTTTAATTATTTAACAATTTTTATTTTCGCTATCTTTTTAATTTGCATGTTTTTCTAATAAAATTGATTTTCTCTTTAATTGGAACTTTTTATCTTAATTGTGTGCATAGATAATCTTTTAATTGATGGTCGTCACGTCATTGTCAAGGATTCATTTGAGCCGAGAGCAATATAAAATTACAATTTTAAAGTGATGAAAGTCTCTTACAATTATTTACATGCTTAAAAATTGGTTTAATCCAGATCATTCTGCAGATAGTGAATATCTTTTGAATTTTCTTATTATTTTCAATTTTACTCGGAAGTATATTTATTGCAATGTCATGTGAATGGTCAATGAAACTTCATTGTCTCAGGTTTCAGCAATATTTTTGTAATTTGTTAGAAGAGCAGTAAAATGTTTTAAAGATTTTAATTTCTTTAATAAATTATTTTACAAATAAATTGGAATTGTGAAAATTGTTGTTGATTTCACTAATTTTATGATTTTTAGGACTATATACAATTTCCGATGATTTTTTTTTATAGAAAATAGCAGTTAGGTCTGACTATTTAAGACCCCTGTGTTCAAAGATTGAAAAATCGCAAATTGAGGAAATGTAGAAAAGTTTACTGACCATTTTAGATTAAGTCTAAGTAAAATATGCTTGGCATGTGGAAAGTCTGTCAGTCGTAAAAGGTAACCTATTCTATAATGGACAACTTTAATTGAATTTTATGAGCATGATGAACAAAGCTAGAATATGTCTAAATTATTAGGATACCTCTAGAATCTAAATGAATGCCCGTATGTTATTATGTATGATTACTCCTCTGAAAGTTTAAGAATAGTTTAGGGTAGTAAACGTGGATGGATTTAGATTGGGTATTTAAAATTTGAGGTTGGAATACTTTCTGACAGGGTAACAAATTTTTCGTTTTTGAGCTTGGGGGGGGGGGGGGCAATACCCAATTGGGGTTGTCCAATTTTGGTGGTGTGATATCAAATTAAAGCTCATTCTGAGTGCTATTAAATGCCATATTTCCTTTTCTTGTGTAAGAAATTTAATAACGGACTTTTTTCACCCGAATATCGTTAAAATGCGTGATTCTCGAACTTGTGTACAGACTAGGTAGGTGCAAGGGGCTGATTTATTTTTATCGCTTTAGAATTATATTTTACTTATATCATGGGAGCATTTTAATTTTTTATGTATAACCGTTATATGAAATTGATGTGAAATAAAGTTTTCCAGTTATATCATGTAAAATTTTTATACATTGAAGTACCTACTTATATTAAAGTGCGTAAAGTGCGTTCGCAAGAGGACGTAAAGGCCAGGGTTTCCAATTATCCGACATTAAAGATTATCCGGATATCGAATACTGAAAATTCAAAATATCCGGATAATCCGGATAATCTGGATAACAAAAAATATAAATAAATAGCTTGAATCCAATATTTCACGGTGTTTTATAATTTTTTTTTTTATAAAATATTTTTTCTTTCTCCCACAACTCACTGTCACTTGCACTTTTATAGCCTAGATGAAATCTATAGGGTATACTAAGTTTGTCATTCCATTTGTAACACCTCGAAATAATGATGGTAGAGCAAAATGGATTGGACACACACGCATAATATTAAAAGTTATTTTGATTTTTGCATGTCCGTCCGTCTGTCCGTTCGAATGTCCGTCCGTCCGATAACTTGAGAGCGCGTATACTTAAAGAGCTGAAATTTTGTACGCGGACTTTAAGAAAAAAAGTAAAATTAAGTTCGAAAATGAGACAAATCTGGCAAATCGTTCGTTGGCGTTCCATACAAAAATTTCCTTTTACACTATATATTGGGACAGTCCATGAGAACGCGTCGATGTAGAGAGCTGAAATTTGGTACACGGTATTTTCATTGTACTGGCAAGTAAAATTTCAAAAATGGACTAAATCGGGAAATTCCTTCTTGGTGTTGCCATATAAAATTTTTGGCTTTTTACAGATAATGTGAAAACCATCAGTCCTAAATATTTCTATTGTACTAAAAACTTCTTCAGAATATGAAATCCTATAAAATTGGATATAATCATTTTTTCTGTCCGACGAACCGTTCTAGAAATATATGCAAAAAACCACTGCAAAAATCAAAATTGCTCAAATGGGTGCCCATACGAAATTTCATACGGACATTCATCTAGGTATCATAAGAATTTAGTCTTAGACCAATATTAGCTTTTTTAGTTGTTATTTTTATTTTTTGCTAACGATTATCCACTTCCAATGATATTTCCAATCGGAACTTATTTATTCACATCGGTTGAAACTAATTAATATTTTTTATTGTTTGAAGTAATAATTTATAAATTAGAAAATATATGAATAAGTAATTTTAATGATATTGAACTCTACCCAAATAGGCCGAACTTCCTTTGCCGGATATGTTTATGTACAACTAGGTGAAGAAAATAATTTTTTCCTCACAAGGTGCTACAATTGCTCTCATAATTTTAACTGAGTGCCCTTAATCCAGGTAATCCAGGCCCACACTAACTAAATGAAAAGTTATATCTTTTAGTATACTTACCTTTTAAAATAGAAGATTTGTTTAAATTTGAGAAAATGTTATTATTCCACAAAAATTCAAGATCCTTTTCACAAAAAACGAATACATACAAAAAAAAATTATTTAGTCTCCCCTACGGCTGCTAATACAATTCTAATCAAAAGTAGCTTTGTTAAAAGGGTTATGCCCTAGACACACAGCGCTCTTAATGAAGAAATAACTAGCGACTCATTAGTGTATAATGATTCATTATAAACTGCAGACACACAGCCATTTCTTTAATTAAGTTGTACTGTTAAACTCGCTTTGATAAACTTATGACATTAAAGAACGAATATGGATCGAATTAACGCGATAAACTTTGCTTTTATTTATTTTATTTTTCATTTTAACAATTTACAGATAAGGAAAACATTATATTAAAAAGAATATTGATAATATAATTTGTGATTTGCATTTCTTTGCATTTCTTCTTCTTATTTTTCAAATCGACAGATGCACAACGGAGCTCCAGATTTACATTATATGCCAAATCTAGCACATTTTTCCTCATTATAGCTATAATGAAGGAGGAAAACGCTTCAGTAGTATACTTCATTATCACCTGATTTTCGAGCCATAATGACGTATACTATGTGACACGCGGCATTTTAATGAATAGTTAGTACTAATGATTCATTAGATCGTGCTCTGTGTCTAGCATATTAGTTATTAGGTTTACTCTTATCACTTATTGACGAGAATGTTTGAGTTATCTAAGCATTGTCAAAACTACTAACAAAATTAAATTATTATTAAATTTGAATGAATACTATTTATAGTGATTCCTTCCACGTGCACGCAATACTGAGGATCCTCCTTCAGGCTCGCAGAAATATTACTGTTTCTTTTCTCTGAGGTTAAGCAAAGAAAATAAATAAAAATTTAACTGGCAATTTGATTTTTCCCGATTTCTCTCTTATATAAAAAAATAAAATTTCTTGCCGGAAGAGCCTTTTTCTCCTCCCTGTCCAATCTCACTTTTTAAGATTGTTAACTATTTATTGTTGGATTTATAGATGTGACACATTTCTACGGTTTAAGGTTATAATGGTAAAGATGGTCGACAAAACCAGTTATTGTCGAGTTAAATATTTCGGTATTGGTTTGAGTTTCCTCACTCAGATCAACAGTTTGTTGTAAATAAACGGGTTTGCCTTATAATTCCTGAACCAAGAGTCGTAGAAAGTTCATTGATATCTTAGCTTAACAATACCGTCATCGGTTACAAATGGTAGGAATTTCAAAACCGGCGGGGGGGGGGGGGTAGAGCTCTTCAAAGTTTCAAAAATAGGGCTCGAAATTTTCCACACATTTACAAATCAAACCAGTAAGCCTGTTGGACTCATATTTGAAATATTCCGACGGGGCTGGCAATTAGTTGAGGAGAACTGTGACTCCCGTTTTCCGATCGGACTTAACCCTACCGAGATATTGCCGATCTAAGGTTCTCAGAACCTGGTAGATCAGTGCGAATAGAAAATAGTGGGTATAGGGATCGAAACGTCTCCAAAAATAAAGAATATTGTTAGTTTTTTTTTTTAAATATACTGCGCACTCCCTTGGAAATCCAAATTTTATTTAGTACATTTTTAAAAATTTCGTACAAAATCAAGTTCTCAAGTCCTGAGAAGAAGTTTGAGTAGATACGGTTAGAACCCTATAAAATCTCAAAATAGCCTTCCCCTAACCATCACCCTATCCAAAAAAGTGAAAAACCTAGTACTAGACTTATCCTTCTAGGACATTTCCAAGAAAGTGTTTTGAAACCAACTCAATTCGACCGGTATCTACAGAACTTACCCCCGCCAGCATTTTTACATATGTATTGGGGTAAATTTGCAAACTTTGGCCCCTCTTTTAACCTCTATTTGTACAGTTATATAACCAAAAATTTCCTAAAGATGAGAGAGATCAGATTTAATTTATAATTTGTTTGTTTTTGTCCTTATGTTATTAATTCAAAATTATTTGCATGCGGCTCCGTCGTCGAGCCCTCGAGTTTGAAGACAAATTTTTAATGGTTCCGCTCCGGAGCCCTCGAGTGCAAAGGGTTTTAATTATTCTTACTATAAAGAATCTTGTAGGAATTTTAACTTAAGTCTATTTGTTAAATAAAGATATAGTTTTAAAACCTTGCGAAATTACCTTGTGTGTGTTACACGCGAAACTACTGTCTAAAATATTACTCATATTGCGATACTCAACAGCTTTTTAAAAGAACACCTCAACCATTGAACAGATCCATGGTGAACCATTATTATTATCAAATATTATTTGGACATCCAACGGAAAGATATTTCTGTACAATAAATAATAATTTAACCAGTTTCTATAATAACAATCAAATATCAGTTCAAATCTGCTACAGCCTCTTTTTCTGTGAAAAAAACTTCATCTAAAAATCAATTATAGCTTTGATCTTACTAATTAGATCGCTCCAAATGGGCAAATGCCACTTTCTATCTTTACGCATATTTAGGAAAAAAAACCCCAAAAATCTGGGAACTAAGCTAAGAACATTTTAAACAAGTAAAAAAGCTAGAATTGGTCTAATAGGAATTCTTATGATACCCTATAATCTAGATAAATGTTGGACGAAAGAAATGTTTATAACCAATTTTATAGGATTTTATATATTATGTATATAGGTCACGTCTCCACAAGATTCACCCTTTTTTTCATATTATCAAAAGCACGCAGACTCAGCTAAATTATTCATTCTTCCAAAACTCCTAAAACCTAATGAATAGTTCGAATTAATAAGAAAGTCAGTCTGTTTTAAATTTACTTATGAGTCGGTCGTAGTCGTAAAAGTTTTATTTTTATTTTTATTAAACGTTTAAAATCAAAGTTGTGTTCTTTTTTCTCTCTTATCATTTTTTTTTTATTTATTTAAAAGGGTAAAATTCTAAAAGTTATATATCATGAGGCTGGCTTTGATTATCGCTGCGTTGACGAACCTGAAGTATATAAAGCCATAAATTCTATTAGGTCGCTTGCCACTGGTCCCGACTTTATACCGACACGCTTCATAAAATTAATTGCTGATACTCTGGTACCAATGTTTATTACTCATATCATTAACTCTTGCCTAACTACTTCTTATTTCCCAGGAGCGTGGAAAGTTGCGCGCGTTATCCCTATTCCAAAAAAGACCAGTGGATCGTCTCCTGAAGATTACCGACCTATTAGCCTTCTTCCGTTTTTATCCAAAGTGATGGAATATCTTATGCGGGAACAAATGTTGGGATTTCTGGAGGGCAATTCTCTTATGTGTGAATGGTAGTCGGGTTTTCGTGCAAAGCATAGTTGTATGACGGTAAACCATTTCTTACTCTGTGGAAAGCTCCGAACTGAGTATAATTTTAGCCATAGAGCAGCGAAACTCATCTTTAATTTTCTCTCCGACCGCAAGCAACGTGTCTCAATTAACAATCATGAGTCGGACTTGTTACCCTTGCGCTCTGGCGTCCCCCAAGGTTCTGTGGTTGCACCTCTCCTCTTCAGTCTATTCATTGCTCAAGTGGTGTCTTTCGTCAAGATCCACCTCTATGCTGAGGATGTGCAGGTTTACGCTGCTGTTGATCCCAACAGGTTGAACGAGCATATTGCTTTGATTAATCTGGTCCTTGCAGCTATATTTCGATGGTCGGTTGCAAATGATTTGAAAATTAATCCGTCTAAGTTCAAAGCTATTCCCATTAATAAATCCACTGTTGATGTTAGTCGTTTACCTCAAATCTCTCTAAATTCCACTTCTATTCCATTTGTAACTACGACTAGTAATCTCGGTGTCATCTTTAATAGGACCCTAACCTGGAATGATCACATAAATTATGTGGTTGGATGTATTTACGGATGCCTGAGACGCTTGAGGCAGTCCGCCAATTTCACACCACAGAATACTCGTTTGCTACTGGTAAAATGCTTAATTATTCCCATAATAACATATGTAAACGTTCTTCACTGCAAGCTTGATTCTGTCGCTGATAGGAGATTAACAAAGGCATTTAATTCTGCTGTTAGGTATGTATTTAATCTGCGTAGATATGATCATGTCTCTGAGCATTCTAGACAAGTTTTGGGTTGTTCTTTCTCCGTTTTTCTTAAAATTAATTTGATGACCTATCTATTCAAACTATTTTTTTCCAGGACTCCAATGTATCTTTCCTCAAAATTTTTTTTCCTTCATTCATCTCGTATTTGACAGCTTCTTATACCCCGACACAGGTATTTACAGAGCGGCGCTTTGTTCTTCGTCTATGCAATTAAGTTCTGGAATTCACTGCCTATCAGACACACTTGAATAAATTAAAAAATCTTTTAGGCATGCTTTTGGTTTGTGCACGCAGTTTTTATTTTACTTTATATATGTATTCCTTTTATTCATAATTTTTCTTTCGAATAAATTTGATTTGATTTGATATATGTATATATATATATTTTTTTTTAGTACAATAAATATGTCTAGAACTGATCGTTTTCATAGTATACATAAAAAGCCTACATTTTTATATGGCAACACCAAGAAAGGGATGACCGATTTATTCCATTTTGAAATTTTATTTCCTATTACTATGAAAACACCATGTACAAAATTTCAGCTCTCTACGTCAGCGAGCTCTCAGACAGTGTCCGAATATATAGTGGAAAACGAAATTTTTCTATGGAAACCCCACGAAGGAGTTGCCTGATTTGTCTCACTTTCGAAATTAATTTTACTTTTTTTTTAAAGCCCGTAAACAAAATTTCTGCTCTCTAAGTATACGCGTTCTAGAGTTATCGTGCGCAAGAACGGACGGACAGATGGACGGACATGCAAAAATTAAAATAACTTTTAATATTATGCGTGGGTGTACAATCCATTTTATTGCTCTATCATCATTATTTCTGTACGTTACAAACCAAATAACAAACTTAGTATACGCTATAGATTTCATCTTATTTCCAGACAATCACAATCAACGAAAAAACAGGAATGAATTAATTTTCATAACATCTTACAAATCTCTCGATAAATCAATCAAATTCCCACATTATAATTACAACAAAAACAAAATTAGAATCAATCATGAATCATGATCACTTCAAGTTTGTTGTCAACATTTCTCCACATACATACATACATATATGCAATGTTGCTGTCAACAACCATAAATTTTATCTCAAACTGTTTCTCAACATTGGAATAATGTTCCGCGACATTGACGCTTGTCGGTAGTTGACATTATTCAAGATCACTCGCCACACATTATCAGTGTTGCATTAAAGCTCTGCGGTTCAATTCGATTTTAACGGTCGGTTAGTAGGTATCTGGTGCAATTTTGTCACCTACTTGGACTGTCGCATACAGCATCAAGGATAACGCGAGGTGTTCTATGCAAATTAATTGCAAAAATAATCAAAAGTGATCTTAATTCAGTGAGGTATTTCCATAAAATAATTAATTTCTATTGAATTTAGCTTGAAAGTGAATTACATATATGTAAGTGTCGCAAAAAGTGAAATTTGACGGGTAAAAATGTGAATATTTGTGCCGTGATTTATGTGCATGTGGTGCATCAGTGTTGTGTCTAAGTTACATTTCATTGCAAAAATAATTACTTTCTTTAGGAAAACGCCTACAAACGCCTATTCTGATTAGCGAACATCAACATCATTATCAAGTAGACCTTGAGTTCTCCATTTCATTACATACATATATTTGGATTAATCGTAATTGGCAATTGTTTGGACTTACCTACTTATATGGTGTAGATATTCGCGGGTTAATACTGTTACATTATACATGATACTATTTTTGCTGATTGATTTCGCCAAACAATGCCCTACCCAATACTGGAAGTGCCATTGTTATCAAAGATCTCCGCACATCTATAACAGTGCCATTTTCAATGTCCAATTTTTTTCTTTTTCATTTTTCAATTTATTTATTTACAAATTTAGAAGTGCGCAGGTTTTTAGAGTTTAAAAGCTGTTTTTTATTGTAAAATTGCCACCTTATTTAGTGCAAAATCTTTGAAACGGTTAAATTTTGTCTTGATGAGCAATTATAAGTAGGTTTGCAGCAGATGTGTGAAAGTCCTTTGAATGAAACTGATATTTAGTGTCATCCATTTTTCTTTTATCTCCCTTGGAACAAGAGATTACCTGGGAAAAATAATTTTGTTAGTGGTACAAATGCTGTGATTGAACACAAATACAATTTTAGATGTGCTTCGGGTGTAAGAATAAAAACTTCTCTAGCTTAACTATGGCATTAGCCCAATTCTCAATAGATTTTAAGAGAATAAGTGTGTTTTTCAAAGCTTGTAAAATTGCTGAAATTAGAATTTTATTTCAATGATCTCTAAATTATCGTGAGAAATTCTATAAGAGGTTTTCTATTCCCGTTTATGGAGATTATTGTCAATCTCCCTTGGGCAAAGGGAATAATCCTAATAATATTTTTCCACTAATACAAAAATGTAATTTTTTTAATTTCTCACTTTGTTGCTCGCTTTATGTGGATGGTTGTAGAGAAAAAAAAAATAAACAAATCTTTTAAATCTAGGGCAATGGTTCCCAACCATTTGGGGTAATCGTAGCCTTTGGTAACAATTTGGAATCTTACGTACCCCTAACTTTTATTGTTATTTATATACAGCAAAAAAAAAACAATATTATATAAAGAAAAACATTTATTCACCTTATATTTAAAAGTAATTAATTAAAAATTAAAAATTACAAAAAAAATTAAATTTAGTGGGAACGTTGTTGCTGTTTACCGTCAACCAAATGTTGTATTCGTGGTAGGGTGTTTGAAAGAGCCAACCGCATGTCATGTTCAGCCTTTAGTTTGTTCCGTAATTTTGTTTTTATGGACACAAGCACTTAAAATCCAGATTCGCAAAGGTAATTAGTGACAAACGGAATAAAAGCTTTCAACGCCCGTTTGACCAAAACAGGATATGCCTCGCTTTGTTTACATCAGAATACATCCAACGCCATTGTTTCAAAGCCACTGCTTATTTTTTTGGTTATTCCGCAATTCAATGAGCTCACCTTTTGCGTCATCAGCATCACTAATTTGATCCAATGAAATGGTGAAAGGGTTTCTTATCCAGTTATCAACTACAAATGTGCGAGGAATAATGCCATCGAAAGTAACTTGAAGATTTTCCAGATGCATTTTCATACAGTCCAGAACCTTGATATCAATTTCACGTTTAACTTGCAAGGAATTACCGACCAATTGCGATCACTTCGATTCTTTCAAAGGTTTTTGAATCTATCATTAACTCAAAATTAATGAAGTATCTAGAAACTAATCATCTCATCAACCATCGCCAATATGGCTTCCGAGCTGGACGCTCATCTGGAGACTTGCTGACCTTTCTTACGGAACGTTGGAACCGTAGTCTTCACAATTTTGGTGAGTCTAAAATCGTTGCCCTAGATATTTCAAAAGCCTTTGATAGAGTCTGGCATCCAGCCCTTTTAGCCAAACTCAAAGCACTTGGTCTCTCCCCTCCTCTTCTATTATGGATTGAAAGTTTCCTATCTAGTCGCCAAATACGTGTTGTATTAGATGGCGTTACGTCTGAACCGCATCCCATAAATGCCGGTGTACCTCAAGGCTCTGTTATCTCTCCAACTCTCTTTTTAATTTTCATTAATGATCTGCTTTCCCTTACTTTAAATCCCATCCATAGTTTCGCAGATGACAGTACTCTTGATTTCGCTTACTCCTTTGACACTCTTGCGGAATCCAGGGGGAATGCTGCATGTGTTAAACGAGATTGCATGACTAGATCATTGAATAACGATCTTGCCAATATCCTCGCTTGGGGCAAAGCGAATCGCGTCGAATTCAATGTATCAAAGTCCCAAAGCTGTCTTATCTCATTAAAACAAGATCATAACTTAACCACACCCGTTTCTTTTGATGGAGCATTCATTTCTGATTCACCGTCACTAAGCATTCTTGGCATTAATATTTCCAGTAAGTTAAGCTGGACAGATCACATCTTCTCTGTTGCCAAAGAAGCATCGAAATGTCTTGGATTTCTGAAAAGGTGTAAGAAATATTTCAGCCCGTCAAATCTAGCGCTCCTCTACAAGTCCTACATTAGACCTAGAATGGAATACAACTCCCTTATATGGGCCGGGGCTGGTCGCACAGCCTTAGCTTCATTGGATATTGTCCAAAAGAGAGCCTTCAAGCTCATTGGCGATTTGGCAATAACTTGTCATATCGACTCACTCGAGCACCGACGCAATGTTGGATGCCTTTCGCTCCTTTATCGCTATATGCATGGTCAATGTTCTGATGAAATATCTAGTCTAATCCCTTGTAGAATGATTCCTGCACGCAATACTCGCGCTGCAAACCGCGCACATCCTTTAACCCTTCAAATTACTTTCGGCCGTACAGTAAAATTCAGAGATGCTTTTTTATCCCGAACAGTGCGAATGTGGAACAGCTTACCATCTTCTGTTTTTCCTCCGGCATACAATCTGCGGAAGTTTAAGGGCGACATACATCGGCACCTCCGCCACTTTCCTCATATCCCCTAATCCTTTCCCTATCTCCTTCCTGCCATGCTGTGCTTTGCATCATAGGGTATCCCTTGAGCTTGTCTTAATAATATAAAAAAAAAAAGGAAACTATTTCATCAAAAAGCGAAAAATTGGCGTAGTTTTCACTTTTAACTCTTCTGCCATAGAGAGCCAATTTTTCTTGAAATGATGTAACTTTCTCCTCGGCATCTAATATATTCATACCTCTACCCATATATTTAAGGAGTTTAGATGGCTAAATATATCTGCAAGGTAAGCTAAAGAGAGCACAAAGCTGGTATCTGTGAAGTGAAGCAAAAGAGTTGATTCTTTGTCACGTAGAAATGTCTCAATTTGTGATCAAGTTCAAAAACCCGGCTAAGAACTTTTCCTCTGGATAGCCAACGTACTTCTGTATGTAAAAGAAGTACGATATGTGCCCAGTGATTCAATGCCCTTGATATGATAAAGTTTACGGTTTTCACGACAATATCCAATACCTCTTTGAAATAAGAAGGAAGAGTCTTTAGTGCCAAAACATGACGATGAAGAACTTAATGACTAGAAAAAACATTTGGGTTTATCTGTTTCACAAGAGCAATAAATCCAGAATTTTTCCCGAGCATAGCTGGAGCACCATCAGTACAAATAGCTCCCATATTATTCCAAGAAAGCTCATTGGCAACAAAAAAATTATTCATAATTTACATAATATCCACAGCCTTTGTAGTTTCTGTCAGAGGTTCACAAAAAAGAAAATCTTCTTTGATTTCGTTTCTATACACATATTTAACAAAAACAAGAAGTTGAGCACAGTTAGAAACATCAGTGGATTCATCCAATTGCAACCCAATTTTTGTTGAACTTTCTTGTATTTGCTCCACAATCTGCTTTAAAACATTTTGTGACATATCTTTAATTCGGTGGTGAATAGTGTTGTTGGTTAGTGGGATTTGTGATATTTTAAGTTTCGCGTCCTTACCACACATAATTTCAGCCATTTCCATCGCACATGGTTTAATCAAAGTTTCCGCGATTGTATGAGTCTTTTTTTCTTTCGCAATCCTCAATGCCACACGATAACTTGCTTCTAAGGCTGGTTTTTTCTCGGGAACAAATCCGTGATTGGTGAGCTTTGCGCTTGTTTCAAATCGGGCTCTCTTAATTTTGAATAAAGCTTCTGTGTCATTAACGTTGTTTGGATGGACTGCTTGTAGATGTTCCTTAAGTTTGGATGGTTTCATATAAGCATTACTAAGTACTTTAGAGAAAAGTATACATTTTGGCCTTTGCAATCCATCTTTGTCAACTAAGAAAGTGAAGCCCAATTGAATACCTACCATATGAGTCCTGATAACAACGCTTCTTTGACATTGTGATAGTATGGGATAGATGTCGATAAGAAAAAAATAATTATTTCTGGAATCTAAAACAATTAATTATGCACTGGTTTTACTTACCAAAATAAATCGAAAACCGTTATATATATTAATTTTTTGTACACGTTTTAGTAGTAAAAACAATAACAATTTGATAATTAAATTACTTCAATAGTGCACAGAGAGCCGAAAAAAATAAATTAAAAACTCAGGAACTTTTAAAAATCAACCAAATCCTTACAAGTAGTTTTTATAATGAATCTTCTTACTATTTTGCTATTATATAGTTATGTCTCTTTTCTATGACAACCAACATTTCAAAGACTACTAATGCTTTTTCATATAACGGCTTATTTCTTATTTCAAAAATAAGAAATACATATGTACATATTTGTTATTGTATTTAGTTTTAGGAAATTTACTTTAAGAAAACCGAACTGTGTTCAAAAAAATTTAGATTTTTGTTTGTTAGTAAATTTTAAAACAATGAAATATTATCAATAATAATTCGAAAAACAAATTTCTTACCGGCCGCGTGCTTCTCGTACCCCCGAGGAGTGCTCCACGTACCCCTATGGGGTCCATAGACCACCGGTTGGAACCCGTGATCTAGGGGAATACACGGTCTACAGAATACAAAGTCTGTGAACTAATTCCGGATATGCGCCATATTGAGCGTCATTTCGTTTCAAACTGTGAAGTTTTCAAAAAAGAAAGTGTACTTATAAATACTTTTTCAAATATTCTAAATTATACATATATTTTTTTTGTGTGGGATTTGAGTTTTATATGAATTATTACTGTTTTTATAAAATGAATGTAAAGACTACGGTTAACATGTGCAGTGTTTTCATGCATGCTTTTATGGCGCATATTTTTCATATTTTTAAGAGAAACTGTCTGGGATTTTACTGTGTATTAAGTAAACTGCTCCTAAATTTTCATTTTAAATAAAATTAGACGTAAACTTTTTGAAACACAGCAGAAAAATATAATTTTTCGCATTCTTCCATACAAAATACAAGCTATTGGCACGAGACTATGTCAACAAAATTTCACATTTTTTAGTGCAAAACGTTGTTTCGATTGACGATGGCTCTGAAGTATCGAAAATCTCGGGAATACAATGGGACCCACAAGCAGATACCTTTTCGTTTAAAATTGCTCCAATAAATTCTACTGAGCACACTAAGCGCACCATTTTAAGTGAGTCTTCACGTATTTTCGATCCAATGGGATGGCTGGCCCCAATGGTGATATCTGTTAAGATCCTTTACTAACAACTTTGGTTGACAAAACACGATTGGGACGATCTATTGCCAGACAACATCATGATAAAATGGAAAGACATAAAGCAACAGTTACCAGTACTAGAAGCTGTAAAAATTCCCAGGTATATTTACAGCAATAGTGAAGGTATTCAGCTACACGGTTTTGCAGATGCCTCAGAGCTTGCTTATGCCGCGGTCATTTACTGTCGGAGTTTTGATAGAAATGGAAGGCCTCTAACACGAATTATCGCTTCAAAAACGAAGGTTGCACCATTAAACCAAATCTCTCTCCCAAGACTTGAATTGTGCGGAGCCTTGCTGCTTGCCAGACTAATGGCAAAGGTAATGAAGTCACTTTCTCTGACAGATGTACGAGTTCATGCCTGGACAGATTCCACGGTAGTGCTCTCTTGGCTATCAGATATTCCTCGACGCTGGAAAACCTTTGTGGCCAACAGGACATCAGAGATTTTAGATATGATTCCCAGAAAACAATGGAGACATGTACCCTCTACCGAAAATCCTGCTGATGCTGCTTCGCGAGGACTATCTCCAAATGAACTGCTTCACTTTGATATGTGGTGGAATGGACCGAACTGGCTGATTAGTGAACCGAGCGAATGGCCTTCTCATCCAGGGGTAGAGTTCAAATCGGAGGTTATACGGGAAGAGAAGAGATCCATCATTCTATCGCATTATCAAGAAGCTCAACAAGAAAACAATCTTTCCAAATTATTCTTTCATTTTTCGTCCTTCTCAAAAATTATACGAATCATTGGTTACTGTCACCGGTTTGTGTACAATTGCAAAACCCAGGGGTCAACTAGAAAGCACAACCTTTTATCTGCAAAAGAGCTATCGTATGCTCAGACTTCCTGCCCTAGAGCCGTCCAAGGTTCTGCATTTGAACCGGAAATCAAGCAGTTAAAGGAAGAGAAACCTGTCAAATCAAACAGTAAACTGGCAAGATTACATCCGTTTCTTAATACGGATGGACTCATAAGAGTGGGGGGCCGAATTCAAAACTCCGCTCACAACTTTAATGCAAGGCATGCAATAATCCTTCCCAAGGGCCATCCCATCGCGTCTTCACTAATTCTGGAACTTCACCAAATTTATTTACATCCTGGTTTAACATTGCTGATAGGATTAATCAGACAACGGTTTTGGATTATTGGTATTAGAGACGAGGTCAAGAAGGTCACAGGCAAATGCATCACATGTTTCAAATTTCGCGCTGCCAAAACGACACAACTCATGGGAAACCTTCCAGAAGCTCGTGTGACCATTTCTCGTCCATTTTCCAGAGTTGGGATCGACTACGCTGGACCATTCAACTTGTGCTCAAGAGTCACACGAGGTGCGAAGACATTTAAAGGTTACATAGCCTTGTTTGTTTGCTTTGCTACAAGAGCTCCACATCTTGAAGTAGTTAGTAGTCTCACTGCAGAAGCCTTCACAGCTTCCTTACGACGTTTTATTTCACGACGCGGAATACCGTTAGAGATTTTCTGTGATAATGGCACAAACTTTGTTGGTGGTAGAAAGCACGTACAAGAATTACAGAAGCTTGCAATATCGAATGCTAATAATCCATTGGTTTTAACCTTTCTTTCCCAGCATAGAGTAACATGGCGATTCAACCCTCCTGGTGCCCCCCATTTCGGTGGCATCTGGGAAGCCGGCGTAAAATCCGTGAAATGGCACCTGCGTAGAGTCATCGGGGAGACAGTGCTGAGTCTTGAAGAAATGACAACGCTCCTGTGTCAAATAGAAGCCATACTAAACTCTCGGCCATATGGAGTGCTATCATCAGATCCAAATGACCTCGAGGCGCTGACACCCAGCCACTTTTTAGTCGGAGAACCACTGACAACGCTTCCCGAAGTTGATATCACAGATGTAAAGATATCCCGCTTAGGGAGATGGCAGCATGTCCAGCAACTGATGCAAAGTTTCTGGAAACGATGGAAGAACGAATATGTGACGTCTCTGCAAGAAAGACCGAACTGGAGAAATGCGCAGGACAATTTGAAAGATGGAGAGCTTGTACTTATCCGGGAAGACAACTTACCCCCAGCGAAATGGTTAATCGGACGAGTAATAGCCTGTCATCCTGGGAAGGACAACTTAGTACGCGTCGTTAGTATACGAACTAAATGAGGAACATTTGACAGAGCAATCAACAAAATTTTTAAACTACCAGTAAATTAGTTAAGGAACCGTGTTCTTAACCGGCGGGAGGATGTTCTGACCCATAAGAAGTAGTCAGAAGTAACATTGAGTTTACTTCAATTTTAATTATTTTTAATAATTTTGTTTGCAACTGTAGTGATTTATTTAGTTACATTTCCTGTAGACAATCATATTAATTTTCTGCTAAAGTACATACTTGATCGATATACACATGTAACTAGTATGCTTTGTATATATACAATAAATAATGCCTCGCTCTATCATCTTGCACATGTACGTAATATTAATATAGATCTGTATATACTTGTCGATGTAGTTTTTGTAGCCTAACAATAGGGAAGTTGCGTTGCCTTTAACGACTCTGATTGTAACCTTAGCAAAGTGAAGTTCAAGTCAATAAATACTTATCAGTGGATATCAGTTCTTTTTTTATTGTTCAAAAAGTCTAAAATCAATTCCAAATCAGGGATTTTATTACCACCCCTTCTTACAAGTGCCGTGAGGAGTCACTTGAGCTTCAATAGGAAATATCTTTACACGTACCGTAAAGGATACTACCAAAGCCAAACCCCCATCTTAAACACCTTGTATTCTATAGACCGTGTGGGAATATAAATGTCAGTGGAGTGAATCAGCTGATTTCGCAGTCAGTGACGATTTATCATTCCATGACATGAAGTTTTGCTTCTTATTAAGAATCGTTGCTCGTTGGTAGTATGTTGCGCCAACAAGCCCTGTCACCTTCGAGCAGGAAACTAATGGAGAAGGCATGGTGTAAAAATACGTGTTTAGGAGCATAACGGAAATTCCGCCTTATGTGTGCATGAAAATTTTTATTTGGAACCTGACGCATTAATGTAGTAAGATTTTTTTTTATAATGTTACCAAATCTCAGGGGATACCCTATGATGCTGCAGCACAGCCTTGGAGGAAAGAAAGAAGGGGTAAGGAATTGAGGATTATTGTATTGAACCAAAGGGGTGCACAATGCTTGAATATTTGCGGCTCATAGCTGGGGGAAAAACAGAGGATGGCAAACTGTTCCACATTCGGACTGTTCTACTTATGAAGGATTTGCAGAATTTCATGGTACGACCGATTCTGACCTCAAGGGTGTCAGAGTGAGCTCGGGTTATTGCTCGTATCGTCCGCATAGGAAGAATTTTACAAGGAATCAGGCTACAAATTTCGTAAGAGCAATAGCCATATAAATAGCGAGTAAAGAGAGATATACATCCGACATTACTCCGGTGCTCTAAAGAATCCATAGTTTACTATTGATATGTCATCATTAATAAGTCGGAAGGCCTTCTTTTGGACATTGTCTAACGCGGATAATGCAATCCGTCCAGCACCTGCCCAAATATGGTAATTATATTCTAATCTAGGCCATGATAAGAGACTTGTAGATTTGCGCCAAATCTGATGGAGTTAAATCTTTCTTGCATCTTTACACATCGAGTTTTGGGCTATACCAAAAATATGATCGGACCAACCACTGCTAAGATATTAGGATATGGCGAGTTCGCGATCACTTGTCCATCGACAAAAATGGGTTGAGCGGGCGGGTGTTGAAGTACATTTAAGTGATAACAGAGAACATTACATTTTGGAAGCAACGAGACCCGTTTCGCTCTGCCCCAAAGCGGGTATTGTTGTAAGGTCATAATTTAGTGAACTTATGACTTCATTTGTCAACTAAAACATTCTCACGCAAATCAGCTTTGGAGTCGAACTAGTACACGAAATCAAGGGTGCTGTCGTCTGTAAAATTATGAATAGGATTGAAAGTTAGAGCTAGAAGATCATTAATAAAATTGAGGAAGAGACTAGGAGAGAGCACAGAGCCTTGTGGTACACCGAAATGGATTATAAAACCGTCAGAAGTAACTCCGTCCAACATAACTTGAATTGAATAGCGAGAGAGAAAACTTTCAATACATTTTAAGAAATGGGGGTCTAGACATAATGCGTTAAGTTTAGCTACAACAGCAAGATGCCTGACTCTATTGAAGGCTTTTGAGATATCTAATGCGATGATATAGGAAAAAGGAAACTTACCCAATTTACTTGGATTTTTATATTTTATAGATTACTAATAGATATAAATATTACATTTTTCCAAAGAGTTTGTTCTATGAGAACATTTACATATATATGCGAATATTTAATAGATTCCGGCTTAAATCATACTTCCACTTAAATAGTATTTAAAATTTCCCACCTTTAATTAGCATGGCGACCCCATATTCCCAGGAATGCTCTCAACTTTACTGGTGTACCCCACAAATTGGTTACGATGCTGTATCACAGTTCATGTCAACTCCATTTGTTTCCCGCACGAAACATATCACTTAAAGCAAGAATCTTAGCATACAATAGTTTGGTTAGGTAGGTAGGTATGATTTTTAAAAGCTGCAGGTTTGCTTTAATGGAATTTAGAATGAATCGTCCAACTCATTTGTGTGCGTGTACGTTATTCTTTTGAATTAATTACATTTACGACGAGGAGGCAGGAATCTGCCTTGACCCATTTTATTTCAGTTGTAAATTGTTTTCTAATCTTTATAGCCTAAGAAATTTAGTTTTCAGTTGCAAAATGTAATCTGAATACTACAAAGAATCCGATAGCATACTCCATCCTACTAATTTTACTGATCATCCTTTATATTGTTCTTATTACTTTCCTTATAATAACCAAAATACTAAAGTGGAAAAAACGAAAAATCTATGAAAACGAAATTTCTTTTACAAAAGAGGGTGTTTCGTATCAGCAAGAACCGTATACTCATCAGTTCTGCTTAGTTTTTGCCTGCCGTATACGTGAAAGTAACAGCCAAGCTGACCTCATGTATGCACTTAAAATAATTTTTAAGTGTGAATTATATTTGAGTCGAAATACTTGAAGCAAGTTTAACCCAATGCGGGACTAGCATTTCATAGAGAGTTTTGCTATGAAATAAATTCATACCGGATTTAGTCAATATGAAATTGATCGAGTTTACTGCCAAATCTGCAACTCGAGATTTGACGTATACGGTAGGCAGCAACTAAGCCGTACTGATGAATATACGGTTCCTGTTGATAAGAAACGCCCTCTTTTGCAAAAGAAATTTCTTTTTCAAACATTTTTCGTTTGTAAAGAGTTTTTTTTCCACTCATTTCTCGAGCTGCGGATTTGACAGGAAACTCGGTCAATTTTAATTTTGACTAAATTCGCTATGAATTTACTTCATAGAAAAATTCTGTACAAAATATTAAAGACCAAAATATACAACAATAAAAGATCGTATGAGACTCAAATTAAAACCTAAGAATCTTCTTCAACTTTTATAACTGGCTGTAAAATATAAAAAGTCTGATCCGGTTGTTACCGAAAAACTGAAAATATTGAACTCATATCGTAGCACTTATATGAATAAAAAGTCTCTGGTAACTATCCAAATTGACTGAAAAATATAAAAGTCTGCTTAAACACTTAAAAAATTAAAGTCTCTTGGAATTCTTTTCATAAGATTTAAATGCATGTTAAATGTCTTATATAACAATTATGACAGAACACTTTGCCATTTGTGACTGTAATAAATTTTATTTCGAGCTATTCCTAATTTTATACATAAATTGATGGATGATTGCAACTTTTACAAGAAGACGAATTCTTCTAAATGAAATGCGAGTATTCAATTATATACGATAAGAATTTAAGCTTTTCCCACAGTGTCAGTAAGAATTTCTTGAAAGTTGATGCTATGTGAATGACTACTTTAAAGATGTTTTAATTTTTAGGTAATTTCTATGAAAAATGTGTATTCATGAGATATTTACTCAATGACTGTACAAAATAAATGCATTTAATAAATAACTATTATCCTATTATCTAAAATTATAGAGGTCTTTTATAACAGTAACAGCTCTATGGTCTATGAAGAAAAAAACTATCAAAAACATTTCCTTTGCCGCCACACTCAAAATTATACTTGTACGAATCAGAGGTACTACCAATTTGATCCTCTGAAATAAGGGTTATCATAAAATATAATTTATAAAAATTGTGGTAACAATTATAGTAGTAGAGTATTTAATATATAGAAAACACGATTATACACACACACGCATGTCACACACGCTTGTTACTATAAAATGTTTCATGAAAAATCGTAAAAAAATTGAAAAATTTGTGACTCTTGGATTTGGATGAAATTTTTGGATATGGTAGAGATTAGGGTATGTCCCTTTAAGAATTTATATTGTAGTTTTTCCGAAAACTTTTGACAAGTTCTAAATAATTTATATAATGATAGACATAATCCAAACTCGACAAGAATATTACAGCCGGGAAATATATCTGCTTTTAAGCCCATTAAATATGATTGACAAAACGCTGTTCTCTAGCCGATGCGTAATAATTTGAAAAGAATAAAATAAGTAAAAAACGAGTTTTCAAACAAATCTGAGGCAAGCCGCATGAAAAAGTAGAAAATAAACTTTTCTTCACACACAGAGGTGGACTCAGATTTTTTTATTGGGACATTTCTCTTCATGAATCAAATCACTTATTACCTCTGATTGATCATACTGAAATATATCGGTGATTGTCAGCGAATAAAATCTGAGTGTGAAGAAAAGTTTATTTTCTACTTTTTACGGCTTGGCCTCAGTTTTGTTTGAAAACTCGTTTTTTACTTATTTTATTTTCTGCCTTTTTCACGTTAACAAAACTGTTATTACGTGCTGCATGGAGATATTTTAAAACAATTTTATGACAGCTGAAAAGACACTGATTTACTGAATTTTTGCCGACTTTCCATGTTTTCCACAGACTTTTCCTATTACTATGAATTTTTTTTAAAAATTTACATGAATTTTCCTGGATTTTTCATGATTGTTGAAGAGAAAGTATTGATGCCAGTAGGACGGAAAAAAATGATTCCGCATAGCTTATAAAATTTTTATGTCGGAAAATTTTCCGGAAATTTTCGGAAAATTATCCAGAAAAATTGGAAAACTCTGCATTTTTCCTGAAACAGATTTATCACTAATCATATCGATGAAAATTTTTCCGATGATTTTCCCGCTTTTCCGGGTTTTCCACGGAGTTTTCCACAAAAGCAACTTTATGCAACTCATTTCGCTCGACAACTTTGTTTTAGGTTGCAAAACACTCAAACGCTTCCTTGGTCTGTAAAACTCCGGAAAAGCGTTTTACATGAATTTTCCTCGATTTTTTCTGCAAGTTTTCACCATTGTCGGAGAGAAAGTAATGATGCCAGTTGATAGGGAACTTGATCCTGCATAATTTAGAAAACTTTTTTACCGGAAAAGTCGGAAAATTTCTGAAATTTTTTTCGGAAAAATCGGAAAACTCTGCATTTTGCCTGAAACGGATTTATCACTAATCAAATTTCTACCAAATGTTCAAATGATTTTTCCCGATTTTCCGGGTTTTCCATGGAAATTTCCCGTTCAAATTGTCACGCGACATGAACCTATGTGCCAAATTTCGGGTGTATTTGCGAAGCGCACAACCATAGATGGTACAAGAACTAGATGTCGCATGGCATACTAGAGCCTGTCTAGAATCCTCCTCAAAGGACGGACTTGTGGATTCCTCCGCTAGACATATATTCATAGCTAAACGCTTTCTGATCAGAGCATCAGCTGCTTCGTTTCCAGGTGTGTCAGTGTGAACAGGCACTCAGCAGAGAATAACTCTTTGGGTGTAGAACCCAGTTTCTCGAGCTTGCGGTGACACCGTTGCACTAGGCGCGATTTAAATTCTGAGTTACAATGTGACGCGGTGGCGAATGATGTTGCTAATGCTGACGTAGTGACTGTTGGTTATACTATTTCAATGATGACGCTCTAACGAGTGTCAAATTTTAGTTCCTTCATTAAATTGTAAAGAAATTAATTAACTTGGTATTAAATATGGTAGCATTACTTAAAACTTGCAAAAATAAATTGCCTCAACTCCAACTGTCGAGATATTTCGAGTTGAAATATTTTCAAATTTAAGAAACGCGACAGGCATCAGCAACTCCCTTATACCCTAGATACACAGAACATATTAATGATCATTGACGGAGCAATGATCATTGTATAGCTCGTGTGTCACTGCATCATTGGCCCAATGGTCATTCGTTTCGTCATTGCACCAATTAGGCTTCCACAAGCTCATTCGATTGCAATTATGCATTGCTTGTCATTTCTTTTAGCGATAAGCGCGCTTTCAGCGGTGAGGAACTGCAAATTATTGAAAAAATCAGCTGATTTTCCAGCCATCACTATCAGATGTCATTTGTGAAATTGGCTGATACATTTTTCAAGGTTAATTTTGCATATTTCCAAAATTATTGAATTCTTTAAAAAAAATGTCATACATTATAAATGGAAAAAGAGACGAAGAAAAAAGCAAGATTGTGGAAAATTGCTGAAAATTATAAGTTATGCGAGCTGTGGCGCATTTATATAAAAGATCTGACAAAGGCACGGATATGTGGATATGTCTGTGAAATTTAAGGATATGGGAGTAATCGCCAGTATGCATAAGTGACACATTTAATGGGTCAAATCTAATTACGTGAAGACCGTCATTGCCGTGTGCCACCCTAAAACAGGAATGATCATTGATCCAATTACGTAATTGAATCAATGATCATTGATAGGTCCCGTGTGTCTAGGGTATTAGCGACACACTATACCTGTGCTTTAGAATTTTCATGCATTTTAACTTTTGACAGGCTTAACGATAGCGTCTACGTCTTGCAACAGCGTGATATTGTAGGTCAGGCCTAATGGTGCTCAAGTCCAGAGCTTTGATTGCATGCCAATCTTCATAATTCAATTATCAGGTACATGATAGGTTGTTACCAGCAGCCTTGCCAGAAGCTCCATATGAAATGTACTACAGGAGTCGGGTAGGTGGTACGATCTGTATATTTGAGGGAATGCTGATCTCTCGATCATACGATAATCCGGGAAATTTTCAGGCTAAGGCCCATCTCTGCGTTCTACATGTTCCCTGTAGAGTCTTGCCGCTTCCGAAGCATTCCCCCTTGCCCAGCCGTAATAAAAGTGCATTTCCGCGTATTCATTCGGTAATTAGCTCCTGATTTCGAAGTCCAGAATTATCGTCAAGGTCACAATTTCAAGTATTTTCACTACGGCACTAATCAAAGTGTAAGTTCGTAAGCAAAACAAAATACTCGGGCTACTACAAGGAGCTGGTTTATTGTAAAGAATGCAGAGATTTGGCAGAATTATCGAGTAGATTAAGAGCGGCGGAAGAAACAGACAAGCACTCAATCGACTGAAAGAGAATTTTTTCCGTCGTTGTCGGTTATGTGTCGAAAAGGAAGGTAGACATTTTGAAAACTTTTTGTAATTTTTCACAATAAAATAATTATTTTTATTTAATTTTCAGTTTTACTTGTTTTTACTTCCGAATTAAAATTGTTAAATTTTACACTTAGTACAATCTGAATCGAAATTATAGTATGATGCCGTTGAGATAACTTAATAAAACTTGCGCCATGTAAAGTCGATGAACTAAGGAAGTTTTTGAACTAGTTTCTAAAAAAAAAAATATCGAACTTTTTTCTTAAAATTGCAATAGAACATTCAAGTTAGTTTTTGTTTTGGTAAAAGAAAAAATTCAACATTACTTTTTGAGACAATGGTGAAGTATATTGAAATAAAGCTTTCTAAATACAACAGATGCACTGTTAAGCTATTTCGGAAAAAAAAGTGCCTATCTCACTTTCTTCGACCGCTATGACCAAAATTACCTTATAACACGTAATTAGCGAAAAATCTCGAAAATTTGTAATAAGTCGAAAACTACAAAAAACCGTAGAACATACATGGGGGTGATTTGGGTTCCCCGAGGGACGCTCTGCCTCCAGGCTTCCGATTATCACTATTTTTTGGGACACCCTGTCTATCCAAGGACGCGTTGAATACAGTAAAGGCCAAAACACAGTAAGAGCGACACAACAAAGTCGCCGTAAATTGGTTGCTGTCAAAGATTCGAATATATGGAACTTCCATATACTTAACACAATGAGAGCGACTCGACAAGTTGCCAACAAAAAGTTTGGGAAAATCTCTAAATTAGTCGCCAACATAATTGACATTTCTGTGTGGACAGTGAATAATTGACATTCATGTTATGTGGATTTGGTTATTTTTATAAAGAATAGCAAATTAAAAAATTGTAGTAAATAAACTAGTTATTAAAAACTTTAATAAAATTAATTTCTTTAATTAGTTTGAGAAATTATGAGTTTTGAGGAGGAATTTATAGATAAAATGGGCGAAAAAGTTATGCTGTACGATAAACGTCATCTCTTGTATGGCAATCTCTTTTTTTAGCTTTTTCTTTATGCTTTTAGAATTTTAAGAAAGCCGCATAAGCTATACTAAAGATTTTTCTTAGTTCTTTCCTTGTTTCCATTTCTTTTACAATAAATAAAACAGTGACTACTGTCAAAAACATTTGTCGAGTCGCGTTCACTGTGTTTTAAATGCGATATTGTTGCCAACTAAGTTGCCAACATTGTTGTGTCGCTCTCACTGTGTTTTTGTTGGCAACTTGTCGAGTCGCTCTCATTGTGTTAAGTATATGGGACTTCCATATATTCGAATCTTTGACAGCAACCAATTTATGGCGACTTTGTTGTGTCGCTCTCACTGTGTTTTGGCCTTATGCGAAATTTTTCACTGGGCTCCTTGAATTGAAAGTCATCTGATAATTTATCATAAAACTTTTTGACTTTTCGTTGCCGGCTCTGAGCGAAAGAAATATCTATCTGCCAGCTTTTAGCAATGACTTCAGCTTCTTCCAAAAGAGAAGAAAAGTCATTGCGCAAAGCCGACAGATTACAAACAACACTTTCAAGCAAATCACAAGCTTCCTCCAAAGTGATATCAGGACTATGGAGAGTTTTTGAAGTCAAATTAGTGCAATTCAATACTTTGCTTTGAAAAACAAGCAAAACAATACGAACTCGAAGGAGCTAAATTTTTTTCGAATATTCGTTGCTGCTTCAATTTCATATTTTTCTTCGAAGTGAGAATCATTTTCTATAAGCTGTTCATTACAGATGAAAAATTGCATTTCAGAGCATTCACCGAATCATACTGAGACGACCACCTCTAAACAATACAATATTTGAATTTGCGTACGACTAAAATCGTGGGGCATAAACAGGATACATACAACTGTTTACAAGTGTTTGTGCCCCACGTTTTTAGTTGTATGTGTTTTAAAATTCATCATAAAATTATTTTATTCTTTTTAGTCCATTAGAAAAACGTGGTCTTTTTTTAATTTTTTTTATTTATATTATTTCGAAGCAAACATCCGTCTCCACTTAATTTATCACTTAGCGCCCCTGAATTTGCTACGTCCTCCCGCAACGCGGGGCCTACGGGGGCGTTATTTACGCCACTAGAGCCCCAGATCACAGCTTGTAGTGCAGTTATGAAGCTTTTGCAATCCGCTTTGGGTTAGTACATTCATCATTCACTCATCGTCGAACTTTCCCGTGACCATCAGGAAGACTAAATCAATAGCAAATGCTACCGCTTTTATTCCCTCCCTTTGTAAAAAGAGGAGACCGTACTCCTCCTTGTGGAATACCCCTAGATACTCTCCTCATAATATTATTGCTACCAAGTTCTGCGTTTATTAGGCGGCTATTGAACATTGAGTATATGCAGTAGGATTAATAATAATAGGATTCGACTCTTATACCCTAGGCAGACGGACAAAATCAATGATCATTCGTTCGTAATTGAGTTTTTCAAAAATCAAGTTACCCAAGGTTATGTTGATTAAAACGAAAGTCCTGTCAATTTTTGTATGTAATTGACAGCACATTAAAATTAAAATTCAATGGTAAAACGATTTTTGAAAAATTCAATTACGAACGAATGACCATTGATTTCGCCCGTCTGCCTAGGGTATTAGACTAGTCAGTGCATTCTGATGTTTAACAAATACAAAAAATATTTTGTTATAAATTTTTCTAATTTTAAATTGTTGGGAGGCAAATCTGCGTTGAAAATGGTGGTTTGGAATTGGCAATGGCTCACAGCTCATAAGTGGGAAAAGGAACTGGTTTCAAAATTTAACCGTTTTTATAGTTTAAATCTACAAATAGTTTTTTTCCACATCTTATTTATAACGTTATATGTATATAAAGATGCTAAAAACATAAAAAAAAATTTAAGCTAAGAAATTTTTAAGCCTGTAGTAAAGGGATAGGAGATAAAACTTTCCTTACGGGTGCTCAAAACTGGGTATCTTATCCTATTTGATTAAGATCTTTAAAAGAAAAAAATGCTTTCTACTTCTCGGATTTCACTCTAGTTTTGTAATCGCTAAAATATCATGAACTTTTTAGTTCAGGAAAATATCCTTTATTCTTGAATATCTTAATTTTGTTGGTCATTGTTTTTTTGTTGAATTTGAAAGTGGGATTTTAGTAGGATGATTTTAATGTGGAATTAATACTTCACCAAATGATTCGTACTCCACTTAAGAATTGTAAGTCCAATCACAGAATTTGTCAGGATCAAAAAAATAACCAATTTGTGCAGAAAAAGAAAGAGAAAGAAAAAACAGTTCTTTAAAACTCCATTTGTTTTCATATCAATTGAAATTTTCTTCTCGTCCACACCATATCACTATCACCCGTTGAGAATAACACGTTCAAACATTTCAATAAAATAATTATCTACCAATCAACTCAGCATTGTTACAAATCGTTTAATGTAATTTTTTGTGTTTTTTTTTTGCTTTCAATTTAAGTATAAAATTGATTGGAGATTTTTTTCCTTCAATCCAAATGCATTTTACAAACTGACCCACTCGATACTGAGGCACATGCGCATCAATCTAAATCTAAAGTGCAAAAATACAGCACAAACAATAAAATAAATTTTTTGTTTTTATTTTTTATATAAATTATTCTAATAAGATTTTTGATCAGATCATTTATACAGTGCTGCTGGACTTGTTGTATGATATGTACACAGAGTATCCATTTTGTTTATAAATTTTAGTTCGTGACTTTTTGTGTAAATATAGTGACCAAAGTCTCGAGTGCAAGCAGAAACAAAGTGATTCGAGTCGATTAATTTATTAATTAAACGCCGCAAAAATAGTGTTCACCTGATTTTGTCAGTTTGTCGGCTCAAAATAGCCAGAAAATTGTAAACATTTTGCGAGAATAATGACAAGAATGTCTGATATAAAACAGCCGCTAAACACTGTTAGCAGACCGGTCTATGGTTGTGAGGATACAAATAAAAATTCTACGGGAATAGATAATGGAGGATTTCAAATGGATCAGGTAGATGCTGAAGAGGATGCTAAACGGCTACAACGTAACACAGTTCTGGGACAATTTCCAGCTGAATTGAATGTAAAAACATTAGCTGCAGTGACAATGAAGCGGTAAGTGATTAATTTAATTTGATTCATTCAATATTTAAAATGTTAATTTAAATTTTTTTTTTTGTTATAAAAGTCGACTGTTGTTGTTATGGAATATCTAAATTTCGCCGAATATTATTTGATTGATATGAATACATTCAGTTTTTCAAAATATTAATATTGAACTTAGCCTCCACTAAGAGTTAATTTTCTCAAAAAAGGAGGAGGCTACCGTTGAAAAGGAAATGTGATGGATTATTTCAGGGATATTTAAAAGATTTGTTTTCTTATTAAATACTATAGAATGACATTTTTTTTATTACATCATTTCTAAAAATATTCGTTGATAATGAAATATAAGCCTTTGAGCAAAGGCCTTCAAAAGGAGGCAAGTATTTGTGATAACATGATTGGAAGTGCTCTAAAAATAAATATGTAGTACGCATTTTTATTTTATTATTATTATTTATATAGTTAAAATCACATATGTTGAACCATTATCTGCCACCCAAGATTTTCCACTATACATAACGAATTTCGAGATGGGTCAAATTTATTAACATGAATCTATAAATCTTGATCCAAATGAATGCAATAGTTATTTTGTTCAGTTCTCAAGCTGCACCGTCCCTCAATCTGTCCACTTCAATGTCCTCCGAGTCGATTGGAATTAGTAATAGGACTGTTTATCCGCAGTTAGATTTTAGTTGTGTCACCGAACTGGAAACTCTTAAGGCTTTAAGTAGCATCAAATCGTATGCAACAGGAGTGGATGGGATCTCCATAAAATTTTTGAAAATAATTATATATTTTGCATTATCTGCTATCACTGACACCTATAACGCCTGCCTTATGAGATCTCAATTCCCACCTAGATGGAAGCAAGCGAATGTTATCCCCATACCTAAGAAATCAACGGTGTATCAGGTTGAGGATCTCCGTCCAATCAGTATATTGCCTTGATTATCTAAGGGCTTGGAGAGAATCATGGCTGATCAAATGACGGTTTTCCTTGAGTTTCATAGTATCCTTTCGGCTTCACAATCCGGATTTCGAGCCAAACATAGCTGTATCACAGCGTTGCTCAAGATAACTGATGATCTTCGGTGTAATATTGAATATGACAAGGTTTCTTTCCTAACATTTTTAGATTTTTCAAAAGCCTTTGATAAGGTGGATCACGGCATTTTCTGTCGCAAATTAAGACTGAAGTTTGCGTTTAGTTGCAGATCGACTAAATTTATTAGAAATTTTTTAGTAAATCGTTCCCAAAGGGTGAATATTGGTGAACACTTCTCAGAGTTTTTATATCTTAACAGAGGCGTCCCCCAGGGTTCAATACTCGCACCTCTACTATTTTCTATGTATATTGATGACATCACCGAGGTTATCCGTTATGCTAATATACATTTGTATGCTGACGATATACAAATTTATATCTCTCGGCCTCTAGGATTTATAGAAGATGGTGCATGCTGCTTAAATACTGATCTTCAGGCAATACTCTCCTGGTGCGTATCTAATAAATTGGATTTAAATACTGAGAAATGCAAGTGTTTGGTTGTACACAAAAACATTCTAGATTTCCCTCGTATTAATTTAGGGGGCTCAACGTTACAATACGAGAAGACGGTGAGAAATCTTGGCGTTATTTTTAACCAAACTCTGACATGGAATGACCACATAAAATATATCTCCGGGCGAGTGTATGGTACACTGAAGCGATTATATTACTCCACCCAGCTTACACCTCTCAACATACGGCTATCACTTGTAAGATCCTTGATCATTCCTATAATAACTTACGGTGATGTTATTTACTGCAAACTGGATTCTTCATCGGCATATCGTCTGAACGTTGCATATAACGCTGCTGTAAAATATGCATATAATCTGCGACGCTTTGACCACGTTTCACATGTAGTTAGTAATGTGCTGGGATGCTCTCTCGGGACTTATCTAAAGATACGAAACGTTATATTTCTTTATAATCTAATTTGGACCGGACTACCTCATTATTTAATTAATAAAGTACACTTCCTAGCATCGAGTCGTACCAACAACTTGCTGGTACCTAGATATAATTATCTTCAAAACCAACGGTTATTTTTCGTTCACGCTATCAGACTTTGGAATTCTCTACCTAATCAACTAAAACGTCTTGTCCCGGTGAGTAGGCGAGTTCTTAAAAACAAACTTATGGAGGTGTTTTAAGATGCATTTTTATCTTCAGTAAAAATATCTGAATTAAAACTCCCTTTCCTTTAATCCTCCCCTGCATTCCCCTCCCCTATTTGTCAATAAGTTCATATATTAATCTATTCTTTTCTACTTATGAATTCCCGTATTTTAATTTTCTTTTGGATTATTTTTTTTCGTTTTTTTTATATTATTCTTCTATTTTACTCTATTTATTTGAATTAGAATTAGATTAGTCAGAAGTGTTTTTTTTTCTTCTTTTTTTTTTATTTCTTCGAATTAGTGTTAAGATTACTGTAGGTATTTCTCTTACTTATATGCACATATGAGTTATTTTATTAGTATCAAGTTGACTTTTTTTTACACTTGTTATTGTTAATATTACATACATGTATATCGCTATTACTATATTATATTGCTTCAATTATGCCTTACTACGTACATTCTAAAGTTTATACTTCTTTGTACAATTAATAATAATAATAATAAAAAAAAAAAAATATTTATGTATAGTCAATTTTATTAAAATACCAATCAATCATATAATATGACGAAAAACACCAATTGTCTTACAAAGGTTCTAAGAAATTTGTAATTTTTGACTGGATCGATAGTTTTTGATTTTTTAAATATTACTATTTTTTCAATTCGTAGAGAAATTTGAGTCAATCTCAGAATGCACACATTGCAAGCACATGAAATAAACGTTATTTATTTAAGGATGCTTTAAAGTTTCTGAAAAAAAATTAGTTGAGATCCTTTTTCTGAAAATTTGTTTTCAAAGATAAAGGATATGTCCATCATCCTTGAATATCTCAAAAAACCGACTCTCGATTTTTTTTATTTTAATCTTTATTGAGTTTTAAGGATGCTGTATAAAGCAGAAAATAGAGCGCTCCTTGATGTTTGGATAGAGGTATTTTTTTAAATATATGTAGTTCAGAAAAATTTGAATGCAAATTGATGATGTTAGCACACACATCATGAGTTGTCAGATTATATGCAGTGTGGTGATTTAAATGTTCATAAATTATTTTACGGATATCGCAGGATTATTAGTTGCACAGGGTACCTTTCCTCCTTTATAGCAATATCCAACATGCTACGATTTTTGATCATATGTATCTCGAATTTTAAACTTTAAATCTTGAAAATATATCATACAAATTTGTAGTCTTAACCTTAATCCTTTTGAGTTTTTACACCAAGAACATAATTCTTCCCCTTCTAACATATCTCATTATGAGTACTTTACAAAAAAAAATCCAAAGGCGTACAACCTGGACAAAATAAGATCCCTCAAGAATGGATGAATTGAAACGTGGAATTAGAAGTTTACGCCATCTGAAGGACTGCAGAAAATTGACTTTACAAAAAAGATACTCTGGCTCACTTGTGCGAATAAGATTATCCAGGAAAATCAGTGCTTTACTCTTTAGGTACGTATCTAGACTACAACCCAATACCAATGATCTATAAGAAGAGATATGAGCAGAACAACGCAAACCGAAAGCAAACCGTATACAATCGTTGAAAGCAACCTCAAGCTTTCGATTGCAAAGTGAGTCTAGTAG
Source organism: Dioctria linearis (assembly GCA_963930735.1). Lineage (NCBI taxonomy): Eukaryota > Metazoa > Arthropoda > Insecta > Diptera > Asilidae > Dioctria > Dioctria linearis. Next base: position 325,306,953 of record OZ005740.1, on the reverse strand, counting down.
TTTTGATTGCTATCTTTAGCAATCGGAAAAAAAAAATATAAATAAAATCAAAATAAAGTTTTTGAATGAAAACACTCCGTAATTTTTAAACCTTTAAATTTATTTTACCAAATTCTATCAATCGAATATAAAAAAATATAACAAACTTCAGATCTACAATTCTTCTTAGGAATTTCTTTTTACTTTATTATCGAAAAACGAGGTAACTTTACCGGGCGAGTTGGAAATGCGAACTGCAGTTTTTAGATTTAATTTTTATCAGCACCGTTCGTGAAGGAAACTAAAAAGTCTTAAGCCGACAAAAAAGGGTCTCGCGGCAAGTAGTAATATTACACGTGAGGCCAGGTATGTAGGTTCTTAACTTTATGAATTTGCTGAGTGTGATTTTAGAAAAATGATTTCTACATACGAATTAACTTTGACTGTGGGAATGAAAATGGAAATGAGTTTACGTAATTGATGACGGTGCGTCTTTGTTAGGGTTCAAAGCCTTTATATTATTGGCTGATTGGGATATGATATTGTAACACCCCCACCGTTAGAATGAGGCTCCGACGAATTTATTGGGATAGATATTTTTGGGTAATAGTTACTTTTTTTTTCTTAGATAAATATATGTAGCTATTAACAACGCTAATGCGATCACAATTAGAAGGTCTGTACTAAAATTGATTACATTATTGTTTTTATTCTTAAATACCAGCTCTTCAATGCTCTTTTCACCATCTAATTGTTTTAAATTATAGTTCATCTAATTCTATTTTAGGTAAATCTTCTGTATGTTCTCTAATTTTTGTTATAAAATTCGGTAGTATCAGTTTATCGTATACCTTAAAGTTCGAGTTTACAAAGCTATTATTTTCTATTTTTAGGCAACAATTTTCAAAACTAATCAAAAAATTTCCATTTAAATTGATATTACCCTTATTGCAGGTTTGTGTAATATTTAAGTTATTAACATTTTTCAATATTATCATATCAGGTGTGATCTCCTTTATTTCTTGGTTCCTAGATGTTTTAGTTTTGCAATGAGCTTCTTTGAATTTTATTATATTATTTATGCAATTGTCATTTATTTCAATTAAATTTTTCTCTAAATTTTCTTTAACATTTATTCTGTATACTCTATTACTTGAATCTACTAAAATCTCGTTTTCTTCTAAAAGCACGGATTTGTTCTGGTTATTTGGAATAGGTTCGATTAGTATTTTGGATAGGAGGTTACGGGAGTATCGTGGTATTAGTAGGATTATAACTATTTCGTTATTTTGTAGTCTTACTGCGACTTTTATATTTTGATAGCTGTCGAGATCTTCTATAAGGTCTAATTCCGCTTGTGTTAAAATATCTTTAGAAAGAATACCTACTTTGCTTGAAAAAATGACTTGTCCGATATCATCTACATGGTTACGCAAAAGGGTTATGTCATTATTGACTTGATAGATACGTTGTATGTAGTCAATTTCGTCTTCTAGAGTCAGAATTTTGTTTTGTATTATTTTGTTGACAGTATTCAAGTAGTTCTGTGTTATGTTGTTCTGTTGTCTGTTGATATGCGCAGTGATATTTTGTATTGGTTATGCTATTGCGTATGCTTTCCACGGTGGCTTCATACTCCGTCATGTTATTATATGGAGTACCTTGGTATAATACTCTATCTCTATTGTTTCCTGTAATTAGAGTTATGATTTAGTTCGTTTGGTCCTGGTTTCTCTGTTTTTGTGTTTTTGCTTTGATAGTAGGGTTCGTTTTGTCTTGGAGTTTTTTTCGGTTTTCGTACGTGGGTCTTGTAGTACTTAAGGTTATTCTTAATATCTGTTATATGGTCGTCGCCTAGTTTTTCCGCTACGATTTTTCTATACTTAGCGTGGTTTTTGCCGCCTCTGATTTCCTTAATGAAATTCGGACCTGGGTTCAAATTGACATCTGTTCTATTAGAATTTAGTTTATTTACAATTTTTTCTTTTTTCTTCAGCATCCTTTCGCGTATTGTGTTATATTCGGTTTCGTTTACTTTACCGGTTACGAAATCTACTGGTTTCTTATTCTTGTACTATGAATTGTGTTATTATAATACCCTATAATTTTAAGGATTTTTTCTTCGACGGTTTCGAGATCTTTGTTTTCATCGTGTCTAAGGAGACGAAGGTGTTCATTTATAGTATTGTGTAGGCGTTCGACATCGGCGTTAGAAGTGTGGTTGCTATTTGAGGTATAATTAATTTCAATATTTCTGTTTCGTAGGAATTCTAGAATAGGAGAAGCCTTAAAGCCTAATTCATTACCAACTACTAATTTGGCCACGTTTCCGTGGTAACTGAAGTATTGTAGAAGGGCTCTTCTGAATTCTGTCCAAGCACGGCTGTCAATCTTTATAGCCTGTGCAAATATGCTGAATTTATCGATTATGGTTAGGAAAAGTTGACCTTTTAGGCTGTAAAAAACATCGACGTGGATGATTTCGTTGGGTTTGGATGGTGTTTGGGTAATTTTATATTTAATTTTAGGTGGACTTCTTTCGTATTTTTCAAGGCTGCAAATTTCGCAATTATTCAGAAACTGTGTAATCCTGATTTTCAATTTGGGGTTATAAATTTTTAGTTTTAACTCTTTAAATACCTCCTGGATTCCTCGGTGATTATTTCTGAGGTGTTCGGCCTTTATTATTTCTGCTAATTCGTCTTCGTCAGTTATGTCCTCTAGTATGCCTGAACATCGTATTATTCTGAATTTATTGCTGGTAGAGAAGTTTTGCAAGTATGCGTCCTTTAAGGTATTGAAAAACTCTTCATTTTCTACCAAGACGGCGTTTAAACCACTAGGATTAAAATGGTTTTTAAGTATAGTATTTACGGTTTGGCCATCTAGCGATTTCGTGTAGATGGTTGTCCTATTTTTGTCAAATACTTTCTTCTTTTTCATTCTGAGGGATCCCGTATTAGATTTATTTATGATGATTTGCGTTTTGAATAAGTTCAGAGGTGAGTGGCTAATAGGTATAGCGTTCTCCTCTTCTAATAAATTCAATTCTAAGTTTCCTATCCGGGAAAGTGCGTCTGCGTTACTATTTTTTGCACCCTTTTTATGTTTGATCTCATAGTCAAATTCTGATAATTTTAATCTCCACCTTACTAATTTAGAATTGGGTTTTTTTATTGAAAATAGCCAGATTAGAGGTTTGTGGTCTGTTTCGATGATAAATCAAAGCCTTTATATTATTGGCTGATTGGGATATGATATTGTAACATCTAGTTTCATGTATATTAAACTACCATAAGCAAAAAGAGGCACCAAAACTGTCCTAACTAGTCTCAAACGCAAATCGACGGGAAGCATTGATGATTATTTATATATAGATGTCCACAGAATCATTGACGTCTTAGAAACGAGATGTCGCTACTTGCCAAAAATGTGATTAAAACTTTTATTTAATATTAAAAATACAATTTTTCCAGCATATAATATAAAAATGTTTCAAAACTAGATCAAAACTCCTTACCAGTCCTTAATAATTCTTTTATTAGAAGTTTCAAAGTTGGAAATAACAAACGAACGTCAATGATTCTGGGCACATCTATTTATAAATAAGCAATGCGGGAAGTATATTTGCAAACAGCCAAAGTTTCTTAAGCCCACCATAAATTTTGCTTACCATAGATTTGATATGATCACAGCACCTCAAACGATTATTAATTTTCACTCCCAGATTGATTATACAGTTTACATAAGGTAGTTCCACTTTATTAAGCATAATTGGGGGAAAATTATCAATATTAAGATCATAATTAGAGAGGGCTATACATTGCGATTTATTGGGGTTAAGAAGCAGTTGATTATCAATTGCCCACCTAAAAATTCCTGAGAAATCATCGTTTACTCTGCAGATACAGTCCTCAATTAGTCCACGAGGTCTACATAAGTACAACTGTACATCATCTGCATACAGGTGCAATTGAACATCATGCACGACATCACATATATCGTTAATGTAGAGACTAAAGAAAAGAGGTCTTAAGACTGAACCTTGAGGAACTCCACATGTTAAATTCATTTGGGAAGACGGAACTCCTTTTATGACCACCTATTGCGACCTATTTGAGAGAAAATTGGATATCACTTTAACAGCAGAACAGGAGAAATAAAAGTTTGCATATAACTTACGCAGCAGTTTTTCATGTACATCACAATCAAATGCCCTTGAGAAGTCTAACAAAACCATCACACCAAGATCTTCCTCATGTAAAGCCGATCGCAAGTCCGTAATGACCTTGAGTAACGCTGATTCACAGCTGTGTCGTGCACTAAAGCCAGACTGATATTTCGCAAGGAGATCATTACATGTTACATAATTTTCAATCTTGGTTCGCATAAGCTTTTCTAAGACTTTGGATAGAAAACTGAGAATGCGTATTGGACGGTAGTGTGCCAGCCCAGCGGCAGACATTTTTTTAGCAATAGGAATAACATTAGCTATTTTCCATACTTCTGGGAATTGAGATGTAGTTAGACAAGTGATCATGATGTACCGAACGTACGGAAAAATGTAAGGCAATAAGATCTTGAGAAAACGAGGATGTATTTCATCAAAACCAGTAGCATGGGACTTGATAGAGTATATCGATTCAAACAGTTCATCATTCTACACACACATTGTTCACGTAAAATAAGAAAGGAAATGCTAGGTTGTTGTAGGATTAATAAATTTGATGCTGGACCTGAAGTAAAGTGCCGGTTAAGTTCCACAGAATCAAAAGGACACTCAGGGTTGACACCAGAATAAATGGTAGCTCGCTTCAAGTTTCTCCACAAGGTTTTGGAAGGTAAGCTTAGATCGAATTGAGAAGAATAAAATAAGTAAAAAACGAGTTTTCAAACAAAACTGAGGCCAAGCCGCATGAAAAAGTAGAAATCACCGATATATTTCAGTATGATCAATCAAAGGTAATAAGTGATTTGATTCATGAAGAGAAAGAATATTCAAGAGAAATGTCCCAATCAAAATATCTGAGTCCACCTATGTGTGTGAAGAAAAGTTTATTTTCTACTTTTTCATGCGGCTTGGCCTCAGTTTTGTTTGAAAACTCGTTTTTTTACTTATGTTATTTTCTACCTTTTTCACGTTAACTTAATTGGAAAATTCTGCATTTTTCCTGAAACAGATTTATAACTAATCATATCGATGAAAATTTTTCCGATGATTTTCCCGATTTTCCGGGTTTTCCATGGAGTTTTCCACAAAAGCAACTTTATGCAACTCATTTCGCTCTACAACTTTGTCTTAGGTTGCAAAACGCTCAAACGCTTCCTTGGTCGGAAAAACTCCGGAAAAGCGTTTTACATGAATTTTCCTCGGTTTTTTCTGCAAGTTTTCAACATTGTCGGAGAGAAAGTAATGATGCCAGTGGATAGAGAACTTGATCCTGCATAATTTAGAAAACTTTTTTAACGGAAAATTTTCCGGAAAAGTCGGAAAAATTTCCGGAAAAGTTGGAAAATTCCGGAAAGATTTCCGGAAAAGTCGGAAAATTCAGGAAAATTTTTCGGAAAAATCGGAAAACTGCATTTTTCCTGAAACGGATTCATCACTAATCAAATTTGTACCAAATTTTCAAATGATTTTACCAGATTTTCCGGGTTTTTCATGGAAATTTCCGGTTCAAATTTTGATAGATTCAATTGTCACGCGACATGAACCTGTGTGACAAATTTCAGCTCGCTGTGATGACGAAAAGTGTGTCTACGAGAGTGTCGAAAATAGTAAAGAAATAGACAAATTCGTGTACGAGTTAAAGGGAATGGCTGGCCTCAAAAATACTCACGCTTAGCTCCCCTAATTGCAGAAGTGACCTTGTTACGAACTTATTTATAGAGTGTGCGTGTGTAATGAGTATTCACTCGTTTCCACTGTTTATGTAAGAACTCTCTTTCTACAATGAGAGAGGAGCGGATTCCATCAGAAAACCACGGATTGCTAAAAGGACGGATCCGTTTGACTTTAAGTGGAACATGTTTATTATATAAATAAGAAACCATCTCATTAAATTTCCACAGTTGCTCCTCCGCCGATGGAAGAAGGAAAATATCATTCCATGCTAGTGACATACACTCATTAATCAGATTAGGATAGTCAAGATGTTTGAAATCACGATAGCAGATAGTCTTATTAAGATTCCCACCTTCCGGGAAGAGATTATAGGTCATAAAATTTATATCTTGATCGAGTATACTTGGAGGACTCAGCTGGTTATGAAATCTGACATTACTCTTATTAGCAACCATGACAAGATCAAGAAGTGAAGGGTTGGAACAATTAAAAAACGTAGGCAATGAATTTATCGCCACCATATCAGTCATCAAATTATCAATCAGGATGTTTACATTGAGATCACCACCAATAATAACATCATTGTAACGGTGTACTAAGTGTGACATTGCATTGGAAAACTGTTCAGCAGACAACTGACTATAGACACCAGGAGGGCGATACACAGCACATAATAAACATTTTCCAAAACCAACCACAACCTCCAAGCATAAAAATTCAATTTCCCCAGTCGATGAAGAATCTACGAGTTTAGCCCTTAAATTAAATTTGTTCTATGTTTTAATGGACTATTAACTAGGGCTGGAAATATTGGGGGGGGGGGGGGAGCCACTTGCCCCAGGAGCTAGTTTTAAGGAAGCGGCAATAAGACGGACTTCTGAACCCATAACTAAACGAGAAAAAATCTACAGTTAATCAATTTATTGTCTGTTACGCACATTTGTGGGAGAAAATATTTAAGACCTGAATTTCTTTAATTCTGTAATCAATTTATTGCGAGGATTAAAATATGCTTCCCTTTACAATGCTGTCCGAAAAAACAATAAACTATCAATATTTATGTCAGAATGATTATATGAAAATTAGACATGTAGGCATGATTTTAAAGTGTGTAATAGCAGTGAATTACAGTGAATTACAAATTATTCTTTCTAAATCTAGATTACATAAAAAAGAATGACCCGCTTCTTAACATCCCGGCCACCTTAACAACACTAAGTGTTTTCAACTTCTAATTCTAGTAGTAATGGATAAAGCTTAGTAATGGCACGCTTGTACACACCATGTTGTGTTTTCACATCTGCTACTCTTATAATGTTATCCTTTCCAGGATACACCTTAATTACTCTACCCAGTAGCCATTTGTAAGGGGGAGGTCCATCTTCTCCCAGAAGAACTAAAATATTTTCCTTAATATTAGCCTTTGGATGACCACTTATGTCTTTGTTGTAAAAGGTGCAGATATTCATGTGACCATCTACACCAAAATACCTGTTTCATCTTCTGCAAGCGGCGAAATCTGGTAAGCCGATTGTCATTGACATTGGTAACATCTGGTTCAGCGATAGAATTAAGCGGGCCACCAATTAGAAAATGTCCTGGGGTCAAGGCTTCTAGGTCGTTCGGGTCTGATGACAACGGGGTATGTGGTCGGGAGTTCATGATTGCCTCTATCTGTATGATAATTATGCTGAGTTCCTCATATGTTAGCGAAGCTGACGAAACAGTTCGGACTAAATAGTATTTGGCAACTTTAACTGCAGCTGCCCAAAGGCCGCCGAAATGCGGTGATCTAGGCGGTATTGGTTTCCACTCAATTCGGTTATCTTGACACATTGTTTGAACCAATTGTTGATGATGTTGAGATTCAAAAAGCCTTCGGAGCTCCTCAAGTTCATTTCTTGCGCCTACGAAATTAGTAGCGTTGTCGCAAAATACAACTCAAAGCAGCAATGAAAGCCTACCTAGAGAGATCGCTGACCAACTCGAGATGGACAGCTTTAGTCGCAAAACAAACAAAGACCGCCACATAGCCCTTTGTTGGTGTTTTCCCACGTAGTCTGACGTATATTTTGAACGGACCACAAAAGTCAATTCCTACGTTCAAAAAAGGTTGTGAAGGTTCAACTCGTTCTGCTGCTACCCATGACTTGCTGAATACCCCTGGGCTTAGATCGGAAACATCGGATGCACTCATGTACTATTCTTCTTGCCAATTTTTTACCATCAATTGGCCAGTAACGTTGTCTGATAAAGGAAAGAAGTGATTGTGGGGCAGCGTGCATATACCTTAAATGAAAACTCGTCATAATAAGCTTTGTTATAGGGTGAGCTTTAGGTAAAAGAATAGGATTTTTGGAATCATAGGAGCCTTGGGAGTTTTGAAGGCGACCGCCAACACGTATTAGATCATGACAATCTACAAATGGACATAAACTGCGACTTGAACCATGTACTTCTTTAGTTTTTTTTAGGCAGGTATACTCAGTGAAAAAGGATGTCTGCTGTACATTCTACAGGACTCCAAGCAATGCGCTCTCGACTTCTAAAGTGGTTAAAGGTCCATGAATACAATCCTTGTTGTGTGCTTTAGCGTTGGTGTTGCTTACGAATCTGTAGCAATATGCGAATATACGTTCGAATTTTGGAAGTGACCTATTATACTTGACGCCTACGTTTAAGTCCACTGGTTTCTGCTGGGCTAAGTGTGTAAGCCGCAGTTTTCGCGTTTCTGGAATGATAGCCCTGATCCTCTTATTTCGTCTTGCCGGCCAACTTCCTTCCGGTTGTTTTAAAAAGTCGGGTCCATGGAACCATAATCTTGATTGAAGTAAAATCCTCACCTGAGAACCACGAGATACAAGATCCGCTGGATTTTCCTTTGTATCAATGTGTGTATTTTAAAAATCATCAAAAGATACAATATTTTGATCTAAATCACACCAAAAGATGTTGAAGGAGTAGGAGTAGATGTATACTCTGTATTCGTTCCAGGATTTGATGAAGATGTTGCAGAAACTGTTTCAAACATAAGCTGGCTTACTTTCATTCGAAAGCGAAAGTTGTCATTAATAGGCATATTTTGCATTTGCGGTAGCAAACTCATCAAAAAATTGAAGTTATCATCTTTTTTTAATGCATAATCTTCTTTCATAATTGCAAGTTTCTCCTTTTCAATTTCTAGATAATGAGACTCGTTAAATGTGTAATTATTTTTTAAAGAGTGCCTTTTTGTTTCAGAAATTTTCGCAGCTTCTTCACCTTTTTCAAGGTCCGCATTCTCCTGCATCTGCATTTTCATCTGGTCCCCATCATTATTTTCCTGCTCGATTAGCGAACTTTGGTTTACTTGACTTTCGAAGTAGTAATCGGTTAAGTTGCCACTAAGTTTAGCTGGTGTTAATGAATCACGGAGGAAATCCAAATCTAAAAAATGTTTCCATTTACTTTGATAATTAGAATTCACGCCACTGCCTGATTTCGGTTTTTTTGTTGACTTTTGCCAGCTCTGTTCTATATTTATCCCGTAGACCTTTCCATTTCTTCTTTACAAGGCTATCTGAAAATAACACAATATAAATAAAATTTACAGGTATCTCGCCACAGGATCATCGTACAGAAGTTTGGCATTTAGCTACAGGATTTCTGGTATTGTTTCGAATGTGTGCAATGCAGTATGGGCTAAATTTGTACGTAGGCATTTGCCGCATCCATGTGAATCAGACATTATCAGACATGCTGAGGAGTTTCATAAGCGCTGGGGATTTCCGAATTGTGTGGGTTGCGTTGATTGTAAATACATTCGAATTAAATGTCCGCCACACTCTGGAAACTTATATTTTAATTACATGGGATATTATTCCATTGTATTGCAGGCTGTTGCAAATGCGCCATTTTGTGCTTAACCGCAAGTCTGTCTCTGTATACTGAGAAACAGCTCGGTATACGCTCATTATGTAGTACATTGGAACTCAATATTGAAATTGCGAAAAACGTACGTGGTATATAAGTTTACTGATCCTAGTTATAAACCATAATCATTTAATACGCAAACCTTTTAGAACCGAATTTTATACTGCAATGTTGGCTAAAACTTTTTCTGACATTTAATTTTAGCCACTTGTCAAATTGAAGTGTCTATTTCTTTTTTATTTTTCATATAGACAAGTAATTTCACAATATTTGCTCGCGTTTTGTATACGTGCTCGGAACTTTCTTAAGTTACATGACACATCCAAAGTGAGCTCTCTAATTAAATTCTTAGTATTGTAAACCGCAAGTGTGTCTCTGAAGTTTTATATTGCAATTGACATAATTGCATTATCAATATTGAAATTTCAAGTCTGTCTCTGGTATAAAATAAACTGTATTTGTTATGATTCGATTTTTTACTATCATATTATTTTAAAACAGTTTGAGATTCAAACGACATTTACGATCAATAATGGATTTTAAATTTTTGTTTGAATTTCAAAGTCTTTCTATTTAACAATGATTTGTTTAAAATTCAAATTGTTTTTAACAATTCTGGTTCTAGTTTCAGTATAAAGAGGCCATCTATCATATACATATGATGCCCAGAATACCCTGGAACTGTAATAAAATTTGCCCCAAATAAAGATCGTTATTAGAGGGGGCGGTAACTAACGTCTTTGCCCCCCTTCAAAATACTCCTAGATCCGGTACTACTATTAACGAGTCATATTGTGCCTATCAACATATTTCGACCCAAAACATCAAATAATAAGAAGAGTGTGACCGAGTCAGTTCTTATTATGAAGTTTGGGTGCTCCTCTGACAAAAATTCTATATTGGCTGCTGTGAGGAATAAATTGAAAGCTGCACCTTCTGGCTCCAAGATAATAAGGCTGCATGACCTTGGTATTGGCAATGTTGGTGATCAGTCTTCTTCTATGTATATTAATGATAGCCTTACTTCTCAAAACTATCGTATTTTGGCTGAAACCTGAGGTTAGTGACAGTTTTATTAATATTCCCGGCTTTAAAATATACCGTCGTGACAGACCGAGAGGACGTGGATAGGGTGTCGCTATTTACGTCAGAGATGGTGTAAAGTGTAAACCGGTCTTACGAAGTTATGATAATCATACTGGAGTAGAGTACATATTTTGTGAACTTGGATAGGATGCGTATACAAACCCCCGCTATGCAATCATGTTAATCTGGAAAATGATTTATGCCATATAGTTCTTCGCTATGAGAATATCATTATGAGTGGTGATTTTAATTACAACTTTCTGTAGCCTTTGGGTCCTGCTTGCTCTTTTAACGTATTAATGAAGAGCCTACATATTTTACTAGCCACTCGTCTTCACTTCTGGATGCCTTTTTTGCTCCTCATGAGAGTCGCATTTTATTTCATGATCAGATTGCTCTTCCAGGGATATCTGATCATGACTTAATATATCTTACGTATGATATACTTTTAGATGTACAAGATGTTCCTCGTACATTCTCCTTCAGATCTTATCAACGCATCAATCTACAAATGTTATTTCAAGACGCAGAGTCAATTCCATGGCATATTGTTCACTCATCTTCATCTGTCGATGAGCAGGTTAATTTTTGTGCCCTGCACTGAATTATTTGCATGACAGGTATGTATTCCTTGTTACTAAAACTATTGTTAGTGCCCATTGCCCATGGCTGTCCAATGGCATTCTTTCTCTAATCAGTGCACGAAACCGAGCTTATAGTCTGTGGAAGCTGTTTCGGTCATCCAATTTTTGGGAGGAATATCGTATTCTACGTAATCGTGTTTCTTCTGCCGTTAAAATTGCAAAGAAAAGGTACTACTGTTCGGTTTTGAACATCAATCTTCCTACAAAACAGCTCTGGAGCAATTTAAAGTCTCTAAGCATAAAGTCCAAGAAAAAGATTTGTTGTGAGGCTGATCCCGATGAATTAAATAACAATTTTCTCGCTAAGTCGCCATGGATCTCTTATCGCTGGTTTCATCCCAATCACGTGAGAGCTTCTCCTTTTTGAGGGTGACTGAGGCTGATATATTTGAGTGCATTAAATCGTGTTCTACCGGCCTCAATATGATCAACACTAAATTTGTACGATTACTGTTGCCCTTTCTTCTCTCTCCTATTGCTCATATATGTTATACATGTTTCATTACCTCAATTTTTCTCGTGCCTTTAAATACTCTAAGGTAATACCTATTCCGAAAAATCCATCGTCAGAGTTTCGTCCTATCTCTATCCTACCTTTCTTATCTAAAATTATAGAAAAGATTATATCTGCACAAATCTCAACCTTAGTTGTGACCAATGGATTGTTACATGATCACCAATCTGGATTTAGAGCCAATCATAGCTGTATGACGGCCTTATTAAAAATAACTAATGATATTAGAATCGCATTAGATGAGGATAAGTTTACTGCTCTTGTATTCCTCGACTTTTCTAAGGCTTTCGATTCCGTTGATCATGGAATTCTTTGCAAAAAACTTGTCAGAGAATTTAATTTTAGTTATCATGCTGCTAGTTTGATCTTCAGCTACCTGAGTGGTCGGTCTCAGACAGTCTTTTTCAATGGCAGGCTTTCTTCTTTTTTTAGCAATAAATTCTGGAGTACCACAAGGCTCCATATTAGGACCACTTCTTTTTGTAATGTTTGTTAATGATAAATTTGGTCGTGTTAACCTTTATGCAGATGATGCTCAGCTGTACCTGTCCAGACCGGTTGGATTGGTTGAGGATGCAGTATGTTGCCTGAATCTGGATTTGGAGGATTTAAATCAGTGGTCGGTGGATAATAAACTCCTACTAAATCCGGATAAAACAAAGTGCATAGTGATTTACAGAACACTGCTCGACACTAGATATTTCCCCTCTGTAACACTCAATGGTACTGATATATGCTTTGTGAATTCCGCTCGAAACTTAGGAGTTATATTCAATAGAACGCTATCGTGTAATGATCATGTTGACAGTACATTACGTAAGTTATATGGTGGTCTTCGTGCACTATGGGCATCTTGCCCGATCAATGCTTATTCCGGTAATTACATACGCATGTGAAGTGTTTAGCGAACTCGATTCGCAATCGCCATATAAGCTTAATATTGCTTTCAATTCAATTGTAAGATATGTCTACAGCCTCCGCAGATATGACCACATCTCACAGTTTGTTTCATCCACCTTTGGTTGCAACTTTGTGCTATATTTAAAATTTCGTTGTATTTTGTTCTTGGCTAAAATTATTAAATACCGTATACCTAAATATTTGCATGACTGCTTGCAATATTGCAGATCCAATAGAACAATTGCACTTATTACACCACGATCCACCTCACTAACTACCAAGCGTCAATTCTTCGTCTTCACCATAGGACTTTGGAATAGTCTTCCAATTGCTCTAAGAAATTCTTTGGGAGCTCGCACACTCAACAGTTTTAAACACTTGCTTTTCCTTTAATTTAACTCATGAAATGCCTATGTACTTATACAGCTAATACTACTATTTTTTTTCTTTACTTTCCTTATCTTATTAGTTTTCACTTATATCTTATTTTACTTTATTTTTTACTTTTTTGGATTATTTCATATTTGCTCTGAATTGATTGGTTAATAATATTTCTTAGCTGCTTAGTTTTAGTTTTTTTTTGTAGTTTCTTAGTTTTTTAGTTTCTTAAATTTTGGTTATTTAATGTTGAATTTTTTTTCTAATTAGAAGCTTATACAAACTTAAAGGCCTAGCATCTTACTTCTACAATTGCCAATAATAAATAAATGAATGAATGAATATTTAAAAAAGGAAAAGTTATGTCCTTGGTGTAGAAACTTTACAGGATCAAGGATACAGCTACAAACCTGTGTGACATTTTTTCCAAGAGCTCAACTGTAAGGCACGATAACTAAAACATTTAAGTATAAAAGGTACCACATTGGACATTGCAATAAAGGAAGAAAGGTCTCATTTGTAATAAGTGGTCAAGTTTAATCCTGTGATATCCGTGAAAGGACTTAAGAGCATTTAACTCATCACACTTCTTTCGAAAAAAGACAAATTTTCAAACGGAAACATGAGGGGGAAGGATTAATTCTAGGGAGGTGGTTTGAGCAAAAGTATGATCAAGACACTCCAAGAAATCTATTGGCATACTCCATCCTTCTTATTTACTGAACACACTGCAACTAATCTGACAACTCAGCACCAGTCATCAATTTTAGATTAAAGTTTTCTGAACTAACATATATTTAAAAAATATCACAAACTTCAAGGAGTTCCATTTTCTCCTTTCTACACCTTTCTTAGAACTCAAGTAAAATGTGCAACTTTTTTAAAATTTCAAAATATCGTATCGCTGTCAAAAAAGGACGAGAACAAAAAAAATCAACAAAATAGGGGAGACCGGGGACAAAAGTAACAGCGTCATGAAAGTAACATGCCCGCTTTTAAGGCGTACGAACATAATTGAGAAGTTTTGTTCTACAGTTCAGAAGCACAGGTACGCTGGTGCATTCTCACATCCGGTTAGTTTTAGCTGAACATTAATATCAGTTGCACGTGGCAGAGTTGTTGCGCCACCCATGTAATTTTCATCTAATTTTGTCTTTTTTAGAAATCCATAGTTAATGTGTACCTACTGGGCTGGATTATTTGCCTGTACAGTCCTGAATAGTAGTTTTCATACTGATAATATTTTATTTCCACAATTCCTGTGTGGTTTTTAGGTAATGATGTATTTATTTTAAAAACCATTTGAATTATATTTCGTTGCTTTTACTTTGAATTAGGTTTTGTTAGTTTAACAATAATAGTGGAGTTTTATGTCATTTTTGTAAAGAAGGAGAGAATATTTTATTCTTGCTCTTTTTTTATTACTTTATTTACAATAACAGTTGATTCTTGTTATTATTAAAATTATTTTTCACTTAATTTCCTTAAAACAAATAGTGGGACTTTTGTCTCCACTACACGTCACTTTCGTTCTAGGCCCCCAGGATGAAAGTAACATTCGACGTGGCTCCGAAAAACCCTTATATTTTTTTTAATAGCTTCATTTGAGAAACTGAAAACTATAGGTCTAGGGACTGAGTCAACTTTGTGAATAGATAATTTATTTAATTGCGTCTTTATTAAGTACTTGAGAGCTGATCCAAATGTATAATATGTTACTTTTGTCGCCGGGGTCCCCTACTATTAACAACATAACCAACCCACCTGTGAAATTTCATCAAAATCGGAGATTCACAAAATTACACAGTATTTGTCGATTTTCTGTGGAATGACCAATTTTTTAATCACTTCAGGGACATTTGTAACGAATTTCAGAAGTTTTGTTTAAACCCTTTAATACCTCCAAGCTAGTAATGGAGTGTAAAACTACCCTGAACTTGTGCAGTGCGTCCCAGGGCACAGAAACATTAGCAGGAAGAAAAGGTCGGACGGGCTTACTCGTCTTGGTGGGACCTCGGAGGAACCTATCTCCATAATCGGGATTGCACCAAAACATCTTGTCTCAATAATCTCAAGATGGACCTCCAACACAGTCGCCTTTGGTTAGAGGACCCCTCGGGTAGAACAACAAAGGAACTGTGGGGTAAACCCAACCCAAACCAAACGAATAAGCTCTTAGGACTTAACAAACCCACCCTGAGGAGAACTCTGGTGTCTATTCTCCCTGGGCACTCTTCCCTCAGGGGTCACCTTCACAGAATGAGACTTGTTGATGATCCTAGATACAGGCGTTGTGGAAAGGAATCCGAAACGGTGACTCACTTGCTTTGTCACTGTCCGCCACTTTCAGGATTATGACACAAACTCCTTGGCGCACACCTCCTGGACGAGTTGCACGATGCCGGCAAGGAGGGTTGGGGGCCAATACTTAAATTTATAAAAGCGACCGGTTGGGACCTATGAGCGACTGCTCACGGGTCTGGAGGGTGAACAATGGGCCTTAAATTGGCTTACGTTTGGAGGATCGCTCGGGTTCCCATACCTCTTTTTCAATCAAACAGAAATAAAGCACCCCAAAATTGAATTCATAAATTCAGAAACATGATCAAATCTTCTGAGACTGTGCACATATCAGATGATAGAATTAAAGGTAATCTCAACTTTTCTTCAATTATTGTAATTAAACTTTTCAAATATTTCACATATGTACATAGATCATAGTAGGTATTAGCATAATGTACGTACTACTAAAAATAACCGCGTAGGCATGGGTATAAAATTTTAATTTTAATTTTAGCTGAATCAAAAATGCGAATAACAAACTAAACTAGCGGAAAAGCATCCGTCAGTACGTTTACATGAATACTTGAGTACTTGACTTGAAATCCACTCGAAACTTAAGTAAAGTTTTTGGTTGAATTAATTCCAACTACCTAACTTAAAATTTTCTTAAAGTTTACCAAAAATCACAACCTGAATTGTCAACAATAATCTTCTTTTTGTTGCTCTTTGCCATATTCATAACTCACAAACATGAAAAATGTTCGAGTACTGCAGTTGCCTTTACATGAATTTGTTCAAGTAAATTGAACAAAAATTATGTGATTTACTTGACTGAAGTATACTTGAAGCCAATGCGCGTTTACATGATATTTTGATTGCTTGTAGTATACCTCAAAAGTATTCATGTAAACGTGTACTGCGTATTTTGTTCATGCCTATGGATCAGCATTTACTTAGATTTTGAGGGATTAAGCCTTAGTTCATTATTACAGGACTACAAGTTAATAGCCTCTAAATTCTCATTACCCCGAGAGATGGAATCCTCAATGATACCAAGTAACAGTAGATCTATACAATTGCAGATCTATGCATCCGCAACAATTAAGCTTTTTATCTCGTAAAATTATTTACATTAAAAAAACAGATGTCATTATTCTAAGTCGTTTAGGATTATGTGCCTTATTAACAAAATTAGATTGCATGATTCAGTAAATTACTTTCTAATTAAGTTGCTGCATATATTGATGTGCTACTGAAAAAACCAGCACCCTTTATCTCTACCAAATTACAATCGATTTTCAAAATTAATTTTGCTATATTTATTGTGACGTTTTTTCTGATTTTTTGAGACTATAGTATATATTACGATTTGTGCAACAGTGAGTAACAGGATTGTAACCCACCACCATATATTATATGTATTGCGAAAAAAATTGTATATTTTCATATCATATGGAGAGAGAGGGATGACGGTATTCAATTTAAATTCTACATTTTTCATAGAATTTTCCTACCAAGTTCCATCAAAATTGGTTCGTAAATTCGGAAA
Organism: Dioctria linearis; assembly: GCA_963930735.1. Taxonomy (NCBI): domain Eukaryota; kingdom Metazoa; phylum Arthropoda; class Insecta; order Diptera; family Asilidae; genus Dioctria; species Dioctria linearis. The sequence continues at coordinate 325,289,863 of OZ005740.1, read as the reverse complement.
ATACGTAAAAAATAGAAAGCTATGCAAAATTACTTATTTACATGGGAAATTTTTCGTATGGTTGAAATATAAATTAACTTTAACTGAACTTATAGCAATCGTGTAAGTGTAAGTATACATATAAGTAATTTATTGTTGTTCTTAATTTACTGTATTTTTTTGCAAAGGCACCTGACTAACAGTTTAAAATATAGTCACATATATATATAGTTTTCTTTATGCCATTTTATTTGCATACACATATTAGCGGATTAATTAAAAATTCCGTTATATTTTATCATAGATGGCACAAGAACTAGATGTCGCGTGGCATACTAGAACAGAATGTATGCAGATTGTGAAATGAGTATAGTTCATTCTGAAATGCACCATAACATGTTTTAGAACATACCGAAAGCAAGTGCTTTTATATTATTAGCAGTTTTGTATACATTTGATCGTCTTCCACAACACTTCAAATACGAAAAAATATGAATCACTGTGGTCCATTTTGTATACTTTCTTGGTACTGCATGAAACATCTAGTTCTTTTGCCATCTATGGTTTTATCCAATATGAAAATTTCTTAGCTCAATTTTTATTGTGATTTTTTTATTTTTATTTTGTTTTGTTTTTTGAACATATTGACAAAATCGAAAAATATTTCGCCCCAAAATTTTGGTCCTGAAAATTTATATGGAAATTGTTCTACAAAATAACGGTTAATCCAATTTTTTATTTTTCCTTATAAGCTGTATCGAATGTACTAAATTTCAGCATTCTCAGATTCTATTTTCATATTAAAAAAAAAACATTCAAATGTAAAAAAACTAGCATTCCCATTTGACGTCAAAACAAGTTGAATAGAGAAGATAACGACAAACAAACATATTTTTACGATTTTTTTTTTGTTGCTTAAATATGAAGTGGTAGAAAGAGAACTTAAATAGTTTGAGAACTATTTAAATTTGAGGACACAAAGAACAAGAATAGGTGCGTGCATCAGAATGTCAAGAAATAATCTTAGGTGTGCCTCAAGGATCAGTTCTCGGAGCAATTCTTTTTTTAATATATATTAATGATATGGAAAAAGTAACGAAATATGGGAGACCGATTTTATTTGCAGATGAATATTATATCTTCTCTATATATATGACCGTGACATACATCAGGCAAAACTATGAATTTAAACAAGATTTGCATATTTGAAGTAAGTGGTGAAGGATGAACAAGCTCCTGCCTAAATTGAAAATAAAGAACTAAATGAATGCTCCTCAATACAAACTGTGATATGGAAATTTATATGAGGGAATTCAAATATTTGGGTGTCATAATAGACAGAAATTTGAATTTTGAACACCACGCAGATTATATTTGCAAAATTATTGGGAAAAAATTGGTTTCTTCAGAAGAATTAGAATAGAATAGAGTAGAAAACTCATTTAATTTCAACCCCGGCGACAAGGCCATATCCTAGAACGTTGAGTATCTCTATTTTACAAGATTTACTTTAATAGATTCTTAATTTATAGAAAAATGCAAAATAAAAGGTATGATTACACGGTTGCCAACAGTAGATATAAAATTTTACTTATAGGTATGTATATACATATGTATATAGAGAGACAATCTTATAGACTCTGAGAAGAAAGAACATCAATATAAAAGATCTAATCTAACCTTGCATAAATTAATCCAGTGTTCGTTGCCCTACATCATACTTAAATAATTTGCGGCCAATCAGATCAGAGCAATTATTTAAGTATGAATAAAATACAAATTCTAATATAATTCAGTAGGCTGTGCTGATAACTAAACACAAAGATTGAATTGCATGTTAATAGTTATTACTTAATTATTAAATATATAAATAATATCGTGTTATCCAATAAAATAACAAAAATAAAATTCGTCGCCAAAATTAAGTTAATTTTTATATACTATACTTGGCAGTACTTTATAAAGCTTTCCACCACTGGTTTAGAGTCAAGAGTAGTTTTTTTTCCCGTATTGTGGCGTTACAACGGAGGAGTCCAGCAATTCAAGGCACTTAAGTGTCGTGCACGCATACGATGTTTGTCTATGCTATTTTCCGCATGGGGGCGTTCCAACGGACAAGTCCGGAAACATTGGCGCTAGTGTAACAACCGAAACGAGCCTCGACTATAATAATTTCGAAAGTAAACAAAAGCTATACAAAAGCACGCTCTTTCGGCAATTCACTACAAAAAAAAAGAAAAAACTCAATCAAAGCTCCTATAATAATTTGACAGTCATTTGACAGAACTCGGAGTTGACGTTTGCCTCTTGTGGAGAAAAGATCCGCCGTCGGTTAAAAGGAAGAAATTTTAGAATCGCGCAGTAATATATCATTTTGTGAGGTATTTAAAGCTAAAAAAAAAAACAAATTGCACTCAACAAATAAATTCAATTGAAAAACGCCACAGTTATTGCAGTGCAAGTGCTTGAAAAGTTTTTATTGGTGTAAAAAACTAGTGAAAAGTTCTAAACACAACAGAATCTCAATTTTTCGCAGTGCGAGAAAATCTATTTTTGGTATTTTATTGATTTTCCACAAGGAAACTCCCTTTTGTATTCGGGGGGTTAAATTAAACCAGGTGAGAATTTGATTAATTCTATCCGGTTCTGCTGTACAAAAGTAGTTAAATGTAGTTGCACAACTATCGCTTTTTTTTTCTTTCCTTAGCTAGTATTTTTCTGTTGGGAGTTTTGTTTTCTCTGCTCCTTTATAACGCTTACTTTTGTTCTTAAACAATTTCGTAGATTTTATTTTAGATTTTTAAGAAAATCTGATCATTAGTGGGTCTGTAGAAGAAGTGTGACTTTAAGCTTGGCATAAAGATAACGAACGCTAACCAAACATAAGAAATTTGTTTACTGCGTGTGTAATAAATAAAAGAAATTTGTGTTTCTTTTCGCTTACTTAATCAGGGTAACAGGGTGACTCATTCTCATTCCATGCCGATTTCTCATGCAAATTTACTAAATTTTAAATGTAAAGGTACCACCACACATTTCCTTTAAATATTGATTTTTCCTTGACATCATACATAATTTTCCGTTTCGAATTCATTTATTCGTATTCGGTTGTTATAATTTCTTTATTTTTTTTTCTTTCTTGATTCATGTCTGCAATTTAAAGCGGATCGACCAAAGAAAAGATCAATAGCTCCCTAAAAAAATGGTAAAAAAGGAACAGTTTTTCGATCAGCGACATTTTACTGATGAGGTCAATAACAGTAGCTTGTACCAACACCAGCTATAGTGAAAAATCTATTGATTTGAATTTAATATTCTTATCAAGGAAAGTATGAGTTTTATTCATGTCTCAGCATCACGTTACTTTGAGGACTAATGCAGTGTAGTCCTACCCCACTAAATTTTCTTGAATTATTGCGTCATGTCTGCAAGAAAGTTTCTTTCGCCTACCATAGTTGCTGTGTCAGTATTTCAAAGGAAGTCAGACAGTCTCCCAGACTTCCAATAGATATTTTGAACTATTTCTATCGTGTCGTATTCCACTGATTTGATAGGCATCGCATTTAGATTTCTTTGGTTTTGTTGAAAAAACACCATTTGAATTCTGAACAAGCAAGCCTTTATAGCTCCCATTTCCCCCCATTCTCCAACCAACCACCAACAACACCGAACACCAGCCCCTCCGAAAACGCAAATTGGTTACGTAAAGCTTGGAAATTCGATTTGATTCTGACTAAATATCTTCTCTCTGATTGGGGTGATTGTGCCTTGCTTGCGATAAATTATCTTGTCTGTGCTGACAGTAATGTGTTCAGCTTCTAGTCTTACATCAAGGGAGAGATTGACCTATATTTTTTGAGATATTATTGCACATCTGTGATGCATTTTAGACTTGCTAGGAGGGCGGCTGTACTGGATGGAAGTAGATAAGATACCAGAAAGCCGCAGCTGACAGATTCATTTTCGGTTGCTTCAGGTCAGTTTCGTAATTCTGCTTTGATTTTATTCATTTGAAATGCGATAGTTTGTGGTTTTTATCTTATCACCACTAATACTGGTATCTGGGTTTCTTACAAGACTAAGGAAAGTTTTTGCAATTAAAATTATATGAGTTCCTTATGTAATTAGATTGATATAATAATAATTGGCGTCAAAGATTTGTTATTATTATTAATATTAGTACAACAAGATAATTCATGTCGTCTTTCACCTCTTCGATGTATGCACTTGGTTCTTTTTGGAATCTACCCGGACGTAAGTTCTTTGGCATATGAGGAAGTCTTGTCATTGACTTAACCAATTTTTGGTGATGGTTAGTTCGGATTATAACGTTGTTTTTGTCCTCTGTTGTAAACTTCTGCGCTTAATATGAATGGATGTCTTCATTCAATTACGTTATTGCTCTTATCAGTCATCGTCATTTGCTTATGTCATTTTCAGTTGCTGTTAAGAACTTCTAAGACTTAAAATTCCTTTCTATCCGTATATAATGGAATGTATGTCCGATGGTGTGCAGCTTAATATTCCTATCAGCGCTACGGCTCAGACAATCAAAAACTTCTTCTCTAGTGAGGCATAGAATTCGTTTGGTATGTTCACAAAATCTTTACATATTTATGTCGACACTATAAGGAAATAGGAAATGTGGACAAAATTACGCAGCCCAAAAATAAACAGAGCTTCAACGTTATATATAATTGAAAGCGACATTAAGCTACCATAACTAAAATGTGGCGTAATCAATGATTTTTATAATTCGCAAATGAGGTTGAACAGCCAGCAATGAAGCATATAACTTCAGCTGTTGTCGGAGAACCATTAATTTCAGATTTATCTCCTATTAAAAATAAAAAAGTCACTAATATCCAGTTCATTTTAGTATATATATATTTTTTTATACATTTAGCATCAGGTTGTATTGGTAATACACCATCAGTTCATAAACTTCAGATGCAATGAAACGCATCTGCAACGAGACCAATCGGCCTACTTAGGTATTCTTGGCGATCGTTTATAGATATGAAGATGCACGTTAACATGTTTTAACCATCCCAAGAAGTATGATTATTGTGCTGAGTCTTAAAATGGAACTTCGAAGGACAACTAGTTGTAAGGGCATTGCTCTTTAACAGCTCTTGAAAATGATTTGTGATTTTGAAATAGTTTCATAAAAAAGTATAAAACTTCTTCAGGAAGTAAATTGAGTGAGTTGAGTTGACTTGACTTTTATGAAGGGCATGTTGCATGTTCATAGTTACTTTGAGCACTGTTGTTGCAGTACTGCACAGTGTTTCGTAAAAGAATCCGAATTTAATTTTCCTGATATAATGCTCCAGGGGTTTTTGCGATATTGCGGCCCAATTAAGTTTTGTTTTTATATTTGATAAAATATTGGTGAAAATAATGAAATAAAAAAAAAATCATGAAAGCTTACATTTGTGGATTCGATTGTTATTGGAGATAAGGCTTGGTATTTTAACAAAGATCCTGAAAGCAATGCCAGTAGAGTGCATCAATATTCCCGTAAGAGATTTAGATTTAGCTGATATAGATTCCTTTGTTAAAGAGTAACGTTGGAAATAAATTCATTGGTCAACTAGGGAAATTGGAGGCTTAGCTCTTTACCAAGCGGACTGTCAACAAAAAGGTTTAACCAGTGGTTTACCAAACACTATTTGCGTCTAACAGTTGCTGGCATACAACAGTTTCATAATATTTAACTTGACAGTTACCGGTTATCTGACCAGCTAAGATTATCATATCTCCTATACTAATCTCAGAAGCTCTCTCGATGTTGGCATCAACGTGTTTTCAATGATACACTTGGCATTGGACCCTCGCGTGATACTCCGCTATTGTACTTAGACGCACTTTTGGTCCTCTTAGCCGTACAAAAAGAATCCAAATAACGACTCTGAGCTTACTAAAGGTATACCCGTACGTTACCTAGCAAGCTTTGTCGTTGCCAACAAAACTTTGATGCACATAGTTCACAAAAGAGCATTTTTAAACTAGATTTGACTTCTCTGGGGACGTAATAGATTTAATTTTCGCGTGATTGTTGGAGAAAATAAGAATGCTTTTGTTGTAGAAGACTCTCTTTAGATTCTCGTAAGCACAGGTTCATTAATAGTTCCATCGGCATATCATCTGATGCCATTACCCTTTTCAAAAATATCCTTGGAAATCTTTGCTGTCGTAGTGTGATATTTGCTAAAATTCCTCCAAATGCCTGTCGTATCGCTCATAGTGTACGCAGTATTGGCTGCCGCACCATATATGTACATACATGCAGATCTGATTCATAAGTGTGAGCTACTGCAGGATTTCGGCATTGTGCGTATGCCATTAATGATGATTATGCAAACTATTTTCCGTATTGAGTTTAGCTTTATGTCACCATGTGATCGCCCAACATGTTAACATATATTTTCATATATATCAAGCGTTTTAATTCAATACAAGGTGCTGGGCCCAGAATGATATCAGTTCCTTATCTTCTATTATGTCTAGGTGCAGATTCCATAGATATTTGGACTGATTACATAAAATTATCGCTATACGTGAGTGTAAGCTCATCTATCAGTTTTTTTTGTAGTAAAAATGTCTGGTTAGTTTTACCTCGGTTGATAATGGTAAACTTGCTGCAATACGTTGTAATTATATCCAGGTTTCTCGGAAGAGTTCTCAAAATCTTGTTCCCAATGAAAACGGTGTAATGATAATTAAATTGGTGGCGTAATCTTTTGCAAAGAAACAAGCTTCTGATGACAGGACCTCCGAGCATTAAGCCAGTATATTCTGGGTAATTTGAGTAGATTTATTAGATTTTTTAATTAATGATTATACACCATTGAAAAATATTTAAAATCGTTATTTTTATAATGGGGTTAAACTCGATTTCATGCATATCTCTGCTAAAAAAAATGTCCCCACAGTTTCTAAGTTTTGCGAACACTAAATAGTCGCTGGGGACAAAAAACTGGACTGAAGAGTGGTTTTTCCAAATCTTCGAACCCACATTCTCGAATTGCTGCAATATGCTCTGGTGTAGAAGCATTTTCTTCTTTTTCCTCATTTTAAATGGGATAACATCGTATGGTAACTATGATTTGGGATATTTTAGGTGCTGAGGTTAATTAAATAATTAATCTTGCTAAGGGCCTTACTACGAAAGCTTTGTCTATATTTTTACAGTCTTTGAATGCGATCTACGATTCCAAAAAGTCTATAAGCTTCAGAGATTTATATTTACAAAATAACGAAAGAATTTTCGGAAAGCCTAATTGGGGCGCCTGGACCACCCTCGTAATTTATTAGTTGTCGAATTCCGTAATATGTTTCTTATCTACCTTTAAAATTGGTGCGTACTGTAAAATTGAGCTTTTTAATGATTTAATTAAATTTAGATTAGATTAGATTTGTGAAGGGGTGTTAAGGTATTAGCATCGTATTTAGTGCGACCTATAACTAGTAGTTGTGAAACCCTGTTTTCAGTTTATCCCCATCCAACAAAGAGTTTTTGGTAATCTTTTTTCAATGCGCCATCAGCAATTTCACTCAAATCACAGACCATGATTTTATTTCTCCTCGATGTTTTGAGTATTAGTAGACAATCCCAGACTATCTTTAACTCAGAAGGTGAAGGGACTTAGAAGATAGTGATGTGTTGAGTTATTCCACACCCTTCTATGGCTAATACTTTTGTTTGGAATAGAAGACCTTACGAGTATTTGAGGTCCGAAATTTAGGGTTATATACAACCAAAACAACGAACTACTGTTGGGTTTCGATTCATTTATGTATCACATCATTCATCCTTGCGCCCATTCGATCGCAATTCTTGGTATGACGTCAAATGGCTTCATAAAATCTAGATCAGGTGTGAGTATATAAATATTTTGGTCATATTCTCGAATCGTACCTGGTTTAAGATACTTAAGATGACTAACCAAGACTCTTGGCTTAAACTTTTTATCCTTTTGTAGCATAATGGCAATGTAGAATATGGCCTCCTTCTTCAACTAAAGATGCAAAGCTGGTTTGGTAAGCACTGACGAGAGATGCTTATAGCATCAATAATTTCTTGACATGACAGTCGTTGTGTTCATTGCTGAAGTGAATGCTGATAGATTTTATCTAAATCAGTTCTTATAATGTGGACATCGTTTCAGAAGGCATTGAGCTAGAGTGCTGAAATTTTGTACACGGCGTTCTTTTAGTAATTGTAAATCTAAGGCGAAATCTGACAACTACTTTGTATAGGGTGTCCGTACAAGGCTTTTCAGATTTGCACGTACATCTGCGAGGTGTGATAAAAAATATGGTGGATGAATTTTTATAGCGGCAACTGGTGACGCTATATCCATTTGCAGTTATTCGCCTGATAGCCGGAATCATTGAGAAAGTCTGTGTTGATTTTGAATAAGTTTTGACTTGTTAGTCGGCGTCCAGAATAGGAAGTGTAAGGTTATATTTACCGTGTCTGTGTTACACATCTTAGATTTCGAATAACTTGTTAATATTAAGTTTTGTTTTAAGTTGCCGAAAAGTCGCAAAGAAGACTATGAATTGTTAAAATCAGCATATGGCGATAATGTGGTGACTCTGAAGACTGCCTACTAGTAGTTTGAGCGATTTAAAAGCGAAAATGAGTCGGCTGAAGACGAGCAGCGGTTTGGATGTCCTTCGACCTCAAAAACACACGAAAAGGTGCAAAAACTGATTTGTTCAAACAGGCGAAAAAATGGTTCAATGGCTTCCTCTTTCATCACGACAATGCCCCGTGCCATACCTCGCTTCGGATACGCGAGAGTTTTTTGCCAGAAAAAAAGATTCCTGTCTCTCCACATCTACCGTACTCTCCGAATTTAGCACCATGCTCTTCCCAAAATATAAAAATTGCACTAAAAGGAAAACGTTTTGATACCTTTTTCGATATTTGTTGCCCTATTGACAACTTTTTGTTTCGTTGGCTTCTATTCTACGGTTATTGCACTACGTCAGCCATAGCTTTTGACCTTACTCGGTTTGTTAGGGAGGAAATGGGAAATGGGAATAGAAAGGTTAAGGTTATGGGATAGTTTAGAATTGGCAGTTCATAAGTAGTGGGTTCAAACTGTTAGAGAACGAATTGACTGGGTTACTATTACCCTCGCTCGATTGTAGTTCCTTTTGTCATCGTAGAATATTATTTTTCCATCTTGGAAATAAATATTTGATGTATCAGCCTTAGTTACAAGTAACGGTGATAGATATTGAAAATCTTCAGGTATAAGTAGATCTGCTATAAACACTATTGCTGCGTTCCTTTTCTCGTTCAGAATGATTTTTTTCAATCCATGTCGTTCTTTTTCTCGGGCCGAACGATGTATTCGTGAATGTGTTGTTTACAATTTGGACGAGGTAGTAATAGTTGAGTTTAAGTTTCCTTTGTTGGAAAATGACTTTATTTTTCATAGACAACAATTTTTACGAATTCATACTTGCTTTTATCAAATGGAAGAAATGTCAAACACTTGAAATGGTTCTGTTCCGTTCCTTTTCTATGAGCACAGAATTAAATTATGACATCGCTCTGTCGATTCATACAGATTCATTCAGAACGAGAAAAGGAACGCAGCATTAGAAAATGGTAACAGCTATTTGTACTCTCGGACGAATCATTCTTCAAAGGAATGCGAAAAACCAGACTAGCAGGAGTAGCAATGTTTTTTAAGCATTCATCTGGGTGTTCTTAAACTAATTATTATGGTTGCACTGAATGGCGCGTAGTTACTAGGAAATTTATGACAGCCCTACCGTTTGTGCATGCTGATCGTAAGCAGTTAAGTATCTAGTTATGTGATAATTTACCTACTTCAAAGCATGAAATTTAGTTAGTGGCAGCTTTAAACTATGTTTCCATTCATAGAACCTGGTTGTAATAGATTGTGCATTGAAGGAGGAGTTTTCAAAGTCTCCTTCTACATTTGAAGTATTAGGCGCATGGGCTTAGATCCGCGGATCCTCGAAATACTTGCAACCCCCCCCCCCCCCCCTTATCGCCAGCCTGCTAATTATGATTAGATAGTATATTAGCCAGAGTAGCTCTGGTAGAAATTGTTTTGGAATTTGATTTTCTAGTCCAGCGACTGCTGTTCAATATTTTTCAAAATCAAAAAAAAAAAACTGTTCTCTGAAAATTAAAACGTTATTTTCCTCCTTCTTTTAAAAGAAGCCAGCAATATTCGTAATGAACTCAATTTCCTTTACGGCTTTCCTTACGTAAATTTTTACTGTTTTTGACATGAAGACGAAGCTCATTTTATAGCATATAATGGAGCCTGTAGTAATTTGGCCTCTTTTCTCTGTTTTTTTAGACAAAAGTTAGGTAGGTAGGTAAATTTGCATCCCCAAAAGAGCAAGGTAAAAGTGCAAAAAACTAATTTTCACTTTCAGGTAGAGATCTTAATCCCAAGTCTTCGTCATACCCCATAGAATTTTCCTTTCCATATTAATTCCACTTTAGTCAAAGCCATGTCAAAGTATTCAACGGCGTCATATAGGCTCTAAAGTGTATTTTCTGTCATTTTTCTACCTGCAGATTTTTTCATTCTTTAGCTTTCGTATAAGCCGCTTTTGCGACGTATACTGAGATTACGGTATAAGTTCCTTTGAAGTTGTTTTGTAAATCGCAATCAAGTACTTTTGTATATCCCCTCGGTATACTTATAATATGTACGTATGTAGCTTTCTCCTAACTACCTATATATTGAAAATATATAGATGAACTTAATTCGCGGCACGCACATAGGGAGCTTACCATTTCACATAAAAAAGTTTCGTTGTTTTGTTTTTCACTCACTTTTGACCAATGTTATACGCAAAAATAGCTTTATAAAATTGCGTAAATTGTGGACATTAGGGAAGGGATCTGGCTTGTTTCTTTTTTTTTTGTTTTGTTTTGTTTACTAATTAAGAAGTTTTTTTTTTGTTGTTTGCTTTTACCTTGGGGGTTTCTTGAAGCTTTCTTTATTTGAACTGGGCTTGTCCCTGGTAATGATTGTGCGTAAAAACGTATAATTAACCTTGACTTGATGAAAATGGAATTGGGTGGGTACCTAACTTCTTTATTTTCTGTGTGCCCAACCCTCTATGGTTGTATCCTTTTTTTTTCAATATTAATATTAATGCCTAGGAAAATATTTTTATTTCTGGCGTATCACTTTTGCCTTCTACTACTTATATTTGTGCTCTCATTGATTAATGAACGCTCAAATTGTTTTTTTGTTTTTGTTTTTTCTTCTTATACCTAACTATACTAAAGTAACAAAAAAAAAACAATATTCATCTCTTGGGAACCGGTTGCTGTCATTGCTGCTGGTGCTACTGTTGCTTATATGAGACTATATCAAAAAGAAACAGCGTCATCGGTCGTTACGAAATCAAGTCTGCTAAAGTTGGTGGAATGATGATTCATTTGATCACTTATGCGTTTCGTCGCGCTCCAAGATATCTTCCCGGAGGCCTTCAACTTTTAATGTTGAGCTAAACTAACTTGAATTACTTTCTTAATTTTTCACGTGTCTTAATCTTATGTGCATGTGTTTGTATGTATGGACTTAAGTTAAGTCGAAAGTCTAACATACTTACTTACATATACTTATGTATGTATATAATACCCCTTCTATATACACAGTATATACATACATAGATCTACATGACTTTGTTAAAACTTCGTTAAAAACTTCGCCATCCAAGAGTTCTAATCTTGCCAATTTTACTGTAGACACTAATTACTCTAGAGTTTTGCGATTCGTCTCACTTGTGTTTAAAAATTTCATTAAAAATACACTCGAAATGAATTTTAAACTAGCAACCGAGCGAATATGATTGAATTTGTGTTTTAGAGCGTAAAGAATCGATCCGGTGTTACATTTTTAATGAATATTTAAATTTGAAATAGATGTTTCTAGTGCTGAAAAAAGATGTTGCATAATTTATAGGAAGTCAGCCCAGCTACCTGGAGAGATAGCGACAGAAATAATTAAACTGCAAGATTTGTTCAAAAGTCATTTGAATATTTTTTTTTTCTTTTTCTTTGTTTCATAATTGAAAAAAAAAAAAGTTCCTGCATTTTTCTTGTTTTCTAATTTTAAACTTAATAAAATGAGATGAAATGAGTAACGTTTTAATGTCTCAGGTATGTAGAATCGGTGTTCAACGGCGTTCAGCTTTAAAACGAAAAATTTATCTATTTTATTTATTATGTTTTCAACAAAAATTTGTATTTTCTCGTAACAAGTGATTCATTCTTAGGCATTTTATTATTCTTTCAATACTGTCGAATTGAAAAACACCATAAACTATTTTTTTTTCAGGTGAACCCAACAATTTTCTATAGGATTTAGGTGGTGCAAATTACATACATGGCCAGAAAAGGGTATTTAGATTTTCGTTGGTTAGGAAGTTTCATCTTTAAATGCAGTGGCCAGAGTGTCGGAGTGGAGCATTTAGGAAAAATTACTTCAGCAAATCGCTTCGGCGTTGAACGGCAAATTAGTTAATGTTCCGCTCCGGAGTGGAGCGCTCCAGGGAATGAAACTCAGACAGGGAATAAAATATGATTACTAAGTAAGAAATACTAATATTATAATAGTAAGGAAAAGTTGTATTAGAATAAATGTTATAATCCTTTTTCTTCGAGCAATTTCAAACAACACTCTAGTCAGGGTACTGAGATGAACAAGCTCATGAACCCAAATGAGTAGAATGGCGCTAGTCCACAGAATGGTTTATGTATATGCGCATATGTATATTGCAAGCTTAGTGAACTCTTAATATTTATTAGGTGGAATTCAGTCTTTCTGTTCACTGCCGTTCGAGTCAATTCGGCTATTACTCTGCTCCGCCGAAACCCTGGCAGTGGCATCTAGTAGCATAGAATAGTTTATATAGGTAAACAAAACATCAGATATAAGGAACTAATTTTTATTGATCCGAGCACATAGTTCCTTCATCGGCCCGGAATCAACCATCTTTGCTGGTGCAGATTCATAGTTATAAGTATGTATGCAAATATCATTTTGTATTTTTCCCTTGGTTTTTTTTATAAATTGAGTATTTCAGGTTAAATATTAGTTGTGAGTTTTGAATATTTTTTTTTCATTTATTTCAAAACAATATTTAGGATAGTGAAAAAAAAAACTTTTTTTTCCGTATTTAAAATGACGTCAGTTCATTGACTTCTTTGTTTCCAACTTTCCCCAGTTTTATTCTCTGGTAGTCAAGATATCTGGGGCACGATGATCTAATCTAACCATTTGTTTGTGCTGTTCGCGTAGCTTGTAAGGTACAGTTTACAATGAGCCTGTTTAGATGGGTCAGTATGCTACTTCTGGCGCACGAAACTTGTAGGTAGGATGATGGTTGGGAGCAGGAGTGTAGTGCAACTTAAAATTCGAAGGCAGCACAAACAGCTCATGAGGCAAAATGTCTCTTTATGGGCTACGTTACAAGTTAGGTTATCATTTCAGTTTCGATCATTGGTAGTGTGTGTGCATGTTATTTGTTCCATGAACTGTAAGCAGGAAGGGCAGCAAGTTGACTGATGTAATCATAAAGGGCATTTTGAGGCACCTCAAAGCGCACTTTATATTGACCCGTCTAAACAGGGTAAATGATTTTTTTTTTTGGCTTTCTAAATTTCTGCTGGACTATGAATACCTTGCCTATTTAGGTATTGACATAAGTTGTGACCTTTTGTGTCCCCAGAACAGGGCAGCGCAAAAGAATGCCCCATACATTTTCATAGAAGATTTATAAATGAAGCGAATAGGAAAAATAGTTCGCTTCAATCAACAGAACAATTTGTTCTCTCCAGTGTATTTGGGAGTTCTACAACAAGGTACACAAAAGAACACAGCTATATCTGCATATTCGCAGCATATGTGTTCCGCATATTCTATTTATTCCAGTGAACATTGCTTAGCTTATAGCGGATGAACCTTTTGTACTTTATTATCCGTTATGGTCTCTTTTTTTTTAAAGCATATCACTCAAAATGAAATTTTGCGAAAATTTTGTTATCCTCACTGTAATGTGATAAGAATGCCGTTGTCGGTCTCCTTCCCTCCCTCACACTATTTTTATATTTTTCGACAACGTAACTATGTATGTTTGCGTGTCGATAATCTCTTAATCCTGATGCAATTTTTTATACAGAAAATAGTTTGGTAGGATCCTATAGCATTGTATAGCTTACAACTGCTTCCATCGACTTCGACTCCGATGGATACTGCATACCTTTTTAATAAATCCACACTGTGTACTAAACTAGTGTCACTGTTAAACAACATTTGGCGATCCTTAATGACGACTTAAAGGTTGAGCTTAAATTTTATGATCTTAGCTAATGTGTCTGAGAGCTTATTAATTATTAAATTTTTTTTATGATTATCGACTTATTGTTAGTCTCCTGGTTCTCTCATGCAAAGCTACCAATTAGCATTTCACTCTAATACTAAGAGTAGTATCATTTTTTTTTTGGTCCAATCATTGTTTAACGATTTATTTAAGGAGATTTAACCTCCATTTGTTGCTACATAATCTTTAACACATACAGAATGCCACAGTGGCTTGCTGAATAATCTTCTTCCGACACTTTTTTTTTTTTTTAATTTTTAATTTGATTTGGTTAATTGCTATATAGCCTCGAATCATTTATTTTGACATCTAAATATGAATTCACAGTGAAATCAAAAGAAGAGGAACCACATCAAAATCTTGTTGTTGGATACAAATTGAAAAGAACAGATGAAATTGATCAAATTAAATGATGCACCTATGCATGTTGCTTGCTATATACAGTTCCCATTCAGATTTCAACAAAATAACATTATTTCTCTCATTATATCTCTGTCGTTATGCATTCATTCCTGAACATATTTTTCATAAAATGGTTTCAATATATTTAATTTGATTTTATGAATCTTCAGCAATTGTCCACCTGGGAAAATATACAGATATTGTAGTCATAAAAACGATGTAACTTCATTGCCTAGAAATTTGTACAAATATTAAATTAACAAGGTTTCCTTTTTTTTTAAAGTTTCAAGTTTTAATTTATATTTTTATAGTTAATCGAAAGAACTTAATAGATGAAACTCGGAAAATTTAAAGATCGCGCAGCTTTAGACGGTAATATAACTTTTTAGCGAAAATGCAAAGATTTTGGTGAAAAACTTGTGTGTTTGTGTCCCAGATGGAAGAAATTTCAGAATTTCTCTGTCAAAATTATTTTTTTATTTTTTTATTCCCCACTTTGATTCTGGGGCCGGAGAATTTGGGAATTTGGGAAATAAGATTTTTCATTTTCTCCGGTTAAAACTCCCTAATTCTCCATTCCCAATTCACAAACATGTTTGGAGAATTAAGGAAAACGTGAGAGAAATGCGAAAAGACAAATTGCAATTTCCACCGGTTTATTTAAAAATCCTTAGTTACCTAGGTTACCTACCTTCTCAAAATACAACAAAAATAGACAATTTTCCTTCTTACTTTTCCACTTGTAAAACTTCGGAGAATTTTAACAAGTGGTGTAGAGAACTTGGTTATTCTCAAAACAAATTCGCCAAGTTACAGAATTTCAAATGGAGAATTCACTGTCAAATCAACTCTCATCTCCCAAATTCCACAATTTTCTGTGTTATAGCATCCCGCCCATGGTCTATAACGTCTACTAGAAGAAACTCCAAAAGCTGAGCATAGATAAACAGATAAATAAGTAATGTTACACTCGGGGTTGCCCGAATTAGTCCATTTTTGAAGGTTTATTTACTAATACTATGAATACA
The DNA here is from genome assembly GCA_963930735.1 of Dioctria linearis. Lineage (NCBI taxonomy): Eukaryota > Metazoa > Arthropoda > Insecta > Diptera > Asilidae > Dioctria > Dioctria linearis. Next base: position 325,274,048 of record OZ005740.1, on the reverse strand, counting down.
CCGTATACAAAATTTCAGCTCTCTACGTCGACGCGTTGTCAAGCAGTGTCCAAATATATAGTAAAAAATTAAATTTTTATATGGCAACCCTACGAAGTAGTTACCGCATTTATCCCATTTTCGAATTTGAATTTTTTTTTAAGACCGTGTGCAGTATTTTAACACTGTATGTAAGTACGCGCTCGAGATATCGTGCGGACGGACATACAAACAGTGTTGCCAATTAATTTTTCTAAAATCGCCCCCAAATGCGTCTTGCAAATCGGCCTATATTGGCTAAACAGATTTTTAAAATCGGCACCAAGACTTCTTGATTTAGCTTGAACTTCCAGAAAAGCTATCTTAACCACCTGGGAGTCCAGGATTTTTTTTGATTTTACTACTGGTACTCCCAGCAAAATTACTGAACCACCTATGACTGCTAGAATAATTTTTACGCACACTGGTACTCCCAGCAAGGTCATCAACCACCTGGGACTCCAAGAATTTTTGTTGCACTGCTCAACTTCAGCATATGACGCTAAAACTAAAAGCGACCATGCGACTACTGCGAACTCTATGTATATAAGGAATATTACTATTTGAGTCTTGAAACTGAAATGGAAATGGTAATAGCGATTAGATTGACCCACGAGTACCAACCCTACCCTGCAATCGAGTCGAGTTTTTGTTGTTTCGATTCGCGTTTCGAATAATTTCTGGTCTGAGTCTGACCTCGGAAGTATACTTTGCGTATTAACAATCCTTAATTAAAATCGGCTGTAGCAGTAAAAAATTCTGCTAAAAATCGGCTGTTGGCTAAATTAAATTTTCGGCTCTAAATTAAAAAAGGACCAAATTAGCCGATTTTCGGCCGGATTGGCAGCACTGCATACAAAAATCAAAATCACTTAAAATTATGCGTGGGTGTCCAACCCATTTTTATACCCTAGATGAAATCTAAAAGGTATATACTAAGTTTGTCATTCCGTTTGTAATGCATAGAAATAATTATGGTAGAGGAAAATGGATTGGACACCCGCACGCATAATATTAATTCGTTAGTCCGCACGATAACTGGAGAACGCGTCTTACTTAGAGAACTGAAATTTTTAGGAAAAAATTAAATTAAAGTACTTAAATTAAGTTCGAAAAAGGGACTAATCGGGTAATTCCTTCGTAGGGTTGCCATACAAAAATTTTGTTTTTCACTATATATTTGGACAATGGTTGAGAACGCGCCGACGTAGAGAGCTAAAATTTGGTACATAGTGTTTTCAGAGCACTAGTAAGTAAATAAAATTTCACAAATGGACTAAATCGGGTAGCCCGTTCTTCGTGTTGCCATATAACAATTTTGGATTTTTAGGTATACTGTGAAAACTATCAGGCGTAAACATATTTATTGAAACTTCTTCACAATATAGGATCCTATAAAACTGGATATAATTATTTTTTCTGTCCGATGAACCGAACCGTTCTAGAAATATATGCGAAAAACCACTTCAAAAATCAAAACATACCAAGGTTACCCATTGGTTACCCAATACGAAATTTCATATGGGCATTCATCTAGAGCAGGGGTCGGCAACCTTTTTTGGCCGCGGGTCAAAATCAACCAAAATGTGAGTATTAAAGAGACGTTGGGGGTCAGAGATATTTTCGTATTAATACAGTCTTTGAAAAAATAATAAAATTATATTTTATTATGAAAATAATTACAAACATAGTTGAATGAACTGTATTTATAAAACTTTTCTTCGATATCAAAAGCTTCCCTGCTGTTGAACACTGTGACGTCAATTTAGTCAAGTCTGGTTTAAACTTAGTCGTTTTAAGACGAATACAAGCATCTGAATTTTCGGTAATTAACCTATTCCTGTTCTTGCTTTCATTTGTGAAAATATTTTCTCATATTAATAATAAGGTTGAATCGAATATGGGCAAAAATGAAAACTTCGTAGGAAGTGATGCTCAACATGTTGATATCATGAGAAGATTATTATCTTGTTTTTTCCAAATCTTTCTTGAATTTATCCGTCCGTAACATTGAACTCTTAACATCAATAATTTTTCTAAACTAAAATTGTCAATTTTTAGATATTGAAAATACTGCAAATTTAAAGCATTTTCTTCTATTTCTTCGGACTTTATTAGAAATGTAAACATTTCTCCATGCTTTTTAAAACTTTGAAACCGACTTTCATATTTAATTTTACTGATGAAAATCCAGCTTTCGAGCATATTTAGATTGCTTTAATTGATATTTTCTGTTTCATATTCCATTTTTAATAAGGGAAAGAAATGAATTTTTTTTTTGCTTTTATGTCAGTTTCAAATAATATCAATTTTGAAATAAAACTCTGCCATTCCTAATACTGTAAGCGTTTTTAGGGATTCGAAACGAATCCTGCTTACAGAATTTACTTAAATTAATTAATTAACTAAATCACTATAACACAACACTAATCACTACGGATTGTGTCACTGCACTTATCGGTCAGGATCCGCCATTGCGCATCCTTGTCCCGACTTTCTCTGAAGCTTAGGGCCGAATTGCTTCTTGAAGAGGACTTTAAACCTCGACTCCTTATCTTTGCTTAACAATATTTGAACGACGCTTCAGGACGTTTCGAACGCACAATGACGTGCCACCGCACCAATAACAATATGTATTATTAGTGGCAGTATAGTTGTTAATCCTCACGCTTATACAATACATTTTCAAAATTGTGTGCTTATTTCTTTGGAGTCGTTTGTTGAAATCATTATAATGGTTCATTATGTCTGTTAAGGACAAAAGTCTTACAAATCATTGTTTATCATTGAGTTCGAGAACACCGATTTCGTGAAAAAATATTTGTATATCATTAAAACACTCTACAAATATTTTAAGAACTTTGCCTCGATTGAATTATCGTATTTCAGAATGTAACAACAAATCTCCATATTTCGATTCAATTTCCTCCAAAAAAGCTTTAAAGCGCCTGTGTATTAATAATGCTGATCGCGCTATTGTATCTTAAGAACCATTTCAATTACATCCTTAAGTTGTTGCGTAGACGCCTTTGCATATAAATTTTGTTCGTGTATGATATAATAAAATGATAAAAGTGAGCGGCCAAATCCATTTTCTATTAGTTTTACGAATCCAGTTTTTCCTCTCATCAGTAGTTATGGAAAACAATTTACTTTTTAAATCCAATACTTGCCCATTAAATTTGTAAACTCTTGTATTTGACAAAAAATATCAGTGGTCTTGTCATTCATGCAAATCTAATAACTATTGCAAGCCTACCAATACTATTTATATCGGTACTTTCATCAACTGCAATGGTAATTATGTCACAATATAACAAATCATTTTTGACCTGTTCATCAATATTTTTGGCCATATCTTCAACAACGCAACGCTGGACTGTTCTAGCTGACAATGGCATTTCTTTGATTCTCTCAATTATTTGTTTCTTATTTGCGAAGTTATTAAATAAGTGTTTGAAACAATTTATGAATGTGCTTTTCAAAAACTCGCCATCTGTAAATGGTTTTTCGTTGGTATCAATGCTAAGAGCTACAACAAAGCTGGCAGATGTAGCGTGATTGTTGCTGGTAACAAAACTCTTTAAGAATTTTATTTGTTTTCCAATATTTACTACACGTGTTTAGCAATTTATTCAGATTTATCTTCATTTGCCATTTCACTCACATCATTTTATGTTTATGCTTTATATTATACTTTAATTTCGGAACTAAAGTGGGTCACTTGAAATTATCAAATGGGTCATTCGGTTACCCGCGGGTCATAGGTTGCCGACCCCTGATCTAGAGGGTATCATAAGAATTGGTCTTATACCAAGTCTACCATTTTTACTTGTTCTCTACTAGCATTATTTGTGTGCGTTACAAACGGAATGACGAATTTAGTAAACCCTATGATTTCATCTAGGGCAGAGGTTCCCAACCTTTCTTTAGTACCGTACCTGTACGTTGTAAGCAGGATGATCACGTACCCGTAAACCAAAAATTTTGAAATAGGGAATAAAATACAATAAAAAGAAAATTAATAATAAAGCCAAATTACCTAAGATACACTTTTATTGCTTAACATATAATTAAAATATGATTGGGCCAGTTTATAATTAACTATATAAGAGTAATATTGTGCTCAATGTTTGTCAGCTTAAGGCGAAGATTCGATTCAATGTCCAGCAAAGCTCTATATTTGGTTTTGGAAATTTCAGAAAATCCTTTTTCGCATAAATATGAGGTTGCAAATGGCATTAAAAATTTGACTGCTAGGCAAGACACTTCTACTTACGAACAGATAGCCAAAAGGTGATTAGGTTGGAGCTCTGAAAGTTTAATTTCTTTTTCAATCACATTGTCTGGAACTTCCGCTGTGAATACGAAACGATTACGAATCCAATTTAGAGCTGTGAAATCTTCCGGAAAATAATTTTGAAAACATTCAAAAGTTAATGTTAGATGTTTTCTAATTTCGCTGATCACGTCGTCTTCAATTTGACAAATTATTTTCTTCGATAAAGTTGCACAGGGAAGGAAACATACCTATATTTTGATTTTCAACTTGCTGTTGCATTAATAGCAATTTCCTCTTGAACGCATCTACTTTGTCATACAAATCCAATTCTGTGTAGTTAACTCCTTGCAAACTCAGATTTAGTTCATTTAACCTAGAAAAAAAGTCTGAAAGGTATGCTAGTTTACATAACCATTGCTCATCAATCAAACTATCTCCGATCAAATTCTTTGAATGGGTCAACTCAAACAATCGACTGAGGACTTTACCACGTGAACTTCAGTGTGAATTAAAAGTGTGGAATGAGCACTTCCCATTTCACCACATAAAATAGAAAATAAATGCGAATTAAGCGCTCGAGATTTGATAAAATTAACTATCTTTACCGACTCATAGTTATAAAACCTTTTTCAAATTCACTGGCATATTTTTGGTGGCCAAAGCTTCACTGTGAATGACGCAGTGTATTTATTGACTTGCATTTTGGTGCCACTTCTTTAATTTTGGTCACCACGCCCGATAATTTTCCAAACATCGAACGAGCACCATCGGAACAAACTCCAACACATTTGACCCAACTTATGTGATTTTGGATGAAATAATCTTTAATTATTTTAAATATATCTTGCGAAGTCGTTTTTGCGGTTAATGGTTTGCAGAATAAAATATCTTCTTGTATTTCATTGTTGAAATCAAACCGAATATATACAAGTAATTGCGCCAAATTTGAAATATCCGTACTTTCATCTAGCTGGAGGGAATAATATTGACTTGCTTTTAATCTTTGAATTAAAATAGTTTCAACCTGTGATGCCATTTCATCTATTCGCCGAGCTTGACAGTATTATTAGACAACGATACTTGGTCAATTTCTTTAGCTGCTTTTTCTCCAAGGACAGATGCAACTATATCATTTGTTGCAGGCAGCAATAAAGTTTCACCAATTGTATGCGGTTTGCCGCACTTAGCTATACGTAAACTAGCTAAATATGATGCTCTCACACAATTAGCGATTACACTACTAAAAGTCTTAACAATTGATTTTTGAGAGCATAATTCTTAACTTATTATTATGTTAACTTTCGGTCTGTACTCCAGTTTTAAGGCCGAAACACAGTGCGAGCGTACACGACTTCGACTCACTGGCGTTTGATAACTTCGGCGTAGTGAACTTTCGCTTAACACAGTGCGAGCATTGACAACTTTTATTTCCTGACTTTTATCTTCTTTTTTTTTGTTAGATTTCTATAATCTTAGCATTTTAAGTTATTAATTAACTCCACATCTCGCACCAAACTAAGCAACTTTTCTTGGACAATTTTTATTTTATTTATTTTTTTATTTAGTTATTATTAATTAATCAGTTCACGTAAAGCGTTAAAATTTCCTTAGTTTCTTAATTTCACTAAAACTAAATCAGCTGTTGGCTGTAAACAGCGAAAAACATGTTACTAAAGGCCAAAACACAGTGAGGACGACACAACAAAGTCGCCGTAAATTGGTTGCTGTCAAAGATTCGAATATATAGAAGTCCCATATACTTAACACAATGAGGGCGACGCGATAAGTTGCCAACAAAAAGTTTGGGAAAATCTCTAAATTAGTCGCCAACATAATTGACATTTCTGTGTGGACAGTGAATAATTGACATTCATGTTATGTGGATTTGGATATTTTTATGAAACATAGTGAATTAAAAGGTAATAGTAAATAAACTAGTTATTAAAACTTGTATAAAATTAATTTCATTTATTAGTTTGACAAATTATGGGCTTTGAGGAGGAATTAATAGAGAAAATGAGGGAAAAAGTTATGTTGTGCAATAAACGTAATCCCATGTATAGAAATTTCTTCTTAGACTTCTTTTTAGTTTTTTCTTTATGCTTTGCAATTTTAATTAAGCAGCATAAGCTATACTAGTGATTTTCCTTAATTTCTTCGTTTTTGCTATTTCTTTTACAATAAATAAAACAGAGATAGCTGTCAAAAAAATTTGTCGAGTCGCGTTCACTGTGTTTTAAATGCGACATTATCGCCAACTAAGTTGCCAACATTGTTGTGTCGCTCTCACTGTGTTTTGGCCCTAAATGTTAAAAGTCGCGTTGGAGTAGAAACTATTTCTACCCCAGCGTTTGTTCAGCGCAGTGGGCGCAGCCGACTTTGATTAGAACTGTCAAACGTCGGCAGCGCCCATGCCCGCACTGTGTTTCAGCCTTTAAGCTCTTCTAAAACTTTTTGATTTTAGGTCTATTCGTGAAGCAATTTTGAAATGGGGGAGAAACTAAAAAGTACAATGTTAAAATGTGTATTGGTTATTATACTCATTTGCTTTCTTTTTTGGTAATATCGATTTTTAACAGATTTTTGTTCTAAAATGAAAAGTTTTTCGCGTACCGGTACCGGTACGCGTACCCTAGTTTGGGAACCTCTGATCTAGGGTATAAAAATTGCTACCGAAAAACCAAAACCTTTTTTATTTCACTCGAAAGTATTGTTTTTTTTTCACTTCAATTAGCTGCTTTACTTAATTTTCACGCTTCATAATAAATTAAAAAACAAAAGAATAAAAATAAATAAACAAAAGCAGCGAAATTTTATCTTCCTCTCCGCTCTTTCTAAAGAGATCGTTTTTTTTTTTTCATAAAATTTATTGCACCCATTGAAATAAAACAATGTTTAACGCCTCCTCATTGCACGGTGAATGGAACACGATGCGTTATCATATGAGCGGATAGTCGGTCACGTTCAATTAAACTTGTTAGCGTTGTGCTTGACAGAAATATTATGGAGCAGCAAAATGGTAAATAATAGTAGGTAAAATATGTATCTGGTCGAGCTGAGTTTTTAGACTGGTTTTCGTGACTCATATAGTGTAGGCTGTTTTTCCTCCTCTCGCTATCCGCTTGATCTACATACATTTGTATATACATATGTACATTTTTCTGTTCACTAATCAGTGAAAACATTAAAAACGTGATTCAATTGACCAACCACGCAATTACGTAGTTTCTAGTCGACTTTTAATAGGTTGTACATATATACATACATACCTACATAAGTATTCATATAGTAGGTATGAACCGACAAAAAAAAATCAAACTTTGATTGATCGAACCCTCCGCGATATCAAGATCAAGAAATAATTCAACATAGCCGCTACTGTTAAAAGCTGAGTCATTATATTTCGTCTTATTACGAAATTTCTACCCGCATCTTTGTAATTCAATGAACCGCAGCTCAGCTCTAGCAAGCATTTAAAAACCGGCATCGAAACTAGGAAACTCGAATCTCCAACTGGTAAGCTAATGAGAAATATAAATACACGGCGAAATACCTATACCCCTAGTGATGATAATTATCGCAGTTATTGCCGCTCATTTACTGGAACAGAATTGTTGTGAACACCTTGAGGAGCACCAAGGTGAAAAACAGAATTTACTCATATTAATATCTCGTGGATTTGACATGTTTTTCTTACGTCCTGCACTATAGTGAGATCACAGCATGTTTACATCTCATTTTCCATTCTAAAAATATCTCAACAACCGTTGGCCTACTACGCAGATTCAGATTGCGCTCTTCGCTATGTTAATTTTCTGTCGCGCTGATAAAATAGTATAGGTGCAAGTCTTATCATGGAACTAATTCGTTTGATTAGTAGACACACATATGACAGTAGATAATCTCTTTTTTTTTTTTTTTTTTTTTTTTTTTTTGCTGATTACTACACAACTAAAGTAATGTAGGCCATCGCTAAATTTAATTTTAGTGATTAAATGTGTGGGAAAATATGAAGTACCTACAAAAAAAAAAAAAACGACGACATTCGGGTTTCAACTAGGAAATTATGAATCGATTGAATTCGAGTTGATATTCTGCAGAAAAAATGGTGGAGAGCGCAAGAACAAAAATTGAATTATCATCGCATTGGAAGCAGTGGGTACCTAATGTACCTCTGTGCATGCATAAATATGCGAAGGATACCAACGTTGCTGTCTGTGAAGAGTTCTACAACTATTTAATTAAGTGCTAAAAGTTAAAAGCTCTTGTCTGGAGCCGACGAGGCGCGCTTTTATAGTCCTTCAGTCCTTCAATCCTTTTATTAAAATTACTAGAGTTGGCTCACATCCCACCACCGTTCTCGGCACTGTAGATAATTGTGAGAACTTTTCTTCGTTGAGACCTCCAGTATATAACAGTAATTATTTGATAATTATTCTATCGATATTATCGTATACAAGGCAACAACAATAAATTTTAAAATTCTATTAAAATTGGCCACAGAAGTGATATTGATTTTTTGATGAATGGAAGTTAAATTAATTTTAGAATTTCTAAGTAAATTACCGTGGGAGTATTATCGAGACACACATAATTGATTTTAAGGGGGAATTTTTATCCGTCCTGGATAATAATACCTTTGGAATGATGATAAGATATAGACACTAAATTTCTGGCATGTAGGCTGAAGAGCTATATATGATTAATAATTATTGCGTCATACCAGATGGGGATAATAAAGTCAATCCATATCTGTAGGAAATAAAATTAATTGAATAACAGACTTGGGAGTAATTAATTTAAATTTAAAATTTACAAGTAATTGTGATTAAGTGAAAAAGTAAACTCTCAATTATATGAATAAGTATAAAATTGTACAACAAGGTGATATCACACTTTGAATTGTGCTTGTATACAGTCAATCAATTTAGTTTCTATTAAATTTAAGTCTGTAAGCCTCTGTAAAAAATCCGCTAAATTCTCAAATTGTACCTTTGTATCAAATATGAAATGAATTCAAAAATTGTACAAAAATATATTAAGGTGGTTGGCACTATGTTCCCCATCATCCACCAATCCTATCTCGAATGTAGACAGAATAGTGGTTGGCACTATGTTCCCCATCATCCACCAATCCTATCTCGAATGTAGACAGCATAGAAGACAGTATAGGCACAAGCATAGAGTTGTGAGAAAAATATTTTTGCGCCAGCTAAATTTAGCCATTTTAGCCGGAGTTAAGGCCTTTGAATCCGTCTAAAAAACCTGCTAAATCTTAAATACATATGGTGTCTAGTATACCCTGGAACTGTAACAAAATTTGCCCCAAATAAAGATCATTTTTAAAAGGCCTCAACAATTTTCTAGATCCACCACTTTTATAATTACTTGGATTTGATTTTAAAAAGCTAGTTATATTCTGCATTTCCATGTACTTAAGAAAAAATTATTAACCTAAAAGTAATTATAATTGAGTGGCCTCGGTAGCTTGGTTAGTAAGCACGCTGACAACCATTCCAAGGGTCGTGCGTTCAAATTCCACCTCGACTTCCTGTCTATGTACAGCTTTATAGCTTTTACTACTTAACCGCTTAGCATAATGGGCCGCCTTGGTCCAAGTATGCTTGCTTCAAAATGACTTCGTCTGTAAAATTGAGTATCGCTACACTTCTGCAAGACTTATACACAAGTTTTCCATTAGTACCTTTTTAAAAATTCATTCATTGAAGAATACCTGCATGCCTAGTGTCATGCACGTTTATTTTCCCGCTGGGAGACGTCAGCTCTTAAGTTGGTATACCTTATAATTAGTACTAATGTGAGTAATTACAAGTACATACTGCTAAGTACTTAAGTCCTTTTTGCTAATTATAAAAGTATACCTTCTATGTATAATAATTGAAGCTCAGAACCTTTCAAGAATTTAAATAGGATATTTTGACAAATTTAAATCCAGCTAAATTTAATTTGTTTTTTATTTCTCTGAAAAGATAAATAAAGAGATTGACAAGAAAGACAGGTTTTTCCCCTTCAAATTTTTAATGTTTTCTTTTATGTGACTCAACTCTTTAAAAAAATATGTATTTTGAATAATGGCATCAGACTTCTTAGAGCATTTACACAAATTCCACAAGAGCGGATAAAGACAGGAAAGTGTTACCATCACTTTTCAACAATAATTAAACTAATCAAATTAATTCGATTAATTATTTATAAAAATATCGGCTATAACATAATTTTTACTATCCTTGCTTCTAAACCTCTTTTATTGAAAGTCGTATCTAAATAATTAACAAATACTTGACGGCACTTGTAAGTACATAATTAAGCACCTACCTACTTATAAGGTACTTAAGATTTGATATGTGGGACACACAAGTGCCTGTACTTGTACTTAAATATTTTTAAGTTCCACTACCAGGCCTTGTATGTAGTTAAAAGAATTGAAGTTCAGTTACTGATATCGATTTGTATTGATTTTTAAATTCGGCATTTTACAGTTCCAGCTATACCCATTTATTCTATAATTTAAAAAAAATATTTGCATTTCAAGTAATTGTAGAAAAAACTGGTAATGATTATCTATTGTTGATAATTAATTAACTAATATATATATAATTATAAATATATTCAACAAAATTAATTCAATTATAATTACAAAGTTTTACAAAACTTATTACTTACTGATTTGAATACATAATTTTTTTGAATTCCTTTTTAATTTTTATTGCTGATGACAAGCCTAATCAGTTTCTCTGAAAACAATTTCCTGCAATAGAAAATTAGACAAGCACAAGATTAATTTAGTGTAGTTGAATTTATTTGTTGGATCTTGGATAGTATTTTTTGTAATTTCGGAACATATCAAAGTTATAAATATTTAACATGGAGACATAATGAAATGCCACTCGATTAATTCCAGTAAGTCTTTTATGTTTGGCTTGCTTGCCTTTTGTACGAAACTAAAATTCTACAAGCTCTGATAGAATAATACTTGTGAGACAAGTCTAGCAAATGAGCATCTACAGAGTAGTGGTAGAGTAGTATGTGTGTACAATAGAAAGTAAAATTTTTTTTTTTTCATTTCGTCTCAATTAAATTTATTAATTTTGTCCACTATTTTGAGTAGATTACCTTAAATTCTCTCATACATTTTTAAATCACATTACAAGGATCCTAATGATTTAAAAATGAGTTTTAAAGAATATCGCCGTGGCTGTAACGCCGTGATGTATCTCTTTTCATGATTGGGTTGGGGTGAGAAAAATATAAAGATTTTATAAATCTAAATTTGCCTATAGTAGAATTTTGCTATGAATTCTACAAGTCTATCTGTTATTGTACCTACATTTGTAGTTCCTAGCAAAATAGAAACAAGGCAAATCGACATTTCTCACTTATAAAACTCGTTCCTTAAAGTTGTAAATTGTTCAAGGAAGTTGTAGTGTTGTTCAAAAGTTTTTTTCCACACTCTGTTTTTGAAATCCTAACTCAGGAATTTTTTTTAAATATTTTTTTACATTTTATTTTATGCAAGATAGCTAAAGCACAGAAAATGAAGTAGGGTGAGGAGGGTATGAGAAGAAAGAACTATTCAAAAACTCCAATAATGCATAAAAAATTTATAAATTGAGGGCTTCTCTACATCAGGTCGAGGCATTACTGATTTTATATTGGAGCGAAATATTGATGGCTTAGCCTTTGGTTACATCAGCAAATCGAGTCATCGTCGATTTTTTATTCAAGCTAGGCGTTACAGATTTTTGTTCTACTTTTCCATCCCTTTTTTAGTTTGTCTATGGTTATGCCCAATTGATGTTGATCGAGTTTCATTTGTGTATTTTAATGAACGAAATATTCTTCTACGGTTCAGACTTGAGCTTAGTTTGTAGAGGTGATAGAAATTTTTTGAAGCTGTGCACTTATTATCAGCTGGGCAATGTTTTTCGTATGATTGCCTTACGAAAATATAAGTCTGCAGTATAATATGTAGTAGAAATAAGATATTTTTACGTGGAGATTTTATGATAATTGTAGATATGTTTTTAGAATGATTTAAATCGGATAAAACGCAGTGATGTCATTTCGTTTCTACATATATTTTTCAACATTTGTGAATATTTTCTCGTATTTTTCAATCGAAATCTAAAATCTTAAGTTGATATTATGGAACCGGAACCAAATGATTTTGAAAAAAATTTAAAAGAACCCGGTTTAGAATTTGACTCCTTACATCAAGTCTAACATATATTGCGGATTGTATAAAATACCCTTCAATTTTAACTTGTTCAAGAAGGAATTTTTTTTTCTTCTCCCTTTTAAGTAATGCACTTAAAATTACCATGATCGATTTCTTTTTATGGCTTAATATTAATGCCCGAAAATGAAGAAGATAACTATCTTCTATTTTACCAGAAGTGTAATAGTCATCATAAACTTCATGATAAAGTGCACTGAAATTTCTTAAAATCTTCAATTTTTTGCTGTCTGTCGAAAATTCAATTAGCACATCCAGTAATTTTTTCATTAAATTTGATTATTTAATTATCACCTTCAGATTACGCTACTTAATTTGTTTGTTCGGTGGTTTTTTTTTATTCAATTTTTTTTTTTTTTTTTAGCTAGAGATGAGGAATAACATTCTATAAAATATTCTCATGTTTTCATGGTGTGTACCTACCTATCTATCTACCACGACTTCAGAACACTCTAATCAATTAATTTACACCAGACTATCCCAATATTTCCTCCGTTGAAATGTTTTCTCTCCGATTAGAACCGCTCTCTAATTATCGTCTTTCATTTCTTAGGGTTGTGTCTCTTACAAACTACGCAGTTTATTAAAGTCTTCCTCCAGTTCTGAGTTGAGTAAAAAAAAAAACATAATAAACATGTCGAGAACTTTCTTGTTCTCCATTAAAAAGCTTTTAATGATGGATTTGAGTGTGTTGACGATATTTGATATTTCCATTATTCGATGTATTACGTTTTAGCCATATAGTGAATAGCTTGAGGGTCTTTATAGAAGAAATCTTGGTATTTACGGAATCTGCTTTAATTTAATATATTTCGAGTGCCTGTCTAGTATATGTACATTTATACATACTTAAGAGACTTGAGTTATTTCAGGAACTAGAACGAATTTCAAATTGTTTTCTCCAGATTATAATTTAAAGGAAATTCTTGGAATACTGGTGGCAGTGGTTTTAATGCTTGAGGGAAAATTGTGGCAAAACTTTCCTAGTTGAAAGTAGGTAAAATACATTTTTGGAAAGTTTTTAGTTTTTTTTATTCGTTATCGTTATATTTTTGGAAATGTTACGAACATGCCCCCTTATTAATTTTGTACTTGATATCTATTACTCAAGACTTTGATATTATTTTCAGTTTCAATTAGTTAACTAGTTGGATAAACTCGTTGCCTAAACTGTATAGTAACAAAATTATTCCATTTGCGGACTATACATTTCTACAAGTAGGATATATGATCCAATAAAATTATGCGCTCATAAAAGTATAATGGAGATGAGATGAGATGATGATGGTGATGTATAATATTTTGAATTAAACTTTTGCTCGCCCCCACCCCCCCCCCCTCTTCCTCCCCCAAGTAATCCTACAACCTCAGATTATCAGGGAACTTTAACGGGTGTTTCTTTCTTCGACCATCTTGAAGCTCTGTGAATATGGTTATGTACAAAATTTCTTAATACATATGTATATAACTTTTAAACGGATTGAAGTAAATTTGAAGAAATAATAGACAGGTGAAGATTTAAATTTGTCAATGTAGTTCGAAAAAAATACCAATAGATGTCGTCATTTATTGTGCCAATTCAACAAAAAAATCGAAAGGACAAAAAAAAACTTTCTGGATTCCTATAAGGTGCTTTCTTGAAACCCTTCTAAAAAAGCCCATAAGTCAAGGTAGCGATAAAAAGTGCACTGGAATGCACCACCCATTTCATTGTCTACTCTGCTCTGGTATACCATGCTATATTCAGTTCTTGTGCCATCTACGATGATAATTGCTCCTTGTAAAAGTCCTTTCGGGAGTTTAAAAGAAAGCCCTTTCAGTTGAATTTTAAAATAAATTTTTTTTTCTAAATTCTTTAAATGTCTGTATACAAAATTTCATATGAATCAAATGTGTATTGTAAAAATTAACTTTTTCAAATCCCCTTTCCTTCCGTTCAGGGATAAAATTTGAGATACATATGTTTTGTTAAAAGAACAAAAAATCAATCAAAATTCCATTAGAAAAAAGTATAACGATAAGTGTTATCAAAAATTCAGGAAATCGTTAAAACTATTTGAGTGTTGTATGGAACATAATTTTCGAATTTCGACTTTCTAGTAGTCAGCTTTATTACCTATATCCAGACATTAAAAACCCTAGAAGGAAATAGAAAACAATAAAGACACGAAGGTAATTTTTAATTTTTTGGAGCATACTAAATGTGTCGAGTAGGCGAACAACTATGTTTCAACCTTAGAATATAGAGACAACAGGAAGTGTTGATACCTGTAAAATTCGTGTGCATGAGCGTGGATTTTTCAGAGTATCATGAAGTAGCTCAGCATTATATTCAAGAAAGAGACAACTCTATGTTTAGCTGTCGAAATATCGAAAAAATCCTTCCTCCACCGAGATTTGTTTACGTTTGTGACAGCTGCGAAATTCCCTTAGTATGATGGCGTAGTGACAGTGAATAAGAACATTTTCCATGGGAGCAAAAGTAATATTTTCAACCATATCTCTTGTTGCCCCGCTCTCTATATTGATTCTACTACACGGCTGTACTGAGCGTTCACTACAGGGGCAACAGATACTAACACAACCAGAATTTGACTACACAAAATTTGACTTATAACACTTCCTGTACTCTCTATATTCTAAGGTTTCAACGCAGTAAACTTTACGATAATGGCAAAAATAAATCAAAATTTTAATTCTCTGTTAAAAAAAAGTTATGTAAACTTTTACGGTTAACAAAGAACGTTTAACAGAAAGAAAAAATTCCTCTATCAAGCAGATTTATTTCAAATCGCTAAGCTCGTAAAAAACTTGAGATACTTTAAAATAAAAGATGCTTTCGGTAGTTGAAATTTACTACTAGCTTGCAAAGATGTTAGAGATGCTATGTATCACTTGACAGCTAGCACATATTGCATAAGCATAAGATTCAAAATTCAGATAAACAAATCCTTACTTGTTTATCTAAAGAAGAGTGTTAAGATTATTTTAACTAATAGTAGTAGGTTTTCATTTATGAAGAGAAGAAGAGAGAAATTTTTAAATTGAACTGGGGATTTATTATTGAAAAGTCTAAAATCGGGTTTCTGACGGTTCAGTTTTATTGAATCATTGTAAAATGAAATGCAATTAGTTCTCCCTAAATTTTTTTTATGGAAAACAAACAAAAGTGAACACTGCACTTTGAGAAAGATGCATTCACTACTGATCAGCCAAATTAAACAAAAGCACAACTGCTTTTAACTTTCATTTAAAATACTGAAAAGGTGTTCTGACGTTCAGTACATCTTCAATTGACATGAATCAGTAAAAATGATTCAGTATAAAGCTGAGCCATCAGAGCTTGCCTTGGGTTAGGTTAGGTAAGGGGGTGCCGCTAGAAGTGCCTAGCCTGCTTCACTTAGACCTCCAGTGGGTTCAATGTGTCCCTTGACCTTTAAGACCTGCTTCCATTAGGAATCTCTAGATACATTTGAATTCTTTATTTTGCAACTCCCCAGGCTTGAAAAGAAGTAGCTATCTAATAGCCTCCTCTTTTATTCATCAGAGAGTCCATTACAAGATTTCTGGTATTTGTTCTACTGTCATTAAGGAGTTCTCTTGTCCTCTTCCTGTCATATGCAGTCTATACAATTGTCTCACAATACGACAGGTTTCGCTATTGATCCACCTGAGGCTTGCCTTTTGATAGGCGTCCCTGATGATCTAATCTTTTAAAGCTCCGATCGGGATCCTCACATAAGCAATAAGCTATACGGAGCTATCCATTTCAGAGTCCTTTTTAACCAACTCATCAGCCATCTCGTTGTCTATCCCTGTGACTTGGTACTCATCATATGCTCAGCTTGTGCCGTGCAGTCAATTCCTCAAGGCTGGTGTTTTGCATAATTGCACCAATTTTGATTTTACCAGCACAGCATCCAACGTCTTAATGGTTGCCTGACTATCAGTGTATACACAGATGTGCGCCGTACCAAAATTGCCGCCTGGTAAATAGCTCCCAACTCTGCCTGAAAGACGCACTACATTTGCCTATAAGACTTGTGCCACTGGCGGTCTCTGAAGTACAATCCAACCGCTGTACCAACCAACCAATCACTCCTGGCAGGCGCCATTGCATTGACATCCTCATCAAAAATTAGGAGAAAGGTATAAGATAGTCTGTTTTTTCCCTGCAATCACTGCAGTCTTGAGTGGAAATTTTTTATTAAAAATGGAGTCTTGGGATTATGTGAAACATGACCTACGTTAGAACTTTTCTTAGGTTGGGGTAAGAAAGAAGTCAATTTTGGAAGCAAAGATACTTGAATATCCAAGCATCTTCGAAAGAGTTTTTTTTTCATTCTATAACCTCTAGGTATAGTAACCTGTAAGTTGGTCATAAACTAAAATTTCCATGCCATATCGCGTCTATCAGAGATGACTAACAAATGTTGTTTAAGATTTTCTTTTCCAAAAGTTCAAATGACGTCTTTCCGGGTCTTTTATAAATGACGAACAACCGCTACTGTTATGGCAAGCAAAAGAGACCCAGCTGTAGTTGTATATGGATTACAATTTCCGTGAGAATATTCGGGTATAAATTTTCACAGATGGCACACACAAGGCGCTGTTGACTTGGCTTGCTTGTGCTATAAAGATCGATCAACATACTTTTTTCATCTTGGAAGTGTTCTTCACGTGCCTATATTTACCTGTATTCAATTTCTGATTTATTTATCGAATTTCAGTGGTTGTCGAGCTGGAAAGCTTTATGTACGTATAGAAGAAAAAAAGTTATATAATATTTTCATGACAACCGACAAAGTAATGCGGAATGACATCTGACACATTCTCTTATAAATTATGTACACACAAAGGTAATGTTTTCTTAGAATGGAAATCCCCTTATTTACATATTTATACTACATTACTTTGGGCTATCTATACATATGTATTATGTGTATATAGTTAGAAATCTCGTAAATACAAACATCAGACAACATCACTACCACAGCTAACAATAGATTTGTCTTCAACTTTTTGCATAATTCATATGGCGAACAACATTTTTTAAAGCGTAATAATTGCATACTTTTAACTTCGCACTTGAATTACTTACCACAAGCGATGAATGGAAAAGCTACAATTCATCAAGTTTTAATAATGGAACTGAAGCTTTTATTAAAATTGCTTTCGGTGAATTTCTACGAATTGTTATTTGACATTTAATGAGGCAATATCCATCTGGAAAAGTAAATATAAACATTTCTGTGTGAAAAATGACAACAGCAGGAATTTTGAACCGACGTACATTGCTTATTCGAGTGTACGTGTAGAAAGGAAGAATTGAAAGGACGAATAAGTTTTTAATTTAAAATGTGTTTGTCTGGTATATATAGTATTTATTCATCAGGACTATATTTATAACACTTTTATACATAATTTATATATAACACTGAATGAAAGGAATAGTAAATATAGGTTTTGTGATTGTAAATTAATTAATGTGTGACAATTAAACACAACAATGACATATCATATGTTTGTGTGCAGACTTCTTTCAGTAATTATAGAAGAGATAATTTACCTGTGAATATCACATTCAATATCACAATACCCATAATCACACTGTTCTGCCCAAATCAACAATGTAATCCTAGTTCACTTATTTCAAATACTTCAAGCCTGCGTTTAATGGCTTTGAAAGATACTCGAACTCTTTTCTTGATTAGTTTCTGATTTGCCTGCCGATTAAATAGCTCACTTTAGTCCTATCTTCCCGAAATATCTCTGCGATGCCCCTTGCTTGCACTATTCTCACCATTATCATCGATCAAAGTCTTTATATACATACATATCTCATAATCCACTTTTGTACAAACGTAACTGATTTTTTTCCCGCCTGTTTGATACAAATTTATGATATTTCCTTATGAATAACTACAAAAAGAAATTTCAAAACGCTTACGGCATTCATTTCAAAATAATGTTCTCTCTACGAAGTATCAAGGTGTGTACCTAAGAAAAGAGGAAATATATATAAAAGAAGAAATATAAATTGAAGCACGATTTATTGGAATGCAGTGTACTACTACGACTACGATTCCATAGGAATTGGAAGTTTTTACTTGTAATTTTATAATTATTCAATATTATAATTTAAATTTTAACGATTAATAATAATAATTGAATGTATAATTACTTTTAATTACGCAAAAAAAAAAATTATTAATTACTTCGGGATTACTTTGGTAATTAATTTCAAAATTTTCCTAAAAGCTTAATTAATTCCTGATTATTTTTAATTCCTTTCAATTATTTATAGTATATTTTTTTCTTAATTTCCGAATCTAAACTGAAACTTCATGATGACTTTTCTTGACTATTAAAATTTATCGCTAGCTTTTTTGATTATTTGAAGTAATTTTGATAGTTATTCGTAAAGTAATCCGAAGTTACTTAAGAGTAATTAAAAGTAATAACTGTATTGCAGCCAGTGAGAATCAGATTGGCGTAAGTCAAGTTTGCATATAGTTTAGACTAAATTGATGTTTCGCACCTCGGCGCATAAAAAGTATGGACTTCTTTTGTTGAAAGTGACAATGAGACACTGCCATCAAGTAGCTGTAACATAAATTTTGATTTACTTCTTGATGGTGCTTAGCGGGTGGGTGATGGTTAAAAAGCAAGAATTTTTTCCAAAATATAGTAATCAGATTTGAAAACTATGGATGCTTTCTGAAATATTGTAATCACATTAAAAAACTGAACACACGATTACTGAATAATATTATAATTGTAATTAAACATTTTTAATTCCTATGGAATCGTAATTGTATTGTAATCGTAATTAAAAATTTTAATATATGTCTTTAGTTAAGGTTATGAATAGCTATACAAGGAGGTTATTAAGACCTTGTGCACACTGCGACCAAAGTTTATCTATTGTGTTCTCCCCTAAAGTAATTAGGCGAAATCTAGCCTCTTTACGATTTATGCCTTGAGGTGGTTACTTTGCAAACGTTATTTATAGGAGTGATAAATGCTTCTACAGTAATTTGCAACTTTAAAGCTAAGTACAAGCGCGGGACACTCGCATATACTCCGAGGTTTCATCTTCCCCCTCGCGAGGTACATAGATAAAGTTCGCTGTTCGATTTGGCTAACGGAAAGGGCCCCATGTCCAGTAACTGCAGTAATAAACAAGCCTGGGCGATTTTAAGGTCTACTCACACGACAGTCATTATCAGGAAAACTTTCGGAGAATATTTTCATGCCGTTAAACTGTCGGTGATGAGATGTGATGGTTCAGTATGGATATGTATGTCCAATATTATCCTGAGCTTTGCATGCTATGGTGGAAAAATGATGGGCAGATGACGGTCTAATGTGCGAATGCAATGAAAATTGACTAATTAGCTGATGGACGGTTGACTATCGGAAGCATGATGGATAGTGTGAATAGGCATTTATTGGTTTGTGTGCTTGTATAGGAGAGGGGTATAGAACTCCCTTCTATAAATATTGGGTAGGGACCAGTACTATATACTCACAGATTACAAAGTTAATTAAATTTTATAAATTATAGTTGTTTTCTGTATATCAATTTAAATTTAATTAGCTAAAAAACAAAACCAATATTGCGAAGTTTTAAATTTCAATTTTTATTTCAGTTGTTAGCAGTAGTTACAGGTCCGTATCAATCATTTGGTTAGATTCAAATAGCTGTCATCCCAGTAGATTACATCCATATACATACACATAACAAAATCTGTTTTTTTTTTATACAATCCTGCTCCTGATGAAGAAGGCTCTCCATCTCCAACACGGTATACAGTCGTTTAACGCTTAACATTTTTGTAAAGAGTCCATTTTTCTGCACCCTTCACTAATCAATTGCACAAAAATTAATTGTTATAATGGGCAATCCAAAGATACACGAGCTTACCATTCCAATCCAATTGATTGGAATGGATAGGGCATAATGGTATCCAATTGTCGAACTTACTAATAAGCGTACTCATTTTTCTTTCTACTTGTTTTTTTTTCAATAGTTGGATGTTCGTCACTTGCCATGGTTTGTTTTAAAACCTCTTTAAAAACTCCTGATGATTAGCGTAGCGTACAGAATGTGATTGATCTCTACTTGTATGTCCTTCACGGAGTACAGTCATAAATGTCGAAAAATATTGTGGCAAACTTCAGATGGATTACTGCTTCTGTTGTATTCTTAGTACAAGCAATGTCTAAAGTGATTTTTATTATTACTTGTTTACATAAATGAGATGAGTCTGCATAATTCGTGTCATTTTGTATCCTAAATCTCGATAGTATTTTATTCATAAAATGAGTCAGCTTTTATTACTTAAATTTTTTCGTTGAAATTTGTCTCATGAATAATTCATAGAATAGGGTAACTTTTGTGCCTAATAGCGTAGTAAGTAATTGGGCATCCGATGCCACATGCTAAGGAGAGTACAAGTAAATATGTCTCCAAGGCAGTAAACCAACCAATAAAGAGACTTAGCGGATATGCAATTCGCCAACTACTTACATTATGCAAATGGGGTAGTTAAAAAATAAGATGTAATCTCAAAATGCAGCTGTGGTTGAAAATAAGGCCGCTTTGATAATTTGCTGAAGTTTTATGGATGAATAACAAGTAGAAAGTATTAAGCATTTGTTAGGTCAGATTCTACGATCTGTTAGAACATAGCGATTTAATAAACTGGTCGCATTCATAAATAGTTGAAGCTAATTTCCTACATCACCAACGGCATGGACTTCAGGTTAGGATTAAACGGATTTGATGTTGCAGCAAATCACTGGAAGGTCTATGTGTTGCTGACAGGTCCCAAAACTTGAAACCTATGCCACTCTAACTTAGTGTGATATATGTAAGTAAAAACTACCTGGCTTCAATTTGAAAAGTCGCTACGGGTGACATGATAAAAGTTATAAAATCGATTAGGTTTTAGGTTATATTCATTGTGGTAATTTTTTGGTATCGCTAGATTTTATTTTTACTCCATATTTAATTTCTTTTGTTTAATTCCATTCTGTTCGAGAGGAGGGTTAGGTGCGAACGTTTTTAATTCTGAACTCGTTAAAGTATGAAAAAATGTACAATTCAATGTTGCAAAGTCCACCAATCCGTAGCGGTTTGTTCCAGGATACTATAGCTAAATATTATGCTTCTGGTATGCGAAACATATTTTTGGCTGGCTTACATTGTAGAAATTGATTCTAGGATAGTACACCACTTGTTCGGAAGGGAATAGAAAGAAAAATGCAGATGACTTTTTCAATTCATTGTGAGAATAAAGCAATTAGATTTAGGTTACTGAATTTTGACAGAATAGTAGGACGTCAGTGACCTTTTATAATCCATTGAAGTTATGTAAATATTTTTCTACGTAACACATGATGAATCAAGACATTTCTCTTCTATTCTTCAAATTCATTCCAAATCTCACGTGACGTATGGAGGTTAGATGAAGAAATTCATCTGTTTTTGTACAACTTCAATAATTATTATTAATTATTCTATTAATTTTAGGTAGGGTTCGAAAAATTGAGAAAATATTCCTACAACATTCCGATATACTTACATAAATTCAATGATTACCCTGTTGTTATAGCATGTGAAAACCATTGGTAAGCACGTTGCTCGCCGATGGGGTTGAAATCCACATCTAATAGGATAATAAATCAATGTGTCATTCAGTACATATTTTTTGGATAATATCTAAATATATCCACGTAAAATATATTAAAACAAATATTTCAATAGAAATTCTAATATCGTATCACACTGATTGTTTTTTTTTTTTGGCCGATAAATTTCACTTATATGGTTTTGTGGTTTTTTGATAAAATTGTTTAAACTAAACTTATCTCCTCGGTTTGCGATAAAGTATATGTGTAAGTAAGGTTTACTCATTGAAAATTTTAAATTCTTGTATTATCTTATTGACTATTGCCTTTGTTTTTATTTTACTGATAAAAAAATTAAAATATTTTCTTCTATGTTTTCCGCTAAAACGCTGTTTTAAGATCGTTTTATTACGGTGCGCAGTTCTTTTTTAAATTCTATTTTAGATTCTGTACTGAAATTTCGCTTACAACTATATTAGACAAAATCTAAAAAGATATATTCCAATCGGGATGGTTGTCTTTAAACCGGGTTACATTTCGATGTAGTATTAAATTATAATTTAACCGTTATATTCTGGTATTATATACCTATTCCACTTTACAAGTATTTCGAAGTAAGCTTAAATTGACCTTGGGCAAAATTCTAAAAAAACATTTTATATAGGCATAATCAATTGTAAACATAGTTACATCAGATTCTGTATGAAAATTAGAAAATAACGACCGTGACGTGGCGTTAAAAAAAAATTCTGCTGTTTACAGGGATTAACCCTCGTTAATTGGAGTCAACTGTTTGAGCATTATACAGGGTGTCCCATACGTACCGCATTTACTTTATACCCTGAATTCCTCAATCAATTTCGAGAAATAAATTGTATGGGAGGAGAGCCGGAAAATGCACGGTGTGGACGGTAGGGGGGTTTTTTGATTTTGGGTTCTTTTTATTCTAATACCATGTAACTTTCTTGTTATACACCCTATGAAGGTGACTTGCATCTCAGGTGATAGTAAACCCTCTACGGTTTCCAACAAGTGCCCAACCACCTCTCTACCCCCTTTCCGTCGGCAGTTATAGGACGTCAAATTAAAAAAATTGGAAAATTTTGCAATTTCTTTTTCAATTTTAACGATTTTCCCGCCAAAATGCATGATAAAGAAAAGATCGCAAAGTCAAAAAACTAGTCCGATTTTTTTAATTATCCACAGAAAGTTTTGGTATTCAACCGCTTATGTGGAGTGAAGGGCACATGAAAATTCGATTCCTTGGCGGGTTGGGTTTTCTATGCTTTTAATAACATTTTGATTTTCATTTTTTGTTCCATGCTATTTTTTCGATGAACACAAAAAAAAAGGCACTGCATTGATACGTTTGGTAATTTCGCACCATTCGACAGGAGCGTCGTACCATGCCAATGTCGAAATTTTGACAGATATCAGCTGAAACATCGAGTTTGCCATGGCGAAAAGATGACCCTTAAATAAATGCTTTACCCTTTGGATATACCGCATAGAGAGATATGCTTGAGCCGTGTACATTAATAATTCAAATCCAATCAAAACCCTTGACGTTATTATATACAGTGGGGGAAAAAGTTAGACATAATATTATTTTAATTCAATGCTTTTTTATCCTATTTTCTTAATACTTTTTGTATATTATATCTAACAGCACCGGCTTTTATTTCCTCACCTCTCTCAAAAATTTGGATTTGTTTATCTTTTCTACATTGCTGTGATATCATGGCGGGCCCTGTGTTTTGCGATTTTGAATTTTTATTGAGTGTCAAATAATTCAAATAATTTGAATTCACAAGTTTCATGCCAACCTATTTTGCCAAGGGTAGCCGGTCTTCTAGTTCAAATTTATTGTTTCCTTGAAGTTTCTTTAGAAATATCCAGAATGGATTAATTTTCTTTCCATCATGTGCAAAGAAATTTGATATGATGGTGGAAATCTGGACTGAACTTCCTCATCTATATTCTTGGGTTGTGTTTTCATAATCAACAGGCATGGACCTGAGGTTTCTTGCCAATGAATTATCGTTCATTCTATTATATTGATCGCTAAGAATTTTAGTCAACACGATACATTGTTTGTTTTTTAAACATTATTGTTTTGTTCGGCGTTATTCTAAAGAATAGTCGTATCTCTTCCGCATTAAATTATTCTTCGTCTTTTTATTCTGTCCTTAAATTAGATCAATAAGTGCCAGAAAGTAGGCAATTATTATTATTAAATTCAATATGAAAAATTAATATTGATGACGTGTTTTTTTGATAAAAATAGTAGTTAAATAAAAAAAAAAAGGAATAAACATTCCGAAGTTTTAACTTTGTTGAGACCGTTGGAAAGGTCCAACGATTATCTATCTACCACAGTTTAAATCATCATTATAGGGTGTAACGTTCAGAAATATTTTAATGTCCCTTTATCTCGGAAACCGTTCCAATCGCCCCCCCCCCCATACATTTTTTTTTGTCTAAGCATGACCTATCCGTAGTCTTCTGGTGCCAGACTACATACGGGACACCTTGTATGTATTCTTCGACTTATAAACGTAAAAAAAATTTCAGGTTTTTCCTCGGCGGTAACACCACTCAAAGTTCGAGGATACATTTAATAAAAAAAGGAATACTACACCACCAGACTTTTTTTTCCATTTCCTCACAAATTGGGTAATTCTCCTAGAGGTTTCTTGGAATTTTTTCACTGCTATATTATATTCGATAAATTGTACGAAATTTCAACCCATTTTTCGGTCGCAATGTCCGTTGTAATGATGGGCAAAATCGGTGATTTTGGTGACTCAGGTCATACGAGTCTTTTGGTATAAGTGACTCATGTAAAAGATTCGGTCATTTGACAATAATCATCTAATATCCTAAAATTGTGCCTTAGTAACTGTTCAACTTCTGAAATGTGGCATGTCAAGGCAACCCGTTTGGCCTCAAAGCAAGCATTTAAATCAGTCCTCAGTATACTGCAGAAATTTTATTTGTTTCAATTTATTTCATTCTTTGGTCGTAGAAATAATTTTTCCTTAAGAAAAACCCTTCTAAGGGAATAGAAAAATTATCTATAACACAAATCCAAATTAGTTGGCTTTAAGTATGTGTGCGTGAATGTCCAGAGTTAGAGTCCTAAGTCGAATAATATTGTAAACTATAAAGATTATGTTTCTTAAATACTTGGCTTGGCATCCTTGTGCATGTGCAGAAGGATGATAAATACCAAAATTACGATTTGGCGACAGAATTAACAGTTGAGGGACTAGTTAAAATTAATTCATAAAGGATATCTTTCTGGGATGCCTAGTAGCAACTTTTTGTTGTCTCTTACGCTGCCGAAACAGAGTGTGTGGGTGGAATATATACAATATTCGCTAACGTACTAGTTGCATGCATAGCCTTGTAAATCGGTGGAAAATAAGGCTTTAACAAATAAATAAAAAAAAAAACGTTTCTCTCTCCTTGAGGCTGATTGAGACTGATTGACGGATATAATTTTGAAACGGTGACTTTTTTGAGTTAGTGTACTGACCCGTCAAAATGATCGAATCGTTCGCGACCGTTATAAGTACAGTATAGTTGTCATCAAGAGAAGTTGTTTCCTTTCAGCTTTTTTCAACTGTGGTGTCATCTAGTCTTAAATTTATTTAACTATGACACTAAAGTCCAGTTATTTATTTCATTAAGAAAATTTGAAAGTTATGTGTCAAGTGTTGACAGTATGTATTTTGGGAAAATCAAAATTGATTGTGTTTCAAAAATGGAAATTGTAATTTAATTTAATAATTTCATTGATTACAATGGGGAGAGACCAGTAATCACCTGCAATAGTGTATAATAATAATGGAAACTTATATAATGAAAAAAAGTCGCCCAATGATAAATAGTTGGACAAACAAATGTCCTCTGCGAGCTTACCTACTAACTAGACAAACCTTTGTGATAGTTATGTATACTGGGTAGTGGCATTTAGAAAAATATCTATTTGCGTATAGTGTAAACACAAATTGGATTTGCTACTATATACTAAATGGAGTCAACCAGCTAGCTCTTTGTAAGGAACTGGAATATTTAATATGAAAATTCCAATGTCTTGAGAAGCATAATGAATGATAACAAAAATGCGGAAGCAGCATGTATAGAGAAAGCTTAAGTTTAAAATGAGTTTGTTTAAAATAAAAAATTTATTAAATTTTTTTTTTACGTTTTCTTTTTACGATAATTTATTTCATTTTCATTTCTACTACGTAAAACAAAAATTGGTGCGGGGTATCACTATACTTTAAGTTGGGAATTCAAAAATACCATTTTCATGCTCCTATCACTGCACTATTGAAAGTATCGTCTCGCTTGATTCATGGATTTTCCTTGAAAATATGCATTTTATCAAAAATTCGCATCTAACTTTATTACTTAGTATGTAAAATCACCAATCACTCTGCACTGCACTAATTTTCACTGTCTCAGCACTATCACTAATCCGGGAAGAGGTGGTTAAAATAATTTGCAAAATTTGCTCTGCTTATAATTTTCTTTAGAATACTTTTAATATTAAGATTTAATTTTTAATTTAAACAAAATTTTATCAAAATATATATAAAAAATATATTTTCATTATTTTCTTTTTCTTTTTTTCTTTTTTTGGATTATTTTGCGTTGAAACATTTTGTTGTCACCATATTCGTCTTAAATCTACACCACAACTGCTCCTCACTATCTTAATAATAAAAAAAAATCAATAAACAAAAATTCAATTTCGCAATAAAATTTTGTCTTGCAAAAACAAATATTCATAAAATTACTACTTCGCTGCCAATATGAATGTGCTTTTCTACTACTACATACATACCTACATACATATAAATTTAATTGTTATGCAACAAAAATTATATGCACAAATTATATGCACACATAAAAATAAAAAAAAAAATTTAGTCAAGAAGATTAAGATTGAGATTAAGATTGATAATATCCTGAAGATAAACAAGATAGCAAGATAAAACGTAAAAAAAATGCCCCAATCAGAGGGCGGTTATGTATCATTGGGCAATGGTGGACCCATGAACGTTTATAATTCAACAACAGAACCAACAACTGGAGCACAATCTGTTTTCGAATCAGTTAAGAGGGCTATTGGGCAAGTTGTGGGTAACAACGGGTCACAGGATATGACTCCATTAACCTCGAAAGGAATGCAACCGCTCATAGTCGGATCGAGGTAAGGATTACTATTTTGTTTATTTTATTGCTCAATTTTTTTTTCTGTTCTGTTTTTGGGTCTCCTTTTTTTCTCTTACTTTCTGTTTCTTCTTCTTTATTATTTTATATTTTCACATTATTTTCATTTATACTATTTTGTAATATTTTGATTTTTCCTTGGCATCTACGCGATAGTTCAGGTAAATGATCTTAAGATATTTTGTTTGAGTTGAGAATTTTTTTGTTATTTTGCTTATTTTTGTTTTTACTGATTACTTTTGAATTGATTTTTATGCAAACACATTGTGATTTTATTGTTAATATTATTGCATTAAGAATAAAAAGGAGTAGGAAATTTTAAAAGTAAGTTAATTAAGTTTTTTTCAGTTGCTACATATCTATTCAAATTTTGAAAATATTTTCTGAAAAACTTAAAAAAAGTTCATTTGATGCACCATAATATAATAAATATACTAAAAAAATTTAATTTGTAAAAATTTTTTATGGCTTTTTGTTATATTATGAGCATTTTAAAAAACTTTTCAAAAAATCCAAACGTAAAATCATGAAATAATAAAGCTACACAGAAAATGTTTAAATTGCATCGACCTGTAGCTTGGACACAAATCAATTTTTAGTAGTAAGTTCCACAATATTTGGCGAGGATATAAAGTTTTGCTAGAGGATAATTAAAACGTGATATATTGGCAGGCAGAGGTGTCGTACCGGGATAGACATAAACTAGTAGTACTATAGGGGGTGTCATGAAAAACGATGTATT